>OY288244.1:2440000-3743000 GCA_958450325.1 Agrostemma githago | reverse complement strand
TATCAAACAAAGAAGTAGTTTCCAAATGACTCTGTGCTGGAAATGGGTTCTTTGAAAAGAACTGTTTAATTAACATGATCTAGTTTTTTTATATCATCTGCACTTAAGCATGCAAAATAACTTATACGTGACGGCAATACCTCAACGCGAATGTCACATAGAGCTTTCAGAATCACAACACGAACTGCGGGAGCTAAATTCCTGTATGCTTCAATCTCAGCCCTGCGTATAAACATAGTTGAAACTGTTGGAATCCAATCAGCAAATAGAGAAAACCATAAGAGCATTTTTACACCCACCCTTGAGAAGAGACAATAGGTAACTCTCCTTCAGCAACCTGTAAAGGTACAAATTTCCAAAAATTAACGCCACAAAACAAACAGGCAAACTAAAGTAGACAATTAGAAATAATAGATAGATAAATAAATAAGAAAAGAAAATTACCCAGTGCCACCAATCTCTCAGTTTTCTACAGAGCACAGTAACCCAAGTATCACGTCCGCAAGCCATGCGTATAACCGGAGGGATCGACTAGGAACATCACAAAAAAGTATACATCACTCAGTGGAAACCATTATGAACAATAAAACGTTAATCATGTAGCACCACAAATCAATATCGTGTATAAGCTTGTCGAACTTAAATTGCATATAGTCTATGTACTAAGAATTACTATCACTTTATTGTACAACAATACAAGTTCCACAATCACCAATCCAATACGTCTCTGGTGTGAAACATGTATAACGGGGCGGGGATATAGGATGTATTTGTTGGACTCACAGCTGTTGAGTACTCAAGAGTTGATACCTAACTCTCCTCAAAACCAAGGTATTATGATCACATCATATGAAACATTGGAGCAAGGTGTGCGTTTTGGAAGCTTAATCCATACCAAATAGCCAAATAAATTGTCACCCATGCCCACAACTGATGAAGTCCATTTCATCTTCCAAGCTACTACAGAGTACTATTTAGTTCTCTAATGACACGTGACGAGATTTTAAGCAACAACTCCAAGACTTTCTTCAAGTGTACAAGTAAGCTAAGTGCTCAACAATCTGATAAACTATTTCATTGATCAAGCACAACCTACATTTCAGTAATGCTAAACGACCTAATATGTTCAAGGTGAAGTGCGTAATTACCAAGGTTAATATCACATTGGTACTCAACACCAAATTTTCAAATGTGAATATTCAAACATAATAGGCTACAAAGACTTTGAAGAAAGAGAGCACCACACTAAATAAGAAGGCTATCCATCAAATATCGATTAGGAGTAATATTAACTTAACGATGTCACATCAATCGTGGGCTCATGGCCATTACCATCAGAAATACATCTCTCTTAGACATAAAACTCCCCAAATGCGTTTCATATACATGTACTCCCTTCGGGCATACAACGGCATAAAAGACAAGTCAGCTAAGATTTGTAAGCTAAAACGATAATCCCTCCCATTCTTTGGACTTCTAACTTTGTTTTGATACATGTGAGGAGTGTTATTTTCAAATAGCATGAATACAGAGAATTGAGAGAGAGTTATTCATTACGAACTAACAATGGCAACTAAGACAACAACATTAACACCATGCCACAAACAATGCACACTGAAAAAAGGCCTACAAACTCGAAACCGAAAAAATTCACAGCACCAACCTTTAACAAGGGTATATGTACATCACCCAATGTACCATTTGGGGTAAGCAATGCAGACTCCAATTCCTCAGCACTGAACTCAACTGTAATGTTCAAAAGCGGCCGGAATACCTACATCCCCAAACCACATTAAGCTCAAACAAACAAACCAAACAACAACCAAAACAACACTAACAACATGAACAAAAACACAATATTTTCATATAAAATCTTACTAACATGAAAAAAATGCAGTATTGAAGCCAATTCCCACATGGACCTCAAGTGCCAGCGTGGCATTTGATCAGTTGTAGGTGGGTTAACCAATGAAGTGACCACCTTACCACTGCATTGCCCTATAACCTCATTCTCCTCCTCCTCCTCACTAACACCGAAATCCTCCTCTTCCTCCACCACGGCCACCACCGCCTTCTCCTTCTTGGGCCCCCTCGGCCGCCTCTCGATCACTGGTGGGTCCACATACTTGGGTGGTCGGGTCGTGCAGGCCCGGGTCGGCCTTTCCCTCCTAACTACAACATTTTCACTACTATTCCTACCATTTTTACCACTCTTACTACTTACAACATCATTACTAACACTACTATTTCCCTCAGCTAAACCCGGGTTTTCGAATTCGGGTTTGTGGGTGTGGGTATCTCCATTAGAGTCTAACCCACCTGAGGATCCATGGATCGGGTCTAAAACGGTGTCGTTCATGGTCAATAAAGGATCAAATGAGTGAGTATTAACCTAAATTAAACTGGGTTATGAAAAAAGATCATAACTTTGAAGAAAACACACTCAATAAAAGGTAATTAATCAAGAAAATCAACTTTTGGGGGACTCGAAACACCCAAAGATTCTGAATAAACCCCAGTAAAATATTACATGACAAACCCTCTTCTTCCCCTTTGATTTATAATCCCCAAATTATATATCACCTGGGCAAGAAAATTAATGTGATTTGTGGCAAGTTTAGGAATGGGGGGTGGATAATTGGTAGTTTAAAATTGGGGGTTTGAGAAGTTTTTACTCTATTGTTTGGGTAAAAATGAAGTGGTAAAAAATTAGGGATTTTTTATTTTTATTTTGTTTGGGGGGATTTCAGATTTTGGAAGAGAATGAAGGAAGGGAGGGGAAAGGGGTAGGGGCCTGGGGGGTGGGGGTGGGGTGTAATTAGGGTGAGTTGAAGAGGGAACAAGGAGTCTTCGGAGACGACAAGGGAAATGGGTAGGACTTCAGAATTTTAGGATTTGAGATTTGAGATATTGTGCTGCAAACTGCACCAAATGGCAATGGAGCAAGGGTTTTAACTTTTAAGGTTTTTTTTTTAAAGAAAAATATCGATATCGATTCAAAAAATAAAAATCTATCGACAATGTTTTAACCTAGTAGTTAGGATTAGGTGTTCTAGGACAATAGGTTTCAGGTTCGAAACCCTCTCTCCTATATTGTAATGCAATTAAGTAGGCTCGAACAAAAAAAATGATACGAAGTTATTGATGAAATAATTTACGGGAAACCAAAAAAAGTAGTAATTTTCTATTGTGAATTAAGGATCTTGAGCAATGATTTGACGGGTTTGGTATGAACTTGTATTGTTATCTTATTGCAATTTTCTAGGGGATTATTCATTCTATTTAATATGAGAGAGTTCCAAAGATTGTTGAAAAATAATTTGTATCTATCGGAGAGACATGCGACAAGCCATCAACCAATAATAACGTGTAGGATGGAGATACCAAAATAAATAACGGTTATAAGCTCTTTTTTTGGCTAAATTATTATACATTATAGATTTTTAGTTGGTTTGTTACATTTTGATAGTGGTAAAGACTTTTGGTTGATGATTATATATTTGATGTTAAAATCATGGCTATTAGAGATGTTCTAGCTATCAAAGGATTTATTCTGGATATTTATTATAGAGCATATTAACGTTTGTCGTGTTGTGTGATTGTTTGACCGAAAGACGAATGAAATATATGAGACCACGATATGTCATGCACTAAAGAAGGTATGAAATACATTGATATTGTATTAGATTTAATTCAGACTTCTAAATAATTGATTAACATTTTAAATTTTTAAATTAAGTTTTAGATTGCAAAATCCTTAACAATGTTAGGCTAAAACTATGTTTTTGTTTTTGTTTTTTATTTTTCAATTTTTTTTCAGTTCAACTCAGTTTGTATCAGTTATTTTAGTGCAGTTTAATTCAATTTAACTCAGTTCAATTATATTATAGTCGAAAAGAATAAGAGCCATTTACTTTTGGGTTATATAGTGTAGGTCCTCTACTCGTCTTCAACTATGGGTCTTCATATTGTCCATGGCCTAACATATGCATCTTGGCCCGTGGGCCGTATCTTAAGACAGATTACCCAAAAATATAACCTTCCAGTTCCCCCTAAGATGCCAAACATGACTAGACTAGATTAACATGTACAACACAATCTCATCACTAATTCTTACTTGTACTTGAATCATAAGTAAATGAAAAAACAATAAGTAAATCACTATTGTGTACTCGTATACATTACTCGACAAAATATGATTTATAATTACCTAAATAAATCTAATGGATTGACCGGAGTCATCAGACAATGAACGCATTTTCCGGTCTAAATCATGGTCATCAGTGTCACACATCACCATATCTTATACTCTTATGTGATCAAACATTCATGAGGTCACTCCATTGTCGAACCAACGTGAACCTTGACGCTATCTTCTACTTCTTCTTCTGCCTGCCATATATGAATAGTAGTAACTGACTACCTCAGTTGGTCCCCTTTAAGTCGAATATATACCCAATTATTGTATGGAAGGTCTTCCGATAAACTTAGTGTATGTGATACCTTAGATAATGTACGAAATATAAGACAGTTCTCCGTTGTTTCTTTGAGACGGTCTCAGTGTCTCACAAGAGAATTGTTCGGTTAAGTAGCATGGTTAGTACTCCCTCCCCCCACATTGATGTTGCCACTTCAATGTGGCACATTGATTAAGAAATGGATAATGAATGGTGGTAAATTGTTTGGTGAGGTTCAAGATGTCAAATCACAAAAAGTAACCAATAGGAAGAGAGTATGATGGATGAATAAGGAAAGTTTTGAAATGGGAAAATCTTAGTGGAGTTTCCTTTTAAGGAAAGTGGGAAGATCTTAGTGGGGGGAGGGAGTACAAATTTACCTAAGTTTTTACTTTCGTTCTATTCATGGTATTTAGCTTGTCATTAGATTAAGGTAGATATGTCCGTCTTAAAATGTGCTAAAAATGTTGAAGGACTACATATAAAATATACATACTTCGTACCTATTATTCAAGTATATAAACATTGCTTATGATATACGGAGTATAATGGTGTGAGGTAATTAGGGTGTCGTATTGAAAATCTTGATCCAATATAAAATCAAATATTCTTGTTTTTATATGGTGAATTGTATATTCCGTGTGAACTTAAAACATGTTTAACATGACATACTCCGTATTAAACGAAAGCATAATCCATAGAAGTTAGCAAAAAAATATGTCTCATCCATCCAAATATGACGTTATTTGAATCGTTTTAATCATAAGATCAATACTTTCAACGCAAGAGCAACAACGTACATAAAAAACCACTTGATCAATCTTCTCCACGCCTCATTTGATCATAATTTTTTAGGAACTCGTCGACGTTTTCAAGAGACAACTTTTAATGACTGGGTTAAAACTTTTAAGTTGACAATTATGCGATTTGATATAGGAAGACATCCAATCCCACCCAACCATTTTTGTTTTAAAAAAGCATAGGTTTGGGTCAAGATCGTGCCAAGTGCCAACCACCAACCCACCCGATCCAGCTCAACCATCGTCACGTGTCATCATTTGTTGATTTCAAATTCAGTTGGGAGTGAGCCATCCTTGTCCGACATAAACCGAACCCAGCATGAGAATAAATTTAGGCTCATCATATGTTATAAAACGATCTTTCAATATACCCAAATCGATGAAGAATACAAGTAATACGTGGAGTAGAATATATGGGGTGTGGGTGGGTTAGTTTTTTTTGATGACGAGTGAATCTGCAGCCGCTACAGAAGGCATAGTTAAGCCATATAACACCCACAAGTTCGCACTTGTAGGGGCTTGAACTAAGATTCTTGGACTGATGACCACTAGGCAACACCCTTACGGACGTGGGTGATGGGTTAGATTGATTCGAGAGATGGATCATTTTTTAACAGCTCGACACGCCTGTATTATGAGTGTGCCTGGTTGGAGTACAATAATTGAGTGGGACGACAATTATAGAAAGAAAAGATTTGACTGACTATATTATACTCCGACTCCCCCACGCCTCACCGTTGATTTCCAAAAGCCAAATACATAACGTACTGCTCGCCTCTTACCTCTCTTTAGTCTTTACCTTAAGTACTTATATGACCTCCCATGGAACATGCCTTTCTCTCTCCTCTCTCCGACTAGCGCATGGGAGGAGCACAAGCACAAGCACACGATCATGGATCGCCGCCTTCGATTGCGCCGGAATCTTCTCACACAGCTCGGAGTGCCGCCGCGCCGGCGAATCTTCTGGTGTTTTTTCATAAGGCGTTTCGGCGGGAGCTGACGGAGCTTCGAGGTGTGGCCATGGAGGCGTGTGGCGCACACGAGGTGGCGGAGCTTAAGGCGAGAGTAGAGTTTTTTAGGATTGTGTATAAGTATCATTGTGCTGCTGAAGCTCAGGTACTGACTGATCCATCCCTCTCCAGATAATCGAATTATTGTTCCATGTCTTTGATCATTGCTGAATTGCTAGTTTGTAGAGCTTGTAATTGTTCATTAGTTAGTTAATTGAGCTCGTACTGCGTTTTTAGTTGTTGATCAACTAGTATACTGATCAGTCGTCTCTCTTCTAATAATCGTATCATCGCTCAATGTCGAAGTGTTATTGTTCGATGTCGATTTCCGTTTGTTTAGCTCGGAATGTCTTTGATGATTGCTGATTTGCTAGTTTGTAGAGTTTGTAATTGTTCATTCGTTAGTTTGTTGAGCTCGTAATGTGTTGTTAATTGCAAATCAGCTAGTATGTTGAGCTAGTAATGCGTTTGATGATCGATTGATTGGTAGTTAGGTAGTTTGTCGAGCTTGTAATGTCTTTGATGATTGTCAATTTGCTAGTTTGTAGAACCTGTAATTGTTCATTCGTTAGTTTGTTGAGCTCGTAATGTGTTGTTAATTGCTGATCAGCTAGTATATTGAGCTAGTAATGTGTTTGATGATCGATTGATTGGTAATTAGGTAGTTTGTCGAGCTTGTAATGTCTTTGATGATGGGTTGATTTTCTAGTTTGTAGATCCTGTAATTGTTCTTTAGTTAGTTTCTTGAGCTTATAATGTGTTGTTAATTGCTAATCAGTTAGTATACCGAGGTTGTAATGTGTTTGATGATTGATTGATTGTTAATTAGGTAGTTTGTTGAGCTAGTAATGTCTTTGATCATTGTTGATTTGCTAGTTTGTAGAGCTTGTAATCGTGCTGGTGACATCAGTTGGGTCCGTTCATGTCTTTTTTTAATAAATTTTGTGGAGGATTCAAGACTGACAGTTGACATTCAATACACCTGCAAATCATTTTCGCTGTCATATAGAAGTAAAAGACTGTGCATAGTGTGCAAAGTTCCTTTCAACTTTGAAGCATACCTTCCTATTGCTTTTGATGATTGCTACTGTATGTATGTTTTCAACCAGGTTTTATTTGTGGCCTTGGATGCACGTGTGGGGAACATTGCCAGTACATACTATCTTCAACACTGCAGCACGGATTCAATGTTTGAATCTGTGCTCTCGTGTCTAAATAGACTAGGATGCCCAGCACACGACCTTCAGGAACTTGTAACTGATATTGGTACACTTCGAGACTCAATATGTCAGCATATGGTAAAAGAAGAAAAACAGGTGAATATTTTGGTATTATTATCGTGCTTCGATGTGTAGGCCTGGTACTTTTATTCTTACTTATAGTTCATTGATAGGGATGGTAGGGTGAGTTTGCGTGCATTGGACCCATGTTACCTCACTGTAAGCAGGAACACTGGTGGAGGTATTTTGTCAATAGTATGTTATTGGAAGAATTGTCAATTCATTAGGCAAAGGTATTAAATCAGAGATGTGTGAACAAATATGTTAACTTCAATACTCTGTTTGGCTTAGAGGTATTTGGAGGGAAAGGGAGAAGCGGGAGAGAGAATGCTGCAAATTTTCGTGTTTGGATATAAAATTGGATTAGAGGAAAATGAAGGAACCCGTTCGTTCTCTTACAAGGCGAATAAAAGTTAGTCTAACAGAGGCACCATAGCAAAGACACTTCCCTTTCAAGTCTCCCTTCACCTTTCCATTAAAAGTAGATACCGTCGCCTCATTTTTTATCACGAAGATGTTTCACGACAAGATTTGTTGCTCAAACTGAGTCACGCCTATTATTGCATTTCATCATTTATGACAGGTCTTCCCAATATTAAAAAGCAATTTCTCAAATGAAGAGCAAGCTTCACTAGTTTGGCAATTCATGAGTAGCTTCCCTGTAATGCTTTTGGAGGATGTTTTCCCATGGTTGGCCAGTTTACTTCCTCCAGAGGAGCGACTGGATCTGAAGGATTGCATTAGTAATATCCTGGCACGAGATAAATTGACCTTGCTCGAGGTATTTTCTGACATAATGCTGTCTTTACCCTTTGTACTATTGTAGCCAACTTTCTAATCTTATTGAATTATATTCTGCTGAAGACGGTGATATTCTGGATCGGTAAGGCGGATAAAAAGTCCCAAGAAAGTGGCGGTAAAGATGACAGAATACCCGAGTGCTTTCAAAATCAAGATAATCTGAGAGATGTGTATACACTTGGCTTGGTCAAGAAGAGTCCATTTGATTATTTACTGCTATGCCAAGCTGCCATAAAGTCTGACTTAGAAGAAATCTTGAAAAAGGTGGATCAAGCAAGAGTACGAAAATGTCAAAGCTTATCATCAGTTATTATTCAAATTAAATTCTTGAATGAGGTGTTGGTTTTTTATAGGTAAATTTCTTTGCATTACACTATCAATTGCAGCATCAAAGCCTAAAAAACTCTTGTTTTATTTTTATTACTCATTTGTTTTCGTTTTTCTCCCACTGATGAAGCATTGTTTTTGTTCTTTCCAGTGACATAGTGGAAATGATATTTTATCCTGTGCTAGAAGAATCCTCTTTAGACCAGGCATCACTCTTATACACATCACTTTCTCTCAAAAATGAAGTTGCAAGACTTCAAAATGTTCTCTATGATACTAATAAGATCCAGGAACCCACTTTTCTGGAAAGTCTGTGTAGTCAAATGGAAAGTCTAGCGTTGCTGATCACTGAACACTTGTCTTTTCAAGAAACACAGGTACGGAAATTGCTTATTTCTTCCTTGCTCAACCTAGTTTCACACTGAATCAGACACGAATTGTTGCCATTAAGATATAAATCCGATTAAAGTCTGAGGTGCTGATTCCTTCAAGGAAGCATTTCCAAAGCACTAATATATATAGTCTATCTTCTTGCCTCTGTTTTTATCATCTGGATCTCACTGCTTTATGTTTCTGATCAGATTTTCCCCTTCATCAGCGAGAAGTGTAACCATAAATCTCAGCTGGAGTTATTTATCAGGAGTCTGCGTACACTACCCCTTTGGCTGCTAAAGTGCGTGGTTACGTGGTTTTCATCTCACCTTCCAAAAGACGAGTTGAAATTTCTTGTCCATGGTATTGGGCAATCTTGCCTCCTTGATAAACCTTTTGCATCTCTTTTGCACGAATGGGTCCATACTGGTTATTCTGGCAAATCTAGTGCAGAGAGCTTGGAGGAGTTTTTCAATTGGAGAGAGCCCTTCATGTCTGAGTTCATTAGGGATAAAGATCCCAGTGAAAGTATAAAGGAGAACAGCCTTAGTTCTGCTTGTAGCTCCAGAACACCTTTTCCTCATTCTATGAGCAGCTCCAATAACACCAACTTAGCCACTTTTTTGTCAAGAACAACAAACCTGTCTTCTTCCTTGAATGGTCTTCCTATTGAAGGCGTTTATAGTAAAGACCTTGAGCCGAGGCCAATGGACCACATCTATTATTTCCACAAAGCCATAAAGAAAGACCTTGAGTCCCTGGTCCTTGACGCAAGTAAACTATCTAAGGATTCAAAGCTTCTTATGGAGTTCATCCAGCAGTTCTGTTTTCTAAGATCTTTGTATGAACTTCACAGTGAAACAGAGGATAAAATAGCATTTCCAGCTCTGGAGACAAATCTGAATGCCCGCAATATTACACAATCCTACTCTATTGATCATGAAATGGATGGAGAATACTTTCAGAGAGTATCAGGAATCTTAGATAAAATGTCTAAAGTGATTGACACAGTTTCTTGTGCAGAGTATCACCCGCTGTGTTTAGAGCTGGAAGATAGCTGCAAATCACTGAAGAAGATTTTGGAAGATCACATTCTTCGCGAGGAGACTGAAATCTGGCCCTTGTTTCGAGAATACTTCTCAATAAAGGAACAAGATCAAATATTGGGATACATGCTTGGAAGAACAAGGGCAGAGATGCTACAGAAAATGATAGTGTGGCTTATGGCTCACTTATCCTTGGACGAGCGAAAAGCTATGATGAATTTTTGGCGTAGAGCCACATTTTTCACAAAATTCAACGAATGGTTAGGGGAGTGGTGGGAAGATGTTGATAAGTACGACTTTGGTGAGGCAGAGGCGACAGCTACGATTCCAACAGCAACAAGCTCGCTGAACTTAGTCTCGGAGTATCCATCCAAAGATGTTTCTTGTGACATGAGACAAGATTTGAATGCGGTATTACGTAACAATGATTATGAGGCAGCTAAAATGGCCCTGAAAATGAAAGGTCCTGATGTGGTTAATCACAGACACGATTTGTCCTCATATGCTGATGTTCAATGGAACCTATATTCTACACCAGCTTTGGAGGTGAACCAGCAAGACAAACACGTGACTGCTAGTCAGGTTGATGGAGAAGATGCGAATATAACAGCGTCCTTTTTGGATCCACGAGCAAGCACCAAAGTAATTCAGAACTCTCCGACTAGGTTTACTTATTTTCATGCTATCCTTTTCCTATTTTGTTTTTGGTTAAATATACTTGTGTTGCAACCTACCTACATTGGCCTTCTTGTTTTATTGTTTTGCTCCCAAAAACTAAGGTTGGTGTTATACTATAAAGCCTAGAAAATGGCCACAAAACTTGATTGAAACTCTCTTAAAGTTATTTTCATTAGCGCACTTATACTCTCAGACTGTCGGTACCTGTTCTTACATTCTTTCTTGTCTTTCTTAGTCTATGCCATGCAGCAAAACCACATCCCGATTCTGGCGATGTGATTATAACCGAGTCCAGGAAGCTTCATGGCCAGTTTCCGTCATATCGGGACATTGAGGCTTCTGTGTTTGGCTGCAAACACTACAAACAAAACTGCAAGCTTGTTGCAAGCTGTTGCAACCGTATTTTCACTTGCAAGCGGTGCCATGACGAAGAGATTTACCATGATAACGACATTTATGATCATGTGCTGGACAGGTATATAACAAGTTAACGACAAAATACGTTTTTTTTTACTTTCTATTTGTTGAAAGTATGGTATGAAATCTCGGCCGCTGCACCACGTCTCGTCCAAGCAAGGTTTCTAAAGGCAGTGTCGGCCACATGTATGACACAAGGAATGCGATTAGCTATGATGACGGTTTCTAAAATCAAGTCTCAATACTAGATTTTATACCACGGTTGGAAGTTCCAAAAATCAAGAAGTGAGCTTATGTGCAGGAAATCCATCACTCAAATGATGTGCATGAGATGCTTAGAAATTCAGCCAATTGGACGTGTTTGCTCAACCCCTTCCTGTAACAAATATTCTATGGCGAGATACTACTGCAACTTCTGCAAATTATTTGATGATGAGAGGTACATTTTACGTTTTCTAATTTCGTTGCATTATTATCTATAAATGAATACTGGACAATGTAGTCACTGAAATTTGTTCCATTTCTACTTTGATTTAAGCTTGAACTCAACCATGGTCGTAGATATCTGTTCGGTCTTGATGTAGGAATTTGCAGCCAGATCTTGTTTGTTACCAGCCTCTAAATGTGTTGTGATGCTGGTAGTCTTCAAAACCATTATATTATTAAAACTGTAATTCTTTGACGTTATCTTTATTCGACAGGGAGATCTACCATTGCCCCTATTGCAACTTATGTCGTGTTGGTAAAGGGCTTGGGATTGATTATTATCATTGCATGAAATGCAATGCTTGCATGTCAAGATATCGTCCGTTGCATGTATGCATCGAAAGGTCCATAGAAGACAAATGTCCTATATGCCAAGAGGAAATGTTTACGTCAACCAATCCACTCAAGTCCTTACCATGTGGTCATGCAATGCATTCAACATGCTTTCAGGTTGGACCTCCGTTGGTTTCTCATATAACTGGAGTGATTTGATGAATTACTCTTAACTATGTTGTTTGGTGGTCAGGACTACATTTGCATGCGCTATACGTGCCCAGTTTGCAGCAAATCACTTGGAGACATGCAGGTCAGTCACTACAATATTTCTCATACATCATTAATTTTTTTTTTTTATATATATAAATAGCCCAAATCGAAGGCTTAATTCATTGCTTCCAAAATCCAAATCCGAGACAAAACCAACAGTTTTCTATATATGACGGAAGCGAAAGAACAAGAGTTAGCTCAAGTGATGGGGGCTCTCTGTGCGCTCATTTGGACCAAAAAAATAAAATAAAAATAGGACGGCAGCGAATTAGACCAAGACTGTTGTCGTCTGGTTGCCTAATTGCCTAATTGCCAAGCGTAAGAGTAACGAGTTGTTTTTGTCCAAATTATCAGACATCTGACATGTCTTAAGTATAAATTTATTTTAAGTTCAAGAAATTGGCAGCTGTAATATGTCCTACACTCCTACCTTTCATGTTCAACTTGCATGCCCATTATGTCTGACGAATTGACCTGAAAAGTATGATCTCTTGAACATAGTCATGAAATAATACTTAGTCTGATATGACTGAAATGATGCAAGATGCAACAAATCCATGACTATGCACGCAGTATGCACTGTACTGTACATGATATGATGAGCAGAAATTCGAGAACTATAATTATTGTGCTACTTTTAAAGGAGCCTTTCACGAAAGAATGTTGTTTGACAGCTTTTAGTCAAAATGCTGGATGTATACTTGGCTAAAGAGAAAATGCCGGAGGAATACGCAGGCCAGACTCAGGTTAGTAAGCTAACATTGACAACGGTACAGTCATAATCGCAATGTATGGCATTGGTCATCACTAACAGATTTGTAATCAACTCTCAGGCCATATTGTGCAATGACTGTGAGAAGAAAGGAACTGCGCCCTTTCATTGGGTGCATCACAAGTGCTCATACTGTGGCTGCTACAACACTCGAGTCTTGTGACTCATGGCACCTAAACGGTACAATGCTACTCCCTCCATTTGGTTGCAAATACCTATTTGTCCATTCCAACTACGAGTATGTAGTTCACAACTTTTTCTTTTGTGGACTCGATTTCACTTTTGAAAACACAAAACTACCCTTACAAAAACTAACCACGGCCTTCTAAATAAGACAACTTACCATTTTTATCCTTCCTCCTTTGCTCTTATCTTAAAACTGATGTAGTTATTACAGAATGAAGTGAGTATGTATTTTAGCAAATTTTGACGACTACAGTTGATCATTCTAGATTTCTAGTTAACATTTTGAACATAAATAAGGCAATTTTAAGTTCCCGGCATATGTCATATCATATGTGTGACCATTTGTGTGGGATGTCTTGTGTAACCTGATAAAATTAGAAATTTTACGACTATGCTCTAGAACATATTCCTTTGATTGTAGTTAAGTAGGCTTATTTATAAAAGAAATAATTTTTGCACTCTGTATTGTTTATTTGTATTCAATTACTACTATTTTGGTTATTAATGCTCATAAATATATTTGCTACTACTTGAGAGTTCAAAATTCAAATAAAGGAAAAAGAAAGGTTTAGTTGCCCTTAGTTTTAAGGGATTGAGAACATATGGAAGACTTAGATAAAAGAGGCATCAAAAATTCTTTTTTCTTTATTACTAATGAATGAATAGTATGTAACTTAAGTTTTAAAATGAATCAAAGAAATGACAAAAATTACAACCGGTTTCAAAAAAAAATTACTCGTACATGAGATGAGCAAACAAAAAAGATTTCAAAAATGAAAACCTCTCCCAAAATCTATTCAAAAGAAAATGAAAAACCATGAAACTAAGCGTTTGTTGTTCGATATCTGTACCATTAGTTGACACTAGTAAGGCTGAAGCATGCAGCAGCATTCTTTAGTTCATTTTCAGCAACTTGCTCGTGGCATTGTGTGGTATCGAGTTCATCGTATTCAAGGCTGCAAAAGAAAGTTCAACATCCAATTAATTATAAATACCGAGTAATATGATGTAGGATTATTTGATTTACTACTCAACAGTTAACATATTTCTGGTCCTTTGATTCTGTTAGCTTTCTATGGAGTCGGAAGTAAATACAGTATATTTTATGCCACTTCGACTTCGCTGCCAGTGTCAGCGTGTCCAACACAACTATTTAATGAAACACTTTCATATTTGATTAATTAAAGTTTCAAAATGTCGTAATATTAGTAAAAGGATTAATTTGTACAATCATTGGTTAAGATTATTAATGCAGTTATTTGTACAGTACCTTGTGGTAATGTAGGATTGTCTATCATCGATTGTATCAAAATAATGGCCCATGTCATCATACTTCTGAAAATCTTCGTGTTGCGGCCCAGGCTCCTGTGAGGTGATCAGCTGTGACTGTATAGGCAAAAGTCGGTCATTCTCACTTTTATCGCTGTTGCCGGGGTTTTGGATCCACATTGAATTCAGCAGTACTTTAGTGTCGATGTAATTAGAATTGTAAGGACTATTACTGCCTGAAAATGAATAATCCTGAGTGACTGGAATGACAGTATCCGAGTTATGTTGCTCAGAAACTGAGGGATTTTGAAGGCAGAAAGAGGGTTCTTCGTCTTTAGGCGGCGAAGGTGGCGGTCCCACTGCCATCCCTAACTGCAGCTGCGAGGCCTGTGCTTCGATGTCAGGAATCAGCGGAACGTCTGATGGAATATGTTGCTGCTGCTGCTGATCTTGCTGTTGCCGGCACATGGCGAGCATGGCGTGAACAGCGTAGAGCTCCTCCTCACACTTACGAATCTCATTCTGTAGCCGATGAATCACACCGAGTGAGCCCGTCACAGGGAACCGGTCCCGGACATTGGCTTCGTAGATGATGGAACTCATCGCCTCGGGCTGGTGGCTCGGGTGGAGAGCTGACAGAAGTTTCTGAATTTTCTTAACGCCGAATAATTTATGAACATTCTGAAACATCTCGGGCTGATCGGGAGGAAAGTAAGGTGCGAGAGGACACTCAGGAGTGCATTTCCTCCTCTGATATTTGCAGGCAGCGCAGGCTTGGCTGGTCCCGCCTTTCAGGGTCATCTCCCCGTCGCCCGCCCTATATCACCCCGACCACACTCCAATCTAGCCAATTTGGCCTCGTTTCTCGTGTCGACACAACGACACGACACGTGAAAAAAAAGGTGTGAAAACACACTCGATAATTCTATTAGGATGATCCCCTTAGATATGAAATGAAAGAGGCAGAAAGGGTGGAGTAGGCATCGGAGAAGTAACCTCGGAATGTTTTGTTTTCTGTCGAATGAATGTGTGTGTTTTTTTGGGGAGAGAGTAATAGACGCGAGAAGAGCGGAGATAGAAAAGGGGGAGGAAGAGGGAGAGATTATTATTATATTATAATTATAAGATTAAAAGAGGTTCTTGTTTGTTTTACAAAGTGGTTTTGTAACTGAAAACTTAGAGCTGAGGTCAAACACTTACTATAAATCAGGAGAGTTTAAAACTGCCTTTTAAAAAGTCAGCAACTCAAATTTTGTCACTGTTTAAATTTAGTGATTTTTATTTTACCCTCTTCACCTAATCGCATCGCATCCTCTCCTAATTCCTAAATACTAATCTCTACACTATTATCCAACTTCTCTGCATTTTCTATTTTTGATATATCGTTGTAAAAAAAAAACGAAAAACGAAAAACGAAAAAAGTAATCAAAATTTGTTTGCGATTTATTAATTAATTAATACTCGTATAAATCAGATTTTATAAATGTTGTTGGGTGGATTAAGAGAACAGTTCACTAAGTTTAAATAAAATTATAAAAAAAGTAGCGATTCTATTAATTAGACACAAATGGTAGATATTATGTCATTTTATTTTATTTGATTTTTGCTCCAAATAAATGCATTATGTCGTTGATAAGAATTGATTCCCTGACCTCATGATAATGGAGTAGAGACATTTGAAAATTTGAACCAACTCTGATTCCTTCTAGATGTTAATATGTTACTGTATGTCTTTAAAATATGTCTAGCTTGGTCAACACTCGAACATATAAAATTATTTTTCGTAATTGTTTATTTTGAGATGCTCACATTTACAACGTGCAAGTTGATTATAATACTAATTCTACTTAACTTAGAAGTCATAGTACTAATATATTATTGGAATATAATTATGATTTATGGTACTGTTTGGCTAGTTTTTGGAATGCTTTTGTTTTTTACAAGCTATTACTTGGCCAAACACGCCATATTTTGCAACTTAAAAACTACATAGTATTTTAAAAAAAGTTCAAAAATTGATTTTTGGCCTTACCTTAAGATGTTTGATGCTAAATGACAAATTAATATGTTTCTAAATAATTCAATAAAATAAAATAAATACTCCTTTCACTTCTTTGTAATCTTCCACATTTCTTACTCGTATTTCGATAACTTATCTATTATCTTCCACTTTCCCTTTTAGTACATTTTTTGTGGTCCTTATTGTTTGTGACCCAACTTTCTTTTCCCACTTTCATTTTCATCCACATGTTCTACCATTCTTAATTTTCTTCCCAAACCAAATATGGAAGATATAAAAGAAGGGAGGGACTACTTGTTAATTCATACTCATATTTTCATTCTCTACAAATAGAGACCCATTTTTTATATACTTCCAAATCTATTTTTTACAAATTTTCATCTACTCAGTAAAAAAAACTCTTGTTGAGTTTTTTTTTTTTTTTTGCAAAACAATAACCAAACACTTAAATTTTATTACGAAAAGTAGCTTATGAATAAGCTCCTTCTAGGAAACAAAAACCGTTTTACATAAGCAAGGCCAAATGATACCTATACTGAATCTAACTCAATTTGTTGTTCACACAAGAAAATATGCCAGGATGAAAATTTATCAAATGAAAACAGTATTTAAATTTCAAATGAGACGGTTTGACATTAAGTTTAACCAGAACTTCACCGGAATTAGTTCAACTTCAACACAATGACAAGGGCCATCACAAATTCAACGAACTTTACAAACCGAAGGGAAAAAATCAGAATGCTCCACAAATATGTATGACACCACATCATCTCCCAAAAAAATGAGTGTAAGAGCAACAAAGCAAATGAAGGAGTTGAACTTAAGCTGCACGGGGCAAAACATATACGGAGTACTCCGTAGAACACAGCCTAATTTGCAAAATCTAATAGGAGAGACGAGATGAATATAATCTAATAGTAATTTTTCATTATCGTCATCAAAAGTTGGAGTTGAGTCGAGGTTTTTACCTTCAACAATAGGCATGAGCATACTAACTATAAAAATGAGTTTCTTTCTTCTACTTGACCTTTCTTTTTTTTAACCCTTTACAAAGGGGATACTAAATTCTTCTATTGAGTTTTCTGGGAGTTTGTTCCGGTTCTTAAATTTGGAGTACTAGACAATATGGTCGTCCTCCCGTCTCTCTTAGAACCACCTTAAACAAAATGGTGGTCGGCTAACAATACACTTGTATATCGAAACTTTTTGTATCTACCATTATCAATGCAAAATAGGTATGATGGCCGATTCTCGTTCCTCCGGACATCTGCAACTTTTACTATATATATTGACTTAAACTCACATGGCTTACGGCTTTAAACGGTTGCTTATTTATGAACTCTGTATACTTTGTCATCCCTTAGCTTAATTTGCAGCTTCATAAAAGAGAACTTGAGGTTGTAAATGCCCTCTCTCGCAAATGGAAAGAACGTCGTCCCAGCTTCCAATTACCTGACATTGGGATATCCACCACATTTTAAAACCGATGACCAACAATATCAATACAACGCAACAGCAACAGCAACAGCAACAGCAACAGCAGCAGCAAAACCATCACAAATCTCCAAATTAATAGAGCATGAATAATCGCTTGGAAACGAGTATAATAACAAGTAAATTAATCATACTTATTTTAGGAAAAAAAAGATATGATGGAGTAGTCAATGGCCCTCTTTGGCAAACGGCGGTAGTAGATTTGTAATACTCAGCTCATAACATTAAACAAAATACGATTATGTTATTTTTATGTTATTTTAGTAGCAGGTATGATCATCAAATTAAATTAGTAGAATTAAAAAAGTGTTTGATAATTAGCATGTTATATTATAAGACAAATAAACTGTTTTCATGTATGAATTGAATGCAGTAGATCCCGGCTAATATGTAATCGAAATATGTTGTTTAACAAACACATGAAGTTAGTACATTGATAGTCAATCTACTCTTTACTATTTAGGCCGGAATCTGTTAACCGACTATGTTGTTATACAAATAATACTAAAAGATACTCCGAATATGATATACCTTTACTGTCTTGTCATCATACATCACCCATTTTTCATGATCCTGGCTATATGCAAAGCAATGATAATGCTGCCCGTAATAGCAAACCTATAAGAAAATGAAAACAAAAACAAATGCCCGAGATAATCATTCATTTGTACTCTATATGATTCAATGAAACACAAGTGAGATTGAGTATATTAAAAACTACTCCGTATGTAGTATAAGATTTCAGTGCCCCAACACGGAAGTTGGGATTAATTTTGCAATCAAGAAACCTCATGACTAAAGCCTGACTACAAAAGCCTAAATAAGAGTTTCAGGCTTCAAAAATGGCTGTTTTAGCCTAAATAAGCCTAGAATAGTGGAGAGGAGTTTCCATAAAATAGCAGAGCCCGACACTTTAACAAGCCCTCAAGCAGCAATATCGGATTTTTCATAATTCTATCCATGTTTGTACTACCCATTTGTGAAGGTGTGGCAGCTCAAGAACCTTCACGAAAAATCTTATTGTCAAATTTCTAAATTTTCCGTAAGTGTGAAAACTGAAAATCAGTGACTGTCTGTACCAATTCATTATTGTACTTGTATGTTATAGAGTACTATATAATTCAACTATCCAGTATATAATTCTATGATATGTATGAAAGATTCACTTGAGAAATGTATGCATACCACAGAGACCAGATGATGAGAATTTTGAGGATCTAGACCACGATAAAGCCTGCTGATGTCTATCTTAGTTGACAGAGTTGACAGGGTTTCTTTAATGTCGTCAAGACTTTCGCATGTATTTTGCCAGCCTAAAACTGCAACCCAGAACAAACAAAACATTGACATAATTTAATATTCGTAATTATGTAAATCGAGTAATTGGCTGCAGAAAATAGATATTATTGGTGATTAAAATTAATTACCTGCAGTGAAAACATGTGGTGGGTTTGAGAGGATGTGATGAATATGATTTAGCTCCCCACATCCACCAGCTTCCGGGTCACACGCTAATTGGTGATTCATTTCCACCAGATTCAAAAGCTCGTCAAATGAATTTTCCATATACATCACCTGAATATAATGGAAAACTAATAAATGCCTTGACCGTTTTAAGAACAGAACTTAAGATCTTTCCAGCATGCATTCAGAAGTAAGTACCTTAGTTGTTCGGAGGGCACTAGCATTGATATTGTGAAAGAATGAGGTGTACTTCAGATGTCTGGATTCCACTTTACAACTAGAGCAGTTCATTCGTTCAAAAATATCCATCCCAAAAAGAGTGTGCGCAATACAAGATGGGCTAAAACAATCCCAATAACCCCTGCCACCGTTTTCTTCTGAATTGCTGTCAGAACCTTTTGGGTCTGATGTAAACGATTGGTGCAGGCATTCAAAAATAACTCCTAATACCTCAGAAGCATCGTTCATTTGACCCTATAATTTTGCAGGAATTGGATCAATCATACAGAAGCATAGAGCATTAATACGGTCTTACGGTAAGATAAGCCCACTAAAAGGTGCCCTATATAATTGATACGGGGTACTAACTTATTTAAATATGTGGGTTGTCAACATAAAATAGTTGGTTGTCAAAATAAAAAAAATTTAAAAAAAAAACTCAAATTTGGGTTTGGGTAATACTGTAATCGGACTAGTTTCATCCTAAGACCATCTTATATAGCAATTTGTGTTATAACAAAAAGAATTCACAAGGCTCAAATATGTATCTTCTATCCACTCACCTCTTGAAAGAAGTTATTTTCAGGATACATATTACTCAGAGCAATCCTCAACGCAGAAGGGGTCACTGGCTCTTTATTTGCATCTCCAGAAGCAATGCTCAATGCTGTTAAGATATCATATAATGCACATACAACACACGGTTCTCCTACATGAACATGTTCGGAAGTAGCTCTCCTCAGAAACTCCTCTCTGAAGCGTCGTATATGCCACAGGGACTGCAAACATCCAAGAAAAAATTAGAACACTTATCTGCACCCATAAAATCGGTGAACAATGAAACAAGGTGAAAGAAAATAGTGTTTGAATGGAAAACAGTAATCAAACCTGGATGATCACATTCAGAAAACAGTTATATTCACCAACTTCATTCTGCAATCCCGGACCAACTAGATCTATCTCATTCACATTATCACAAGGCACTCCATCAGCTATAATTCCAAAGTCATCGAAATCCTGCGATCGCTTACGTGCATTCCCGGAATTAGAAACCAAAGGCATCTTCTGACGGGCTTGAAATGTGTCTGACAATGAATAAGGAGTCGGAATCAAACAGCTGCAGCTTTACATATATAGATTAACTCCGAATAAAAGTAATATAGAAGCAAAATATCAACAATAAGTCAAAGGTAAAATAAAAAGGGCATGATATTAACATGTTTGGAACAACTATATCGGCACAATTACTGATTCTGAGATGAGACAGAAACTGGGATTAATGTCACTGTCTAGATGGTCCCTTTTCCTTTTTGCACTCTGTGAATTAGTCAATTATTCACAGCATACTTACACTAGTTAGTCCTAATTTGCTATTTGCTTCATGAATCATGAGGTAACAAAGAAGTGTAACCATAACCATGTCATAAGCAACTCTAGTTTTTCCGACAAACTCTAGGCTGGTAGCATATTGATGATCATATAATCTGGGTGGAAAGCCCAATCTAATTGTGATATCCCATTATTAACAAACATCTTTATTTCAGAACGCTCCCTTGTTAGCTAAATCAAGGCACTAATTCAAATAAGATAAGAGTTGAACAAGAAACAAAAGAGCACACAACAAAGATACCAGTAAGTTCAAACACACAGAATAATCTTCCCTTGAAGAACAAGCACATGTGCTATCCCTTGAGGCCTTGAACACCAAAAAAAACAGAAACATAATACAGCAAATTTGATCTGACATAACTAGAATACAAAGCTCAAGCACAAAACCATGCAGGAGAGAGACAGATTTGTAGGTATAGTTGGTTTCAAACTTTTTACAAATCAAACATTTTTATCTACTTGATAGCAATCCCAGTTCAAAAATACAGTCGCTAGCTATAGTATCACTATGGGAATCGTGTTTCATTCACAAACGTGACAGATAATGTCACAGTGCTTAGATTACAGCAAACAAATGACACCAAATCGTTAGAGATAGGAAAATTTTGGTTTTACCGAGGCTTTGCATGACAGCTTTTTTAAGGTCTGCCTGAAATCTTTCCTCCTCGTCCTCTTCTACTTGCAACTGTCTGAGTGTCTTTGACCCAATATCCCCCTCTGATATCATGCAAAAAACAAAAGTTATTTTCCTGCAAAAAGTTTTCCTCACAGGGAACAATGTGAAGATACCCAATGCCTACAGTGTAACCGTAACATTCAACTTCAAAACTAACATCAAAAGACAAAAAATGGCAATTTTCTGCGAGATAGTGTATAACCCAAACAGAAGCCTTTGTGGAAAAAAAGTTTCAAGTACTTGGTGCAGATAATAATTTCCTTGTCTAGACAACCCGCATCAAACCTCTAAATACCAGCGTTCTTATACCCAGTATAATCACCAGAACATACATAGAGAGAGTAGAAATCAACAAAAGGCTGTATACAAATTCCAAGCATTGATGATGAGAGAACTGTGTGATGGTAACAAGAAAGATAAACATAGGAAGCGGGCGTTCTCACAACACTTGGATTTCATGTGCAGTATTGTTACAACACCCAACAATTGAAACCAAAATATTGTGTCCACTTTTGTCCTGTCACAGGTACAAAGAGTAGAACTTATGTGCAGTCTACAATGAGCTTATTTAACTAGATAATTGTTTTTGTTGATTGGCTGTTATTCCCATGCAGGAAGAAAAAAAAGATACGGACACTAAAAGAGCCTAACCACTTTGATTAGGAGCAATCAAACTAGGGTCTTTTTGCACTACGTCGTCAGTGGTTGAATTCTCCAGCTTAGCATTTTCCTTTTCAGAAGTTTTCACGGAATTTCTACGTTTGCCTTTCTTCCCAGCTTGTTGTTCAAAAGGCAAAACTCCATTACTTGGAGCACCAAAATTCGATAATCCTACACAAAAAGAGAGTGCCCTCATCCTTTATATATAAAATTAGATCAAGAAGGCATTATGTTGTGGGAATCGGGAACATGAATTCCAACTGGGTCTGTTCTATCCATTAATCTTAAACACAGGACATCTAAACCTTGGACTCTAATTATTCAATGTTTACCAGGTATAAGACAATTGTTGACCGTTCCAACAGACTCTTCATCAGCAACACGTGAACCAGCGTCATGCCTCCAGTTTACTTGCAAGCTATCTGTGCTGTGTGCACTATCATTCTTACTTGCAAGTGTCGCCTGTTTGACAAGATGAACAGTGTTAATAGTCAAGCTTAGGAGCAACAACGTTACCTCAGTGGCCCAGGGCTCCTGTAAATGGCGACAGAGAGGGGTCGAATGCAAGCATGCATTCCCTGTGTGTGTGTGTGGGGGGGGGGGGGGGGGTCCATTTGACTCATAGTTATGCGTTGAGGGGTCAAACGCTTCCCTTTTTCATAAGTGACACGAGTTTGGACAGAATAGAGTCGTAGAAAGAAAATGTTTGTATTATATGGGACAATTTTTCATTTGTTGACGAATATGCTTCTATTCAAATGTAGTCAATAAATAAACCTTCAATGCTTGAGAAAACAAGAATATGGTACGTACTTGCTTGCAGTCTGAAGCTCCTGAGATTCTCACATGGACATCACCTGCCTTGTCTATCGCATCTTCGGCAGCCACCACAGCAGTTCGTCTCCGATGCTCAGCAAGAAGTCTCTGTTTAGCCTCATTTTCCAGTCGCCTCTGGTACTCTAGGGTTTCTTCAAGCTTTCGTTCCTCGGCCTCAAGCTCAAGCTTTCGTTGAATTTCATCCTCCAATTCTCTTATGTTATCATTAATTACCGATTCTATTATGTCATTTTCGACAGCATCTCCATCAGAATTCGTTGCAAGAGAGCTGCAATAGAGAGAAATTTATAATACTTGACTGCAACCATCCCTTAAACACACCAATATTTTGTTTCAAAATTTAAGAAGTGTCAGTGAATGAAGATGAAAGCTCCAAGTAAACATACGATTGATCAGCAGCCTCAAGCTGGTCACTAAAGCCGCTAAGCTGCAGAGGAATCTGAGAATGAGAATGAGTACTGGCAAGAATAAACAAAAGAATGCCATATAACGTTTTTCTATGGTTTATGATTCATAAAAACATACCTTGGGGTCCTTGGTTCGCCTCAAATCTTTATTTCTTTTCCTGTCTTTAATCTTTTCCTGTGTGGATTTTCCGTTATCGTTTCCACTCCCTGTGGATTTCTTAGATTCAAGAGCCAATTCTGCCAAGAATGCTTCTCTTGCGGCATCGGACTTTTCTGCGGCATCTTTCTCGGCCATATCTTCTAAATGTGCCTTTAAGAAGATTAGAGCGGAATCAAATCAATGAAAAGTTCACTGCTGGAAAACGATTATAAAGTGGAATCCACAAAGGTATCTACAAACCCGCATGTATGACTTCACTAAAGGCACCAACACGAAGCGGTAATCAAGGACGGTAACAGGATCAAGCTTAAGCTCCAATTGATTCATGTTGACCATCTTACGCATTATTTGAGCATCGAGTTTGTTGAGCTGTGTCGATAAAATGTCAGATAATAAATTCTCAAATCACAGCAAGTTCCCTGTTAAAGAGGTAAAAACAAAGACTACCTCTATATTCATATGTTCCTTTTGTCTTTGAAGAACGATCTCTGTACAATTGTTCAGTCGCTGAACATAATCCTTTGATCTCCAGTCCTCTTCACCAGCCTCCAAGTCACAGAGATGAGACGCTACACCACCATAAGACTCTTCATAACCATACTGACTAACATAAAGACTTTCAGCTTCCTTCAAAACACTTGAAATGGCATCAAGCTCCAACCTATTACTTACAAACACGACTTCGTTATCACCTTCAACAAGCTCATCCCTGCGCTTCCGGAGTATCGACTCGTAGCTGCAATAAGAAGTATTATCAGTCACCTGCACCTTTTTCTTGCATTCTTCCAGGCAGAGCTCCTCCAATCCTTGCAAGGCTCCTTCATATCCTAAGAGCTCATATTTTTTATCGCAAAAGGTCTGAAGTTGAATAAGTTCTTTGTCAAGTATCTCCAGCATTTGGGCACCTTCTTGCGATTTTTCTTCCCTGATTTTAGACCATGTTACTAATTGCTCAGCGCTAGGTGAACCAGCATATATCCAAGATAGGAGAGGGTCAGAATCAGATTGACCACCTTTGCCAAACCCATCAATGGATCTCCCTGAAGCCACCTCGTCTTTGACACCAATAAAATTCAGCAAAGTCTCATCCAGTCGGAGAGAGGATGCATTTTCATTAAGTGTGATTCTGTCATCACAAACTAAAGGTTGGGAGCAAGTGCTGGTATCATCCAAAGAGAATTTCTCGGGATATCTACCAAACCCACAAGAATAAGAGATGTTCTGCAAAAAGTCGATAATCTTTCTCAGAGAAGTGGCTCCCAGGAAGCATATACACAAAGGGGTCTGGTCCACACCACAGTTTAGAATCTGTGAGCCAGGGAAAAGACCCTGCAACTCTTCTATAGTGTACTGTATCACCTTATGAAGGTGTGCCACACTAAGACACTTTTGCCTAAGCAGCACCTGAAATAAAGAGCTTATCTTCTTCAACAACTTTGTGCGCTCAGTGTCATCTGACACAGGCCAGCTGTTACATTGGTTATACATCTTGCAATCAACTTTTACATCACATGTTTTACACTCAATATCCATATTTCCCTCTTCACCGTCAACCTCCAAAATATTGCCATTGCAATTATTTTCCAAGCTGTTCTTCTCTTGGAATCCCTCCCGCACTTCCTCGGAACAACCACTGTCATTCCAGGTGTCTTCAGTCTGCTCCTTCGGAGTTTCCCTGCCTGAAGATTCAGCAACCTCAGGTTTAGATTGCTCTTCGAGCATCCTAACCGAGGCAATCAAATCCAATGGTTCCCATGAACAACTAATAATCATCTCTTCCCACTCACTATCAACATTCTGAGGCAACACAGACCGTAGCTTAGGCGACAAACTGCCTAGGTGTTCTTGAATCACATGTTGCATATGAGAATTAGCATCAGTAAACCGCTCCCCACAGCGATAACATGCCCAAAATTTCCAAGTCTGATGCATTTTACCAAATGCTAAAGCCTCTGACAAAATCTCAGCCACTTTTATCCCATCTTTATTGGGTAGGCCATCAAAATGCGCCCTGAGATCACTAACCTTAATGCTAAGCAAGCCTCTCTTCATTTCAGAACTCATTGAATTCCAAAATGACAGCACCTGCATCAAGTTAGGCACGCTAAATAAACTCCACACCAACACATGCAATGCTATTAATCAATTATTAAAACAATGCCAAACAGCCTCCCTACAATTTAAACAGCACATCAACTTAGCCACAACACAAAAACCATCAAAACCCCTGTACCTCTAACAAAAAATATTGAACGCTCAATAGGAAGTTCATGGCAAAGTAACTCTACCAACATGGAAGACTTTTAAGGTGCCCAAACCGCTTAAATTAACTAAACAAATCCTAGCCTTTCGGTTATGATGAAGATAGCGTGGGAATTAGGTCTCAAGTTCGAAACCCCTATTTCCCTCAATTTCATTACCCTTGTGACCCGTTTTACATCATTAAGAGAACCATTCATTCTAAATATCATGATTCCTAATCATCAAACATCCAAATAATATCAAGCACAGCAGATGCACAGACTGCACGCACATACGTTCAACTACCAACATCTATACCTGATTTTTCCTTTAGGATATGCTGGCATTACGCTGATAAACTCAGCACTGAAACACGAAACGCTTTCAATCAACTACCAAAAATCTCTTAAATCACAGAAGAACCACAACTGAGCAAATCAAACGCTCTCACACCAAAGTAAATCAAGCACAACTAATAGTGCACACAAATCAGATAAATACATACAAATGTATTGAAACGTAGGTTCAAGTAACAATGTTTATACCTGATTTTTCCTTTCAGAAATGCTGGCATTACGCCGAGAGCCCCCATGCCGTCTCCTCTCTCCAACTTTCGGAGTAATACTGGCACTACCAGAAGCCGAGGCACTCCCATTACTCAACACCAAACTTCCAGCACCGCCTTCCTTGCCCTCCTCACCAGCCTGCTCACTCTTCTGCTGCAACAGCCTCGCCGCAGCAACCCTAACCTCAATCTCCTTCCTCCTTTCCTCAGCCGTCTTTGTCGCCTTCTTAATCTCATTCGGCCGGCGGACATTCCCGTTGCCGGTCAAATACTTGAGCTCCACTGGATCCTCCGCCGCGCGCTGCCGTATCGGAATCAAACGAAACTTCTCATCCCCTACGCCACCGCCTAAATTCTTCATCCACGACGAAATCGAAGCGATGTTCGCCTTCTGAATCAAGCCTCTGAGCTCCGATTGCACCTGCGAAACCCTAGTTTCCTTCGCCTCGGCAGAAAACGACACCGTTTCGTCCTTGTCCACTGCGCTCAACTCATCCATGGCAGGATCGTTAGGGTTTTCCACCGCCAACGCCCTCTCGCACTCGGAAATCACTTCCTCGTACTCCCTCGCGTCTGAAGAAACTTCAAACAGCAAATTCGCGTAAAAATGCGAGTACTCCACCGAATTCGGCGACAATTCCTTGGCTCTCTTGGCCGATTCAACAGCGTTCTTCAGGTGCCGCTGCTTCACGTTAAGATCATCAATTATTCCGGCGACCTTGACCGAAATCGTACCAGCAACACGGTGAAACAACGCCGACTTCTCGAACTTTCCAGAAACCTCCTTCATCAGCCTCAACGCCTTGTTGTGATTCCCTCGGCGCAACGCGTTGAGCGCGCGCTCGCACTCCTGCTTCACCTCGGCCGCCTCCGTCGCCTTCACCGCCGCCGGAGGCTCCACTTTCCGGTGAGATGACGTGGCGCGCTTCTTGTTCCCCATACCTATCACCTCAGATGCGAGTAAAAAGGTGAAAAATCAAGGGTGAAATCAGCTTCCACTCCGCATCGGAGAGAAGGAGTGATGAAGATTTGAATCAGGAAGAAAATGAGATGAAATTGAGGAGAAAAGAAATGTGGAGAGAGAAAGAGAAAGAGCACGAGATATTTTAGGGAGAAGGGGGTGTGTAAGAATTGCAGTAAGTAAGGTTGTAAGGTGAGGTGAGGTGAGAGGAGATGGTGTATTTTTCAGTATTTTGTATTGTTTCTTTATTGTTATTGTTTTGTAAGCAGACTACTGTTGGTTGTGTAATTAGACTAGACTACAGTGTGTGTGAGTTTTTATATTGCCATTTTGAGGGGTTGGTGGTGGATGCCCAATCAATATAAATGGGTATATAATGAGCAGTTAATCGCAAGCTTAAGACGGGTTAAATAGGTACCACTTGAGTGGAAAAAGACAAATATTTATCTAAGTCTCATCAACTTCATTTTTGTCTTATCCCACTTATTTGGTACCTATTTGACCCGTTATACATTTGTAACGGATATATCCGTCACAAACAAGAATTTGTGATATTTGAGTCAAATGGTTAAGATAAGATAAATTATTTGTAGTTGTATAAGGTTACTTCGAGTCTGTCGTCTAAAGGTGACTTACATGGTGTGTGGTTTGCAAACTATTGCGTACACCCGAGGGTTTACCCAGAGTGCACCAAAGGTAGCGGCTGCGGGTTACACGTCATCAAAAAAAATTATTACTTATACGAAATATTTCAATTTGAAGTTACGTTTTTAGATTTCGACTTTGTCGTCCTAGGTAAGTTTAACTGGTGTGCATGGTTTGCAGACTATTGCGTACATCAGGGGTTTACTCCGAGCGCATCAAAGGCAGCGACTGCAAAGTTCCGTCATCAAAAAAAATGATTTGTCTTAATTATTGTTCAGGATACCGGTCTTGGTCACTATGTTAAGACATTTTCGATATTCTTACTCGTGGGAGCATATGTGAACGATTTATCATTAAAACGAATATATTCATCTTAAGGAAGATCAATTGATAAAAAATTCTTGTCCTGAGATTATAAAGTTGTTGATCATAGGCCTTTTTTGTGTTTCTAAGATAGGTATATTATGATTTCTTTCTTTTTATAATTCTATGGTTTTTATTAAATTGGAGTATTTTCTCTTATTGTTTCTCTATTGGAAATGTGTAGATTTTTTTTATTGATTGTAAGGTTAGTATGCTAATTAGTGAGCTAAATATAAAATGATTATTGTGTAAATAGGTTGATAAATATTGTAAATATAAATAAAGATTACTAAGAGTAGTATTGCAAAAAAAATAAATTAAAATGTAAATAAATGTAATGGAAAAAGATAGAAAGATAGACAAAAATAGAAGGCTAAATACATGAATAAAGAGTTATAGAGTTAATTTATTGATATTGATATTATGGATTAATCTTGTCATATAAGACAGTTTTATACAACAATTTGTGTTTTTGTATACAACGTACGAAAGGTCAGTAAGTATTTTCAAAGTTGATCTGGTTGTCGGTGTGCAGGTGTTTTGTCGGGAAATGTAGTTGTTCATGAGTCAACGTGTTGATCTAATGATACTTTGTCGATATCTGTAGAATGTAATATTGACTATCGAGGTAGATGCAGTGACGCGTTGTGGTAGAATAAGGAATGTGTTGGATAGTCTAGGTAATTAAGCTACGTGGCTCATATGTTTCGATGGTACTATAGAGTTAACCGTTACATTGATGATTTAGATAAAAACGTTTGTGCCCAATCATGTGATCACCACGACCGGCACTTTAGTTTTATGGTCTTAGTATTTGCGGTAATTTTATTTATTTATTTTACTAATATGTCCAATTAATGATGTATTAGTGCTTATGAGAGCTTAAACATACAATCCGATGCGCTTTCTTGTTGGATAATTAAAGAAGAAGTAATCAAGCACATACTAGTACTATATGGTACCCTTTTCGCCTCGTTTATCTTTTATACTACAGAGTAGTCCGTATTATTTACGAGTAGTATTTTAATCAAAAGTAAATAAATAATACAGATTGATACATTAATATGTAAAGCAAAAAGTTAACCGTAAAATGATGATCTTTTTCCTTGTATTGAGAAAGGTTGTTGCATTTTGGGTAGATTTGATATTAAATGTGTTGGATTTTAAAAAAATTATGAGTCATTTAATAGAATGCAAGTATGTTACATTACTAGCAACCAATTTTAAGAGTACGTAATTGTTACGTTATGAGTAACTCATTTTATAAGGAGTTCATTAACGACATGCTTCTTCCGTTTTGTTAATTTGTTTATCTATTTTGTTTTCACAAAGTCTTGAGAGAGACGGTCTCTGCATAAGTTATTGAGAGATTACTTATTCATACCACTTTTAGTCTTATTCGTATCTATTTTATGATTAGATGTATTTCTAAATGACAAATTTGTGTATATAACAAGTGTATTGCGTACCCCATTTATATTTGTATACTCTTTTAGGTTAAACGTACCTATTATTACCTTCATTTGTAATTTGTCTTTCAGTAAACTTAACAAAAGACCGTCTCTCAGTAGACATACTCGTTTGTTTTAGACTGTCTCATTGAGTTGAATATAAAAGACAAACAAGTGAACGAGACAGAGTGAATTGAATATCTTTCTATATTAGGATTGTTTGTATTACTCTGTATTAATTTGATCATCTAAGTCACCAATGGGATGTAACGTTGTTGTATGTGTCGATTAATTTTAGCTTCGAGGATTTTGAAAAGTTTTAAGTAATCCACTAATTAGTACCAGTAGAAATTAGGAAATGATTTTTTTTTATTTCTCAATTATAACCAGACGTAACCATATAATATTTCGACCCAAAATAGGAATTATGGTAGAGTTTTTTTGAGCTAAATATTTTTGAAAACTTTGTGCGTTTGCAGAGAATGGTTTTTGCGTATCCGAGAGAATATGTGAGGTATATTCTCAAATATTCTCACCTACTCAAAAGTAACTATGGTCGTACACTCGTACAATCAGCGAAAAGCTTGAAAACTGAAGTTCACGTGTATATGTAATTACTCAATAATAACGTAAAGCTAAAGAATAAAATCAATAGCGGGGATAGCTCAGTTGGGAGAGCGTCAGACTGAAGATCTGAAGGTCGCGTGTTCGATCCACGCTCACCGCATTTACTTTTTTTTTTTTTTTTTTTTTTTTTTTTTTTTTTAAATAATAATAAGAAAAATCCTCTAATTTCTCATATCATTCAGCCCTATTAGTCAGCAATTCAGCATATTATTTCTCATATGTTTGTGGACCGATAAACACCCCTAAAACCCTAATTCCCTAAATACAGTATATTTGTGTTAATTACGTGATCTCGTAAAGCTCGGACCTTACTGAAACCCTAAAAACCATCAATCTCACTCTCCATTATTCCAGAATTTGCCTTCCAAATTGTAAGTTTTTGTTCTTCAATTTCACGTTTCTTTCATTCAATCAAAAGTTACTTTACAATTCACAAATCATGTGTTCATCACGCACTCCTCCCTCAATCTCTCTCTTTCTCTCCCCTTTTTATGCCTTGAATTTTGGTAAATATTACGTTTGTTTGACCAGTGCTGGCTCTTAAATCTCGTGTTTAATTTCATGAAATTTATGCCTTGAATTTTGGCAGATATTGTGTTTGTTTTTCTTTAGTTTTGTGACTTCCCTTGTTTAATTTCATGAAATTCATGCTTTCTGACGTTATGCTTTGATTTTCCACAATTTTTTGTTTGTGACGGGAATTTCCACCATAAACTTTATGACGGGTCAAATCGTAATATCATATGAATAACACCAGAGAAGAATTTATAGTGAAGAACAAATGTTTCTCCCATCTAAGCTTAATGTGATTATTATTTGACCCGTTATAATATTCTTGACCCATCTTGATGTAAAAACTGGTTTATCGAAGACGTTTTACTCTAACAACTATTGTGGGTTATCCTTCCCAATTGTAATGCGATTGAATGCGTGTTTAGTTGTACACAAACCAAAGAACTGGTTTGTTTTCTCTGTTCACGATTGAGAAGTTTATGAATTGGATGAGTGCATGATTGACGATGACTTAATGCTGAAAGATGAGTGTTTTTGATGATTTAGGGTGGTTCTTATGCTAGTTTCCGTCATGGTTACCAAATTTGCTCTTAGCGATTCACTCTTATAAAGTACTGTACTTGTTAAGTGAGTAGTAGCATCCAACTGCAGTAGTGCAGTAGTAACAGAAGTAATACAAATTTGAGTTATGTTTCTTTGATTAATGATTATGCAGGTGTTTTCACATTGAAAACGCGGTACTTAATTTACAATGGAATTTTGCCCCACATGTGCGAATTTGTTGCAGTATGAGCCGCGTATCCCTGCAAGATTTTTCTGCCGAACATGCCCATATGTGTGTCCCATACCACCCAGGGTACATTCTTTGTAACAAAGCTTTTTCCGGTAGTGCCTTACCATTCTTATATGTCAGCTTCAGTTACTGACTAACTATTACTCCACGTTGCTGTGCTTTCAGGTGAGCATAAGGAGAGGGGTCAAACTTGAAAAGAAAGAGTCGACACCAAGTGATGTCGCCCGTGTCGCTGACAAGAATGTTGGGCCTACTACTGATGGTATGCTCTAATCCTATTCATTATTTCGCTGAGATATGACACTAGTATCATGTACATTATCAATTGCTATAGTAATTTAGTGTCGGTTCACAAACTAATGACTGTGAGTCTTGTTTCTCAGTCGCGTGTCCAAAGTGTCAACATGGGAAAGCATCGTACGACCAAAGGCAGACGAGATCAGCTGATGAACCGATGACTATATTCTACCAATGTCTGAACAACACCTGTGGACATCAATGGCGTGAAGATTAGCCTTTCTTTCTATCATCCCTGACTGTTATCTCAAATAAACTTCATGTTAGGCTTTTGATTCTGGTGACACGGTTTTTCTTAGAGCTTTCAGCTAGTATGGTGTCCTTACTCCTTATCTGAATTGAGTTCAATTAGACTATTAGAGGTATCTGATTTCTATTTGTTTCCTTGAGTAAAAGTATTTCAATTAGTGCCCCAAACTTTCATTAACAAGTCTTGGGCTAGTAAGTCCTAGAGCTGGACAACATGCCGGCCTCTGAGCCCACTCTTTACCTGGCAATCGGGCTTGGCTTGGCTGGGCTACTATATTTGACAGCTAGGCGTGCTTTGCCCTGTCCTCCACGGTCGGAACTTGGGCCAAACATGAGACAGCCTGACCTGGTGTGGACCGTTACCTGTCCTGCTATAGCCTCGACTAGGGAGTAAAGGTTATGACATGGGTTGTATGGCCATGACCCAACCAAGATGGATGTAGAGGTCATGTAAGAAAAAGGGTCAAATTATATCCACTCATTTTCAAACTAAGGTCATCAACTGACCCATTCTCATCAATTGACCTCCCCTTCTGCTCAATAAGTGTCCAATTTTAATTGGTTGCAATAAAAATGGAGTTGGTGACCTACGTCATGACCTTTTGAATGGGAAGGGAAGGTGCAAATCAATGGGTGGAGGTCACGAAAATACTTTTTTTATTACAAGTATAAGTCGTTATTAATGTTCAATATTGGTGCAGATCTTCACACGTAATTTGAGTTGATATACAGTAACAAATACACAAATTCTGTTCACCATAGTACAAGTATACAATGAATTACTTAGGGAGTAGTATATATAAAAGCTGGAGATGTGCATGTGAAGCAACAAAAATAAAACGTACTCAATTTTCTCAAATAGTAACAAGTAGTTACGATTCACATGATTGAACATGCGGAAGGATTCTCCTCACTGAAGTAATCGCAGCGACTACCGTAGAAAGCGGGCCTTCCGTATTGGTTACAGGGCCCGCCAGGCCTACCCTCATAACATGAACTGCAACATACTGAGACGGGCTGCGAATGGGGCGGCGGGTATGCAGGTATCCATTGGGGCACTGGCTCTGGCGCTGGGGGAGCTGGCTTCGGCGCAGGAGCAGGAGGTTGAGCCGGAGGTACGGGATTGGGTTTGGGCTTAGGCTTTTCCGGCTCAGGAGCGGGAGCAACTGGCTTGGGTTTAGGCTTTTCTGGCTCAGGAGCAGGAGCGGGAGCGGGAGCAGGAGCAACAGGCTTGGGCTTAGGCTTTTCTGGCTCGGGAGCAGGAGCGGGAGCAGGGGCAACTGGCTTGGGCTTGGGAGGGGGAGGCTCCTTGATCTGGATGCTCTTGATGGTTTTCCGGCCTTTGGAGCAGAGTTTGTCCATGATCCGCTCAGGGCTGCAGCACACCACCGTGATGATCACCACGTTGTGCTTCTCATCATAGATTTGGTCTCGTATTTCTTTTTGTCAATAAACAAACACATACACATAATTACGGAGTAGATCGATGATAGATATGTCATATGATGGAGGATGAAGGGAGATGGGAGACTGACGAGGAAATTTGCAAAGGATTTTCTTCACCTTCTTGTAGCATTTACAGCACTGAAGATCAACCGTGAGGATCATTGTCGTCACCTGCCCATCCGTCCATAGGAAACAGATTATGAGCCACTAATAATAATAATAATAATAATAATACGAGTAATAATAATTGGTAGTGGATGAAACTAACCTTCTGATCACCAGAACAAGTCATTGCTTGATAATCTCATGAACTGAACAACCCAACCCAACCTAACCAACCAATTGAGAATAGAGAGTTGAGAGTTGAGAGTTGAGAGTGAGAGATTGTTTGATTCATAGTCATTTGTGGAGGCTTTTATTGTTTGCTTTTTGTTTACACGATTTCATTGTCATTCCATTACGTAATCGACTAGTACTCCTACTCTTTACTATTTTGTTATTTTCTTATTGGGTTTAATTGAGCCGACAAGAAATTGTAACTGAAGCATTGCACACCACAATCGGTTGGTGCGCTAAGTAAAGCGCACTTCTACAAATTTAGACGCGCCAAATGGATCATTCACTTTCGGATCAGCTTAAATTGATTCGGTTATAATTGGATTGACCTTGTTTTCGATTTTGATCAGGTTTATTTCGGTTAGTCATTTTTATTGATTCTTGTTATTTCAAGTCGGATATAGGTTAGATTAGGTTAATATCAGTTCAGGTACATTCTGAGTCATAATTTTTTTTGAGTTAAAGAATAAAAAGTTACTCCGTAATATAATGTTTCTTATATTTTTCAATTTCTACGTTATCTACAATTACAAAGCCCCCACTTATTCATCATTCATATGGAATTCGCATAAATCGCCACAATATTTGGTCCCGTTATAGGAGCATTTGTTACTCTTAAGAAAACACCACATTTTTCACCTAATAAGCCTATGAAAAACATGTCAACTGCACCTATCCAACAGATGGGGCAGTCAGTTTTCGGGTAAAATACAGATTCAAGACTGACTATTCCTCCTTACCAAAAAAAGGCATGCTTTCAACACCGGCTCAAGACTTTTTTTATGTAAAGTTTCCAACAATTTAATTGTATAATACTCTACGAATTCTACTATGAATAAAGAAAGTCGCAAGGGAGGCTAGCTGCTCCGCAAATTTACTACTACATCTCATCTTTGACATTATGCTTCTAAGTTCTAACAACCATCTACAGAGACAAAAGGGGAACAAACAGGTACAGTGGATCCAGGCCAGGCCAGGTCAAGTAAAAAACATCATATCATAAACAATGGTAGATATTGATATGCAATATACATATCAATGTATAATGGCAAAATTTAGTTGCTTCTCTTTGAAGCCAAACCAACTCTCTTCCCCTCAACATAGAATTTCGAACTTCCTTCGAGCTGCAGTATGAAGAATCATGTATAAGATTATAATGAAACAAAAACAAAACACGAATTCTTGTTTGCGATGAGCGTAGATGTGACGGGTCAAATATCTACCCACCCGTGTAGATAAAGACATCATTTCTCACTAACTAGGTATTCTAATTTGTCTTTATCTACCCATAACGGTGATATTTGACCCGAAACAGGTTTGTAATGAATATACACGTCACAAGAGAGACCTAGTGAAAACAAAATGACTACAAACTGTGGCGCTTCTATTTATAGTGAAGCATTGAAACATCAATTCAATGCACAGTTCATCGTTATTGGCAATCTGGTGAAATCGACTTCATGTTATTAGTAAACGGGGGATTTTTGCATATTTCTGACTCCCTTAACAATGCCATTCACAACAGCCCTTGAGGCACTCGAGTAATGTTGCAATGTTAAACATTTAAGGTTGAAAGGGGGTCATGCATGCCTGATGCTATCACAAGTCACTGTAGCACTACATATTTGTTCCTGGGAATACCTTTTGTCTTAGGAAAGAAAGAGCGTCGCTTTCCGATGTAAATTGCAAGAATACCGAAGTTGAATGCCGCTCTATCTGAACTTTGAGCTGTTTCAGCTTTAGTGTATCAGAAGGGGCCTGCAAGAAAACCAAATTAGCTTATACTACTCTGCATGCATCACGTTTGAAACAGCATTGTGAAATAAAAGTACAGTATAAAACAAGGTCGCAGGATGATTTGAGGTAGCCTACCACTAATCATGTGAAAAATAACAAAAACAAACCTCGCGGAGTAACCGTCGACACAATTTCTTCAATTTCACTTTAGATTCGTCAGAATCTGTTTCAGGCAGTTTCTCATCTTTTTGTTCCAAGGAACTCATGTCCACGGAATCTTCTTCTTCTTCATCTTCATCTTCATCTTCATCATCATCATCATCATCATCATCTTCTTCTTCATCATCATCATCTTCTTCTTCACTGTCATCGAAGGATGTCTTTTTCCCCTTGAAACGGACACCGGCAACTTTTATAGAGCCATCTTTGATGCCAAGCCCTTGTTTACCCGTTGTAGCTCTATCCTGCAAAATTCAAGTGTTGGTGATAAGAAGACTGATATCTGAAGTTGTTAGGCGTGACAATTTCCGCAATAAATCTGTGGTCAGAGGAGCCACGTATCACCTTGCAACACCAAATAGACATAAAGGCGAACTTCAACATTTGCAAAGAAAACTAAACAGAAAATATCTACTTTATTATGCTTCTAAAGCGAATTAGACCAATTAGTAAATTCCAAAGGCACAAAAGAGGAATTAGCCCAAGCCACAGGTCACTAAAATTTAAATCATCTAAATATAATGGGCATTCAGCAATTTTTTTTTGAAAAAAGCAACAGGCTCAACGAGTAGTGAGAACAAGTTCAATGAAAGTAGATTTGACGGTCGGGTGAAGCCTGCTATAAGGTTCTCATCAATTGCATACAAAAAAACAAATAGATATTTCAAATATACAAAAGGCTAGAAAGTCAGTTGCCATTACTCACTTGAACAAGATGGTAAAGGTTTTCTTGATCTTGTTCCTCAAACCCAATCTTCTTGCTATGATCAGGCTCCTCTGTAATATCAGTTTTTCTCCGTTTAGACTTAGCTCCAAGGAAACCACCAGAGATAAATCCCCGCTTGTAGCCCCACCAATCTGGTGGATATTCAACAGTCTCTTGCCCTGTAAATGCATGATGTATTGCATTTAATATAGCTATCGGGTAGATAAAACAAATAATAAAATTACAAAGCAAAATTCTCTTATCTATATGTTTATATAACAATTTTAATTATTTTATTTATTTATTCAGTGGAATTACGTATCAGAGAACTGGTAACCAGACGTGTCTGACAACTTGTTATATGAAAAAATTATATGGCCTTGACACCATTCGACAAAAAATCTTTAAATAATTATTATGTAAAGCATCTAGACGATGCACAGATGATCTGAAATCAAAACATTACCTTTTGAATCGGAATACAAATCATCACAAATCTCCATCTCAGTTTCCTTGTCTTCAGAGGGAATCGATGGCTCCTTTGTTTTCTGAACCTGCAGCACAGAGTTCTCATTAGTAGCTGTGTAATACAATGACTACCCCTTCATCGGAGTTAACGATGGGCTTGTTTGGATTACGGATTTGAAGGGAAGGAAAGGGAAGGGGGAGAAACGTATTTACGATCCCTCGTTTGGTTAACAAATGACTAAATGAGTGTGGGGGGAAATGGAGGGGGATGGATTTAAAGGGACTTATTTTCCCTCCTTCAAAGCAAATCGAAATTCCACCACCATAGGAAAGATTTGGAGGGAAATGTATTAAAAAAAACCTATTCAATTTCCTCCCTTTCCCTCTTTACTTTGCTATCCAAAAAAGCGCAAGGGAATGGATGAGCAAGTTTAGCATATAAGAAGTTCAAGCAAGGATTAAAAAAGCACACTGTCGCTCTAAGATGGGGCTTTGTATGGATGAACGCCTATGCACACAATTTAATTACTCGCACTAGATTCACTATCACAATCAAGTATAGAGACTGGGAGTAACATAATGTTCCACAACCCAGTGATGGACACTGATTGGATTTAAAACGGTGCGGATTAAACCGGGAATCTGAATTGCCTAGACGCAGAGAGGTAATAATTGAGAAATTGGAGCTTACAAGTATTCCTTCAAGATCCTTTGCAGAATATCCTTTGACAAGCTTTCCCCTTTCCCTCCTCGCATACCTGATTGTAAATAAATCAGTATTCAACTCATGGGGGGAGGCATGATACGGACAATGTTAACCGCAATATTCATACCTTCCTTGAGGCCGCGTAACTTTTTTTGGCTTTTGCTCTTCCTTGGCTTCACTAGCCACATCAGCATTTTTATCGACATCATCTTTGTTATCTGATGCAGCACATGTAAACAGTTACGCTAGTTCAGATGTTAAGAAACAGTGTTAACACAGGCAATCAAGTTACATCATAAGAACTAAGAAGCAAAAAAGAAAGAGAAAAAACACCTTCTGCAACATTGGCATCTGCTGATTGCTGCAATGAAAGGAAGCAACAAACAACGAGGTGTGAGACTGATTACTACTCCTTAATTACTGGTAACATAACAATCAGAAAAGTCGAAAATTTTGCAACAATTTCACAAAGCCCCAAACATAAATAAAGACGGTATATTTAACTGATGAACTAGGGGAGTGTTTGGATAGAGGGATTTTGGGGGATGCAAATTCCTATCAGATTCGCACAATGGGTTGGATGATTTTGGAGCAGGGAAGAAATCACTCCATTTCCCTCTTCAAAGACAAAATATTTCCCTCTAACATAGGAAAGATTTGGAGGAAAGACCACCATTGTCAATTTCTTAACGTTTAAATACAATTGTAGCGAAAGAATGGAGAAATGACGAAAACGAAAAGCATACCACTTTCAATTTCTTAAGAATGTTGTCAAATTGTGAGGTATCAAACGCCCACGCGTTTTTCTTCTCCAATCCAATACCTGTTTATGCATAGCAATTCCCAAATAAATACTACAAAGTCTACAAACAATTAAAATCATAAAAATCAATTCTTGTGAGAGTATCTTAATCCGAAGTGTCGTATCATATGTCCAACACGACACTTCACTACGACTTCATTTCGCCCAATACCTGTGCAGTCCTGCTTGTTTTGAACTCGGATGTAACCTTTGATGCCTTGCTTGTCTTTCCCCATGCCTTCACCTTCCTCCCATCCCTATCGTCAACCGAAAACCAATCAAACACTAATTCTCAAAACATACGGTCTTTTACAGTGAGACCTCCTTCATTAGAGTGGTTAAGCTTATATGAGACGATCCCACAGATATTTGCTCAAATGATAATAATTTTACGGTGAGACCTCTCACGTAAAGGTAATTAAGCTTATATGAGACTATCTCGCAGGAGATTTGCTCAAATCAAACAAGAGACCGTCTCACAACAAGTTACCGCGAGTAAAGGTGATTAAACAGCTTAGGTTTCACGGGCGATTTGCTCAAAATCAAATTGAATTAAAAACCCTAGAAAAAAGAAAAAGGAACAAATTTAGAGAAGAATACCATTTGTTTCATGAGGCGAAAAGCGGCGGACTGACGATCGATGCCAACGTATCTAGTGGGAGCTTCAGGAGCAGCCGCCATGGCTGCAACACACACTGTTACGTTTTATTTTGTAGTACCGCAAGCGTACGGGTATTGTAGCATACGGGTCGATCTCAGGGAGGTGAATGATTAAGTACTAACTAATTTCTGACTCAAGTTATCTACGTCGAATAAATCAGAAAGATGATTGTATAACTAATTTTAACAAACTAGAAATAATAAATCGAGATGAAATCAATAAAAGGACCTAGGGCAATGGTTCACCAATAACATGGATTATCGATGCAATCAAAATGTGACACAGCTTTGTCAAATTACCGTCTTGGGTGAGACTAGCATTCCGATTTTAGTCAATACTTTAAATTCTCCGTCGAGACATAAAAAGTCTATCTAGCATGTTATAAATCCTATTCTCATGGCACGAATAACAAGACTAGACGCATTAAGAATCGATACTAACATGTCCCAATTATTCCAATTCACTATTCTCATGTGAAAGTTCAAATCTTGTTTTGGTTCTCTAAATTAAAACCCGACTCTCGTCGTAATTGAAATTGAGTAGAAATTAATCGACAAAGATACAAACTTTTAGGCATGATTCATATGAAAACATCCAACTTTCATTGTAATGATAATCTAGACTCAAACCTAGCAATTCAAACTAATCAATCAATTATTAAGCACAACCGAAACAAATCCAATTCAACAATTCAACAAAGCGCGATTAAAATCAAAGCATCAATAACCCATATTATCGGCTCACCGAGCCCTAGATAAAAGAACTACTCACAATTCATCATCACAATAACAATCAACAAATAAAATAAAAAGTAGAGAATTAGAAAAACTTATTGTTGATTGATGATCAAAATGATGAACGATCGTTTCTTCAAGGTCTTGAACAATCAAACTCAATTTGCATAAATCTAATAAAATTGCATAAGTTTTATGTATGTAGTCTAGGAATGATATGTTTATTCTAATAATAATAGTGATCACATATAAGTAGGATAGAATAGAGGGAGATCAAAAGTCATTGACGGTAGCTATTCGCTAGTAGCGGCACATTTCGCTACTAGCGGCACTCTGGAAGCTTCACAAATTGCATGAATTCTGATGAAGCCTCTACTAGCGGCAGTTTTGCTCTTCGTCATCCGCTAGTAGCGGCACTTAAAAACTCCCAATTCTTTCTTCTTTGCTTTTTCTTTGATTTTCTTCTCTTTTTTCTTCATTCAATCCTCGATATAACCCGGCATTTGACATGTATACCACCACTATAATCCGGGCATAATACATGAATTTCTCGGCTCTTCAAAATAGCTAGAAGCGTCATCAAAAATCACATATATAATCAAATCATGTGAGATCATCGGAAATCACTCAAATATCACTATATCGTCCAAAATCCCCTCTCAAACACTATAAATATGACGATATATACTCACAAATAGTGCTAAAAATAGCACTTAACAAATTCCCCCATGCTAAACCTTTACTCGTCCTCGAGTAAACTCAAAAGGCATAAGACGATATCAATGCAAGGTCTAGCGAACTCCCTCTTTCACAAATGGTTATCTCACAACTTCCTTCTTATATCGCCCTCACTACCTACTCCAAAATCGTCTAGCTTAGCATGGTCAACACCAAAAGATAAACCAAGGAGTCAAGTCAGTGTATGACTCCCCCATGCTAGCTCAAAAATACTCTCTAACCACAAGCCAATAATATCAACATCAATAAACATCATCATAACCATATCCAAAAACGGGATCACAGCAACCAACGATCACTACACACAATCCAACTCCAACACAAAAACACGACGCCAAAAATGATCCTAATCCTAACCCTTACCTCAAACGCCGTCTTCTTATGTCGCCGACCGCCATGATGTTTATTATTTGCCCATAGTACGGGATATTATGGCCCCTTTTCTTTCTTGCGGCTCTTTTTTTCTTTTTACTTTTTTTTCTTTCTTTTTTCTTTTCATTTTTTTTCATATTTTTTTTAATCCCTCATTTTGCCTAGGCCGTCCTTTCGGGTTTTCAACCTAGCTCTTTTTTTTCATTTTTTTTTCAGCTCACTTTTTTCACTCACAACCTCAATGTTGCCTAGAACGTCTGCCCATGCAGATTTTCATTCTAGCGAGGCCTCCCATTTTTTTTTGCCTAAGCCGCCCTTTCGGGTTTTCGACTTAGCGGGATTTTATTCATTTTTTTTTCTTTCTTTTTTTTTTTTTTTTTTTTGAGAAAATAAATATATACACAAGTGAAATGTCCCTCCCCCATGCTTGAATCGAGCAATGTCCTCAATGCGACAAAGACAAAAATAAAAATAAGAAAGCGGGGACAAATCACCTATCATGAAGAATCAGGGGAGTCTGCAGAAGGTTGACGAGAGCCACTACGTGCCTCCCGACGACTATTAATATCACTCCTCTCAGCCGCCAACTCTGCATAGAATTGCTCCGAAGGGGAAGTGTATGTGTTAGGATGTCTAGCCGATAAAAACTTGTCGAAACCTCGACACAACTCTAGCACTTCCCGCATAGCTAACCCTTGTTCCGCCCTCCAATCATCGACCTCTAATCTCCACATGTCGGACTCCCTAGAAGATGAAGCATGTGTGAATGAGGGAGAGGGTCTCTCGATCGCATTTTCATCATCACTACCATCCATAGCATCATCATCATTTTCTAAAACTCGCTTCGCTACCCTTTTGTCACCCGGCTCCAAGAGAGTAAGTGGGTCACGTGGTATATATAAATCGATGGTCCTTGGCCCGGTAGGAATAGATTGCTCCGTAGAACGAGGCAATCGTAAGTAAGGTGAAGCTTTCGGACCACGTCGCCATAAAAAATAACCACGGGCCACCGAATCTTGAAGCATAAATGTACGCTCCAATGTATCAAAATCGAGCAAGTGACCTCCCGTCACCGGTGTAACTGTGCTAGGAATAGTGACTTTCAAATGGGTAAGTAACAATGTGACCATGCCACCCATGCTAATTTTTCCTTTTAACGTTCTTCCTACACTTAAGGCAGCTCGATACAAACAGGTCAACCCAATCAAGCACCATCGAAGCTTCGGGCATCAACACTCACAAGTAAGTCATTTCAGTTTCCCCGCACCTTCACAAATTTTTTCTCTTTTCTTTTTATTTTTTCCTTTTTTTCTTTTCTTTTTTTCTTTTTTTCTTTTTTTCTTTTTTTTCTTTACATAAATAAAACGGAAAAAAAATACATACGTAGCTTGGGTTGCCTCCCAAGAAGCGCTTGTTTAACATCATTAGCTTGATGCATTCTTTTGTAGTGTAATTCTTAAGAAGATGCAGTCAAAGCTCTTAGGAGACGATCATAAACCTGTGAATGCGACTTAGATAGCTGTGAATAACAACATTTTAAACAATATACTAAGACCCAACCAAAAGATCGTAGGAACTTATCATACATTTTTGAGGAACTATTATCATACATAAACACATCAATCCATGTTAGAGTCTTAAGTCCATCAAATTTTGTAGTATGAGATTTCGAGGATGAGACATCATCCGCATTATCACAAGGTAGAGGCACAATATCATTAATAATCATCTTAGAAATTTCAGGAGGCCTACCTTTATCTGTTCCAAAACTATCACAAAGAGAAGGTGATCGACACCAAGCAAACTCCTTCATACTTATGGAATTATAAGAGGGTAATGATGAGCTTAGACAAGGTGGAGGATAAAGGAGAGGAAAAGATGGAACCATATTAAGGGGATTATATTTGAAAGATGAATATGAAGTACAACCATAAAGAGTGATATTAGAATGGTTGTGAGGAACAAATTCCTCCCAATCACAATCCTTAACTTCCTCCTTAGCCAAAAATCCCTCAATAGGATGGCAAATTTCACTCACGCTCCTATCATGCTCAATACTATTATTTACAAGCTCACAATTATCACTAGTTTCCACATAAATATTGTCTTTAACACACAAAGAAAAAGAGAAATTTGGCTTACAACCGTCACGAGATAGCCAGTCATAGAATTTCAATGCTTCATCATAAGACCTGGAAGGAAAATTTCCATTAGAAAAGTTAAGCAATGATTGTGTACAACTGTTGATACCTTTCTCTATTGTTAGACATAACTCTTCGTCACTAAAGCCATGACCATCTAGTGAGACAAGATATTGTTTAAGTCGATCAAGGTAAGCCCAAAATTCTTCATTTTCATATTGTGGAAAACCGAGATAAAACATAATTAAAGAAAAATAACGTAGTCTAACAAATCAAAAATCTAAGCTAATATTAATCCATTACCTCCCCGGCAACGGCGCCAAAAACTTGTTACGTTTTATTTTGTAGTACCGCAAGCGTACGGGTATTGTAGCATACGGGTCGATCTCAGGGAGGTGAATGATTAAGTACTAACTAATTTCTGACTCAAGTTATCTACGTCGAATAAATCAGAAAGATGATTGTATAACTAATTTTAACAAACTAGAAATAATAAATCGAGATGAAATCAATAAAAGGACCTAGGGCAATGGTTCACCAATAACATGGATTATCGATGCAATCAAAATGTGACACAGCTTTGTCAAATTACCGTCTTGGGTGAGACTAGCATTCCGATTTTAGTCAATACTTTAAATTCTCCGTCGAGACATAAAAAGTCTATCTAGCATGTTATAAATCCTATTCTCATGGCACGAATAACAAGACTAGACGCATTAAGAATCGATACTAACATGTCCCAATTATTCCAATTCACTATTCTCATGTGAAAGTTCAAATCTTGTTTTGGTTCTCTAAATTAAAACCCGACTCTCGTCGTAATTGAAATTGAGTAGAAATTAATCGACAAAGATACAAACTTTTAGGCATGATTCATATGAAAACATCCAACTTTCATTGTAATGATAATCTAGACTCAAACCTAGCAATTCAAACTAATCAATCAATTATTAAGCACAACCGAAACAAATCCAATTCAACAATTCAACAAAGCGCGATTAAAATCAAAGCATCAATAACCCACATTATCGGCTCACCGAGCCCTAGATAAAAGAACTACTCACAATTCATCATCACAATAACAATCAACAAATAAAATAAAAAGTAGAGAATTAGAAAAACTTATTGTTGATTGATGATCAAAATGATGAACGATCGTTTCTTCAAGGTCTTGAACAATCAAACTCAATTTGCATAAATCTAATAAAATTGCATAAGTTTTATGTATGTAGTCTAGGAATGATATGTTTATTCTAATAATAATAGTGATCACATATAAGTAGGATAGAATAGAGGGAGATCAAAAGTCATTGACGGTAGCTATTCGCTAGTAGCGGCACATTTCGCTACTAGCGGCACTCTGGAAGCTTCACAAATTGCATGAATTCTGATGAAGCCTCTACTAGCGGCAGTTTTGCTCTTCGTCATCCGCTAGTAGCGGCACTTAAAAACTCCCAATTCTTTCTTCTTTGCTTTTTCTTTGATTTTCTTCTCTTTTTTCTTCATTCAATCCTCGATATAACCCGGCATTTGACATGTATACCACCACTATAATCCGGGCATAATACATGAATTTCTCGGCTCTTCAAAATAGCTAGAAGCGTCATCAAAAATCACATATATAATCAAATCATGTGAGATCATCGGAAATCACTCAAATATCACTATATCGTCCAAAATCCCCTCTCAAACACTATAAATATGACGATATATACTCACAAATAGTGCTAAAAATAGCACTTAACACACACACACACACACGCTCTGTCCTCCTCTCTGTAGGTGGTGGAGATACGGAGTTGGTGAGAGAACGAAAGGAGGAGGAGGAAGAAGAAAACTGAATTGTGAAGGGTTTATGAAGTAGTAGGTGAATGGGCCGTTGTATTTTATAAGATGGGCCGGCCACCTTCTATTTCATGGTGTCGGCATTTTCGCAAATTGGTGAGTGAGATGATTTTACACAATAGGATTGACAATCCGTAACAATAATAATTTGAGAATCAATTGATAAATTTGTTGTTTTAATGTGGAAAGTGCCCATTTTAAGTTGGGTTTAATCTCTTTTAAACCTCGTCATATATTATAGAAAAATTATTTACGACATCCTCGATCTGTGATAAGTATACAATAAAATGACGATTGATCAATTGAAAGTTGTGCATAGTATTGCATTTCACATTGATTTATTAAAGAACAGTTTCACATTGAATTTATCGTGAAACTTTTCACTCAAGTCAATTACTTTTATAATTTTATGATACATCGTATAATAAATTTACGTCATAAGATAAGAGTGAGTAAGAGTATCTAATACTCCGTGTATATATAAGGAGTAGATTTGTTCAAAGAAATGTTTACTCGCTTGAGATTATGTGTAGTCGTATAGTGTGCAGTATATATTCTCTTTACCTACTCAAAGCCTCAAAGCAACTATGGTCAATGGTCAAAACCTCGGAGGAAGTGGACTTACGATTAACAAAAAAATAATGAATGGAAAAAATAAAAGCGGGGATAGCTCAGTTGGGAGAGCGTCAGACTGAAGATCTGAAGGTCGCGTGTTCGATCCACGCTCACCGCACATCTATGTTTTTATGCCACCATACCTGCTACATTAGCCTTACTATTTACATTTTCATACACTTGAAGGTTTGATTTACAGTTTCTGCAAATCTTCCGAACACATGAATGACACGATTATTTCTAATTCTCTGTCGATTCCACAATGCCTAAAGGCTTTACATCTAACTCCTTACCACATTCATCACTTCCAGTTCCTTTGTACTTGTACCATTTCGCACAAGCGATAAAATAAACTAAATTCAAGCATCCTAATCCTGCAACCATATAGAAAAAATAGTCCAATCTCCCTTTGTTCAGATCTTCTGTTAACCAATCCGTCAACCTGTGAACTGTCGAGATCAACAAACCACAAATATAACTCGACAGAGCAATCCCGCAGAAGAACAACGACCCTGCAACGCTCCTCATATTCTCCGGAAACTGCTTGTAGTAAAACTCGATTTGGCCGATGGATGAAAACGCTTCTGCCAGTCCTGCAACTGATAACGGGAAAACCAGGTATAAACCCGACATTGCAGAAATCTCTCCTTTTCTAGGAAACACCCCTAATGTCGGTTTTGTCAGCGCCGTTTTTCTCCTGTGATGTTCCACTATTCCTGCAACAAGCATTGTCAACACCGACAATGCAATCCCGATCCCCATTCTTTGTAGAATCGTAATGCCACCCTCTTTTCCTCGGAGTTTCTCCAGGAACGGGACTAACATCCTGTCGTAGATGGGAATCCAAAGGGAGTAGCTGATCATAAGGAAGACGATGTAGGACGAGGCAGGGACTTTGAAGTTGTTAATGAACCCGAGTCTTCGATCAGATTGGAGTGCTTGAAATACAGTGTAGGTGTGCATTAAGTCAATAGGGATATGGAAAATGATGGCTGATGCCCAAATGGGTATTACTCTCATAATGCACTTCATTTCTTCTACCTGCTGTTGTGTGCTCAGTCTCCACGGATTCACGGCTGATCCATCCGGTTTTATCGGATCATCTGCTGTGATAATTGCAGCTTTGTCAAGGAACCTGTACACAATTCCATGAGGTTTTGTATTTAGTAACAAGATATAAATATATTAGTCGTTCTGGATGACACGTAATTACATACAGGTGACAATCGGAGTCAGTCAGGTTGGGTAAAACTAGGTAGAGTCATATGTGCTTCGGCTGTTCCGGTCACATTAGGTCAACATGGTTTAGGTCAATATCGAGTCAATTCATACCAGGTTTTTATATTTTCAAATTCTACCAGGTTGAGTTTTGGGTCGGTCTGGTCGGGTCAAGTTTGCCAGCTCTTACATGTAACATAGTTAGTTAGCTAGTTAGTTATACCTGAATTGAGAAGTATGTGGCAATTTGGAGTTGATAGAATCAGAAGCAATATACTTGAGCACACACCCAAAACCAGCAGGATCCTGTTCCTTAAGCCCCCTTTTCCTAAAAGCGGCGACAATGACCTGAACCAAACCGACAACAGGACTGCCCTGTGGCGCGATCTTAACATAAATCTTGGAACCCATGAAGAAGAGTATGCAACCGATGAGCATGAGGCCGGCCGGGATCCCCAACCCGATACTCCAACTCACATTGGATTGGACATAGACTATGAGAGTGAGGGACACAAGTTGAGCAAATGTGTAAGTGAAAAAGTACCAGTTGAAGAAACTGTTCATGCTTCTTTTGCCTGATTCGGTGTTGGGGTCGAATTGATCAGCTCCAAATGCGAAGTTACAGGGTCTAATACCCGCCGCTCCTACGATCATTAGCCCAAATCCCATGAGCAGGAATGTGAATTGGGCTGGTGTTGGGCCTTGGCATTCTTCTTGTTTTTCTTGGCAATGGGGTGGGTGTAGTTTCTTGAATACTGCTGTCAGGTCTATCATCAGTAATCCCTGATCATGAAAATAGAATTCGGGTTCAGCTGACATGAATCATCCGTCATCTTATTCAATTATTCATTATTACTGTGAAATTTGTAAAAATTAAAACCCTTGTTGATTGAATAGATCGATGATCAATAAACGCAAATGACTATATACGGTTTAAAAAGGTTTGAAAATACAACTCGTATTTGTATACTCTGTATATATCATTTGTATACGCAAATACATTTTCTTTTTTGAAAGCTCGGGTTTAAAACAGAGTCAGGTGGACCTACGTACAAGAATGTAGTAGTATTATGGATTAGAATACCAAGAAAGCGGCGATAGAGGAGAAAGCCAAGGTGTAGTAACGGCCGAAGTAGGAGTCGCTAAGGAAGGCTCCGAGCAAGGTGGCTAAATTGGAGGTACCGCCGATGACAGTTAGTAGCATGGTCGCTTTTATGCTCGTCATGTTGAATATGGTGGTCAAGTATATCAGCAGATTCGCCGTTGCTCCTAGTGCTCCTAGCTTCTCAAATGTCTCCGTACCTAATAACATTATCACACAATCATATCGATCATGCATGGACTACAATTTACAACATTACCTACCTTAGCTCAAACAACAAACAACAAACAACAACTCAAAACCGTAAACAACATCTAACAACGTTACTCCAGTACATACCTTAATTAGCTCGTATGTAAATGAAATGGAGTAGAGCGAGTAGGATTCTTACCAATGATGTAAGGCATGGCCTTTATTCCTCTGTGTTTGAATTCCGGCTTCTTCTTGTTGACAACATTTTGGTTATTATTATTAGAGTCCTCCTCCATGATTATTTTCAAAAATCACTCGGATCACTTAATTGTGGTTTTCAGTCCTTGTTAGAAGTTTGATGGAGTACTTGGTACATGAGTGTGGTTAATAAAGGTGGGCGCTATTGATAGCATGTTTTACCTACTTTCATTTGTAATAATGCATGGAAATTGGCCTAAATACTTGGGACTTTGAATTTCAGACGAATCCGCCCTATCATGCTTTCTACTTTTGCAACTTCAATCTTTGTTTCCGTAGTCCGTAAATAAAGAGAGTCACAAGGACGATTATGGTCATATAGATTGACGGGTTTGAACTTTAACCATAAATACTCCCTTCGAGTTCCTATTATTGTCCCATAAGGTTTTGAGGTGAAAAATAAGGAAAGGGAAATGAGTGGTTGAAAAAAGAAGAAGAAAGATAGAGAAATGGGAGAGTAATCGTGAACCACACATTGATGGCCTAAAAAGAAAAGTGGGACAAAAATCAAACTCAGCCCAAAAAGAAAAGTGGGATAATAATAGGAACTCGGAGGGAGTATCTATTTTCATACATTTACCAATTAAGATAACTGACCTATATACATACAAACAACACCAAATTAAAATATGTCATAATGTAATTGTACCGTATGCATTACGGTTAAAAAAAGAAGTACGATTTTGTTGTTTTTACAACCCTTTTAGGAAAAAGCAAGGAGTAGATGCTTCCATTGCACCATCACATCACCTTGTGTTGGAAAAAAATAATTTGATGCTAAAAAAAGATTGGTGTTCAAAGTTATGATAGTGGAGTATCATTTTTCGTGACTTTATCGACTAAATTAACTATTTAATATCTCTGCAAGAATTAACGAGTATAAAGTTGATTATGTTCGAGAATTAGTTAAACATTTATATTAGTGTAACCGATTGCCTAAAAAGGTAGGTAATCTTGGTATAACAAAAGGGTAAAAACAATTCTATTCATGAGTCGTTAAGTCATGATTATATTGCAACTTATAGATACTCGTATAAGTATGTGTAACCATAAATATGCGCAGATGACATGATCGTGCACATAATTTTATTTGTGTATTCCGTCATATGATGCAGCAGATTATAGGACGATATTAATAATAAGATCATTTTTATCCTACACACTACGGAGTAGTATTATTTTGACTAATGAGCATTCAAAGTTACAACAACAAAAATGTGGGAATAGAGTCCAATAGAGTCACTTATTTTACCCTATTTCTTTTCTTATTAGAGCATGCCTTCAATAGTTTTAGTGTGAAAAATATCGTCACAAATTTATGACGGATCAAATAGTGTAAATAGGACAAAAACATACTGTAGCATATAGAAAGTACTCCGTAGCAAATTGTTTGTTACTTAAGTTGGTAATACTTATTGATCCGTCGTAAACTTATGACGAATAATAGTCGAATATAATCATCATAAGGGATACTTTATCAAAACATCACAAATTGTATCAATAATGTCGTTTTCTACATTCCACGAGACTTTGGTCCTGTTATTTTCGATTGAAATAAACTGAACTTAACTGGAGTGAATTGAAGTACTGAGACAAAATGAATCTCCTGAGACCGAACTGAATTGTAATGAGTTAAACTAAATTGAACTAAACTGAAAAAAGTTTAAAAGAACGTAGCATTTGAGGTGTAAAAATTGGAGATTCGGAACCAAGACATAATGGACTGAGTGCCTCTCCATGTGTTACGGCTTCCGCACTAAAAACATGTTTGTGTACTTGTGTGGGCTAAAGCATCCTGGAGTCCTGGACTTTATACTCATGGTTAAAGTTTCCTTATAATTAGAAAGTGATCGGACGATACCAGACATTATAACCAGCACTAGCATATTGAACTCGATATTTACCTCTTTCGCTCAAAAGTTTCAACATCTAGTTTGCGATTACAATGTTGACAAGGTTTGAATCCATGAAATGAGTATTATATTTCATGACTTTACAAACTAAACTAGTCGACATCTGGAATTTACAACCATGCTTATTATACTTCATAGTTCATACTACATTAACTTTTTTGAGTTTTTTGACGATAAATCATCTACATTTATCATTTGATTTTAAGGTTTTAATGTTTTACTACTATACTACAAAGTATCTTAAAAAATTGACTTGTTAATTTCATTCAAAGTTTCAAACAAGTGCAATTTCCGATTTAATTTCTTCAACTTTTTCATCGGTAAAACTCTCCCCAGCCCCCCTATACCTATACCAATTAGAACACACCAAAAAATACCCCAAATTAACCACTTCTAATCCAGCCATAAGGTAGTAAAAATAATCCAACTTCCCTTTATTCAAATCCTGTGTCAACCATCCTCCACTATGATTCGACCCGTTTTGACTCGCCCGATCCACAACCGTCTGCAGGAAACTGCTTAAATAACTCGACATTGCCATCCCACAGAACACAAATGCTGCACCAATGCTCCTCATGTTCTCAGGAAACTGCTTATAATAAAACTCGACTAAAGCTATCATCGTAAATGCCTCTGATAACCCCGATAAAGCGAGAGGGACGACCAGCCACATCGCTGACAGCGTTGAGATCGGACCTCTTTGAGGGTCCGAGAATTCCTTTCTTCTACGCTCGAAAAACCCACACGATAATAAGCTGAAAATCAGGATTAAAATCCCGAATCCTAGTTTCTGCAGGACTGTAATACCTGCAGCGAAACATATATTGAGTGAAAATTAGCAGATTAGATTCCAATCTAATTGTCCTTCCGTCTTTCTTAATTCTGCTAATTTAATTTAATTTGATAATCAAAACTGCGACTAAAACAATGATTTTAGGGAGATTTGTTATAATACCATCATCTTTTCGTGTGAGTTTACGGAGTTTTGGGACGAGAATTCTGTCATAGAAGGGGATCCATAGGGTGATAGTGATCATGGTGAAGATGGCGTAGGAGGCGGCGGGGATTTTGAAGGTGGGTCCAAGGCTTCGGTCCGATTGAAGGGCTTGGAAGACAGTGTAATTATTCATGGTTGTAGTTGAGATGCTGTAAAGAATGCCAGAAATCCAAATTGGGAATACTCTGATTAAGCATTTGAATTGTTCTACTTGTTGAATTGAGCAAAGTTTCCATGGATCAGTTGCTGATCCATCTGGGTTCACACTGTCTTCTTCTGTTACAATTGCAGCTTTTTCCAGGAATCTGGGGAAATAACATCACCACTTTGATCACTAATTACTCTATGAGCGAAATCTGGTCGAATAAATTAAGTTGAAACGTCGTGTCAAACAAGGTGATTATAAGTTTCAAAACTAGGACCGTCAAAGTTTTTCTTTGCTAAAAACCAAAAGTAAACCGTTAAAAAAACCCAAAAAATCTAAACGGGTACTCGTACAACATAAAAAATCTCGAAATGGACAGAGACTAAACCCGAACCAAAATGATTAGAACCAATGCAATACATACCTGAATTGATTGGAGTAAGGAAGCTTAGGAATAACAATACCCTGATCATTACTCGGAACATAATCAAACAACACCAAACCGGGTTTTTCAGGCAACTCAAGCCGTCTTTTCTTAACTGCGGCCACCACAACTTGGACCATACTAACCAAGGGACTCCCCTGAGGCTTAATCACAACATACAACTTGGTCCCCATGAAAAACAATGCACACGACAAAAACATGAAAAAAGCCGGAATGGCAAGACCGATAGCCCAACTGATGTTACTCTGAATGTAGACGACGAAGGTGACAGAGACCATGACGGCGAATGTGAGGGTGAAGTAGTACCAGTTGAAGAAACTGCTTATGCCGCGTTTACCAGATTCGGTTTCAGGGTCGAATTGGTCAGCTCCGAATGCTAGGTTGCAGGGTCGGATACCCCCTGCGCCGATGATTAGGAAGACTAGGCCTCCGAAGAGGAATGAGAGTTGTCCTGATGTTGGCCCTGTGCAGTTGGGTTCTGTTGTGGTGGTGTTGCAGTGTGGTGGGTGGAGTCCTGGTATAGCTGCTGTGAATGTTAGGAGTAACATTCCCTGAAATTACCACACCAGAATTAAAAGTTACCAGTCGTTCCTAAATTTTACTGGAGATGCGGTAGAAAAATGGGTGCCTAAATTACACATAAATCAATACAGTTAATACATGTATTAAGTATTTATTTCCTATTTTAGTTTCTTATATATGGGCTGTATTACCAATATTTTTCTAATTCTTTCATTTAATTTTAATTTGGTAAACTGTTCCTCCAGACACTATTTTTTTTTGCTCTATTACCCCAATATTTGTGGGTAATATTTTAATGAAATGAAACAAAAAATTGTGTCCGGAGGAAGTATTTTATATAGAAAATTTACCTACTTTTTCCGTCTAATTTATTTAAGTAGGCTGATTTTCATGAGATTATATACGGAGTTAATATATATGGACAAGTTTCTTACAACGTACAAGAGAGTTGCTATAAAACATGATCATTGTATAAAATCAATAAAATGTTACGAGTATTATTGCTAGCTAGGATATTTAATTATTTAATAATCAGTTAATTTCTCCTTTAATGGAACTATCTATTGTATTATTTGAATGGGTCACGTAATAATCATTAAGATAAATAAGTACTTCGCACTCCGTACACAAAATATTGATATACCCTTTTGTAGTTTTTTTTTCATCTAAATGAATAGTGCGTACTCCCTCCCTAGTTTTTTTTATCTTCTCTCTTTTTTGGCACTAGTTGGATTATCTTTTTCCATTTTTGGGTTGTATTTTAATCAATTTTTTATTCTTCCTTCAATTCTTTATTTCTTCCTTTACTCACAACCCTCACCATATTTCTACTTTATACTCCACATTTTCTTACTTTAATCAATTCTTTAATATTTTCTTAATTTTTGTGCCAAAAAAAGGGAAATAAATAAAAAACAATGAGGGAGTATTATATTATATGATCCCTCAATGTCTCATACAGTAATAAAATAACGGATATCCATTATAAATAAGAATTTGTATTTACCATTGATAATCTCCTGGAACAAAAATTTAATAATCTCAACAAAAATGTCAAGCTAATAAATGATGGTCCATTTTTTTCAATCAATAAATAAAGATGGTCCTTTTTTTGAGATCAATAAATGATTGTCTTAGGTAACACGGAGTATTCCGTACATATTAATGCCGACGAGCTTCAAACACTACGGAAGCTACTATCCACGGAAAATATAAGGATTAATACTCAATACTCCATGCGTAATTATATATATGGGTTTTTCTAAGTAGTGATCTAATCACAATTATTCGTCTAATACTCCGTTAATTAGATGACATGACAGTAATTCTAGGCTATGACATAAACAGTTTTGACGACTTTGGTTTGTATTCCCTTCATTTTCCCCTAACTTTTTTATCTATTTCATTAATTTTTCCCATTTTCCTCATTTTATACACCAACTTCTTATTCTTTTTTACCTGATTGATTTTCCTCCACTTCCACCCAACTTATTCTTTAACTTAAAATAATGATATTTTACTGATTTCTAACAAAATTAATTTAATCACATTAACAAACAAAGCATTAATGTTGCACTTAAAATAGAGAGTGAAAGAATTATGATAAAATGAAGAAAAAAAATCAGAAATTATGCATGCAAAATTAGAATTAGGGAAAATATAGGAGACGGAGATGGAAATTAATTAGGATTTTGGAGTAGAATAATTGTAATTAGGTCACGTTTAATGAAATTAATCAACAGGAGTATAAGTGAGCGTTTAGAAAACAGGAAGGGTATATGGTAGAAAACGGAAAAACAGGAGGGTACAACGTATAAAAACCTTATATATATATTAAGGGTATATTATCTTATATACGATATTCTATCTATCATGTTTAGAATTAAGAATAATATTTTTTTTATTAACCGTTGGCGTGGTAGATAGAGAGAGGAGTACATATTACGCGTAATGCTAACGAACTTCAAACACTATAGAAGTAACATAATCCACGATAAATAATGAACACTTCCTCCGTAATTATACGTTCTTTTTGTTTGACTTCGTTTTGATCCTGTTTCTTTTGCATTTATAATTTTCTTTTGTATCATGACTTAATACATTATATATTTTGTACACTGATATATATATATATATTCACGGTTAAATTTTATGTAGAACACAACGTTACAAATAGAACGACCAATAAAACGGTTTTCTAACGTGTGTCCACTGGGCACACATTAATGTTACTGTAATATTTTAGTTAAAGCAAGAAACAAACGATGATGATGTTGTATAAGTATGCTAAATATGGAGTAATAAGAATTAATATTCCATTTTCTCGTGCTAATATATATCATTGTAATCGATATAGGCTGTAATTAGCATATTAACGAGCTAGCTGAGTGTCCATTAGTAAAATGGAAGGAGGGTGAGTAATTAAGTATGTTACCAGGAAAGAAGAGATGCTAGCAACGGCCAAGGTCTTATAACGTCCAAAGTAGGTATCACAAAGGAAGGCACCAATTAGAGTTCCAAAATTGGCGGATCCATTGAAAATGTTTATAACATTTGTGGCTTCCATACTCTTCATGTGGAACACTGTCGTTAGATACACCAATAGGTTGCTTTGTGTTCCTATCGTCCCTAGTTTTTCAAACGTCTCATTTCCTACATACGTATGTATATTATCAATTTTGCATGAAAAATTATTTACTTAAAAATATAAGAGTGTCTGTAGTGGTAATATAATGAACTCGATATCACTTATCGATCACATATACATACATGATGTAGATCCTACTAGTAAGTCGGAGTCTCGGAGACGAGATCGAACTCATTATATTCTCTTTATAATATGAAGTTATGTATGTATACATTTTGATGAAAATTTCTGCTTATATTATTTTATGCGTAAATTAAAATTTAGTATGATGATCATGTTGTCTACTCGTGTATATAGGAGTCATATTTATAAAAAAATCAACACATACTACAAATAAACATTGAGTGACGTTGTTTCTTTCTCGTTACAGTTTGAATTTATGCATAAATGACCAAATGTTATAATAACGTTCCCTTTATTTTTGTAAACATACAAAAACAAAAAAAAACATATAAATCAACTCGATCTCAATACAGTTTTTCTAACGTTTGCCCAGTAGGTACACGTTAATAACCTAATTAAAGCAATATTTTAGACAATATTAAGTTCTATTTACCATATTTAGACAATATTCACGTTAACGTTGCTATAATTAAGTTACTAACGTGTATCCACTAGGTACACGTTCGAAAAACCGACTAAGAAAATATGTGAAAAAAATTACCTATGACACAAGGCATGGCTTTCCAACCATTATATTTGATAATCTTCTTTTCATTCTTCTCAACATTTTCCATGGTTTTGATATTATGGGAGTCCATGATGTATGTATGTTTAATTATTGTTTAATTATAGCCAATACCATACTACAAACACTCTACAATTTATAGAAGAGAGAACGAATATATGGTACGTGAATGAAGTACTCGTATGTAGTAGTTGTGCACGAGATAATGAAGTGAAGTTGAAGTGTGGCTTGTGATAATATCTCACATTTATAGGCATTGTCCTTTAGCTAACTAGTGGATGTGTGTGTTGTGTGTTTGTAGTAGTAGCCAACTACGACTTGACTAATAAATTAAATCTCTCATGATCGATCATCGATCGGTCGATCACCTTAATTATTGGTTCTTCTCAAAGGCGCGTCTTTTTGTCTATGTACCACCCTTAGCTTATAGAGTTTGTCGGTTCAGAATCATATATCGGTTAATGAAGATACCATGTATGTTAACGAACCATCTCAACCAAAACCTTAAGGTATATATAGTTGAGGTCCGTTTATATTCTATTAGCTTGATCCCGTCCGAGGTCAAGTCAGACGCCCGAGTTCTTTGAAGGACTTAAAGACTTATACAATGAGAATCGAATCTTAATCTTATACTCCGTCATGAGTTGAGTGGAGTTGATCAAACTCTTTACTATACCGGGATCTAATAACCCTGGCCTGGCCTGCCTTATTAACAAAGGTGTGAATAAGTTAGTTAATTTGGGTAGAATGCTCCCACTTTCCTATATACCTGCTACTCAAATCTGGTTTTTGTAATGTTGTTACACATGAATTGCACTTTCACAATAATGTTGATGATCCAATAGCCATGCATGCCCTACTCATGTTTGTTACGAGCACTAGACTTGTTCAACATGTGAAGTTGTTGCAAGTACATGTTATGTTAAATTAAAGTTGGTATTCGCTTTGATATTTCGGTTTGGTATGAATTATACGGAATAGTATGTTTAATTTTGCTTCATTAAATGTATAATGTCGATATTTTTTACACGGATCAGATTTCAATTTAATTATCATTCTCTCTATTTTTTTGTTTATTAATTATAAAAAAAATTCATATATCATTGGGGTTTTCCAATTAAGTGTTGTACACTGTAAAATAATAAAATTAATTTTTACTATTTCTTTTCATCTTGATAATTTATTTACCTTTAATTAATATTATTCTTGATGAGTATTTTATGTTGAATTATTTCAAAAGTAAACAAATGAACAAGATAGGAGGAACACCTCACAATTCAATGTCATTTAGTATAAATTTAAGCATGAAAAAAAATGTGGAGGAATCAATTTGAACCACTCCTTGAAGCAAATTGATTACCAGCGACATACAATAATCCGAAATGATTTTACTTATACTTTATCCGATCATTATTTTTCACCCCATTTCATGAATATTTGTGATGAACATTTTAATGAAATGGGACAAAAAAATAGTAACTGAAGGGAGTATTACCTAAGTTTAGGCATTTGAAACTATAACAAACTCAAGAAATATAATATCAAAAAGTAAAGTGTATACGAATGTAGCCAAGCAAAATGTTGATTATTTTAAAAATATGGAACTCAAGGATGTATGATACTGATGACGAGATTTAAACTCAAACCACGTTAATCAACCATGACTTTACTTATTAAGTTAATTGACATTTGCGTAAATAATACGTACAATATTGTGAATTATCGGATTTATTCAACCTGGTTTTGAGTGGAGATGAAAATGTTTTGTACTATAAATAGTTATGTGATTTTATCCTCACAAATTGTATTAATGCGCAATCGACTTTACTGTCTATGTTTTTTAGCTAGTGATGTTAAATCCATATAATCATAGGGCAAATCCATGCATGCATGATTAATTTAGAATTTAAGAAGACTAATAAGTTAACTTACGTACACAAATGGTATGAATTTTTTTCTTGGAACAAAAAGTAAGTTCCACAATAACTAGTTGATTGATTAACCAACTTGTTGACATAGATGACATAATTTGTACGAGTTTTTTTTTTTCTTAATCATTTTTTTTGATGTTTTATGAGGAATATTTAAATCGAGTTAAACAAATTAATGATATCGGATACCTATGTTAATTCGTTTGATGGTTCTAATTAACTTATAGTATGTAATTATAATTTTTAATCTTTACATAATAATCTCGTGAACAGTGGATCTGTCTGGATCAGTTATGCGCGGAAGTATGTATCTCGTGTTGTATTCTTGTTAGTTGCATCGTTATCCACAATCCATAATAGTATGATATTGTCTGTTTTGAGTCAATAACTCACGGGGTTTACTCTTAGCCTTCCGTGAACCGCTTTTTTATATTATCGTTGCTAGCTTTAATGTTGTTCATGTCCTATCCGACTCAAATTCATAATAGTCGAGTCGTTACTTATTATATACAGGGATAATAAGTTTTGTCGCAACTACAAATGTATTCACACACTGAATTGAATTGAATTGTAAGTCTGTGTGGTCTTTGTCATGGATATGGAGTAGAATACGGCTCTACTACTACTACTACTACAAGTCAAGACGACCGATGAGTAGTGCCGATTACACGATTACATCCATGTCTATGTAACTTCAATTCTATCTATATATGTCGTCTAATAATCAACGCCTTACTCTTCTTCTTCCTTGTTCCTTTTGTTTTCAAAAAGAGATTTGCAAGGTCGAATTCAATGCCTCATAGGATATAAATATAATATAGTTTCGTCTAAACCACCCCTTATCTAATTTTGTATCAGAGTCAATGTGATCAAAGGTCGCGTGCTCAATCGGGGCAGCTAGCCACCAAAAATCTTACTCTGTACAAGTGAAATTTCAGCGCGCACGTGATAAAAGAGTTTGTGCAGTGACCACTTTTCAAACAAGTCATTTCATCTAAACATTGTCACTAGACGTGCATTTATTCGAATCAGTATCAATTTACTCCGTATTAATTAATTACTCTGTACATATCGTTTCATTAATAACTTGGATGACTAAATTTAATGATTTACACTATATGGATTTCGCAACATATATATGTCACGACAAAATTTGATCAGTTGGAGATATATGTCAAGATATCAACGTAGGGTGATTTAAAAATGTACTCCATACTATTGTAATAGTAAGAATATCGAGTGTTATGGTGACCATTGCTTACAATGTTTTAAGATTTGAAATTAGGGCTTAATGTTTATCACGGTACCTAGTTTTAAGTCCTTGAGTAATTAAGACATCTTTAAGTGTCATACTGTCATCATCTCTTACCATGTTATCAGGGTTTACTGGTTTAGGATAGGACGTCATCATATTAATGTTTGATAATCACAATCTATCAATAATCTTATCTTTCGTTGTAATCTTAGCCTATCTTCAAAAAAATCGATCAATGTCGGAAAAGAAATCAGTAGGTGAAATGGTGAAAAAAATAATGTGGGATACTGGAATTGGATTACAACTTTTGAATGTTAGGTTATTAAGTAGCAAACTTTCGACCAAAATAGACAATAACCAACATCATTAAAGGCGCACTATTAGGCTTTGATTTGAAGAATTGACGTCCACATTGTGATCTATTGTGATTTATATCGTCTTAGCTTAAGTGGGAGGATAAGTGTGACATGCTTATTTATAATAACAAGGTTACGTATTCAAACACATAATCGAGAATTTTAGTTAAGAATTTTCATGTGATTTGATATAAACCACTATTTCATGAGAAATAATTTTAAGATTCATACAATTAATTGATGTGAAGGGTGGAAATAAGTAATTTTAAAAAAAAGATTAGTCAATATGCATGATTCTGTTTTTTGAAAGGTTTTATATAAGGTTAGACAGAGGAAGTTTAACTGGTATATCTTGAGTGAGCAAACATATATAACATGACAAATGTTTGAATTTGAATTTCGACATCATGGACAATATATTCCTTAGTTTTGTTTTTTCATAAATGGATCTACTAAACACTGTAATAATTTCCACAATTTACTTATTATGTTGTCAATTCTAATACGTAAGTTTGAGATGTTATTTGATCTTTAATGATCTGTATGTATTTCGTACACATACATTCAAAGGTCGCTAGTATATATATATTCACTAATATTTATACCCGAGTTTTACGAAATATTAGTGAATATAAAGTTAGGCCTTAGATAGACAAAACGTCAAAAAGAGATGATATTGATTGAACAGAGGTATGAAGCGTGTAATACCCGTGAAAATTTACGGGGTTGAAGCGTTATTAAAATCAATCCTCTCTCGTATTTTTTTCCCACCAATCCCATCGAAACAGATTGATTAAAAAAATTCACCCAATTTTGATGTGCATTTTTCTTTAAAAAAATTTGGTAAACTTGACCAGACTCCACGGCGCTCAATAATACCTCAACTTAGATAAACAAATAACTACGCATTTGCACGACAATACAACTAACATTTACCACTACTTGACATTTTGCCTATCTAATAATCCAACAAAATGTGTCTATTGTAATCCTCCAAGCAAAATAATAATTTCGCGGACAAGCGATTACTCCTATCTGCTGCAATTACTAGGTTACTACACGGAAATGAAAACCAAGAACTATTAAGTACCTATGCCAGTGATGCTTGAGCGAGACGCTTATAATATTTTTGCGCTCAACGATCTGTCTCCTTGCATTGCATTTATATTCCAGAGCTGAAAGAACTCCAAATTGAAAATCCAGTAGAATGGTCGCTTAAAAAAGGACTCTCTGCTATCTATCTGGATGTAACTGAAAAATTTTGAGCGCCGGGTGCTCAGAATGAAAGATGGTGGCCAGGCTATAAATCTGTTTTGGTCTCGTCACCCTGTGAGGAGAATAGCCAACCAAATAACAATGATAACTTACTGGATGCAGGCTTTTGCACTGCTGGTTTCTCCTGCTTTTCCTTCACCATACAGATGTCGTGATAATCGACTTTCAAGTGAGGCTCCAGTATTTTTTCCTAGGAGACAAGAGAAACTTAATAACCTAAGGTAAGGAACCTTTAGCAACACATTATAATATTGAAGCAATGACTACCTTGAAAACTTCAAATGGGCAGAAATCTGAGTTATCGCAGCCCTGTTAAAAAAAGGTTAACAGCGTGATATGTTAAATTGACAAGACGGAAATGTTGAAACTAAGCTCTGTGATGTCAAAATATGCTAAACATAATGCAGCTAAGCATTTGGAGGATATGTCACCCAGGCTCGGTTAGAAGTATCCGATATGGGTGGATACCCACATGTCCGACTTGGCTATTTTATGAGATCACGTGTCCAAAGTGTCATACACATGTCGAAGTTTTGAGGATATGATAAAATATGAATAATCAGAGTAACATGTGCAATTTTAGTTCTTAAGTTTTAGTTTTAATTTTTTTCTTCTACAAGTCAACGTGTGATGACTGATGAGTATGTGACACTGTCGATAGTTGAATCTTACCGGTAAAGGTACTGGATGCTCATTGTGCAGTACATGCACGAAATACTTGTTTGATTTTTGGGCTGGGCAACTATAAAGTACAAGCATATTGTTTCCACCAAATGGGGCCACAATACTTCCCCTCCAATTTCTCTTTTTGGGCGGTCTTGGAGGGAGCTCTAATGGCTCTTCCCTCTGTATAAGATTGTATTCTACAATACGTTAAAGTAACAGCACAAAATAAGGTTCCCTCCAACTTTGATATTAAGTTAAGACACGTATGCTGTAGAATATCGAAAGATACTTGATACGAGTATTATATTCCTCACCAGGTCCTTGAAGAAACAAACCAAGCAGGCATGAGAATGGAACTATAGTCTCTGCGTGTGCAAATCGAAGTCGTGCCTTCTCATAACTCCCACTTGGAAGTTCTTCTGCAAGACAGTGACAGTGAGTGAAAATGCTGGTGAGAATACGCAAGAAATGATCCTCAATCACAGAATTATGATACCCAATAAACCTAGTAATAAGCTTCAAACTCCACAAAATCATTAGATGCATAGCAACCTTAGAAAAGGTAAATGTAGACACCTCAAAATGTCTACTAGTGTTTGTAAATACCCAATGAGCCTATATTAATTTATAAGTAGACTAGCTTCGATTTAATATACGGTCATTTATGCTCTAAATCTCTCCACCTCGACAATTTATCATTTTCTCAGCTATTCTAAAATATTATGTCAATTATATCTTCGGAAGTTACATGGAAATGTTCTACAGATGACATAGGGCACAAAATCTGGATGATAAATGGGAAACCATACATATTTATGGATCACATTTAACGTGACATCTAACTGTAACTGAACAAGCTAAATAATTAAGGTCATAAACAGCACCCCACTTGACTTCGGACACCAATTCGCGATAAACTAAGAAAACCCAATTGCCAAAGGAGTAAGTAGCATAGACCGAATGGGTTAGGAAACAAACGAGATGGTAGTTGAGTACTAGAAAAGACATAAGTCAGTATTTTTTTAAAATATGTATCTAAAAGTAACTCCCTCCCATTCTTTGGGTTCGTACCGTATATAAATGGTACAAAATTTAAGGAATGCAAAGTTTATAACTACTTTGACAATAGTTCCCCTTCAGAGATTTGTTTAGGCAAGGGTATAGAGTCATTTATAGAAATGTTATGTATCACCGTTACTCAGATAATTCACATAGGTGACGTGTACCAATAACTTGACAAGTCATTTGTAGAAATGTATCGTGTCCAACACATTAAAATTCACTTTAGTTCAAAGAAAATTTCGCACAAAATAGTTGTATACGACACACGTACACACTCCAACATGTGTCGGATATGACACCATGTCATATAGTCGGAGTAACACAAAGCACGCGTCCAAAGAACAAGTCGTTCTAGGAATATGATAATCCACAGAATGGGGGGCATAGTTTTAACAAAGAAACCATTTTTTTAGGAAAATGGTATGAATCACAACTTCACAAGGGTGGGAAGGACCGAAGGAGTAGTTATGGAGAATATATTTAAAAAAACACTCTATTACTGTGAACTTTCATTGGCCTTTGTCATTTGATACTTTAATAGTGAGCCATTTGTGTTCGCTAAGTGGGTGTTAGAAACTTACAGAAGCAAATATAAATAATGAAGAATATTAATAGCTTTAAGATAATAGTATTAAAGGTGGGTTGAAGGACCAATAGATAATTCACGGGATTTGTCCTTCATGAATTCAAGATTCAAAGATTCAGGCTAATAGAATGGGTTCGTACCAAATGGGGTGTCACGGGTACGTACCTGATCCAACAGGATCCCATCCGAATGCAGTCTGTTATGATCCCTAGACACCCTAAAGTGAATGCTTAAACTGAAAGAAGATAGGGATGTACGGGTACCACATCTATCCAGATGAGAGGAACTAGTATATACACATGATTTCCCTTTGTGTACCCACTACCCACCTAGACTCTTGTAGGCATCAAGAGTGGTCTATCATTTGAGTACTGCATACAAGCGGTTCCAAGGAAAGTAGCATGTAACAGTTCAAGAATCAAGAGTTGTACCTTTATTAGCCTTGATAGCAGCCTCCATAGACTCAACAACATCTTTTAACAAAGGCAGTCCCATACGATAGTTCACTGATTTTCCATATCCTTTCAGTATAAAGCCCTCCAGATCATCAGTCCACTCCAACAAAGCAACCTATTAATAAAAACGTCATGATTAGCAAGATAGGTATACCAAGAAAGTCCAGAAACTTCCCGCATAGAGAAGGCAACACATAAGTAACAGAAACAGACTTCATGGTATGGTATCTAACTATCAACTACAGCATAAAAGCTCAAAACATCCACATCTCACTTAGTGTTCAGGGCTCGGTTATTTTTTAAATATGGAGCATAAAATATACTTTTTCAAAGGCTCAGCAAGAAAATAATAATTGTTGGGCCAAATAAACCCACTGCACCATTACAAGTCTCCAAAATTGAAATCAACAGACAGATATAGGAGTGAACCAAACAGAACACAGAAGCCGCACACCTCAGTCGGATTAAAAAGACCACAAGCCTGACTAGTTATATCCAGTAATGATGCTTCCTGCATTGCAAAAAATATCACTAAACAGCAAAAGCAATCAAGCAACTACTATGCAACTTGTACATCAAAATTGTGACTTGAATGAACAAAAACCTGCTTGCATAAAAACCAGAGGGAAGAGGTATCGTGTCTGCTGAAATTCAGTCCATAGCGTACAGACAAGGCATGTGAAATTTCGTCAAAAACAGGCTCCTTTAGTTTCTCTACTGCAGGCTCCTCATTTTCCCTGTAGTTCTGCAATTGGAAGTAGATATAATTAGAGTAAAAAATTTATCAAACATGTATACAAGGCTACTTTAGATAAACCAAGATGCATCACACAGGTATATATGTTATGCAAAATACTTGCAGACAGCCAGAGACAATACAGTGTTGACGGCCAACAGATTCAAATTAGAACCAGTACACATGAATCCCTCATCTCTGTCAAATATACACAGACCAAATATCCATAAACAAGATAAAGATTAAAAAAATCCCCCATCTCTGTCAGTTTTGGAACTGAAGAACTAACAAAAGCCAGACTCTAGTGCTTGCAACTCTGATAAAAAGAATAATCTTTACAGTGATTCAATTTGTGAAATCGTGTATTCTGAAATATAAAACAGAGCCTAAATCAATAACTACCTGACTGGTACTAGGCTCATGCACGTTAGGAAAGAATTATCTAGCTCATGTTCTCTACAGGAACTTTGAGTCTTCAAAGGGGAAACTTCTCAATGCTGGTGATAATCAACCATGAGAGCAAACACCAACCTTATAATTTTGGCATGTATCAAAGAATCTCAACAGTAGATCACTTGCACGTGTTTCAGTACTAACAGCAAAAGCCCGATGTTTTGCGGGACCAAGTGTTCCTCTCCCACTGAATAGTCCCATTGCAAATGACACGGCACTCGCAGAAGCTCGAGGAACCTGCATCAATTTGAATAAAATAAAGGTGGCATAATTATTTATTCAAGTAAACATGATAGAATTGAACAAGATGAAGCAGAAATAGAAAGTGCAGCAAATAATGCTTGAGAGGGACCAAGTCTTACCTGAGTTGCCTTAATAGCATATACATCAGGGTGGTAATCCTCGTTCAACAGACTAGGGAACTTCTCTCGAATTCTGATACCAAGATCGTAGAGTTCTTCTTCTCCCTTGACAATCAATTCTCCTCCTTTAACCTTTCCTTTCCAAGGAGATGTCCACCCAAGCACCCAAGAAGGAACTCTATCTAATGACACTTTGCGTTCTTTTGCACTCTCTAGTAGCAGTTGCAGGGAAGTTGCCAACAGGTCCAATTCCCTCATTCGTTTCTTTGTAGGTGCTCTTGTTCCATGTCTTGCCTGTGAATATATAACAAGGATTAATATTACTACAAAATCATCCTTAACTTCCCATAAAATGGGGAATTACCCATTTTAGCTTTTAATAAAACACATCCCAAGCCTCAACTCAATCGTTAAAAATATGTAACATGGCAACAGAGTTACAATAATTGTTACCCTACTACTTGGCTTAAATTCCCGAAATGACACGGCATTGACACATTCCAACTGCCAAAAGCAATCATACACATTGCTGATACCAAAGCCCAGCTATGAGCTCACATAGAAACAATGTAGCAGCTGATACAGAAATGGGAAAGAAAGGGAGGGAAGAAAGGGGGGAGGAATAAGATTGAGAGTGTCTAGATATATTTTCCCTCCAAATCTTTCGTATGAAGGATTTTAATCTGCTATTGAAACAGAGGATTTCATCTCCCTTCAAACGAGTCCCCATCCATTTCCTTCGGAGTCCTTAAACCCAAACACAGACACCATAAACCAATTGTATAAATACCATTAACCTATTTCCGCCCGCTAATTAATTGAGACATTGTGTAATGATCCACATAAACCCACCCATCCCCCCACCCCCCCAAACAATGAATGGTGCCCATGACTGAGATGATAGCCTAGAAGTTGGATGTGAATATTGGACATGTTAGTCCACTAGCATTTCCAAAACAAAGCCACACCACACTTGCATTCATTCATTCTTGTTATCGCAAAGTATTCCTAACTGATTGGCCTCCAATCTACTAAATAATACTTGTAATACTCACTCTGTCTCGATCATTTATTTACCTCTAATTAAAAGACAAAATTAAACAAATGGGAGTAAATAAAAAGAAGGGGTGGATTACCACAAGATTGAGATGAATGGGAACACAAGCATGAGGAATAGTGGAAGGCACGTAGGAATTATCCGCAATATCTTTAACCGCACCATATCTACATCACATCATTATCATATCATCCTCCAATTAAAAGAGAATGAATTGAGATAGAGAAACGGTAGGGGTAGTAAAAGAATGAATGAAAGTAAAACCTGGAAACAGTGGAGAGATGCATGCGAACATCAAAAGGTTGGTCGGCGATCAGACGTGCAGGGAGAGAATGTGGGAGTATGAGTAGAATGACAACCGCCAAAATCCACAGCATCTGCAATATGATCACAACGCCCAAATCTTTCCGTCTTACTTCCATTTTCACTACTACTTCTTCTCACAACACCCTGATTTATTTATCCTTATAGCCTCTTGCACTCTGCGAATTGACAACGACACACACACGTGTTCTCATCACTACTTGCTTCATCAAGTCACCCAACCCCTCGCTCAAACTTGAGGTGCCAATCGGGTCACTTGGGTCGAGTCAAAACGGGTCGGGTCATCCTGTCCCTCAGCCATTAAGGTCATACGATTAAGCACTCAAGCAGCAGGCAGCAGCAACTGAAATCAATTTAAATCAGTCCATCACTATGTTAAATTAACAAACAGTATACGAAAACAAAAAATAACAATAGATTATTACATATAAAAAATCCCCAAATCTGACAATTAATCTAAAAAAAACTAAACCCTAAATCTGACGATTAATCTAAAAAAACTAAACATTAATCCAACAATTAATGTTAAACTAATGTAAAACAGAAAATCGTAGAGGTAAGGTAAACTAAAATAACGAAATTTCAGAGTACAACAGATTATAATTGATATAAAAAATTTGATATACAGATTAAAGGAATTAGAAACGAAATATTGATGGATGATGAATTGATGATAATGAAATTGGCGTATGAAAATTATAACGAAAATTGATGAATCAGAAACGAAGGAACAAACCGGGAATGGCGTAGAAGAAGATGAACGGCGGCAGAAGGAGGAAAGGTTTGTCGGAGCTCAGACGGACTGAATTGTGACCGTTGTGACTTGTGAGGAATGAATCAGGGATAACTGGAGTGATGGGCCTACTGTTATTGCTCAAACCTAACGAAAACAGGGCCAACCGGTCTGGACCGGTTAATTCCGGGTCTGACCCGGTCCCGACCGGAACCCTGAAATCCAGAATATTTTGGATTGTGACTCGGACCAGCTTTTTATTTTTCCGGTTCCGGTCTTCATTATTACGGTCCGGGTCGGTCTATTTAGTCAGATGTTTCTAACTACCTAAGGGTTGAGTGTAACTTTTGTGAAGATGCGCCTTTTGCAGCTGATTCCACCGTAAATGGGTCGAAAAATATTGGTTGACATTGGTTTGCTTGCTCAATGAGTCCGATCAACAAGAGCAAAGGTAAACAATTTCACTTGGTTTTTGATCCACTTAGTAAAGAGGAATAAGAAGTTAAATTTAAGCATAAAGAAGTTACTCTAGAAGATGTTAGAAAAGCATTGATTTACATGATCATACTTGATGAGTTGCCATATCGATGTGTGGAGAGACTTGGATTTAGATATTTTTTTGTCTGTTGTTATGTATCTGTTTCGCATACCTTCTCGTACTACTATAACACAACTGCACGAAATTGTTATCAATAGAAGGTATGTGTAACTGCTGATACTTTGACTAGTAAGTTTAGTTAGCAGAATCGTTCTAAAGGTATTTGTAAAATGATAAAATGAGAAACAAATAAGAGTAAAACCAAATACAATAACATTCCTATCCACAATTATCAATGGATCAAACATACACAAACCAACATCATAAAATTTGAAATGGATTTATTTAGGAGTGTCTCCACACTCCCCTCTACAAATTCTGATTAAGTATAAAATACTACTGTATACCAAATCACATATACAAAGAAGTTGGCATTCTCATGTTGATATTATTATCCCAACATGGCCAAAACAGAGAAGCATGATCTACTTGATCATCATCTCCAAGGTTGTCTACCTCTTCGATTTTGGGGAAGACGACATGGGACGAAGACATCCCACCAAGGATGCTCTTGTTAATGTAGTCGTCTTCGTCGTCCTGTGAAATGTCAGAATGATCAGCCTCGAAAATGTAGGAAGAGTCTGCTGCAGGTACTTCTGATGCAAATGTTGAGGAATGTGAATGTCCTGCTTCATCTGTCACATTCTTCATGTTGTACTGTGGACTGTCGATTACATCGCTCTTAGCCGAGCTCAATTCTTCGTGTTTGTTGTAATTGAAGTCGAAGATTGACGGTTGTTGTTGGTGGTGGTGTTGGTGTTCTCCATTTTCTGAAGCAGAAGATTCAGCATTTGGGTTTTGTTGTTGAATGGTTTTCACCAGTTGGTTACAGATATTAATGTTGCATGATTCAGGGTTTTCTTGATGGTTTTGTTCCAGCTTTTTTGACAGATCAACCACCTGCAGCATTATCGAAAATCAGTCCATGTCAGCCTTTTTTTCCAACCAATGAAAAATATCATAGCGGGAGGCCAGGGATGGAACCTCAGCTTTAAGTTTCTCCTTCTCTAGCAAAAGAGAATCATAATCAGATTGAAGAGTGTCATAATCAGCTTGTAATTTGTCGAAATCCTTCTCCATCTGCTTAGTCTTCCACCTTGCTCTCCGATTTTGGAACCAGATCGCGACTTGACGAGGCTGCAACCCGAGCTCCTTAGCAAGCTGAATTTTCCGGTCTGGTTCGAGTTTGTTGTCGGTCTCAAAGCTCTTCTCCAGGAAATGAACTTGCTCGATTGACAACCGCCGTTTCTTCTCCGGTTGGTGTAGGTATTCGTCATAATCATCGTCTCCATTTTCGTCTTGGTCGTATGTGCAGAAGAATGGCCTCTCTGATGACCTCTTCCTTCCATACACATCTTCAAAGCTAACCATTGAACTCGAGTCTAATATATACGGAGTATATGAAAATGTAAAATGACATTCGTTAAGACAAACCACGGTAGCAAATTTGTAGTAACATACAGTATGACATCAACAGAATACAATTAACAGATGAAGTAGCAGATTTGACTATCAAATTAAATTAGCAAAATTTAAAAAACGTTTAATAATTAGTAGATTATCGTGAAACAAGAATATGCTATCATAACCCGTGAAATTAATAGATTGATAATCAATTTATTATTTGAGCAGGAATATGCTAATTTTCACGTAATATGTTTATTTATCAAATATGGCCGAGCTCATATACAGGTCGTACCATACCATATTAAGTTAACACGATGCTTGTAATTAGGAGACAATTTCACACAATATCATCTTTATTAATGGAACTAATGATCTAATTGTGGTGTAACACATAAAGGTTTATTAGCTTATGTTTGGTGGGATATGGAATCAACATAGATTGTGGTTTGGCAATGAGGAACAAAGCTAACTTTTCAAAATATCCCTTCATCATAAAGGTGGAATCATTTAGGTGCAAACAAGTTATGAAAAAAGGTTAAAATTAATCAAGAAATAAGCTTAATCATCATTAAATCAAGTACAAATAACCCAAATACCCAATTATGATGACAAACATTGTCCAACTACCTAACAAAAATGATTGATTTTTTTCCCATACGCTACATGCATATATGACCAAAAAAAAAGGAGCAATTATAGACATTTAGACAAGCAAGTTGACCTTGTTAAATCAATCTTCCAACCATATATCTCAACGTATCACAAAAATTCATACGAGAGGATGTAACAATATGAGTAATTACTTTATTATGTTTTATTTTTCTTAATTTTTAGTGTATTAAAATTAAAGCATATCTCACGCTATCTTATTAAGAATTTGAAGATATGTGAGCATTAATTTAATGATTAAGATGAAATTATCATGGATATCACATCTTATGTTCGAACCCTTCAAAATAATGATAGACTATAATAATTAGATAGAAGATCGTTTTGGTATAGAGATCGAGTACTACTTTCTAACATCTCTTTATATAGCGAATTAAATTTGTTAGCTCCACCCCCTCCTCCGTCTGTCATTTGTTTTCCTTCTATTAAAAGCTCTCCGTCTGTCATTTGTTTTCCTTCTATTAAAAGCTCTCATAAATAATATGGAGTATAAAAAGTAAATAAATGATCAAGATGAAATTAAACTAGGGTAACTAAATGATCATCTCGATCTCACTACTACGAAAAATATCGTTTCAGCGCTATTAAAACATCGTCTCTTGTAAATTTTTGTGATACTCGTAGAAGACAAGAAGATGGAGAAAGAAGGAGAAATACCCAAAAAAGAGGAGGAAGAGCCATAAAGGGAAAAAGGTTCAAGAGGCCGAGAAGACGTAGAAAAACAACCACCACCAAAGAGGGTTCTAACGCCACGGCCGCCGGCCATTAGGAAAACTGCGAAACGTACGAGGCGGTCGATACGTAAAATTTGACGACAAGAAGTAGTACGTGTATTAATTATACGACCATAATCGAGTATGTATAATTAGCTAGAAATGATTAAAATAATTTAGAACTTATGACGGAAAAAACTGGTAATGATGAGTTCAGTGATGTGGGAGGTGTGAGACCTTCGATGAACACCCATCATTTATTGTTATTATTAATTAGTTAATGTATGAAGATTAACGAAGAATAATTATTATGTGTGAAATTTGGAGTTGTTTTTAGTGGAGGTGAAGGGAAGGGGAAGGGGAAGGGGAAGGTGAGTTTATGTTGTTGTTTTGAGGTACGGTGTTGATGATGGAAGTGGAAGTATAAATAAATGGAATAATGAAGACTATTTTGATTGGAGGTTATAAAAGGGAGAAAGACGATCTAAAGTTGTGGGGATTACTATTTTTTTTTGGGTGGGCTAGGGTATGGACGTACGTAACTAGCCAACTAGGCGACTGACCCATTCTCATCGTCCAGTCTAGATTATATTTAATATAATATTGTTCGGTTTTTGATTGGTTCGTGAATAAAAATTTTCGGTCACCACGAGGTTGGTTTGGTGAGTAAAGCAAACCTAATGAATTCCTGTGGAACCGATAATGGGTGTTATCTTTGGGTTTGGTAATTTGAGGTTGTCTAGTCCATCAATTCGACTCAGTTCGGATATTGTAAGCATCCATGGATGCTTAAGACTTCACTTTGTTATTACAGTAACGCTGAAATACTATTGTGTTATGGTAGTAATCTAATTGCGGGTTTCTTCACTCAAAATCCAAAAAAATCATAATTGAATGGTGAATATTTACTAATTATGCTATTAGAGGTAAGATCCCAACTTGATTATGGAGACAACACTACTACATTTCGTCGTCGACGTTTCAGCCACGTCGTCGACGCTCATACGTGAATTTACTCTTATTTAATTAAGTTTCGGGATTAATGTAATTATTATTTTCCCGACTAATTTAGAATGACGGTTTGGTTGGCAGTTTAGGTTCCCCGCAACTATTATATGCTTAAATAATCCATGTAGGCCTCCTGGGCGCCCGAAAATTGTAATTATCAAGGCTCGAACCCACAACCTTTCAAACACAAATGAGCCTCTTTACCACTGAACCAATTGAACATTGTTGATAATTCTTACTAAAATATTATCTATATTTGATTCTAAAACCCCCTAAAATCGCCTATTAATACAATTTTAATATTATTAATAATATTAGTGTTGTTGTGGGGGGAGGATATATAATGTAATCCCCTAGAAATTCTAACGCAGTACAGTGGCGGAAACACTGTAGAGTTGAGATTAAAACACACTGACAAACTATATCTTATTAAAAGAAATGGTAAGTCAATACAAAGGCCTGTTTTTACAAAAGGGCTAAAAAGAAAATTCTTCAAACGGGTTAACAAATCCATAAATACATAAATGAAGAAAGAGTAGGATCCACGCTACTCGCTAGCTCACACCCAAAACCCAGCAGCAATTACCTGTCATGTTAGAAACATAACAGCCACGTCAGTGGGGAGTAACTCGGACGTTCTCCCAACCATATTATATCATATGGAAAAATAATAGTATTACTATATCAAAATAATTAAAATGAGAAAACATTAAAACGATATAATAAAAATAAGTTTTCAGCGAAACTTAAAGCAGTTGCAAACCTGCGAGTCAATATCAATCGATAATAATAATATTCAAAAATGGCGTTATGGAAATCATTCAGTGCAACGGAATAGACTTTCACTAGGATAATACTCAAACTAGCTTCGAGAACTTAGTCAAAACAAATTAGACTACGGTCTCTAACTAGGCAACTCAACTATAACAGGACTGCGTGCAGCGAGGTCCTGGCTTAAGTAATGTACACCCCTCCTGGACACCAACCGTAATCCAGTTCAACCCGACGGCGACTTACACGATGCGATATCTAAGTTTAAGGTCAAAATATACACACTCCTGAACACAAACCATGCTCAGTTCAACGACCAATGCGTCTCAACATAGACACACCAGCTTTATAGTTGATGGCAAAACGTATACCCTAGACTGTATTACTCTACCCATACACTTGTCCTCATTCCATAACTCCAAAACAGCCATTATCGATATTCAAAAGTAAATATAATCAATATAAATGATATGGATAAAAGAAATAACCATTTTATATTAAAAGGGAAGCTTTCTATAAATAGAACTTAATAATTTTAGAAACTTACTTAAAATATAAATATTGTCATAGAAAATACGTAAGTTATTAACATAGGTGAAATGTATAAAAATAGCATTTCTAACGAAATTAACATTTTATTATTATTGTCGTTACCGTAACTTTATTATATTTCTAAATTCGTTACTCAAAATATAAATAAAATATGATAAGTCATTATATCGTATTTTATAAACAGTTTAGGAAATCGAGTTAAAACAATAAATCTTAGAAAAGAGATATTTTAAGAAAAACGATATCAAAATTAATTGAGTCAACGAGTTATATAAATGAAATGAATTTTATAAAGGTTTCAATTTTTTTTTTAAGAAATAGCTTTGATTTATGAATAATACAATTTTTAATAAAAATAGTCAATCGGAAACAAATAGGAAATTATTAGTGAAAATAGTCTCGACTAAAATGTATTTAAAACTAAATCAACTATTTTCTCATTTACTAGTATAAATCGTAAACCGAAAATCAATTTATTAAACAAATATACAAATCTCGATTATAATATGAAAATACGATTTTGAGTTAAAAATTAGAAATTGACGAAATATGACGAAAATATGAAATCGATATTATTTAGTTACTAGTGTCACGATAACTAACAAAATATTATAACGATCGTAAATAATTAAATTACTAACGATTTATAAAACGATATCGAAAATCGTAAAATATTTATAAAGCACACAATTTATAAAATAATATTTTTAGCAAATAATAAATAGCTAAAATTAGAAAATGGAAGTTAAAATATTTACTACATACCACTACTCAAACATACGATATAAAATCGAGTAACGTCCTAAAGTTACCTTGAGTTGAAACCTTCGATAATTATGTCCTCGTAGTCCAAACTCCGGAAGCTCAATAGAGAACGTCTTTAAGTTTCAAGTTGAAGAATCGATAAGTCTTCTAAGCATGATTCCACGACAAACGAGTTAACAAAACAAAAGAACGAATGAGACAAGGGTACTCGACACAAGATGGAAAGGAAATTGACGTGTCAAATAGAAACGCGAAGGCTGAACTAAACAGAGTCGAATACGAAGGATGAGACTCGTCACGAAAGTGACGAACTAAGAGGAAAAATAAAGAGAGTAGTAGCACACGCCATAATACAGAATCAATAAGAATGGAATGGAATAAAAACAACGAGCATCGACACGAGTAATAGCTCTAACAAACAGTTGTCGCAACCAAAGTGAGACAACAACAGTAGAAAGCGGATTCACACACAACAGACGAACGGAAGGAGAACAACAGAACCACGATACATAACGAGGCAACACGCAGACGAAAGCACAAGACCGAACTAAGAAGAACGAGATAGAAGAAAAAGATCAAGCAGTAGGTGTGCACGACAACATCAACAACTGGCGGCCTAAACAGCAGCAACATCGAACCGCAACAAAGGACACGACATCAACGCAGATCCCAAAAACGACAAGCAACATCGATAACGAAGACCGGTAGTAGTGACGGAAAGCAGTTCACGTATCACCAAAACAGAGAACGAGAGAAAGATTAACAGTAATACGAAGACATCGGCGGCAGTGAAACCACGGCAACTCGACATGGGCAAGGTTCAGGTATCACGAATGACAAATAAAGCAGAAGAAAATAGCGCAACAGTGAACAGAAACGCGACCTCAGGCAGTGACATTCGAACATAAGAACTGAGGGAAAGAAGCAACAGAACAACAACACAAGCAACCGGACGCACAGAACCGCAGGAGAAGAAGAAGAAAACGGAGAAGAGAAACAAATTGGATCGACCAACATAACACAATAAGAACGGAATAGGAAATGAACTACCTTTCGACGAGTCCAGATCGAAGATGTAGCAGGAGGCACGGAATGGCAACCGCACGAGAAGAAGACGACATTGGTAGCAGCAAAACGAGGAGACGAAAAGAGAGATTTCTGAAGAAGATTGACGATGATGATGATGATGATGATGATGATGGGTGAGCAGCCAATTGATGAACGTGATAGAGAAAATGAACGAAAGGAGGGTGAAAGAGGAAAGAGGGGGAGCGGTTGATTAACTGAAGGGGAAGTGGGAAAGGCAACGTGACTCAATTAGGTTAGAAACAAATTGGATCGGAAATAGTACCACGAGACGGGTCAAGTATACTACTCCGTAACATATATATATATATAATACTTATCGATACAAAAATAAATATTTGAGATAAATACGTAATTTAGAGATATCATAAATTAGTTCGAGAGGATTTATAAAATGTATCTCGAGAGTCAAATAAACATTTCGATTAAAATAATGTTTCACGAGAAAGTAAACGAATGTTCAACGAAAATGAATTAAATTGATTTCTCGAAAACAAAATAATGATTTTTCAACGAAAGTTTGATAAAATGATTTCTCGAGGTAATAATAAATATTTCAACGAGTTTCGAGTTGGAAAAAGAAATTTCGAGTTAAAATAAATATTTTAGGACTTCAAGATGAATTAAAAGTAAATCCGAGAAGAATTAAAATGGATTACGAGTTGAATCGCCAACGAAAATAAAAAAAAATAAAAAAAAATAAATATGAATACAAATTTAATTTATAAAAATCAGGGGTGTTACAACCTTCCCCACTAAAAAAAAATTTCGTCCCCGAAACTTACAGGAACTCGAAAATATAATAAAAACGAAGTCACTTATTTTGAACGAAGTAAGGATTTTCACTCACACCAAAATTTTGGTTTAAAAAGAAAACTTTATAGAAATTCTTATCTCAAGATTGACGGGGTTTAAGCACCCAAAGGTTTAAAATATTTTAAATCATTAAAATCGTAAGTTAAAGTAATTTATAAAATAACAATGATAAAAAAAAGAAATGTTTGCAAACAAACTTGAGGGAAAGAAAGTACTCAAAACATTTTCGAAACAACGGTAATACATTTTGATTAAGAAATTCGACAACGTTTCGTTTAAAAAAAAAATTAGTCTTGAGAAATCAAGTTTTGTAGTTAGTAAAATTCGAAATTAATCGTCGATCGTTTCATACAGATTCGAAAGTCTACAGACGATAAAGCGAAAGCTTGAACATACAAAATTATTTTGAAAATATTAAATCGTTTTACAGGTAGAAATCAAAACATTTACAATCATAAAACTCTTCTTAAAATTTCGATCGTTTAAAATTCAAAATTTGAAACAATTTGAAATACTTTAAAATAATCTATTAAGGCATTTAGAAATGGGACTAACTATAGATATCATCCGAGAATAAAACAAAAATGAAGCATAAAGTTTTGAAGTAATTTCGAATTAATTTCAAACAGGTTTTTAAGATATTAAAAAAAAAATAACTAAATACAACTTCAACCAAAAATGACAAAGCAAGGATTTTTAAAGCTTGAAATTGTAACTTAAAAATGATAACTCAAAAGTTCAAATGAGTCAAATATTTTTCAAAACGTGGAGTTTGGTTAAAAATTTAAAGATTAAATCGAAACAAAATTAAAACTTTCGAACTCGATAAAAGGTAGAAGGGATACCAACAATAGTTGGAGGAGTAGAATTCGAGAAAAGCGAAGGTGAGGACGAAATCGAGAATTAAACATAACACCCAAAGATTATAAAGGAGTTTAAGATTCTCGAGACTTCTAGTACGACTCCCACAACTCAGGGTTCTATTTCCACCAAACAACACTAAGTCCATTAATATCAGAAAGCTGGTTGTCTTACACAATCTACAACCTTCAAAATTGTCGAATACCACAACTCCCAATACAAAATCTCACATACTTATTCTATCATTCAATTAACAAGGTAAGAATCCTCAAATGACTCAGAATCAAAACATGCTACCGAAATTTCATAAACCACAACACAAACAAACCAATCAACCAATAAGGCTCTAAAACTATTCAAGGTTCACCAGATCATACTCGAGGTACATTCCATGGTACTCGAGTAAGGGACACTAAACAAAATCCACCAATTTAACAAAGTTCGGGTACTAAGTCCTCAGAAATGATTATACCAACATGTCTAACATCACCATTTCACAAAAGGTATGAAAGTAAGCCAAACCTAGGCACACTCGACCTCAAATGTAATGACAGACACTCACATTTTCAAGCACGTCACCTAAATAAGGTCTCTCAGAAATCCATCAATTCTAATCGCAATGGTGCAACCACAATATGTTTAATCACCCAACGAAGCCACAATCTCGTTGGTGCACAGGTGTCGAAAATTCCATTAGGATGATTGGCACAAAAGTATTCCTCAAAATGACACAATAAGTCCAAACTGTGATTCTGCAAGATATTTCTCTTTCTCAAGGTTAACAACAATTCATCCAAGTTTAGATCACTCAACTCCAAAACTCATAGGTTAATTAAAACCTTCTCAGACTCAATGATCTAATCCATAAGAATCAAGGTTTAATCTATGTCAACCAAAATTACTAAAAATCTTAACGAGAACCTGAAATGGAATCATAACACTCGTGTTAGAACTCTAAACGATGATCAATAACCTCAAAAGTCAACGACTAGTCCATTAAGTCAACCTTAGGTGGGATTCCCAAAGGAATATTACCAGTTACACTTAGTTCGGTTCCAAGTTCAGTTTTAGGTTAGGTACTAGATATCCACCAAAATAAAATATAATCTTACTATCCAAAAGCTTATTCTCTCTAAGTACTTTATATAATCAAATAAATTATGAGCCCAGTTTAACACTTAAGGTACAATCCTAATTCCATCAATCAATTAATACCATTAAATTCAATCCTCAAAAAGTTCTTACTTGCTAAATAACATGGTCCAACTCACAAACCTCAAACCATAGGTAAAAAAAAAAAGGGCTTACTTAACCTCAAACATCTATAACATCGCGGGGTTCACTAAGACCAGAGTCTAACCAGAGAATCTCAAGACGATAGAGGGTAAAATGAGAGAATGAAACAAGGATTTACCACGAGCCTAAAAATGACCATTTATATCACAAGGATTGGAAGAAGGAGAGAAAAACAGATAGGGAGAGCAGTGGCAGCGCACAACAACATCAGTAAGGAGAAGGAGAATAAGAAAGGAAGTAAAAGAAGAAGAATGAAAGAAGAGGAAGAAGAAGAGACTAGGAGAAAAGAACAAGGATCCTAGACTACTAAGGTCTTGAACGTAACCAAAGAGGAGTCTCCGTGTCTCTAGAGTTCACAAGGAAACTCGTTGGATCTCTTCATCTCTTGTAGAGAAACGAGCACACCAGTCTTCTTCGGTCACTCCATCTGGATCCAATTTGAAATGAAGTCGCACCCAGGTCCAAAGTGAAATAGCATCGAAGACTACTGCACCATCATGAAACTGGAATCTACTCTTGATCATCTGGCCTGTAGCTCGAGCAAATTGAATCTGGACTGAAAAGTCATCACCATTGTATCTTCCTTATAGCATCAAGTCGTCCATTTGAGTCATCAGGTCTTAGAAGTGCTAAGTAGGCCTTGTTCCAATCTGGAGCAGCATCACGTAAGCATCTTGTCCACTCGTCTTCTTCTTGGACAAAAAGAACAACTATTCAATGCTAATCATTGAGTTACAAGAACACGAGAACCTAACAGTTAAGTCCTTAATTTGGTTTCTACCCATCACTCACTATTATTTTATTAATGTTCAAATCATTTAGAGTATTTTCCTAAAATCAGGTGTGAGCGTCGGGAGCAACGATGCTCTGATACCAACTGTAATCCCCTAGAAATTCTAACGCAGTACAGTGGCGGAAACACTGTAGAGTTGGGATTAAAACACACTGACAAACTATATCTTATTAAAAGAAATGGTAAGTCAATACAAAGGCCTGTTTTTACAAAAGGGCTAAAAAGAAAATTCTTCAAACGGGTTAACAAATCCATAAATACATAAATGAAGAAAGAGTAGGATCCACGCTACTCGCTAGCTCACACCCAAAACCCAGCAGCAATTACCTGTCATGTTAGAAACATAACAGCCACGTCAGTGGGGAGTAACTCGGACGTTCTCCTAGCCATATTATATCATATGGAAAAATAATAGTATTACTATATCAAAATAATTAAAATGAGAAAACATTAAAACGATATAATAAAAATAAGTTTTCAGCGAAACTTAAAGCAGTTGCAAACCTGCGAGTCAATATCAATCGATAATAATAATATTCAAAAATGGCGTTATGGAAATCATTCAGTGCAACGGAATAGACTTTCACTAGGATAATACTCAAACTAGCTTCGAGAACTTAGTCAAAACAAATTAGACTACGGTCTCTAACTAGGCAACTCAACTATAACAGGACTGCGTGCAGCGAGGTCCTGGCTTAAGTAATGTACACCCCTCCTGGACACCAACCGTAATCCAGTTCAACCCGACGGCGACTTACACGATGCGATATCTAAGTTTAAGGTCAAAATATACACACTCCTGAACACAAACCATGCTCAGTTCAACGACCAATGCGTCTCAACATAGACACACCAGCTTTATAGTTGATGGCAAAACGTATACCCTAGACTGTATTACTCTACCCATACACTTGTCCTCATTCCATAACTCCAAAACAGCCATTATCGATATTCAAAAGTAAATATAATCAATATAAATGATATGGATAAAAGAAATAACCATTTTATATTAAAAGGGAAGCTTTCTATAAATAGAACTTAATAATTTTAGAAACTTACTTAAAATATAAATATTGTCATAGAAAATACGTAAGTTATTAACATAGGTGAAATGTATAAAAATAGCATTTCTAACGAAATTAACATTTTATTATTATCGTCGTTACCGTAACTTTATTATATTTCTAAATTCGTTACTCAAAATATAAATAAAATATGATAAGTCATTATATCGTATTTTATAAACAGTTTAGGAAATCGAGTTAAAACAATAAATCTTAGAAAAGAGATATTTTAAGAAAAACGATATCAAAATTAATTGAGTCAACGAGTTATATAAATGAAATGAATTTTATAAAGGTTTCAATTTTTTTTTTAAGAAATAGCTTTGATTTATGAATAATACAATTTTTAATAAAAATAGTCAATCGGAAACAAATAGGAAATTATTAGTGAAAATAGTCTCGACTAAAATGTATTTAAAACTAAATCAACTATTTTCTCATTTACTAGTATAAATCGTAAACCGAAAATCAATTTATTAAACAAATATACAAATCTCGATTATAATATGAAAATACGATTTTGAGTTAAAAATTAGAAATTGACGAAATATGACGAAAATATGAAATCGATATTATTTAGTTACTAGTGTCACGATAACTAACAAAATATTATAACGATCGTAAATAATTAAATTACTAACGATTTATAAAACGATATCGAAAATCGTAAAATATTTATAAAGCACACAATTTATAAAATAATATTTTTAGCAAATAATAAATAGCTAAAATTAGAAAATGGAAGTTAAAATATTTACTACATACCACTACTCAAACATACGATATAAAATCGAGTAACGTCCTAAAGTTACCTTGAGTTGAAACCTTCGATAATTATGTCCTCGTAGTCCAAACTCCGGAAGCTCAATAGAGAACGTCTTTAAGTTTCAAGTTGAAGAATCGATAAGTCTTCTAAGCATGATTCCACGACAAACGAGTTAACAAAACAAAAGAACGAATGAGACAAGGGTACTCGACACAAGATGGAAAGGAAATTGACGTGTCAAATAGAAACGCGAAGGCTGAACTAAACAGAGTCGAATACGAAGGATGAGACTCGTCACGAAAGTGACGAACTAAGAGGAAAAATAAAGAGAGTAGTAGCACACGCCATAATACAGAATCAATAAGAATGGAATGGAATAAAAACAACGAGCATCGACACGAGTAATAGCTCTAACAAACAGTTGTCGCAACCAAAGTGAGACAACAACAGTAGAAAGCGGATTCACACACAACAGACGAACGGAAGGAGAACAACAGAACCACGATACATAACGAGGCAACACGCAGACGAAAGCACAAGACCGAACTAAGAAGAACGAGATAGAAGAAAAAGATCAAGCAGTAGGTGTGCACGACAACATCAACAACTGGCGGCCTAAACAGCAGCAACATCGAACCGCAACAAAGGACACGACATCAACGCAGATCCCAAAAACGACAAGCAACATCGATAACGAAGACCGGTAGTAGTGACGGAAAGCAGTTCACGTATCACCAAAACAGAGAACGAGAGAAAGATTAACAGTAATACGAAGACATCGGCGGCAGTGAAACCACGGCAACTCGACATGGGCAAGGTTCAGGTATCACGAATGACAAATAAAGCAGAAGAAAATAGCGCAACAGTGAACAGAAACGCGACCTCAGGCAGTGACATTCGAACATAAGAACTGAGGGAAAGAAGCAACAGAACAACAACACAAGCAACCGGACGCACAGAACCGCAGGAGAAGAAGAAGAAAACGGAGAAGAGAAACAAATTGGATCGACCAACATAACACAATAAGAACGGAATAGGAAATGAACTACCTTTCGACGAGTCCAGATCGAAGATGTAGCAGGAGGCACGGAATGGCAACCGCACGAGAAGAAGACGGCATTGGTAGCAGCAAAACGAGGAGACGAAAAGAGAGATTTCTGAAGAAGATTGACGATGATGATGATGATGATGATGATGATGATGGGTGAGCAGCCAATTGATGAACGTGATAGAGAAAATGAACGAAAGGAGGGTGAAAGAGGAAAGAGGGGGAGCGGTTGATTAACTGAAGGGGAAGTGGGAAAGGCAACGTGACTCAATTAGGTTAGAAACAAATTGGATCGGAAATAGTACCACGAGACGGGTCAAGTATACTACTCCGTAACATATATATATATAATACTTATCGATACAAAAATAAATATTTGAGATAAATACGTAATTTAGAGATATCATAAATTAGTTCGAGAGGATTTATAAAATGTATCTCGAGAGTCAAATAAACATTTCGATTAAAATAACGTTTCACGAGAAAGTAAACGAATGTTCAACGAAAATGAATTAAATTGATTTCTCGAAAACAAAATAATGATTTTTCAACGAAAGTTTGATAAAATGATTTCTCGAGGTAATAATAAATATTTCAACGAGTTTCGAGTTGGAAAAAGAAATTTCGAGTTAAAATAAATATTTTAGGACTTCAAGATGAATTAAAAGTAAATCCGAGAAGAATTAAAATGGATTACGAGTTGAATCGCCAACGAAAATAAAAAAAATAAAATAAAATAAATATGAATACAAATTTAATTTATAAAAATCAGGGGTGTTACATATAATATAACATAATCCGTAACATAATAAAATGACGGTTTTAAAAAAAAAACGTTTTATTATCGAGTTTCATTAACATGATTAAACTTTTTAATTTTATTAACAAAGTTAGTGAATGTAATTAGGGAAGGACGTTGTTGTCTTTTCACATTAAAAACCGCCGACAACCTAATTTCTAGAAAAGTCGGGTTTCTAGAAAAGTCGGATTTCTCTACAGAAAAGACGCTTTTTTTTAAGTGAGAGAAAATAAAATTAAATATGGTGAATGGAGTTTGATTGGATATATAATAAGGACAAGATAATAACGGAACGGTTTGAAAAATTAAAAACAGCTTCATTAACGAGTTTCAATAACTAATCTAACTTCTAAAATTACATAACATTAGTTAACTAATCTAATTAAGGCAAGGGCAAGATCGTCTTTTACATTAAAAAGCGCCGACGATGTGGCTGAAATGCCGACGACGAAAAACAGCACTCATATATAGTATTAGGAGTCAGGAGAGGTATGTAACTATGTAAGTAGGTATGATGCATGGAGGATTTCCCCTTCACAAATACGGAATCTAGCAAAAAAAGAAAAAGTAAAGAGGGGGACGTGAGGCATTGAAATGTGGCTAAGCAAAGTGTAAGTGGCCAATAAACACGGCACAAAACATCGTCATATAAAATGATAACAAGTCATAAAATAACAAAACAATGACATATCAAATAAAGTTCCCCCCTAAGTTTATATTGGGGTGACATAGATTTTGATGTAGCAATTCTGACTATTCAATTTATTCGGTTTTGATACAGTTTCATCCATCAATTTAGTTTTACTTCGACTCAATTTTATTATGTATCATCGAGTTTGTTATTCCAATCATCCAATGCATAAATGTTACTCATAGGGTAGACATACGAACTGACTCAACTTCCTGACTCAACATGAATTAATCGACAGTCCTTGAAAGATTGGTAATGGACCTAGGACTCACCAAAATAACATCATTCGACTCGAACTCCATCAAACTCTTATCGACCAAAAATACCTCAATCTAAAGTTGTAAACTCGAGCTGATTGACTTCTTTAGTGTTTACCATGAGTACATACGGACTACTACATAGCTAGAGCAGGCAGTTCGACGTGTCGAGTCGTGCCTTGGCCCCAATTGACCCGAAACCAAATTCTGAATTGAGGCACAAACCATCGGTCGGGCGGGCCACGGGCCTAGGTCGTGTTTGGCTAGATTTTTTCTTTTTTGGGGTTTAGGCAGTGATGAGGCACAGACTTTTCTACAAATTGGTGTCACAGTTCGACTCCGAGCCGTGTCGGGCCGAGGCTCGTGCCTGTCCGGCTGTCCCCATCTCCCTACGGACCTTGCCGGGTCGGGCCATTAAGATGGACCCGATCCGATTTGCCAGCTTTACATTAGCAACAGGGATATAGGATTTGAATGTTACGAAAGGGCAAAATAGTAAGAGGGTGAGAGTGAATAAAGTCAAGGTGCGACGTGGATTGAAAAGGAAGGTAAGAGACGACTTAATTAAGTAAAGTGTCGAAATCAGTCGGCTGTCGCCATCTTCCTGTAAATGGTGGGCCCGATGATAGATACTTAAGGGCCCACTATTACAGTACGTATTTTGTAATGAGCCTGTAAAAGTAAAACACTAGGAACACGTCAAAGACTCACTCGGCTTATGGTTATTGTTATGGGCTTACTGTTTTGCAGTCCAATCCACTTCCTTCTAGCTTTTGCTTTTCTTTTTTATTTGGGCCCCCTTCTCTTTTGGGTTCTTTGTCCTTGTCTCTTGCTCTTTCTTACCATTATTTGCAAGTAGGGTATTCGAAAGGCGGTTCGGATCGGACCAACCGATCTCAGGTCTTCAAAAATTGGTGACGGTATCTATTTCGATACGGTCCGGTCCACACATAAAAAATTACTCAATTTTCTTCATATACTTTATTAAAATACTTCACTCATATAATAGAGAAGTGGGAAGAAAATAAAAAAAAACGAAAGTAGTAGAAATTAGTCTATTTTTTGATCTGGTTCGGTCCAAACCCGAAAAAACCAGTAAGATTGTAAAAGACCGTTGAATCACTTATAGTCTTTTCTGCAGAGCCACTGAACCATTCAAAGGTTTTACAGTAAAGTGTAAAACGGTCATATTCATAAGTTTTATTTCCTTAACTAAATTTTACGGTAACATAATGACTTAACTATGAAGCCGTTAATCAATTCAATGACTTAACGTGAGTGTAAATTGCTCACTGCAGTGACTTGAATTCATTTTCGATAATTATTTTCACTTTACCCCTTTTTGCCTCGAAACAATTTTACAAAAATAATCGCAATAACACCTCCCAAAAGGAAGAAGATAAAAAGTATATTGGCACTTGGGCCATACCTTGCTAGCCCATACTGGTCACTGGTCTGGTAATCCACGACCCAGATCGTATAAGCAAAAGCTACTTACTTTTTTTTTCCAGGGTAAATCACCCGGTTTAATCCGGATTCGAGTATGTAAATCTCTTCCTCATGAGTTTTACTGCATTGTTGGAGTTCGAAGCCCGAGAGCAGAAGTTACTGTGAACTTGTGGGGAGGGTCTTTTGATGAAGGTGATAGCAAAATGATCATATTTGCAGTAAGTTTTGGCGTTATGAAGAATGCACGTAAGGTGTTTGTTAAAATGCCTGATCGAATTGTGTTGTACATTTGACTGCTTTGTTATTTGGGTACGCCTACAATGTGTTATTTCGAGGATGCATTGATAATCGAATTATAGATTACTTTCATGTTATCGGGATGTTAATCGAGGCGACGACTGGTTAGCTAATCAAGGTGTCCACACCTCTTTACCGCACCCCGCGGCTCTCCGTGGCATCCTCTGGGGAGATCTTCTTGATGTTACCTTTTCTCGTTTTGTAGCGTAACCCGGGCCTAGCAATAAAATTAAATAGTACATTACTGTCAAGTGAATTACTAAGGGTTGCTAACTTGCTATACCACTGTGTCTTGGAGACTTGGACTGCTTTGTTATCTGGTTGCATTGCATTCAAGATATGGGTTTTTGTCCTTGGATCGATGTTGGTTTGCTGGAATGCTATGATGGGGGTAGCTATTCTGCTCCAGGTTTAGAAAAAGACGGGTTTTGGATGTTCAAGTTACTGCTTCGAGTAGGTCAGGGACTTGGTGGTGTTTAGTAAAAGACGGGTTTTGGACGTTGCAGTTACTGCTTCAAGTAGCAGGTCAGGGACTCAGGGTTTAGCAAAAGACAGGTTTTGGACGTTTCAGTTACTGCTTCAGGTAGGTCAGGGACTGAGCTTATAATTACTCCGTACTACTCTAGTTCACTACACACTCGATGATGGTATGATTGTATTCTGATTGACTGGATTTGAAGTTTAACTCGCTTGCGAAGGTTTAAGGGTTAGTAATCCATGGAAATATGATGCTGGTTTTGTACTCAATGATGGTATACTTGTATTCTGACTGAGTGACTGAATTCGAGTTTAACTCGTGTGGCACCATATTGCGTTGCACTATTCTTGCATGCTACACATTTTCTTTCACTAGGAGGTCAATTAGAGGGAGTCATATGCTTACTGCAAAAAAGAAGAAAAAGATTTAGCCTACTTCCTCTCGTCCAGTAGCATATGTTGATGCTTCCACTGTCGATGGAGATATCTATTCAGTTTACAGCTGACACGACGTAAGATTTGACTGATTTTGGTGAGTTTTTCTGCATCCTCAGTCGTTCTTTTTCCTTTCTTTTCCCTAATTACTGTGTCCCTTGGTAATTTGATTACAATTGCTGAAGTTCAATAGGTGAAATACATTACATTATATAAAAAAAACTTGCATTCTTTAAGTGCTGTTGATGTGTCATACCTTCATTGATCTTTAGGGAGGGTACAGTCAGATTGCAAATTAACAATAGAGCTTCCTTAGTTCATTGTCAGGTAAATTAACTGTTTTTTGTAGGATCGAAATCTATTTGAATGTACATCATGTTTTGTGATAAATTACTAATATTAGTGTCCGTCTTTCATTGGAAGCTTAGGGCTTCATCATTAAGACTTGGAAAGGGTTTAGCTTATTTTCCAATGAGACGTGAACACCATACTGTTTTTCATACGATATTTTTGTAACTATGAACTGTGAATGCGATTGGTACACCATTTTAATACAATGGTGATGAATGATTGAGGCTCTACAGTCATATGTTTAAAATACTGTTTAGGGCACAGGGAGAGGGGCAGTGCACAGAAAACTTATAAAAGGACACACTGTGTTGTAGTCATCTTGTTGGCACTGAAATTAGGTTACATTGACAGTAAACTGAATTTTGTACTGTTGTTTCCCACCGTCCTTGTCCCAAATCGTGTGGATGCTGGAGTATTACTCGGCCCTTTTCCGAGCCCTGTGCTCTGGCTGTCGGTGTTGTCTGAGTCCTTGAGTGGAAGTGGAACCAAATACAAATACAACATTATCTTGTGAATCCATATTTGTTTACTTTTGTGGTACGAACAATTCATAAAGCTTGAGAAAATACTTCAGTAGTCCTAGTCCTTTCTTAAAAGACTTAGTCTGAAGTTATATGAACTTGGTTCATACTAGAAACATAGTAATCAATACTTCATGGAACTTTTACTTTCTACGAACCAGAGAAGGTCATTTACCTTCAAAACACCAACTAAATCGAATACATGCTCATTGAAAATTTTCTACAGGAGTCGTTTTTTTACAGTTTGTAAGTATATAACTGCATTTAGGTGGTTGTTTGGCAGAACCTGCTATACTTTCGAGATTCTTCGCGTTTCTAATTATACGACTTAGACAAGCTATTACTACTAAACTACCGTTTGAAAAGAATCTTTTTTCTCTTTTCATTTTTAAAGGAACCTCTGCAGTACGCTAGTAATTACATTTCAAAGAAGACTCTTAGTGGTACCACCAATATGTGGCTTCAGATCGGCTTATCGGTATATAGACAAATTAGTTAGCTATGCTTTACTAGAAATAGATATTCCCTTCATGTTAATCAACTTGAATTTAGTTTTGGGTAAATATCAATTTTTTTTTTCTCAACGTCAGAAGGATGAAAATGGACGCATATCCGATTTTCTGCGATTTTTTGCAATATTGGTTACGGAACCAATTGACGTGGTCTGCAAGCTTAAAATGCTTTAGCCGGAGCACTCTTCAAACAATTAATTGATTAGTAACTTCACTGGAACCGAAAGCCTTGTGTAAAACCGCCTTATAGTAACTTATTATCACTTCACCGACATAGTGATGTCACCTTGTATATGTAATTAGTGACTTTTTAAATACAATCAGTAACCATCCTGGTTAGTGACGTTTTTATTTTTTATTGCAGGCGACCATTTGATTGTAAACACAGATCTTTACTAGTTGGCAACCTTTTTCTCTTTTAATGTTATTAATGATCCTTTATCCATTGCAAATTACCCTTTAATCATTAGTTGTGATGCAGTTTTGATCATAAATAGTGTAAGATTGCCTACTAATTACATTTTGTTTCTAACTCTTCTACGATGTAGATAAACGACCCTGCTAACGTATGTTTGCAATGTTTGTGGATTGAGCTTCTTGTAAATGTTTTACATATGATTATTCATAAATCTCTTCAAACTTGAAAGTTGAAAGTGCATGTTTTTTTAGCGTTTTAGTTGATGAGCTCTTTGTAATGAATCTTACTCCGTACTGCTTCCATTCTAATGAATTATACGTAGTATGCATTTTTTGAACTGTAAGGCCGGCACAAATACGCCTTTTATCGTCACATACTTTCCTCAATGGTTGATGTTAAAAAAAACTTAATTTTCAGTGCTCCTAGAACCATACAGTCCATATTCCCACTAGCTAGCTTTCCAATTTTGGAATATAGCTGTTTCCTGAAGAAGTTGCCATTTTGCTGTTGGTTTCTTACAGGTGTTAAAAATCAAAGTTGGATGTGATACGACACCACAAATAATCCGGGGATCTTGAAGCTTCTTGATTGATAGACACTCACTGTAAGTACTAATCGTCAACATGCAATTGATGAATAGTTTATCTATGCATCTCGTCTTATGAAACTGCTTTCGTTATTTGTGGAGCACTGTTGCTAGCAAACCCTAACTCTGGATCGATGTCAAGGGCAAAATGATATCGATATGTTATAGCCCTTTTGAGCATTAGCTAAAGTGCCAAAGCACCTTAGGAGAGTATTGGTGGATGGAAAGTTGGTGTTAAGAAGCCCGACAGACGTGACAAATTGCAGTAATAAGTAGAAAGGTTAAAGAAAAGAGATGATGAAGTAAAATTCTGTAGGTCTGAAAAAAATGCTAAATTAAGTTGTGGTCGGACATCTAAATGAACTTGAATTGTAGCTTAATTCATCGGTCATAACATCATACGAAAATAAGACCTGTCAATCTAACTCATACAGTATTTAATTTTCTGATAGATACAAATATGCTGTGGTCCAAATATGGGGAGAATTTGTCCTCCAAAGATTGTACCTTTAAGTGATGGAAAACATTAGATGAATTTGAGGTGGAGAATGAATTTCACCCACATGGGATAAAAACAAATATAGTCTTTTTCAAAGTTTTCACCTCTCATTTCATATACTTGCATACATTTTTCTACTTTTTGTTAAACAAATTTATTGTTTGGAATATGCTGTAGTTTTGAGATAAGGGAGAAGAATCGGTTTAACAGAAGCATTTTTCTGTCTTGAATAAGCCATTGTTTTTACCTTTAGTTAAACAATTCATTGTTTGAAGATTAAACCAAATCTCCTATTAACTCCTCGAAAAATTTTTCTCCAAAATGCTCAAATCTATTTATTGAAACATTTGTTAATAGTAATTCCTATATTATACATATCATCTGCAAATTAAATACAAATGAATCAAATCTTACAATATTAATATTTCACAATTACAGGCCCGTCGATTAAGGGGTTCACCCGGTTCTTAGAACCGGGGCCCATTCGACAGAGGGCCACATAATATTATTAATTCAATGCAAGAATTTGCAATAGTTTGCATCTTGCTGCAGTGGTATTGATGACACACTACAAAGTTTACCACCTGAGATCGAATCTTCGGGACTGCATTTTCTTTTTACCATTTTTAATAGTCATGCATGATACATTAATAATTTTGGGAACTTGTATTGTCATTTATTCTTTGTGCCTCCCATTGGTTGTAATTAGTGGACTTCAATTTTTATGTAATTTGTGTTAATTTTTAATGTTCATTTTTTTTTAATATGAGATTTTCTACGTGGTACCCCTGAACTTTTTACTTTTCTACCTTGTACCCCTACACTTTTTACATGTATACATGGTACCCTCGTACTTTACAAAAAGTTTCTTTGGTACCCCTAAACTTAATTATTATCTTTATTGGTACCCATAAACTTTTTTTCCCGTCAAGTTTTGGCAACAAATTACCTTTTTATGTTCAAGAATAAAAGTTAAACGTCATTTAACATACCTAATTAACCAATAATTAAACTTAAACTAACAATTTTGTACGTGTTTGCAGTTATACTCCGAATCTAAACGGATTATATTTTTGACGTTATATTGTCAAATCAAATGATACCACTTGAATTAAGCTCAATTACTTGATAATTATCTAGGTTAAGTTTTAATCCTAAGCTAAAAACATAATCTAACGACAAAACTTGATGGAAAATGTTTTTTGGGACGCTAGTTAAATTAATAATAAACTTCAAGGGTACCATGTATAAACATAGAAAGGGTGGGGTACCACGTAGAAAAGTGAAAAATACAGGGATACCGCGTAGAAAATCCCTTTTAATATTTAAGATTAAGATAATCAATACTAGTATAAAATGCTTTTTTTATCGTTCAAAAATTATAATCGATAATAATTTTGTTTGATTTTTTTTGTAGTAATTATATTTACGATGCTTTTGAATTAATAAATAAGTACACGACCCCCCGTAATTTCTTAATTACGTTTCTTTATAACTTAGGGCCTCATTTTGACCTTTAGAACAGGGCCACACATAATCATTTGACGGCCCTGCACAATTATACAACGTTGTAAACTACCAGGAGTATTATATTAGGTTTGTGACGATGTAGTCATTGAAATTATAAACTTATAGTATTATTTGCTTCATGGTGAAAAAAATAAATAAAAGAACACATTTCATTACATTAGTAAATTCTTTCAATTAGTTTTTCAGTTTCAATTTTTTTCTCAAATTAAAATATTAGGATAGTGTTAAAATTAAATAGCTGACATTTGAAAATTTATAAGTAATACAAAAAAAAAACACCAACAATCCAAACATACCTTGCAATAATGCACAGGTCTATACTAGTATTACAGAAGAACATACTCCGTATATAACTTTACCTTGAATGACTATCTTATTTTGTGGCCGGTGAAGAGAATGTCCATTTCGTTGACAGTATAAAATGCTACAAAAAAACGTAATTCCACTAAAATCTAGAAACGACGTTGTACATGTAAACATTACTCTTTGTAATGTCGTATAAGTAAACAACGTATAATAGTAGTCGTACAATTTCCTTTTTAAGTTTAGATTGAAAGAGCGGTTATCTTACTATCAGATACGTATAGTAATATGCACAAGAAAAGAAAATAATTTATTTGATGATTAAAAAATGCATCATAATTCAATTTTGCTGCACACCTGCGTCTAAGTTAAGGCGCATCTAGAGCCACAAATAATGGAAAGAAGACAATATAATGCAATAGTGGCAACAAAACTTCATGGTTATACCTTAAATCTATGCTTTAACTAAGTGGCCGTACCACTACTAAAAGGAGCTTGTGTGTGAGTGTCATACTAAGGTTGGTGATGTTAATAACCATGTATGTCATACAAGAGATTAGACAGCCTACATATTTCATCTTGGGAATGTTGTGAGGATTTAAACACACATGACCATTATCATCTGTCATTCTGTCAATTCACTTCTTGTATCTTACCATTTTCTTTTTAGGGTAGACCTCTGAAACGGTTAGGCGGGTTGGGTCATACTGGTCGAGTGGGTTGGTTCGAATTAAGAGTCATTTGGGTTCAGGCCAAACAGGTCAAGCGTCAAGAGGTACAAGTCTTGACCTGGCAAAACAATGAGCCGGACCAGGTAAAATGTTACAGGTATAGGTTAGGGTCATCAAACTCATTAGTGACTCGGTGAATATGGATAAGGATACCATTTTAATCGGGTTGGATCCGAATTTTCTTAGATCTAATGTTAGCAGACCCAGATCTGAAAGTGGATACTTCGAACCCGAGAAATCTGAGGCGAAACGGATAATTGTAATTTCAACTGTATCCAGTTCAGATTGACCGACCACCTTTGCCATTCTTACTTATGCACTTCAAAATAACCTCACTGCAAAAACCGTCGCTGTTAACTCCTACATCACCCATCACATAGGGGTGGGCAGCCATCCAAAACCACGCATCACTTCCCCTTCTAGCAAGTAACTCCCAATCCAACAAAAGTGTGCCTATTGTTTTTTAATAAATCCCCTGTGAATGTTATTGTCATATGACTATTTGAAGTCACAATTTACTAATCACAGATGTTAACATTATCCTACTGTCGCAAGTGATGTTTTGTTATTATGATGAAGAGGGTCCTTTAATAATAAGTTTTTCTTAAATGTGAATATGGTGGCGTTGAACTCGGTATAAGTTAGACGCCGTATAAGTTAGACGCCGTATTTAGGAGTAATACATTATTGATACTTCGTACATCAGTACATGGTTTACATGAGTTTTCCGCGTTACTAAAACTTATTAATATAGAGTATAGACCCTTGCTGTCCTATGTCTTCAAATCTTTAATTTAGAGCCTAAAGAATGAGTATGAAATCTCAACCGTATTGAGGAAAGAGTATCTCACATTCTCACATAATAAAATACGAGACATACCAACTACCAAGTCCGTCACTTTGATACATACCCGTGTTCCTCACTAGTGGGAAGATGAGATTCTCCATTAAGTAGTTACCTGTATTACACTAATATAAATTCCTAATACAAATTCTGAGAAGCGATTTTTGTATTTTTTTTTCGCGTTAGTAAAAGTTGTCAATATAGATTATAGACCCCTGCTTTCCTATTACTTCAATTCTTTAATTTAGAGCCTAAAGAATGAGTATGAAATCTTGACCGTACTAAGAAAAGTGTGCTTCGCATAAGAAAATACGAGACATACCAAGTCCGTCACTAAGATACATACCCGTGTTCAAGTAATATATCTTACCGCACAAATATTGGTCGAGCGAAAAGGTTAAAGGAGTGCATGCGTGGTCGCTTTCATTGAACTCTAGACCTTTCTCTACAGTTCATAATATTCACTATTCATGCTGCTATAAATACTTGTAGTCACCAAGGGGTTTTGTATAACTGCAGAAAACTGTCTTAAACCTTAAATATTAATCAAGGTTTATCATATCCCAGCTCAACTAGCAATGGTTAGTTTCTACACAAAAACTGCTACCTTCGAGCATTGCTAATTTATTTTCGTTCTCTTTTATTTACTGTCGGGACATGATCATGTGCATTGTACATGCAGGAGGAAGCACAAATGGTAAGGAAATGGGAAGGTTATGTAGATTGGAGGAATAGACCAGCATTGAAGGGCCATCATGGAGGAATCCTTGCCGCATTTTTTGTCTTAGGTTAATACTTTCTACATCATCTTTAATGTTGTCTAGAAATAGCCTCGACAGATTTTTGTGTTTTCAGAACATCAGTAAGCACGTTTGTTCATTCATGACTGTATTAGGACAGAAACAACATTATCCTGTCTCGAGTCTCTCCTCCAATGATGTGGTAGGGGGAGATTAGATGTGCACAGCCGTACTCTTGTGTTATTAACACTAAAAGACTGTTTTCTGATCACCAATGGTGAAAATTGTACGGAGTATTGCATTAAATAATTGCTATTCCGTACGCCCCAATAACTTGATTCGTAATTTCGTATTAGTAATACCCAAAAATTGTTCGGATGTGTCAAATTTTAGTAAAAGGTCCTTATAGTGACCCAAAACATAATTTATCGAAATTTGGGTTTTACATGCTCTCGAGACAATGTGACATGTGACATGATGTGAGACAACCCTCATTAAAAACGTTAAATTTAGTGGGAGAGAAATGACAATGTATTATTGAACTGATTTTTTTGTGACTTTATTTCCTGATTAATATGATGATGATCACTGATCAGTTGTGGAGGTAATGGAGAATCTTGCATACTTAGCAAATGCAAGCAACCTAGTGCTCTACCTGTCAAAGCACATGAACTTCTCTCCATCAGGATCAGCTATTATCGTCACTAATTTCATGGGCACTGCTTTCTTACTGGCTTTGCTTGGAGGCTTTCTATCAGACGCCCTCTTCAGTACGTACAAAATATTTCTGATTAGCGCTGCCATTGAATTCGCGGTATGTGATTTCAACAACTATCAGATTCTTGTTACATAGTTCTTAAATGCATTAGAGTAATTCCTTCAAATGGGTCGACCCGACTGCCAACCAGGCTAGGAATGTGTTTTTCTTGGAGATGTATGTCAACTTGCATTTCCAAATAAATGTTGGTTTGGTCCACCAAATCATGCAGTATGACTATCTGCTGCTGAAAATCCATGTGTTCCTATCAACAAATGTGACTCACGGCTCTTGCATATCAGCATGTGCATTTTTAGTTTTTAAAATGACACCCTTGAAGGCTGTATCATACGGAGCAGTACGTAACCTTGTCTCTATGATGAAAATGTACAGAGGCAATTTTCAGATGACCCGTTATGAATATTACTTCGACTGATTACTATCCATGATATAACATTTAATTGAAGGTATTCTACATCAACATCCAATGCTATAGAGAATATCTTTATTAACAAATTGTTAAGTCTTGTTCTTTACGATTGAAATGAGAAGTGGACTGAATTGGCCGAGACAAAATGAACTTGATGGGGTTGGACTCAACTTAACTGAAATGAGCTAAACTGAATTGAAGTGAGCTGAATATGCTGGAAAGAACCGTGCCTAAAATTTAAGTGATGATACTCATAACATGTGTTTAAAACATGATAACTTCAGAACTGTCATAATGGTTCAGGGACTCTTGGTATTGACCATACAAGCTCAGATTCCAGCACTACAGCCTCCGCACTGCGCACCAACTGCTGCGGACAAAGGATGTGGTGAAGTAGCAGACGGGAAGGCTGCAGCCCTATTTATAGGGCTTTATCTGGTTGCACTTGGTGTCGGAGGCATAAAAGGTTCACTGCCTCCACATGGTGCAGAGCAATTTGATGAGAATAGTAAAGATGGGAGGAAAAACCGATCTAGTTTCTTCAACTATTATGTCTTCTGTCTCTCCTGCGGTGCTTTAATTGCCGTTACATTTGTTGTTTGGATCGAAGATAACTTGGGGTGGCAGTGGGGTTTTGGGGTTTCCACTCTCACTATTCTGCTCTCTATCCCTATCTTTCTTCTTGGATCTTCTACTTACAGGATTAAGGTTCCGGCTGGAAGTCCTATCACTACCATTTTCAAGGTAAATCCTTTTTATCTCCTATGACAACTTAGGAACTACGGACGCTTCTACCATGTAGTGTGCCTGTGTCCGACACTGTATCAGACCCCGATGCCAAGATGACACTCGAAGTTTGGACACTGCTTGACACTTGATGTAACAACAACACCATCAGGGCCTTAGTACCAAAATGATTTGGGGTCGGCTAACATGAATCATTCTCCAAAACCGTAAGACTTTTTATGATAAAAACATGATTCTTGTTAATATTAAAATAATAAAGAGTACGGAGTATATTTTACTCCGTATTAAATTTAGAAAATGTGTCCCATGTCGTTACATGTCATGGGATGTTGTTTCACATGTCCTTGTTGTGTCCACCGTCTCAGAAAATGCTCCGATCTGAACTTTGTTGACCTCGAGTGGAAACAACCCAACCTGAATCCCACTGACTCAGAAAATGAACTGATCTGAAATTACCCGATACAATAAGTCCACAACCAAAAACCTTACTGAAAACCCGGCTTCTTCTAATTGGGGTACTTTGTGACTGTGTTACTGTAAGGCGGATATTAACGAGACAAGTGGCTCTTCAACAGGTAATAGTGGCAGCAATTTACAACAAGTTCTTCCCTACAAAACCCAGCAATGCCATAATGAACATGGAAACAAGCCCTGCTACTGCTACTGCAACTGCAACAACAACATCAACATCAACATCAACATCAACATCAACATCAGAAGTCCAAGACCTAAAGTTCCTAAACGTAGCAATAACAAGCAATCCCCAGCACCAACAACTAGCGTGCACAACCAACCAAGTCGCGGAAGTCAAAATTGTTCTCAAAACAATCCCAATATTTGCTTCAACTATAATGCTCAATTGTTGCTTAGCTCAACTATCAACCTTCTCAGTCCAACAAGCGGCCACAATGAACACCACTCTCGGGTCCTTCACCGTCCCACCTGCCTCCCTTCCTATTTTTCCAGTCATTTTCATCATGATCCTAGCACCCATCTACGACCACATTGTCCTTCCGTTTTTCAGACGAACCACCCGCTCTGAAATGGGTATAACCCATCTGCAAAGAATCGGGTTTGGGCTAGTCATGTCGATTGTGGCCATGGCTGTTGCTGCACTGGTTGAAATGAAGAGAAAACAGGTTGCATTACATCATGGGCTTTTAGAATCCACTGACCCACTTCCGATAACCTTCTTATGGATCGCGATCCAGTACTTGTTTCTCGGGTCTGCTGATTTGTTTAGCTTGGCGGGTTTATTGGAGTTTTTCTTTACTGAAGCACCTGCAAGTATGCGGTCATTGGCTACATCGTTTTCATGGGCTTCATTGGCAGTCGGGTACTACATGAGTTCGGTTTTGGTTTCTGTTGTGAATCGGATTACTGGATTGTCGGGACACACTCCATGGCTCGTTGGTGCTAACTTGAATCATTATAGGTTGGATCGGTTTTACTGGGTCATGTGTGTCTTAAGTGGGCTAAACTTCGTGAACTATCTATTCTGGGCTAAACGTTACAAGTACCGGTCTATTAATCAAGGATGCAGTCCGTAATTACTAAAAGACAGTACTCCCTACTTATCGCTTTGAAGTAATAGCAGCATTATCGTCTAAATTTGAGTCCACGATTATATCGTCTAAACTACATTACATGTACATTTATGACATTGTGGTTGATCATGAATTTATAGTGCAATGGTATCCATAAAGAGTAAATGGTAAAGATTATTGTAAGATGTGGGTAACTTTTCTTTTATGTGGTGAAGATTATTGACTATCTTTAGATTAAGATTGAATTAGCGCAAAATTTGATATATGTACTCAAAATTGGATCCTTTAAAGAGTTTTTTTAACAACTCTTAGTCATTTTATGTTATACGAGTCCTATTTAAATGATCATCAAAATATAATACATATTTTGGATAATCATCAGAAACGGTCGAATTTGAAGGTTATTATCCACGTTTTCTGGACCGATTTGATCTCGAAATTAAATCTCCGAATTCACACATGAAGTGAAATTAGAAATGTCTCAGTGTAACAGAAGATACGTTCAGTTTCAAACAAACACGTTTAAAAGGCATTCGACTATCTTTCGACCACCGTCAGATTAGGACGAAATCTTCGATATATATAGTAGAAACTGAACTATTTTAAAGTTTTTTTAACAACCGTTAGTTATTTTACGGAATTACTTTTTCATAATTGCATGTTACTCAATTCTACCTAAACTTTCATAAATTTTCCAATACTATCCCTTTCCTCATTTTCATGATTTTTCTTCTAAACAGAACTCTAAATAGCCTTATCAAAATTAATTCTCGTCAATTCTAAATTCAATTCTATCAATTATTTGTGAATTCAATATGTATCATAATTCGGTAATCGAAATTCTATTGTAAAATTAGTTTTAATTGATTAATTAGGGTTAATTCCGATTTAGGGTTTGAGTGACATTGAATTTTAGGGTTTAGGGTTTGAATTAGATTTCTATAATTATTATCGAATTAATTTCATCTTTTTAATTTGGTTATAGTTTTAATTAATTATAGTTTTTTTATTGTATGCTCCGTGTAAGTTAATTAATTTGAAACGATTGAAAAAATAATAGCAGAGACAATCTTTAAAAAGGAGGAAAAAACGCGGTGGCTGGCGTGGTGGACCGGAGTGGTCGCCGGCGTGGTGGTGGAGAATTTTGACAACTTTGAGATTTTTTTATCTCTCAAAAATCTCTCTAGAACATCAGATGAGAAGGTAGAAATAAGAGGGGTGAAATTGTAATTTTCAAGTACAATTGAGTAACATGCATGTATGAAAAAGTAGCACCCTTATTTTATGTTATACGGGTCATATTCGGATGACCGACAAAATATCTCACATTTTTTGAAAAAACATTTGAAACGGTCGAATTTGAAGGTTATTATCCACGTTTTCCGGAGCTATCTGGTCAGGAAATTAAATGTCTCCAAATTCGCACAGTAATTACTCCAAGCATTGTAGAAATGACGCGGTTTGACATCAGGTATGTACGGTTTCAAATAGACATATTTAATAGACAATCGACTATCTTTCGAGTAACACGTCGAATTAGCGCGAAATCTTCGATATATATACTCGAAACACAACTCCTTTTATAATTTTTTAAACAACCGTTAGTTACTTTATGTTATACGGGTCATATATAGATGGTCGACAATATATCTCACTTTTTTCGAAAAATTATCTAAAACGGTCGAATTTGAAGGTTATTATCCACGTTTTTCGGGCCAATTTGGTCTCGAAATTAAATGTTTCCAAATTCGCACAGTAACTACTCCATTCATTGTATAAATGACACGGTTTAACGTAAGGTATGTACGGTTTCAAATAAATACATACAAAAGACATTCGACTATCTTTCGAGTAACACGTCGAATTAGCGCGAAATCTTCGATATATGTACTCGAAACACAACTCCTTTTATAATTTTTTTAACTAACAACCGTAGTTATTATGTTATAAGGGTCATATTATAGACACCCACATTTTGCCCGCCAGGTGTTTATAGCAGTTTCCAAAAAACACCCGATGATGATCGGACGCAAACATGACTTAATAGACTCGATTTTGGACTCGGAATCAATAGTAGTTGGCACGAGCTTTTAGCGGAGTAAAAATCTCACCAAACAGACTTCAAATCAAGGTCTAGTAAGTCATTTCCAGTCAAATAAGACTAGTTTGGGTCAAAACCAACACCAAGGGTAAAACCGTCTTTTAGCGACCGGGTCAAACCCCGGTCAAAGGCATTTTCGAGGCAGAAAAATCTGCCACGCAGCTTTCGGAAATTCGATTTGAAGTCAAATACCTCACAAAAAACCGGAAGCCTACTTCACCCCAACCAGTACCTTTTCCTATTCAAAGACGGAATCCTACTTCACCCCAACCGGTTGTTTTCTTCCTTTGCAAGACATCTATCTCCTATCCCAAGTCGGGTATTTCATCCTATAAATACTCCACCCCCGCAACATAATATGATCATCAATTATACACACAATTCCCGACATCAATTACAACATCAACACAACAATTCCAATCCCGACACACAAATTACAACCTGGAATTCAGCAATAATACTAGGCATATTATATTCCAATCTTTCCTCTAGAAATCCTATAGGATTCCCGACCATTCACAACCCAAAATTCTAGGCAATTTTTAGGCAAACCGTATACAAACCCGAGAGCAAAACTCGCCAAATCCCTAACCATACACACCATAACTCACCTATATACTCCCTCCGATTTTTATTTATTGCCCCATTTCAATAAAATATATCTCACATATATTCATAAAATGGGGCAATAAATAAAAATCGGAGGGAGTACATCTTAACGCTCCCGCGCCTAGGCCGCTACTACGAGTCCGTTTTCGAGATAATTAAGCATGTAGGTTGAGGGTGTCACAAATCCCGCTTTCTCCTTTTCTCTCTTCCTTTTTTTCCGTCTTTCACGTTTTTTTATTACTTTTTATTTTTTATTTTTTTCTTTTCTTTTCTCGTCTCTAATATCGATATTATCGACTTATCGTTACAATCTAATTTTATACAAAACAATCGTTCTTAAAAATATGATATCGACTCTATAGTCGAATATCGTATCAAGAAGAACTAAATCAATCTCGTTGATGCTAAGATAATCGTCACATAGTCCTTAAAAATATACGACGATTTCAAAACGGAGAGAATTTATTTTAATTCAATTTTCAAACTATTCATAATCACCTTTTCTAAAAATCATTCCGAATATTCGATATTGATTCCATAATCAAGTGTCGAATGTGACGAATATCGAAAATTTGAGTCGAGTATAGATCATTAATATTTATACGCGATTTAGCAAAACTATCTTTTCAAAACCATGCATCATATCATATTTACATCGTTTATTCAATTCACAAACCGTTACTAACCCGTTTGTTCATGTTTTCAGCAATTAATTTTATTGTTTGTTTTTATTATACTAAAACGAACCTCGCATGCTAAAACAACTTTGACGTTAAAATTAGATGCATTAAATCGACTTAGCAACTCATTCAATTATTCGCATGTTAAGTCAAAACACTTTTTGCATATCATTCAACCGTCGAACTAACGCGCGTACACCAAAATCAAACAATATCTTAGTAAAGGCCGCTAAGTGCGGGGGGTTTGGGTGTTCTTTGTGAACTTCCAACACGTACCCTCACCCCTTACTCATAACCATGGTTTCCGGATGTCCGAATCCATTGACAACGAGAGTCATTCAATATTCGATTACCGATAATGTCGGTATCGGTATCAATATCAAATGCTAAGGAACGAACCCAATAAACTCTGACATCGGAAATGGGCCATATTTTGTACACGGCCCACTACGACATAGAGTGGGTTCGAACGGGCCCGAACTCCCACAAAGTTCGGTGGTGACTCCTACTTCGATTTAAATTTCAACTCGAGATCCATCTCACATGAGATTCATTCGCCTCCCCAAACCCGCGCGTGGCCGCGTCGGGGTGGACCTATGTCATGTCCACACATATTCGGATGAGCGGCAAAATATTCACATTTTTTGAAAAATCATATGAAACGGTCGAATTTGAATTATTATCCACGTTTTTCGGACCGATTTGGTCTCGAAACTAAATGTCTCCAAATCGCATAGTAACTACTCCATTCATTGTAGAAATGACGCGGTTTGACGTAAGGAATGTACGGTTTCAATTAAATACATTTAAAAGACATTCGACTATGTTTCGAGTAACACGTCGAATTAGCGCGAAATCTTCGATATATATACTCGAAACACAACTCTTTTTATAATTTTTTTTAACAACCGTTAGTTATTTTTTGTTATACGGGTCTTATTTAGATGATCGGCAAAACGTCACACATTTTTCGAAAAATCATCTGAAACGGTCAAATTTGAAGGTTATTATCCACGTTTTTTGGGCCGATTTGGTATCGAAATTAAATGTCTCCAAATTCGTAGAATAACTACTCCATCCATTGTAGAAATGACGCGGTTTAACATAAGGAATGTACGGTTTCAAATAAATACATTTAAAAGACATTCGACTATGTTTCGAGTAACACGTCGAATTAGTGCGAAATCTTCGATATATATACTCGAAACACAACTCCTTTTATAACTTTTTTAAGAACCGTTAGTTTTTTTATGTTATACGGGTCATATTTAGATGGTCGGCAAAATATCTCACATTTTTCATCTGAAACGGTCGAATTTGAAGATTATTATCCACGTTTTTCGGGCCGATTTGGTATCGAAATTAAATGTCTCCAAATTCGCACAGTAACTATTCCATTCATTATACAGATGTCCGACAGTAGCAAAAAGTGCGTACGGTTTGAAATAAACAAATTCAGGAGTCATTTGATTACTTTTCGAGTCATGTTGAATTAGATCTAAAGATTTGATATATACTCGAATATAAATTCATTTGGATTTTTTTACCAACCGACAGTCATTTTATATTTTTATGGCATATATGTTCTATTTAAATGGCCAACAACATATCACCTGAAACTAGCGATTGTGAAGGTTATCATTCATATTTTTTGATCTGATTTTGTCCCGAATTTAAATATCTCAAAATTCGCACAGAAACGACTCTATACATTATGAAAATGTCTGAGAGTAACAGAAGGTGCGCACTGTTTGAAATAAACCATTTTAGAAGTCATTCGAATATCTTTGAACCACGTTGAATTATGGTGAAAGAATTCGATATTTACTCTAATTAAAATTCTTTTGTACGGAGTAGTTTTTTTATCAACCAACATTCATTTTATGGCATACAGGACCTACGTACGTGGTTTAAATATCTCACAATTTTTTTTTAAAAAAAAACACCTAAAACTAGCGATTTTGAAGGTTATTATCCACGTTTTTCGGTCGGATTTATTGATTCTGAATTTAAATGTCTCGAAATTCGCACATAAAACCCTGAACATGGCCCAAACGAAGTAAAACATAAACATACCCAATGATCCGGAAAACAAGAAAGATGGTTCCGGAAAGTGGGGAAGGGGTAAACCTTTCGGTAAACGTCAAGGGGAGAGCCGAAGACAGAAAAAACACCCAAATTCAGGCCTAACGTTTTAGTCGGTCATCGGAGGGAATAGACTCACCTCAATGAGTCACTTTTATTCTTGAACGTCGTGATCGATCAACTTAAAATTATCAAAACAAGTGAACCCGTTTGGCTTACGATGAAATGTTCTGGAATTCAAAATTAAATCATGATATGTATATTGGATACCTGAATCCTAGCCATACGACTACAATCTTAATCGTACATTATCATACCGATTCATTAAATCATGTACACAACAAAAAAATCAATCAGCCTCTTGTAAGCCTTCCAAAACAATAGACCCAACAAACAACCCGACGGCCCCAACCGCGAACCCACCCGCAATCACGTTCTGCGCCACGACAAGAACACCCGAGTCGTCCGGGACGAAGACAATGGTGGCAATAGCGGCGGCCAAGAAGGGCAAAGAGGCGGAGGCCAAGGCGGCCGGGGAGAGGCTTGCCGACGTTTCTAATAAACTTAGTAGCCCCAAATCCTCAGCCTTTGAAAATAGGCCGAGTTTCTCAATTGAAGAGAGTGTGAAACCAAGATCCTCAGCTTTGGACAGCAGACCAGCTTTCTCAACTTTGCTTAAAACTTTGCGTTTCTCTAATTTCTTGAACACGTCTACTTCCACTTCTTCACTTCCTTCGAAGAATAATCCTGCTCCGAACCATTGCTTTTTCCACCCTGGATCGTATTTGTCTACCTGAATTTTAACACGGTTATATCTGTCTTACAGCTCTTAACCTTATAATTAACATTTTAATATTATATCAGTCGCAAGAGATACCAATGGTTGATATTACCTTCTTTTGAGGTGCCATAGCAAAGATTTTCATGCTCCTAGAAGAGGTTGAAGGGCGAGAAATCGCGAATTTTGATGAAGAAAGCGAACCATAATGCTCAGATTTACCAACATAAGTAGAGATTAGTGAAGTAGTAGCAGCTAATGCTGCCATGTTTAATTTAGTGATGATGAAATTTGGTCTTGTAATATAAAGTTGATTGATGAGTATAGCTAGGTCAGTGTTGTAGTTGCTGTTGTATGTAATCTGGTTGTGCTTATTATTAGCCAACCATATTGCGGGGGGACTACGAGGCCTATCTATATCCCCATAGTTTCTTTTACTCATTTATTAGTGTATGTGGCGTATATATGATCGTTGCTTTTGTTTCAGAACGTATGTCCAATAGATACTCCGTATGCATTAGTATCAGAAATGTAGTAGATGTAACACCTGCTTTTAATTCTACAACGGTTTGTACACGTTTTTAGTTTCATGCGTATCTGTAGCAGTAAATATATAATGTCATTTTTTTATCATCAATATGTACTCGTTCATTGGATACATGATAAGATGAACCATTAGGTGATGTATCGAGATGGAGGTGGGTATGCATGTCGATGGGTTAATTGACATGATCCAGCACAATCCAAAATCAAATAAGACACGAGCTTACTTTAATAATGCCTAAAGCACGCCAACACTACACATCATGTATCCCATTTTCATCGCCAAAATGGGTTGTGTCGTGCCTTAGCTAGATGCAATTTTATTTCCTAGACTCTGGAGATAGAAATTGGCTCACATTCCGATGGGCTAACGCTCTGACTCAACCTACCTTTCAATATCTTGGCACAACAACCTAGTACAACACGACATATAATGGAACACGGGTTTAACAAAGAATACAACTTTTATTCATGTATGACACTAAAAATTAAAAACACTTTGATTTTTTTTTCTTCATCTCATCACATATGAGAATTACTCCAAATGGAGGAGTATTATTATTAATGTACGGAGTTACAAGGTCATAGTGTCGCTTTTATTAGGGTTTGCTAGCTTAACATTTGAAATCTTGAAGAAACAATACTAATCAGATGGTTATTCTTTCTGTGTCAATCATTTGTTTATCTTTAATTATTTATACTAATTGTGATGATAAATAATGTAATCAAAGCTAAACAAATGATTGAGGTCGAGAGAATAATCAGTTACGAGCTCTACTCCAACGTGGGAGCCAAAGCATGCTCATCACTTCCACGTTGTGAGTTGGCTTGTTTCTTTTCAATTTCTGAGGCAGATAATTTGTCCGAATCTGGACTGTAGAAAAAACCTCCACCACCACCACCAGGACCATCATCCTCGCAACAAGGAGGGTAATAAGGAAATGGAGGAGGACGATGATGAGGTGGAGGAGGACGATGATGAGGAGGGTGAGGATGAAATGGAGGACGGGGATGAGGTTTGTCTCCGCCACCACCACCACCACCACCCCCACCACCTCCTCCGCCGCCATCCCCACCACCCCCACCACCTTTCCCACCTTTACCCCCTTTCTCACCTCCTCCTCCACCACCTCCACCACCACCGCCACCGCCACCACCACCTTTTTCACCCAATCCCTCCTCCCTAGACAGCATTATCGACTTCATCTGCGATAATAATGGGTGATCGTATGCCAACATGTTGGAAGCAGAATTGATTATGAGAAGTAGTGCTAACAAAAGCAACATACTAAGCTTATTTGGTGACCCCATTTCTTGAAATTTTGTTCATGCTATTATCTCATGCTCTTCCGTCTTAAATAGTACTGTACTCCATAGTACCGTTTTCGTCCTGGTCAATAATTTACACTTTTTTAAGGGGTCTTTACAAGTTTCGTTATAGAGAATGTATGAGTATATGATGATTTTAGTCCATTTATTGATGTCCTTGTATAAAGTGAACGTAAAATGGTACAGAATGGGGAAAATACATTTGGTTAGCATGGCATTAGAAGAAGATAGACAATACGCAATTACGAAATGTCTGGTAAAGTTTGGCATTAGGAATAGGAGATTAAAAACGAGACGCATGAATATTATTTATTGAGTAGGTCCATCTAGGGATGGCAACGGACCGGATCCGGACCGGATCCGCATAGATCCAGATCCGGATCCGCACTCCTAGTAGCGGATCCGGATCCGGTCCGGATCCGACGGATCCCAAAAATGTAGATCCAGATCCAGATCCGCCGGATCTGGACCGGATCCGGATCGGATCCGCGGATCCAATTTTTTACTTAAATTCTACAAATTTTTTAATTAATACGTATTTACGATCATATTAATTTTCATAATTTTACAAATAAAATCGAATATAAAGATTCATAATCAAATATTAATAAACTAAAAGAAAAAATTTAGAAATAACCAAAAAAACACAAATTAAAGTACTAAATTTTTTATTATTGTTAATTTTTTAATAAAACGGATTTGCGGATCCGGATCCGGATTTACTTATTAAGATCCAGATCCGGATCCGTTTAAAGATAGCGGATCCGGATCCGGATCCATATCCAACGGATCTCAAAATTTAGGATCCATATCCGATCCGTGCGGACCGGATCTTGCGGATCCGGATCGGATCCCGGATCCGTTGCCATCCCTAGGTCCATCGATAGAGACGACACTATCTCTCCATCATTCATATGAGAGGTCTCTCAATAACATTATTGAGAACAGGGACGGATTCAGGATTTCTGATAGGGGACATTTTGAAAATTTTACGGTTTGTATTTTGAAAAAAAAAAAATATAAGTAAATGTATACAATAAAAATAACTAGATTAAAGCCCGTGCTTTGCACGGGTTAGTTGTCTTCAGGTTAATTGACTTAATTACATTGATGATGTATATTCGTTAAATACTCGTAAGAAACTTGATCAATCTATATCATTATAATAAATAAGATAATCATATGATATTAGTAATCAAACTTAATTTCAACTAAATTTATAGTCTTAAGAGCTTATTCTAAAACTCAAAAGAATACACGCGAATAATTTTTTTGATTGGTAATATAGGATAATTTACTCAAGGTTTATAGTTTTGAGATATGCTTTAAAGACCCAAAATAACGCACGATTACTCTTATTTATAATATAGAATCATCACCTTATTTTAATTTTTTCGATGTGGGATAACTTATTTAAAATCATAAGATTGCTCATAAATAGACGATTACTCTTTATTTATATAATCGAATTTGATCATCTTGTTGGAGTATATACTTTTGATGAATGATTACTCTTATTTATATAATAAAAAAATCCACCTTATTATAATTTTTTGATGTGGGATAATTTTAAAATTAAGTTTGTTTAAGTTTAGATATAGTCTAATTAAGAACTTTTATTTATAAACGGATACATGATTACTCTTATTTATAATACATAGAATTCCATCACACCATCTTAATTTCGATGCGTGATAATTATACATTAACTATATACTTTAATTATACCTTTTTTTTAAGTTCAAAAGATTGTTGGTTAATATCTAAGAACGAAAGATTACGTAGAATTATATCACCTGATAATTTTAATTTAACTTTATTTGTAGTCTTATTAATAGCTTTTTTTAAGACTAAAAGTTTTTTTGTTGACATCTAAGGATGAATGATTAGTCTTGTTTATAATATAGAATTTCATCACCATAGAATTTCATCGTTTTATTATGGTCTTAAGAGTTTTTTGAAGATTCAAAAGATTTTGATTGATATCATATCTAAGAACAAATAATTAGTCTTATTTATAATATAGAACCATAATCATATTATAATTTGTCGATGTGGGATAATTTAAATAAAATTTGTAGTCTTATTTATAATATAAAATCATCACCGTACCTTATTTTAATTGTTTCAATGTGGGATAATTTTAATTTTGTAGTATTATTAAGACTTTTTTAAACTCAAAATATTGTTGGTTGATGTCTAAGGAAAAAATTATAATTAGTCTTTTATGTATAGTCTTAAGAAGACTTTTAAGACTCAAAAGATTTTTGTTTGATAAAACTTTATAATTTTTCGGATGTGGGATAGTTTTACTTAAATTTCACCTTATTATAATATTTTGATGTGAGATTATTTTAGTTAAGTTTGTAGTCTTATTAAGAGAGTTTGTAAGACTTAGAATTTTTTATTGATATTTAAGAACGAATGATTAGTCTTATTTATACTATAAAGTTTCATCACCTTATCATAACTTTTCGATGTGGGATGATTTATTTAAGTTTATAGTCTTCCATTAGCTCGTCAATTTTTTTTCGATGTGAGATAATTTAATTAAGCTTATAGTCTTAAAATTAAAGCTCTTTTTAAGTCTTGATTATTATAATACGAAGTATAGAATTTCATCACAATTTTCAATGTGGGATGATTTTAAGTTTGTAGTCTTGTATATTAAAAGTTTTTTTAAGATTCAAAAGTTTTTTTGTCGGTATTTAACCCATAGTGTTGTATTTAAGCATTTAAAATATTCCACTTTTAGTATAAACATATGGATTATCTTATTATATATTTTGGATGAATGATTACTCTTATTTATATTATAATAAAAATTCACCTTATTATAATTTTTCGATGTGGGATAATTTTACTTAAATTTATTTAAGTTTAGATATATAGTTTAATTAAGAACTTTTATTCATAGACGAATGATTACACTTATTTATAATATATAGAATTCCATCAATCCATCTTTTCATTTTTCGATGCGAGATAATTATATGAAATTTATACTCTAATGAAAGCATTTTTTAACACGAATCTAATTATTTCATTTTTATAATTTATTTTACGATAATGTTTTAAAAAAATGAACTCTAAAGGTTTTCACGTCAGAATTGTAAAATATCACATTAATATAATAGATTAAATATATATTGTAATAATCAAAAGATTCTCTAATTGATTTTTTATTATTATTTATGATATTTTCCTATTTTGAGGTTTGATTGAACGGACCAATGAGATCGCTCGAAAAAAGCCTAAAATATATATATATATTGATTGATTGATTGATTGGTTGAAAACCAAGTTTTATTGTATAAATTGAGGTTAGTTTTGATTTTTTTTGCTTTGTTTAAGAAGGGACATCACAACCATTGAGATACAATTACCATTATGATCGATTATTGGAATTAAACCATTCTAATTATTTCTTGGATTTGGGTGAGGGCAACCGCCCACCCATGCCCTCACCCAAATCCGCCCCTGATTGAGAGATCGACATTGTAAAGTTTTTGTGTTATTTAAATTATCATAATGGAAATGGTTTAGTGAGAGGTCTCGTAATATTTCTTATGAAGGACATTTAATTTCGTATAGTTCTTATAAGTAAACAAAAACTGTTTTAATTTCTCCCAAAAAAAAAGGACATTTTAAGTTTGATCATAACAGAAGTAACCAATTACTCCTTGATATATCTATCATTTATACCGTACGTCCAAGTACAAAGGTAATTAGCTTAATTTGTGAGGTTACGAGGGCCTAAGAAGCTCGGCTCTCTATGTCCATGCTACACTTTTGTAAGTCTGACTTCATAGGGGTTTTTTGATTCACAATAAAAAAGAATTTTATAATTATGATTTTTTTTTTGCCAACAAAGAAAGAGCATTGAATTACATGCTGTTTGGGTTCGTTGAACCCATAATACATCCTTTATTGAACATAAAAGCGATAACACAAACTACTACTAAAACAACAACGATAAAATAAAGGCGTCGGGTGAAAGTAGTGAGTTGTTGGTGCACGGAAGTTTGAACATGAGCATCTTCATCCACATTATCAACACATCTGCCAACTCTCAGGTACCATCCACACATATGAGTCGTATAGTGACGGAACCAAGATGCACTTACGCACTTACGAAGAAGGCGTAGAAAGAAACGGTTGAGAACAAAGCAACAAGGCTTGCCTCTAGTGGAGAAAGAACTCCTACATCTTGATAAACAAACCCTACACTCATAAGGCCAATGAGCCAAAGAACCGAGCAACATGCAAAGAGTCGAGGATAAGGACCATCCCATAACCAAACTCCTACCAGAAGAACCAATCCAAGACCAATCTATGGTCAGACCAACCCACTCCAAGCGCAAATAAGGCACCATATATAGAGGGCTCTTTATTCTTAACAAAAGTGAGAGTTAAACTCATAATTAAAATTAAAATACTATTAAAGAGAACAACTAGTCGAGAGATCATTATATTGATGGGGAGAGCCACCGGAACCCAACCACACACAACAGACAACCGCCATGAGAAGACACACAACCCCGAAACCGTCCAATAAAGCAGCACGACCCACATCCGTCAAGAAGGAGAGTCACCAACACATCCATCGTCCAGAAAGACCAAGGAAAAGAAAACAAGAAAGACGAGAATGACGGACCAGGACCTTACAACACCTGACTCAAACCTAACACAACAAGACCAATCCGAAACGACCCAAAACGAGAGGCCAACGTCAAAGCCACTAACAGCCAACTGACCCAAAACAAAAACCGTAACATAAACCAAAACCCGAACCAACAAACATAACCAAAGAACCTAGACACAAACAGACCCCTAACTGAACCAGCAAAGCACCAACAAAAACCAGAGGGTGGGGGAGGGGGACGAGGGGAGGGGGGAACACCCACCGGCAGACGTCGACGAAGAGGGGGAGGGGCTGAGACAAGCAGCAAACAGGGAGGGGGAAGCTGGTCGCCGGAGGGCGGGGGAGGGGGGCGAGGGGAGGGGAAACGCCCCCGGCGAACGCCAGCCATAGGGCGAGCATTGGCCAGCCGTGAGGGACGATCGGAAAAGCCGGCGCCGGCGACGCCGTCAGGAGAGGGCCGATCACCGCCACAAACAACAAAAAAACAAACAAGAAAGACTTACGGGACGAGATGGTGGCCAACACCGACGAGATGGAGGTGGGAAAGGAAAAGCTTAATCGGAACGAAAAAAGGGAAGAGTGGTCTGGTCATCGGCCGGCCGGAGATAGGCCAAGAGGACGGCCATATCTCCGGCCAGGCAAGGTGGTCGGGAGTCTGAGCGGTGGTGGGAGCGGCGGCTGCAAGGGTAAGGTTAGGGTTTTGTTTTTTTTTTGGGGAAGGGGGAAGAGAGAGCTAGAAGTTTAGAGAGAGAAGCTGGCGTCAGTAACAAGGGTATAATTATGAAAATTAGAATAAATAGATGACCTATATTGGTTATATATGCTCACCAAATGTCCTAATTAGGACTTAGGAGTGGCTAAAAGTGTGGGCCAAGTCGGTCCACCCTAGCCCGACCATGGCCACAATATCCCAGGCTAGCTCAGCTTGGCCTCAAAAAGAAAAATTAAAAACCCTATGGCTAAGATAAAAGAGAGCCAATCATGATCACTAATAACTACATCCGGATTAACTTAATCGATCCCTCTAAAAGATTTTTGTTTGACTCGATCCCAAATCAGTCCAGTCCATCTTCAAGCATGGGCCATTGGGCCTGAGCCCAGTTTCACCATCCCATTCCGTTCGGACCCGGCTCACCAAAAAAACAAGTCTAGTCCTAATTCCTAGACCCATAATACCCAAAGATAACTAAAATCAACCCAAACACATCGCAAATTTCATACTACTTGCTTCTGATTTTGCTCTCCACACCTCCACGGTACGTATATTTACTGCTTATATGAACTCTATGATGATTCAATCGAGCATGAGTACTTTGATCATCTGGAGTGTTCTAGTTTAACTATAGACCTTGGGCTCGACCACTCGAGTCCAACGATTTTAAAACTCAAAACTCACGGGAGAGAGCTTTAGCGTCCTTAAGCCGAATCCGGTTTATGATTCGCTTCAGAGTCTACCTAAATGCTGGAGTTTGATAAATTTAGAATAGAAAGTGTGAAATTAGTAAATTACATAGTTTCTGCCATCTGGGCAGTGTTTTTTAATCAATACTACCAGTTAATATGAAACGAAATGGTTAAAGCTAGTAACTTTTTGTTGAATAATTATGCCCTAGTTTTGTTCTATGAGATTTATGTTATAGTGCTAGTTTTTACATTCATTCATTAATGGTGCTTTGTTGTTGGGTAATTTAGGCCGGGGCGGACCTAGAAAAGAAATGGCTAGCTAGGGCCTTATGTTTAGTAATTTTAGGGTAGCAAAAATCGATAACTTGTAACTATTTTTTTGATATCAGGAGTCGCGAGTGCTATCTTTTGCTAGTATGCATGTAACGGCCCCTCTAAATTTAGGGTATGGATCGGTTTGGGTTTCGATAGGGTATGGATTGGTTTAAGAATTGAGATTTTTTGTTTGCTTGGAATGTCATGTGATTGCCTGAAGAACCTGTATCTGGTTTGGTCTAATTTGCTGGATTGATGTTTCATTTATATGTCTTTGAAGCTTAATTAATAACGAGCTCATTATCGGTAATCAGATTGCAAAACATTCAGATTGATGAATACAAAGTACGGAATTAATCAAGATTTCAAGGGGGAATCGGGAATATGACACTTACAACCATTTTCTTCCAAAGGGAGCCTTCAATTGTGAACAATAAACAATAAATGGCAGGAACATTGTGCAGAAAAGGAGTACTGATGAATGTGATGATCTATTTATGAGGAGGAGATTTATGGAACTTTTGAGACATCAAAACCCCCAATGTGAACGATATAATCGATGCTAAGAGTATGCTTCTGTTCTCAATGATTTTAGCCATTACAGAATTCTCCGATGCATTTGCATTTCCTTGCCCTGAATCTTTGTCCCCTTTGATATTATGATCGGCTTTTTGTCCATTTTCCTTCCGAGTTTCATCTGGTTTTACCCCGTTGTCTTCCTTGGAGTTTCCCATTCCATCCCTTTTCTCTTCCCTTGTTAATTCACTGTTCAAAGCTCTATTCTCTGTCTCTGGTTGCGCATTCTCTTTCGCAACTTTGGCACTCTTGGATTCACTGCTCAAAGCTCCAATCTTGGGATCCGGGTCTTCCTTACTCTTTTTTGTCTCCTCGGAACTCTCATATTCTTCCCTTTTCTCACTCACGACTCCCTTTTCTATTACACCTTTTTCCTCAGTCACTTTTGCCTCCTTGGATCTCTCGGATTCTTCTCGTATGTCAGAATCTTCTCTTATGTCTTTGGTAGGAGTCCCATTAATGAGTTCCGATTCATCTTTCATCTCTTTTGCCTCCAAATTCTCAAACTCTTCTCTTAAAGCTTGATTCTTACTTTCAGCTTGTCCCTTCACCTCCTTTATCCCTTCCGAGCTCTCCAATTCTTCCTGTTTCTCTTCCCTTAACTCATCCCTCGGACCTCCATTCTTGATTTCCGACGCTTCTTCCTTAGCCTTTTCATCCTCCGAGCTCTCATTTCTTCCCACTTTTGCGTCCTTCATGTCACCGCTTGGAGCTCCATTCTTGACCTCAGGCTCGCTCTTCTCCTCTTCAGCTTCCTTGGCTCCATTTTTGATCTCAGACTCACTGCTCAAAACACCACTCTGAATCTTCTGTTCTTTCTCCTCTTTCACATCCGTGGAACTTGAAGCTCCATTCTTGATCTTCGGTTCTTCCTTTCTCTTCTTTGCCACCCTCGGAATGCTTACTTCAAGCGTGTCTCCCGCAAACTCCATGCTGATTCCCTTAATGTCGGAATCTTCCGGCGCCTTAAATGTCTTCTGGAATTGGATACGTTTATTTTCTGATACTCGCCGTCCTCCACTAATTGTAAAAGTGCCAGTAGTCTCATCAACCTGAAGCTTCACATCACTTTTCTTCCAACCTTCAAGATAATAAAACAAAAACAATGTTTTACGATATGTTTTTAGTCATCGTGTTTTCAGTAACTTGTTCCTCTATTAGGATTAATTTACACTAACCATGAAGGGAGTCAGTTTAATTAGTTTATACTCCATATAAGTCTCATTGCTGCTGTATTAACTGTTCTTACCAGGGAGATTAACTAGGAGCTGATGGAAAGGCGATCCAGGATCGTTGGCCCAACCAGAACCTGGATCGATATCTTCAGAGGTCACACGGGAAGTAGTCTTCAGCCTGTCTCGCATCCAGGTCAGCTTCTTGAAGTCCGCCATACTTCAATGGTATGTGTATATAGACTCCGGCTTTATGTTTTCCTAAAGCAATAATTCTTATTGGCTGATATGTAACGATTATGACGGGTGTTCTTCGGCTATATACTATACTAAGATACCATATCTAGTAGCTTGAAAAAACACCAAATCAGAAGATGTCTTTTCTTGTAGTTTTATGTATGTATTGCTTTATGCTAAACATTAGACCTTTTAGCTTTAGCCTTGCATCTACTTCAGGTTTATTGCATGGGAAAAAGCATATTCCTTTCTTTGTTTCATTGTCTTTAAATCTCTTCTCATTTTTCTCTGTTTTCTATTGAATCAGTGTTGTTTGTCGGCTATCTTACTCCCACACTTCATTTGGGTGTCGTGTCGCTTCGATACTTCATTTTAGACCAAAAAAGTCGAAAAAATTGCCCAAGATAGCTGAGTGTCGGACACGACACCTCATAGAAGAGTTTTAGTAACATAACATATTTTGTCCGTGATCATGCTAGATGCTACCTATCTTTTTTTTCTTTTTTTTTTGTGTGATGAATCATGACGATTTTGGATAATAATTCATGTTGAAATATAAGTCGATACACCAGGAAGTCACTGCAGTCGCCATCCCTCTGTTTAGAGCGGCGGACTTCCTGAATTTTAAGTTTTTAACACTTTCTCAAAGGGTTCATCAAGCTCACACTCAACACTTCAACTCGAACACGCTGTATCATACACAAATCACTAATGAACTGCATGCGTCACTGATGTGTTGCATGGTATGAAACGTGACCAACTTCATTTTATGCTCACGGAATTAGATTATGTAGACATCTTCTGTCGATATAGTTTCCATTATGCATGGTCATCCGGGATAAAAAGGCTATTTATGTGTAGACCGACCTTCTCATCCGTCTTTGAGATACTCGGGTAATGCTACTGTCAAACCCGCCCGACACTTAGATACGCACTTATACATGTAGAAAAAAGTTACTGTACTTGGCAAATTCTTCAAACATGTGTGGTATAGTGCTCTTCTTTAAACATGGCTGACCTGATCTCAAGACACTAAATATTCAGGAATTGCTAAAAATGGATTTTTTTGGAGAAACATGATGAAAGATTTGTATCCAAGTGTTTACCTATCTTCACTCTCTGCTTGACATGTTTTTTTCCTTGTTTTTCCCTATAAATGCTTCTGAAATCGACTCAATTTGTAACTTGCACAAGCTACTAAATAAATAATGTAACAATAATAATAATAATAATAAAAATTTAAAAATAATTATAAAAAAAAAACTAAAAAAATTAAAAATTAATTTAAAAAAAAACCCAAGACAAATAATTTTGGGTGAAATAAGGTTCGAAAAAAGAATGGCGTCAAGTAATGATATTAAGTTAAGGTTTCTGTTTTTAGTCGTGTTTGTCCCGAGCATTACTATTCTAGAAGCTCATATTGCCCATTTTGACGACTATTGGAAAGAACGGCAGAGGGCTGCGTTTGAGATAGCAAAGCAGGCCTATGTCCCGAATCCACACAATGTCACAAACCACTTTAATCGCCTAGTCCACCAGTATGTATTACGTCTCCTATGCGTGTTTTTTCTAAGATTGAAAACTGATTATTGATATATGGAGTATTAACTAGCTATTATAGATCTCATAGAAATTTATTACGAAGTCTAATTTGTGTAGAACGTTAAAACATATGGTTAATAATAGGAGTATATGAATAGGTAGGAAAGAGAATTTTTTTTACAGTAATTAATATGATTATGGATTTTTTTTAACTAAATTGTGTCAAAAATAATTTAAACAAAATACTTACGGAGTATGATTTTTTTATTTATGTTTTTCTATATTAAGGATGGAGTATGTTTTATCATGCATTTTCAGTATGATTTGCGGTTTATACGAGTGTAATTATAAGGAGTTAAATGTTAATTTGTATCCTAAATTGTTGGTTTCGTTAATTGGAAAATGAGTGTTTTGTAGGGAAATTAGTTATCTTTTAGTATTAAGGGGATGCACGTTACACAGGAACTGGAACGCAAGCGCTATAAATTACGCAAATGCTACAATGGGAAAAGCTAGTTCAAGGAGGTTATTGGGACGCCACACTGGACCATGCTTGGCTACCAACCCTATAGACCAATGTTGGCGTTGTGACCCGGACTGGGCCAAAAACCGTAAAAAGTTAGCAACCTGTGGGATGGGATTCGGTCACAAGGCCACAGGTGGGGCCGCAGGTGAATTCTACACAGTAACTGACAATACAGACAATGACATGGTGAACCCAAAGGTTGGGACCCTACGCCACGCTGTTATCCAGACTGAACCCTTGTGGATCATCTTTTCCCATGCGATGAAGATTCATCTGAACCAAGAGCTGATTGTTGCGAGCGACAAGACGATTGACGGACGTGGCTACCACATACACCTTACTGGTGGGGCTGGCTTTATGTTACAGTTTGTGCATAATGTCATCATACATGGTTTGCATATTCACGACATTAACCCAGAAAACGGAGGAATAATTAGGGACAGTGTTAAGCATTTTGGGCTGAGGACGAGGAGCGATGGTGACGGCATTTCCTTGTTCGGAGCTACTAATGTTTGGATCGATCATATGTCCATGTCTAATTGCGCTGATGGCTTGATTGATGGTATTGAGGCGTCCACGGCTGTCACTATCTCTAATTCTCATTTCACTCACCACGATCACGTAAGTTAATTACGACTACTCACTCATTTAAATTTTGCATGGGTTACAGTGTCGATTGACTACAAACATCACGTCTGTATGTCTGTGTGTCTGTCTGTCAGGTAATGTTGTTTGGAGCAAATGACAACCAAGTGAAAGACAAAATCCAGCAAGTAACGGTCGCATTCAACCACTTTGGTAGGCGATTGGTACAAAGGATGCCTCGGGGAAGATACGGATTCTTTCATATAGTTAACAACGATTACACTCAGTGGGAAATGTTCGCCATTGCTGGCAGCTTCAACCCCACTATGATTAGTCAAGGAAATCGATTCGTCGCCTCCCCTAACCGCTTTACTAAAGAGGTACGGTACATTAATCCTGATCATATCGACATTGATTAAGATCAAACACCATGATATGATAACATTTGGTTGTTGTTGTTGTAATAGGTAACGAGGCATGATGGGCCGGAGAGTGAGTGGAAGGATTGGTTGTGGACATCGACTGGCGATATATTTGAACAAGGAGCCTTCTTTAGAGAATCGGGAGTTGGGCGTTCGATGCCAGCCGTAAGTAAGGAAGATATGATCCCAGCAAAACCTGGAAGCTTTGCAACGCAGATGACGCAATTCTCAGGCGCCCTCAAGTGTATCGTAGGCCAACCATGTTGATATCATTTCCGACATTACAATGGAATCAAGTTGTTTGACATACATACATACATGTAGACACTAGACTGACGACTGTACGTACTACTGTTGTCAGTTGTGCATGAGTTTTGTGACATACAGGATGGATTTTTATGACAATGATAGATGTACATGTTGCGTCTTTCGGCAGTGCAAATTGTATCGGATATCCAATTTTAGAAATCTATTTTTTCCGATCCGCATCTAATCCGGTTCTTTTCGTATATCCAAAAATTGGATATCTGGTATCCAGTTTTATCCTATTAATTAATTTTCAATCGCAAACACAACTTTAAACTTTATACAAATATAATACGACGTATAAAAAAAAATACATACATAAAATATGTTAATATATCTTACATACAATTATTCTCGCAAAATATATGCACAATATTATAAATTCATTGATAGTTTAACGATTTGTTTTGTTTTGAGTTTTGAGATATCCGGCTAGACAATTAAAACAATTTGTGAGTTTTGAATTCATAATTGTATAATTCACATTAGCGTCATATTTTTTTTTTTAAAAAAGGATCAAACGTAATATATCCGGTTTGATTTTTCATGATACGTATCCGCTACAATTTTATGGCAAACTGTAGACACCCGCATTTGACTGCCAGGTGTCTATGGCAGTTTCCAAAAAAAACACCCGATGATGATCGGACGCTAACGTGCTTCTATGCGCTCGGATACGGGCTCAAATTCATTAATCGCTGGCTAACACACTTACAGAGTACAAATCTCACAAAATCAACCTCGAATCCAGGTCCAGTGGGCCATTTCCAATCAAATAAGGCTAATTTGGGCCGAAACCGACACCAGAATTAAAACCGACTTTTTGCGATTGGGTCAACCCCGGTCAAAGTCGTTTCCGAGACACACAAAACAACCCCTGACATCATCAAAAAGTCCGAGTTAAACACAAAACCCATCAAACATCTAAAGTCAAGGTCCAAGTCAATGGACCCGTGCAACCCGTTGGGCCACTCGTCGAGTGCCCGACCCACTCGATCGAGTGGGCCTGTTTCGAGCCCGGCTGTAGGCGTGACGGGCCACTCAACCGAGTTAGCCACCTACTCGGTCGAGTAACCCTAAACCGGGTGCCCTAGCCTTGCCTATATAAGCAACCCCATGCAATACATTATACAACTTTTTACCACTTCAAAAAACCCTAATCTCTACACACCTTCAAGTAGAGCCGATCAAAAGCGGGCTTGGGCTGGACATGGACGGGCCTAACTATAAAAAAAGTGTCCGGTGGGCCATATTTTGTTGTCCGTGTCCGTTATAACGGGCCACATGCCGTTGCCCAAGCCCGCCAACTTATGGGTAGCGGGCTAGCCCGTGGGCCTGTATAAAGTTAATCGAGTCTTTTACTTTTCTTAAAATATAAGTCATATATCGCAATTTAAGAAACTAAAATTCAAAAAAATACTATGCATTGAAAAAAAAAATCTCATACTGTTTCAAAATTCAAATACAACTTCACTAACAAAAACATTCATTTCTCATCAAACAATAGTAGGACCAGCCTCATCATTCTCATTTTCGCCTTCAACGTCTTCTAAACCAAAGGTTTCATGCATCATGAATTAATGAGAAATTGAGAATGAAGAAGGAAAATACTTTGGTGCTCTTGGTTTGATACTTTGATGGCTGATGAGTGATGCGTCAACCTTTAAAGTGTGGTTGATTGCTTGATGTAGGATATGCTATTGATATTCTTTAGAAGTGAGTAGGTAAGTAGGAGTTTAAGAGATAAGTCAGTTGATTTTTTTTAGACATTGGAATTTGTGGTTTCGTTGTAATTTGTTTTATAAAAATCATATTCAATGTCTCTTTTGCTAGTAATTTTTTTAACTTATATAAGTATATATATTGTAGTGGGCCTAGCGGGCTGTCCGTGGACAGTTTTCTTTAGTCCAAACTCGTCCGTTTATTATAGCGGGCCTAGTTTCTTTGCCCGTGATCCGTTTTTTTTTAAAAAAAATTGTCCAGACCCGCTTACTAAGTGGGCCAAACAGACCGGACCAAACGGACAGCCCGCGCTTGATCAGCTCTACCTTCAAGCAATCATACACATACAACCATAAGCATTACACTAGCAAAAACCCTAAACCTAGTTTTAGGAATCAATCCTGAGTCACCATAACTTAACCTTCATCCACCTCGAAGACTCTTGTGTTAAAGCCACGGTTACGAGTTCGATCCGAGACAAGAACATGTAGGTTGAGGGTGTCAAAACCCCGTTCTCTTATCCTTCTCTCTTTGTCGTCCGTCTTCCTCTTCTTCGTCTTTTCTTTCGTTTTTTTTATTTTGTTCATTGCATCATAATATCGATAGTATAATTAATATCAAAGCATTAAAATACTTATCAATTTGTGTCGAATAAGAGGGATATCGGAATAAGAAAACACGAATATACAAGTGTACTGCACACAACGTTGACGGTCGCTTATTCCGGTACCCCGACTATTTGATTATTGAGATAAGTCAACTTAAACAATAACTTTTTTTTTATTTCGTCTTCATCATTATTCGAGTCATATAATCACATCGATTTTCAAAAGCAAACATTGTATTTTAATAAGGGTCGAAACCTGTTGATGCGGATCCGACGTCAAACAATTCGCGAGAATTAATTATGACGTCGGGATGCGGAGGGAATCACGTCTTTCAATTTAAGCAAAGCGTCTATCTATTAAATTCGATACCAACTCCTTAATTGGATGTCGAATCTAACGATCTAGTCACATAAGTTAACTAATGCGATTTTCCGTTGATGCTAAAGTAATTGTCAATAAAATTCAATAGAATTACGACATTATTTAACGCGGAGGAAATCTACCATATCACGGTAGTTAATTTAAGTCGACTTAAATTAATCTTCTATCGTTTTCACTCTAGTATGCCATATCGATTCGATAATCGAATATGGGATGCGACGAGTATTCAAGTCCCGAATTGAGTATAAATTCCGCCATATTTATGCCCAATTCGTCAAGTCATCAAAAATCAAAAGCAATTTCAAAATCGATATTTAAAATTGCAAACGACACGGTTCGTACAGGTGCCACTCGACCGAGTGCCTACGCCACTCGATCGAGTGACATTACAAAAACCGAGACAGAACGTCTCTTACGACCTCCACTCGGTCGAGTCTCACATTGACTCGGTCGAGTGGGAACGTACTCGATCGAGTTGGTCAATAGCTCGGTCGAGTAGGGTCCGTGATACGAAACAGAATGCCTCTATGACGTTCACTCGGTCGAGTCTCACAGTGACTCGGTCGAGTGGCGATGTACTCGGTCGAGTTGGTCAGTAACTCGGTCGAGTAAGGTCACAAAACCTGGACAGACCGCTTTTCAGAGGTCCACTCGATCGGTCGAGTCACACAATGACTCGGTCGAGTGGCCCTTAACCACGTCAAACCGTGAGTCCTACACATCACATTCGAGTCTCGTTAATCGTTTTCGTGACTTAAGTCAACACGTGCCTAATTTATCACGTGAAACACCTCTTTTCAAAACCATGCATTAACTCATTTGCATCTTTCTATATCATTCAATATTTCATAAACCGTTATATCGTTACTAACGCATTTATTGTTTCTCTTGTCAATTTTTGGTTGTTTATTTTATCGCACTAAAATGAACCCACATGCTAAATTCAACTTTGACGTTAGAATTAATTGCATTAAATCGACTTAGAAACCCTTTTGAATTCCATTCACATGCTTAGGGAAAATAATCTTTGCATATCTTTTTCCCGTTCAACTAACGCGCGTTTTGGAAAGTCATTCGAATTCTTAGTAGAGGCCGCTAATGTGCGGGCGGGGTTGGGTGTTCTTTGTGGGCTTCTCAACACGTACCCTCACCCCTTACTCAGAACCTCGGTTTCCAGATGCCCGAAACCGTTGGCGCACGAGAGTCATTCAATACACAATATCCGATAATGTCGGTATTGGTATCAAATGCAAAGGGACGAGCCCAATAAACTCTGACATCGAAAATGGGCCGTATTTTGTATACGGACCACTACGACATAGAGTGGGCTCGAATGGTTCCGAATAACCACAAAATTCGGTGGCGACTCCACATAGACCTAAATTTCAATTCGATCCATTCTCATATGGAGATTCATTCGCCTACCCAAACCCACGCGTGGCCGCGTCGGGGTGGACCTATGTCATGTCCACACAAACAGTATCGGATATCCGGAAATACGTATAATTGAAAGCATATAAAGTATCGGACATGTATAATAATTAAAACCGTATCATATATTTTTGCTCACCCATAACGTAAATCACTAAAGTGACATTGTTATAAGTATTATATTCAGACATTATTTTAAAAGTTATTAATCTTGATTAAAGCAATGTTAAAATAACATTATGTATATGAATCAATGTTGTATGAAAAGTTTATTGTATGAGTATGAACATTTTTCAAAGCACTAATAGGTAATAATGCATAAATGTCGCAGCTTCTTCAAATATGCATGTTTGCTTTTAATTTTCTAACTCTATTATCAAGTTTAATGTGCTTAATTACGATGAATGAGATGAAAAGATCCGGTTTACACTGGTATAATGTCATTGGACATTGTCATCCTCATAGAGGAAGAACATGTAACATTGTACTCCGTATGTAACCAATAAGGTTGATAGCTCCGAAGCCAAAAAAAATCGTTACCAAGCTTGGGAGCGATCCAACAGGTTGAGCTTAAATCTTACGAGGATGACAATGACTGATAACATTAAGCTATCTACACCCTAAACAAATAAAGTGAGGGAATTCAGGCTTGAAGTAAAGGGATGTTCACAGTCGAATATAACTGACAATTCATTTGCAGACAACGTAATGAGTGAGCTGACTACGAAAAGGTTTGTCTGATCTCAGCCGATTATATTCACGGTCATGTGATACCACATGTAGGGATGACAATGGGTCCGGGACCCTACCCGGACCCGTCGGATTGATCTTATCCTAATGGGTCGTGTACGGGTCCTCTTTTTTTTAGACCCTGCGGTTACGGGTCGGGTATGGGTCCTTCAATAATTTTCCGGGTCCGGGTCCGGGTCCTATATGTTGGACCCGGACCCGACCCTTGGACCCGTTAAAATTATTTTTTTAAAAAAAGAAAAGAAAAAAAGAACTTAGTGGATGCGGTAAATCGGTAATTCAATGTGTAATATAGTACGGAGTAAATGAAACTAATACAAACCACAATGGGAGATGGAGACTTTACATTAGCAATATAAAATTAGAAATTAACGGCCAGTTATTCTAATACGTGTACCGAAACTCAGTAAATACGGAATTTCACCTCCTTTATTAGTATGTCAGGCCTTTTTAGCATCCGGTTTAAAGTCATACAACTTCCGTTTTATTCATTTATTTGCCTTTATATTTATTGTGAATAATATTTTAATCAAAGGTGAACAAATAAAGGAGACGGAAGAGTATATATATTAAAAAAATGTACTATCGGGTCCGGACCCGTGAAGGACCCGGACCCTACCCGGACCCATCGGGTCCGGGTAAGGGTCTTAAAGTTTTGGACCCTTATGGGTCCGGGTCCAACTTGTGAAACACAGGTCCGGGTTCGGGTCCGGCCGGACCCGACCCATTGCCAACCCTATGCACATGTCTAACCTGACATCAAAGTTAAAGATTTTGGGGGATGGTCGTTAGTGATACATTCTTGGTCCAATTCATCATTAACTCTCTATCTGACCTGATGAGGTTGGTTAGTTCAATAGGTGAATTATAACAAGTCTGAGTATTATTTAAAGGACTTGAGCTAACTATGAACGTTTTTGGGGCTAAGGCTGTGATGTTTTCATTATGGTCACCCGGGAAAATTAACCTAACTATTATTTGGGTTTATTAGTATGTTTTTCTTGTGACAAATATATTGTTATAATAACAGGTAAAGTATTAATCATTTAGATAGATAAGGACAAGACATTGTTATTTTTAAAGTGATCTCTTATTCTTTTCTACATAATTGACCTGATCTCAAGCATACACTAAATATTCGGAAAATTCTAAAAATGAGATTTTTTTTGGAGAAACATGATGAAATATTATTTTGTATCCAAGTGTTTACCTATCTTCACTCTCTGCTTCACATGTTTTTTTTCCTTTTTTTTTTCCAATATAAATTCTTCTCACATTGACTCAATTTACAAATTGCACAAGCTTCCAAATAAAAAAAAATTTAAAAAAAAAAATTAAAAAAAAAACTAAGAATAATTTAGGGTGAAATAAGGTAGAAAAAAATGGTGTCGAGTAAGGTTATTATTACGTTAAGGTTTCCATTCTTAGTCGTGTTTGTTTCGAGCATCACCATTCTACAGGCTCATATTGTCCATTACGACGACCACTGGAAAGAACGTCGAGAGGCTGCGCTTAAGGCGGCAAACCAGGCCTATAATCCAAATCCACACAATGTCACCCACCAATTTAATCGTCAAGTCCACCAGTACGTATTACGTCCCCTATAGGTATTTTTTTTAGATTAAATACTGAGGAATCGTTTGGTTCACCATGAGAAGATAGGTTACCCGAAAACTTAAATTCACGTGAATTTTTATTTCATGAAAATTACAAAAATAATGTTTGGTTGCCACGAGGGAATTGAGTTCATGCGAGAAGTTGTACACACTAAAGGGCTTGGTGAGTAAAATGCAATTTATGGGATCTTGCACTTTGTGAATTAGATGACTAACCAAACGAGTCCTGCTTATTGATATACTCCCTCCTCCGTCCCGGTCGTTTGTTTGTGAATTATAAAAATTTGATATTCATAATCTCATAAAGACGAATCAAACAAACAAAATCTGATGTGACTTGTGACACGTACAGGAATTGGAACTCAAGCGCTATAAATTACGCAAATGCTACAAAAGCAAAGGGTGGTTCAAGGAGGTTACTAAGACACCACAATGGACCGTGCTTGGCTACCAACCCTATAGACCAATGTTGGCGTTGTGACCCGAACTGGGCCAAAAACCGTAAAAGGTTAGCGAGCTGTGCTATGGGATTCGGTCAGAAGACTACAGGTGGGGCCGAAGGTGAATTCTACGTAGTAAATGACGATTCAGACGATGACATGGTGAACCCGAAGGTTGGGACCCTACGCCACGCTGTTATCCAGACCGAACCCTTGTGGATCATCTTTGACCATCCGATGCTGATTCATCTTAACCAAGAGCTTATTGTGACGAGCGACAAGACAATTGACGGGCGTGGGCACCATATACACCTTACTGGTGGGGCTGGGTTTATGTTACAGTTTGTGCAGAATGTGATCATACATGGTTTGCATATTCACGACATTAATCCAGAAAACGGAGGAATGATTAGGGACAGTCTTCAACATTACGGGCTGAGGGGGAGGAGCGATGGTGATGGGATCTCCTTGTTCGGAGCTACTAATGTTTGGATCGATCATATGTCCATGTCTAATTGCGCCGATGGCTTGATTGATGCTGTTGAGATGTCCACTGCTATCACTATCTCTAATTCTCACTTCACTAACCACAATCATGTAAGTTAATTAATTGGAATTTGCATCTACTAGTACAGAGTACAGTACAGTGTCGATCGATTAAAAACGGGTCCATTATCCCTTTTTGGTGTCGGTCAGGTTATGTTGTTCGGAGAAAATGAGATGCAAGCGAGAGAACACAAAATCCAGCAAATAACGCTGGCTTTCAACCACTTTGGTAGACGATTGGTACAAAGGATACCTCGGGGTAGATATGGATTCTATCATATCGTTAATAACGATTATACTATGTGGGAAAATTTCGCCATCGCTGGTAGCTTCAACCCTACTATGATTAGTCAAGGAAATCGATTCGTCGCCTCTCCTAATCCCTTTACTAAAGAGGTACACTACATCTAGCTTAGCTAGCTAAGCTAGCGACATTAAGATCTAATACCATGATAAAATTTGGTTGTGTGTTGTAGGTAACGAAGCATGATGGGCCGGAGAGTGAGTGGAAGGATTGGTTGTGGACATCGCAAGGCGATTTATTTGAACATGGAGCCTTCTTCAGAACATCGGGGATTGGGCATAAGATGCCAGCGTTAAGTCACGATGATATGATCACAGCAAAACCCGGAACCTTTGCAGCGCAAATGACGCAATTCTCAGGCGCCCTCAAGTGTATAATAGGCCAACCATGTTAAATTCATCCATCACATTACAGTGGAATGAAGTTGTTTGACATATATACATGTAGACTGACGACTGTACTACATACTGTTGTGCATGAGTTGTGACATACGAGATGGATTTTAATGACAATGATGATGTACATGCATTCATGTTGTGTCTTTGGACATTAATTTATGATTGTCGTTGCAGTTGCTTCTGCATAGTTTCCGTATGGCTATTGAATCGCATAATGAATGTACGGAGTATGTCTTCAGAGTGGCCATTAACTCTAATATACTCACTTAAAAAAAAATCGGTAGTGGTAAGTCCAAATTTTTAATCTTTATCGTTAATCTTTAGTAGTTTCTTTAGATTATACTCCCTCCGTTTCAATGATTTCTTCCACTTTAAAAGTGACACATTTCTTAATAAAAATAATAAAATAAGTAAAATTAGAGAGGGAGTAAAGTAAGTGGACCACCAGGTAAGAGAGAAGTGTGGAAAAAAAAAAAAAGTAGAAGAAATCAAAGAAATAGTTAAAAAGGGAAATTTGGAAGATATTAACGAAATAGAGGGAGTAATAATTTTTGCCTCTCTTTTTTGAAGATTTGTCCCATCAATTGATGGTTTTGTTCCCATATTTTTCGTGGGGTTGTTCTCTATTTTGGAGAGGTCCAAGAATGATTATGTGCAAGATAATGGGAGCAACGAAATTTCTACGTATGGTGATACAATTGAGGGCAGATCCCGGTCTACTATTTGTCAAAATAGAAAAAGTTCATCCTTTTGAAAACTATTTCATCAGATCTATAGATTTCTTTGCGAAAGCCTGTGTCAATCAACAGCGATATATAGAAGGTTGTGCAGAAGCGTGCTATTCGAATATCGATCTCTGTCTCAAGGATGTTCTTTACTTATTTTTTACAAATATCTATTCAGTTCAATTTGATATCGTTTGTAGATGCCGTATAGCTTATTATTAATTAAATTGATCCGCACTTCAAAAAAAAAAAGTACTCCCCCGAGTTTCTATCATTTACCCATAATTCTTTTTGGACTGAGTTTGATCTTTATTTTACCATTTTTCATTTTAGAACATAAATGTGTGGTTCATATTTTACCCATCAATTTCTCTCTCTTCCCCCTTCATTTTGAACCACTCATTTTCTCTTCCTTAATTTTCACCCCAAAACCAAATGGGACAATCATAAAAACTCGTACGGAGTATTATTTATCCCACACATCATCATCATCTATTGCTTAATATTAAGACCCTTAAATCGTTTTGAGATAATATCTAAACCGTTGATAAGTAATGGAGGGAATCTTAATTATGTTATATTATACTTTGTATGTGTTTAGACATCTTAAAAGTTATATAATTGGTCTTGATTAAAGCAATGTTAAAATGACGTTATAGTTGGATGGTCATTAGGTACATGTGTGTGAAAAGTTTATGTGATATTGTATGAATATGTATTGTCGTTTTTCGAATAGGTAATAATGCATAAATGTCTCAACTTCTACAAATATGTTTATTTCTGCTAATTCTATTATCAACTTAAATGAGCTTTATTACGATGCATGAGCTAAAAAGACCTGGTTTACACTGGGTATGATGTCATTGGACATTGTCATCCTCTCAGACAAAAAACCTACTACCATTGCGGATGATAGCTTTTAAGTCGAAAAAAGTCGTTATCACTTATCAGGCTTGGGAGCGATCTAACATGTTGAGCTTAGATCTTATGATGAGCTGGTAACATTAAGTCATCCATGCCCGGCCTAAAATAGAGAAAGCGAGGGACTTCATGCTTAAAGTAGAGGAGTGTTGACAGTCAGATTTAGCTGACAAGTCAATTGTACGTAGGCAGCTTAATAAGTGAGCTGATCACTACGAAAATGTTTGTTTGGTCTCAGCCGATTCATGATCATGTGACACACATGTCTAACCTGACAACAATAATGTTAATTAAAGACTTTGGCATTGGTTTTCGGTGATACTTTCTTAGTCCAATTCATCATTGACATCTCTACCTTATGAGTTTGGTCAGTTATAAGTGAGTTATAACACCATTAAAGATAAATAGAACTTTCAAGAATTAAAAGGCATGCACATATTCGTGGAAGGGAGACTAAAGAAGACGAAAGAAGAACATGTGTGGTATATATAGTGCTCTCCTTGGTGAATTCTTCTAACATGTGAGGTATAGTGCTCCCCTTCAAACAAGGCTGACCTGATCTCAAGCGGACACTAAATATTCAGAAATTCTAAAAATGGAAAAAACAAATATATATGGAAAAACATGATGAAATATTATTTTGCATCCAAGTGTTTACCTATCTTCACTCTCTGCATCACATGTTTTTTCCCTTTTTTCCCAATATAAAGGCTTCTGAAATCAACTCAATTTACAAATTGCACAAGCTTCCAAATAAAAAATAATAACAATAACAAAAAAATTAAAAATTTAAAAAATTACAAAATTACAAAAAATAAAAAAAATAAACAAAAAATAAAAATTTTACAAAAAAAACCTAAGACAAATAATTTAGGCTGATATATAAGGGAGAAAAAAGAATGGTGTCAAGTAATAATGGTATTAAGTTAAGGTTTCTACTCTTAGTCGTGTTTGTCTCGAGCATCACTATCCTACAAGCTCATATTGTCCATTACGACGACCACTGGAAAGAACGTCGGGAGGCTGCGCTTAAGGCGGCAAACCAGGCCTATAACCCGGATCCACACAATATCACTAACCACTTTAATCGCCAAGTCCACCAGTATGTATTACGTCACCACCTATCCACGTTTTTTTTACATTGAAAACTGATTATCGATATATTAACTAATATAAATCTCATAGAAATTTATAACGTAGTATAATTTTGTGTAGAACGTTAAAACCAGAGTTATTCTTTCAATATCAAGGGGACGAAGGTTAAAAATGTTGGTATTGTGACTTGTGACACGTACAGGAATTGGAACTCAAGCGCTATAAATATGGCAAATGCTACAAAAGCGAAGGTTGGTTCAAGGAGGCTATTGCAGAGTGCAGGATGCGTGGCTACCAACCCGATCGATCAATGTTGGCGTTGCGACGCCAACTGGGCCAATAACCGTAAAAAGCTAGCCAGCTGCGGGATGGGATTCGGTCACAAGGCCACAGGTGGGGCCGCGGGTCAATTCTACATAGTAAATGACAATTCAGACACGGACATGGTGAACCCCAAGGTTGGGACCCTACGCCACGCTGTCATCCAGACCGAACCCTTGTGGATCATCTTTGACCGCTCGATGAAGATTCATCTGAACCAAGAGCTGATTGTTGCGAGCCACAAGACGGTTGACGGGCGTGGGTTCGAAGTACACCTTACTGGTGGGGCCGGGTTTATGTTACAGTTTGTCCAGAATATCATTATACATGGTTTGTTTATCCACGACATTTTGCCCGAAAATGGGGGAATGATTAGGGACAGTGTTAAACATTATGGGCTGAGAACGAGGAGCGATGGTGACGGGATTTCGATGTTCGGATCTACTAATATTTGGATCGATCATATAACCATGTCTCATTGCGCGGATGGCTTGATTGATGCTGTTGAGGCGTCCACGGCTATCACTGTCTCTAATTGTTATTTCACTAACCACGATCACGTAAGTTAATTACGAGTACTCACTCCTTTTGCTTGGGTTAGCACTACTACTGGTACAGTGCCGATTGGTTACAAACGTTTATTACGGAGTCATTTCTAGTACTAAAATTTTTGCATGGGTTAACATAACAGTAGCTAGCTGGTATGTCAGGTAATGTTGTTTGGAGCAAGTGACACCCAAGTGAAAGACAAGATCCAGCAAGTAACGATCGCATTCAACCACTTTGGTATGGGATTGGTGCAAAGGATGCCTCGGGGTAGATACGGATTCTTTCATATCGTTAATAACGATTACACTCAGTGGCAAATGTTCGCCATTGCTGGCAGCTTCAACCCCACTATGATTAGTCAAGGAAATCGATTCGTCGCCTCTCCTAACCGCTTCACTAAAGAGGTACATTAATCCTGATAGACATTAATTAAGATCTAATACGATGATATGCTAAAATTTGGTTGTGTTGTGTGTTGGTTGTTGTAATAGGTAACGAGGCATGATGGGCCGGAGAGTGAGTGGAAGGATTGGTTGTGGACATCGACTGGCGATATATTTGAACAAGGAGCCTTCTTTAGAGAATCCGGGGCTGGGCGTTCGATGCCAGCGGTAAGTCAGGGAGATATGATCACAGCAAAACCCGGAAGCTTTGCAGCGCAAATGACGCAATTCTCAGGCGCCCTTAAGTGTATCGTAGGCCAACCATGTTAAATTCCTCACATTACAGTGGAATGAAGTTGTTTGACATACATGTAGACACTAGACTGACGACTGTACTACTACTACTGTGCTGTTGTGCATGAGTTGTGACGTAGGAGATGGATTTTAATGACAATGATGATGTACATGTATGCATGTTACGTTGTGTCTTTGGACATTAAAGTTATGATTGTCGTTGTAGTTGCTTCTGCATAGTTTCCGTATGACTATTGAATCGCATAATGAATGTACGGAGTATATCTTAAGAGTGACCATTCTGGGTAACATGTACTTAATTATGTATCTATGTATTATATGCATATTAAGGGATTAAGGTCTATTTACCATTAAATTTTAAATGTGTATAATTTGTATGACAGGTTACTAGGTTAGTCACCAAATTAAGGTTGTTAAGACTTAAAGCGAGTTAGGATCCTCTCTATTACATCAAAAGTAATGGATGATTCATTAACTCTAATATACTCATTTTAATATAAGTACTCCATATTATTTATCCCACACATCATCATCTACTGCTTAATGTTAAGACCCTTAGATCATTTCGAGATAATATCTAAACCATTGATAAGTAATGGAGGGAATCTTAATTCTGCTATATTAAGGAGTACTTCGTATTTAGACATCTTAAAAGTTACTGTATATAATTGATCTTGATTAAAGCAATCCTAAAATGATGTTATAGTTGGATGGTCATTTAGGTACATGTGTATGAAAAGTTTATTATGTGATATTATCTGAATCTGTATTGTCGTTTTTCAAAGCACGAATAGGTAATATTGCATAAATGTCGCAACTTCTACAAATATGTTTACTTCTGCTAACTCTATTGTCAACTTAAATGAGCTTTATTATAATGAATGAGCTAAAAAGACCTGGTTTACATTGGGTATGATGTCATTGGACATTGTCATCCTCTCAGACAAAAAACCTACTACCATTGCATGCGGATGATAGCTTTTAAGTCGAAAAAAAGTCGCTATCACTTATCAGGCTTGGGAGTGATCTAACAGGTTGAGTTTAGATCTTATGATGAGGAATTGAGGATGACAGTTGCCGGTAACATTAAGTCATCTATGCCCGGCTCAAAACAGAGAAAGCGAGAGAATTCATGCTTAAAGTAAAGGAGTGTTCACAGTCGGATTTAGCTGACAAGTCAATTGTATGTAGGCAGCTTAATAAGTGAGTTGATCACTACGAAAAGGTTTGTACTGTCTGGTCTCAGCCGATTTATGATCATGTAACACACATGTCTAACCTGACAGTACAACAATTAATTAAAAACTCTGGGGATGGTCGTTAGTGATATATTCTTGCTCCAATTCATCATTGACGTCTCTACCTTATGAGTTTGGTCAGTTATAGGTGAGTTATAAGTTTATAACACCAGGCCCGTCTTAGAGGCATCACTATAGGTGCATTTGCATTGAGCCTCAACATTCTAGGGGCCTCATAAATTATTTAGAGTTCAAGTTGTTCATTAATTGAAGGTTGTTTGGTGGTAGTGTGCTTGGTTTTGGTAACGGAGGTCAGGGGTGCGAATACCCCTTGTGGCTCTTCCTAAACTATATCCTTTTTTTCCTAAATTATCTTAAATTACCCATTTAACTCTATTACATAAGTAAGACAAGTTCTTAAGCTTATTTAAATTCTCTTTTTATTTTTTTAAAAATTCTTTATAATCATTCACTTAACCATAGAAATTATACTAACATCCATATAAAGATAAAAATTTGAATTAAAACGATATAAGACGCTTATAGTGTGATTTACCTACATGATAATTAATTGATATTTAATGGATGATAATGAGATGAGGAATGATTAAATCATCAAGTAATCACTCGCCACTAGAAGAAAATTTATTCGTAAATTGTTGTTTTAATCCTTTTTTTATTTGTTATTTATTTCTTTATTATTGTTATGAATTAATCTACTTATTTACTTTTTCCCATTTTGAAGTCGCTTATAGTTGTATGGTGTAAAATGAATCTAGAAATAGAATACTCGTACAAATTTCAATAATTTTAATTATATATGCGAATGCAATATCAATTATTTTATGATTTTGTTTGCTAACTATAATAATCTTAGCTAAAAAATGAAACATTTGTGAGAAAAATACTTTCGTAAGAGAAGATTTCTTGTGATAAAAATCACATAATTTAACACTATAACTTGGACATTTTACTTTAAATTATTATTGATAAAATGAAGTCCTATTTTAAAATCCGCACCGGGCCACCAAATTTTCTGAGACGGCTCTGTATAACACCATTAAAGATAAATGGAACTTTCAAGAATTAAAAGGCATGTGCTCGTGTATGTGGAAGGGAGATTAAAGAAGAGGAATGTGATAAACTATATAATTCGATGAAATATACAAAGCATACAACTCGGTATAAATAGTCGAGCAAGCTAAGGTTGCAGGTACAATGAATGTGAACAGCAAAACTAATTACAAGGAACTCCAAGAGCTAAGGCTAACTAATGTCGGAAATACAAAGAGACGACACAAATTACATTATTTACTAAGACACCCCCACAGTCGGAACGGTAGGAGGACGGACGTTCAGGCTGGACCGAAAACGGGTGAACAAGTATCTGGGTAGACCTTTTGTAAAAATATCTGCATATTGGTAGTCTGCCGGAATGTGGAGAACGCGGACCAAACCGAGACGAACCTTCTCGCGAACAAAATGAATGTCAATTTCAATGTGTTTGGTTCGTTGATGCTGGACCGGGTTGCCGGAGAGGTAGACGGCCAAGATATTGTCACAGTAAACAACGGTGGCATGCCGTAAAGGAACATGGAGCTCGAGAAGTAGATTCCGAAGCCAACACGTCTCAGCGACGACATTAGCTACGCCTCTGTATTCTGCTTCAGCATTAGAGCAGGAGACAGTAAGTTGCCGTTTGGAGGACCATGAGAGCAAATTGTCACCGAGAAACACACAATAACCAGAAGTGGAGCGACGGAGGTCGGGACAACCGGCCCAGTCAGCGTCGGAGTAAGCAGTGAGTTTATCGGAGATGGATTTCATAATGCGGAGCCCATGAGTGAGAGTGTCTTTGACATAGCGAAGAATGCGTGTGAGAAACTGAAAGTGAGGTTCTCGAGGGGTGTGGATAAATAGGCAAACCTGTTGGACGGCATATGAGATATCCGGTCGAGTAATAGGCTAAAACTCGATCCTCACGATCCAAAACTCGCGTTTTCGATCACACTCTACCTCCGGGCCGTCCGACCCAAGCTCATGGCCAAGTCCGACCCATCGAGCACATCCCGTTCCCAATCAAAATTGGGCACAAATCAGCTCTGATACCATGATAAACTATATAATTCGATGAAATATACAAAGCATACACTCGGTATAAATAGCCGAGCAAGGTTGCAGGTACAATGAATGTGAACAGCAAAACTAATTACAAGGAACTCCAAGAGCTAAGGCTAACTAATGTCGGAAATACAAAGAGACGACACTAATTACATTATTTACTAAGAGAAGGATCAAGTTGTTCATACACGAATCACAAATGAACTGCCCCATTGATCTGTTGCATGGTATGACATGTATGCCAACAATTTCGTTTTATATTGACGTATTAAAATTATGTATTCATTGTGGTCATGATCATCCGGGAAAATTAACCTATTTATATCTCAATCCGTCATAAACACGAATATATCCGTTATATTGTTGTATCGGGTAGGTAGATAAGGACAAAACACTATTATCTTCAGGGTGGTCTTCTCTTGTCTTTTTCTACTTAAACGATTAGTATTTGACTCGTTACTATAAAATGAAAAATATAACATGTGTGGTATAGTGCTTTCCTTAGTGAATTCTTCTAACATGTGAGGTATAGTGCTCTCCTTCAAAAACATGGCTAACCTGATCTCAAGCAGACACTAAATATTCAGGAAATTCTAAAAATGGAAAAAATATATATATGGAAAAACATGATCAAATATTATTTTGCATCCTAGTGTTTACCTATCTTCACTCTCTGCTTCACATGTTTTTTTTCCCTTTTTTTCCAATATAAATGCTTCTAAAATCAACTCTACAAATTGCACAAGCTTCCAAATAAAAAATAATAACAATAACAAAAAAATTTAAAATTTAAAAAAATAAAAAAAAATTTAAAATTTAAAATTTTAAAAAAAAAAACTAAGACAAATAATTTAGGCTGATATATAAGGGAGAAAAAAGAATGGTGTCAAGTAATAATGGTATTAAGTTAAGGTTTCTATTCTTAGTCGTGTTTGTCTCGAGCATCACTATCCTACAAGCTCATATTGTCCATTACGACGACCATTGGAAAGAACGTCGGGAGGCTGCGCTTAAGGCAGCAAACCAGACCTATAACCCGGATCCACACAATATCACTAACCACTTTAATCGCCAAGTCCACCAGTATGTATTACGTCTCCTATACGTGTTTTATTTAACATTGAAATGAGTAATATATAGATCCCATAGAACTTTATAACGAAGTAATGAAGTATGGAGTATAATTTTGTGTAGAATGTTAAAATATGTTGTTAGTAAATAGTACTCGTAATATATGAATACGTAGAAAGGAAAATTTTTTTTAAAAAAATTAAATATGATTTTAATCAAAAATAATTCTAAATTGTTCGTTTCTTTAATTAGAAAATGAATGTTTTATAGGGAAAATTTTGATCAGAGTTATTCTTTTAATATTAAGGGGACCAACGTTAAGAATGTTGGTATTGTGACTTGTGGCACGTACAGGAATTGGAACTCAAGCGCTATAAATATGGCAAATGCTACAAAAGCAAAGGTTGGTTCAAGGAGGCTATTGCAGAGTGCAGGATGCGTGGCTACCAACCCGATAGACCAATGTTGGCGTTGTGACGCCAACTGGGCTAATAACCGTAAAAGGCTAGCCAGCTGCGGGATGGGATTCGGTCACAAGGCCACAGGTGGGGCCGCGGGTCAATTCTACATAGTAAATGACAATTCAGACACCGACATGATTAATCCCAAGGTTGGGACCCTACGCCACGCTGTCATCCAGACCGAACCCTTGTGGATCATCTTTGCCCGCTCGATGAAGATTCATCTGAACCAAGAGCTGATTGTCGCGAGCCACAAGACAGTTGACGGGCGTGGGTGCGAAGTACACCTTACGGGTGGGGCCGGGTTTATGTTACAGTTTGTCCAGAATATTATTATACATGGTTTGTTTATCCACGACATTTTGCCCGAAAACGGAGGAATGATTAGGGACAATGTTAAACATTATGGGCTGAGAACGAGGAGCGATGGTGATGGGATTTCGATTTTCGGATCTAGTTATATTTGGATCGATCATATGACCATGTCTCGTTGCGCGGATGGCTTGATTGATGCTGTTGAGGCGTCCACGGCTATCACTGTCTCTAATTGTTATTTCACTAACCACGATCACGTAAGTTTATTACGAGTACTCACTCATTTTGCATGGGTCAGCACTACTACTGGTACAGTGCCAACTGATTACATACAGCTCCGTTTTTTATTTGGTATTATTTTAAAAAAAAAAAATCTCTTTTGGTGCTGGTTTGAAACTATTTACACCAAATGGTTCCACGTCATCGTTTTTATATTTTTTTTAAATTTGTGGGAGTATACCGCTATCCCATAGCGATATACTACTTTAAATCGATTAAGATTTAGGAAGAAATTTTACACTTGTAGTGTATTTTTTTCCCTGAAATTCCCTAAGAGTACCGTTGTCCTCGACAATGGTATAGTGCATACCTTACCTCCACGTTCCTCCCCTCTCCCCTCCATTTCCCCCCACACCTTTCCTGCCGTTGGTTCTCCATTTATATATCAAACCTCTCCCCACCCCCCCTTCTTTTATGTTGCACCCTCACATTGTCAACCCCCATTATTACTCTATAGGACATCGTTCCCATGACTGAGGACCGTACCCCAACTAGGCGACTACCCGCTTTCGGATTGGATACGCCTTGGCTCCCAAGAAGCAGCAGATCGAGCTTCGTACAGCAATCCATCATTTCCCTCGCTCGTGACTGCTCCATCGAAATGGACACCGACATTCCTCTGATCCGACAGACAAAACCCCTTTGATACGGCGACGATTGGAAGACCCAGCTCAAACGCAGCAACCAAATCTAGTCATTTTGGACGCGTTCCATACTGCAGGTTGTTTCCGAATTGAAGGCCAAAACGATTGGATCATGACCTCGTCTCTAGCGGATGCGGTCACCTTTGGGATGCCTAATCAGATTGTGATTTACGATGTCGAGATGCTTCATTACTCAAGAGGAAGTCGTTGTGGCGAAGAAGAAGCCTGAGAGTTAGTTGAAGCGGTTTAGTTATGTTTAGGAACTCCTTGGTGCGTGCTATACATACCGCTCTCCAGGACAGCGGTACTCTTAGGAAATTATAAAATCTCGTCTCAAAACTTAATCGGTTTACAGTAATATACCGCTCTTGGGGACAGCGTATACTCCTGCAAATTTGAAAAAATATAAAAACGATGACGTGAAACTATTTGGTGTAAATAGTTTCAAACCAGCGCCAAAAGTGGAAAAAAAAAAAAAAACTTTTTAAAATAACACCAAATCGATACTGGGTTCAGTTGATTACGGAGTCATTTCTAGTACTAAAAATTTTGCATGGGTTAACATAACAGTAGGTAGGTGGTATGACAGGTAATGTTGTTTGGAGCAAGTGACACCCAAGTGAAAGACAAAATCCAGCAAGTAACGATCGCATTCAACCACTTTGGTATGGGATTGGTGCAAAGGATGCCTCGGGCTAGATACGGATTCTTTCATATCGTTAATAACGATTACACTCAGTGGCAAATGTACGCCATCGGTGGCAGCTTCAACCCAACGATGATTAGTCAAGGAAATCGATTCGTTGCCTCTTCCAATCGCTATACTAAAGAGGTCTGGTTTGGTCTGCTTTAATTAAGCTAAGATGGTTTAATTATTAATTTGTTATGTATGTATGTACGTAGGTAACGAGGCGTGACAGGCCGCAGAGTGAGTGGAAGGATTGGCTGTGGACATCGCAAGGGGATATATTTTTTAACGGAGCCTTCTTCACACCGTCGGGGGTTGGGCGTTCAATGCCGTCATTTAGTCAAAAAGATTGGATCACAGCAAAGCCCGGAACCTATGTAGCGCAGTTGACGCAATACGCAGGCGCCCTCAGCTGTATAACAGGCCGACCGTGTTAGTTAATAACAATATCAGGAATTTAAATTCCTGACCACATCGCATGCATTCGATCACATCACTGCTCTATGATTAGAGTAAATGTTGGAATTATTAACGTTGGTTAAAAAGAGAAGATGATGATAGGGTAAATAGCAGCATAGCAGGTTCTGCTGCTCATTCTGTTTAAGTTTTAGAAGAAGTACGTACTGCAGTTAATCATCAGTGTGTAGGTTAATTATGAACTAAGATCATCTTGATGCTGGAAAACAAATTGTTGGAAATTGGAATTACTCGATGAATTTCGGTCTATTTTCATAGTTTATGTCCAATTTCAGTTGCAATCTTTACATCCAACTAAAAGAAAATAGTCCGTAAGAGTATTGTCGACTAGTTAAAACTTGTGGTCATCAGTCAAGGATCTCAGGTTCAAGCCCTGCAAACGCGAACTTGTGCGAGTTGTATGGCTTGAGACTATGCCTTCTAAACTTCGAGCATGTCGCCCACGGACGGTTTACCCTGATGTGCGTGGTTTACAGGCTATGCGTACACCTAGGTTTACCCAGAGCGCACCAAAAAGGTAGCTACTGCGGGTTCTCTAATTCATCACAAAAAAAAAAACTAAAAGATAATGTATCTCTCACACTTCCTCCACACATTGAACTCTTTCGTGTCGCTGATTTGAATGAAGAATGTTAGTCCCACTTTGGGAATTAAAAAAAAAATACTCGTATCTATCAAATCTTCATGTATACTCCATCTATATTAAAGTAATTGTCATTTTCATTTTATGAGGCAACCCTTTTATTTAATTTTTACAAAAATATACTTCCTCTGTCTCAATGAATTGTTTGCCTATTCCATAGACGTCTCAATGAATTGGTTGTCTTTCTATTTTAAGAATATTTTTATACGTAATTTGATCATTCTCATGAGTTTGGCTCCACATGTCACCTCCTCATTGGATCTCTCCCCATGGTGGCAAAAGTAAAGACATCTCTTCCCTTGGTGCCAAAAACAAAGACAAACAATTCATTGGAACGGGGTGAGTATTGGTTAAGAAATTGTAAAAATTACACCACAAAAATCATGGAAGATTTTGAGGAGAGATCGAAGTGAGTATTCGAAAAGCGAGAACGACAATTATTTGAATACGGAGGGAGTATATTAAAAGAGAAATCATTTTTTTTTTTTAAATTATTCATCCCTCTCAGTCATTTATTAATTACAGTAACTATATTTGAACGATTACACCGAACTTGATTTTTAGGGAATTAATTTGTTTTCTAAATTTTAGGGATCATCTTTAGATAACGAGTTTTTAAATTAAATTGGGGATGAATCGAATAATCTAGCAAATGTCGACTCGACTTGTAAACTCAAGTCATTTTTTAGTATCAAGACCCTGAAATTTTGAACTGTCTGTTTGGTTTGAAAACACAAAATGATCCGTAATCTAGAATCAAGACCCGGTCCAAACAGTACAGGTCTACCCATTCGATCGATGATGTGCCATCAAACTATTATTACAATAATATGAGTATTTATATGAGTATATTATTATATTTAAAAAACTACAAAGTAATAGTAATATTTAAAAAATTATTAACTTTATTAAGGTAGATTACAAAACAAATTAAAAAATACGAGTAATAATTTTATAGAATTTTATAGAATTTAATAATAAAATATTTATAAAATAATACTTCGTATTTATTTTTTATTTTATTTACAATTTTAATGGTAAATATGATAATTATTGAATTTAATAACATTATCATATTAAAAATGATTAATTTTAAAAAAGTAAAGCGGCGAAAATTATATTTGTCTCGTATTCAGACCTTACCCCAACCTATATGTGAGAAGATATTTTGATGCATGTAATCGATAGAATTGATAGATAACAATGTACACTTTAACTTTTAATTAAATTGGACAAAAAAATTACTTTGTCAAGTTCGATGATGTTAGGTTAGGATAGAAATTGAGCGAGGGAATTGAAATGACTATGTCGGTATGTTGTACCATCTAATAATAAGGGAGGAAGATCGATATAATATAAGTAGTCGATTTAAATTGACGATTTGTCATCTAGATCCATAGTCTCGACCACTACGTTCCATAAACAAGTACTCGTATATGATTTATAGTTTTTGGTATACAATCGTAAGGACAATCAAATACTCCCTTTGTTTCATTGAAAGCTTCCATTTTTCCTTTTTCGTAAATTTCTTTCATAGTTTCTACTTTCTTATTTGGTATCACTTTTATTTTTTACCTAAGTGGTCCACCTACTTTACTCTCTCTACTTTTGAATATCAATGAAATGGAGGGAGTAATTTATTTTTTGATCAAAAATGGCTTAATCTAATGATTAAAATATGACATAGGTCCCAATTCGATTTTATTTTTATTTTTAATCCGACTTGGATGGGAGTTACATATGCATTTTGAGAGAAAAAAATGACCTTAAATGTTTTCATGGACAGGAGTTTGACCTAAAATATAGCAAGGCCAAAAATCGAGGAATTAGCTAAAAATGGAGAAATAATTATAATAGTATCCTCCATATTATTTGTGTTGTAGATATTTGGTTGCATTTTTAAGTTTTGCGGCTGTGGTGAAACGACTATCTGTCTTGATTCCATTTTATTTTCTTTATTATCCTCGAAAATCTTGTCTTTTCCCATCAAAACAAAAAAAAAATATTTAATTTGTTTCTCAATAAATAAAAATAAAAATAAAAACCTAATAAAAAATAAAGATGATGCGGTCGAGTAACGATGATGTTAAGTTCAGGATATTGTCATCATCGTTGTTGTTGTTGTCGATCATTGTTTCGTGTGTCCTTGTTGTCGAGGCTAATATAGGTCATTTCGATGACCATTGGAAGCAACGACAAGCGGACGCCAAGAAGAAGGCAAGTGCCGCCTATAACCCTAATCCCCACAACGTCACCAACCACCTTAATCTTCAAGTTCACAAGTATGTATATTTCATCTCATTGTTGCTTTCATTTTTTTTTAATAAAAAGTGCAGGGTAATTCCCTATATTTTTCTCAATATTGTTTTGTGAATAGGGCTGTAAACGAATCCGAAGCTGAATATGGGCCTAGACCTGAATTCGATGAGGATATTATAGAGGAACCCGAAGGTAATAATAGTACTAGGAGGGGCTTATTCGGAACCCAATACCACGGAGAATGCTTCGCGGCTAACCCAATTGACCGCTGCTGGCGCTGCGACCCAAACTGGGCCCAAAACCGTCAAAAGCTAGCCGACTGCGTGCTAGGCTTCGGTCACAAAGTCCGAGGAGGGCAAGGCGGTAAAATCTACGTTGTAAACGACACCTCCGACAGCGACTTGGTCAACCCCAAACCAGGCACCCTGCGCCACGCTGTCATCCAAAAGGAACCCCTTTGGATCATCTTCCAACACGGAATGGTATTTTACCCGATTATTATATTTACCCTCTTTTTGGCTCAGTCATTTCTTTTTGGTTATTCAGACTTATTTATTAATTTGTAACAGGTAATCCGGCTTACGGAGGAGCTGATGATTGCGAGCAATAAGACGATTGACGGGCGTGGGGGCCACGTACACATCGCGGGTGGGGCCGGGTTGACGTTACAGTTTGTGGATAATGTGATTGTACATAACATACATGTGCATGATATCAAGGTAGGGAGTGGAGGGATGATCAGGGATTCTCTTGAACATTTCGGGCTTAGGACGAGGAGCGATGGCGACGGGATTTCCTTGTTCGGAGCTACTAATGTTTGGATTGATCATGTTTCTATGTCCAATTGTGCTGATGGCTTGATTGATGCTATTGAGATGTGTACTGCAATTACTATCTCTAATTGTCACTTCACTGACCATAATGATGTAAGTCTATTACTATTGTTACTCTTTTCTCTGAGTTATCGAGTATTATATGGACCCGTTGGAACCAGAAAATTTGATGAATCGGAGCACACGACGATAGACCAGAAGACAGGTTAATCACGTATACGAGTATATGTTAATCGCAATGTTGGGTAAATGGTGACAGGTTATGTTATTCGGAGCACACGACGATAGACCAGAAGACAAAATTCAGCAAATAACATTGGCATTCAATCACTTTGGTAAGCGATTGATTCAAAGGATGCCAAGGTGCCGATGGGGATTCTTTCATGTGGTCAACAATGACTACACTCACTGGGAAATGTATGCCATTGGAGGCAGTCAAGCTCCTACTATCATTTGCCAAGGGAATCGCTTCATTGCTCCTCCTAATCCCAATGCTAAAGAGGTAACAAACGAGTCTGACGTACCACAATATCCTGGTTTCTAGACCAAACCCTAAAAAATGCTAATATGGGCTGGGCCTGAATCCTTGGGGTAGGGTCTTTAGCCTGGTCTCACCCCACACTGGCCCAGACCCATTGAACGTAACATGTGTCCTTGTACGAGTGGAGTTTGAAATTTTGGTGTTTGTTACAGGTGACAAAGAGGGATTTTGCACCGGAAAATGAGTGGAAACAATGGTTATGGGTATCAGAAAATGATGAAATGATAAATGGAGCGTATTTCAGAGGATCAGGAGATAAGAGTAAGATGGCCCCTTTCTCTAAGATTGAGTTGATTACTGCAAAACCCGGCACCTACGTAAGACGGCTCACTCGCTTTTCCGGTGCCCTAAACTGTAAAGAAGGCCTACCATGTTAGGTCACTACATACTCTCAATTTTCTGGAATTTAATTGTTTTTATTGTTATTAAGGAAATATATATAGGAGACATGCATGTAATCAAACAACAAGCAAATTTTGTTAATAGGATATCTCGATAACGCTTAATTATATCTTAAGATACACTCGAGATGTCGTAAAAATTATACTTGATGTACAAAATTACGGATTATGAGCTCGTTGTAAGTTGTAATTAACCTGAATTTGTGTTTTGTAATTATTTGGTAATATAATGAAAATTTCTTGCTTTAATTTTTCTTGTTAATATATAGAAGTAGCTTATTAAGATTGATGCATATACCCTAGCTTTGTAAAAAAAAAAAAAAATTTACCGTCATACGTACTTAGTACTATAATCGCAAATGCAATTATACATCGGGTGGTGCTGAGATTAAGTATAATCGCAAACGCTATAATACGGTAATGTGCTCTAGTAACTCAAATCCATCAACAAGAACGAATGATTCATGTACAATAAGTTTATTGTGACACTGTCTCATATGAATTTTTGTGGAGGCCATCATTATCCATCAACCTTCTCTATATATGGTTAATTTCCTAAATTGAGATAGCGGTTAATCCGTTATAAACCTGTAAAATAAAATATTCCGGAATATTTGAATAAAATATCATTATATTTTTTCCATTCAATTTTTATTATTTTCATTACCTTATTTCTTGGCCCCAAATTTCTTGTCTCTTTTCCAAAATATTGCAAGTGAAAATAGTAATAAACCGTCAATTTTTATCATTCAAAGTTCAAAGTATTACAAAAAAAAAAATTAGATAGAAAACTGAAATATATTACTCCGTACTAGTATCATACAACCGGAATCACACGTGATGATGACATATACTCCGTATTATCTTTCAAACAGGAGCGAAACTAATTAGAATTTAATTATTATTACAAAACCCTAATTAGTAGTAACGAAATTCAGTTCATTGATTAGTATGAAAACTTGAATGACTTAAACGATCAATCACTTTCAACCGGCAATTCAAATCGACAAAGAGGACACATGTGACTGGTACGTAACCATTCAACAACACAATCCTCGTGGAACACATGCTTACATGGCAATTTCACCAGCATCTGCTTCTTCGCACTCATCCCTTCAAGACACACCACACAGTCGTCCCCCTCGCCCTCCCCCTCCCCCTCATCAGCGGCCACCCTGTCGAGCTCCTTTATGGCTGACATGGCGGCCGGTAGGGGCTTGGCACCCTCAGACCCCTCCTCACCAAACAACGATAATATATCTTGAGAGAGTTCTGACGAATTGTACCATCGGAAACGTTGCCTTGCAACGACATGTCTACTCCGTTGTCGTTCACCATACCTATTATTCGTCTTCATGTGGTCAGCCTTGCAGTGTAGGCCCTCGAAAACCAAGTCAATGTCGTGGAACGTGTAGTCGAGGAACCCGTGGTTGATGTAGTCATTCACAACGTCGAACCTGCAATTAGGGCAAAAGGGGTTTATAGGGTTTGGATTATTGGTTGATAATGTTGTACGAAATATGTATGAGACTTCTTGTTGTTCTTGGTCGTGGTAGAATAGATGAATTGTGTCTTGGTAGCATATATCAACAAATATGCAATTTTTTGGGTTGAGATGATTGTTGTGGTGACAAAAGATATCCTCCATCATAGATGATTTTTACTTGATACAACAACGCGTCTTAGTAAACGAGTATTCGTAATAATGTATTATATTATATGTTGTGGTTACATTAACTAGGTTTTGTATATCTATATATAGGACTATAGGAGTATGTATTTATACAAGTAACATTAGTAATACTAATACTAATGAAAAAAGGAATAGTGGGTCATATCTTACTTTGAATAAGTTTAGGAAATTAATTAATTGCTAAGTTAGTTATTATCCCCTATTCACTAAAACAAAAATCAATTGGCAATACCGTCTTTTCAACTTTCCCGCCAAAATGTTCATAATAATTTAGCAGATTGATTTTTTGGTAAAACCAATACAATCTCAACCTACAACGCGCAAACAACTCGTGTCGATGGACTAATACATGGTCCAAACAAATTTAGATGTGTACACAATTTGAGACTCATCTAGCCATCCTTGTAAATATTTAAGATATCTTGTACTCCGTATATATATATCCTAATTAGACTACAGTACAATATTTGGTGATTTAATTAAACAATAAACAAAGAGTCTTTATTATCTATGAATTCTACCGATTAACAACATTAAAAAAGGTCGTAACATAATAACAAAAAAAATTCTCCTACTTTCTATTAGACTTACAAACGGGTCGGACGACTCAAGTCATACGAGTTGGATAGCATACGGGTAATGTCACGAGTTGGATTAGGGTGAGAATATTAGGTAGTTTTATCCTTAAATTTTTACCAATTAAAAATTCAAAAAAATATATTTTTTTTTTTAATATTTATCATATTTAATAGTATCACTAATGTATTAAATTCAATAATTATCATATCTGCAATTAAAAAATTGTAAAAAAAACTATACTTCCTCGTAAAAAATAAATGGAGGAAGTATTATTATTTATAAATACTTTATTATTAAATGCTATAAAAAATAAATTAAATTATTATTTTATTATTATTATTTTGTAATTTAAAATATTAAAGTTAATAATTTTTTAATTATTATTTTAAATATAATATATTCAAAATACCACGAGTAATATTATAATAAATTCAATGACACGTCGTCGACCCATTCAGCTAGATTTTCGATCGGATTCAAGCCAAACGGTTTGTGGCTAAAAATGTTTTGGTCTTGACCCTAATAAAATGGGTCGGGTTTACGAGTCGAGTTGAAATTTGATAGATGTATTTCCAAATTTAACATCTCTCATCTAATAATGATAATTTCCTAAAATGTTGTCTTAGTCACTGGACTATTTGTATAAACAAAATTAATTAGCCCGCAAGGGTGGAGCCTAGTGGTTAAAATATGTGGTTATCATCAGGTTCAAGCCCATGCGTACACCCGAGGGTTTACCCAGAGTACACCATAGGCAGCGGCTGCGGGTTCCTCGTCATCAAAAAAAATAATTAAAAAATTGTGCGTAGTAGGCAGTTAGGCAGGGGTTTTACTTACACTAGTATATATAATCATGTATCTGTTTAGGTCCGTCAAATTAATTTAAGAGGCATTGTTCTATAAATCCAAATGGGACTCCGATGATTTCGAGTACGTACGTACTCATAAAGTTGTAGACATTAGAAAATGAATATAAAATATCTTAATTTGAGGAGTATAAATCATAAATAAAAATTGTACTCGGTAGTAACATATTCCACATCTTTTGGATTGTACTATACTCTGATCTGTGTCCATGTTAAGTTGTTAACCCTATAATATGGATTTTTATGTCAACGGAGTGTTATATATACACTTATATATGGATTTTTGTCCGCGTCTTTGAAATTCATGTCTTTAATCTTCGGCTTCTTGTAAAATATCATCGACGACTCCATTCTCGTGAGCTATTATATGATCAATTGATAGAGAGTTAGAGACATTTAAAACCGATGGTCGGGGGTTCGAGTTGACGTAGGATATGAACTGATGCGCAGGTTTATGCATGTCAAGTTTGAGCTTACGATTCAGACAAAACATCAAACTGGCTCGATCGGTCCTTATTAGGGTTTCTAAGAGGAACCACCATCAACCGACTTATCAGTTATCACACGTGGCAAAGACATTACCACCTCGAATTCGATGAGATTTTTTTTTTGGAATAATATATGGACGCGTTACAATGAAAATCGACTCGCAAATTATATATTTTTTCTCAATAAAATACGCACTTAGTCGCATTAATTACAATATAAAGGTCTGGGAGATACAAACCTGAGACCTACGAGTATTGTTTAGGGTACTTAATATTAACCAGTGCACTAGGCTGATAACTCGTGATTTTACTCGTTTTTACCCCATATTTCTACTCTTATTCGATCAATTTTATAACCCGATTTGTTAGTAATTAGTCATTTTACGTTTAATTAGATTATTAGTCGAGTCTGGTATAATTAGTGTCAAATTATGTATTTCTCGGGATTTTGGTACTGCTCTAGTCATTTTGTTATTATAGGTACCGGAAGGATTGGGTCGACTTAAAACCGAGACATGTCAAGACGGAACAAGAATAGCCAAATGACGATTCACTCCCTCTATTTTATTTCTATTAGACCATTTTAAGTGAAGGATATTATAGTCTTTTCATGTATTTATTAGATATAAAAGAAAAAAAACAACAAAACCCTTTTTTTTGAGTTGAGCAGCATAGAGGAGAAAGGGAGAGACAGTAGAGTAAGATTAGGAGGAATTAGAGGGAGAAGGGCGTAGAAGCAGCACGCAGCAGCAGCCATGCCTTCCCCTGTTTTTCCCTTCTTCCCTTTTCTTTTAGTTTAATTAATTATTTTAATTAGTTTATTCATCTAATATTTTCTTAATTATTCTAGATTTCCTTATTCTCAATATAATTTCATCTCTCTTTTATTTGATTTGATTTTATCTTATTTCATGTTTAGATTGTTAATCACTTAAAGTTTATGTATTTATAGTTTATTATGTTTAGAAATATGATTCTTAGTTTGTGTTCATCTTTATGTTGAGTAATTAGTATGTGTTAGGTTAGATTAGTTTAATTTATTTCATTAGTCAAAGTTTGAGTCTTTATTGTTTCTTTATGCTTATTTTTATATGTAGAGTAATTATTTGTGTTTTTATTAGTATAAATATGAGTAGTGAGTAGTCTTTTACTAGGGGTCGATGAATCCCCGATTTGTTTGAATTATGCGATGAACGTTTTGTATCGGTTTAGTTGGGTAATTGGATGAGGACGTGTTGGGGATTTATGGATTAACTTGGTTTATGGGGTTTGGGTCGAATTTAGTCCCTTGGTCATCGACGGGAGTCGATTAGGATTAATTGTCGATTCTTCCCCTTTATCTTGCCTTACTCTACTTAGTTGAACACGGGAGTGAGAATTAAGCGGGGTATTCCCAACACTAGTTTGTATTAGCGTGTTTTTCTTGACTTGGGTTAGTTTGGGGAACATCACGGGAGTGAGTCTCCGATCTAGACCTTAGGATTCCGTCTTACGAACCCGGGAGGGAGGTAAACGGGGTAATTAGTCGTTTCACGGACCCGGGAGGGAGGTGACCGACCTAGAATGCGCATTGTCCTTGTCCGAGAATCCGACTTCCTCGATACTTGGCATTCGTTAGCGTGATTTGAATAAGTCGCGGGTGACATCGTCCCTTAGTACCTTTTCTTATTTGATTTTATCATTTCATCTCTTAGTTTCTTTAGATTTTTAGTTTCTTTATGTATTTATTAGTTAGTCTATTAGTTTAATCTCACCCTATCAATCGATTCGCGTAGCTAATTATAATCCGAGGCCGAACTAGTACTCATTCCCAATCTCTCTGAGGATTCGACCCGACTTGCCCTTGCTAAGACATCTTTGGTCAAATTATCGTTCTTTGTGGTTGTGATTTGTACGTGAGAAGGTATCATTAAAAAAATTGCATGCGTGGCGGTTACTACTTAATTTAACTAGATTTTGGAAATTTTTGCCATGAGCCACCATTATCCATCTACTCCGTACTTTATCGCTTTCCTAAATTAAACTGAAGTAATTGTTATACATCCATAAAATAAAATATTTTGGAGCATATTCAAATAAAATATAATTATACTTTTTCCATTCAATTTTTATTATTTTCATTTCCTTATTATTTCTTCGCTCCAAATTTGTGGTCTCTTCCAAATATTGTAATATCAGTCAATTTTTATCATTCAAATTTCAAAGTATAACAAAAACATTAGATAGATAACTGAAATATATTACTCCTTGCTATCATAAAACTCAAATCACACGTGATGATAGACATATATTTACATATATATTTCAAACATAAGTATTAGAATTTATTGTTACAAAACCGACACACACTAATGAAATTCAATCCATTGATTAGTAAAAAAAAACTAGAATGACTGAACGATCAGTGACTTTCAACCGGCAATTCGAATCGACAAAGGGGACACATGTGGCTAGTACCTAACCATTCCACAACACAATCCTCGTGGAACACATGCTTACATGGCAATTTCACCAGCATCTGCTTCTTTGCATTATACATCCCTTCAAGACACACCACACAGTCCTCCCCCTCGCCCTCATCAGCGGCCACCCTGTCGAGCTTCTTTACAGCTGACATGGAAGCCGGTTGGGGCCTGACCCCCTCCTCCTCCTCCTCCTCACCAAACTCCGACGAAGTATACAAGAGCTCACGTTGCCTTTCAACGACAAGTCTACTCCGTTGTAGTTCACCATACCTATTATCGGCCTTCATGTGTTGAGCATTCTGGTATAGGGCTTCGAAAACAAAGTCGATGTCACCGTACGTGTAGTAGTCGAGGAAGCCGTGGTTGATGTAGTCATTCACGACGTCGAACCTGCAGTCAGGGCAAAAGGGGTTTATAGGATTTGGATGGGTTGATAATGTTGTACGAGATACGTACAACACTTCTACTTCTTCTTGGTCGTCGTAGTATACATCGGTTGTGTCTTGGTAGCATATATCAACAAATACGCAATTTTTTGGGTTGAGATCATTATTGTGACGACAAAAGATATCCTCCATCATGATTTTTACTTGATACAATTAATAAACGAGTGTATTTGCAATAATGTTTATTGTGGTTACATTAATTAGGTTTTATATCTATATATATAGGAGTATGTATTTATACAAATAACATTAGGAATACTAATACTAACAAAAAAAGGAAACATATCTTACTTTGAATACGTTTAGTTTAGGAAATTAATTAATTTCCAAGTTAGTTGCTACAAGTTCAAGGACACTCCAACTTAATAGAATATAAACGACATTCAACCATCACCGGTTTTGGTTGAGATGGTTCGTTAACATGGTATCAGAGCCAGAGATCACATACGGGAGAGCCGGTGCGCACTAACCACTCTTCGAATGTCCTTTCTCAAAGGGCATTCGCGTGAGGGGGCGTAATAGAATATAAACGACCTTCAACCATCGCCTTAAGGTTTTGGTTAAAGGTCGTTTATATTCTATTACAACTAACCTGTTTAATTTCAACTTTTCGATCAACAAGATCTAGGTGCGGCATTGTGATTGAGGCTTATCCACAATTCTATTCACCTATGAGTAGAAACAAAAGATACTCTAGAATAATTGTCGATCCGTTCAAATATGACCAAACTTGAACCGTATATGATTTAAACTGATCTATTTATTGGAAGTTTGGAACTAAAAGATGAAAGAGTAAAAAAAAAACATCTTATTTACATAAATCCAATATAATAATATTCAATATTATATTTACATCGTAAAAAAAATTAAAAAAAAAAAAGAAGTAAATCTCGTGAGAGACAATAAATAAATACAGAGTAAATAATTGGAGAGACGGTGAATAAGATGGACATATTTTAATATCTTAATGTAAACAACATAGTGACCACATGCACTATCTACTTCACTTACTTTATTAATCAACCCACCTTCATTTCCATATGCGAATCTTCTTCATTCACCAAAATTCTCAATCTCCCCCAATTTCTTCTTAAAACCCTAATCTTTACCCCTTTTCACTACCTGGTAATCACTCCATCTCTTCCTAATTTTTACCCATTATTGTTATCGTTCAGCTCAATTATCTGATCTCAATTATTTTGCTGTTGATTGTGAATTTTTTTTCCGATTTCTATTTGACTTTTTTTTTTTTGTAAAATTAGTGTAATTTTTTGAAGTATTGATTAACCTGCGCGAATTTCTGCGTATCTGAGCTAGTTTTCTACAGGATTGATTCTAGCTATTTGTTGGTAATTGTGTTTTGGCTGTATTTTTTTTTTTTTTTTTGTGCTGAAATTAATTTGGGTTTTATTTGTTGAAGTTAGGGTTTTTATTTTTACGAGGAACACTTTGATTTTGTGGAAACACCAAAGTTGGGATTTTGGGGAACTTTTTGAGGATTTTTTTTATAAAGCTCAGCTTTGATAGGAAATTTGAACTGGGATTCAATTGTTGTTTGAAGCTGCCGATTAGATGGTTATAAAGTCTTGTGTAAATCGATTTTACTTCACAATGTAAAGCGGGTTTTGCTCGTAAATCGTAATACAAACTCAGGGGAATTAGTTAAATCTGCTATTAAAGGGTATTTTAGTTTATTTCAGATTGTTTTACTCAAATTCTCATGTAGAACGGTCTTACCCAAGTACTTGTGGCTGATCATTTGTTGTTTTTGGTGACTTAGGGTAGTTTAGAATGTAATCGGTATAGCTTCTCTTACATTTATGGAAATGTTTATAGTATTGCACTTTAGATTACGGATAATATATGGTGTTTGCTCAAACCCTTTACTCATGAAGTTCAGTTTGTCCAAGCAGGACCTTGGAGTCCCAAAATAATTTAGTTGGGCTAACTTAAATAATTGATGAACTGTTGTTATTGTTTCTTTGATCATTAGTCTGTTTGATTAGTATCACATGATTTATAACGGAATGGTTGCTTAGTTATGGACGATGTATTTGGCGAGCTTGGTTGGTGAATCAATTTGAGCTGATAGTGTGTAATTGCAGCTTTTGACGATGTCGACTCCTTCAAGGAAAAGACTGATGAGGGACTTTAAGAGGTTGCAACAAGACCCACCTGCTGGCATTAGTGGAGCGCCGCAAGATAATAACATTATGCTTTGGAATGCTGTAATATTTGGGTAAACTGTTGCTCTTTACATATAAATATGTAATGTTTATGAGTTGTGAATGTTCACACAGATGAACTGATTTGAATCTCTCTGGTTTAACTTTGGCAGTCCTGATGATACTCCGTGGGATGGAGGTGAGTGAACACATTCCCTCGCCCTATGCCCCCTTCCGAGTTCTATTTTTCATAATTTTTCGGGGGTGGTGTAACTTGTAAGGGGTGGCTTGCTCTGTAGTTACAGTCTTTTTAGTTTTTTTTTTTCAATTACGAGATTTCCACCTTTAGTTAAACAAGCTTCTTATTCTCATTATATCATTTATGTCATGTTTAACTTTATTAGTTAAAGAATATTAACGATATTTCCTTAATTCTAAACTTTTGTAATGTAAAACACTTTTGTAGAGAACTATGTAGATTCTTTTATCAAGGTTGTGCATCTCTATATCTCATTTAGTGGCTGAAGTAGAGTCATATACTCCTCTGTTTGTGCATGAAAGTCATAATATTATCATAAACTTCTGCTACTAAGTTTTCTCGAGTTTTTCAGGCACGTTTAAGTTGACTCTTCAGTTTTCAGAGGATTACCCAAATAAGCCACCTACAGTTCGTTTTGTCTCACGGATGTTTCATCCTAATAGTAAGGACACTCTTTGATCCGTGTGCTATTTCATTTAAAACTCTTCACATACTTCTATTCGTTCTTGGCAATACCTTCATATTTACCTCTATCCAGTATATGCTGATGGAAGTATCTGCTTGGATATCCTACAAAACCAGTGGAGTCCAATCTATGATGTTGCCGCTATTCTGACATCCATACAGGTTGGTTGTTACTTTGGTTTCAGCAAGTTGTTTGTGCAGTTTTCTTCTACTCAAGTGGTCCGTGCTTGTTTTTGCAGTGTTCTAGTCTTCTAGATTTGTTTCTTAACCCGAGGAATTTTCTGTCTGGGTGACCTTGTGCGTTGCCAAAATTCACCTTCGTTGTTATAATGTAGTACCTGCTCCATTTTTACCTTTTAGCTAATCGGAAAAAAATAATAATAAAAAGGGACAGAGTAGCTTGGAGTGGAATTCAAATGTATACCATCTTGTTATCCAAATGAATAATCGAAAGAGGTTATCTAGATCCTTCTGGCTACTTTGGACCTGTACCATATATGCTAAATACGTCAAGTCTTGTAGCTTAATCGCCAGTTATTATCTAAATCTGTGGCCTCTGCCTAGATGATGCAAACTGGAGTAAAAACCATCTCCACCAATACCACTTTGGCCCCGTTCTTCCCAGCTGAAGTGGGCTTAGCTGAAGTGAACTAAAATTGGCTTAATTTAACTCAACTGAAGTAGACTTGAAAGAACAAGCTTTGTCCTTTCCTTTGGCTTAATTTTAAGTCCAGCCGAATAACTATCCTTTTAGCTTCATGTACATTATACTTGAGACATTTGTGGTGCAGTTGATGTTTCATCCAAGGCTTTAGAATACCAATAGTTCCACCTTCATTTAGGAACAAATCTAGTAAACCTATCTGTTTGTTTATTTGACAAATTGCAATTTTTTTTTCGCAAACTGGTGCAGTCGTTACTCTGTGATCCAAACCCAAGCTCTCCCGCTAATTCAGAGGCTGCCAGACTGTTCAGTGAGAACAAGCGGGAATATAACAAAAGAGTGAAAGAAACTGTTGAAGCGAGTTGGACCGCAGACTAACAATCTTCGGAGTCATTCTCCGAGTGCCAATGCACATTGTTGTGACCTCTATGCCTGTCTTTATATATAATCACACTTTTATGAACCATTTGTGTAATTTTATTTCATGTGTCATGTATCAATGTGTAAACATTTGGCTTGGTTTGGTTTGGTTTCTGTAGATGATGAATGATTAAACTGCTGTCGCAGCGCTGCTGTAAGAACGTGACACAGCTTTGTTTGATCGAAGATCAGTTATTGGCATCTTTTTGATGCAAGAACTTGTACAGGACATGATCTTTGTGTTTTCTGAAGGATGTTTCTTATGCCGAGTCATTGTATGTACCTTGTAGACTTCATTATATGCAAGCGATTCAAGAACTTTTTTCGTAAGCCATGTTTATATCGCAGTTCCTTGCAAAAAATTGTGATTTGTCAATTTTGATTTGTTTCATGGATGATTTATCTGTTTCTTTTGATCAATCGGTTTTGATGTGCTTTTGCTAACTCTACGATGAGTGACGACATTCACAACGCATCTTACATTACCATTTGGAAAGCGATACCACCATAGTAACAAAAATAAGGAGTTGATAATCGTGATGGCATAAGATCGATAATTAATCGCGATTTCATCAGTGTTTCTTTTCATTTGAAATTAATGTTCTTAACTTTGTTGTCTTTTATTTGTGAAACTAATAATCTAAACTTCATTACTCATTTTGTTATCTTCACGATGAATACAATTTGTTTTTACGGTTGCGTTGTTAATGAAAATCTAACAAATACGAGTATTGAACAATATTACTTCTAATATTAATTGTTTAAAAGTGATAAAATCAATAAATTACGTTTTACTATTAAATTAATTAAAATTTGATTTTTTAAGGTCACGAGTCGTTGAATAACTAGCAATGCATGTATTGTGGTACTCCGTATTTAACAAAATTATGGTGATAAAAGTATAAAACGAGTTAGCAACTTTTAACCCTAGTTGGCTACTTCCATTACGGCCCTGTTTGGTAAACAGCGGAATGATATTAGCAGAAGCATATTTAAAAAACAGATTTGACTAGCAGAATCATTTGGCAGGTTTGACTGACAGATTTAATTAGCAGAATTTTTTAAATAGTGTTTGGTAATTAGCTGTTTTAGATTAGTGGATTGTTTAACTACTTTGTAAAATGACAAAAAAGGACATAAATAATTTTTTGATTAGATATACATCAATAATCAATATGCATCACACCAACAATTTTAATGATTAATATCGTCGTTTTCTTCTATTAGCCATTAACGATGAACAATATTGTCACGGAGAGTTGATTTTTTTTGAGTTTCTGAAGTCTCGATCGTAGCATATTGAAGAATATCAAATAATTGTATATCAAATTCATGAATAAAAAAATCGAAGCGAGGAAAATGTACTTAGAACGTAAATTCTATGAAAGAGTTTAGAATAAAAGTAAAAATAATGGAACTATGGTTTAAATCGCAAAAGGGTAGAGACGTAAAAAAAATCAAAATAAAATAAAATGTAATCTGCCAACTCAATATGCTGCTCCTACCAGCATATTGCAAAACGGCATATTCGACCCCAATATGCTATTATAAACCGCCATTTACCAAACACTACAATTGGCATATTTGTTGGTTAAATCCGCTATTTGCTCTCAATATACCAATTTTTGGCGGATCCGCCATTTACCAAACACCCCCTACATCTATATGTAGAATATACACACAAAATCTACCATTAGGTAAAAAAATAAAATAATTTACTTTGTACCAAAAAAATCTACCATAATTTAAGGGCACAAGTTAGTTATACTAATTGAAAAAATTATGGTAATAAAACAACTAATAATTAATTAATTTATTAATTAATCTAAATATCTAATTACGATATTTAATTTATAACCGACGACGACCATCATACACATATAAATATAAATAGCCCGGCCCCCTCCCTAATAACGTATTATTAATCATTCATTCATTCAATAATCACTCATCATAATCCTTCATTAGTCTCTCTAGCTAATATCAATTACTTGGTATTATTATTATGGCAAATTTACCAGTTGGTGTTCGTTTCAAGCCTACTAAACTCCAACTCATCACCTATTTTCTTTGTAACAAGATTGAAGGCAGCCCCTTGCCTCCCTTCTACCCTCAACTCTTAGATTACGACGCCTACTCCGATCATCCCTACCAGGTGTTGCGTTCCACCAAGGATGCTCGAGGCGTTAATGATGTGGAGGAAGGCTACTTCTTCAGCCACCTCAGCAAGGCCAACCCCAACGGAAAGCGAGTCAGTCGGTGCATCAAAGGGCAGGGAACTTGGTCAGAGAAGTCCAAGACTAAGAAAGTGTACGATAATAATATGAATGTTGTGGGGATGGACAAGTACTTCAAGTTCAAACCGCTACTTAACGATGATGATGATGATGATGAGTGGATGATGCACCAATACTCGGTTGTTGGGAATAATGAGATTGTTTTGTGTCACATTACCAAGAAGCCCGATTCTCATAATAATGACGACAATAATGAGAGATGTAGTAGTAGGGGATTGAAAAGGGATGGTGGGACTTATGCTACTGCGTCTGTGGCCTTGGATTTGGAAGAGTGTAATGCAAGTAAACGAGGGCATTTTGATAATAATCAAGATGAACCTGCTGCTATCATCATCAACCCTAATACCCAATATTATTGTCCCGTCGTACCTCAAGACGACAACTGTGGGGTCCGGGTGAGGAGGCAAGTAACAAAGCATTGGCATCGGAGATAGAAGGGTTTCTTGGTTTTGAAGCAAAAGAAGGTAATGAGGATCAAGTTAGTATGAAGGTGGAGGAGTTTCTGATAGAAGGGATGATCGATGAGAATAAGAATGTGGAGGAAAAGAAGGCAAGTAACGAGAAATCATTAGCAGCGGAGATAGAAGGTTTGATGATGCTGGAGAACCACCACACATTATTATTTCCGGCACAACAACAAGAAGTTGAAGAAGAAGAAGAAGGCAACAACAATAATGTATTTAACCAAATAGGGATGCTCCATCTCCCGGATATCAACCTGGAGGATTATCCCATGATGATGCCAGGATTCGAGTTGATCGAGTAACACCACCACCACCACCACCCAGTTTGTTGATGACGGCTTCATGGATAATAATATGGGTTCGCTCCAACCCTTGCCGGATTTCCTTTTTTAGTTAATCAAAAACCGTTGATCAGATCGATCGAGGCAAAATGTAAATCAATACATAGATCACGTTGATATGGTTAACTTGTTTAATTTGGATGAATTGCATAACAACAATGGTACGTACATACGTTTCTATTCATTATCCCAGCCATGTTTCTTCTCTATTATGCAAGAAGTTTTAACCTCATAATTATTTCTCTGTTTAAAAGTTTAAACTATTACTCACAAGTCACAATTACATTATTTTTTTTTATTTTTTGATTCAACGAAGAGCGTACTCCGTATTACATTATTGTGAAAGAAATTAAAACGATATTATTACTCCGTATTCTCTATTTCTTGATAACTCACTTCATGTGTATAAATATATGACAAAACAGCCTATTTAATTAATTAATTGGTTTGTTAATCACGTCCGTATATATTATGTGTATTTCATCTTTGTACAACTTGAGACAAAGAGCCTATTTAAGTAAAACAATCTTAATATTAACCTGGATAAAAATGATTATAGCTAGGTTGGTCTTAGTGGTGTAGAATTGGGTCCCACACACGCACGTCCTCTCGCTTCACCACCATGGACTGGTGGTGGCTGGTGGTTCACCATGCCTGTGAGCTTGGTTTTCAAGTGGGAGAGAGTCATCAACCATGCATCCGACGATGAAACAGTCAAAGTTTGTAATAGGACGTTTGCATTTGTATATACGACTTGCCATACTTGCTCACTCACTCATCACTTGGTCTTGTCCGTCTTAAGCCGTAAAATAACGGGTCAAATACTAGCATATGGACTATTAATAAGGACAAAATATTTAACATTTTCTAGGTAATTTATCATGTGATTTGGTATATATTTGATTCATTTTAAAATTTACGACGGATAATGTCGTCGTAAACAAAAACTAGTCATAATGAATTATGGAGTAGTATATGTGAGACCTTTTGTTTCATATCTAAATGATCTACTCCATGTCTCGTCTCATGAAACATCACCTTTTTCTATGACATATCATTCACATATGTATATAGTACTAAGAACTAATCCTCCGTATTCCCTATCAAATCGATATTGTATCCATCGTTAGTACATCGTACAATTACAAAAGACTGAGACATGAAATTTTAGGCACAAAATGAGACTCCATCATAAAACGGTTTAAAATGATACTCCACCAATTAGACACACGTATGGGTCTAAACCACATTCACCAAAAGTAGAAAGAGTCTTATCTAATAAATCGATCTATAAGACTAGGATTAATGGGGTGGGGAAAAGGTGGAGGTGGAGGGTAAATTAAATTTGGACCCAAACCTATTTTGTTCAACGATGGGTCCAAATAGGACATCTCCCACCTTATTGTTAACCTTACACTTGCCATCTTGTAATTGGTTTTATTTTTTGTATTTGTTATAAACTTTAAAATGAATATATTTAAAACATACTTTATTAAAATAAAATAAAAAAATTCACCAATATTCATATTTTTTCATGCTCTATAAATAGACACCAACTTTGATATAGTTTTACTCCAAAAAAATTTGTTCATTTTCTCCCTTATTAATTACTCTCTTTTATCTTCAAAATATGGATAAAACTTTTGTAAATTTGTAATTTAACAACCGTAATTAGCTACTTATATATTTGTCTCTTTTTTTATGATAAAAAAAAATTATGTTTTTTTTTTTTAAATAAAAAAAATGTAAATTCGTAAAAAGTAATATTTTCCATTAACGTAAATACATAACCGACTTCGTAAAATAATTATTGATTGTTCAATAAAATGATTTTTTAAATTTTAGATGGAAAAAATAATAAAGAATATGTAGGACCATGGTGAAAGAAAGGTGTGAATAAAGGTAGAAAAGTTAGTGTGGGTTTGATAAGTTGGGTGATAAATAAAGAAGAATATTATATAGGTTGGACCTTGGTGAAAGAGAGTAGGGATAAACATGGTCTAAATGATACAAGTAAATTCGATATTTAAATCAATAGTTAATTAATAATAAAATAGAAATGGGTCTCAACCATCGTCGTAAGGTTTTGATTGAATTAGTTCCAGAACAACATGGTATCATATCAGAGTCAGAGGTCACGAATTCGAACTATGTCCATCCCCAAAATCTCGAACTTTGAAGTGAAATCTCAGTACATGGTACGGGAAACCTGTGCACACTAACCACTCTTCATACCCGATGGGCATTCAAGTGAGGGAGCGTAATAGAATAAAATTGCTTGGGTCTCAACCATCATCTGGTTAATGTTGATACCAATTAGACATACCGACATATGTATAAATTTAAACCACGTTCACCTAACAAAGAAAGAGTATATTAAATCTAAAAATATACCTGAAAATTTGATATTTATATAATAATTACCACTCCGTATGACCCAATTTTTTGGTCAATTGTTTTGCAACTGATTAATGTAATAGGACACACAGTCACTCAAGTACGTAGTACGTACGTACGTAAGTCTTCAGTTCTTCGTCCCATGATATTAAGTACGAGTAGAATTCACGTGGGCATAGTAGAGATTTAGCATGGACAATTATAGACAAATGGTAAAAACTTTAAACAGCAAAACATGTCCATGTGAAAACACCATGCTCTATATACTCAGTACTGTACGCGTGACCTGTCTCCCGAGACGATCAAAAATGTTTTTATAAAAATATACTTATGTTATATGTTACTCTGTATATGGTTGGCCTGGACCTGAGATTAGAGCCGGTAAAAAATGACATGACACGAACCCGTAACGAAATAAATGGGTTTGGGTTGAGGGTTGATGATTCATTTATGTAAGTAGATCGACACGAACACGACTCGAGATTTAATTGGGTCGGGTTTGGGTTGAGGTCCCAAAACACGAACCTGACACGAATAACCTGTTTATTAAATTAGTCTAAATATTTTTAATTATTTTTAACATAAATATGTTAATACTTTCCAAATATGGACATGACACGATAACACGACACGAACCCGACACGAAATAAATGGGTTTGAGTTGAGGTTTAATGACCCATTTATGTAAGTGGGTCAATACGAACAAAACACGAAACTTAAATGGGTCGGATTTGGGTTGAGGGGTTCGTGACCTGTTTACCAATGACACGAACACGAACCGATCTGTTTGTCAGGTCTACCTGAGGCAATCTAGAGAAAGTGAGTCCAGTGTGACACGATCTAACTCTTTCTTAGAGTTGAGGCTGGGCTTACATTGGCCGTGCAGCCCTCCCAACACGGACTACTGGTCAAGAATACATGTGATACTCCGTACATTTATTAGGAAAAAGAATATTTTGATTTTTTATGTTAAAAAAATGATTCCTAATACTGAAAGTGTATATAGACAAATGACGCAGCTTCAATCTCTCATTCATTGCATACAACACTCACTAGTCACTAGTTGTACCAAATTTTGAGCTAAATTTTTGTTTAAAAAAAAAAATTGTGTACGTCAGTACGTGTAATTTTCACACAAACTTGTGAAACTCTCTCATTCGTTATACCAATATTATTATTATTATTTGGTTTTATTATATTTTTTTCACTTTTTAAATATTGACTTGTACCCTGTATTAAGTAATTTATACGTATATAAGTAATTCTTTGTTTTAGTTATTATAAGTTCAGAACAATTTCTATTAGTTCTATTCAGTTTCTATCAGTCTAGTTCAGTCTCATTTCAGAAGAAACAACTCGTTCAGTCTCATTTCAGCAGAAACAAAAAAGGTGTTAGGCCCACTTAAATGGTGGGCCATGGTGTGCACTGTAGCGAGACATAGGGGCCCATGATAAAGTATTTGGGTTGGGTTTATTGTACTACTTGTAAATTAATCATATTTTCTTTGTTATAGTTCCTTCTCTTATCTCTTTATAAGCCAACATAGTTTTGTATCGTCTTCTTCAGAATAGCCCTAGTTTTTTTTTATGTTGTGCATGTACCACAAAATAGTGTATATATTTGGGTCATACATCAAAAGGAAGAAAATATATAGCATAACCATAATAATGTCATCTAATCGGAGGTCGTCGGTCGCATCGAGTAGTAGTGCAAATGACAAGGAAATGAATGAGCTAATCTTCAGATTACAAGCATTATTGCTACCGGAGATGACGAACCGTACTAACCTAGGCAGGGTACGTAAATATAATGTCATTTTTGTGTTTATGTTAGTTGTTTTTTTTGGCAAAACTTGAATGAACACGTATTATTTTAGGCGGCAATAGCAGGTACCAGTAAAGCAAAGCCGTTGAGCAGTGAAGTACTATACTTCAGTTCAGTTCATCTCCTACGAAGAGAGTTTTAGACAAGTGTAATACCGTCTTTATTTTCTAACTAGACGAAAATATGAAATAATGAAACGCAATACAACAAATCAAACTGGAGTATTAAGTGTATGTCTTTTATATGCATGCAGCATGCATGTACACATTCCTTTCCTTTGTGATCGTAGATTATGTACACGCATGCAATTTTGTTACGAGAGTTTATTATCGTCCATTTCCTTCATTTTTTTTACCGTCTTGTTGATATAGTATATCTTTAAATACCGTGTCATCCGTAGTTTAATCTAACGGTAATTGTATTATTATGTAAATTAGATGCCAACGTCGGAAATATTGGAAGAAGTATGCAAATATATAAGGAAGTTGAACAAAGAAGTGGAGGACTTGAGTGAGAGACTATCTGAGTTACTTGCTTCGACGACGGGCTACACTCACCTTCTTGATGCCGATGATGTCCTTACTAACCTCCTGCGCCCTAATTGATTACTCTTTCCGTCTCAATCATCAATCATTTGTCTACATATATGCACTAATGCACGTAGTAAATGATAAACAAATAAGATATCTTTATTACGGAGTATCATCTCGAGTAGTATGTAAAGAACAAAAAGGTCCATTTGTGTATTAATATAAGCCTATAGATTGGAAAGGAAATTTATACTACGAGTATGATCCTAAAGCTCGAGTGAGACATCAATCACTTAGAGTTTGTTAATTTGTCAATCGTCTCCTCCACCTGAATACTGAATAGAGCTGATCAAACGGCCAGAACCCACTACTTGGCATGACCCAACCCGCCACATATACGACATTTTGGCTGTACTAGCCCAGTCCAAATGCGCACAGTCCTGGCCAAAGATCACGTCGTCTACTTGTGAACTACTCGTATTCCATAACAAACTATTATTCCTTCTCATCCATTCAATTCTTTACGTCCACCATTTTTGGTAGTACTTCTTTACCCATAGTGAAACAAAAAGTCCGAAAGTGATGGGCTGATCGTTGATGGCCGAGATCCAATTAATAAATACGGAGTATTTTTTATTCCATTTTAGGATTTTTTTTTGGGTGCTAAATGAAACTTCAACAAAATATCACTATCAAAGGGAAAAAAAACTAAAGTGATTGGCTCAATTGCAAACAAAAAACTGCATTGGATTTTCCACAAGAAAGGTAGAATAATCATTAAGCCCAACAAATTAAAGCTGAAAACAAAGAGCTGAACATTTTATATTAGAAAGATTCTGCATTCAAGTGAAGTTCAAGGCTTTTTTTAATTTGCTTTTGTCAATATGCTCAATCAAGTAGGTTCAGCCGAATTCAGTAAGTAATTGATTAAATGTCAATCGCGATTTCATTAATATAATCAAGGCTACATTGATCCTACAAGGGTCGGGACAGGCTGCGACCAATTCTCTGAGAAGAACTTGAACTGAAATTCACCCTCAACGATGATCATTCTACTTAATATAAGTCTAGAAGTGATAAAGAACATTGTCTAACATCTTGAGTTCAAGATTTAGGTGAAGGGTAATCAATCGTAATTGAAGGTTCATTCCTCATAGTCCTCTTCTCCGTCTCCACCGGAAGACTTTTTAGCAGCCGACTTCAAATTCTTTCGCTTCACTCTTCCTGGACCACCTCCTCCAAATGGACTCATCAACGAGAAGTCAATGTGCTTCTGCGACTCAACCCTCACCAGGAACGATGGGACGTTCACCACCTGCTTTCCCACCCTGTCAAGTCAAAACCATAAATATTTCAAAGCACACAGCATTTGACATCCAAAAAAATACATTTTCATATTCCAATGATAGAGTGAGTGATTCACAATTTAGTCAAGAATCCACACATTTTATGTCGAGAAAATGCACATCGATTGTTCTAATCAACTAGTATCAGAAGCAAGCAACTATTATACAGTACGAGTTATGTTTCGTGCCTGGTGCCTCCCAAATGATTCAACAGTTGATGGCATATGTCAAAGCTAGGGCAAACCAAAGAAGTCATTCTTTCCCACAATCAAATTGAAAGAGTAAAACAAACAGGGCTACCTGATATGTTTTTGCTTGATAAGAAGGCGAGCATGGTGGATAGACTTGGCCATTCCAGACTTAAAGACAAGTGTCTGAAGACGACGCTCAAGAAAGTCCTCGACAGTAAGACCCAAGACATAGTCGAGCTTGTTTTGACCGTCGGGCAGTAAACCATAAAGGTTCATCCTACGAAGCAGAGCCTCACCCTCAAAGATACGGCGTGGGTTCCTCTCGTCAAGGGTGAGCAGATGACGAGCTGCATTACGGATACGACTCAACACAAGCTGAACCCTCAACACCTCCCTCTTGTTCCTAAGCCCGTACTCTCCCACTACCTTCAATTCACCATCCAATCGCTCTTTCTCGTAGGGCCTCCGAGGCTTCTTAAATGTCTTCCCATCTAACAATCAACATTATTTATCACCAATCACTTTACATTATGAAATTCCATAAACCCTAAATTTAGATCGTCTTAAGCAAAACTAACAGCTCAAATTATACGTTGGGTTACAATGTGAACAATTTTCTTAAAATTTGTATTATACTCTGTATTCAGTCAATTTCGACGGATACTCTGTATTACACTTTCCCAATCATTTGTTTACCTCAATGAATGGGATTCAGGGATTATCGATTCTACAAAGATGAATGCTCAGTACAAGACACAACCCGCAAACCCTAATCGTTTAAAAACATGATCATGAACAATTAGATCAAATAAGATGAAGAAACCCTAATAAAAGTCTAATTACCTCAATGTAAAGCGTAACTCGCATACAAAATATACAATCAAAACACGGATTAATAGAAAAAATTATGAACAGAATAACAGATAGCAAAACGCAAATCTAGCATGTAGCATAAAATCACAGAAATAAGATAAAAAGTATGAGGGAGGGTAAAAAGGGTAAATGGGAAGAGAAGGAGATCATACAATTGCGGTAAAAATTAACGTGCACCATTGTTGTGTGTTGTGTCGCAGGAAGGTGAGGCAGGGGATGGTGCAGTAGGGGGTTTGAAATGGAATGATAAACCCTAGTTATAGTATTCCACTCTCACTTTGTTGGGCCTAAACTCTAAATTGTGTTCTGGCCCAACCCCATTTGATTTGAACACATGAGTCCCTCGATTCGATCTAATAGACGGTCTTTATAGAACGATTACAAAAGAAAATTATCTGAGTTAAAAATGGTTACTTATTAGGTGTCGTTTGGCCTTGCTTGTGTAAAATAGTTTTTGTTTCTTAAAATGAGTTTATTCACAATCTACTTATCCGAAAAGTTGTAGGTGTTTGGTTATAATTTTGCACAACGGTTTTCCAGTAGGAGCTTTTTTATTTAATCAAATCAAAACAAAAACAAAAATATAACTTTAAAGTATATATCAACATGAATATCTGTTTGTAGAGAATGAAAAAAATATGAAAATACATGTACTCCGTATTTATTTATTGAAATACCTATAACATAAAATTCATCATTTATGCATTAAATATCTTAAAGATAAAACTAAAAGCTAGAATCATCAAATTGATGTTTCTACTTTAATTTCGTGGCTTTTCAAAAATTGATTTTAAGTTGTAAAAATGGTGTGTTTGGGCAAGTAAGAACTAATACTGTAAGCACAGAGTAGTAACTTCTAAAAGCCATGCCAAAAAGCACTTAAGTTTATTTGTTTGGATTTCTCTCTCTTTTTTTTTTTTTCCTTCAATGAAAAGCACATTTAACTAAATTTTAGGTTATGAACGGCTGAGCAGGTATGATAGTATTATTCCGTATGAGATAGCCCAATAAAACAATTAGCCTATGTTTGGATGAAAATGAAATTATTTGTCAAGATAACGAAAAGTAGGTGAAAAGATTAGGAGACCTCTGAATCAATCTATTTCTCCATCAATGTAGTTGCAGAGTATTACGCAACATCCGGAGAAAATATTATGTCCTCCATTTATTGATTTATTCCCTTCTTTTCTCTCATCTCCATCTCCTTTCTATTTTTGTATCAAAATGATTCCAAAAACACACCCTTAATTATGATTAAAGATGGTAGTCGAGGATACATAATTACATTTACAAGTGAAAATTAAAGCAATGGGACATGGTAGAGGTTCCTAATTAATTAAGTTTGACCACAATTTTGTATCTTTGGCTTCTTATTTCTTGCATGCTCTCAGTTAATCATCATTGTTCATTTCTTATCAATCATTTTTATTTCTTGTCAATCTCAAGTATCATAATTAAAAAGCATACACTGTAAACCAATTAGTGCAACAGATGAGTATGTAACTCTGTCAATAAATAGTTTCATACTGTACTAAATTAGTTTTAGATATACATGACGCATATAACTAACTTCATTCATCACGTGAGAGTTCGTTCTCTCATCAATTAACGTTATTGACATTTAAGAAATCGTCTCTGATAAATTTTTGTGCATAATTGAGGGATATTGGATCAGTCTTGAGTGTTGTGAGTTGTGAGTGAGTGTAGGTGTAAGAGAAAAGTGAACAAGTGATGGAGTAGTGCATGCTGGATGCTGGATGCTGGATGCTGCAGTGCTTTATGTTTACCTCAAAGGGAAGTTTGCTTGCATGTTGCTTGCTACCCGATAGGAAGCATCTCTCACTTGTCTGTCTACCTAATTTGCTTTAATTTGATCCGTCCTAATAAAATAAATGATGGACGGATATCCAAATAAGAATGTGGGTATAAATTTTGTTAGGCTCCCTTTAAAATATAGTCCTACACATACAGATCTAGGGAGTGGCAGTAGTATGTAGATAGAGTAGTATACACTCAAAGTTACTCCGTAGATTATATTATTATATGCAAATGCAACTAGAAAGTTTTGGCAATGTCCAGCACTCAGCTCGTATCGTCACACTCCATCCCCATGTATAGTTATGATGCATGCATACGGAGTAACTACTGTCGAGTAGAGTAGTGTTTTTTCTAGTCAAGTTCCACGCTTTGAATTGGATCCCTGAATTACACACGGGTTCTTCTATGAAGTCCTTTCATAATAACAATTGTAGCAGTGTACCGTGTACGTACGAGATCTCTTGTATAGTAAGCAGTATTTTTGCATTTAACGCTACAACAACGCAAATGAATCTCACTCCATCCCCCCGCTCCTCCACCAATTCAACCTATATATTGTATCTCGCATTTATGTTTGTGCATTATCGAATCATTTCACACCAAGTGACACAATTTGAATTGTCGGTAGACTTCTTTGCATGCATGCCTTCTCATTTACTCCCTAATTTGAGACCTCTTTATTTTTATACTATGTATCGGGATAGTTTTTACCCCCGCTGATTTGTAGGTTTCTTTTATTTTATTATTGTCATGGAATTTCAAACGATGTTAGATCCTCAATTACATTTGATCAAGTCAATCAAGTCATAGGAGAACAAGCTAAGGCCTAATATATCCTATGCATAAACTTCTCCATGGAAAATCGATTTGAATGGATCGCGGGTTGAATGAAGATTATTCTTAGTTACTCACTCGTCATCTTTTAATTAACTGAACCACCATTCAATATCATTACTCTTTTTAAGTACATGGTCAAAGGTTAAAAAATTAACTTGATTTATTCAATCAACTTTTAAAGTTTTAATTATCATCTTATATTCTTATTGAATTGTTCATTCACAAATGATGGAAATTAATCTTATTGAATTGTTCATTCACGACTAGATACTAATGTTAAGCAAATGGCGGATGGCAGCCGAAAGTTCAATCATATGTCGCAATCACGATCTATTATCCTTCAATCCTTTGTATAGCGCGCGCATATATAAGTTCACAGGGGTGCTAATTGATCATAATTTATGATTAATAATTAAAGAACTACGAAAACTATACAATAACTAAATTCATCCAAAAAAAAACTCTTAATTTGTTAATTTTTCTAAAAAAGACAAATATGTCTCTTAAAACTTTCTCCATTTTTAGCATATTATTATATGCATAGTTGTTATCCCTATTTTATAATGATTATGTTAATTACAACCATAGGGTTGTAAGTAAGGCATTAAAAGTTTCCAAATTTAGTATAAACATAGAATTTGAAGCCCAAATTGCACATGTATCGATGCAATTAATGTATGTATTGAAAAATTATTTCCTCTTATGGCCTTTTAAATACAGTACTGTGGACATGACGTAGGTCCACCCCGACGCGGCCACGCGCGGGTTTGGGTAGGCGAATGAATCTCGTGGTGAGATTGCTCTCGGGTTCGAAATTTAAGTCAAAATGGAGTCGCCACCGAATTTTGTGGTTATTCGGAACCATACGAGCCCACTCTATGTCGTCATGGGCTTTACACAAAGTAAGCCCACTTCGATTTCAGAGTTCATTGGGCTCGTCCCTTTGCATTGCAATACCGATACCGTATAAACCGGCTTTCGTATATAGAATGACTCTCGTGCGCCAAGGGTTTCGGACATCCGGAAACCAAAGGTTCTGAGTAAGGGGTGAGGGTACGTGTTGGGAAGCCCACTAAGGACACCCAACCCCGCCCGCACATGGCGGCCTCTACTAAGACATCGTTCGTGTTCGTGTGAGCGCGCTAGTAAAACGATTAAATGATATGCAAACAGCGTTTTCGGGCTAAGCATGTGAGTTATTGGTTAACTACGTCATTTAATGCATCTTGATTCACGTCAAAGTGATTTAGCATGTGATGTTCATTTAAGGCAATAAATGGCAAACATCAAGAATAGAAAACTCGTAAATAAATTACAAATTACACGGGCGGAATACAACCCGGAATTCACAATACAACGAGCAATAAAATAGAATAATTGAATTATAAACAGCAAATGTTAACTAGAAACGGACCCGTATATAATAAATATAAACTAGACCGTAAGTTGTGCAAATGGACGAACTTTAATTAATTACGCATTATATTGCATATTAATCAAAGGACGGAGGTTCGAGACCTAGGTGTGGTGCTAACCCGATCTCAAACCTCGATGCCTTGTCCCGACTTATCACCTCGAGAAATGGAGTCTAAATTAATTATGTGTCGGATACGACTAAAGAGTCGTCGACATAAAATTAATAGCGCGAGACCGTCGATCAAAATCGTTTTAGGTGTCATGATATGCATGAGTTTTGAAAATAGAATAGTCACGTGATAGTCTTTACACGTGATGACTAATGTCGATAAAAAGACGAGGCTTGAAAGTGTGTGTCAAGACCCTCGGTTTTCTGGGTTACAGGACCCACTCGGTCGAGTCATGGTCTGACTCGGTCGAGTGCGTCCTCAAAAAAGTTTCTGCCCAGTGTTATGGACGCTACTCGATCGAGTGGCCTAAGCACTCGGTCGAGTAGCCCCTCGAAAAAGGGTCTGCCCAGCCTGATTGGACGCTACTCGATCGAGTGGCCTATGTACTCGGTCGAGTAGTTCCTGTACGAGTGTCAACTCGTCTCGTTTTTTGAGGTTGAAAACGACGGTCGGCCGAGTTAAATACAAATATCGCATGATTTGAATTTAACTCGACCTCCGGCACTTTAATCGTGTATATGTACGATTATAATACCGTTGTCGGGACTTTATAAAAACGTTTACGTGAAGAAAGTTTGAATTAGTAACGGAATGCTTCCCTCTACGTCACAACATCGAAACTAACCCTTTCGGTTTATATGATGTCGGTTTTCGTGTCAATGGGTTCCGCACTAATTAAAATGGGATCGAATACGTTCAACTACGATTAGTCGCGATCACGTCACGCCTTTGAGCACATTGGGGCGGGGCTCCTCGAAAGGGCTCCACCTCCGTCGTTGCTCGTAAAAGGATTAGACGGACTTTAGGCGACAATTATAGTCAAACGTATCCGAAACCGAGATTTTGATACAAGATATATATATATACGCGGTATGGTTATAATGTTAGCAACGAAATGTAAAAGTTAGTATGCAAAAAAAGTAAAATGTTAGAAGGTTAGAGTTAGTGTTAGGATTGCAATACTATTATAAGTATAATATTAACGATACAAAAATGTAAATAAAAGCAATAAAGATCGAGATGGGGTTTAGGACACCCTCAACATACATGCTTAGTAAGGACCTCGGAAATGAGCTCGCGAATAGTGACGGGACTATGGAGTATCGAGGATGTATGCAAGTTATGGTGTGTGTGTGTGTGTGTTGTCGGTTTATCGAGGGACAAGGGACTCGGTTTCTTGTGTATAGGGCTTAGGGTTGCTAAGGCTTGTAGTGTAGAAAATGTGACTGAAATGTGAGGTGAATATGGGGTAAAAATGGATGTGTAAGTGTTGGTAAAAAGTTCTTGAAATGAATGGGGTTAAGGGGGTATTTATAGGAGAAACCCCACGACTTAGGGTCACTCGATCGAGTGCCCTAGTGCACTCGGTCGAGTGCCTTCAGGAATGAATCTGGTCCGGTTTTTTGACGCTCCACTCGACCGAGTGGGTCAATCCACTCGATCGAGTGGGTCAAGCAAATCGAGACAAAATAGGAAGGAATTGATATTGTTTGTTTTGATTGATTTTTGAATTTGGATTTGTGCGCCAGCTGAACCTGGCTGATTTATGAGACGGTTTCGTCTTTGACCGGGTTTTGACCCGGTCGCTAAAAGACGGGATTTATCTTTGGTGTCAGTTTTGGCCCAAATTAGTCTCATTTTGCTCGGAACGACCCACTGGGCCTGAATTTGATGTCTGTTTTGTAAGATTATTACTCCGCTAAAAGTCCATGTCAGATATTATTGATTTCGGGCCCAAATCCGAGTATACTAAGTCACGTTTGCGTCCGATCATCATCGGGTGTTTGTTGGGAACTGCTATAGACACTAGCAGGCAAAATGCGGGTGTCTACAGAGCCCCCACTCTGACTGAGGCTTGGACAAGGCGAAAGTCAGAGTAGCTACCAGGCCAATCGCAGATTACGACCTGACAGCCTTCCGGTCGGGTCGTTTATAGTCCAGTAGACTTGCGTGAAGGGCTCGCCAGCCATAAGCAGAGGGTCATACCTGTCCTGATGATGATAGCTCCGCGGGGAGTCAGACTTGTTGCATAAGTCCTAGGTGTGCCTATATGTGGGCCCATCCCGTACCATTTCGGGGAAAATGCCGCCTCGGGCGTTCCGCTGGGGAAATATGTGAGTTGTACGGGCTTGCTTTTGAAGCCTTGAGTCGTGCCTGACCTGATGATGATGCTCCGTGGGGAGTGAAACTTGCCTTTCGGGGCGCAGGTGTACCCGTATGCCGACACATTATGCCTTGGATGTAGCATACCGGGGGAAAGTTGACTCTGTTGGGGAATAAAACTTGTGCCTGGAGGTGTAGGAGTACCCGTATGCTGATACATCACATTTTGGATGTAGCGTTCCAGGGAAACATCGACTCACGCTGGGGAGTGAAGTAGTGGCGCGGGGACTTGCTTCTGAAGTCCTGAGGTGTACCTGTATGCTGACACATGATAAATTGCATGTAACACATAGGCAAAACACCGACTTGTGCTGGGAAAAGCACTAGATTTTGAAAAAAGTTGAAATTTTCGAAGAAGGAATTTTTTAGAAAGAATTTAGGAAAGCTCAGGATAACTAGATTCCTATTCTGGGTTCAGGTCAGGCCTGCACATGTTGGGGCCCAATTTACTGAGGAGGCAGGGTTAGTCAGGTTATTGCCAGGCTTCTATATTATAAATACAGGTTTCCTGCTTCAGCTTTCTGCACCTCAAATCAAAAACCCTTCTCTTCTCTAAAAAGAATCTCTCAGTCCTTCAAGAAGTCAAGTTCCTGCCATGGGTATCGAGCATCTCACTTCAATGCTTTTTGCCTGGTCCCAACACTTTCGGGACGAAGACAGGATTCAGCTGACCCAAATGGGGATTACCAGCCTATTTCCTCTTAGGCGTCTGGTGCCTGATGTGCATTTCTTGGATGCTTGTTTGGCGCTTTGGGATACTACCCACCATGTCTTCGCGTTCCCGCGGGGAGAAATATGCCCTCTTCCTGAGGAGATCGCAGCCATTGGAGGTTGGAGCCCTGTTGCTCGCCCTGCCATTCCTCCGTTCTACCCGGACCCGAGGAGGAGACTGAGGGATTTCTTGGGTCTGTCTCATGCTGAGACAGATCGAATGGTGCGGGGAGATACTGTCTCCCTTTTCGACTTGGCTGACAAGTTCATGAATAGCCAGGATGTAAGGGCTACGCCTTCTCACCGGCGTAGGGCTTTCGCGTTTTGCATGCTGCACCGCTACGTGTTTGAGGGGTTGATGGATGCTGACTCATGCGTGGGTCAGATCAGGCTGATTGGAGTGGTTGACCAGATGGAGACTGGTCACAGCCCTGCTTGTCTAGCCACGGGAGAACTCATCATGGGTCTGGATGCTAGGCGACTTGACCCAACCCGGCAACTGACGGGGAGTACCCTTATTCTGCAGGTAAACGTCTCTCGATTTTTTCAATTTTGCTTCGCGCGATTTTTTTTGTTTCGCGGTTTCTTGAAGTCCGTAAGTCACTCGATCGAGTGGACTTACCACTCGGTCGAGTGGAGTCTGTAACGTGCTTCTGCCGGCCTGTGAGGGGCTTACTCGATCGAGTCAGAGGGTGCACTCGATCGAGTGTCATACCTGGTAGTCTTCTGTTTGTTTTAGCGAGTCTTACTCGATCGAGTCAGGTGGTGTACTCGATCGAGTGTCATACCTGACGAGCTTCTGGTTGTCTTAGAGAGCCTCACTCGATCGAGTCAGAGGGTGCACTCGATCGAGTGGGCTGTAGCGAATCACTCCGTTACTCATGAATTCCGTTTGCAGGTTTGGCTGTCGGAGCGCTTATCGATCATAGAGCCTCCTCCAAGCGTTCCAAACTACCGTAGCAGCCAACTCAGTTCTAGGGGGCGCAGGATAAGCTCGAATCACCATATAAATCGAGCTTACTGGGACGAGGAATTGGTGTTCCACGGTGGCCCCTTGATTAGGTGGACGGTTGCTTGGTGGTTCCTTTCCAAGCTGACGGGGTTGGCCAAGAGGGACCAAGCTCGTTACCTCGTGATCTTGTCCCTTGACTGGACAGTTCACATCTACCCGGACCGCATTCTGAGGCAGTTCGGTTCGTCTCAGCGCATTCCTGAGACTGAAGCTATTATTAGCATCTCGCTCCAACTGACGGACGCTATGTGCGACACCTGGTTGCAGAGGTGGTTTACTCGTCCTACATGGACTATTCCCAACCCTTGCCAATCCGCTTGGGTTTCCCGAGCTTACGAGAAATGGACTTCTGAGGAGTCTGAGGAGGCCCGCAAAGTTCTGAAGGTCGATGAGGCCTTCGAACTGGTCCGTCGGGAGACGGCAAAGGACAACAGGGGATTCTACGATGAGGGAGAGACCCCTGCTACCTTAGTCCGACTAGAGTCGGGTCTTAAGTCACATACTAAGACTCGAGCTAGAGATGCCGGTGCTAGTGGCACGCGGGGGCGGCAAAGCCCCCAGACTGACTTGGAGCGGCGACTTGGGCCAAGGCTGGCGGCTCGGGACCGACTAGGTCCGCGTGACCGGCTCCCTGAGCCTGTGAGGGCCCGGCTTGGGCCAATCGAGGTGGACGAGGACTCAAGTTCCAAGAAGCGAGTCCGGGCTAAAGAGGTTCCTGTGGTGATTCGGGAACGCTCTCCTCCGCGTCGTCGCCAGTGGACGGCCAAGGAGGCCAAGGACAAAGGGAAGGGCAAGATGCCTTAAATACCGAGTCCTTAGTTTTATTATTTAAATATTATTATTATTTTTTGTCGTGTGTTTTTTTTTGTAGTTTTTTTTTGAATTCCTGCACTTTGTAATTTTCCCAAGCTCTTTGGGTTTTTTTTTTTTGTGATAAATAAAAGGAAGTTTATTATTAAAAACGTTCCTGTCTTTTCTCGATCGCATTGGTTGTGCCCTTTTGAGGGGCTGCCTACGTATCCGCAATTAGCAGAATCAAACCAAACGTAGTTCCGGCTTTGCAATCTCGAATTACACCAAGACTATTGGTTCAAGATGTTTTGCGACAGTAGAATAAAATAATTCTAGCTCATTGACTTGCTTTTTGTAAAATAACTGATTTTGATAAAAAAAATGCTAATGACATTGAGAAATGGCTAAGGGTAGTAACGCTTCAGCTGGTCCAGGTTGGTTGGGTTGACAAACTCATTCCCGTCCAGGTCCGTCAGCATTACTGCTCCCCCTGATAGGATTTTCTTCACCAGATACGGCCCAGCCCAGTTGGGTTTGAATTTTCCCATTGGGTCAACTGGTAGCAAGGCTCGAACAGACTTAAGGACCAGATCCCCTTCCTTAATGTTCCTGGGCCTTACTCGCTTGTTGAAGGCCCGTTGGATCCGTTTTTGGTAAATTTGAATGTTGTTGAGAGCGCGGGACCGTCGTTCATCTAGTAGAACCAACGAATCGTACCGTGCTCGAACCCAGTCAGCTTCGGGTACTTGACTTTCTAGCAGAATTCTGAGGGAGGGCACCTCTAGCTCCACTGGTTGGACGGCCTCCATCCCATAGGTTAGGTAGTATGGTGTCGCTCCGGTTGCGGTGCGAATTGACGTCCGGTACCCCCATAGGGCAAAAGGTATTTTGTCGGGCCAGTCCCGATAATTATCAGCCATCTTTTTTAGTATGGTGACAATCGTTTTATTGGCTGCCTCTACTGCTCCATTGGTTTGGGGACGGTAGGGCGAGGATGTGTGCCTTTGAATTTTATATTTGGCCAGCAGGGCCGCGGTCTCGGCTTGGAAATGGGTTCCATGATCACTGATAAATTCATGCGGGATTCCATACCGGCATATTATCTTGTTCTGGATAAATTTGGCAACATGTTTAGCATTGAGGATGCGATATGATTCAGCTTCGACCCATTTGGTGAAATAGTCGATAGCCACCAAAATGAAGCAGTGTCCACCACTACCGGAGGGATTCACTTTCCCGATTATGTCGACACCCCAGGTTGAGAACGGCCAGGGTGACGTCATGGTATAGAGCAGAGACGGCGGCATATGCTGCACATTGCCAAAGATTTGACAATTATGGCAATGTTTGACATACAGCTGGCAGTCGGCCTCCATGGTGTTCCAGTAATACCCGAGCCTCATGATTTTTCGGACCAGCATGTGAGCATTCATGTGTGGACCGTTTTCACCATCATGTACTTCGGCCATTACCTTCTCGGCCTTATATTTGTCAACACAAAGGAGAAGAGCCCCTTGTGCCGTCTTTTTGTACAGTTGCCCGTCATCAGTACGGATGAACTGGGTGGCTAGCCTCCGCAGGGCTTTCTTGGCTCGGCCTTCCGTCCCGGGAGGATACTCTCCGTTGGTCAGGTATGCCAACACGGCCTGGTACCATGGTTGGGGATCGGTTATCTCGATGTCTTCGATGTCATGGATGTACGCCGGCTCGGACCGTCTTTCGACGCAAATTGGCATACTGGTCACATGGTCGGGAATGTTCAGCAAAGATGCTAATTTTGAGAGTGCATCTGCAAACTGATTTTCTTCCCGAGGCAGGTATATGTACTCTACCTTTTGGAATTGTTTCTCGAGATCCCTTACCCGTGCCTGGTAGGCCACGAGATTAGCATTCCGAGTCTTCCATTTTTGAAGTGCTTGGTTAATGACCAAGGATGAATCGCCATGTACCCGGAGATTTATGATCCCTAGGTTGGCGGCGGCTTGTAGCCCATAAATGCATGCTTCGTATTCTGCTGCATTGTTAGTGACGTCAAAGTCCAGTTTGATGGAGACGGGAGTATGCTCCCCTCTTGGTGATATTAGGAGGATCCCGACTCCGAACCCTCGAAAATTAGATGCTCCGTCGAAGTATAAATCCCATGTTTCGGCATCGGTATGGAAAATATCTTCGTCTGGGAAGGACCAGGTATCGGTGTGCCCTTCCTCAGTTACCGGGCTGTCGGCGAGGAATTCAGCTACTATTCGCCCCTTAATAGCTTTTAAAGGTACAAATTTTAGGTCGAACTCTGCCAACATTAGAGTCCATCTTGAAATCCGGCCGTTAAGGATAGGCTTTTCGAAGAGGTACTTGATCGGGTCCATCCTGGATAGCACATGGACCTCATAGCTGAGCATATAATGTCGGAGCTTTTTAGTGGCCCAGACTAGAGCCAAGCACGTCTTTTCGAGCATGGTATATTTGCACTCATACTCTAAAAACTTCTTACTTATGTAATAGATGGCTCGTTCTTCGGAGTCAACTGTCTGAGCCAGCATAGCCCCCATGGCTGTCTCGGTCGTTGTTAGGTATAACGACAGAGGCAAACCGGGTTGAGGTGGCATTAAAACTGGCGGAGCAGACAGGATTTCCTTGATTTTGTCGAAAGCAGCTTGGCATTTGTCGTCCCATAGTACCCGCTCCCCTATTTTCAGTTTCTTGAAAATTGGTTCACATACCATGGTTAGCTTGGAAATGAATCGACTAATGTACTGGACTTTCCCGAGAAATCCCCTTATTTCTTTTTCGGTTTTAGGAGCTCGCATCTCGGTAATGGCTTTGATTTTAGCTGGGTCGACTTCGATACCTCGTTGGCTAACGATATGACCCAGTAATTTGCCTGACGTTACCCCAAAACTGCACTTTTGAGGGTTTAGCCTCATGTTGTATTTGCGCAGTCGGGTGAAGAATTTTCTTAGGGCGGTGATGTGACCGTCCCGGTCTTTGGATTTGACGATCATGTCGTCTACGTAGACCTCTACCTCTTTATGCATCATGTCATGTAATAAGGTGGTAGCGGTCCTTTGGTATGTGGCCCCGGCATTAATGAGACCAAATGGCATGACGGTGTAGCAGTAAGTACCCCAAGGTGTAGTGAAGGTAGTCTTACTCATGTCTTCTTCCGCCATCTTGATTTGATTGTACCCGGCATACCCGTCCATGAATGACAGAAGGGCATGATCGGCCGTGTTATCCACCAGTATATCGATGTGTGGTAACGGAAAATCATCCTTCGGGCTTGCTTTGTTAAGATCCCGAAAGTCTACGCATACCCGCACCTTACCGTCCTTTTTAGGAACCGGCACGATGTTTGCGACCCAGTCCAGATATTCGGACACTTGTATGAAGTCGGCTTTGAATTGTTTGTCGACTTCTTCCTTTACTTTGAGAGACCACTCGGGCCTCATTCGACGAAGCTTCTGCTTGACCGGTTTGCACCTGTCTTTGATAGGTATGTGGTGCTCGGCTATTTCCCGGTCTATCCCCGGCATGTCCTTGTAGGACCATGCGAAGACATCTTTGAACTCTTGGAGGAGGTTTATAAACTGTTGTTTCTCCTTGGGATTTAGGGATAACCCTATCTTAAGTATCTGAGGCTCTAAGGTTGTTCCCACGTTTATGGATTCGGTCTCTTCAATTACCGGATTCCGGGACTCCCTTTGCTCGAGTTGCTCGATCAGATGTGGAGGTAAGGGTACCTGTTCGTCGGATTTCTCAATGTCATAGCATAAATCATTTTTGAAAGCAGGATTTAAAAGAGACAAGTCGTAAGCGGAACGGTTGTTATTATTAATTGAAAATTTAGAAAACAGCTCAAAGAGAGCAGCCATCTGATCATTGGTCAGAGGCGGAATTGGTAAAGCACTCAGGACAGACCCCGAGGTGCTAGCAGCAGGAATGATAGAAGGGAGGGGGGTTACAGGAGTGACTCTAGCACCGACTTCTCTAGACTCGACCTCAGACTCTGACTCAGACTCCGACTCAGACTCGGACTCAGACTCAGGCATGTCTCCCTCTCCGGCGACCAGCTTGTAGATCCTTCCTTGGCTGTCAGTCCACTTGACAGTCTTCCTCCAGGCCCTTTTTCCCGTCTCGGAGCCAACATCCGAGATCAGCTTGGTCGGGTCAAACCTGTTGCTGCGGAGAATCAGGTTGACCAGGTCTTCCTTTGGAGTCGGGGCTACGGTGTCTTCCCCGAAGAGTAGCCCCAGCGCGGGCTCGGCATCGTCCGCTCCGTCGGACTGGGTGAGGGTGAACACCTCATCTGGGATGTAGTTGCAATCCCGGGCCAAGTGGGTCCCGAGGTGCGTTGCGTTGGGTTGGTATAGTCCGACCTGGACAGCCCCGAATACGGGTGTGACAAAGTAGTCAGACAACCGTGGGCTATAAGGGCTCAAGTAGGTACCCTTCATAATGTTGCAGGCTTTTTCAATTCCTGCTCGGACAACGTTGTCCGGAGTGAGGGCATAGCCAAGGCCGAAGTGAGAGTCTTCGTCCTTAAGGACCTCGATGATCTTCCCAGCTGGAAGGTCGGGTCGAGAGGTAGCCCCCGGAAGATACCCTAGGTTTTGGAGCATCGTGTCAATGCTCGTGGTGAAGTAAGGCCTGAAAAGGTATTCTTCCTCGATCATCCCCACAAAGTCGAACCCCCAGAGGTCCGTGCGGCCCGTGGCGTTACAGCTAGCCACGGTCATTGGGGTTGCCTCTAGAGTAATAATACCGTCGAGTAGAGGCATCTTGATCTTGCGGTGGAGGGTGGAGGACACAGCTTTCACCGCGTGAATCCACGGCCTTCCTAGGAGCAAGTTGAATGAGGAGGTGACATCAATCACCTGGAATTCAAGCTCCTTTTCTACTGGGCCCGTGATGATGGCCAGTTTTATGGCCCCAGCTACCGACTTTGGGCTCCCATCAAAGGCTTGGATGGTTTGAGCGGTCGGGATATAGTCAGCCTCGGTAATGCCGAGGGCTTTGGCGGTCCTTAGAGGAAGGACATTCACGGCCGACCCGTCGTCAACTAGGGTCATCGGGAGGTACTTCCCCCGGCAAATCACCGTGATGTAAAGGGCTAAGTTGTGGGAGGTCCCGAATGGTGGCAGATCGGCCTCGGAAAAGGTGATCACTGGGCCTCCTACTTTGGTCTTACCCTTCAGGTGAGGTAGGACCGTGGCTACCATTTCAGCGGGGGTAGCTAGAGAGTCGATCTTGACTTGATCGAGAGCCTTTGTAAGTGCCTCTCGATGTTCTTGCGAGCTAACAAGGAGTTGCCATATAGTAAGGTCAACTCGGGTTCTCTTCAATTGCTTTACGACGGCTGTTTCAGCGGTCGGCTCTTCAGGGGCGACTTCCATCCCGAGTGGATCGGTGATGGTTGTCGGGATAGGGGTGTCCCTAGTGCTTGTGGCTAAGTAGGGACGACCAAGGTTGTTGCTGGCTAGGACTCGAGTTTTGACCTCTCGAATCTGTTCGGGGGTGATGGGAACGGCTTCCCCTTTAGCGAGGTAGATATCATCCTCGTCATCGAACCAAATCCCGTTCACTTGCGGGATGTAGGGGGAGATAAGGTGAGAGCAGTCGATCACCTCCCCGGCAAAGATGGCATGGGAGCTGAAAGGGTTCTCCTTGTTGCTGGGCTTATCTCCGGGTAGCGGGATTTTTCCGCTTTCAATCAGGTCCTGGATCAAGTGTTTCAGCTTCCAACACTTCTCGGTATCGTGCCCATTGCCTCGGTGGTATTGGCAATAGGCCTGAGCATTGTAGTTCTTGGAGCGTCGCTCGACCGGAACTTCAGGAGTTGGGCCTATCGGTTGGATTAGGCCTTTGGAGGACAGCCTTTGTAAGGCATAAGTATAGGTAGTACCTATATCAGTGAAGACCCGAGGTGGGGTGCTCTTCTTGGACGGGGCATCTAGTAGATTGACCGCGTCAAAAATGCTGCGGGTCGCAGCCTGGGGCTTTGTGGTGGAGGAAGAGGCCCCTTGGTATCCTTTGCTAGTAGCCTTGGTGAAGCTTTCTAGTCTCAGGTCATCTTCGATCCTCATACCCATTTCGGTAAGGGTGGTGAAATTGGGTATGACTGCGTACCGGAGGTGAACCCGGTAGGAAGGGAGGAGGTTCTTGACAAAAGCCTCCACTAAGGTCTTCTCGTTGGGCTTATCGACCAACTTCACGCTCTCGGCCCTCCAGCGTTGAAGGTATTTAGTGAAACCTTCTTTTGGCTCTTGGGCCATGACCTCCAGAGATCGCATTGTGGTTTGGATCTCGGTGTTGTCAGCATAGTTCCGAGCGAACTCGGTAGCCACATCATCCCATGTAGGGTATTTTTTCGGGTCTAGCCTATAGTACCAGGCCCGTGGGTGCTTCTCGAGGGATGCAGCGAAGAGGTTCTTGAACATGGATGAGTCCACTCCCTTGATGGCCATAAATTCCTTGAAGGCCCGCACATGTAGTAACGGGTCCTCAGTTCCCTCGAACATGGGCAAACCCGTGAGGTTCAGGTTTGCAGGCAGCTTGTCACTCACCGTGGAGTACTCTCGGCTATTCTCCCGGTGGATATTGTTACTCCCAGTCAAATGGACTTGTTCTTCTAGCCGGCGCACTGCGCTGACCAGTTCAGTTATGGGCCCAGTAGTCCCGACATTAGGGGTCCCTTGCTCCACCGTAGCTAGGCGAGCAACAATGGCCACTTGGCCAGCCCTCATTTCGGTCAGTTGGGCCTCGATGTCGGTTTGCTTCGCGACCATGGCGTCCAAAGCGGTTTGCAGACTGTTCAAAGTAGCCATCCTTCGAGCGTGTCTGGTTGCCGGTGGCCTGTCTGTAAGAACACCGCGTAATCAGAAACTGAAACCCAGATCTCGGAAAGGGAAAGGAAAAGTACATCCCGAGCATCCCTAAGAAAGGAGACTAGAGACTCGAGAAAGACATCTAGACGGGTGACTCGATGGGTGGTATAACTTCCTTAGGATTTTGGCTTTGTGGGCCTAGTCTCGTTCGAAGGAAGGTCCACGTGAGACTTTTCCCCAGACTTTTGACTCGAGTGTATGGACGGACTTTCCTTTGTAGGGGTATGCCCTACGCGGGTCGGTCGTGCCTTGACTGATAAGGCGGACTCGGGAAAGGGGAGGAAACTCGTGATATAAGATCAGCGGAGTTTCGACGCTATAGACCTTCGACATACTATGCAAAGACCCGACACACGACTAGACGGTAGGTCCTATAATAAGGAAGATTTACTAGGATAGTTGGATGTTTGAAATTTGAATGTTGAATGGGCGGATGAATTTCCAGGAGTTTTGAAAAAAAAAACGGAATTCCGAAAACCAAGATTAGAATTTTGAAAAATTCAGAAAATCGAGACGGTGTTGGAAATTCACGAATTAAAATGGGCAGCATGCCGACTAGAGAAAAAGGATATTTTGAGTCAAATCAGTTGATCCTAAATTTCGGCGGCATTCCGAGTTTTGAAAATTGGATGTTTTGAAAAGACGGGTCCCGAAACGGACATCATTTCGGGTTTTTCAAAATTTGGATGTTTTTGGAAAGATGCATTTTTTGAAATGACGGTTTTTGAAAAATAACGACACGGAAACCAAGTAGCATGTAGTCAAACAAGCATTATAACGACGCTTATGTATGCTTTACGCTAAGTCTCGGTCGGTCACAATAGGGTCTATACCAACAACGATCGCATTCTCACGAAACGGGACGGACTTCCTAGCCAATTTTGAACTAGAACCTGCCGTAAAACCCCGGTGAGTTCCGCCATCGAAGTCTTTAGCGCACCCATGTAGGAATGCACCGTGGTATAGTGGGACGTCGGTCACAAGTAACCGGCCCGGGCAAAATTTGGGTTATGCATGAACCATTAAACTAATGCGCACACACTAATATTCGAACGATTTCTCTTCGAGTCTCACCCTAGGAACCCCGATGCCATGTAGTACATCAGGTATCCCCAGCGGAGTCGCCAAATTGTGGACATGACGTAGGTCCACCCCGACGCGGCCACGCGCGGGTTTGGGTAGGCGAATGAATCTCGTGGTGAGATTGCTCTCGGGTTCGAAATTTAAGTCAAAATGGAGTCGCCACCGAATTTTGTGGTTATTCGGAACCATACGAGCCCACTCTATGTCGTCATGGGCTTTACACAAAGTAAGCCCACTTCGATTTCAGAGTTCATTGGGCTCGTCCCTTTGCATTGCAATACCGATACCGTATAAACCGGCTTTCGTATATAGAATGACTCTCGTGCGCCAAGGGTTTCGGACATCCGGAAACCAAAGGTTCTGAGTAAGGGGTGAGGGTACGTGTTGGGAAGCCCACTAAGGACACCCAACCCCGCCCGCACATGGCGGCCTCTACTAAGACATCGTTCGTGTTCGTGTGAGCGCGCTAGTAAAACGATTAAATGATATGCAAACAGCGTTTTCGGGCTAAGCATGTGAGTTATTGGTTAACTACGTCATTTAATGCATCTTGATTCACGTCAAAGTGATTTAGCATGTGATGTTCATTTAAGGCAATAAATGGCAAACATCAAGAATAGAAAACTCGTAAATAAATTACAAATTACACGGGCGGAATACAACCCGGAATTCACAATACAACGAGCAATAAAATAGAATAATTGAATTATAAACAGCAAATGTTAACTAGAAACGGACCCGTATATAATAAATATAAACTAGACCGTAAGTTGTGCAAATGGACGAACTTTAATTAATTACGCATTATATTGCATATTAATCAAAGGACGGAGGTTCGAGACCTAGGTGTGGTGCTAACCCGATCTCGAACCTCGATGCCTTGTCCCGACTTATCACCTCGAGAAATGGAGTCTAAATTAATTATGTGTCGGATACGACTAAAGAGTCGTCGACATAAAATTAATAGCGCGAGACCGTCGATCAAAATCGTTTTAGGTGTCATGATATGCATGAGTTTTGAAAATAGAATAGTCACGTGATAGTCTTTACACGTGATGACTAATGTCGATAAAAAGACGAGGCTTGAAAGTGTGTGTCAAGACCCTCGGTTTTCTGGGTTACAGGACCCACTCGGTCGAGTCATGGTCTGACTCGGTCGAGTGCGTCCTCAAAAAAGTTTCTGCCCAGTGTTATGGACGCTACTCGATCGAGTGGCCTAAGCACTCGGTCGAGTAGCCCCTCGAAAAAGGGTCTGCCCAGCCTGATTGGACGCTACTCGATCGAGTGGCCTATGCACTCGGTCGAGTAGTTCCTGTACGAGTGTCAACTCGTCTCGTTTTTTGAGGTTGAAAACGACGGTCGGCCGAGTTAAATACAAATATCGCATGATTTGAATTTAACTCGACCTCCGGCACTTTAATCGTGTATATGTACGATTATAATACCGTTGTCGGGACTTTATGAAAACGTTTACGTGAAGAAAGTTTGAATTAGTAACGGAATGCTTCCCTCTACGTCACAACATCGAAACTAACCCTTTCGGTTTATATGATGTCGGTTTTCGTGTCAATGGGTTCCGCACTAATTAAAATGGGATCGAATACGTTCAACTACGATTAGTCGCGATCACGTCACGCCTTTGAGCACATTGGGGCGGGGCTCCTCGAAAGGGCTCCACCTCCGTCGTTGCTCGTAAAAGGATTAGACGGACTTTAGGCGACAATTATAGTCAAACGTATCCGAAACCGAGATTTTGATACAAGATATATATATATATACGCGGTATGGTTATAATGTTAGCAACGAAATGTAAAAGTTAGTATGCAAAAAAAGTAAAATGTTAGAAGGTTAGAGTTAGTGTTAGGATTGCAATACTATTATAAGTATAATATTAACGATACAAAAATGTAAATAAAAGCAATAAAGATCGAGATGGGGTTTAGGACACCCTCAACATACATGCTTAGTAAGGACCTCGGAAATGGGCTCGCGAATAGTGACGGGACTATGGAGTATCGAGGATGTATGCAAGTTATGGTGTGTGTGTGTGTGTGTGTTGTCGGTTTATCGAGGGACAAGGGACTCGGTTTCTTGTGTATAGGGCTTAGGGTTGCTACGGCTTGTAGTGTAGAAAATGTGACTGAAATGTGAGGTGAATATGGGGTAAAAATGGATGTGTAAGTGTTGGTAAAAAGTTCTTGAAATGAATGGGGTTAAGGGGGTATTTATAGGAGAAACCCCACGACTTAGGGTCACTCGATCGAGTGCCCTAGTGCACTCGATCGAGTGCCTTCAGGAATGAATCTGGTCCGGTTTTTTGACGCTCCACTCGACCGAGTGGGTCAATCCACTCGATCGAGTGGGTCAAGCAAATCGAGACAAAATAGGAAGGAATTGATATTGTTTGTTTTGATTGATTTTTGAATTTGGATTTGTGCGCCAGCTGAACCTGGCTGATTTATGAGACGGTTTCGTCTTTGACCGGGTTTTGACCCGGTCGCTAAAAGACGGGATTTATCTTTGGTGTCAGTTTTGGCCCAAATTAGTCTCATTTTGCTCGGAACGACCCACTGGGCCTGAATTTGATGTCTGTTTTGTAAGATTATTACTCCGCTAAAAGTCCATGTCAGATATTATTGATTTCGGGCCCAAATCCGAGTATACTAAGTCACGTTTGCGTCCGATCATCATCGGGTGTTTGTTGGGAACTGCTATAGACACTAGCAGGCAAAATGCGGGTGTCTACAAGTACGTATTTATCATTTTTCATTTTATAAAAGCAAAGTTTTTTGTGGCCTCTCATTAACTCTCACCAGTTTTAGCTTACGTGTCAAGCCGTGGAATTTTTGGGAAATATTATATTCCCAAACTTAACCACCACTACCATTAACTAAACTTAATTTAACTTAATCAAACTTAACCACCATCAATTAACCACAATTAATTCAATTTGAAATTAAAGTTAAATCAATTTTAACTATATTTTTTATTACTTAAACTTGAATTAATTTATTACTATATTTTTTATTCACTTATGAGAAACATGTATTTATACGAAATATTTGCAAAATCAATCGAACGCAAAAACTATCACTCGAGATGTCAAATCAATTTTTGAAAAAAACAGGCGAAAATAAAAGGAACATTAGATAAAGATATATTTACAAATAAGAGAAAATATCACTTCGTACTTATTATTGCAACATGTATACGGAGTGTATAATATATTTAAACACATTTTTTTAATATATTGTATTTTTTTTTGTCTAACGGAAACTAGCCAGTTGTCAATGGATTCAAAACAAAATTTGCAACAATTTTTTAACGATAGTCCGTGCATTATTTGCACGGGGTAATACTAGTGAGGGGTAAATGAAATGACAATTTTTTAATTGAGGGGTATTTTACTCTGTTCAAAACTTTCGAAACATAATCAACTTACTAATCCACCGACGTGCACTTAAGGTAGCAAAAGCAAATGAAAAGTTATTTATTAGGCAGTAACTGTTGAATTTTTTTTTATAAGTCTGTAATTGAAAAAAAAATGATTTTTATAATGCTGTAAGCATGTAATATGTAATTTTTTCTTATTATTATTTACTAAACTTAAAGGGATTGAAAATTATACTTCGTACTAGCTGAACGTATTGGAGTTGTGCTGAACTTATATGAGAAGATCTGAATTTATTAGAGCGGAGCTTAATTTATAGGAGCTAAAATTAAGCTGAAAGTAACCGAACCTAAATCCTGGTGGCTCTGCCATTAGAATATCTTGAATTCTTGATAGCAAAGTTAGTGACAGTAGGAGAACCTACGCTTTTTCTTAACTTTTTCCTTAAATTGCCATCAAATCCCAAATTCTATATCATTAATCAATATTTTTGGGGATTCTTTTACCTGTACTGTACAATGTACATAACCAGACAGCCATAATTTGCAACTTCCAAGATTGTTATTTCTAATACTTGGTATATAAGAGCGAATAGAAAAAAAAAATCATGTGTACGTATCGAAACTTTTAATTTTTGGATAAATTTCAAGTATTTAAATTAAAAATCAGAGTGAATATCTTAAAATTTCACTCGTCTTGTTGTGAAGATCTAATTCTTGTACAACAACACTGACTAAAACTCAAAAATATTTTGGGAAGAAAAATGGGTGCGGCAGCTAAAGGTTAGAATATGTTAGAAGCAAAGCACAATATATATGTCATATTCTCATACGAGTATAATAAGAAAATTGTGTGATTAAAGCCAGTATAGAAGTAATACTACAGCTACCGAAGATGGCTTAGTCTAGTGGTTAAGACTAAGTGTTCTGCGACAGTAGGTTTCAGGTTCGAATCCCCCTCCCCTATATTGTAATGCGACTAAGTGCGCTCTTCGATAAAAAAAAAAATAGAAGTATATTACTACTATAGATAATACTATGCACAACATGCACTTTTAGTTATTTAATGACACATTAATCGAAGATTATTTATGCATTATTATTTTCGCTGCTAAAAGTATTAGAGTAGTGCCCAGTCCAGAAGTTAAGAACATCAGAATCCAAGCAAGTCAAGAAGTTGTTGATGAGTTACATAGAAGCCATCATAAAAGATAAAGTTGAGAAAAAAAGACAAATTAAAGAAGGCAGCAATTACATATATACGGAGTACATTACCAAATTTTTATTAGAAAGAAGCAAGAATCATTCATCTAAGAATGAAGAAGCAATCTTCTTCTTTTTGTCACATATAAAAACACACCTTACGTACACTTCCATTTCTCCATAACCACTCGATCACATCTATCGTCTATCAATCTTCTTCCTCTTCTTACTAATTAAATTTACACAAATTAAAAATGGTTGGTCCAATTAGAACACCTCAAAGTTCGGGCACAAGCGGTAAGAAGAGCCCGATGGCCCCCATTTTGATATGTTGTCTCGCCTTGCTTGTCATCATCGGCCTAGCCATTCTCATAACATGGCTAGCCGTCAAGCCAAAGAAGCTCCAATATTCCATCGACGAGGGTTGGATTAGAGACTACAACTTGAGCAACGATGGCCAACTAACTTCGTCCTTCAATTTTGTCCTTAGGACCTACAACCCTAATCGCAGGACCTCCGTCTACTACGACAAAATAGAGGTCACCGTATTCTACCGTGGCCAGACTGTCGCGGTTAACACTATTAACCCTTTTTTCCAACCCAAAAGGAACGTGACTAGGGTTACGTTACAAAACACAGCCCGTAATGTGGCACTTCCGCCCAATGTGGTTCATGATTTGAAGGTGGAGAGGACCGGAGGTGAAGTCGATTTGGATATCAAAATCAAAGCAAGGCTCAGGTTTAAGTTGGGTATATTCAAATCGCGCCATTATAAGCTCAAGGCACTGTGCTCCCCGGTTGTCGTCAACTTCTCTAACGACACCAAATCTCAAACTCGAGATTGCGACGTCGATATTTGATACTCCATATTACATATTCAGTTCATTCTTTGATTGCTGGTTTTGGATTTTTTTTTTTCCGTTATTCATTGGCATTAATCTCTTTTGTGTGATTTTTGTTGTTTTTTTTAAATATTGTTTTGTGAAGGAGCTGAGTGTGCATGGTTTGATGTATGTATGGACATTATTTTGATGTGATTTGATATTTTGATCTATGAACATTATTTTGTTATGATGTACCGTATAGCTTTTATATATATACTGCTTATATTCGGTAAAGCTTTAAATTCTAGGGTATGTATTTCGAAAAACAAACTGGTAATGGAGTACTAAATTGTCTACTTCTTCCGATCTTTAATTACGTTTTCATTTGACTTTTGGGTGAAAAATAAGGGTGCAGGTAATGTGTGGTTCAAAAGAGAAAAAAGATGAGAGAAAATTGAGAGAAAAATGTAAGGGTAATTCTAGACCAAATGTTGATGGCCCAAAATAGAAATAGGGAAGAAAGGATGTTTCAGCCCAATAAGGAAGGAAACGGGAAAGATAAATAAAAATCGAAGGGAGTATATAGTTCTACCTACAAACCATTGAAACCAAAGCAAAATTAATTGAGTGCCGCTTGATTTTAAAATCGATCGGTGAATCACGACATGAGTACATGACTAGGGGGCGTTTGGTTCATCAAAGGGAAAGGGAATGAAATCAACAAAGGGAAACAGAGGGAAAGGAATGGTATTACCCCAAATTTAGGTTGTTGTTTGGTTTCAATGAGAGAGAATGAATTTCACCCAACTTTCACTCAAACTCGACATTAGCGGTGTGCCATCATATTATTTATACTTATGTAAAATAAAAAATTATAAAATAAATAAATTAATATCTAAATTGTAAAAATAATAAAAATTAATTTTTGTAGTATCTTTTGATAATAAAATACCTATAATATAAGGAGTATTCTTTTTACACTTTTTTAATTGTAAATATGGTAAATATACGGAGTAATAATTACTGCAATACGATAAATTTAAAAAAATACATTTTCTTTTTAATTGATAAATTAAGGTATCAAAAATTATTTTGACCCAACTTCGACTCATATTTGACTTGACCCGAAAGTGTGGTGGTGTTCGTAATGGTGGTAGGTGGGTCTTGGTGGTGGTGGTGGTCGTAGTGGTGCGGTGGTGGGTGGACTTTGGTGGTGGTGGTGGTGGCGGTTGGTGCTGATGGTGACGTGATGACTAGGTTGGTGAGTGGGGGAAAGGGAATGCAATTACCTGGGGGGTGGGGGTAAGAAGGTAGAGGAGTTTGGGGGAAAAGGAGGGGGAAAGGGAATGATTGATTTGGCTAAACAAACACAAACAAAGGGAATCGTGAACTTTGATTCCCTTTCCCTTTCCTGAATACCTCATACCAAACAAGGGTTATTCGACATCATGCAATGACTCAATGAAGCTGAATGAATTTACTGTCATAAATTTGTGACGGGTTAGAGAGAAGAGATCAGACAAAAGGGAATGCTTGGGAATAACAAATAAGTTAACGTGGATGATATTTGACTCGTCACAAGTGTGTTTTTTTTTTGTAAAAGGTAAATATTGAGTATCTCCTATATGATAAAAGAATAACAACTTTTCAAAATTTTCCCTCCAAAATGCATTATTTCTAAAGATGGAAGTTAAACAAAGAGTACTTTAAAAAAAATAGATCAGTAACCCATTAAATTTCATGGATGATGATATAATCATCAAAATGGTAAATTTATAGTATAGTCATTCTTAGCTTCACACTAGAAAAATATATTCGGTTCTTTTTTCTAATTTTTTTTCCAAGTTGAATCTCTAAACATTAATCCCTCTGTCCCAGTGAATTCTTTACGTTTGCTTTTTAACACTATTCATGAGGTGGAATGATCTCGAATATAATTTGTAATATATAAAATAAAACATAGTTATGTGAGATATTTTTCGAATGGTCTTAATAAGTTTCAAATTTTTTAGAATTTTTAATAACACGTAAATAAAGATATGAACGAAATGAAATGTACCACGACAAGTGTGAAAAATCAAACGTAAAGAATTCATTGGGACGGAGGAAGTAATTTTTATAAAAATGTGAAAATAGTCCAATTTCTATTTCATAAAAAAAAGTATATATATGAGGGAATTAAGTGTCTCGAAATATGAGAATAATATAAATAAAAATATACTTTGTAGATATAATATTTTCATCTAAACATACATTTATTAATTTTACTCATTACTTATCAATTTGAAATTATTTTCTCAAAATTGAGAAAAGGTAAACATTAATATACCTCTAATTTAAAATATTTAAATAGTATGCTACAAAGTAAATTTGATGTATACCGTGCATTTTTGCAGATGTATACCGTGCATTTTTGCACGGGGTCTATACTAGTATATTATATATTCTGTCCATCTTTATGCATATTTGCCGAGACACATTTTAAATCGTTGATATCTTTCACCAGGTATTAGTCAAAATTATAATTTTTTGATATATTTATTCTATTCATCAAAGCGAATAAAAGAACATAAAAAGACAGAAAAGTATGATACTCCGCACGATCTGACAATAATCATGTTGTAAGATCTTTTTAAGAATTTTTCAATACAATTACCGTAACACCATAAAAGTGTACTCCATCCCAATTACCTGCAACAATTAATTATTGGAATTAATTAACGTGAGAAACTTGGAAACTAATTCGTACAACAAAATTCGCGGGTGTTAATGACAGAGAGATTAACAGCCTAATCTCCCTTCATCTTCTCCGTACCAACAAATCTAAACTAACCAAAACCGGCATATAACCTTTATTCATCTTCCCCCCCCCCCCTCTACACTATTCCTTTCCCCCAATTTCATTTCCTCAATCTAATCATGACCCCCAAACCCTAATTCCACTACGCTCCCTGTCTCTTCCATCATAAAAGATTCAACCTTTTTCCATTTTTAGGCGCGCCATTTTTCAATTCATTACCAATAGTTCTAAACCCCCCTCCCTCCCTCCCTCCCTCCTGTTTGTTGATTTGATTTCTGGGTTTGTGGTGTATAAATTTGCAGAAAATTTTAATTGGGTTTTATTGAGTAATAATTGGGTTACATTAACAATAATGGCTTCCAACATTGGGATGATGGATAGTGCATATTTTGTGGGTCGAAGTGAGATTTTGCAATGGATTAATAAAAGTCTTCAACTTAATCTCACCAAAGTTGAAGAGGTATAAATCTTCATATTAATCTCTTTTTTTTTTGCTGGTTTTTTTCTAATTTAATTTAATACTCCCTCCGTCTATTACGTTTCTTTCCGTTTCAATTAAATACTACTCACAAATCTTTAAAAATGGGAAGAAACATAAAGGATGGAGGGGGTATTATGTTTGATTTGATTGGCATTTGCATTTGCTTTCCTTCTAATTTAAGCTCATTTATGTTCATGTATTCTGATTGTGAAAATGTGAAATGTAATGCAATGTTTTGATTCATCTAATTGTGAATTTCTGATAATTATTGTGTTCAATTTTTCTTGGTTAAAAGGGGGTGGTGCGATTACGATTCTAATGGGTTCGATCCCAGATCATGAGTAACATCTGTAACGACTTTACTAATTAAGCTATTCGACATCGGTTTTAGTTAACTTTTTAGTAGTGGCTGGGCTGAAGTAAGGGGTTTGCAGCGGCTCTCGCCACGTTGAACAAAGATAAATTGAAATTATTAGGTAAAATTTTCGGAAATTATTCCTAACTAGTTCGCTCCCCTTGGAAAATTTCACCCCTCTGACGATAAATCCTGGTTGCGCCGCTGCTTATTAGTGGCCTTTTGATGTTTGTTACCCAAGTCCAGTGAATTATTAGTGTAACACAATAATCAGCATTATGGAAATTGTTTACTAATAATACTCATTTGATGTTCTGACACATTATAATTGTAATTTTTGATTATGTGTGTACCACTTGCAGCATTATGGTTTATTAATGTAATCAGGTCCTGTTATTATATAGGAATTCAGTTCAGTGTGATTGATTTTAATTTAAAATTGCTTGACTTCACAATACGCAGTGTATGCTGCTCGTCTTATCCAAACTTTCAGATAGTTTTGAGGCTGTCGGTTTGATGTTTGTTAGCGATATATGCCTGTCAATAGATCATAATGATGAAGACCTCGTTATGAATTATAACCTTTTTTTTCCCGTGTTTCGTGTGAATAGGCTGCATCAGGTGCAGTTCAATGTCAATTGATGGATATGACATTCCCTGGAGTAGTTCCCATGCATAAGGTGTGAATTGCTCTCTTCCCCCAAACTATGTTGTTTTACTGTGTAGTAATTTCATTTCTTATAAACGGATCTTTTGGTCATAGGTGAACTTCGATGGGAAGACGGAATATGAATATATCCAAAATTATAAGGTTTTGCAAGATGTTTTCACGAAGCTGAATATTGAGAAGGTAGAACCGAGATTCTCTGTTTCCTTCATGTTCGTTTTATATAATACCTTGTCGCTGCTGCAAATAGCAGATCAATGGTCCATAATCCTTGTAGTCGTCACATCTTTTATCTTTTTTAAGGTCAGAAGGGGTGGGTAGGAGAAGAACAATTTGGGTGCTATTCGCATAAAACCAGTATGAAACTATGTTACTCCGACACTTCACTTAGGTGTCATGTCGCGTGCTCAACACGTATCGTGTTCGACACAACATGGCACTTCAACTCTTCATTTTAGACCAAAAAAATTAGAACTTTGCCTAAAATAGCCTTACCGACACTATGACACATGTCAGAGAATCGGAGCAATACAGGTATACAGTATGCAGTGGTTTGTCTGAAATTTGGAAAAGAAATTCTGCTTTATCTCATTATATGTTTGTTTCTGTAGGATACGGACTTGCAGTTCTAGTACGGAGTACTATATCGTGGTTTTGTGGGGATAGGGCCGATATATAAAAAACTTTTGCTGAAGCCTTTTAGTTGGTCAAATTAGAAATTAAAACTTCGACCGTAAATAGGTAAAAACTTGACAATCAATGAGTGATTATGATGTATGGAGTAATATTAAGATATATACATCTATTATACAAAGTATAAATTTCTTCCATAACAAAAAAAGCAATGTATAAATGTCGAAAACTACTCGTATGATCAAAGCAATGTGGAAGATAGTTGTGAAGGGGACAGAGTATCTTGTATTTGGAAATGCATGTATTGTTGGTCCGAAGTTGCAAAAAAAAAAAATACTTCGTACTAAAGTTGGTAAGCTCCAATAAGGTCATTTGTTAGAAATTGATTGTTTCGTATTTTGCTTACGTTACACAATTTTTTATTTCTGATGCTACCTTAGAGTGAAAATTGACAAGGATTCTAATACAATGTTATGTCTCACGGTCTCTCTGTAGTGTAGACTCGGGGTCAATATCTTTGTTTATATATTTTTATGGCGAATCTATGAAATTTGAATCGTCCTTTGTCAGAGTTTGATTTTAAAATTTCTTAGAAACCTTGTACATATTGACTGCCAAAAGCCCAAAGCAACTCGGGTTTGCATCTAGAACCCAGTGGACTTATATCTTAGTATAAAACTACGTCATCATATTTGTGATGTTAAATGTTTCCCTGCTATTGATTGCAGCATATTGACGTTAACAAGCTGGTTAAGGCCCGACCATTAGATAATCTGGAGTTTCTGCAATGGTTGAAACGCTACTGTGATTCCGTCAACGGCGGAATTATGAACGAGTATGCTACCTACTTAGTTTTTTTTGTCACTAATATATCATCAGGGCTGTTGAATATAATTTCATTATTTCCTCTTCTTAGTACATCGAGATTTTCTCCCTTTTATGCAGGAACTATGATCCTTTGGAAAGAAGATGCAAGGGCGGAAAAGAACGAAGTTTCAAGGGCTGTCAAAAAACCTCCAAGTCCTTACAGTCTAACAATTTGTTTAGTAACGGATCTGGTGATAGAGTCGGTGCTAGAAAAATTTCTGGTTAGCCAATATTTTCCACTTCATATATATTTTGTCTTTAACGGCTGATTGTTCCTTCAGATTTTGTTAATAGTGTGATTTCAAGCAGGCAACAAACAAGGAAAGTCACCTTCTTCCCCTAGTAGAGCTGATTACTCAGAACAAGTCGAAGCCTTGTGTCAAGAGGTAATATCGTTGGGTTCACCTACATCCAATACCTACTCACCTGTTATCATTTCTATCGCTTGCTTGCTTGTAATCATCAAAACCCTCGACTTCATGTTTGAAATAATCATGTACTCCCTCCATTCAAATCCAACACCCACATTTCTTTTTTCGCTAATATATAATGAAAGATATTAACGATGTATAATGTGGATTGGCATACGTGAAAAAGGGTATCTATGGTGACTTGAAACTTTTTTTTATCCTCCATTTGTGTGAGCGTGTGTGTGTGTGTGTTTGTGTTTGTGTTTGTGTTTGTGTTGTTCCTTTTCGAGTGATGAATGAAAATACAATTTGACTTGATATTTGTTGGATGAGATTAAGTCCAATTGACTTGATGCTGTTGTACAGATCAATGAGCTAAAGCTTTCAGTAGATGTACTGGAAAAGGAAAGGGATTTCTACTTCGGAAAATTAAGGGATGTGGAAATACTTTGTCAGGGTCCTGAACTCGAGGAGGAACCGGTGAGACGATATTAACTAATACTCGTACTCTTTAGTCTGTACTTATGTGTGAGATTAGAATTTTGGATGTGCAATTCCCAGTAACGTTGGGATATTCCACCCAAATTGTTGCAGGTGGCAGCAGCTATAAGGAAGATACTGTATGCAGCTGATGAGAAGGAATCTGGACTTGCTGCAGCACAGGAAATGCTTTCGGAGTCTCTTGATTCTGTCCAGGTAGCCGATGATGACGACCAAGTCGATGACTGATGGGTGGATGTATTTAGGTGGGAGTAGCACGTAACGTGACTTCATTCGATTGCAGCCATGTACACACTCGCTGCTGACATTATCGATGATTGAATTTCAGTTTTTATTTTCTTTCAAAAACATGTACTCTTACTCTATTTTGGTTGGATTTGAGGTGTAGCTCTTCTAAAAATGAAATGGGAATGAAGGAATTCTGGCAAAACTTGTGTTTTTCTATTGTTTTGAGCCTTTCATAAAATCTCTTTCGTTTGACCCATTTATTCGTTTTAAACATACAACGGGCAATATGGTATACGAGACAAAAGTCATTTGACCAGTGACTGTTGTCTAACTAAATGTGATTTTTATTTGACCCGTTTATCTTTAGACCAACTGTAAACCAATAATTATAATCCGAACTTAACCTGACTAGGCTAGGTGAGTTTATGCTCATGGGCTGATCGTAGATTGTACGGAGTAGTACTGTATGCTTTTAAGCGAATTGAATCAACTGGTGAAGCCTTGTTTGTGATTGAATTCGAGTTTGATTCCTGGAAACACAAAAATATTAATAAAAACATAACAAAACACAGCATTAATCATAAAAGAACGGGTGTAATTAGTAGTTTAGTACGAGTACGGAGTACCTAACATTATGATTTGTGATGTGTCGACCTACTACCATTAATGATTAATCATAATCTAAAATGTTATCTATTCTACATTTGTACTCCATATTACTGTATCATCTTAACAAATACGCTCTTGATTTTGAGTAGTTATTGAGTGAGATGGTCTCACATCGTGAAACGATCCCTTTTATTTTATAAGACGATAATCCATTTATAAATATTAAATAAATTACTCGTATCTTTTTATATAGCAGAACTATCTCACGCGTGAAACCGTCTTACTCTGTAATTTATAATGAATTTTTTAAAACAAATTGTATCAATTAAACAACTACATATATACTCCGTAATGGCAACTTTGTTCCACCTTAATGCTTCACTCAAGTACTAAGCTACCTTGGTCTAACTTTGCCCTACCTACCCAAACTACATAAACCATGTCTCATAGTTATTCAAATTGTCCTTTGTGTATCGCAGATGGCTCAGTCTAGTTCTTAAAATTGTGTTGAACTCAGTCTTCCTCCATTGATGAAGCTCAAGAAGGATGAAGAAACGAAGAGAGACAGAGTAACAGAATTGGGGAAAAGAAGTACAGTACACAAGACAAAATAAAATTGTGATATTATTGAATTGAATATTAATTACAAGTTGTATGAGTATATATATACAAGTGAACATATTTACAACTTCTAACAAACTTATAACAAACTCGTAACAACCTCAAGGTGGTTGTTTAGGTAGTATGTTAACATCCCCCCTCAAGTTGGAGGGAGATGAAAGCACACCCAACTTGGACAATAAAAGGTTGTGTTGAGAAGTAGGAAGGTTCTTAGTAAGTAAATCAGCCAGTTGTAATTGAGTAGGAATGTATGACAAAGTGATGAGACCCCCTAATAACTTCTCCCTGACGAAGTGACAATCAATGTCGATGTGTTTTGTACGTTCGTGAAAGACGGGGTTCTTAGCTATGTGAATGGCAGCCTGACTATCGCATTTCACGGGAATAGGAGAGATATCAGGAACACCTAATTCATGAAGCAAACGAGTCAACCAAGCAAGTTCTGCGGTAATACGTCTGAGAGACCTGTACTCGGCTTCAGCAGAGGACAATGAAACGGTTTGTTGTTTCTTTGATTTCCAGGAAATCAAACTATTGCCAAGGAAGATAACGAAACCACAAACAGAACGTCGAGTAAGAGAGCAAGCCGCCCAGTCAGAATCGCAAAATCCTTCCAATCTGAAATCAGAACTGGAGTTGAGGAGGAGACCCTGAGTGGGGCACTTGGAAAGATAGCGAAGAGTATGGAGGGCAGCATCCATATGAGATGATCGAGGCTGAGACATAAATTGGCTCAAGTGCTGGACAGTAAACGAAATATCAGGACGAGTATGAGTCAAGTAATTAAGTTTCCCAACCAATTTTCTGTAGATGGAAGAATCAGGAAGTAAATCACCACTGTCAATATTCCCTCATGTCCTGCAATTGCATTACCAGCAATTCTCTTGTTCTTTGCCTGAAGTCGTCTGCAAGTAGGGATTGTGTGACCTGGTTTCTTGCAATAATTGCAGAACTTAGGCTTTTGGTCGTCCTCAGTTTGGGACTGTTGATGCTGCTGCTGCTGCTGATTATTACTGGCATATTGACCTCCTCTTTGATGCTGGTTATTGTTCCTGGCATAAAAAGAGGCAGCCTCAGTTTGGAGTGGAGGTGTATTATGGATTTCTCTTTGTTTTTCCTCCTGCATCAGATTGTTGTATACTGTGGAGATTGATGGAAGAGGATTTTGTAAAAGAATTGTTCCTCTTATCACACCATAGGATTCCTTTAATCCCATTAAAAATTGAACGACTCGCTGATCTTGCTGAAATTTGACACGTTTTGCAGAACAAGCACAAGCACAATTTGGACTGAATCCCATAGCATCAATTTCGTCCCAAATCACCTTCAATTTGGTGAAATATGTAGAAATTGTGTCATCTCCTTGAGAAAATTCTGACAATTTCTTGAGTGTTCCATACAATTGTGCTCCATTCGATTGATCGAACCTCGCTTCGAGATCCTCCCAAGCAGACTTAGCTGTCTCAGAATAGATGATAGAGCTGGCGATTTCTTCTGAAAGACCGTTCAGAATCCAGGAGAAAACGATATCGTTGTTTCTCTGCCAGGTTCTCGCTTTAGGATCAGTGGAATTAGGTTTCGGAATTGTTCCATCGATGAACCCTAATTTGTTCTTCGCAGAAAGGGCGATCAACATACCTCGTTTCCAGTTACTGAATCCAACTCCATCAAACGGATGTGTAACTAGCTTTGTGATGACTAAATCAGAAGAATTAATTTGTAGAGGATCATCGGCTTGATTTTCGTTTTCTCGCGCCATTTTTGTTCGAAGGAGCAAGAAATTTGGGGAAAAGAAAAAATAGTGAATGAAATCGATTTAAGAATTGTGCAGCGGAAAATTGAATCAAAATTGAGCAATACTCTGCTCTGATACCATGTTGAACTCAGTCTTCCTCCATTGATGAAGCTCAAGAAGGATGAAGAAACGAAGAGAGACAGAGTAACAGAATTGGGGAAAAGAAGTACAGTACACAAGACAAAATAAAATTGTGATATTATTGAATTGAATATTAATTACAAGTTGTATGAGTATATATATACAAGTGAACATATTTACAACTTCTAACAAACTTATAACAAACTCGTAACAACCTCAAGGTGGTTGTTTAGGTAGTATGTTAACAAATTGAGATGGATAAACGTTATTATTATTAAGTGGGAGGACATAATCCAACTTTATTTCCTTGTATCATACAAGTACTGACTAAAATTTGTATAGAGTACGAAATTTCACACTATTTCCGGCAAATTTAGGTAACTATCAATTCCTTGTTATCATGATTTTTCCAGCATCTAAAGGAGAAAAAAAAAGTAAATTAAAGACACATTCAATATTGACTAACACACTTTTCTTCAACACCCACTTAATTAAGGATAGAGACCGAGTTAGAAATGAAAATTTAGAGTGCAGCAAAAATATAAACAAGTAGGTTCGAAATCTACTTTTATTCTTCTTTGATTTGGAGAATAAATTTTACTATTTTAGTTAATATAATTGATTATCGATACAACAAAAGCTCTTCAATTGTAATAGGGTGATTTTATCCTGCTGGCAAAAAAATTGATCAAGTAATCTTTTAATTAAACCGACTCAAACAATATTTATACGGAGTATAAATATTTGCATTTTTTTTACGTAATATTTTTCAATTTTTTGTGATTTAATATAAAAGTTAATTTGTATAATAATGAGAATTTTATAAACTAAATATGAATTAATTGTTGATTTGTTTTATTAATTATTTGTTTCAAAAATTGAGAGTTTATTGTCGCATAACTAAAACTTTGAATGTGAAGATGACACATAAGTTATTGTCATGCATGCATTCTCTTGGTAGTAAAGTGATTATTATCATTTTCTGTAAATGATTGTGCAAGAAATAAAAGTGGATCGGACCACGAGCAGATTGGCTTGTGCTTAGCTTCGTCTTTGTGTAGCTGATTAGGGTTACAAAACACAAGGACCACAATTATGAAGAGTGAATTAATAGTGGGAAGAGAGGGGAGAGGGAGGGAGGAGAGCATGTGGAGCTGAATGTGTACGGTTGAAAGCAGCCATTCATAAGCTTCAATAACACAATAATGGCTGGTTATCTCACCTATTTTAGCTGCAATACACTAACCCTAAACACACCCATAAATGCTTCAAAACAAACTCCATTCTCCCTGTACTCTACTCTCTATTTAACTCTTTTACCCTTTTTTTTTTTAATTTAAAAAAAAAAACATGTCTGCAAAGCACATATGGGTTGTTTGTGTGTCTCATGAAGGACACGAGTCTTTTCACATTATGTTATTTGTACTATCTATATATATACATACACCTTTCGTTATTCTCACGTGGTTTCATTGACGTATCTAGCTACCTTGTACGTTAAGTGGTCCGAAAACTGAACTATGAAATTTGATTGATTCTTTTTTGTGTGAGTATTTTGTCTAATTTTCACGTTTTAAGAAATGAAAATGTACTGTATATTTTTATCGATGTATATAGGAGTAATATGTTTCAAACATATAGTAGAGATCATGGAAACAAAATTTTCTGAATCTGTCATCGATAAATAGAGTTAGCTGATCATGGAGATGATGTTTTTTCTTTGCATAGATGAATTTACGTACGTTGTGGCTTGTGAGCTTCCATTATTGTTTTGTACAAAGACTTACAATGAGAAAGGTATGCATGCATGTTTCTTTGTTCAGTCTGATAATCTACATGTGATTGTTCTCTACAAGTTACAAGTAGTACGTGCTTGATACATTTTTAATTCAATTTTGTAACCTCTTCATTTTGAATGCAATTTGCTTTGAAATTGAATGTGAATGAAGTTGTTAATTATTTCAAGTTAATTAAGGTTATTGTCACGGGTTGGGTTGTAATTAAGTTAAATTACGGAGTAGTTGTTTTGTATCAACTAGGGTTATTTGATTAATTCAGACTGTTTTAATTTGGAGTAACATGTGCTTTGTACCATACCGTTTAATTTAGATTTTATTTACCTTATAGGGACTAGGGAGTACATATTTATCGATCTATTGATAAATGATAACCCATTTTTACCATTTACTAAGTATTTCATCTGAAATTCTCAATAAAGTCAAGTATGTTCGACATGACCAAATTATTAATCTAGCTCTAGTTTGAAAAGATTATATACTGCAACATCACATTCACACTACTCCCTCGATCATGTGTGTGCTAAAGATGACATAAGCCTTCATATATAATACCGTACGGAGTATTATTCAGAATACTCAAAAATCCCAACACATGATCTTGTTTTATTCCAAACTGAAAATGATTGGATCAAATTTTAATCTGAATTGAATTGAATATGATAAAATAACTTAATTTAATCGAATCGAATTGAATGGTACTGAACCAAATTCGCTGAGTTGATCGAAATCATATCGTGAGATATAATAAGTTGAACTTAACAAAACAGAACTTAACTGAATCAACAATAAGATTGGACTTAACTTCAACTGAATTAACATTATCAATATGGTAATTTGCTACGATATTAGTATATGAATGGAGCACATAGCATATGAGTGAAGGACAACCATCTTATCATGTTTACACTTGTCTTATATTTGTTGACGTAAGAGATATAGAGACCCCTCCAAAATTGGAACTATAAAATCAATCAAACAATCAATACAGCTTAATTATGAGTTGGCATCATATAAACTACAAAAACCCAATAATTCAATTTAGTTATACCTCTACAAATCATTCTATTTTGTAAATGCTAAAGTCATATCATATCATACCATACGGACTATTTATTTATCATATGTAAATACACAAATTCTTCCTTCCATTCACGGAGTTATCCGTTATTTTCTTATAATAAATCAAATATGATCCGTTTACATAAAAAAAGATAAAATATTTTTAAAAAAAGAAAAGAAAAAGTAATGCACGAAGTAGTACCTTTCTACGTAAATAAATAATATTTGACCCGTTATAACAAAGTGACAGTAACAATATAGGAGTATATTATATGGTTTGCATAAAAAAGTAGTGGGAGTATATATACATAGAGTATATTACTAATATGACCCCAGCCCAATCATTCAGTGAGCCCATCAAATAGGTGGCCCACATAATTTAATGGGGTCTTATTGGCCCATGACCCACATCAATGTAGGGCCACTTCATATCCCACCATCCATTCCATATTCTGCCAGCAATACTCATATAACAGTAACTCACACATATTTTTTGTGACGGAAATATCCAATTGTAATAACGAGTCAGATATTTATTATTAAAAAAAGGATGAAAATATTATTTTATCTTCACCTCACTAAATGAGTACGAGTAATATTTGATACATTATAACAATACAACGTATAACTCTCGAAAGAAAGTGTAACCAATCATAACTAGCTAGCCAAAAAAAGGCAATCAAATTATTGTATACCAAATGACCGTGTAGAAAACTTTTAACGGCTCAATTTTATTACAATTTCTAGTAAGATACTTTTTCCACAATGTTGAAACATTTGAGATTTGACCGTAACAATTTAGATAACTATGAAATATTACTATAAATAGTAACTAAAATTCACTAAATCGACAATTGTCATAAGATAATGATGTTCAATGTGTCAACTAAAAGACTTTGACAAGTTGAATGAGATGTAATTATGGAGGAAGCATATAGATAGAGTCGTAGAGATGTCACATAATTTAACCATAAAATCAGAAGCTAAGGAATGAATGTGCATGGTCACTTACGTGTTGAGATGAAAATTGTTAACCTAATATTCACTCTTACCCCGTAGATTTTATTTACTTTTACGCAAATCAAAGTAAGGTATGTAGTATAAAAATATAATTAAATAAAAATAATTATTTATTAATTTTCTGAGAGCTGACTGAAAATAAATAGATTAATATATACAGTATATATTGATAATATTAATTTAGTTAAAGTAATGTAAAAAAGTAAAGGAAGAATGATTCACATATTTGTCAGTGACAATGTACATCGGTTAAGGGGAAGAGCAGGAGATGGGCCACACCCTGACCAATACCTGGAACTGATAAGGTGTGGGCCCAGGCCCAACCTTTTTTACCCCTTTGTGAAAGATACTACTGTAACCATGGTGTGTTGATGTAAACGTGTGATTCATTTACTGCACACTCCAAATACAACTCCAGCCACAATAACGGGTTAACTTATGGGGTTTATTTACTCTATCACTTCTCTTTTTTGCGTTGTCTCTAATACTATTCATGCAATTAATTCAACCAAAATCATAAATCATAATTCCAATGAATTGTTTGTCTTTTCTTTTGGCACCAAGGATAGGGATCCAATGAGGAGATGACATGTGGAGCAAAACTCATGAGAAGGGTCAAATTGCATATAAAAAATATTCCCAAAATAGAAAGACAAACCATTCATTGAAACGCCCCAATATAAAATAAGCAAACAATTCATTGGAACGGAGGGGTTATATACTCTTAACACATTCTCTAAACAAAAAACAAACACAATTCCACCCACCAACTCAAACCAAGCTACTAGCCTACTACTCCGTACTATTGAGTAACTTTTTTTTTTTTTTTACTCTAATTCACTAAAATTTGAACAACATCAATTAGGTTTCTTCAGTAGCACTAAATTACCAAATGTGTGTAATGGTTTAAAACGGGTTTAAATGTCTTAAATTTGAATGAGTTGAATAAATAGAAGGCATAAAAAAACAAAATGGATAAGAAATGACAAATAAACATTTGTCCAGCTATCAAAAGCCAAATTTAATTGACACAAATTATACAAGGAGTGCCAACTTTTTTAACTTTCTGTTATTAATTATTCACCTAATTGCAATACTCATTATAATATGACATTAATTCTCATCTCAATTTCATTGTTCTCACCCGTTAATAAAGTTTAAATTTAAAAATGGGTTTTCTAACACGATAATATGTTAATTAATGAATGAATCACCATTATGTTGTCTAAGTATGATAATAAAGATTTGATATTTTAATTTATCGTAAAATATCATTGAAATTTCTTCCTTAATTAGCATATTAACGTGTGGCCAGTGGACACATGTTAGAAAAATCAATTTAAAAAATAGTAAAACAAAATATTACCAATACCATTTGATTAATAAATCAAAACATGAAATAAATGATACAAAGTACTGTACGATGTAGGATGAAAATAAGAATCCGATTTAAAGAGGTGTAAAATAGATAATTCACTATTTTTTACTCATACTTACTATATTTGGAAACTAGTTAATTAATTTGGGATGGATAAATAAGGAAATAATGACGATAAAATTAGGATAAAAAGAGTAGGTTAATCAATACAGGGTTATACAGCTCCATCACTATCCTACTTATACAGTGACACTCATGACCTAAGCTTCTTTTACAGTGAATCTTAATGAAACGGAGTAAACCTAATTGAGAGACCGTCTTGCTGAAACTTTTCACCCGAAGAAAGATGGGAAGAATAGTTGCTTTCATGATCTAAAATGTAGCACCAACTTTGACTAGTAGTACTACTCTTCCTATATAGGATGTGCTGTAAACGTATAGACATTTGAGGCTCTATTAATATGATAAGAGCTTCACATAGCATTATAGCAAAGTTAGGAGTTATAGGAGTTTGGACCATCCATCCATCCATCCATCCCTTATGAAATATAAATAAATAAATAAAAGGCCTCTAATTTATTAGAGATTGATTGATTGCTAATTTTCAAAGAAATTAAATAATAAAAATGTTATTAATTGGACCACTTACATAACATAACAATTAAGGAGTACAAAGTTTCCCTTTAGAAAGAATTGCACATACAAAATGATGACTAATTTTAGTAGTGGAGGGGTCAAATATTACATGAATTAAGGAGGGAGATGTTCAAATACAACCCGTTTTCGATCTGATTAGAAAAACACCATCATCATCGCTCGCAACAAAAAAAAACAAAAAAACTTAATTAACCAGACAAATGTTAAACAATTTGTCTTCTTATCAAACCCTAAACCCCACAATAATGATAATAATAATAATAATAATTATACTTTAATAATCACACTTAAAAACGAAATCAAAATTTCAAAATTTAAAATAATAATGATAATAATAATAATAATTCAAATTAAAACCCAAACCTCACGTGTGCAACGCAACGCAACGCAATGCAACCAACACTCATCATAGTAATTTGCGTTTGCTTGATTGCTTCTTTTTCCTGTTGTGTACCTTGGAGATTGACAATAGTTACACTTGTAGTAACAGTCCAATGTTCATACTCCTCACTTACCCCCAAATTTACTACTCCCACCTAAAACACCAGACTTGACCTCACCCAACTGGACCGGATTAGACTGGACTTGATTGAATCGAGATTTTTGTAACCTCTATGAATGATGACTATGATGACTTGTCGTATCATGTCGGTCATCACCACCACCACCATGAGACCCGCTGGCTTGTTGGGAGTCGGACATTTGAGTCCGATACTGAGTGAGTCCGGTGAGGAGACCCAGATGCCCCTCACCGGACCCCATATGATTCCCACCACCGCCACCGCCACCGCCGCCTAGACTGGCCATGGTAGGCCCACCCATTTGCTGATTTGGCAGTAGGGCCATAGGGGTAGGGAAATTCATGAAGTGTAATCCACTTGGCACACTCCCTCTATACATTCCAGCTGTGTTGCTATTATTATTATTATTACTAGTATTATTCATCGACGGAATTGTCCAAATTGGGTCGCCGCCCATCACCGCCGCCGCCGCCTGGTGGGTCCCACTGTTGGTCACCATCCAAAAATTCGCTGCCGGAATTTGTCCGTACCCTCCTCCTCCTCCTCCGCCCGCCGCCATCTCCGCCTCTAATCTCCGCTTTCTACTGCCTCCTCCGCTTCCGCTGTCTTCTCCCGTTTCAGACATGTCTATCTGCTGATTCCCCGAATTATTATGGTTATGGTTAAGATTAGGGTTCGGATCGTGAGTAGAATTATCGTTACTGGTGGTATGATGAGTATCTCGGTACTCATGCTTAGCTTGGAGGAGCCCAGGGTTTAGGTTTAGAGTAGCGGTTTGGAAATTGAGGAGGGCGGACGACGGTGGCGTGTCGGAGGATAACCCGATTCCGGCGAAGAAGTTACGGCGAGAGGCGGCCGTGGTGAAGTTGGGGCTGAAGTAGGACGGGGATGACCGAAGCTGAGACGGGATCGAAAGCGACGACCCGGAGCTGCGTAGCGAGATGTTGAGCGACGTGAAGTTCGCCGGGATGGTCCCCGTGCCGGTGGCGGCTATAACGGCGGGCTCAGCCTGCTGTAGGAGCCACTCGATGGTTTCTCCGTCTGATTTGTGACCTAGCTCTCGAGTCAGCTGGAACACCCGTGCTGCGCACAGTGCAGGCATTCTTATCCTCCTGCCTCGCCCGTCCACCTTTGTGTGTCGGTCTTTGGTTGAAGCCCGTTTTGGAGCGGGCTTCTTTGAGCCGGGTGTTCCAGCTGACTCAGATGTACCCCCAACCTCAGCTCCACCTCCTCCAGATATCTGGAGCTGAGGTTGGGGTGACGATGAGGTGGATGGGCCGAGGCTGGAGGATGAGATTGCAAGGGAAGGGTAAGGGGTTGAACTCGAACACGCTTCCTCTTCCTTCTTCTCTAGGAGCTGGAAGGGGAAGTTAGGACGATTATGATGCTGCTGGAGGTCGATGTTGTGGTGGTGGTGGTGATGGTGGTGGTGTTGATCCCCTCCATCCATCTTTTATTATCCAAACAAACAAAGGAAAAACTATCACTACTTGTACAAGGGACAAATGAATGAAGTGTATATATGAAGAGAATTTTATGAAGGTTCTTCCATTGTTTGTTAGGTTATTATTCTAGGTGCTTATATCATCTAATTAGAAGGATTGGCTCATTAGCCAAAGGGAAAAAAAGTGATAATTGAAGGTTTAGGGTTTTATGGTGTTTATTTTTGTGCTATAGTGGTGGGTCTATGGGATCAAACTAGTTATATCTATGAATCTCACTCAAATATGTGTGTTTTTTTTGTGTGTGAGAATATGGAGGTGGAGGTATTGAGGAGATTGAGAGGGTGATAAGGAGAGGGAAGAAATTAAGAACAGCTTTTAGGAGGAAAGATATGAGTGGGAATTATTAGGGAGAGTAAGCTTTAAAAAGCAATAAATTTATAGAAAGCAAAATACTTTATTTGTTGTTGGGTGTTAATGGAATTTGAAGTGTCTTTTCAAAGTTCAAATAGGAAATAAACACATTAAGCTAAGAATTCGATACAGCGGGTGCGAAAAATGAATAATTCAACATGTGATATCAGTTTAGTAGGGAATTCCAAATTCGATAACCGACATAATAATGTTAGTATTTTGGAGTCTTAATCCTTCGTTTATATAAAGAAAAAACTATCTTATATTGTAGGATAAACGTGAACGTGGTTGACTCCATTTTAAGCTTAAAAATGTAAAATAAAAAAAAAAAAAAAAAAGTAAAAATTTAAGCATTGGTGTCTAGCACTAAATTGTTTTATTGAACCAATGGCTAGACCAACCAAATTTGATTTTAATTTTGAAGTGTGTGGGCACAATTGTGCCCGTCGAATCTACTATAACATCTAAATTATGATTAATATTCAAATGAGAAGAACAAAAAGATCTTAATTCAAAAGAAGAATTGTTTTTTCTTCCATTAAAACTAAAAAGACACTTGTAATTTGTCTATCTTAATATTGTACTAAACTATTTTATGGTAAACTAACTTTTCTTATGACCATCTTATTTATTTTCTTCAACCGTCAATAATAAATAATACGGAGTAAACTATTTATATCTTTACAAAGAATTAACTATTGTGTGTTTCATACTATACTTAATTAATATTATCTGATAAATGAATGAATTTCGTTTTTACCGAATTGATTTTCAATATAAACTTCAAAGATACATTCATATAGAAATACACAAAACTCATGAGCACTTGATCTAACTTCTCATAATAATATTATGTAGTTATGTTATAAACTTGCAAAGGACAACTAGTCTCCCTTGTACTCTCACTCGACTCAAACAAGGACAAAGCATAACGGTATAAAACCAAAAAAAACATAATACGGAGTAATATACAAATTAATATATTTGGAAAAGGTTTTCAAAAATGTCTGTTGTTATGATCTAAAGAATTACTCCGAAGACAGGTAATTTTAAAAAAAGTTAATTGTAAAAGCTTTGGTAAAAAAAAAAGAGTAAAATGGAGTAATGGGTATTTGTGTTTGGTAATAGTGGTAAGTAAACGGAAGGGTGAGTGTGTGTGTGTCATACTTTAACAGCCCCTTTGCTTCAGAGTCCACGTGAGGTGCTCTGTTTATCATTCAATCCATAAAGACAATGGATGGCCCGGCCTTGGCCCCATACCCAACTCCACAAATCAAATCCTCCCTCCATTAAACTCTATTTGTCACTATTCATTTTTGTACATTTATCGAGATGTGTTTTATACTAGCAATATCTTTCATTTTACATTAAAAAAAATTATAAAAATTTGATATTCTTAATGGACTCATAAAGATGAATCAAACAAAATTCCACATGACTATATTCTCACTTATAAATTGTCGAGAATATTGAAAATTCTCTTCAAGTGTGAATAATATCAAAAAAAAAAAAAGTAAAGAGTGAAGTTGAATGGAGCGAGTAAAATAAAAAATGAGACAAAATCCCCCGAACTCTTCTATAACATCGTCTTATACTCAAGACTAATCAGAACGCAATAATATTATTATTGGCTGAAAAATCGAGGTTTAAGCTAAGATGGGGTTTTACCTAATTTGGATCGTTCTATGATACTATAAGACGGTCCCGTAAGAAAGTGGATTAGGAGAAAAAGAAAAGTTAATTTAAAAGTAGTAAATGGGGAAGTGGGGCCCAGTAGATTATGAGGTGGGGCCCACAATTCATTCAAGTAATGATGATTTGAGTCTATGCCCTTTGGCCCTTTCTTCTTTGTTCTCCACCTTTGTTTTGTGATTCTTCATTCATTCATTCATCCTTCTCTTTCTCTTTCTCACTCAAACTCTCACTCTCATCATCTACTTGAGCTAGTGAACTAGCTAGGTGCTTGCTTATTCATGGGCCTTTTTTGGGCCTCCAAACTCTCTGTTTCAGGTGAATTTTTATGGAAGGGTCCGGGTTAAGGTGGGTCGGGAATGGGATCATCTATCTTCTATTAATATCTCGTCCATCTTATTCTTTACGTAATTATAATTTCAACAATAATCCTTTCAACTTAGTGAAATTCAACCTTAATTGAATATAAATATACTCCGTGTATGTGAGTAATATTTTAATGAAATTAACCTAAGCTTAAATTAATTTTTAAATTGAACAACACTCGTAAGTCGTAACAACCTACCACAATATACTATGAAGGGACAAAACTAGATTCAAATTCTACTTAAAATCAAAACATTAGGCGTCAGCATGAACTACCTATATCGCTGTAAAAAAACCATTGCAGATGGTTGATCGACACGTATTTAGCTATGTCCCTAATAATATGGACTTAATTATGATGGAACAATGGTACATAATTCTTTATTTATCACTCGTACTAGTATTTGATAGAGTAATTAATTATATACGAGTACGAACAAGTAATTAAGTTATAGCTTAACTTTAAAGTTTAAACAATACAAGTATATTTTTGTAAAGAGAAAAGTGAATAGTAGTACACCAACAGAAATAGTCACGCCAACAAAGGCGATTTTTACAAGTTGGATCGTGTGAAAAAAAACAAAATGATTAACGATCTTAATATACGTAGGCTGTCAGCGGGTTCGGGTTTAATATTACACTGCTTAACCTCACATGCATTATGCATGCTTTCTTTATACCAGTATAGATGAGAATATTCACAAGTTAATACTCCATTTTCGTTTGAGATCATGGATATATGTCATATTTTCATTTTATAAGTACGACTCGATCAAAAACTATGAATCAGACTAAACTACTAAAGTGAGAGATGTAATTTGAACAACGATTTTCAAATAACTCTCTACCACTATTATTATGTGAGATTTCTGAATAACATTGTTAAAAGATCGTTCTCTCCAATTTTTTAAATTATAATGCATGAAAATTTGAAGAACATCAATTTTTTTAAAAAGTATTTTAAGATGGGTAAACTTGTAATCTTGTAATTACGATTAAAAAAGTATAGCGCATAGAGAATAACAAAAAAGTTTAATTTGTCTCGAGTATATGATGGAATGTTTTTTTAACCAATTATACCTGAAGACAGATATATTATCGATCGGTAATAAGGGGGATGAAGCAAAGAATGAATACGTATCGATTTAAGAAAAATAATTGAAGATAGGAAGAAAGCAACAATTATTAACACAGCCAATTACACTGTTAAGTCAGAAAGGAAAAGGGCGATTTTGTAAGATTATGATGATATAAAAGTGTACTTAATTAAGATAGAAGAGAAGAGCGCCTACTTGAGATGTAATTATGTAAATATTCTTAATTATTTCTTAGTAGGTCCAATCTACATGCATGGCGGCACCACCCTTTTAACGCTTTCATTTCCACCCTCGCCTTTCTCTGGTTTATCCCATTTTTATTCAAATATTTACCAAAAAAATCTTGAGACGATTTCACCCTAATTTAAATACTCGTATTTCTTATGTTCTACTTCTTGATCGAGTTGGGTCTGGTTTATGAGTACCAAATTCATACTCCACTAGCTAGGTGAAACTCCCAATGTTATCTTTTTATTGTGTGACTTTAAAATTATTTGTATATTATAAACATATTTGCCTAAAATATACTGTATTTTGTTTCTGTTTAAAATGACGTTAAATAGAATTATGTATGAGAATCCAGTGTCCCAAAACACCAGAAAGCTTTGAATTTTTATGTATCGCCTTAATATTATCAACGAGATCAAAACAAAAAATTTTGGAATTCCACACGGATTATTATTAACGTCAGCAAAAAAGTAGACTCTTCATCAACAACCACGCACAAACATTAGTATAAAAAAAAAGTTTCAAAATAGTCAAGATATTCTTAGATTATCTTTATTATTAAAAAAAAAAGTTAATATAAAGAGGAGAAGAGTTATAGGAGTATTGATTATCATACTACAGTGGCAACTTTATTTGCTTTTTACAGCAATTGAATAATGCAATTATTAGTATAGTACAGATGGGTATCGCATGGGATCCAATAAGTGCACTTTTTCACGTAAAATAAAAACTTAATGGAATAATATGGTAAAAAATCACAACCTCTTTGTTCGTCACATATACATATATTGATCATAATAATCTTGTAATAAGTTATGTATCGAGTAACATAAATAAGATACACGTAACTTTGTGTAGGCAATCCAAACGTATGAGATGCTATATATTGGCGTCGTTATAATATTAAAGCGAATATATTTGTATACTGTAGTATGTTGACGAATTTGAATAAAGAAAACAGATATATCCGATCTGTAGTACGTTATAATCTTAAAACAGATATATTGGTAAATCGAAGTGTGTATAGTTTAGATAGTACGCTGATTGACTGTACGCTGCATCATTTGAGGTTGTTAATTAGACATGCATGATGCATGGATAGTTGGATACCTATATACATACATGCATGTCATGTTCATATAGCTTTATTTATGTACGGTCGATAGTAGTTTTGGAGAATTTTAAGGTCTTTATTCTTTGGCGTTTTTTACTTACTGTATTTACTGAGTACTTCTCCTTTTGCACTAGTAATACAATGGTTTAATTTACAGTACTAAAGTTCATCAAAATTTAATGACCAATAAATTGTAGTATGTGATTTGGGTACCTAAATTTAGTTGGAGGTACGGATTCTATGAATATAGTTGGTGTATGAAGAGTGTGGACGGTTCTCTTACGGATGTTTAATTTAAGGAGAGACAAGCTAAGGTTTATTAAAAAGTCGATTGTTTTAAACCAAGGTCATAATTACCTTATGGACTATATCTGGTCGTATATTTGAATTGACATATTAATATATGTATTGCCTCTACGACCTCATATTAGTCGAATATAATAATGTAAGTTATCCTGGCAATATTCACTCATCATCGATACCCGGCCCTAATAATTACATTGTGAAAACCCTAATTCCCTTTTTTAGTGTTAACTAAAAACCTCATAGTTTCTTTAATTTGATGGTTTTATTTCAGTTATATAGTTGTAACCAAGTATTGATGGAAATGTCAATAATACTACCAGAAGAATCAAAATGGCAAAGAGATCAGATATAGATAGATAGATAGGAATATAATATCGTAATAATATGAGGTTATACAATACTCTCTCCGAGTTCTTATTATTGTCCTACTTTCCTTTTTAGGCTGAGTTTGATTTTTGTCCCACTTTCCTTTTTAGGCCATCAATGTGTGGTCCACAATTGCTCTACCATTTCTCTCACTTCCTCCTTTTTTTCAACCACTTATTTCCTCTTCCTTATTTTTCACCTGAAAACTTTTTGAGACAATAATAGGAAGTAGGAAGGAGTAACATCTTTGCATTCTACTAATACATGCAAAAACAACACCATAAAGGAGAGCTCTACTCAAAGCACAGGTATGTAGCCACGTAAACAATGGGATCCTGAAAGTGTATTAGACTTTTTTACTTATCTAATTATTTCTAGTTACATACATTTTGTTTTCGTAGTATGAATATGATCTATAAATTCTTACCCTAATTGTTAGTCAATGATGTAAACCAGGAATAATGTCAAAGAAATAATACTACTCTATGTAAAAACAAGACATGACACTGAAAGAAAGAGAAATATGGAGTAGATATTAGAGAAGAAGTCTTTGATTAATTTTATTTTTTTTGGTTCAACAAAATGTACATTTAGTCGCATTACAAAATAAAGGAGAGTGATTCAAACCTGAGATCTATCGTCCACAGTACTTAGTACTAACTATTAGGATACAACATTTTCGATTTTCATTAACATTGTTGGGAGATATATATAGTCTCTAATGGAGTATAAACATTTGTGATATAATGGGTATAAAATATTAAGTGATGCAAATAGTATATACGGTGGGTATATAATTGAAAATGTAGAGAATAATGGGGCAAGTTGTCTATGAATGTGACCACAAAATTGATAAGAGAGAAAAGGCGACGTTTCCTTTTAGCCATATTAAGAGTCAATGAAGCAAAGGGGAGGGGTGAGGGGTCTACCAATGTGGTTGAAATAGTTGATTTTGTTCTGAGTGAAAATCTACTGCCCCCCTCTCTTAAATCCTTCCCTTTGGAATCGGGACCATTTACCATTACACACTACACACCCAAAGAGGAGGGGCACTACACTATCACTTTCAATTCTTAACTAGTAGACACAGAGTTTGTCGTCGATGCACCAGATGTTACCTAATCTAGTTGGCAAAGATATAATAAAGTCATATTCATGATTTGAGTTTGAATTTCAGATGGAAACGAGTACTCGGGTGTATGGGCTGACACGATCTAATAAGGCATGAATCCACTTTGGCACAACATAAAACGACACAACACATCATGGATCGTGCTTGGACTGAAGTTTAAGAAAGCATAATGTCCTAACTAAGGCATAAACAAGATATATCATGCAACAATGTAACTTAATCAATAATTCAATACTACCTTCGCCTTAATCAATTGTATGTTATCAATATTTGAATTCTCACTCATAAAAAAAAAGACAACAAATACGTAACAACCGACTAGGAGGAAGTGACTGGGTATGTATTATACTAGGATTATTTAACTAAGTTTTACTCCCTCCATTCAACTCCACTTGTCACTATTCATTTTGGCACATTTGTCGAGGCGCGTTTTACATTAGCGATATCTATCATTTTACATTAGCAAAAATTATAAAAATTTGATATTCATAATGTAGTCATAAAGACGAATCAAACAAAATCCCACATGACTATATTCTCACTTATAGATTGTCGAGAATATCGAAGATTCCTCTCAAGTGTGAATAGTGTCAAAAAAAGAAATGTGAAGAGTGGAGTTGAATGGAGGGAGTAGTTTGTAAGAGAAACATTTTCTGACTTGTGAGTTGTATGAGTCCTTATGGGCCTATGACAACAGTATTATTTAATTTCAATAAGACGTAAAATCCGTATAAGATATGTTCTTAGAGTAGAACATTGGGAAAAAAGAAACCGTAAAACAAATAGAGTACTATTGTACGGAGTAAAACTTTAAACTTGGACAAGACAGTATACGATCATCCAAAGTAGCAATTAATTAGGAGTAATAACTCACATTGTAATTTATATCTATAATTAAAGCTTCGTACTAATCACTCAACTTCGTAATCAATCAAAAGGAACAACGAGTTAGTACCTCTCAGTATACCTCAAAGTGAAGGACATGAACAATCAATCAAGCAAAAGAGAATAGCACTTCCTTACTCACAGATGAATATGTCATTAGCAACAAACTTGTAACGACTCAAATAAAAATTAATACGTATGTATACAAATAAATTATTTACATACTTTCCATAAGTATTACAGAGTATAATTCAATCCTATCTATACATACGAGTGATAATTGATCAGTCATAAATATATGACGGATATACCCGTTAGAATTACCCTTGCAGCGCAATAGGAACCAAGCCCACGTGACTCCTAAATTCTTGACTAATTGACCACTTATGTCCCTGGTCCCGTTACTCCTCACAATCACTGACTTGCCGGTTTCCTACTTTTTAACTTTTTTTTTTATTATTATTTTTTATTTCAACAAAAAAAAACTTCTTTTTTTATATATATATTTTAATATAATATTTGTTTCATTGATTGGTTAAAAATTTCGATGCTACTTATATTATTTATATTGAGTTTCAAAAGTCAATTATCTGAGTTTATCTCATAGCTACCGATTTATCACAGTTATTTTTAGAAACGCATGCACAGATCGAGTCAATCAAGTGAACTCGCGAAATGCTGTGGAAATAGGGTTAAGAGATCATGGAAAGAATTCAAAAAAAGCAATGTAAATAAACGTTTTCAATGACTTTATATTTTGTACTCTTTCTATTTCAATACCTTGATTACATTGTAGTAAAGCGACGTGTACGTGAATTTCCTTACACGAGAAACTAAAGTAAGAAGTAAGAATAGATGATTATTTGAAAAGATAAGGGAATGGAAAGAGAGTTGGATTTGAGATGTATGGAGTGGGACGTCTTACCATCTAACACACACACACACACTCACTCCTAATAAAACCCCAAATGTTGAGCTGATCGAGCTTGTGTTTTGTCGGACTTAAAGCTGGCATTTCCTCACACTTCCTCCTCACCCTCCAACATCACCCTACTATCCGGCCCATTACCCATTTTCGAAAAACTCTAACCTAGAGACCAGATCGATTTATGTATTAATCAATATTTTTTAAACTAAAAAAAATATTTTACGAAGTATTGACTGAACTAAGACCAATCAAACCAAATCAGATCAGATTAGATAATAACGTAAAAATTTTGTAAGAGATGATATTTGAAAGACGAGAAAGAAGTAGAAGTAGCTTTAATAATGTAATTTGTAGGTAATGTTTTACTAGTACCTTTTTGATTCCACTAAGGAGATCCAAATAATTACTCGTAGATGGTAATGTATGTACGTACAAGATAAAGACCACGTCAATAGGGTATATCTATCCAAAATTCCAAAGTATATAGCTCATACACTATCTACATTATCCAATTAAGAGGCTCCACTCAAGCATGAATGCAACAAGATATTATCTCTTCAATTTATGACCTAGCTACCTAGACTATCTATCATTCTATATCTACCTTTAAGATTATTGGATACAAGAATAACCCTCAATTCACAAAGTTAATTAAACACTGATTGAGTTGAAATATGGTTGAATTTTATGATTAAAAGTTTAAACTAATCATTGTTATATCTTCTTTAATTATTTGATATGCTACTTGTTAATTAAGTTTGTAATTAATTAGTCGGTTAATTATCTGAGTTTCGCGTCAATGATATAACGATAATGAAAGAAATCTTTGTAAGTGTGATCTCGATCTGATCTTTTGGAAAGGAGTTCAATTCAAGAACAATTTTTGAGGGTTTGATTTGACCTAACACGACAATATCGTATTTATGAGTCACCTTATGATACACGGGATTCCGTGGAAATTAGGATGGTTAAGAAATATTAATACGGAGTATTAATTAACTAGGTCACAATGATGAGCTTAAGTTTTTATTAGTTTTTTTATGAGAGAGGAGTTCATGGGCTTATATTATACTCCCTCCATTCAAATCCACTTGTCTCATTTCACTTTTTGACACTATTCACACTTGAGGGGAATCTTCGATATTCTCGACAATCTATAAGTGAGAATATAGTCATGTGAGATTTTGTTTGATTCGTCTTTATGAGCACATTAAGAATATCAATTTTTTATAATTTTTGCTAATTTAAAATAAAAGATATCGCTAGTGTAAAACGCGTCTCGGCAAATGTGCAAAAGGAAATGAGACAAGTGGATTGGAATGGAGGGAGTATCAATTTCCGTCAATGCAAGAATCACATCCGGAAATGATGAAACATACAAAAGTTCCTCACCACTTCTCGGGCACAACCGAGCTACATAAATATTAAAAGTTTTTATTAGTTGAATTATTTAATATAATCAATAATTCCGCCGTCTCAATCATTTATTTACCATTAATTAAAATAAACTCACGAAAAACATAGAAATAAATAAATGACTGAAACGGAAAGGGTACTCGTCATGTATTCAAAAATTCAAAACACATGTTTACCTAGCTATAAGGTAATCTAGGTCATGCATGCATGTGTTTGAATTCTAAATAAGAGTCCTCATTATCACACAATTGACGATGTCTTACGAACCTCTGCAAGAGAAGAGATGTTAAGAAATGAAGTATTAATAATAATTTAATGATGACGTAAAGAAATAAACAAGATATGTATGAATGTTGTGTCTATTCATCTCAACCAATAGTACATATATACTTGAGCTAATAATATAATTCTACGTATACAATATCACTTATGATATGGTTGCTATGACTAAATGAAGATAGTTTCCTATTTACGTTTAACTACTTATAATACACGAGAATAATATATTCTCATAATATTCTCATAATATTCTCGATATCCTCTATACTTGGCTAATATCCCCCCTCAAGATGGAGCATGTAATTTTGAAATGCCCAACTTGGATAACAGAGCTTCGAATTTTGTACTGCCCAAAGCCTTTGTAAAAATATCAGCAAGTTGCGAAGCCGTGTGCACATAAGACGGAGTTATAGTTCCACGAACAATTTCGTCTCGAATGAAATGACAATCAATCTCAATGTGTTTTGTACGCTCATGAAAAACTGGATTATTAGCTATATGTAAAGCAGCTTGATTATCACAATGTAAGATTACGGACGCAGAGTGTGCAACACCGAGACTAGCAAGTAACCCCTTTAACCATAATATCTCACATGTGGCCGCAGCCATGGCTCGATATTCAGCTTCAGTAGATGAACGAGAGACGGTCACTTGTTTCTTTGTTTTCCACGACACAGGAGAACCCCCAAGAAAAACGAGATAGGCAGTGAGAGAGCGACGACTAATAGGACAACTAGCCCAATCAGCGTCACAATAAGCTTCCAGAGTCAAAGGTGCGCCAGTACGGAGGAGTATGCCATGACCTGGACAGCCCTTCAAATATCGAACGACACGTAGTGCAGCGTCCCACTGAGAGTGAGTAGGTTGCTGCATGAACTGAGCTAAAACATGAACAGAATAGCAAAGTTCTGGACGAGTAAGAGTAAGATAAACTAACTTCCCCACCAAACGTCTATAAGGAGCTGGATCTGATAAATGTGCGTCGGTGGCGAGTGCTAGACCATGATTTTCTTCTATAGGAACACTTGCCGGTTTGCAACCCAAAAGCCCAGTTTCGGTTAAAAGATCCAGCACATATTTTCGTTGACATAGAAAAATACCGCTGGAATTTCGAGCAACCTCGAGACCAAGAAAATATTTTAACTTACCCAAATCCTTCAATGTGAAAGCATTGATTAAGATAAGCTTTAAAATCAGAAATGGCTTGAGTGTTGTTACCGGCAATAACGAGGTCATCAACATATACTAGAATATGCAACTCGATATTATTTTTGTGATAATTAAACAAGGAGTGATCTGATTGACTTATGAAAAAACCATAGGCACATAATGCTTTGGCAAGAGTTGCATACCAACATCGGGGCGCTTGACGGAGTCCATATAAGGACTTTCGGAGTCGACAAACTTTATCTGAGGCACCATTGCTAAAACCGGGAGGAAGACGCATATATACCTCTTCGTCAAGTTCACCGTGAAGGAAAGCGTTGTGGACGTCCATTTGATGAAGTTCCCAATTATTAATTGAGGCAATCGTAAGAAAAGTACGAACTGTGACCATCTTGACAGTCGGAGCGAAAGTCTCTGTAAAATCAATACCGTCTTCTTGGTGATTGCCAAGAATGACCAACCGAGCTTTATAACGTTCGATTGCACCATCGGAATTATATTTAATCCGATAAACCCACATACACCCGATGGCCGTCTTATCAGATGGCAAATCTTCTACCGTCCAAGTACCGTTTGACTCTAAGGCGGCAATTTCTTTTGCCATAGCAGCTCTCCATTTTTCATCCTTCATAGCTTCTTTAAAAGAAGTTGGCTCCGTCTCACGAGAAATAGCTGCAATAAAGTTACGATGTCTAACAGAAAAAGCATTACAACTTACGTAATGAGAAAGAGGGTACGGAGTACCTGAGACGGGAAGAGGGGTGGATGACGAGTCGGGGGAAATCGAAAGCGTGCCAGTATGCTCGGTAGTATTTGCCCAACGAATAAAATCTTGGTGACGGACATTACCGTGTTTCACACGTTGTCCACGTCCAAGCAATGGACTTCTTACCCCCTCATTAACAGAACTGTCAGGCCCGATATTTTCCTGCCCAATATCAGGAGTGTAATCCTCAACATCAGGACTTCCTACCATTATCACTACGCACAATTTTAACAATCCGATCAAATTGACGTTCAATTAAGGCAAAAAAATCCATCATGATACGAGGCACTTCATCTTTAGTTTTTAATAAATAAACCCAAACACTCCTCGAAAAATCATCGACAATGGTCAAGAAGTAACGAGAATTGCAAGCACGATTAGGACGATACGGACCCCAAACATCACAATGTATTAACTCAAACAAAGTACCTGCTTTATTCTCACTTAACGGAAAAATTGCACGAGTTTGCTTAGCACGAAAACAAATGTCACAACTCGTATTAAAAGAACTTTTATTGCGAGGAAAAATAGATAGGTGCTCCATCGCTTGAAAAGAAGGGTGTCCCAACCGTTTGTGCCACAACTCGATATCCTCGGTGCTAGTAACAGTATTGACACGCGTCGATTCCCCCATGGTCAAGTAATAGAGCCCGTCGATCATCTCACCCACTCCAATCCTCGTCTTCAGGGTACGGTCCTGTATCACACATTCATTATTAGTAAAGTTGATGCTTAAATTGTGAGACATGAGCAACTGGGAAACGGACAAAAGATTGCAATTGAAATCAGGAACAAATAAGACATGTTCGAGAAAAAGAGTCTCGTTAATTTTCACTCGGCCCACCATTCGTGCTTCTAACTTTACTCCATTTGGTAACCCTACTTGAATCGGATTAATGGAGCGACATGAACTAAGTAAATTAGCATCACAACAAACATGAGTCGAAGCACCAGTGTCGACAATCCAAGAGGGAATATTCTTACCATTCAATCGCACCATATTTGAAGTAAAAGACGGCTCACCAGAGACCATGTTAACTTTTACATTTTGTCCAATGCCATTGTCGACATGTTGTCCTGCTCCACCGTCAGCTCGACTATTGGATCGCCCCGGCTCACGTCCTTCTGGAAAGCCGTGTTTTAGCCAACAACGGTCCTCCAAATGCTCATTCTTTGTACAGAAAGTGCATTTCATAACAGGTCTATTGCCTCTCCCTTGCCTGGAAGATCCTCCTTTGACTGAAAAAGCCATTGGAGCAGAATCAACAACACGTTGGGTCAGGTGGCGGACTTCTTCTTCTTGGACGAGACGTGAATATACCGTGTGCAGAGATGGCAAAGGTTCAATCCCCAAAATTCCGGATCGAACATTTGCATAGTATATTTCAAGTCCCATCAGAAATTTACGGACCTGACTGTTTTCACGACGCGTGCGAAGGATTTTATCCAGACCGCATTTGCAACCGGTGCATTTACAAGATGGCAAGGCATCAAAATCATTTATTTCGTCCCATAGCTTTTTCAACCTACCGTAATAATCCATTATTGACTCCCCTGTAGCTTGTTTACATTCTGAAATTTCAGAATTAATTTGATAGATTTTCATACCATTTCCGAGAGAGAATTGTTGACGTATATCCTCCCACAACTCGTAGGCCGTTTCTCGATAGGAAATCGACTTACGTAAGTCCTTGTCGATGGAATTGAAAATCCAACAAACAATCATATAATTGACGGTACTCCAATCTTCAAAATCTTCGGAGTCATCATCCGGTTGTTTGAGTTTTCCATTGATGAAACCCAACTTCCGTTTGGCTCCTAACGAAACCCGAAGTGCTTTCGCCCATTCTTCGTAGTTGGTCCCTTTGAAGGTCACGTGAGTAATGACTGTGCCTGGACCATCATTTGAAGCAAGTGCGTAAATAGGATTCGGGACATGTGGTGTCGATTTCTTATCGTCCACCATTGTTGTGTGTTTTGTGTCCTCAAAGATGAGGCTCTGATACCATAAAGAAATAAACAAGATATGTATGAATGTTGTGTCTATTCATCTCAGCCAATAGTACATATATACTTGAGCTAATAATATAATTCTACGTATACAATATCACTTATGATATGGTTGCTATGACTAAATGAAGATAGTTTCCTATTTACGTTTAACTACTTATAATACACGAGAATAATATATTCTCATAATATTCTCGATATCCTCTATACTTGGCTAATATGACGATTGGGCTAATATTATCAACATATAGCTTTTGGTTGAGATTATTCTTCTAATATACTCGGTATATAACACCCGATTTTTCAGGGTGATCGAAACACTCATATTGCATGACTTTCTAGAGAGGCTTGAACTCCAAATTATGATGTTTAAGCATGTCGAATTTTGACAGCGTAAAATAATTTTCTATCTTTTGCTTTAGAAAAATTAAAATCTACCATGCTCATATGGATATTTACGCTAATCGGTAAATTTATTTTCCTGATCCATAATATACAAAATAGACCCAATTGAAAATATGGTCCTTCAAAGTGCCATTCAAAAGTCAATTTTTAACCCGACAAAATGCAAAAATAAAGTTTGAGTGAATTCCATTTTTCCCCCCTTTTTCATTTATCAGTGGGTTATGTGTATTGTGTAATAGCCCTTTACGTGAAACATGTGAGCAATTCCCTTTATACGATAAAAAAAAAAAGACATTCGATGTTCATTCGTTTAATTAAGTCCATCTTGATCTAACTCGACCTTACTTAAAAAAGATTCTTCTACAAATTTGTAATCAACGTTGACGACCTTACATGAATGAACAAGATTTATTGTTTGATAAATTTCCAATTGATACTGACGAAGTTACTTGAATAAGATATGTTCTACAAACACGTAGTTAATGATGGTGACGACCTTAAATTACTTGAACAATATTTGTTCTATAAACTTGTGGTCGATGTTGACGAGCTTGCATGTACAAGATGTGTTCTATAAACTCGTAACCATTAAATTAATAAGCATAAGCATAGTTAGTTAATTATCATTAGCAGCTAGCTTAGCGTGTAATGATGTTTTCCATAGGAATGAATATACGTAATAAAATTGATTAATAGTAGTACGTCCTTTTTGAGGTGTTTCAATCTGGAATGAAGCGTTGTTTCCCCCAAAAGAGAAACACACAACCAATATATATATATATATATATATATATATATATATATCTCTTAATTTAACACATCGTATTGTCATCGTCTATGGCTCTAATTAAACATACCAATCAATTTTATTTATTTCTAAATAATAATAATAATAATAATAATGGGGTTTGCTTTTCTTCTTGTTAGTTGTCTACTTTCTTGTCTTTTCAAATTATCACAACTACTCGTGTCTTCAATCTTTAACATTCCATTCCATTTTTCTATCTTATCTTCTTCTTTCAGTAAGCTACTCTCTCTATTTGATGGGAAATCCCAACAATAATAGAAACTACTTCACAAATTTCATTCTAGTGGCGCGCGCACATACATATATATAGAACACTAATTAATTACCCGATATATCGTATATATGATGTCACGATGATTGTATTATGAGACCTTTCACATAGATGGTAGTTACAATTATTTTGAGAAAATATGCATTTAAAAACCGTTCTAGACACAATTTGTTCTCATCTCCGAGTCCACCAATAAATTGTGACCACTAATCTGATCTTTGGTCTATTTCACCCTCCGAAAACGATCCAAAATTTACTTAATTATTTGTTGGTGGAGTTAAGGTCAAACCTTGAAAAATGAGTTTTAAAGATTTCAGTTCAGTCGTCTAGTCCCTTGATGGGTCAAACCTTGAGCTATTATCGTTTGAATATAAAAGATAAATAAATGAATACTTAAAATTTTAATTGTGACTCGTGAGGAGTTGTGATTGTGACATACTATTCCATCATCTAGAATTCTAGATATATATATTGTTTATGAGACTATTCCTGCTTTTTTTTTCTCACAATTTGCACTACTTAAAAAAAGAAACTACTTTTAGAAATTGGCTAGTCGGTCCACAGAGAGCCCATCAGATCTTCCCCCAAAGAATCGGAGTAAAACTATTGGGATGCCGACATTACCGACCATACTCTTACACTCAACAATCAACACATAAACCCATCACTTAGCCACGTAACACCTAAGATATTTTGTTAATCAACAACTAACTATACTGTTTCATTCAAATATTAATCAAGAAAAAAAAGTATGAAACAGTTTCTTTAATTTGGTCAGACCGTCTTACACAAATCTAATCTAAATATAAAAGTTAACGAATGAATGAAATAGATGGACTAACATTCTTGGCGTTTGTCGACTAACTAAATTGGGTGGTGAACGGTTGATACATGATTTGGTGTTTGATCTTTGAACCCATCAATATTATAATCGTCCTTGGGACGGTATTTTAAAAAAAAAAACAAAGAACAATGTTCGTGACATTTTTTAGACCTTTTAAGAATCCTTTTGGAGATTATTGGATTTGTAAGAGGAATTGTATTTTTTGTGGAATGGCTGTTTTGTTGATTTTTGTATTTTACATGAATAATTCTGAGAAAAGTGTTTGAATGGAATAGTGGAAACGAATTTGTCATGAATTCTGAAATTACATTATAAACAACGAAGGTTACCTATATAAAAATAATTGCATTACTATAGATAACTTTACGACTTTGTGATCATTTTTGGACAAATAATAATACTAGCACAGTAGTTAATCTTTACTGATTCTCAAATGAGACGGTGTTGAGATCTCTTCCCATGTATATGATAGAATTAGGGTGAGGAAACTAGTTTATAAATTAGTGGACTACCTTATCATCAATTGATTTTAGGATGAAACTTCACTTATTTATGAGCCGGTCTTTTACACTTGTTCTATTAGCCCGCTGCGAAGGACGGGAGGACTCAACAGATCAGAGGGTCATTGTTTAAATAGTAACGGTCAATTGTAATCAGTAGTGCAACAGTATTCATAAAGTATAATTACTGGTATGTACAGTATAATAATTAATACTAGTAATAACAGACATCATATTAAGCAAACCCTACCCGGCCTGGTATATCAATTAAATCCAACCAAACCCGGCTTGGCCCAAAAGGACACAACCCAATCTACCAATTACCACCCCAAGGCACAACCCTCTTTTCCGGGAAAAAAAGGAAGCAAATGTCACAAATATGGACTTTGATTGGGCCAAGTTAAGGGAAAAAAGAACAAAGGGAACACATATGAAGTCTTATTGGGTTATGTTAACCAAAACAAAGGCTCCAATCATGCTGAAGGTAAACTTTCAAATAGAGAATAAAGAACATACATCATTCTTTCATCATTTGTAATTCAATATGTTGCATGCATTTGTATACTATAAACAACACTACCATTACATTGCTATGCTTTATGACTTTATCCCAACAAGTTAACCATATCAAGGTGATAGTATATATTTACATATTTCCTGTTCCTGGATCATGATCAACGGTTCTTAATTAACTAAAAAAGGAAATCCGGCAAGGGTTGGAGCGAACCCATATTAATAATGTCATTATCCATGAAGCCGTCATCAACAAACTCAGTGGTGGTGTTACTCAACTCGAGTCCTGGCTGTAACAACAAATTTTGTATAACGATATTATAAATATCTGTAATACAAAATCGGAGTCAACAAATTATAATATCAGAAAAGTTCAAGTGTTCGGTTCTCTATTCTTCCTCTGATTCTACTACGTTGCTTTAGGCACACTTAAACGATCTTCGTTCTTCGCTTGACTTTAGCTTCTTAGGAGGGTCGCGATGACTTGAGTCTCCTTCGATGCTCGATGTTGATATGACTTCCTCGAGTAGGCGGCACGATCTTGTAGTGCTTGTTGCTACTTGGAAGGAATGATGCTTCGAGAATTTCCGAGCTTTGTAGTCTTCTCTTCTCTTCACCTTTTGTAGTGAGCTTGTGTTGTATATTTTTGTTTTGTTGTCCTCTAAAATGGTGAGTAAGCTCCCTATTTATAGAATTTCTTCATCCATTCTTGTTGGACTCAGAGTTGGGTTTTTTGAAAGTTTGGCTTCTCTTCGGGCCCAATTGACCGTTCCTTGACTTTTAGGTCAAATTTGGTCAATGCTTGACTTTCGGGCCGAGTTTGACATTTCTTGAAATTTGGGCCAGATCGACAAATGCTTGACTTTTGGGCTATATTGACTATGATCTGACTTTTCGGTCCGCTTGTCATTCACTTGACTTTTGGGTCAACTTGACATTTTCTTGACTTTTGGCCCAATGGTACAACTATTTGACTTTTGGGTCAAACAGTCAAGCTCGGGAATGAAACGAGCCGTCTTTAATTTTTACGGGACAGATATAACTAAACTAAGTCAAAATTTGTTGTTAACTCAGAATAATTATTTTTTGTATTTTCGACACTTAAATAAATTTTCCGTGTCTACAAATTGCCCCCTCGGGACCTTGTCGCGTAGACGATTTGACCGTCGGAAGACATGGTCTCGAATTTTTTTTCTTTTGACTTGGAAGTCGATAGGTACTGCGTCATCCTGTCATTTTACAACTTGGCGGATGACTATGCGACCTTGATTTTTTTTTTCTTTGACTTGAGAGTCGATAGGTACTTAACTTATCGTAGGAGTACCCAGGTAAAATTTGAGATATCACCCTGTCATTTTGTGACTTGTCGGATGACTACGCAACCTTAACTTTCTTTGACTTGAAAGTTGATAGGTACTTAACTTGTCGTTAAAGAGTACCTAGATAAACTCGAGACGTCACCTGATTATTCTTTTTACTTTGACGGATAGCACAAGTACATCGTCTTAATAATTTAATCCTTGTAGGGCATAACTTGAACTTGGTCCTTATCCGTCAATGGACTTTACACTTTACATATTATACGTAAAATCATCAATAGCAAACCGTAATCTTGGTCAATCTTGGAATTTAATTGGAATTAACTCCAATGATTCCACTAGTCCACCGCCTAGCTCTTTCTTTTTCCACTTGTAAGCATTAACAAACAGACCATATGCATTCATCATTGTCATTTCCTTTATCTTCCGTTGTAAACACATACCAACGGGATTATTTGCACTAAATGGCCGATATTTACACCATTTTGGATGCCTTTGACGCTGTAATCACCGTTAACTTGGAATTAAGTGGAGTTAATTTGCACTAAAATGATCGTAGTCAACTTCTCCTTTGACCACTTTGAGAGCATTTGATCAAATAACAAGGTTGTGTTCATTTGGCTATAATTTAACGTATTTGCTTGTAGACATTGTAATTGCTGCTGTGCTGCGGTCAAAGATAGTGCTCCAACCAATTAATACTAATAATACCACCGTTTGCTTCTCTTTTTATCATTTGAGCAATCAATCAAGCTATATGCATCCTTCCATTGCCATGTTCATTTCCCTCCGTTACAAAATGTACCAACGGACATATTTGTATTCAATGGCAGAATTTATAGGGTACCATTTTTGAATGCATTCCGCCACTATATATACCCCACTTAGCACCCCTATTCTTGCTCATTCAAGCTTGTTAAAATCACAAAGAAAGTATCAGGGGTACGTCTTGTCTTCATACCGTACTATCATCCTTCCGTCTTTGACAAAGGTATGTTTTAGCTTGAGATTCTCTTTTTTTTTAGCTTGAGTTATCATTATACTCGGCTGATGAGGTCTCGATTTTCTTTTTTAGCTTGAGCTCTGTTGTGGTATTCGACGACAAAGGTCAGCTCTCGAAATTCCGTCTTCGACGACAAAGGGAAGCTCTCGAAATTCTTCTTGCTTTTTTTTTTTTTTAAAAAAAAAAAAATTCAGCATGATTGTATCACGATACACGTCCCGAGATTTAGTATTGTCCTTTTAATCAACGGATATGACGTACTCCGTATCATTTTTACTCATGAAGGATACCAAGAAATGTATAACCGATTTTTTTTCGCTTCCCTGTAACCGAGTTCATTTCCTTGGCATACCACTTTTCAGTTGACCTTGAATGAGAAGAAACGTGTGAATTTAGAAGCATTTAGTTCAACTTGATAGCAATAGTACCAGTAGTTCTATACCATAAGGCCATCTCCGTTTCCAGCTTGCTTAATAACTTGTCAAACGCAAACAAAAACTGATAAGTGCATTGCATTTGCAGCCTGAAATTTGTCCTATCTTTGATTCATCTCGGTTTGCACTCTCCGTTCCCTCTTTTTTTCACCATGCCGAACAAGCTCTCGTGGTATGGACCAAATTTCTTTCTTGCTTGATAATTTGGTTAATAATGACAATGTAAAGAGAACTTGTGAGTTTGATTGTAGTACCCAGTAGCTTTCACATAGATGATTGATACCAATAGCATTTGCTTGGAGACGCGATAATGAAATTGAGAATCGAATAATCGGAAATCAAATAATCATCATCCTGTGAGCTTGACAATTTCTACTCATCTTTTATAGGTTTGATGTGACTCTCTGGAAAAACAGAGGAAATTGCACCCCTTCATCCGATGACGATGAATGCAGTATTACTCCATCGTCACCTCTGCAAGATTCCGGGACAAATCTATTAACCGAGTTTATTCTTGATTGTTAAGTGATAACCGGATAGTCTCCAAACGAAAAATGATGTGGGTGGAACGACAGTCAGGAGAGCTCCGACCGCAAAACGATCAACGAATTGGAGACAAAATGCGAGAACTGCGAAGGATCCGTATGAAGATAGTGGGAGATGAAAATGGATGAAGCAAACTCACGATTCTTTTTTTTAATAACCAGTACGCCCTTTTTCTTTTTGTCTCTCTCTTTTTTTTTTCATGGAGGCAGCTGATTTCTCTCTTCGGATATTGTAAGACTCGTATGCATAACTTTGCGTTGTCTTTATATTTTTTGTATGGCTCAATTGCAGGAGTTGCATGGTGAAAATAGCATGAATTCGAGCCATCAACCGGTGTGGATATTCCGAGGGAGCCATTTCAATTTCTCATTTGAGTCGATATTATGCAACGAATCTACATGTCAAACCATTGGACACTTTTGAATTCTGACCGAGTCATTTCAATTCTCTTTGGAGTTATCATGCAATAAACCTATCCGTTTTCAAATTACTCCATGTTGGGTCATTTCGTCCTACTTGAGTTGTCTTGAGGGAAGCCGTTTGGATCATCATGACGTTCTTGTGAGGAACCACAAATTGAACTCATCCGTCAATGGCTCGAATTTTGGAACTCCGGGGAGGCCATTTTAGTCCTCTTTAAGAGACTATGACCAAACCGTCGACCGCTAGATACAAGTCATTCTGAGTCGAGTTACCATCTTATTCCACAATTCCATCTTGCAATGTAATTTCAAAGGTCCCTCGTCAAGTTATATGAAGACGTTCGATACAGCTACAAAGGTGCTTGAAGACATGAAGTGTGATGAATCCTTCTTGCAATTTTGAAGGAGAAACTCGAAGAATGGAGCATGGTGAATCCTACTTGAAGATCACAGATGAGAGAAGGATCCCGGAGCTTATCCATCGAAGGGAGGATGATGATGATCAAGGACCTACTTGAAGAAACTTGGAGATTATTCATTGAAGGAAGAACGACCCTGTCATGGACCATCACTTACCTGAAGTTCAGATAATGGAGAAGAAGTCGTGGACCTTACTAGAAGAATGACATTTTCCCTCTAAAATAGTCAAGGCGTTTCGGGAGCTGGATGATATGACAGACATTAGTTATCTTGAAGCCAACTTATCGTTCGACAACATCCTTGTGGAGCCGCGAAATGCATTTGATTTGAAGTCTATTTAGCCGTGCACAGTTTAAACTCTTGCGGGCCAGGAGTATATTTTTTTGAAGAATGGTGTTGGTGTGGCTGCACTCAAACAAAGTATTTGCCCGAGCTGCCTACGTACTTGTGAAAGCTGACATGGGAGACAACTTACAAGATCAAGCCAACGTAGTTCATGGGAAGAATTTTTTTTATTTGGAGGTGTGGCTGCACTCAAGCTACATATTCACTCGAGCTGCCTACGTACCTGCAAAGTATCGAAATACTCTACAAGATCAAGCCGACGTAGTTCATGAAGGAATTTTTTTATTCGGTGGATTGGATTTTTTTGTTTTTTTTTTTGTATGCAGTTTATACTCTTGCTTAGGAGCCTTGTTGCAGTTTATCCTCTTGCTTAGGAGCACTGTCGCAAAGAGGTTCAAGAGTAGTAGCGCTTCAGGAACTTTCCATTGATCGGTCCTATGCGCACACCGTCTTCGTCCACAATTTTGTAAGCACCATTGGAGTACACCTCTTGCACGACATAGGGTCCATCCCACTTAGAAGTGAATTTACCTACTGGTTTGTGAGAGGTAATGATTGGCCTTCTTACGGCGAGCACCAAGTCCCCTACTTGAAAAGACCGAGGATTCACCTTTTTATTGAAAGCGCGTGCCATTCTAGCTTGATAGCATTGAAGTGTTTGTTGCGCTAACAATCTTCTTTCATCAAGAGCTTCCAATTCTGCCAAGCGCAGCTTATCGTTATCATCACTTGAAAGTTCTTCTTGTATAGCAATACGCAATGATGGAATTTGCAATTCCAGCGGTAGCACAGCCTCAACTCCATATACCAACGCGTACGGGGTCGATTGGGTGGGTGTCTTGTATGTTGTACGATATGCCCACAACGCTTCACCAATTCTTTCGTGCCAATCACGCTTCGACTTAGCCACCACTTTTCTTAACAAGTTGCAGAGTGTCTTGTTAAAGGCTTCAGCCAAACCATTTGCAGGGGCATTGTACATTGACGACTTGTATTGTTTGAACTTAAACTTTTCAGCTAACCTCGTCATCAGTTTATTGACGAAAGGCGTTCCATTATCAGTTATTATGCGTTGCGGCACACCATACCGATAGATGATTTGGGTACGGATGAAATCAACAACAGTCTCCTTCTTGACTTCACGCACGGAGGCAACTTCTGCCCACTTGGAGAAATAGTCTGTTGCCGCCAGGATGAATGCATGTCCATTGGAGGCTTTTGGAATGATAGGTCCTACCACATCTAATCCCCAAGCTTCGAAGGGCCAGGACGATACAGTGGGATGTAGAGGTTCAGGTGGTTGATGAATGAAGTTTGCGTTGAACTGACAGGCCTCACATTTTTTCGAGAAGTCCATGCAGTCTTGTACCATTGTTGGCCAGTAATATCCCATCCTCTTGACACGATCATGCAATTTAGGCCCAGATTGATGAGCACCACAAATGCCAGAGTGAGCTTCATACATGGCTTGAGCTGCTTCAGTTTCATCAAGGCACCTTACCCATTGTCCCAAAAAGGAACGTCTGTACAATGTACCTTTGTAGTAGATGAATCGTGGAGCACGTCGACGAATTTCAACTTTATGCCTAGGATCATCGGGTAACTTTTGATGTTCTAAGTAGTCGATGATGGGTTGTCGCCAATCCTCCTTGTCAACTTGATATGCGGAAATCATGTTGGATGTCCCTTTGATTTCTTCCATTTCTAACAGCGGTATTACCCATCTGTTGCAAATTGGAATGGATGTGACTTCATCTGCCCCCAGTGCCAAAGTGGCTGCAAGATTAGCGAGCGCGTCAGCCAACTTGTTGGCACTTCTCGGTACGTGACCGATGCGAACACTATCTAACTTATGGAGCAATTGGATTGCATATTGATGATAAGGGACAAGATCATCCTTCTTTACTTCATAATCATCGAGGATTTGATTCACCACCAATTGGGAGTCACCACAAATGTCTATGTCTCTGATCCCCATCTCGATTGCCATTTCAAGTCCTAAGATAAGAGCTTGGTATTCAGCCATGTTGTTTGAGCATAACTGGGTGAGGACAAATGAATAAGGCAATAGATGATTTTCGGGTGACAAGAACACGACACCAGCACCTGCACCATCTCGTCTTGCAGCTCCATCGAAATACATTTGCCATGGAGGAAGCACATCAACATAGAAGATTTCTTCACCAGGGAGGTCATCTTGTAATTCCCACCCGCATGGGATTGGATGGTCAGCAAGAAAATCAGCTAAAGCTTGTCCTTTGACTGCCTTTTGAGGCACATGGACCAAGTCATACTGCTTGAGTAACACCACCCACTTAGCTAAGCGTCCAGACAAGACCGGTCTTGAAAGTATATACTTTATAGGATCATCCTTTGAAACCACATGAACTGTGTGAGCTTGCATATAGTGCCTTAATTTTTGGATTGCAAAGACAAGTGCTAGACATATCTTCTCGATTGGAGAATAGTTCAATTCTGCTCCCACCAAAGTTCGACTCAAGTAGTAGAGCGCCCTTTCTTTACGATCTTCATTTTCTTGAGCACATAATGCCCCCAGAGAACGTTCTTGTGCAGCTATATACAGGATAAGTGGCTTTCCTTGAATTGGTGCCCCCAGCACTGGTGCGGAAGACAAGTACTTCTTTATGCTTTCAAAGGCATTGTGACATTTTTCATCCCACTGAAATGCAGTATCCTTCTTCATAAGATGGTTGAACGGTTGACAACGTCCAGCAAGGTTTGAAATGAATCTTCTTATGTAAGCTAAACGTCCTTGCAGTCCGCGTAACTCCTTCAAATTTCTCGGTGCGGGCATTTCTCGGATAGCTTTGATTTTTGACTGATCTATCTCAATTCCCTTATGTCGTACCACAAATCCTAGGAACTTACCAGAGGAGACACCAAATGCACATTTGAGTGGGTTCATCTTCAACTGGCATTTTCTTAGTCTTTCGAAGACAGTTCGAAGGTCACTAAGATGATCCTCTTTTTTCTTGGTCTTGACCACGACATCATCAACATAATATTCAATTGACTTGTGCAACATGTCATCGAAGATTTTCTGCATTGCTCTTTGATATGTTGCTCCAGCATTCTTCAATCCAAATGGCATAACTTTGTAACAGAATATCCCTTTTGGAGTGCGGAAAGCTGTGACCTCTTGATCTTCAGGTGCCATCATTATTTGATTGTACCCTGCTGTGCAATCCATGAATGACAGAGCTTCATGCCCGGTTGTTGCATCGATCATAAGTTCTGTGACAGGGAGGGGAAAGTCATCCTTCGGACAAGCATTATTCAGATCCCGAAAGTCCACGCATATACGTAGTTGACCATTCTTCTTTCTCACTGGCACAATGTTGGCTATCCATGTGGGGTATTTGACTTCACGAATAAAGTCAGCTTCTATGAGTTTGTTGACCTCATTCTCGATCTCAGGAATAAGTTCTGGCCTGAAACGACGCTGAGGTTGCTTCTTGGGGCTTACACCCTTTTTTACTGCTAGTCGGTGCACTGCAACTTTTGGACTCAGCCCTGGCATTTCCTTGTAGCTCCAAGCAAAAACATCTTTGTACTCGCTTAAAAGCTTTTGGTACTCATCCACCTCTTTGTTGGTAAGGAGAGCACTAACATATATAGGACGGGGATCTTCAGGTGTTCCCAAATTAAGCTCCTTCAAGTCATCTACTGTTGATTGACCCCCATCTTCTAACAACTCGGGGGCATCATCTGCTTCTACCTCTTCGTTAGGATCGGGGACCTCCTCCACAGTGATATGATATGTTGTCATTATTTCATCATCCAACGCTTTCAAATTTCTTTTAACTCGCGGCTTCAATTTCGTTGGCGAGATTTTAGATTCTTGTTGGTTTGTGAATATGACAACACATTGCTTGACTCTCAAAGGTTGCTCTTCCACAATGTCAACCTCCTCTATGCGCTTCATGCGAGAAGGGATGATACTTTTGAGATCATCATTAACTTTCACCTTCGTTTTCTCTTTGCTTGTAGAAGCTGCATAGGATTGTTTACAACTCTGAGCTTCTTTTGAATCACCCAAACGATTAAAGACTGATCCTTTCTTTTTCCTCGAATGTGATGATGTAGCTACATGACGAGCGCGATTGTTAACCTCTTGGTTGCCCAACCTTTTGAACACGGAGAAACGATTCCTTAAAGGTATTTGTGGTTCTGAAGGCGATGATCTTTCTAACCGGTGGAACACTGAAGTGTTCTCTCTTGTGGTAGATGGTCGAATTCTATCGAAGATAGAGGATCCTGTTAAGACATTATCAGCTTCAACATTTTCCTCGACCGTGATGTATTGAGAAGACGATGTGTCGGCCTTGTGCCTTGCTGAAATCTTGACTGGCATTGGTGTTTCATAGCCTATACCAATCTTGGTTAAGCTACGGTTTCGAGCTTCACCATCTGTTTTTACCTGTATATGCTTTCCTAATTGACTAGGATTCTCAAAGTCATATCCAGATTTTTCGAGCAACTTGTATGCATTGGTACTGTATACACCTTCTTCTTTCCCATCATATAGCATGGTAGATGATGAAACAAACCCTTTTAGTGGAGGTTTCACCACTTGCTTTTCATTTGACTGAGCTAGGGGAGTAACAAGCTTCACCATCCATTCTTGCTTAACTGAGGGACTGTGCTTTGCTTTTTCCTTCTGGACTGCCTTGGTATTCTGATACTCTGCAAAAGGGCTTTGTCCTTGCTTGCGCCGTGACCTTGGGATGTATCGGAAGATGGGATGCGAACTCTTTGGCAGTTCTTCTTCCCGAGCCTTGGTTTCTGAATCCTGGGTGGTTTTGTCTTTACCCTTGGATTGATTACCCTTGTCCTCCTTTTCTGTGAGAACATCAGGTTTGTTTGGAGAAATTGCAGCTCCCTTAACTTTGCCCCCTTTTCCAGTGGAAGAAATAGTGGTCGGCATGAACTCACTTGAAGTGGCATTTTCCTCGAAGAATTTTGCATCAGCGAAGAATGAATCTGCCTTAGTGAAGGGTTTAACATCACCATTAATCTTTTGCTCGCCATCACGATAGTACTTCAAACATTGGTGAAGTGTTGAAGCAACTACACCATTTTCGTGCTTCCACGGTCGTCCCAACAAAAGCTTGAACGAGGTCTTTGCATTAATAACATGGAAGAGGGTGTCAGAGGATAAATCTGCCATGCTCAGTTTGACGCGAATGATTCCAATTGCACGCTCACCATTTAGATTGAAGCCATGGATTAGCGTCCGACTACTGGATAATTCATCTACTGTAATGCCTAGCTCCACCATGGTTGCCTTGGGCATGAGATTCACACCGGATCCACCATCGATCAGAATGCGACTTACTTTCTTCCCTCTGATGTACCCTGAGACATACAGTGGCCTATTGTGAAGTTTGGACCCAAGAAGAAGATCTTCATCAGAGAATGTCAAGGCGGTGTTGCAGGATAGACATTTGGTCTCTTGTTCTACAAACTTGCCAACATCTTTTATCTCTTCTTCATACAGCTTAGGGTTTTGAAGCGCTTGGGAAACTTGATGGCGCATATCCTCCGGTAGATGAAAGATTTGCTTCCACTCCATGCGCGCGGGTAGAGAATCGAGCGTAGCTGACACTTTAGTGTCTCTGGGTAGATTCTCATCCTCTTCAGTGGTTACTTTCGAAGTATCACTTTCTTCTTCATCTTCTACATCCTCCACAATTACCTCAGCCGCTACTGTGTAAACAGTGACTTCGTCGAGATAGCCCTCGGGGAAGAATTCCTTTAGGACAATTGGAGATGGAAGACCTTGCTCTAGCAAATCGACAGGCATGACTTGTGACTTGTTCGCTTTCTTTGCTTTCTTCTTATTCTTTGGGCGGCGTGGCCCCTTCTTCTTTGTTAGTTTCCTCTTTCGTTGAACAGGTTGTTGATTTTGAAGTTTCACTGGCTTCCTTGGTTTCTTGCGAGTGACCAATGTCCATCCTTCATCATCATCTTCATTTGAGCTATCTGTGATTGTCTTTTCATTCCAAGAAGTCGGCTTTGATGTCATCGACTTTGGCACTTGCAACATCGTAGGCTCAAGAGTTCCAAATTGTATCAAGCACACTTCATGCTCTTCACTTGAAATGTTCATGGGTGTGACATCAAATTCACCAACTATTGCCGTGGTATGATTTGTCGTCACAACATCATCCACGTCCAAGATGATCTTCCCTTCTCTGGATAGTTGCATGATTCTTTCCTTGAGGGTGATGCACTTCTCCAAAGGATGACTTACCAATCTATGGTAACGACAATAATTTGGATCATTTGTCTTGTTTGCTTGTTCCGGGCGCTTTGACTCAGGTAGTTGGATGATATTCTTCTCAAGTAGATCATCAAGCATGCCTGACAGATCTGAATCAGGGAACGGATACTGTTTGGACTGCAACTCCTTTAGCGTTGGCCTTTCACGCTTGAAGTCACTTGTGTATGTTTCCTTGCCTTTGTTTTGCTTGGGTTTTCCCGAAATTTTGACGGGCTCACTGGTGGTGGTTACATTCACTGTTTCCTTGGAAGAGCTTTTGGAACCCTTGTCATTTTTCTTGAATTCCTTCTTCTCTGATGTTGTATTGGAAGAAGATGATCGAGTCTTTCCACGTGCCTTGATTGTCAGCTCCATATCATGAGCACGAGTCGCCAGCTCTTGAAAGCTTCGAGGTTTGATACCGTTCAAGATGTAGAGCAGGTCCCACTTCATGCCATTGATGCACATTTCAACTGCAGAACCCTCGCTCAGGCGATCCTTGCACTCCAGACTTAGGGCGCGCCATCGGTTGATGTATTCTACAACGGGCTCCTCTTCCCACTGAGTAGTATTTGTCAACTCACTCATGCTCACAATGCGCCGTGTGCTGTAGAACCTATTCATGAACTCGGTCTCCAAGCAATCCCAACTGTCGATGGACTCAGAACCTAAGTCCGTGTACCAATCAAAGGCGATGCCTTTAAGGGAACGGACAAACTGTTTCACCAGTAAGTCACCATCAGTCCCTGCGTTGTTGCAAGTCTCGATAAAGTGTGCAATATGTTGTTTGGGGTTGCCTTTCCCGTCGAACTGCTGGAACTTTGGAGGTTGGTAGCCTGAAGGCATGCGCATCTCATCGATCCTCTTTGTATACGGCCTCACATAGCGCAGTTTGTAGGAAGCTCCTTCATCCAACTGATTCTTGATGGTGTTGTTAATCAAGTCACGCAGTTGTTCTTGGCTGAGAGGTTTTTCACCACCTTTTTCGCCACCATCCTTCTCACCGTCACTCCCAACTTCACTTTCGGTTTCTCCATGGTAACTAGAGCCACCCTTGTTACGAAGATCCTCCATTTCTTTTTGAAGATCTTCAATCCTCTTGTTCTTCTCTTCGTTTTCCTTCATCATTTTTTCAAGGATTCTGTTCATATTTGCCACTTGCTCTTCGAGGGTAGAACCACCAATGGTCATCACTGATGCAATAAGAGGGGCTTCAACTTCCTTTTTCTTTGGGGAAGTTTTCTTCTCCTTGCGAGGGGATGCACTGGAAGACTTCAACTCCTTCTGATTTGTCTTTGAAGGTGAAGCAGCCTTGTGAGGGGATCCACTTTTGGGAGATCCACTTATGGGACTCAACATCTTTTGCTCCTTGCTTGGAGATGAAGAGGCCTTGAGCAAAGCAGTAGCAGCAGCAGCAATGGACTGAATGGAGTATCTCCGTGGCCTTCTGGGAACATTAGCAGCGCGTAGGCTAGCAGCAGCAGCATTGACAGCAGCCTTCTTCGCCATTGCTCTAGTGGACACACCAGCAGATTGCATGCCTGATTTGAGAGGCTCCTTGAGGATTGATGCATAGGATTGCTTCGGTGTGTTTGGAGTGTTTTCTTGGAAAGACATCTTCTTGTTGAAGTAGCTTGTTTGTGTAATAGAGATGAGAGGTAGAGGATTTCACGTCGGGTTCACCAAAAATTTGTAACAACAAATTTTGTATAACGATATTATAAATATCTGTAATACAAAATCGGAGTCAACAAATTATAATATCAGAAAAGTTCAAGTGTTCGGTTCTCTATTCTTCCTCTGATTCTACTACGTTGCTTTAGGCACACTTAAACGATCTTCGTTCTTCGCTTGACTTTAGCTTCTTAGGAGGGTCGCGATGACTTGAGTCTCCTTCGATGCTCGATGTTGATATGACTTCCTCGAGTAGGCGGCACGATCTTGTAGTGCTTGTTGCTACTTGGAAGGAATGATATGCTTCGAGAATTTCCGAGCTTTGTAGTCTTCTCTTCTCTTCACCTTTTGTAGTGAGCTTGTGTTGTATATTTTTGTTTTGTTGTCCTCTAAAATGGTGAGTAAGCTCCCTATTTATAGAATTTCTTCATCCATTCTTGTTGGACTCAGAGTTGGGTTTTTTGAAAGTTTGGCTTCTCTTCGGGCCCAATTGACCGTTCCTTGACTTTTAGGTCAAATTTGGTCAATGCTTGACTTTCGGGCCGAGTTTGACATTTCTTGAAATTTGGGCCAGATCGACAAATGCTTGACTTTTGGGCTATATTGACTATGATCTGACTTTTCGGTCCGCTTGTCATTCACTTGACTTTTGGGTCAACTTGACATTTTCTTGACTTTTGGCCCAATGGTACAACTATTTGACTTTTGGGTCAAACAGTCAAGCTCGGGAATGAAACGAGCCGTCTTTAATTTTTACGGGACAGATATAACTAAACTAAGTCAAAATTTGTTGTTAACTCAGAATAATTATTTTTTGTATTTTCGACACTTAAATAAATTTTCCGTGTCTACACTGGCATCATGGGATAATCCTCCAGGTTGATATTCGGGAGATGGAGCATCCCTATTTGGTTAAATACATTATTGTTGTTGCCTTCTTCTTGTTGTACCGGAAATAATAATGTGTGGTGGTTCTCCAGCATCATCAAACCTTGTATCTCCGCTGCTAATGATTTGTCGTTACTTGCCTTCTCTTCCTCCACATCTATCATCCCTTTTACCTCTGCTCCCAATACCGCCTCGTTCCCCGCATTACTCGACTCCAATCCTCCTGGCATCAGAAAGTCCTCGACGTTGATAATGCTAACTTGATCCTCACTACCATCTTTTTCTTCTTTTGCTTCAAAACCAAGAAACCCTTCTATCTCCGATGCCAATGCTTTGTTACTCGCCTCCTCCTCCTCGACCCCGACCCCACAATTATTGTCGTCGTTACCACCTTGAGGTTGAGGTACGACGGGACAATAATATTGGGTATTAGGGTTGATGATGATAGCAGCAGGTTCATCTTGATTATTATCAAAATGCCCTCGTTTACTTTCATTACACTCTTCCAAATTCAAGGCCACAGTAGCATAAGTCTGACCATCCCTTTTCAATCCCCTACTACTACTACTACTATGGTCGTCATTATTATGAGAATCGGGCTTCTTGGTAATGTGACACAAAACAATCTCATTATTCCCAACAACCGAGTATTGGTGCATCATCCACTCATCATCATCATCATCATCGTTAAGTAGCGGTTTGAACTTGAAGTACTTGTCCATCCCCACAACATTCATATTATTATCGTACACTTTCTTAGTCTTGGACTTCTCCGACCAAGTTCCCTGCCCTTTGATACACCGACTGATTCGCTTTCCGTTGGAGTTGGCCTTGCTGAGGTGGCTTGTTTTGGTAAAATTTTACCGGGTTACGTAATGGTATGCGGGTTATAATGATCGGGCCAACGTTTTGCGAAAGAACGAAGGATTCAAACGTATGAACGAGCGAACGGAAAAAGAAAGCGTGGAGACACAAGAAATGGTGACGCGGAAACCCAATGTGGGAAAAACCGCGGGGGGAGTCGGAATCCCGCCAAATGTTTACTATGAACGAGTAAATGAACAGGAATACAAGTATCTTTGATAGAAGTTGTATGCTTCTTTTTGTGCTCTTCCGTTGTAGAATTGGAGTGATCAATCCCTCTGCGTTTTTGCGTTCCTCTGCCTTATATCTTCTCTTCTCTCCTCAACCGTTTCTTGTTCCGGATTTTCCTCCTGCTCTGAAGGCGACCCCTGGATTTCAGGGGGTAGTTGGGTTTGACAGGGTCTCGCTTTAGGGTTGATGGGTTACGGGCAGTTGGGCTATCTTCGGCCCACTTCGCCTCTGCTGCTTTCTCTGGCCCAATTCTGCTGTTGGGCTTTATCTCGTTGTCTTGTTGATTTTTCCCGTCTCGATCTTACGACTCGTACGACTTCGGATTTGTAAGACTCTTCTGACCTCTTGACTTTTGACTTTGACCTTCTAACTTGGGAAGCTCCACGTCATCCCGATGGGTGCGGATTTATCCCAAACAATTGCCCCCAAATTTCCGACTAAGTTCATATTAGGCGAGAATTTCTGCTTGGTGACGGTTTTCTCCCACAGAGTTTGTTCTGGAGTTTGCTACTTCTCGTTTTTCTAACTGACTCTTCTCCAACCTCATGATGACTTTAACCCCTACCCTCATAATTGCTCACACTTCCCGGTGCCTCTTCTCTCTCTTCATTCCATTTTACTCTACCTCCTCTTCATTTATTCCTACTTCCTCTACCCCTTTCATAACTCAAACTTCTCTCTTTTCTTCGAAATTCAAACCATCTTTCTTCCTTCGTCGTTCATCGTTGTCGCTCGCCGTAATTTCTGTCTCTTCAGGTGATTTTTTCCGTTTTCGCTTGTTGTTTTAATTTCGGTTATGGCTCCCAAGTCAACTCGAGGTAAGTCTCCTGCCCTTTCGCCATCGACGCCACTGATGAATTTTTCCCCTTCCTTTATCCTGGGCAAGAAGCATTCTTGCGACTCTAGCTTTTCTGACGGGGATCTCCCCCTTGTTAGAGAGATTTTTGGCTTTGAGGACGGAGTTGTGGTCCATCTCCCTTCTCCGGGGCAACAAGCCGACTATGTTTGCCCTGGGTGGATCTGCATGTACGCATACCCGTTCCTCCTAGGTCTTCGCTTCCCCTTTCCCCCTCTGGTCCAGGAATTTCTAACCCTTTTTAGGTTGGCCCCTTGCCAACTAGTTCCCCACACCTGGAGAGTGCTCTTGTCTTTCTGTGTCCTAAATTTCCGTCATCAGAAGAGCTTCTCGTTGCTCGATGTCTGCTCCGTGTTCCAGGTGCGATCCCTGGGATGCGGGCAGGTGACCATGAGGGTAAAAGATAAGCATTTCCCTGGTATCTTCTTTCCTCCTAATCCTCCTGATGCGGAGTGGTTTAGGGACTTTGTATTTGTGAAGGCCGACTCTCTCTCTCCTCCTTCCTGTGATTACTTGTTCTCCGAGTGGGGGACTGTCACAGGTACTCGTCGTGCTCTCAGCTTTGTATTTTCTTTTCGCCTTCTTATGGTTCTTATTGACTTCGTGTCGCAGGTCTCCAGCAACCGGATAAAGTTACGTCCCTCCTCGATTTCGCGGCCAAAATTTCTGATTTGACCTCCGGACAACTCTCCTTCTCTAGCTTGTTCATCCCTTCTGCCAACGGTGCCTGTCCTCCTCTTGCTGCTACGATGTCTTCTGGTGAGGATTGTCTTTGCCGAGTACATTTATGTTTGACTTCCCTTTCGCCGTTTTCCGTAAAACTTTAAACTGTGCGTTTGTTCTCCTTAGGTGGTGCCAAAGCTCCCTTGACTCTGGATCGGATTAGGAAGAGAAGCATGTCCACCCGCTCTTCCTCCAGAAAGGGTTCTGCTTCTTCCCCCGCTCCGTCGACTAGTTCGAAGAGGAAGCGCAACTCTTCTCCTTCTCCACCAGTCGACTTTGAGGGGAGTCCTCATGTGACTCTCATCCCTGATTCTCCTCAGCCTTCTGCCCCCCATTCTGCTGGAGGTGGTCCTGATGAGGTTACCATGACCTTTCCTAAGGATTTTGGGACCATCAGGCACTTGGAGGACCTGTCCGTCCTGGATCAGTTTCTCTTTCCCGGCTCTGAGGCTATAATGGCCAGAGAGCCTTTGATCGAGTCGGCGGCCCATATTGCTGCACACGGCTTCGAGGTAATTCCTGATTTTCTGGCTTTGAGGTGATTTTTGTCTAAACTCTGCTGCTGATTGTTGCGATGTTGCTCAGATTCTCCAGATGGCTATCTATGTGAAAGCCGGCATATCTCACCTTAAGGATCTGGGAGGTCAGCTTCAACTGGATAAGGCTCGACTGATGGAGGAGGCTGGTCAATCCAAGGAGAAGGTTATGAAGCTGGAGGAGGAAACCAGTGAGCTGAGGAGGGAGCTGGAGCGGGTTAAGGGGCAGCTTGCTGAGCGGAAGGCGTCTGCTGAGGGGACAGAAGTTGAGCTTGCTAAGGCTCAGACTGCCAACTTTGACCTCCAGGAGAAGGTGGCGGCACTTCAGGAGAATATGGTGGGAGCTCTCAGCTGGTCCGCTTTGAGCACTGAGATCCAGATGATCACCGCCTATACCAAGGGGGAGCACACGGGCTGGGACTTAGCTGCTCTGGAAAGGAGGATGCAGAAGGAGTTTCCTAATGGCTTCGACCTGGAGATGCTGGCTGTAGAGGGAGAGGAAATGGTGGAGGAGTCGGTTTCTTCTCCTCCTGCTGCTCAAGAGATGCCTGGATCGGCGGCGGCCATTGATGATGCAGCTGTGGTGGAGCCTCTCGCCTCCCTTCCTCCTGAGGACAAAGCTTAGGCTGTTCAGCCTCTTATCTTTTGTTGTCTGTGGCCCTGTGTGGTCAAAAATATTTTGTTAAAAAATTTGCTATGTTTCAAACCTTTTGATCTGCTCAAGGGAGCAGGATACCCGAATTTGTTCTGCTCATGGGAGCAGAATTATTTTGAACTTGTTTGTGGAATTTGTTTATCTTGCTTCTGTGATGTTTGTTTCGTTTGTTTTGTTTGTATGCATGCCTTTGTCCGTATGGTCGACCTATGATGGTTGGTGGCCTGGGGTCTTGTTTTGCCCACTCAGTCAGAGGCGCCACACTTTGCGTGGGTGCTGAGTGACGCAGGGGACTTGTAATGCCATGGTTGTAGGCAATCAGCACAAGACGCACGCCTTCTGTGGAAGTTATACGCTCCACCAGATCAGATATTAACTTAAAAGAATTTTGATAAAAGTTCGTCATATTTGGTAAAAAGGAAAAAATGTCATTAAAGAAAAATCACATTTCATAAAGAGTGTGGTGGGTGGAATAAATTCGATTTTAGTGACACAAAAAGAAGGATAAATTGAAAGCATGTGAAGAGGGAGTTTTAAGAAAATTGGATCCTAAGGGTTCATGAAAGGGTTTTCAACTTTTTAACTTTGAAAATGGCAAGAACCTAATTAGCTTCCTTTAGTTTCATAAAAGTTGCGTTCCGTTCCAAGGTACATACAATTATCTAAGGCTTAAAAGGTAAAGTAGATTAAAAATATGGGGGGTCAGTTTGAACCTGGTTTCTGATGGAGGCGTATCTGGCGGATTTGGATGCCCGTGTTCTGGCGACAGTGGCCTTTGCTTCTGATGACATTACTTTTTCAGAAAAAGTATTTTTTCAGGTGTATTATGTTCCAAGGTTTTTGGATGATCTCTCCCTCCATGGTCATAAGTCGATATGCTCCATTTCCAATTATCTTCTCTACTTGGTAGGGTCCTTCCCAATTATAAGCGAACTTCCCCGCCTGTTGATTTCTGGTGTTCTGGAATACCTTCCTGAGGACCAGGTCTCCTTCTTGCAGGACTCTGATTTTAACATTCTTGTTGTAGCTTCTGGCGACTACTTGTCTGTAGGAGGCCATTCTGATCTGAGCATCAGTTCTGAGTTCATCTATGGTGTCCAAACTGCTTGCCATCTCGGTCTGGTTCCTTTCTTCTGTTGTGCAACCATATCTGTAAGTGGGTACCTTCACCTCTGCAGGAATGACCGCCTCAGCACCAAAAACTAAGCTAAAAGGTGTCTGCCCAGTAGCCACCTTAGGTGTGGTTCTGTCGGACCACAGTACCAAAGGAAGTTCTTCTGCCCATCTGCCTCCTGCCTCCTCCAGCCTTCTCTTCAGGTTATCCATCACGATTTTGTTGCTGGATTCTGCTTGACCATTAGATTGCGGATTTCTGGGGGTAGACGTGTTGAGGGTTATGTTCCACTTGGCGCAATAGGCTTCCATCTTTTTGCCGATAAACTGGGACCCGTTGTCACAGATGATCTCTGAGGGAACTCCGAACCTGCAGATGATGTTACGTTTAATAAAGGATATTACCTGCTTCTCAGTCACCTGAGGGAATGCTTCTGCTTCTATCCATTTAGAGAAGTAGTCGGTCATTGCGAGCATGAAGACTTTGTTTCCTGGTGCTCTTGGTAATTTGCCCACTATATCCATTCCCCACTTCATGAAGGGCCAGGGAGATATAATTGGATGTAGTGGTTCTGCTGGCTGGTGGTTGACTGGTGCGTGTCTTTGGCAGGCGTCACATTTTTTAACATGCTCTCTGGCGTCCCTGCGCATTGTCGGCCAGTAGTAACCTTGGCGTAATGCTTTGTTAGATAGACTCTTGCCCCCTGCATGATTTCCACATTCCCCGCTGTGGAGATCATGCATTACCACTTCTGCCTCTTCTTGGTTTAGACACCTCAGGTACGGTCCTGCTGTGGATCTTTTGAACAGTATACCGTCGATAAGGGTATATCGGGATGCTTTCATTCTGAAACTCCGAGCTTCTCTCTTGTTTGCTGGCAAGATATCATTTTGCAGCCAATCCTTGTAGGGTTTTCTCCAGTCGGAGGTTTCTTCTTGCTCTGCTGTGGTGTTGTGGATCCTCGCTTCCTGAAACCACTGCAGACCTTGATCTGCTGTGCTTCCTTCTGGCGTTTCCTGCTCCTGTGCACCCCTCCGGATTGCTGGCTGTAGCACATGGGCTATAGGTATGGAGGATACTTCTTCTGCTTTAAAGGTTGCCCCCAGAGTTGCCAAGGCGTCTGCTTCCACGTTTTGCTCTCTCGGAACTTGATTTATTGAGAACTTTGTGAATCTCAAGGAAAGGTCTTTCGCCACTTCAAGGTAAGCCATCATCTTTGCGTCTTTGGCTGCGTACGAACCGTTCATATGGTTGACTACCAGTTGGGAGTCACCATACACCTCCAGCTGCTTGATTTTAAGGTCTAAGGACAACTGGAGACCCAGGATCAAAGCTTCGTACTCTGCTTCATTGTTCGTTGTTCGAAACTCGCATCGAACTGCTTGGACTATGAGATCTCCTTGAGGTGATCTAAGCACTAAGCCCGCTCCGGATCCTCTCATGTTTGAAGCGCCATCTACGTTGAGTTTCCATACTTGCTCGTCCCTGTTCTCTTCCAGGAGGATGACATCTTTCTCAGCTTGCGTCTGCAGTGCTGGACTGAAGTCTGAAATGAAATCTGCTAATGCTTGGGATTTGATTGCTGTTCTGGGGACAAACCTCAAATCAAAGCCACTCAAGTGCATAGACCACTTCGCCATCCTTCCTGACAACTCAGGTTTTCTCATAATAACTTTTAACGGGTAATTTGTTATTACGGATATAATATGTGACTCAAAATAGGGACGCAGTTTATATGATGCAATAACGAGTGCGAGTACAAGTTTCTCAAGGGACGTGTACCTGGTCTCCGCAGGGAGCAGAGACTTACTGACGTAGTAGACAGGGTGTTGCGCTCCCTCATGCTCCCTTACCAGCACCGCACTGACCGCCACCTCGGTCACTGATAAATACAAAAAGAGCGGCTCCCCTGGTTCTGGTTTTGATAGGAGTGGTGGTGTGCTGAGGTAGTGTTTTAGTTCTTTGAATGCCTTCTCGTGCTCTGCCGTCCAGTCGAATCTTTGTGCCTTCTTCAGGACATCATAAAATAGGCGGCATCTATCTGATGACCTGGAGATGAATCGGCTCAGGGCAGCGATTCTTCCGGTTAGCCGCTGCACATCTTTTGGTTTCTGTGGAGACTCCAGTTGCAGGATGGCTCTGATCTGCTCTGTGCTGGCTTCAATTCCCCTCTGGGTGACCATGTACCCAAGAAACTTTCCACAGGATACTCCGAATGTGCACTTCGCAGGATTCAGCTTCATCTTGTACTCCCTCAGGGTGTTGAAAGCGTCCTCCAGATGTGCCGCGTGCTGCGAGGCTTGCTTGGATTTGACAACCATATCATCGATATACACTTCCATGGTCTTGCCAATTTGCTTTTTGAACATCATGTTAACCAACCTCTGGTAGGTAGACCCTGCATTTTTCAAACCAAAAGGCATAACATTGTAGCAATAGATACCTCTCTCAGACCTGAATGCGGTTTTCTCCTGGTCTGATGGATGCATCCTGATTTGGTTGTATCCACTCCATGCATCCAGGAAGGTCAGCATCTCATGGCCTGCTGTGGCATCTACCATGGCGTCTATGTGTGGCAGGGGGAATGGGTCCTTTGGACATGCCTTGTTCAGATCAGTGAAGTCGACGCACACTCTCCATTTGCCGTTTTTCTTTGGGACTACTACCACATTGGACAACCATTCTGGGTACTTGACTTCCCTAATTTTCCCGGCGGCCAGCAGGTTATCTACCTCTTGGTTGATGACTTGGTTCCTCTCTGGGGCAAACTTCCTCCTCTTCTGCTGGATTGGTTTGTAACTTGGGTCCACGCTTAATCTGTGAGTTATGATACTCGGATCTATTCCTACCATATCATCATGAGACCACGCAAAACAATCCATGTTAGTTTTTAATAATTCAACAAGATTTTGTCGGATATTACCTGTGCATTCTGAACCGATTAGCACTTTTCGCTCTGGGTGTTGCTTGTCTAGGTTGACTTCATCTATCTCCGCCTGAGGGGGCTCTAAGTACTCTTGCAGAGGCAGATGAAGGCTCTGTAATTGCTATGCTGGGGGACTGGCCGTCTTCTTCAGCGCCACTCTGTAGCAGTCTTTGGCTTCCCTCTGGTCACCACTGATCTTCTGCACTCCCCAGGGCGTGGGAAATTTCAAACACTGGTGGTAGGTGGAGGTGATGGCCTTCATTTCGTGTATCCACGGTCTTCCCAGGATCACGTTGTAAGTGGAGGGACCATCAATGACCAGGTACCGCACTTGCTTGTTCACGCCTCCTGCGTAGGTGGGGATTGTGATCTCTCCCAGGGAGTATTTGGTTTCCCCACTGAAGCCTATGAGAGGGACTACTTTCTTGCTCAGGTCCTCTCCATTGAATCCCATGTTCTGCAAGGTTTCTAGCATGATAAGGTTGACGGAGCTTCCGGTGTCCACCAGTATCTTCCTTACGGTGCAGTTTCCTATGGAGAGCGTGATGATCAGGGCATCGTGGTGAGACTCTGGAGATGACTCTGCATCGGATTCATCAAAGGTAACGGCTGGGAGGTCTGGGCAGCTAATTCTGCAGGAGTACTCTGGCTTTTCTCCTCTGGAATGGGAAGCGTGTCTTTTGGCTGCTGAATAGGTTAGACCGCTTAACTCCGATCCTCCTGTAATTACATTTACAATTCTGGTGCACAGGGGAGGAGGCGAAGGTAACACTTGTTCTGTTGCGTTTACCCTGCTGGAACTTCTTGGCACCAAATGATCTAAGTTTCCCTGATCATACTGGTACTTCACTTCTTTCCTGAGGAGGACGCATTCTTCGGTGTTGTGACCTATATCATCGTGGAATTCACACCTTCTGCTTGCGTCCCTGCGATCGTTGGTGTATTCCTGTCTCCTGGGCCACCTGACTTTGCGCCCCAACTCCTTCAGGGCCCTGAGCAGACCAGCTAGATTGGTGGAGAACCCGTACTCACTTATCTTGGGTGGGAGTCCTGGGTTTTCTTTCCAATCCTTCTCCTCAGAGATCTTGTGAACACTTCTGTCGTAGGGCTTGGATCTTTCACCCCTCCTCTCTGCTGGCGCTTTCCTGGAAACGTGTTCAGAGCCGTAAGTGGCCCTCCTGGGTCCCGAATCTTCCTCTAATCGGATGGCTGCCAGCGCTTTGGTTTGCACGTCCTCGAATGTAGCACAAGGATATTTGGTGAGATCTTTGTAAAGATCTGAATCCTGGAGAAGCCCTTGTCGGAAGGCTTCGATGGCGGTGGCTACATCACATCTGGGGATAGTCACCTTCTCCTTGTTGAACCTGTTGAGGAAGTCACGCGTTGATTCTTCGAACTTCTGCACCACCCGATACAAGTCGCTAGTCTGCTTTTCCGGTTTTCTGCTGCTGGCGAACTGTTGGTTGAAAGCATTGACCAGATCAGCAAAGGAGGTGATGCTTCTGTTCGGAAGGCCAACGAACCAGTGAAGGGCTGCTCCTGAGAGGGTGGAGCCGAACCCTTTACACATACAAGCTTCCTTCAAAGGCCCGGTGGCGGTTATCACCATCATTTTCTGCTTGTACTGGTTGACATGGTCCATGGGATCTGCCGTGCCATCGTAGAGCGTCATGGCGGGTGATACAAAGCCCTTGGGTACAGCAACACAGGCCAGGTCGTCTGTGAAGGGTGAGTCTGCATAACTGTCTCTGGCTGCTCTCTCCAGGGGGCGTGGCATTCCAGGAATTTTGTTGATCAGTTCCCTCAACTCCTTTAGCTCTTGAGACTGCCGGTCTGCCGCGTTGTTGGCCCCTGCAGGAGGGTTGGAAGCAGGGGGAAGGAAACTGGAAGGTACACTTCCTGCTTGGGGTCCCCCATGGTGCAGACTACTAGGAGGGGGTAGTGAAGGGAAGATAACTGCTTCAGGCCTGGGTTGCCACTCTGGTGTCTGCTGGTTGAGAGTAGGTGTTGCCCATGCTCCTCCATAGGGTTGGTTGTTGGACAGGGGGCACACTTCGGATGATTGTGCCGGTTGCCATCTCAGCGCCGGGTGGGCCGGGGTACCTGCAAGAGATAGCGCATTAGTCTCTCGGTTTTCAATGCTGGAGAAGAGATTACCTGAAACGCGCGATCTGTCGGGTGTGGGCCCGTGGGTCAGGTAGCCTAGCCCCTGTGGCACTATAGTTTGGACGGGTGGTGATAGCTCCAGATCCAGCCTAGTGACCACCTCCTGAGGAATCGCCCTTGATGCTTGCCCACTGACGGCGTGCTCTCTGTGTCGGCTTGATTCTTCCCCAGATGTCATGGGCAGGATCTCTGGTGGTGATGAAATTGGAGCAGGTGAAGGCCTTGATACCGCTTTTATCTGAGCCCTGATGTCACGGTTATCCTTCTGCAGAGTCTTCACTGCTTGCTGCAGAGTGTTAATCCCCTGAAGTATTTCCATCATGGGATCTGGGGCTGACGGAACCCTGAGCGCATCCCCAAGCGACCCTCCATGAGTCGGCGCCCTTGACGGCGTGCTCTCCTTACTGGTTCTGAAGGGATCGAGCGTTCTTGATGTCGGTGGCCTGGAAGTTATCGGTACAGGCCCTGTTGCCAGACTGACAGGTGTAGCCTGAGTGAATGGTATGATGGGTTGTCCTGTTGTACCCGAGGATGGTATTCCTCCAGCAGATGGGGTGGAGGCATCTTGGTTACCAGCAGGATTTTGATCGGATCCGGACATGACGGTAGGTTGAATCTCTGCAGAATTTTGGCTGACAAACGATCACTATGCCCCACGGTGGGCGCCAAATTGTTTTGGTAAAATTTTACCGGGTTACGTAATGGTATGCGGGTTATAATGATCGGGCCAACGTTTTGCGAAAGAACGAAGGATTCAAACGTATGAACGAGCGAACGGAAAAAGAAAGCGTGGAGACACAAGAAATGGTGACGCGGAAACCCAATGTGGGAAAAACCGCGGGGGGAGTCGGAATCCCGCCAAATGTTTACTATGAACGAGTAAATGAACAGGAATACAAGTATCTTTGATAGAAGTTGTATGCTTCTTTTTGTGCTCTTCCGTTGTAGAATTGGAGTGATCAATCCCTCTGCGTTTTTGCGTTCCTCTGCCTTATATCTTCTCTTCTCTCCTCAACCGTTTCTTGTTCCGGATTTTCCTTCTGCTCTGAAGGCGACCCCTGGATTTCAGGGGGTAGTTGGGTTTGACAGGGTCTCGCTTTAGGGTTGATGGGTTACGGGCAGTTGGGCTATCTTCGGCCCACTTCGCCTCTGCTGCTTTCTCTGGCCCAATTCTGCTGTTGGGCTTTATCTCGTTGTCTTGTTGATTTTTCCCGTCTCGATCTTACGACTCGTACGACTTCGGATTTGTAAGACTCTTCTGACCTCTTGACTTTTGACTTTGACCTTCTAACTTGGGAAGCTCCACGTCATCCCGATGGGTGCGGATTTATCCCAAACATGGCTGAAAAAGTAGCCTTCCTCCACATCAGTAACGCCTCGAGCATCCTTGGTGGAAGACAAGACCTGGTAGGGATGATCGGAGTAGGCGTCGTAGTCTAAGAGTTGAGGGTAGAAAGGAGGCAAGGGGTTGCCTTCAATCTTGTTACAAACAAAATAGGTGATGAGTTGGAGTTTAGTAGGCTTGAAACGAACACCAATTGGTAAATTTCCCATAATAATAATACCTAAGTAATTGATATTAGCTAGAGAGACTAATGAAGGACTAGGATGAGTGATTATTGAATGATTAATGGTACGTTGTTATTAGGGAGGGGGCTATTCATATATATGTGTGTGATGGTCGTCGTAGGGTATAAATATCGTAATTAGATATTTAGATTAATTAATAAATTAAATAAGTTGTTGTGAATAAGTGTTTTAATTAGTTAATTATTAGTTGTTTTATTACCATAATTTTGTCAACAGCAAGTGTCATGAAAGACCCCATATAAAAATTTGTGTTTTGCAAGTTAGCATAATTATTAACTTGTGCCCTTAAATTATGTTAGAGTACTTTTTTACCTAGCAAACTGCTAGGGTTAGAAGTCGCTCTCATTTTATTACCATAATTTTGTTAATCACCGCAATACATGTAGGTTAGTTATTCAACAACTTGTGACCTTAAAAAAATCAAATTTTAAATAATTTAATAGTAAAAAAAGGTAATTATGGATTTTATCATTCTTTTAAACAATTACTGTCTATGTATCTATATGTTCTTATATGTGAATAGTATTATATTCAAAGTAGACGAACATATAAATACGATGAGAGTAATATTTATTAGGTTAGTCCAATTAGTTAATCAGACCAACAATCCACTTCAGTTAGTTAAGACATTATTCATATACATATCTCTAATATTACTTTAATCAGTTTAGTAATTATCTGTCGGTTCGACCATTACTTTGACATTTTTACTCATATGTATATTATGGGGCCCGTATATAATCATGTTATATATACGGAGTAATATATATAGTCATTCAAAAGATGTAACAGTAACTTATTTAATGCATCAAATTAAAGCACATCAATACAATAGGACTAGTATGTATGCATGCATCTTGATTCATTAATGTTGCCTTAAGATTCATGTGTCATAAGAGTATAGATTTAAATTTCATAGTGAGTAATGCGGATCTGGTCATCCGGGTTAGCCGGTGGATGGGTCTTGTTGCGCAGCCGGAGAGCCTGGTAATCCTTAAAGAGGAAGCCCTTGTACTTGGGTGGCTCACCGATATCCTTGGTGAACTCCGGCAATGGTTCAATCCACTTGTCTCCATTCATGTTATTGAAGAACGCGTACGAGTAGCGGTGCTTCCCTTCCGGCCTGAATATTCTGTGGGTTGCACTCTTCAACTTCTTGTTGCTTAACACCTTTTATCCAAAGGCAAATCAAAAAGTTATGTCAGACTCACCTCACACTATGTTTTACTTACATTTTCCAAACCCAAAGTCGTCAACTAAACTTAACTTGATCGGATAATTGTAGATTGGGTCGACCTAGCCGAAATGGGTTTGGACATGCAAGGCTAAGAAAGTGTGGCTTGGGCTGGGCCTTGGAAAAGGGACACATGTGATACCACATGGTTATGTGGCCTAGGCCGGACCGGCCCGTACAAATTACTGGCTCTATTTAGGCCCTATATATTAAGTCATGGCCAGGTCCAGTCTACGTGCTTCAAAATCATCGGGTCAAATTTTGACAACCAAAAAAAAAGGAGTACCTGGATAACATCACCAACATTGACAACCAATTTACGAGGTGAAGGAATAACAGGAAGCCAAGCATCGTCAAGCTTGACTTCGAGCCCACCGCAGTCATCTTGGAGGACGAAAGTGAAGCAAGCGCCGTCCTCGTGTTCTTTTATTCCGATATTCTCATCCTCTGTGGCCGGAAAGTAGTTCAACGCCACCATGAAATCCGACTTCCGGTCCGGGTTGAATTCCTTAAGGAAGTTGGGGCCAAGTCCCATGCACTCACTCAATATACGCTCCATAAGTGAGCCTAGTTTTGAAAACTCGTTGAAAATGCCTTCAAATACTTCCCTGTTACGCATCAACGAGTCAAGCAACAAACTACGTACGTGTACACATGAAATGAAGCCGTCTTAAACAAGATTATTTGTGTGTTTTTTTAGAAACAAAACACATGTCAAGGAAAAGAAACAAAACAAAACATAACATGTGTTGGAGACATTTGGACAAACAAAACCATAAGACGTTCAAAATGTTCATGAAATGGGACGAAAAATAATGATCGAAGGTAGTATTATCATGCGACTAAGTATGCACCCTGCTGAACTAATTAAAAAAAAAACATTCGCCTCAAGTTTAAAAATCATCTCACGCTAGCTATATGAGGTTTCATTTAACGATATTAAAAGATATTTTGTGAGGAGACAGTAGAGTAGTATGGTTGTTATCGATCAGTGACAGTACACATGACAAGAAATGCGTTCAACTAATTTGTCTATTTCACAATAAATAGAGTAAAAGAAGCAGCCATGTCGAATATATTCCGCCCAAAAGACAAGCACTCTGTAACAAACATCAGGCACTAAAGGCAAATTTTAAACATATCGCTACATACCACATTATCCTACACCTCTATCTTAATTAATTTTCGATAACATTGTTATTGTTATGCACACACCAATCACACTATATTTTAAAGTGTTTTTTTTTAAAAATATATAAGGCATAAATACTGAAATAAAATTGATATTTCGGTCCTAAATAAAAAAAAATCAAACTTATCCTAATAATTTTTAGATAAATAAATGCAAAAACAAAGAATAAATAAGAATAAAAATAAGTACTATGATAAAAGAGTCGACACCTGTACTTTAGACCATGAATAGGGTCAACCGAACCACATTCAGGTCGGATTTTTTTTGAGTTGGGTGGGTTAAGGTCATTTTCGGGTTTATTATTTTTAATTTTTTAACAAAATGACGATTCTATGTTGTTCTCCATGATAAACATTCATAAATTGAGTTAGGTGCTTAGGTCACGTAATTTATGAATGGGTTGCGCTTGACAATTTTTTTGTTGCCAACAACTAAATTGCAAGAAAAAGTAAAGTAACCAAAAAAAATTAAGAACTCATTTGAATTTTCAGGTTCATTAAGAGATCGATCCCTTACTAAATTTATTGGGAGACCCGTCAAATATTGAAGTTATATTGGTATAGAAAGAAATAAAATAGATACGGTTAATATAAAAATGCATTCTATTCCGTAATAGAATAGTCACAGTAGGAGTGTACGATAATAAAACACTTACTATAAAAATAGAGCCAAATTACCAAATTGGTCACTTTTATGCCATTTTCTTTTTTACCAATTTGACACAAATGTCATTTTTTTTTACCAATTAGTCACATTGGTGTCACTTTATTTACCAAATTGGTAAGTTGGCCATAAAAATAGTTACTCAAGTCTTAGTTGGAGGAGTTGAATTGGGTCGGGTTGGTTATGCCAGGTGTATGCAACACGTTTTTCCAAGAAAATCTTGTGATTCAGTGTACCCATCGGGGTCAGGTAGGGTCGGTTTTGGGCGGTGTAGCGTATTTTCCCAAGAAAATATTGTGATTTTGTGTACGCATATGGGACGCATGTTATGAAAAACCGTATTAAAAAGCGAAAGAAGAAGAAGAAGAAGAAGAAGAAGAAGAAGAAGAGACATAACATACTTGAACTCAGGAGGATTAGTAGGATAAACATTAAAACCAGAAGCAGGATTAAACATCAAAACAAACTCATTCTTGTCTGCAGATTGTCCAGGCTGCTTGAAATAACCAGCAGGCAAAGGAGCATCATGTGCAGGACTGAACTTAAGTTTCTCATCCTCTGAATTTGCAAAGAAGTTTCTAGAAAGTTCCAGAGCCCCATTCAATGATTTGATTGAAATTCCATGGTTTTCTACTTGGAAGAATCCGTACTTTGAGCATGCTTCTTTGATCTTCTCAATCACTTCCTTTTGTTCTTTTTCTTCATTTTCTTTGAAAAATGGTGATAGGTCTACTGTTGGGATTTTTGCACTGAAATTTTCCATTCTTTTTGAGTGCGGAAGGTTCAATTCAATGGTTTTTGGAGAATGTTTTAAGTAAGGGGTGTGCAGTGGTTGCTATTTATAGGACTTGATGACCCATATCCATATGGCCATATGTTATACGGTTATGGTCATTGAATGACATTTCTCACAATTTGAGAAAGAGATCTCTTTTGATTTCAATATACATATAATGATCCTAAAATGCTAACAAATTTTATTAATATTTTCAGGATATAATTCATGTTAAGTGGTGCATTGCATTTGCATGTCTACATTTTTGTACTCGGATGCCATGTGTATCACCCTTCGTCACTTTACCAACTTTGTTAACTAGGTGCTCCGTAACTAATATTAAGGGACAAAGGGAGTATATAAAATAAAACAAGGAATTAATTCTCGAAATAAGAAATTTAAAACCAAATAACCGTTCTCTTGTCAGAGTTGTGCTTAGTTAGGTGAACGATATATAATGAGAAATGTGTTTCGTATAAAAGTACTTCCTCCGATTTTAAATGATTGGTAAATTTCAATATAATACTCCTCACATATATTATCCAAATGAGGTTCTCCGTTGCGCCTCATATTTTGTGTGGAAATTTCTACCGACCCGATAAAAAGTCAATCAAAATTTTAGCCATTTTTATTTCGAACCCCCAATCGATGGAAAAACGTGTATTATACACCTCATGTCGAGCTGCTTGGGGGTCATATCGGGGAACTTTTTACATCACCCTGATTTTCATACCATGTACTTTGCTCAATTTCACGACCAAACGATGATCTAAATCACATATGATAAGGAAAAAACATTCTTGTCGAAAAACATTGTTAGGAATAGATCACATACAAATTACATATGACAATAAAAAACTAATAATCATTGTTAGGCATTCTATTCCCATCGACAAGTTCTTGTCGAAAAACATTCGCGCTTTAGAATATCTTTTATTTCTTTCGAAAAATTGAAAAAACGACCGTTTTTGAAGGGTTTTTTTTTTTGGTAAAGGGTAAGTATATAAAAAAGGGAACAACAAAACCAACAATGACTACATCAAATTATGTAGCCATTTAGCATCCTTAGCTGTTACAGGGAATTTAATTTTGCACAAAATCCTATTCTTAACATCCGACACGATCAATTTGACTATCTCCTGTGGATGTCGCACCACTCCATCAATTCTACAAGCATTCATTTGTCTCCAAATATGGTAAATAGTCGCATTGATCATCGCTCGAAGAACGTTACATTGCAACTTCGAACCCCGTAATTTCGTAGCCCAGGTCATCCCCGTGATACACGGGATAGACTTCCTCACCCAACTGCTCAACAGGCCCATCACCCGAGAACTCCAACTGCAGCAAAAAAAAAGATGTTCTAAACTCTCTTCTTCCTGCTCACAGATAAAGCACCGATCCGATTCAGCAACCCCGATCCTAAACAGCTTCATCCTCGTATTAAGGGCCCCTCGAAACACAAGCCACGAGATGAAGCTATGTCTCGGTGCACTCCACGCGCTCCACACCAGTCTCGCCCACGAAACCGGAGAATCGCTAGGTCGCAAAGCCTGATAAGCCCTCGCAATCGAGAAGCTCGGTTCCTCTCCATGCCAAGTACCATTGACGAACATATTCTTTATTTTCTCTTTAGCCTGACAAATTTTCCTCCACGCCCACGTAACATCGGACTGGGGCAGATAATCATAGTCTGACAAGTTTTTGAAGGTTATTATCCACGTTTTTTCGACATTTTGGGTCCCGGAATAAAATGGATCCATATTCGCGCTGAACAATTCTCACACCTAACACAATGCATCGGTGTAATATGAGGGTCATTTGGATTTCAATCGAGACTTTTTAAAGCTATAAAATGGTGTTTTGAGAAGTGTCGAAATTCGTCAAAATTATTTCGATATTCCATTTTATATCGTATCTAAGGGTTCTAATATTCATTGTTAGGCATTTTTTTCCATCGACAAGTTCTTGTTGAAAAATATTCACGCTTTAAAATATCTTTCATTTCTTTCGAAAAATTGAAAAAAATGACTGTTTTTTTAAAGGTTATTATCCACGTTTTTTAGACATTTTGGGTCCCGAAATAAAATGGATTCATATTCGCGCTGAACAATCCCCACACCAAACACAATGCATCGGTGTAATATGAGGGTCATTTGCATTTCAATCGAGACTTTTTAAAGCCATAATATTGTGTTTTGAGACGTGTCGAAATCCGTTAAAATTACTTCGATATTCCATTTTATATCGTATCTAAGGGTTCTAATAACCATTGCTAGGTATTTTTTTCCTATCGACAAGTTCTTGTCGAAAAACATTTGCGCTTTAGAACAACTTTTACTTCTTTCGAAAAATTGCAAAAAACGACCGTTTTTGAAGATTATTATCCACGTTTTTTCTACATTTTGGATCCCGGAATAAAAAGGATCCATATTCGCGCTGAGTAATCCTCACACCAAACACAATACATCGGTGTAATATGAGGGTCATTTGCATTTCATTCGAGACTTTTCAAAGCCATAAAATTGTGTTTTGAAACGTGGTCGAAATCCGTCGAAATTACTTCGATTTTCCATTTTATATCGTATCTAAGGGTTCTAATAATCATTGTTAGGCATTTTTTCCTATCGACAAGTTCTTGTCGAAAAACATTTGCGCTTTAACAACTTTCATTTCTTTCGAAAAATTGCAAAAAACGACCGTTTTTGAAGGTCTCCACGTTTTTCGACATTTTGGGTCCCGAAATAAAATGGATCCATATTCGCGCTGAACAATCCTCACACCAAATACAATGCTGCGGTGTAATATGAGGGTCATATGCATTTCAATCGAGACTTTTAAAAGCCATAAATTTTTGTTTTGAGACGTGTCGAAATCCGTCGAACTTACTTCGATATTCAGTTTTATATCGTATCTAAGGGTTCTAATAATCATTGTTAGTCATTTTATTCCTATCGACAAGTCTTTGTCAAAAAATATTCGCGGTTTAGAACAATTTTCACATATTTCGAAAAATTGCAAAAAATGACCGTTTTTGAAGATTTATTATCCACGTTTTTTCGGCATTTTGGGTCCCGGAATCAAATGGATCCATATCCGCGCTGAAAAATCCTCACACCAAGTACAATGCACCGGTGTAATATAAGGATCATTTGCATTTCAATCGAGAGTTTTAAAAGCCATAAAATTAAGTTTTGAAACGTGTCGAAATCCGTCGAAATTACTTCGATATTCCATTTTATATCGTATCTAAGGGTTCTAATAATCCTTGGTAGGCATTCTATTGCCATCGACAAGCTCTTGTCGAAAAATATTTCCGCTTTAGAACAACTTTCATTTATTTCTTTCAAAAATTGCAAAAAATGACCGTTTTTAAAGGTTATTATCCACGTTTTTTCGACATCACCCTGATTGTCATACCTCATAACTCGAGTGTCTTCAGGATGTACTATCTCCGGTTTCAAGACCATACGACAAATATAAGTCGCCTTTACACAATAAACTGTTTCTTAGGGATGGGTGGTTTAACACACATTGAAACCCCAAACGTTCTCCATTGCGCCTCAAATTTGTGTGGATGTTCGAACTGACTCGATGAAAACCCCGTAAAAATTTAAGAGATTTCTATTTTGGACAATCATTTAAAACCCGAGAGACTATTGTTTGGAACAAGTTTCGTGGACTCGCCAACCAACATAATGACCCATACTCAGAAACCATTGTTCAATGATCTTGTAAAATTGGACGAGGTAAGCTTGACAAAAATGGTGGCATGACTCGAACGTGCACCCCCAAATATGCGTCGTTGTTATTTTTAAAGGTGATTCCGAGGTTTGTTATGACGTAACTAATAACAGATTGAAGGAATTTGCTAAGGCGTCGGCAATATACTGGAAGCAAAGAGCTAAAGTAAAATGGGCAATGGAAGGAGACACGTGTACAAAATATTTCTTCAATTGTGTCAAGGGAAGAAGAACTCATAACTTTATCCTCAGCATTAAACTTCAAGATAATTCCTGGCCACAAGATGTAGATAAAATTCGTCAATCTTTCAGGGATTTTTTCAAGGGTATGTACCGCGTTCAACAGGAGGGACAGGAGTTTGATGAGTTCTACCAGAATAATTATGGTTTCTTCAGACCTGTACAGAATGTTATAAATGAAGAAGATAAGGAGAAATTAGCTAAAAAATTTACAGGTAAGGAGGTAAGAACGGCAGTCTTCCAGATGGGAGAAAACAAATCTCCGGGCCCGGATGGTATTCCGACTGAATTTTACAAAAAATGCTGGTTTTTTATAAAAGACGATATTACTGAGGCTGTTTGTTCCTGTCTCAATTCTGGATTTGTTTTGAAAGAAATGAATCAAACTTTTATTACTTTGATTCCAAAACAAACTTGTCCTGAGAAGGTCGAGCATTACAGACCCATAAGTCTATGTAATGTGATTATGAAAATTGTAATGAAATGCCTAGCTAATCGTATGAAAGACCTAATGCCGAAGATTGTAGGAGATTTTCAGAATGCCTTCGTACCTGGTAGAGCTATACAAGATAATATTTTGATTGCGGATGAATGCTTGGCTGCTATTAATAGACATAAGAAGGGGAGGGTTGGGGAAATCGCCTTCAAAGCGGATATGAGCAAAGCCTACGATAGAATTAATTGGAATTTTCTTCATAGTGCATTAAAGAGTTTTGGTTTCCCTGAATCTTTTTGTAAGATTATCATGCAGTGTGTTACTACTGTTTCGTATGCTGTTCTAATTAATGGAGCCCCGTTGGAGTTCTTCAAACCTAAGTGTGGTTTACGACAAGGAGATCCTTTATCACCATATTTGTTTGTTATCTGCACGGAGGTTCTTTCAAGAAATTTGGTTCAGCATGGTAATAGTAAGGATGTTTTAGGAATGAAAGTGGCTAGAGAGTCACCAACTATATCCCACCTCTTCTTCGCTGACGATTCTCTGTTCTTCTTGAAGGGAGTTACGAGTAATTTACGTAATTTCCACAATTTATTACGTAAATATTGTGAATTGTCTGGGCAGGTTATCAATAAGGAGAAATCAGCAATGGTTTTCAGTCCGAACTGTTGTCTAGGAATTGTGAGGGATAGTTTGAGACTCTTCCAGGCAAAACCAAGCGACAATTTGGGGAAGTACTTAGGAATACCAGACATAAGCAACACAAGCTCAAGGGGATTTTCACAAAGAATTTGTGATCAAATTATCAAGAGAATTGGCTCTTGGAATGGGCTTTTCTTGACTCCAGCTGGACAATTGGCCTTGATTCGCTCGGTTCTTGCTAACCTATCAAGTTTCTTCCTATCGGTATTTTTTATACCGGTAAGTGTGGCTAAGAAAGTTAACACTAAGAAAGTTAACACTCTCTTAGCCCATTTTTGGTGGGCTGGTATTAAAACGGGTAGGACCATTCATTGGAGATCAATTAACTTCCTCAGCCTACCAAAGCATATGGGTGATTTGGGCATCAGAAATATTAGTTTCAATAATCAAGCCTTGTTAGCAAAAAATGCATGGAGGATATTAATTAACAAAGAGACCCTACTCAGTAAAGTGTTCAGAGGAAAGTATGGCAGCTTCAGAAATTATGAGGAATTATTGTCATGCAAGAGAAAGGGATTTAAATCCAAAGGAAGTATGGGCATTATCAGAGGTAGGGAGCTATTGGAAGAAGGGTTAGGTAGGAAAGTGAAACTTGGAAATGAGAGTGGGAACGAAAGTATCAATATTTTTCAAGATAAATGGGTTGATGGATGTATTCCGATAATAAAAACGGGTGTTGATCTTGATGACCCTTCTTTCAGAGCGAGGGACTGGAAGATTAAGGATTTAATTAGTCATGAAAATAAATGGAATAAGATAAAATTGGAATCAATTTTCTCTGATGACTGGAGTTGTAAGATCATGGCTATCCCATTAATCAACTCTGCCGATGATAATACTTGCTTCTGGACAAAAACAAGTTCAGGTGAGTACAGTGTTAAGAGTGGATATCATCAACTTATTCATAATGATCCAAAGTCGTTTCGAAGTTTTCAGAGGATGAAGACCACGGCTGAGACTGATCCAAATTTTTTCAAGACAATCTTATGGAAAATTACAGGTCCAGCTTCTTGGAAAGTATTCCTATGGAAAATTTTGACTGATTCTCTTTCGATAGGCTGTGAACGAGAGAAAAGAAATTTGCCGGGACCTTATCACTGTGTTCTTTGTCATAAAGAGGGCAATATAAACACCACGTCTTTCACTGAAACCCTAGTTCACTTATTTCGGGATTGCCAAATAAGTAGAGAGCTCTGGAATCGTACTCGGTTTAGACACTTGCTGGATAACACTGCTCAAATAGAATTCAAAAGCTGGATTATGAGGAGTGTCAGAGAGCTATTTAAGAAGGAGGATGACGGACTCGACCTTTTCTTCTTTATCAACATTATTTATAATATCTGGCTTTTTAGAAACGACATCATCTTCAGAAAGGCGAGCAATTTGTTTACGGGATTGTATAATAGATATGTTTCATCTATTAGAAATACATCGGAAATTTGGGAAGCTTTCAGGAAAAAAAGAAAATATCGAGGAAGTCTAGCGATCAACGAAGAAGTCATATCTGAGAAAGAAAAGATGAGATTGAGAACCAAGAACTCGGACGCAGTATGGTTGATTACTTCGGCTCAACAGCACTGTCAATGTTCTACCGTCTCTTTATATGTGGATGCAGGTTGGATCTCCAATGGCAAGGCTTCAGCTGGATGGATTATTCCCAGTATAGGTGGATCCGAGAAACGATATGAAAGTTCAACCTTTCTAGCTGAATCTCCACTTCAAGCTGAAGCGATTGTTGTATCAGAAGCAATAAAATGGACGCTGTCGGAAGGGTTTATCCACTTAACCTTGAACATGGACTGTCTCCAACTGGTCTGACAATTAGCTGAAGTTCAAGACATGCATCACTGTATTCGAGATTTCTTATCTATCTTTGTTAAAATTTCCCGTAATTTCCATTGTCTAGCTTTAAAATTTATTCCTCGAAACCTCAACTCCAGTGCTCACGCTTTAGCTACAAAAGCGCTGCACTAAGTTTAGGTAGGATTTGTATTTGTTGCCAAAAAAAAAAAAAAAAAATTGCGTCGTTGCTGACATATCATATGAAATGAAACCCATGAAGTCTTCCCTATGCATTCCATCAACATTAAAATCGTCCTGATGGTTCATATCAAATCGTCCTAGAATCAGGATGAACAGAATCATATCGAGCCATTATAATAAGTAACATAAATATAAGTCATATGTCGTCGTCATCCTCACTGATACGTACTGTATCTGAATACCATTCCATAACGAAAAAGCCCCTTTACAAAAAAAAAGCTATAAAGGAAAAAGGATTCAGATAATAAGAGTAGCTATGGGAACAACCCTTCATCAAACAGAAAAGGGTTGATCGAGGGCGACTGCATTTACTCCTCATCTTCACCATCATCGTCTTCATCATCAGAGACTTCCCTTTCCTACAAATGTGGATGAACAAAACGTACTCACTATACTGTTAACATCTAGTAAGAGGTGGGTATCTAGTCCTGCAAACGGCTCAGCCAGTTTGAGTTCGGGTCACATCGTTTCATGTTTCTAAAAATGGGGACATGATGGGATGGGATGGGATGGATCACATCGGATTTGGGTTCGAGTCAAACTGAGGGATAAATCCCTTAATAAAGATATCAACATACCTCTTCATCGTCATCTCCATCGAAATCCTCTTCATCAGCGTCCTGGAATAAACACCATCGAGACATAAATCGATGTAACGTAACGATATACAAAATACAGAACACACTTTCAAGGGAACTCGAAATATTTGAGTTGTAGAAGTTTACATTGTTGAAGTATGTGAGTGGGTTGGGCCACAGATCCTCCTTGATGATTTCAGCGACCTGCAAATTCACATCCAATCGACTATGAACTGCCAGTTCCTAGAGGAAAGCCAATAAATCTTTGTTTATATTTCCATCAGTAAAGAACACTCCCAAGATGTCCCGGATAGAATAAGTAATCTAGACTTACATCGTCGTTGATGTCTTCGTCACTTAGTGTCTCTGAAAACCAAGTGAAGAAGCTGCAAGAAGAAAGGACACTGAGACATGTAAACATGTACTTTAAAGCACACTTCAAATAAGTAGCTAATCAGAGGATTCATAAACGACACATATATCAGGTGTAAGATATATCACGGCAACTAAAAGACACGGTACATCAGTTCAGACAGCATAACAAACTAAGCCAGTTAGTAAACTACGACATCTATGATGGTAGGTCGGCCAAAGATTCCACTGATCATACAATGACAACTTACCTTTCCTCCACATGACTTCTCTTGTTTCCTTTGTCCTCGACGTCACCGCCATTTGAAATTCCCTAAAGATGTTCACAACTTTGTCAATTTCACATTACATAGAATAAAATCAACTAGAGAACTTTGAAGAACTGAAACGAAGTTCATTACCATGCCTTCTTTCCACTTAATGGAAGTAGCAGTCACATTCGTAGTTCCTTCATCAAGGAAGTTGAACGTCTTGGTAAGTTTAGTGCCTTCAAAATACGGATTAGGGCTGAAGTTCTGAAATCAATAAAAAGTAGGGTTGAGGATTATCAGCGTTTTTTCGTTATGATAAACGGAGTGTAATACTGTAGTAGGTAGAAAAACACTTACAAAACTTATTGAGTATCCTGATTTCACATCCTTAGAATCCACCACCTCAATAGAGGTTAGGTGCTTGAAAATCTACACAAGAAAATGTGGCAAAGTGAAACAAGCAAGCATGTACCGTTCACAGCCAAAAGAGGTCTCTTGTAATGTTTGTCTATCACTTGACACCAGAGACCGGAGCATGGGAATGACTTTTGGAAAATATGTAATCCTTCGATCTTTTGCTTTTTCATGAAAATAGAACCGACATGTCAACACTGAACACACATCCATGTTGGCCTTTTGAGTACTTTTAAACGAACCTAAACCGTAAATCATAAACATAGAGCATGATACAAAAATAAGCCCATTACTTGACACTAGAGCGTGGGAATGACACTTTTGGAAAATGGTAGAAACCGACATCTCAACACTGAACACACATCCATGTTGGCCTCTTGGGTACTTTTAAACGAACCTAAGCCGTAAATCAAAAACATAGAGGATGATACACAAATAAGCCCATAACTTACACAATAGAAATGATTATTAGGCCGATTTTGGAATTTATAGAGATCATAGTAAGTTACCTTGTGATCTTCGTCAGTCACAAGTTCACTAAGTGCGGGATGGCTGAGAAACTATACAACAGAAAGAATAAGTCAAAGTTAGCACGATATAAGGGGAGAATCAAATACTTAAATCAACTCGTGCAAGAAAAAAGAACTTACAGCTGTCAGCCAAAAATCAGGAATGGCCTGTATGATGGCGTTTCGCTTGTCATATACTGGCTGACGTATCTCATTGTATTTCTTCTCGACTTCTAGAACTTCATCACTTGCTTTCTCATTAAGCTAAAACAGTAGATGCAAGTAACATCCGACATCCGTGTAAATAAGAGTGTAAAGTATAGCGATAAATAATCAACAATTCATAACAGAAGTAAAAATGCTTGAGGCACTCATTGATGCATTCTTGACCCTGTTTCCACACACATCAACCCCATTTGTTAAGGTCTATCAATAGCTGGTTTACTAGTGGTGGAGTATTACTTTAAGTACCGACATGTAGCATGTAGGCATCTTTGCAGATGTAAATGTCACACTGAATACCTTTGGATATATTATCTCTTACGGTCATGAAACATTTATGTTGCTTCCAAATACGATTATTGTTGTTAATTTCCTCAATGCGAACCAGAGGCAACAATAATCACCTATCCAACGGCGAGATAATAACGTTTTCTAGCCACATTTCAACAACATTTTCTACATCAACAAAGCATCCAAAAAAAATGACGATTCTAAGACAAACATATCCGCTCACCTTAATCCAAAGGCCATGGACAACAATTTTCAATGTAGTTCAACAAAGTAACGAAAACTTCTACTCCGTGCTAAAATCATCTGAAAGAAGTACTCCATACTTAAATGCCCAAATTATATGAATTTCCCCATACTTCTATCATGAATTTCACCAACATATGTATATGAAGGCCTGCTGATTCAAACCCAGAAACAACAATACATTGCAGAATACATGAAAGGCGGTACTCATTATTAATGAGTTCGGAACCATCAGCATCATAATCATCCATACTAAAAGCACAAATTAATTGAAACCCAATATAACTAACTCAACAAATTTACACAATCTACAGATTTTTCACCAAAAAAATAAAGAATTTGGTAGAAAAAATTACTCCGTACAATATTCTCAGATACAAATCAATCAGTAAAATTGAAAACCCACGAAAATCTGCCATCAAAACACCACCTTTAAACAGAAATTCACAATGAATTGACAAAAATCAAATCATGAATTTAAGGAAGGGGATGAAGAAAAATGAAACCTTTTCAAGTTCATCTTGGATTTCCTGAAGCTTTTCAATGGAGAGAACAAGGTCGCCGTCGATTTCAGGGTTCTCTTCGTCGTCGGGTTTCAATTTCTTAAGTTTGTTTTCAGCCACCATTGTTGATTTTGCTTAAAGCTCGCTTCTTTTTTCTCTCTCCGATAAACCCTAAATCCGAGGCTCCTAAAACCCTAATTCTTTCTGTTTTTATTGCTGCTCTTTTGACTCTCTATAAAAGGGACTGAGGGAGCTACCCACTACCCACTAGCCGGCTAGGGAAGGTTTTTCTTGGGTTTGGTTGGAATATTTTATTTTATTTTTTTAAAGAAATTAATAAAAAAACTCAATTTAATTATTTAAAATAAAATCAATACGGAGCAGTAATATAATTTAACTAGTTGGAAAGCCCGTGCGATGCACAGGCCGATTTTTAGTGACAATGATAATGACACCAAGTTAGAGGATTGTATAAATTTGTGAGACTACGTAACAGTAGAAATTAAGTCGAAAATAAAAGTATGTCTAACAGTAAAGAAATACTATCAACATACGTGAATGTGTTTTTTCGATGTGAGATTATGTTATTCAAGTTTGTAGTCTTATTAAAATATTTTCTAAGACTCAAAAGTTTTTTTATTGATATTTAAGAAGGAATGATTAGTTTTATTTATAATATAAAATTCCATTATCATAATTTTTTTGATGTGGGATAATTTATTGTCTGAGCTCATTTTAAGACCCAAAAGAACACAAGATTACTCTTATTTATAATATAGAATCATCATCTTATTTTAATTGCTTTAGTTTGTAGTCTTATTAAGAGTTTTTTCGTCGATATTCAAAAACAATGATTACTCTTATTTATATTATAGAATTCCAAAACCTCATCATAATTTTTCAATGTTGGATAATTACTTAAGGTTATAATCTTAAGAGTTCTTTACGTAAGGACGGATGATTACTCTTATTTATAATATAGAATTTCATCACCTTATTATAATTTGTCGATGTGGGATACTTTAATATATTTATATGTAATAAATTCATCACTTTTTCGAGCAAATAATATGAAACAAATAATATGAAATTTATACTCTAATGAAAGCATTTTCTACCACGAATCTAATTAATTCATTTTTATAATTTTATTTACGATAACTTTTTGTTAAATTAAATTTAAAGATTTTTGGATGAAAATTTTAAAACATCACATTAATATAATAGATTAATTATATTCTTGTCGTAATAATTAAAAGATTCTCTACTTGATTTTTTTTACTATTAATGATAGTTTCCTAAATTGAGTTTTGATGTAACGGACCAATCATATCGCTCGAAAACTTCCTCCTTTATATATATATATTTATTGATTTTTTCAGAGCATATAATTTGGATAACGCAATTCTATATTAACATCATTGTAGAATTGGCATATAGTTTAATTAGTTGTTTGGAAAAAAAAATTAGGTATTGAGTTTGCACCGTCATATCCACCTGATTCACCTCCCACCGTCATCGCACCAGTCACAACCCTTTGTTGTAGATGGGGCCTTACTTAGGTCTATATATGGACCGGATTAACTCATCAAGAGAATTGTTATCTACCTTCTCTTTTCTACCTTATCATCTCACATTTGCTTAAAATATTGATTATTCTGCCTCTTCCACTTATCTTCCGGCCCCACCCGATATATATTTATGTCTCCTCACTCTATTAGGGAGATGTTCTATGTCCCAATCGTTTTTAGTTTTATCAGGTTTTTTAAGTTCTAGTGTATGATCGATCTTCCTTCATTGTTGTGCAAGAACCTATATACACCCTAAGGGACCGTTTGGTTTGAGGTATTCGGGAAAGAGTAAGGGGATCAAAGTTAATGATTCCCTTTGTTTGGATTTGTTTAGCCTCACCCCGTAATGGGATTCCATTTCCCTCGGGTCATCACCATCACCTACCACCACCACAAACGTACACCCACTACTACTACGACCACCACCGACAACACCAAGGCCCACCACTATGACCACCACCACACTTTCCCCACCCTTGATTCCTTGCCCTCTTCTTCAACCATTCTGATTAATGTAGAAGTCTTACCACTAACAAAAGCATATCCCCTGTTGAAATGTAGCAATTCAGTTGAATATGCTAAAAATGACCAATGTAACAATTCATAATAATCAGAGCGAATAGTAATGGACATTTAGAGAGACATAATGCAAGCCAATGAAGAGGAAGTCGGAGGAGCGTGAGAGAGGAAAAGCAATGGAAGAGGCCTGTGGGTGAAAATTAACTATGATGCGGGTGTGAAGAGGGGATGGCGAAAAGGAGTTGAGGGTGGTTTGTCGAGAGGAGCAAGGAACATTGACTACGTTCCAAGTTTGCGACAATATAAGGGTGGGCAGTCATGTATATCGGGCTGAATAGAATCGTTTAGGGTCATTAAAAGTAACATAAATATAACAGTCATATATCATCACCATCCTCACTTAACATTCTGTATTTCAGTAACCATTCCATAACGCACGAGCCGCTTTACAAAAAAAACAAGCTATAAAGAAAAGAAAGATCCAGCTACGGCAAGACCCCTTCAAAGAGTAAGAGGTAAATAGAGGGCGATTGCATTTACTCCTCATCTTCACCTTCACCGTCATCATCTTCATCAGAGACATCCTTTTCCTGCAAATGTGGCCCAAGCAAACTTACTCATACTACTCTTTACAAGTAGTAATTGGTCGGGTATCTAGACCTACAAACACAGGGACAAATGGGGCTGGGCTGGGTCGGGTATGTTATTGTCAAGTTATTTACAGAAAAATGATTCATGTGCGACAAGAGTGGAGGGTCGGGTCTAGTGGGTATCAATCAATCAATCCAACAGCAAACACAATGGAAAACGAAAAATGCACAAACCCTACACAAAAGTCCAACAAACTGTATTTGATGTGCCAACGAAGATTGGACACTTAAGAAGTGTATTTTCTGTCCATGTTTGTGTCTACACAGGACCCTCTTCTGTGTTTTACCAAAAGAAAAGTAATCGAGTACTATTTCCTAGACCGAACACGGAAGTGAATGAAGAAGGCGGGACAAACAGGCTTTACTATGTGAAATTGACGACCGTGTGATTTGCATGCGTCAAAGCTATGTGGACAACAATGACACGTCCACAAATCACAATTGAAGGTAAAGAGGGTGGTCAACAATGGCACATTCACAAATCACAATGGAACATAAAGAGGGTGGTCGCATTCTTGATAGCAGAAGCAGAGATCAATAAAGAAATCAACATACCTCTTCATCATCATTTCCATCAAAATCCTCTTCATCAGCATCCTGGAATAAACACCATCAAGACATAAATCGACGTAACGTCACGATATACTACAAAATATAGAACACATTTCAAGGGAACTCGAAATATTTGAGTTGTAGAGGTTACATTGTTGAAGTATGTGAGTGGGTTGGGCCACAGATCCTCCTTGATGATTTCAGCAACCTGCAAATTCACATCCAATCGACTATGAATGGCCAGTTCCTAGAGGAAAGCCAATAAATCTTTGTTTATGTTTCCTCCAGTAAAGAAGGCTCCAAGATGTCAAGGATAGAATAAATAATCTGAACTTACATCATCATTGATGTCTTCGTCACTTAGTGTCTCTGAGAACCAAGTGAAGAAGCTGCAAGAAGAATGAGGCATATAATAGTTAGTAGAGAGGTTTCGAAGTTAACACAAGTATATCTAGGTATACATCATCTAGTGATTCATGCCGAAAATATTAAGTTAAGCAATTGTTCAACTTGATTACAGTGCCATCGACACAGATAAGTTGTGTTTGATTCTAGTGATATCCGATATGTGCTGATAATAATAATAGTAGTAAAAATAGACAGCTACATAAACATCATCTAAGACAGGTTTCAGGGAAAGATGATTAACTGAAGAAATGATATTGAAACTGAAGTAGAGAGCATGTTTGACTTAGAGAACTTCAAATAAGTAGCTAAGCAGAGGATTCATAAACAATGACATACGCAGTATATATCAGGTGTGAGATATCTATCTGCAACTAAAGACGGTAATTGAGTTCAGATTGCTACACTAATTAATACTCGTACTCCATATGAGTTGACAACACGGCCTATTTAAACAGTTAGTAAACTACATCTAAGATGGTAGGTCGGCAAAAGGTTCCAGTGATCATACAATGAGAACTTACCTTTCCTCCACATGACTTCTCTTGTTTCCTTTGTCCTCGACATCACCACCATTTGAAATTCCCTAAGGGAGCGTTTGGAAACATAGAATTATTTTCATTTTCATGAATCTAATTCTAGATATTGAATTATTGACATTCAATTCCATTTCCAATTCCAAAATATTGTTTGGGTATTCATGGAATTAGAATTGGAATTGGGCGGGGCGGAGCCAGGTTGAGGTCACAAAAAAATAATTTTTGAATTTTTTTTCCATGACGAAAATGTATATTTTCAATTAGGAACAAAAATAAATAAAAATATATATATATATATATATTTCGACTATATTTACGCGAAAAAAAAAATGAATAGTGACGGAATTGAAATGACTACCATGGGGTAGTCATTTGAGAAAGTCAAATTTAAACAAGGTTGGAATTGGTATGGAATTCATCTCAAATCCAATTCCAAATTCTTGGTTTTCCAAACACTTGAATCATCTCAAATCCGAAATTCAATTCCAATTCCTAGTTCCCAAACAAGCCATAAAGATGTTCAAGACATTGTCAATTCACATTATATGAAGAAATAAATCAACTAGAGAACTTTGAAGAACTGGAAGTCTGGAACAAAGTTCATTACCATGCCTTCTTTCCACTTAATAGCAGTAGCGGTCACATTCGTAGATCCTTCATCAAGGAAGTTGAACGTCTTGGTAAGTTTCGTGTCTTCAAAATAAGGATTAGGGCTGAAGTTCTGTAATCCGTAAAAAGTAATAGGATTGAGTATTTTCAGCGTCTTTTCGTTAAGATAAAGGGAGAATGACGCAACTCTGGTAGTAGGTAGGAAAACACTTACGAAACTTATGGAGTATCCTGATTTAACATCCTTAGAATCCACCACTTCGATAGATGTTAGGTGCTTGAAAATCTACACAAGAAAAGGTGGCAAAGTGAAACAAGCAAGCATGTACATTTTACAGCCAAAAGAGATCTGTTGTAATGTATGTCTATCAGTTGACACCAGAGCATGGGAATGACATTTTTGGAAAATATTTAACCCATTTTTTCTGCTTTTTCATGAAAATGGCAGATACCGACAAATGAACAGTGAACACACGCCCATGTTGGACTGTTGGGTATACTTTTAAATGAATCTGAGTAGAGTGAATACCATAGAGGATGATAAAAAAATGAGCCCATAACTTACAGTCCAAATGATTATTATTCTGATTTTGGAATTCATAAAGATCAAACAATAATTTACCTTGTGATCTTCGTCAGTCAAGAGTTCACTAAGAGCAGGATGACTAAGAAACTATACAACAGAAAGAGTAAATCACAGTTAGCACGATATAAGGGGAGAGTCAGATACTTACAATTAACTCAAGCAAAAAAACTAAAAAATAAAAATTACCGCTGTCAGCCAGAAGTCAGGAATGGCTTGTATGATGGCATTTCGCTTGTCATATACTGGCTGACGTATCTCATTATATTTCCTCTCAACCTCCAGAACTTCATCGCTGGCTTTCTCATTAATCTAAAACAGTAGATGCAAGTACAATCCAACATTCGCGTAAGTAAGGGTGTAAAGTACAGCAACAGATAATAAACAATTCAATAACAAAAGTTAAATTCAGATGCAAAACGCGTTCATTGAAGCTTTTTTTGACACTGTTTCCATACACATCAATCCCATTTGTTAATTGTTATGTAACATATAGGCATCTTTAGGAATCTAAGGGCTATGTTATGGTCATTAAACATATATTTTGTTTCCAAATACGATTATTGTTGTTCATTTCCTCAAAGCAAATTGACTTATGTGTTACAAAATGTGATTAGTAGAACTATTTAGCCAGCTAGCTGGCTAACCACATGCAACAACCAAAGCCAGCCAGAATCGCCTATCCAACGGCAGGCAGATGACGAACGATAAAGGCATACTACCCTAACATATAGACAACTATACCAAAAAAAACATATGTAGTGAGCCGTTTCTAGCTACATTGCAACATCATATTCTACATCAACAAAGCATAAAAAAAACGACAAGTCTACACTACATCCAACACCTTATTCAACAGATAACCCAATAAAAATCCTAATCCAATAACCATGGACAACAAAATTTTCAATTTAGGCCAACAAAGTATAGCACAAACTTCTACTCCGGATTACAAATTTACAATCTTTTGAAAGAAGTACTCCATACTACGCGAGAATAACATCAATCTTACATTCACCAATATATATGAAAGCCTACTCATTCAAACCCAGAAACAACTATACATTGCAGAAGTCGTGAGAGGTGGTACTCATGACATGAGTTCGAAAGCGTAAGCATCATAATCGCTCATATAGCTCCCTTTACACCCAAAAAATAATATTGGAAGGCCTGCACAGTGAATTTGAAGGCCTTCTTTGAACCATATACCATCAAAATCACAAATCAATTGAAACCCATTATAATAAACCCAACATAATTGCACAATCTACACAGTTTTCACCAAATGAATCAAAACTTGGTAGACAAATCACAAGCTTCTAATATACCAATCAATAAAATTGAAAACCCAGAAAAATTTGCTACCGAAATACGACCTTGAGAAAGAAATTCACAATCAATTGAAGAAAAACAAAAGATTAATTAACAAAAGGGGGGGGGGGGGGTAAACAAAATTGAACCTTTTCGAGGTCATCTTGGATTTCCTGAAGCTTTTCGATGGAGAGAACGAGGTCGCCGTCGATTTCAGCGTTCTCCTCGTCGTCGGGTTTCAATTTCTTAAGTTTATTTTCGGCCACCATTGTTGATTTTGTTTGAGGTTCCTTCTTTTTTTTCTCTCTCTTTCTTCGATAAACCCTAAAATTGAAGCCCCTAAAACCCTAATTCTCTCTCTGTTTTTATCGCTGTTTTTTTTACGGAGTACTCAATAAAGGAACAAAGAAAAAGGAAAGGTGTTTGTTAGGCTTGCCTACTTGGTTCATTTTTTCTTAGGCAACCTATCAGTCCTGTTGTATCTATCACAAATTGATCAATGATCGAATAAAATTTAGATAATAGTTAATGGTCCGTTTTTAACTACTTATCACAAGTATGCTCGTCACAAAAAAAAAACGTTAAAATAAACGATAAATCACGAATTTGTTCTACCAATCAATCCGCTAATAAACATATTATGACTTTCGTAAAGTCATAATATGTTTACGAAAGTCATAATATGTGACTTTCGTAAAGTAATTACTTCGTAGAGAAGAAGGTTCAGCTCACGTGCTTAGACCTCCCTTATCCTGGTCGAGAGGTGGGGTTCGATTCTCATTTGCGACTAAGTGCGCGCTTCGTTATACCAAAAAAAAAAGTAATTACTCCGTACAAGTGTACTGCTACATTATGTAAAATGTAACAATTCAAAAGAATCAAGAAAAATATATTTGGTAAAAAAAACAATTTCGTGTTATTTACAACTTGCAATTTGATTGAATGATGAAATTCAGTATAGTGATAACTATGTCGTGATGTTGACAATGATGAACTATTACTACACTGTGACGTTGATGTTTAAGTTTTTCAATTCGATGAAAATAATATTTAATTTTAACGAGAGAATAATAAAATGTAAGTTTTTATGTAAAATTTTCACCGTTTTAACTAAGTCAATTTCTTGCCGATTCTAACAACGTGGTATAAAATTTCCCCTTTTTTTTCTAGACAGTGTATAATGGCAAAACTTAGCATCATAATCATAATGATACTCCTCCTACATGAATGAATAAAGCTAAGAGCTAGTACAAAGCAAATGTCACCAAAACTAAGCATAGAAGTAAGTACACAACACCTATGACATTTACTTACAAACTCTAAAATGCCTTAAAAAATGAAGGCTTATCAGAATATCAGCACCTTTGTGCAGCACAAGAATAACTAACTTTTAACTTTATGTTAGAAAACTTGACAAAAATGAATCATAAATCTTGTAGGAGTAGTTTTGTTTGTTGAGTTATTCAAGCAGAGGATGTTGAATTGTTTTCACCAGCAACCCAGTATTGTTTGACAGCAAACAAGACCTTCTCCCTTAGAAGAGGCCCGTCTTCGTGGTCTACCATTCTCGTTTTCCACCTCATCCCACTCGCTATTCGCTTCACCTTCATCAACACATCCACCTGATCCCGGAATATCACTCCTCCCTCTGGTCGCAGTATCCGATCCATCTCCAACAGGATGTCTTCTGCATTACACCTGAAATTTTGGTCGCATAAGTTTAGCTCGTGCCAAACAAACTAGATCGAGCGCCTAAATGTTTCATAAATCTTACTTGTTCTTGTACAAACTGAAGATTCCATTAGCATGAATCAGGTCATATGTCCTTGGATATGTCGAAAAGGCTTCACACCTGCAGAAACCCACATCAGATTAAAACCATGATTGATATATCAAGGAAGAAATATTTGAGAAAAAAAACAGTTACCAATCATGATAAATGCCAATCAATCCACGTTCGAAGATGACACCTAAAGTATCTTTCTCTGCTATAGTAGGCACAACATTCATAACCCACAACTGAGGAGAATCAAGGACTGCAGCAAAACTTCCTAGACCAGCATTCATGTCCATGATGTTTCGGTACCTTCCTGTATCAATCAACTTGTTTACTCTTTTGTAAGAATTTACATGCTTCGACCATTCTTTTATGTCTTCCTGATACGATTCGACTGACACCCCGGGAACTGATCCACTCTCGATCCTGTCTGGAACTGCATTCAGCCTTTCAGGGTATGGTTTCCAGTCTCCTCCTGCTGCTGCATCTGAAGAACTTGTATCTGGATATGGAGTTATGCATGCTTCCATTTTCTTATACCTGCAGCCCAGTCGACATTTCAATTCAGTTCAGTTAAGCCCACTTCAGCCGGAAACCGGAAATAACAGTTCAGTTTAGATTTTAATGAGAATGAAATAGAGAAAGTAGAGATATACCAAACATCAGTAGCATACTGAGATTCACAGATGGTGGCACGAGAGACTCGATCCTTACAGTTCTCTCGTTTCCTCCAAATAGCAATCTCACCCTTTTGAGATTTCTTCTCCCAGCAAAGAAGCTCAGCAATCTCTTCAATTTTTCTTTGTTCATCCTCGAGTTCTTCCTTGGGACGCTCCCATGATCTGTAGTTGTTTTCCCAGTTGATGGGTGGACCAGAGAGTATCCAGTATCCCCCTGGTCTCAGCACTCTATCCACTTCCATCATGTAAATTCCACCTACGCATACAAACCGTCTGATATAAGAATCTGAACCAACCAGATATTAATCTGTTCTGAAATTTTGACGGGTTTATAGGTACAGACCGTTTGCACCCCAGGGAATTAGGCATCGAGAACAGTGAGCCATATCGAAAGATCTGGGAGCATAAGGGAGCTTTATGGTTCCTAGAACACCGATCACAGCAGGCACTCCTCTCTCGAGAGCAAATTGAACTTGTGCTTCATGTGAGTCTCTTGGTGCAAATGACATTGCTAATACATTTTTCTTGAACAAATACGCTCCCCAACTCGCTACCTGCACACACCATATTCTTGCATAAGACAGGCTCAACTGTAAGGCCTACCCTTCGACCTAAACTTCTTCATAACAAAGAAAAGTTCAAATTAGGAATGTAATTAATCTGAGACTAACCCCACAGCCAGTGTCGAGAGCAGTTCTAATCAAGCCATTATCCATAGGAATAACGGAGGCCAAGTCATCGATATAAGCATCAGCACCCTGAGGAAACTGAGTTCCACCACCAGGGAACCTAAAAACATCACCCTCATACTGTATCCAGTTTTGAACAGCTTTCTCGACTGTCAAACTCTTATAAGGCGCATTAGCGAAGGGCACATAATCCCGGCTCTGAGGCCAAGGAAAAGGGGTTACATACCCCTTAGGTGCAGGAATCAGGCACTTGAGTTTTTCCTCCTCAGGAGGACAATGTCTTTCGCGATAAATCATGTTCTCTCGAGGGAATGTCATGGCTCGAGCCTGGTCCTGACACGGTGTGTAGTCAGTGAACCTGTCAGGACATGGCTCGAACCGTTGAACTTGGGACTTGAGTTCAGTACTTGACCCAATTTCGCCATTGTGGGTTTCGAAGTTTAGGTCAGGGAGGATTGTACAGTCTGTTTGCTTGGTGATTTGTAATGCAATGCTGTCGCCTTTACCAAACCCGCTTCGCTGCCATAAACCTAGAACATAGAAGAGGCAACATAGTCCTATTACTATGAGGAATGATAGAGGGCTCTTGGTTTTGTTGTCCCCTGTGTTTCCTTTTGTTGCCATCTTTTACCTGCAAATTTTTCAAAATCATTACCCATTCAGAATCCACAGAGGTGACAAAAGCTGATCCGACTCAAAAAAAATGAATATTAATCCGACATTCAATCAGTTCGGTTAATGTCATTTTCAAGTAAGTAAGAGTCGGGCCAAGCTCGGGTTGTTTCGTGTTAGAGACTTAAAATGGGTCAAATTGTCTGCGGATCAAGCTCGTGTCTTCAGTTTGGACGGTTGATCGAGTTATAAGACCAATGATTATTAATCAAAATTCACAACATTTAGACATAAAGATGAAATCTTTCAAAGATTTACGACATTATCTAAATATAATTTCATGCAAATAAAAGTATGAATTCATAATAGATCATGTGATAGCGATATGATAACATTAACAACACGCAACAAATTATAAATCAAGATGACAAATTTCATAGCTTACCACACAAAACAATCAAACCCAATTCTTAAAACATAATTTCTGGAGATGTGATCGGGGAATTAAACCTTTTTTGATTGAAAATTGATGATTGATTGTTGTTGTTCTTCGCGCTTTCAATTTAGTTTACCATGACATGATCATCGTGCCTGCATGTGTTGTGTATTTTACGAGTTGCGATTTGGCAGAATAAATTATTAAAAAAAAAATCGTAAAATTGTTGTATAAGTTGTTTTATATTTTCCTGAATTTGGAAATGTGATAGATCTTAGAAGGGAAGTAGTTTGAATGTCGTTTATCCAAATCCAAGTTTTTAATTTACATGTAACTAAACACAAAGAAGTTTTCAATTTACACGAATACTTCAATTTCGTTGTATTTTCTCTGAAAACATGGAAGAAAATTTGAATATAATCCATGATTTGACTTATGTAAAATATACTGAGTATTTTTTTCCCTACATATGTATTATTATTACCTATGTGTAAAAATGGGACTAGTACAGTAGTACGGAGAACAAATTTGCATAGCCCGTGTCGAAATTCACATAACATGTCAACAGTCAAAATAGAAAGAGAGACACAAAAGATGAGTCTTATCATCTTAGGTTTTGATGACAATTATTATTAGATCGATAGTCGATCAACTTATTTCTCGTACTTTATACTTTATACTCCGTATAACTTAGGTTTAGTTTTGTTGTTTATAACTAACCTGTATCTGTTCTCGAAATGATACAACAGAATTAGATATAATTGAACCTACCTAAAGTAACACATAACCCAACTGAATAACTCGATTCTAACGTCTGAAAGAAAAACCTAACACGACTATCCAAAAATTGCATTAAAACAAACAATCTTGGCCAAAATTTTCATCAAAAAAATTGAAGTAAATTACATCCTAAAAACCAAAAAAAAAAAAAAAAAAAAACGAGAGTATCTATCTATCCATCTATCTATAGTGTACAGAAAAACTACATTGGGGGTTGAAGAAATGGTCACTTTTGGTCACGTTCAACACTAGAATGAACAATCAAAACAGAGAATTGAAAATCAGTGGAAGCTAACAAATCACCCAGAACTCCCAACTCTGGATACTCTGTGCTCCAACAATCACTCAGCCCAAACAAGGGCCCACAACTTGTCACATGATATCTCCCTCCCACCACCAAATCAAACTTATCCTTTATCGACACTAGATAATCCGTCGTCTCCGCCCCGTCCTGCACCACCACCTCGTCCAACGACAACCTCTCGTTCATCTTCATCTTCGTCCGAATCTCATCTATCAATTCACAGTCCAAACTGTTGGGGTTCTCCCTGCTGTTATACGGCGACTTCAGCCAACTCACTTGTACACTTATGTTAGGATTCGTCGCGAATAGGTTCATGTAGGCCAACGCCTCTCGGTCGTCCATCCCGCCTATGTATATAATTGCTATACGATAGTCTCGTGTCATTGACACTCCTACGTGATGACTCTTGGCTCGGTCGATCAGTATTCCCACGGCACAGGGTGAGTGTTCGAGGATCTTTTGGTTGACGGTTCGGATAGCTAGGACCGAGCCAGCGTCCGAGACTGAATCAGAACTACTGTTAGTAGTCACTAGTGCGGTGGCATGGAACGGTATGATGAGTAGATTTATGTCCTTGTCGTAAGCGAGGGTGCATATATCGTTGTGCATGGTGTCGTGCGAGGCCACAGAGACGTAATGCTGTATTCGGACGTCCCCTTTGTGCAAGCGTTCGAGAAGGGTTAGGGAATCGACAATGTCCTCGCAACGAATGAGTTTTTGGCCTAGGACCCCGGACGACTTCACTTGGTCAAGTAGTCCGAGGACGGGCATGGAGACACGGCCGGTCAATTGAATGAGTTGGAGGGCGATGAGAGGGACGGGCCTCGACCTTGATGGACCCAAGGCCTCGATGAGACGTATGACTCCCGGCACGTTGTCCTTTCTATGGATGCAGGCCATTGTTTTCAAGGCACCATTCTCACATATATCCATCACACTTGTTCCCAAAATGTTGGAGTATTCACTTGAGGGTTTGTAGAGATACCTTACTAGAGGCAATAACACACCCGTACACACCAAGAAATGGAATGTCGCCACCGTGTACTCGTTGACATCGATTATCTACATTATTATCAGATCATGGGCGAGTGAGTTAAGACTGAACTGAATTAAAAACAGAAGATAACGGTAATAATAATAATAATAAATTGAAATCAAGAGATATAGAGCTTATATATGTACGTACCCTTGAGTCTTTCCAAAGGCCGAGCGACACAATGTCGAACAAACCCTTTGAAGACATGACTATAGCGAGTGCAAGAGCGTTCTTCGTAGGGAGACCAACGAGCAGGGACGAGATATAAGTTCCGAAAAACTTGCCTACGGAGGCAAAAACAAGTGTAAACTCGATCCGAAAAGCCGTAGTTGGCTCAAGAGCTTTTATGTCAACTTGTTGTCCTTGCATGGCACAATACATGGGGAAAAACAACCCGAAAGTAATGGTGTCCAACCACTTGATCAAAACCGAGGACAATGGATCTTCGGGTAGGCTCAAGGCGAACAGAAAAACCGGGAACATTTGGCCTAAGAGTTCTCCAATGATGGCTATCAAGATGACAATGACAACCAAAAACACGAGATGAGTCACTGTAACCTTCTTGGGATCCTCACATCGATCAATAACCGAAAGGATATAAGGTCTGACACAACAAAATATTACGGAATAAAAGAGGACGACGGTCATAAGATTAGCCGAAGGTTGTCCAGCGAATAAGGGGATAATATCGAACAAAATGATACTTACTGCCATGCCACTTACGTCGAGACATAAGGATATAGTGTAGGCAAGACGACCCAATTCTGAGTTACTAATACCGAGATCATTAAGATGGTTACATGTAACCATGAAGAAATTTTGTGCAGTGAGCATGGACAGTCGATAGAACCCGGGATTGAGGGAGGTTAAGTCGTGGAATGGTGCGAAAAATAAAACAGCTGCCATACTTAGAAAGATTGAGACGAAGAAGCCTGAAAATCCTATAATGGCTGATTGCTTCTTCATTCTTTTGATTACACTCATCATGTTTGTTTCCACTCCTAACATTAGAGAATGAAGGATGAACCCTAGGAATGATACGGTTTTTAGTATGTATTGCACCACGTATGGAAACAAGACGTATTGCTCCTTTAACCCGAACAAAGAAAACAATCCGATCACCAAAACACCGCCCTGCAAAACACACATACATACAATACATTATCCTACGTAATTATCGACAAAATATAAATGAGCCTCAACCATGGCCTCTAAGATTTTGGTTGAGTTGCCAGATATCACGAGACAGCCCCCAATATATATCTCGATATATGAAAAGAAGATGAAGGACTTACGATCATTTGGGCAGTGAAAGGCAGTTTGAGAGGTTTGAGGAGGAACAAAGAGGCGTTAGAGATAAGCAAGATGACAGACAAGGTAAATAAAGTGAGGGAGATGTAAGAAGGGCTGGATGTGATATCATGTTTAGCCCAAAATGCATGAGCTTGAGAATGGGGTTGTTGACATACAATTGGGTGCGTGTTCCAAAATCCTGTGTTTTGCCAATCATCTTTTTGCCCTATTTCATTCAACGATCCCATCCTTGTTATTTTTCTTCTTTAATTATCTTCAACTTTGAAGATTATTAGCAGTTTTGAATGGATTAATGTTTGAATGAGGAGAAAAATGAAGAGGATTGAAATGGGAGGATAACGTTGATGGAAACATGTGAAAATGTATATGCTAAACTTAGCGATACAAGAATAATACTCTATTTGAGATATATAATCTTGCTATTTTTTAGTAGGACAAAAATATGTGGGATCGGGTCGCTTAACGGATTTGGGATGAGTATACAGATGAAAAACCTTAATCAAATTTTCGAAAAATGTACTCGTATTTATTTTTTTGTCAGTTTGTAATGTGAGCCGGATAGACGGGTTAGTTGAGGCCACTACCACTAGCCATCCTTCCGGTCCGGTGCAGTCGAGTAGTATATTTGGTTCAAGTAGAGGTGGTCAGAGACATGGCTCGATGAAAGCATGACTAGGCTCATGGCTTAATTAGAGCTAGACACGAGTGCACGACACTATCTACTATCTAGTGTCATTAGGCTAAGTTTAAAGGGAGTCTAAGTATGAGTCTGAGTAAGAGTCTGAGACCCAGATTTGTTGAGTCTGAGACTCATACCTGGATAATGTGGTTGGTACGAGTCTGAGGCTCAGACGGATGGAAGATTAAAGGAGGTCTGAAGTTGAGTCTGAACAAAAGTCTAAGTCTCAGATTCTTTGAGTCTGAGACTCATACCTGGATAAAGTGGTTGAGACGGTCTGAGACTCAGATAAGTCTGAAGTTGAGTCTTGGATTTCAAAGACTCATCCTCAGACTCGTTCATTCAGTTCAGTTCAGTTCCGTTCATTTTAGTTCAGTTCAAATAAGTTGTTATTATTATTATTATTAATTATTATTATTATTATTATTATTGATATTAATTATTATTATTTGTTGAATATTAAAACTAATGACATTTTTATAAAAATTAATATTAATATAATAATAAAAAATAATATTGTTTTTATTGTTATTAATATTATTACTATTAAATATTAATATTGATTATTAATATTAATATTAGTATTATTATAATATTATTAATAATTAATATTATTATTTATTATTACTATTATTACTATTGTTATTGTTATTGTTATAAATATTATTATTATAAACTATTTTTATTAATAATATTTTTATTAAAATTAAAATTAATATAATAATTATAATAATTAATATTTTTGATACAATAACTAACATTATTATTTGTTGTTACAATAATAATTAATAATTTTTTTGTAACTAGTAAACTTGTTATTATTATTTCTGTATTTCAGGCTACTTTAGTTCAATTTGTCTCAAATCAGTTCAGTTCAGTTCAACTTATTTTAGCTCATTTCCCTTCATTATAAAAAGACATGATCAAAATAATTTGTATTAGATGATATAGTTGTATATATGATAAAAAGCAAATTCGTATAATAAATGATAAATAATATTGCACGTACTAATAAAAACAGATAATGAATTGATAGTTATTCCCGACCAAACCAAACAAAACCTAGTTCGACCTGAACATGACCAAACCGACCCGAACCAACGATCCGATCCAGACCCGACAACTAGACATGACAAAACTGATTCGACCTGAAATGACCCAACCTTAATAAGCCAACTCGATCCCGATCTGATATCCAAACTAAAGAGTCTGGGTGGACTCGTAACCTGAATTGACCCGAGTAAACCCGAAATTGACTCGACTATTATTATAAAAAACGAGTCGATATCCCTAAAAAGATGAAAATAGCAAACCCGAAATGATCTGGCCCGACCCAAAGTCAAAGCGAAACTCACTTAACCCAAACCCGACCCGGTTGACTTGTTTGCCAGGTTTATCGACAACCCAACCCGAACTCGACCCACCCGCCCGATTGCCACTTTTAATAATGATCACTTGGAAATAAATTTATTCGTATGTCATAAGATTTATTTAACAATTAATTATTTAATTGTAATTATTCGAGTAATTAATCGAGTTATAAAATAAACGTAGATATTGAGGTAAATAAAAAATAAAATAAGTTACGTAGAAAGTTGAGGTGAGATGATGTAAATAAAAAAATAAAATAAGGTAGATAAAAAGTTGAGGTGAGATGAATAAAAAATAATATAAAATAAGGTAAGTGAGGGGAGAAAATCTGAGATTAGTCTGTGAATAAAGTGTACTTTTGTAGTGAGTGTGAGTCTGAGTCTGAAGAATGAAAAGTGAGTGGAAAGCTGAGGTGGCCGAGTCTGAGAAAAAATGATGGATCTGTGGATAAACATAGTCTTAGGTCACACCTATGCATGGTGCGAGTATTGAAAGGTGGGTAGTGTCATACCGAGCCACCAAAGCTTGACATAAGACCATCTACATCAACCAGAATTACCCAATTCTCATCTTTCACTTTTTCACCTTTTCTCTATCCTATTCAACATCCACATCACTCTTCCACCCACTCTTACATCTTCACCAAAAACATCCTACATCAACAAGAATTCATTTATCATTCTCTCTCTTACTTTTTTTATACCCCACTATCTACCTCAATAATTCATCAATTAACATTTATTTAAAAATATGTATTATTAACTTTAAGACGGTCTCTTAAAAAATTGTTAACCCAAACGCTTAAATTTAAAATTATAAGTATGTGTTTATAAATCTCTTAAAAACATGTACAGTGTTTCTGAAAATATTAAAATACGAAATGTAAATGGAAGGATCATTAGTAATTGGGTCATTCGGGTCGGGTTATATCGAGTTCAGTTAGCTAATCATCGGGTTATATCGCCTAACGGGTCACAAGCGAGTCAACTTGGAACGATTTTGGGTCGTTAAATTTTATTATGCTCCATCTGGTCGTTAAATTTTATGACGTCTAACTAAGTAAAAATTAACGATACTAATCGCAGATGCTAATTATAGTTATAATAATAAACAATATTTTACAATTAAATACGTACGCATTTTTTGTTTTATATGAAAATTAATATTTTAATAATTAAAAAAAATAAAAATAATAAAGGCTGCAAGTTTGGCAGAAATTTACTGCCATTCTATTTCTCCCGCAGGCGAGATTTTCGCTCCCTATTCCCTGCCAACTCATCTTCATCTACATTTTTTTAATGTTTATTTGCCTTGCTGGCTTTCTCGTTCTCGCACAGCATGCTCTAATGTGCATGCTCTAATGTGGCAGACTGGGATTAGTCGGTCAGACATGGCTGACCTCGTCCAGCACGTGATGATCACCTGTAGGTTTGAGAATGTACCAAATAACAAGAAATTTATCGTAAAATACAAGTTTTCAACTAAAATTATCCAATTTTGTAAACTTTTGTTTTAGTCTTTTAGAGTACAAATATTTAGTTTGGTCTTATGTGTAAGACGGTCATGCAGAACCATTAATAATTCAGAGTCGACGAAAACTATCCTCAAGTGAATTTTGGATAAGCACAAATGACCAGTTGTACAAAAATGATGCAAAATTCAAGTATACATCGTTATCTTCGACCAAATACTTAATAATATCATAAATTTATAACCTTGAATAATTCATGGTCAATCTATTACGACATGGTACACTAATATAAAAATATTCAATAAATAAACACAATAACTATGGCCTAAGGTTTACATGTTCCATACTTCGAGTTTGTCGCTCTGGTAAAAAATTAAAAGACGGATACCTAAATGGTTCGCAGGCTATTAAGTATGTATGCGGCCTGTGGGTTTTCACGTCATATCAGAAGAAATTTCCCCTGAAATTTCACACAAATATTATTTTAACCACATCAAGAAACAGCCAGAAGTAGTTAAATACTGAGCAACTCCAACCCAAAAAAATTCACAAAGAAACACAATGGGGGAGGTTAAGGTAAGGCTACATGGAATGTGGGCTAGTACATACTCAAAGAGAGTAGAATTAGCCCTTAAAATGAAGGGCATACCTTATGAATATGTTGAAGAAGACTTATTTAACAAAAGCCCAACCTTGCTTCAGTACAACCCTATTCACAAGAAGGTCCCTATTCTTGTACACAATGGCAAACCCATTGTTGAATCCCAAGTCATACTCGAGTACATCGACGAGGCCTGGCCTCATCACTCACCTATGCTCCTTCCTCGGGATCCTTTTGACAGAGCGGTCGTCCGGTTTTGGGCCGGTTTCATACGAATTCAGGTGTGCTTTATATCCGCAGAATCCTGAAACTAGCTCAATATAGCATGTTAAAACATTACAGAGTACTTAAGAGTTAAGACAGAGTTATCCGTTATAGCTATAAAACGGATACCTTAATCTCGAAACTAATTGTTTTAGTTATGTTTACAGCTGCTGGAGAGTGTGTTAAAGGTGTTCAAGAGCAGTGAAGAAGAGAAACAAAATGCAGTTGCTGAATTACATGAGAAAATGACAGCAATGGAGCAACACATGGGGGATTTAGTACCAAAAGATGTTTCTTCAATAGAAATCAAGAGTTTGGGACTGCTTGACATACAATTAATCTCTACTTTGGGTGCTTACAGAGCTCAAGAAGAAGTTTTAGATTTGAAGGTTTTGGACCCACAAAAACATCCTCTTATATTTGCATGGGTCAATGCTCTTATTGAACTCCCTATTATCAAAGACATTACTCCACCTCATCAGAAACTGGTGGACTTTCTTCACATGATTTTCAGGGCTCAACCATCTGCTTGACTACACTTCATGAAGCCTGTATTAATCCCGTCTCAGTCATTTGTTTACCTTTCACTTTGGTAATAAAAAGTTATCGAGTTTGACCGATATCATAGTATGATTTAAGATCCATATGAATGTGACCATGGTCTCAATCAATAGGTTAAGACCTCAACCAAAACCGAGTTTCATACAAAGAACAAGTCCGAATCTCGTTGTATATCGTCCACGACATTCCAAAAGCGACATTAATAGGAGCTACTAACATTTAAAATCTTGAATAAAATAGGGTTCCAAATAAAAGAACAAGTCCAAGTTTTGATGACGATGCTAACTTTTCTTTGGACAAAACAAAAGCTTAAAGTATGCAGATAGATGGACATCTGTTTATTAATGTACAAACAATTTAATAAACCGATGTCAGACTCATGTCCCATACTCCGTACTATGAAATTGTCGCTCCGTCTTATTCATTTGTTGAACTTTCATATTCATTGTGAGAAGTATCCTTTATCTTTTAAAGGAGAAACATTTCTCCTCACCATATTCATCCACCTCATTTGCCATATCATATCCTATGTGGCTCCTATTTGGCATACCAAGGCAGTTTGCATTCAACTTTAAAAAAAAAAAAAAAAAAAAAAATAGAAGTTACAACATCACATTCAAAGTTACATCAGTTACATCATCTCTGGGAACTGCTGCCCCACTTGAACTGCTGGCAGTTTGCATTTGATTTAAAAAAAAAAAAAAAAAAAAAAGTTAAATCATCACATACAAAGTTACGTAAGTTACATCATCATCTTTGGGAACTACTGCCCCACTTGAACTGCTGGCAGTTTGCATTTGATTAAAAAAAAAAAAAAAAAGTACATCATCACGTACAAAGTTACAGGGAACCGCTGCCCCCACTTGAACTGCTGCCATCACTCACAATTGAAATAAACTGCAGTTATGGGGTAGCCATAGAACTCTATTCAAAGATAGCTTTTAGAGTCCTTCCTTTCCTCCTTCAATTTAGATAACAATTACTATTATTAATGGCATTTCAATTTCAACCCAAATCTATTTCCGAAATTACTCCAAATATGAATGCTATATCCATAACGGCAAGGGTGATGCGAAAGTGGGTGCGAAAGCCAAACAACAAAGTTAGCAGTAACTCATCTAAGAAGGAGACCATCTACAGTGTCGAGTTGATTTTAGTGGATAATTCCGTACGTTATTCTATAACTCATGTTCTATTACTCATAATTACGTACGTTAATATCATATCATTCTTATAAACAGATTTGTTTTTCTTTCCACAGGGTACTACTATTCAAGCAACCGTAAAGGAAAAATTGGTCAAATGTTTCAACACCGGTTTCAAAGAAGGCGTCATCTACACTATATCAAAGTTCTCTACCTCGGCAAACGTCGGAAACGAGAGAGACACATCCCACAGTTGTAGGATATGGTTAGAATACAGTACCAAAGTAATGGCGATGCACCCCGATACAAACATCCCTGTTTGTGTTTACAATCTCATCAGTTTTAATGATATAATTCACATGAACGTTCATCCTAATCAATATTTCGGTATATAAATCTTTACTTTTATTTTATTCACTTTCAACATTTACTTAAACCTATTGATAACCAATTTCTAATTCATGATTGCAGACGTAGTTGCCAAATTTATCGAGTACCATCCAGTTCGGATATCAGCTAAAGGAAATCACTGGACAACAATTATGCTTGAAAATTGCGAGTGAGTCCATATTCTAAACTTAACGTCAATATTAGTAACATCAACTTTTCATATTTTAAACACTACAATACCTTGCAATGCAGGAACGAACAATTGAAATGTTCAATTTTTGGTGATGTTTTAACGGATATTATAAGCATCGTTAATACTTATATCGACAAGCCTCGACCAGTTTTAGTGCTAAGGCATGTCAAAATTTCCGAGTGGAAAGGTACTTTATCTACCGCCACATCCTAACACCTCCGAAAATAAATTAAAGGCATTGAAAAAATTATCAAGTTTACACAATTTCTGCAATATTTCAGGTGAAATCAGCATTGTGACTAGAGATGCAACAAAAATAGAGGTCGAGCCACCAATCAGCATTATATACCAGTTTATAATCAGAAATGTTCCTCCTGCAAATATGGAATAAATATTACCCAAATCAGCTTGCCGAAATGTAACAACAATGATAACAAACATAAAGTATTAAAAAAGACCTAATCAAGCAATGGTATAGGACAAAGGACCCTAAAAAAACCAATTTAAATTCAAAATTTAAGGACAAAAACTGAGAAATGTAAATGTGAGAAAATTAGATGGTACTCAAAAATGTAGGGATGGGGATTTGAACTCCCAAAGTCATGAACATGGTGATCACACACTCACACTCAAGCCACTAGACCAAGATGACATAACCAATAGATGAAGCCAACCAAAACTAATTATAGAGACCAAACAGTTAGCTTTATGATTGAGGCCCTCAAAAAAATTAGGCCCAATTGGTCAGCCCACCTTGCCCTCCCTCAAAGACGGGTCTGTTCACAATCTAAATGCAGTTACTTTCCACAATCAAGACTTTCCACAATCAAGATGCAGTTATTGTAAATATTATGCAGTAAGTGTAACTTAGAGGAAAAACTGCTCCATATCCCTACTTTACAGGGAGTTTATTTCCCACACCACACGCATGAAACAGAGTGTAACTTAGTGGAAGAACAGTTTATTTCCTACTTTACTGTGTACCATACCACCATTTACTAACCTCCTTCATAATGGATTATAACTTCCCACAAACAGGAAACAATTCCTTTCACGTATATATATATATATTATATCTCCATAAAGACTCCCATATATCATTCAAACATAAAAAAAAAATCAGATTACAAAAAAATACTTTATTACTTTATCAAATCCAATATGGAACCACCCAAATCTCCATTTCATGTCATCAATGAATCACTTTGTAGCAAATTCGTGGAAGGGAAGATAGTCCGTTTTTGGCGTAGCAAGAGTCCTCTATGCAATCCCCATAATGAAGAACTCCAATCTTATGAATTGTTGATTGTTGATGATAAGGTAGGGTTGTTTTATATCACGCCTATTTTCTGTTTTATTTTCGTCTTTTAATGTTAACGTTAACAATAGTCAGCACAATATAAACAACAACAATATTTTGCACAACTTATCATTAACTTTTATTGTTATTTTTTATGTCATTTTGACTCTTTGACTCCTTTCGAGAGTCCCTGATCTTACATTATTAGTAGCAGCAAGCAATTAGTAGCAGAATTGTTTTACATTATTAGTAGGTATTTTAGTAATGATACTGTTTTGTTTTATATCACATTTATTTTTAATTTATATCACACTGTTAGGTTTTTTGATTTATGACTCATTTAAAAAGATGTGAGTTTTATACTCTATAATGATACTGTTTCCTTAGTAATTCCACGCCATAATGATAGCGTTTCCTTAGTAAACTTTGGTTTTACATAAAACATTTATAATTATAATTATATCACAGCTTTTGGTTTCATATCACACTATTTGGTCTTATCTCACATTTTTTGTTTCATATCACACTTTTTGGCCGTCTTCCATTATTAAGAGTAGCAGCAATTATTTCCACTATTTCCTATCACCTATTAGTGTTACCTTTTGGTTTTATATCACACTACTTTGTTTTATATCACGTTTGTTTTATATCATACTTTTTAATGCGGTCTTTCATTATTAAATCTTTCATTATTAAATTTAGCAGCACTTACTTATATAATTTTTTATCAGCTATTACTGTAACTTTTTGATGTGATTTTTTTGTTTTTAACCACTATGATGCAGGGGTTTGTTATGCAGTGTAGCATTCAAGGAAATTTAATGCAAATATTTGGAGACAATCTTATTGAAGGGAGAGCCTACCGTATTGGAAGATTTTCATGTGGGTTGAACAAGGGTTGGGACATAGCTACACCTCATTGTTGCAAGATTTTATTCAATGGTGCTACCATTGTCGAAGAAGTAGAAGCACCTTTTCCAAAATATGGCTTTAATTTCGTCACAATCAATGAAATTCGTCAAAACCAATTAGGAGATCGCACCCTTATTGGTAAAAAATTCCCACAATAACGCAGATTTCTATCATCTATCACACCCAACTTATAGTTTCTAATAATATCAAATTGTGTCAGATTTCATAGCTGAAGTTGAGGAATACAAGTTACCGTTTTGCGGGTCACTACCATACTCTCGCTTCAAACTGATAGACCAAAAGTAAGCGTCATGTTTAATTAATTTTAATGAATTACATTGTTTTTAAACTTTCTTACAGTAAGTTATACTTTTATAATGAAGTGGGGACAAGATCACCGCTTGGATATGGAAGGACATTAGAGCTCAACTCTCAGAAATCGGGACAGCAACAAAGTATTTCAATGCGAAACCGATATTAGTCCTTCAATGCGTAAAGATTAAGAACAATGGTATGAAATTGAATTACCTTTTATTTTATGTTGTTAATGTAACTAATTAAAATAACTATTCCATCACAGACCATACAAGAATTGAATCCACAGATGCATCAAGGATTTTCATTGAGCCAGATATTCCGGAGGTTCTTAATTATCGTGCAACTATGGGTGGGAGGCAGCTTCTACAAGTTAAGTGGGCATGACTCTTCAAATTCAGCAAGATATCATCAAGAATTACTCTTTAAGTTCCGCACTTTTACATTCAGTAAAATTTAGCAAGTGTCTTTCAGTTCAGTTTACTTAAAATGATGTTAAAATTTAGCAAGCGTCCTAACTTGAAGTTCAGTCTTTTTAGAATGACTCTATCTTCCATTTTAAGGATAATGTTGTTGCTTCCATTTTAGTATTAGCTTCTATGTGCGTGTCACAACAGTGCTGTTTTTTAATTAAATGAATCTTTTCGTTTTCTTTTAAACAATTCTCCAGCTTACGAAAGAGTTTATATTCACAATATCATTATAAGTTCATTAATTGTTATTCACGCATGAATGTAATCTTATATTCGTTTTCCACCCGTGAATGACGCTCCATCAAATCAAATATAAAACTATACGATAACCATATTAACAAGTAAAACAATTATTAACTTATAATCCAAAACAGATGCATCCTATAACCCATATTAGCAAAAAAATTCTAGGTCCGTTTCACACACAAGAATGCAAGTCACAAGATAATAAACTTTAACAAAAAGGAAAAAGTGAAGATTGACTTATCTTGAGATTCAAATGCCACCATTTTAGCATCTTAAGATGTTTACCCCTTCTCACCTTCTTAGGCAACTTAACCTTCATTAAAAAAATATATAATTAAACATTAGTCATTGGTAAATGCAAAGAATCAAAAGATACAATACTACAAAACCAAATGGATGGAAACAAAAATCTTTCATCAAAAAATCAGAACTTTGATTCCGCCACTGATAATGGTACAAAGCTATCAAGCATAGCAGAATTGTTTGAATTGCACAAGGTAATTTGTTAAATTCATTAGTTTTTCTTTATATAAAAATATATCTCAAGTCAACAATTATATATCAAGTTCAAATTTTTAAAATTTGACAGCAAGGAAGATATACTATAATTGCAAAGTTGAAAGAGGTTGACACAACACAAAATTGGTATCAATATATATGCAAGTGTGGATCTACTGCAGGACTAAAAAAAGATGGCAAGTGGTATTGCACAATGGAATGTTGTTATGCATATGAAGTTGGGGTTCAACAAAAAACTTTAATGTCTGTATCACAACTATGTTTTCATAATTTCTATTAAAAAATTTAAATTGTGTTCAGCCTATGTCTTACTTATTTAATTTATGTTAGTTATGAGGTCAAATTTTTAGTCGAAGATCAAAATGGTGATCAAATTCATATCACTGCAAACAATGAACAAGTCAAAGAGGAAACTGGATATAACGCATACGAATCTTTCGATATGCTAAGAGAGGTAAATATACGATAAATCAATTGGATTATTGTCCATTTTCTTATTACAGAAATGAATAATATCTAAAATGTTATTTAATGACAGAAAAAGTTTGGTACAAAAGAGATTCCACTTACGTTGATGACATTGCTAGACAAAGAATACATCATTGATTTGGAAGTTTGTTTCCATTTTAATATTGTGATGAACTCTAGATGCTACAAGATGATAAAGCTAAGTGACGATAAAGAAGAAATCCGTAAGATGAGGAGCACACGGGCACAAAAGGTTTAAAAGAAGACATAATTTTAATAACACAACTTTTATAATACACTGTTCGTTTGTATAATACAATAATCATGTTTTTCATTTTCTCCAACAGGAACAAAGCATCACATTAACTTCAATATCTGAATTAACTGATGATCAATTGGTGAGGAAATACATTATAATGTACAAGTAACATGTAAGACAAATTTGGTGTTCTATCTTTAATGCAATTAAGGCGTCTAATTGTGCAGAATGACACCCCAATGAGCAAGCTCCAACATAAAAGAACATGTTCAGTCATGGGAGATTCAGAATGTCCAGATCAGCAATCATCTACAAAGGATACATTCAAAGCTAAGAAGAAGTAAAGAACGAAAGATTTAGTGGTGGATATGTGTTATGTCTTATGACACCTTTTTAATTTTATAGCACGTTGTTCAGTTGTGTTACCATTTTCATTTCATCACTATTATTTCAAAAAAGACAATGATGTTCATTTTACCATTACTTAGTCAACATAAAGTAATTTAATCAAAAAGCAGTTAATTAGAAGTAGTCCTAATACTTCACAGTATCATTAAAATTTCAAGTGATAACCTCCTATTAACTTCTCATTCAAACCCCCTCTAAACAAGGAACACAATTTTTCTTTTTGTAAAAAAAACCATTCAATCACTTACTACAATTTCTTCTTACGAAAAAACCCATTCAAGTAGTAGTAACTTTTTAAATTTATTTGAAGACCATTTTACTATTAGTATCTTATAATCAACAATGGAGAATGAATTTTCATCAAGGTCAGAAAATACTGTCAGAAGAAGAAGAAGAAGTGAGGATAGAATTCAGTATTCAAATAACGGTGAGTAATTTGTCTAAGAAATTATTATTTTCATAATGTTTACATTATTTGCATATTTATGTCATTATTCAAATATTCACGTGAAAATTTATGGTTCCAGTAATGTAAATTTATGGTGCCAGTAAAATTTGTTCATTCTTTCATATATTAGCATATTTATGTCACTATTCAATTTATATAACATTTAGATGTAGTTATTATGATTCCAGTAATGTTTTAAGTTGCACAAATTCAATCTAAAGTATAAAGTCATTAAAATTACACAAGATCAGCCTACCAAGTTAACCTATTAGTCATGTTATATCAAAAAACTACAATCATTGATTATCAAATATTAAATGTAAATGATATTTTTTTCAGATCTCATATTTAAAATTTTATAGTTTTAAATTCAGTAAATACTCATAATCATAACATTACACCAATTAAATAAAATTTATTCAGATTAAAAATATTTGTAACCAATATGTACAAAAAAGAATTAGAATAAAAAAGGCCCACTGAAACGATGAAAACAAAAAGAAGTTAAAAAAGTCATGTGTATAAAGACTCGATTACTTGGATTAGTATAACATTATTATTCTTTTAAAAAATTGTTATATTCTTTTGATTTCAAAGGAATACCCAGATCTACAACCTATACCACCCAAATAATTATATTTCCAACTAAGTAAGCATTTAAGAGTTAATATTTAGTAAATCAAATAAATTTATTATTTTTTCGAGATCTGAACATGCACTGAGAATTTTAAGGTCGTAATGTTGTTTCATAACATTAAATTTTACACTACAAAAATTCAGAGCTGTTTTAATACTTCGAAAATATTATTTAATTGAATTATATTTTATATTTCGAAAATGTTAGAATTAATTTTATTAACAACAATATTTCAAAAATAAAATAAAAAAACATTAACAATAATAATAATTAACTAAAACATTTGACAAAGAAATAATATAAACATAAACATGCATATAAAATTACTACTAAATAACGTAAAGTAAAATTAAAATAATCAACTAAGTATATAACATAAACATGCATATATAATATATAAACATAAGCATGCAAATTAAAATAATTAAAATTAGATCTTATATTTTTAGTGACATAAACCTGCATAATATAGAGAAGAATCGAGATTGATAGATCAAGGGATATACCTTCTGAAAAATAATACAAATGACAATAAGATTATAACTATATCCACGCCCAAAACTTCAAATTTCCGTCCTCTTTGACCATTCACTTCAAAATATATGCGCCTAAATAAGCCGGTGAAGAAAAATGACGGATCTCCGCGGAAAAAAGTAGACCGACGAATTTCATGTGGCTAAAGATCGTGCAATTAGAGTTCATAAGCATTAATATTTTTGGATTTTAAAATTAAATAGATAGGAGCATTTCAAATTTGAAGAGGGGAGTGAGAGATGAGAGAGAGGAAATTGGCGGAGAGTGGAGAGTGAGAGATGATGAGAGATAGAGAGGCTGCGCTACAAATTAGGGTGAATGTAAGAATTGAGTATTAACAAGTTTATATAGATAGGTAAGAATTAGGGTTCCAAATTATTGTTTGGGTTGGGCTAATATTTTTTTATTGTCTTCACCTATAGAAGCCCAATCTTATATACGAGTATTTAGTTTTTTTGGGCTGTCCTGATTCTTCTTAAATAAAGTAATCTGCTGAAGAATTGATTATATGATAAATAGGTGTAAGGCTCTGTTCTCTTGGACTTATATTCAGACAGTTTTAGTTCAAACACATTCATTTCAGTTCAGTTCAGTTTAGACTCATTCATTTCAGTTTATTATTATTATTATTAATAATTATTTATGTTATTAGTTATTTCTATTATTTATTACTTTTATTAATTATTATTATTACTATTTATCATTAATAATAATATTTTATATAATAATAATAATAATAATAATAACAATTATTAATAATTATTATTATTACTATTATTATTTATTCACTTCAGTTAAGTTAAGTTCAGTTCAGTTCAATTCAGTTCAGTTTAGTCACTTTCAGTCCAAAAGAACAGCACCTAAGTGTAAATGTAAGTGTAAGTGTAAGTGTAAGAATAATAAGTGTAACAATAATTTCGCCCAATCCTTTTGGTCCACACATGAGACGGATAACCCGTACATGAGACAGTTCCATTATGATCTCCCTTTTTATACTACTTAGTACTGTATACATTAAGGTTATATTAATTCTAATCCAAATTTTATCGGTAGGTCTCCCTTAAGATGAATTATCCGTCTTAAATGTACACCAGTTCAAATAGTCAAGGACAGAGCCCAAAAAAAAACGACGAATAGATTGTAAATAATACCTATTTATGTTTTATGTAAAAAAAATTGTAATTATATTTTGTAAAACATTAATTATCATACTAAAATATCTACATTTAATTATTTGAATATCTCGGAGGATAATGTAAGATAGTGTTATTCTCTTAAGTTGAATTACGTTGTGCATCTAAATATTTGAAAATGTACAAAATGGTTTTGAGAGATAAAAAGTAAAGAATATGATAAGCATAGACGTTGTCCTACATATGAAAATGCTATTAAAAGAAAAAATATTGTGATCTTACAAATTTAAACGAATTATTACCTGTCACATAATATTTGATGAATGTATAAGTATCTAGCATAGAATAAGTAAAAAGATTGAAAAAGAAAGTAAGTATAAAAAATCAAAAGAAAGGATGGATGAACTAAGTGCCATAATAAAACAAAAAAATTTGAAAATTAAAACACATCTACATGTAATAATAGATTCGGACCCCTAACCTAGGAAGTAGATGAGAAATTTAGATATAAGCATAAACCACTAATGCTACTGCATATTACTACTATTTTTCATTTAATTAAATTATTTGACACCGTGCCAATGCCCAGTACAGCCCCTACCAATAACTTTGTCACTTGAAATAGGCATCCACATGCATTGATAAGACAAAACTTTTATTCCTCCCTAAGCCTTTCTTTTGTCTTCATCTCAAGTATTTGATCCATCGTACGTTTATGACGGATATACCTATCATAAACAAATAATTGTAAAATTTGAATAGGTCTCTAATTGTGTAGATTGAAATCTACATTCTTTGGGTTATGTACAGCTTTAATCTAAAATCTATTACGATAATGATGAGACATTTCCTAATTTAGAAAGATAAATAGAATGGCTCCTCATTTGTATTCATTTTGTTTGTTGTGTAATTCTTGCTTCTTTTTCCAAATTGTATCACTTTCATTATGCTACATCATTTATTACATATGTCATTATGCCTTCATTATTTATTTTTTACTGATAGGTGGTGAAAGTAGTTCATCTGCTGCACATAATGTCGGATCGGATCACGAACTTGCACTCAACGTGCGTACCCCCTTTGCAGATATTACCAATCGTATTTACTCTTTATCTCCATATCACTTATTATATATATATATATATATATATATATATATATTATGTTACCGTTCTTAAGTTGTTTCATTCAATCATTTTTAATGTGCCATTTTTTTGGGTGATAAACTGTTAGGACAATCATCTTCACTGGGTGTCCGTGCTACACCACAACGCTTTTTGACTCCCAATTCATATTCTGCTACACCATCATCTGCTTTGTCATCTGAACAAGTTGCACTCACCCCGAGGCAACAGGCTGCAAAGATACGAAGGGCTAGAAGAAAGGTATTGACTGCACAAAAAAAACGGAAAGCTTCTTCATTAGCCGCCTTGCAATTATGTATGTGAAGCCCTTTTTGATCATATTTAGTTAATATTTGTCCATCCTGTCAAATGAGACTTATGATCCTTTGCTTTTTCCCCTTCTTTTGCCTTACTTGGGTTCCATTGTTGTTTTGATGCACTTTATCTTCTTAAAAGTAAACATCTTCTGCCAATCTCACTCATTTTATGTGAAGGCTCTGACCAGCCAACTGATATTGATTCGGAGCAAGATTCGGATTCTGAGCTTGATGAGGTAGCAACTCGAACGAGTGAGTCTTATCACCTCTCATCTGAAACAATGGTCAGTGACAATGATTTCCAAGACCACTATTTTGAAGTTGGTTCAAGCAGTGCTACGACGGTTCCCATTGTAGATATTGATGAAGGTTTCAAATATTCACTACTTTAACCACTCAATGATATATATAATCTCTGAAATGATTTACATAAATGTTGTCCTATAATACGACGGATTATATGTGTTCACTTACTGTTTTCATTTTTTCCATTATTATTAGAGGTTTCAAGATATTGGGACATTGGTGACCCCGACTATCAATGTCAAATGTGTCATGCCCAAATGTGGTATGAGGAAAGGATCGGTAAAGGTCGCGGCACGAAAAACCCAAGGTTCTCTTTATGTTGCTCAGATGGGAAAGTAACGCTGCCATTCCTAAGTGAGCCACCTCCATTGTTGAAGTCATTGTTGAGTCGAGAACATCGCCTTAGTGAGCCGTTTATGACAAATATTCGTGGTTACAATTGTGGATATTCTTTCTCATCCACCGGTGGCATCATTGATAAAACTGTGAACCGTGGTCGTGGCCCATATACATTTAGGATGGGAGGCCAGAATGTCCACCGTATTGGCAGTTTGTTGCCTGCTAATGATTCGATTCCTAAGTTTTGTCAATTGTACATCTATGACACCGAGGAAGAGGTCAACAATCGAATAAATGCTATAACGTAACTTCCTAATTTGTGTGCATTATTTAATTATGAGTTTACGTATCTATGAATTAACATTTCAATATTCTTTATATAACTTTTTTTCTCTAAAAACAGAGGCGGTGGCCGTAGTAGATTTAATGAGGAACTTATGTCACTATTGAAGGAGATGATTGATGAACATAACCCTCTAGCCAAGGTATTTCGTAGGGCAAGGGACAGATTATCGTCTGACATAGAAGGTGATGTTAGTATCAGACTAACTGCAAGAAGATGCACCGACGGTAGAACCTATAATCGTCCCACCGCTTCAGAGGTAGCTGCATTAATTGAAGGTGACATAGGGCCTGGCATGGAACATCGTGACATTATTGTGCAAAAATCATGTGGACAGTTGCAACGAATCTCTGAGTTGCATCCATCATATCTTGCCTTACAATACCCTATTTTGCTTCCTTATGGTGAGGATGGGTTTCGTCCAAATATTTCGCACAGTGAAGAATCAATTGGTACAAGCACGAGCCTAAAACCGCGCGATGAGCTTACCTTACGTGAGTTCTTTGCCTTTCGATTTCAAGACAGACCGGTGGAGATTGAATATCCTACGTGGACATCAGCTTGCAATTTATATCAACAATTATGCGTTGACGGATATATGATGATCGAGTCTCAAAGATTATCCTTTTTACGGTTCAATCAAAATTTGCTTAGGATTGATAAATACAAAAATGTTGTTGATGCAGTTGAAGGAGGAAATGTTGAGCCATCGTCAACCGGTAATCGTTACATTGTTCCATCATCTTTCACATCTGGGGATGCTTTCATGAGATCAAAATATCTGGACACTATGGCTATTTGTAGGTGGTGTGGCTACCCGGACTTATTTATTACATTTACATGTAATCCGAAATGGCCAGAGGTTGTCCGATTTGTAAGTAAAAGGGGTCTTCGCTCTGAAGATCGTCCAGATATTTTGTCCCGTATTTTTCAAGTGAAGTTATACGAGTTAATCCAAGACTTGAAAGTCCGTGAATTATTCGGAAGAACTAAAGCAGGTTTGTATTTTCATTATCTTTTTAAAATCAATTTTTAGATTCCCTGTGCACTATTGCTAACTGTTGCAATTTTTTTTTTCCAAATCCTTCTCAGTTGTGTACACTGTCGAATTTCAAAAGAGAGGACTCCCTCATGCACACATCCTATTGTTTCTCCACCGAGATGACAAGTTTCCAGAGGTGGCTGAAGTAGATAGAATCATCTCTGCTGAGATTCCCGATGAGAGGCAAAACCCCATATTGCATGCTGCTGTATCGGAATTAATGATCCATGGTCCTTGCGGTGCAACAAATCCTCAATCACCGTGCATGTTAGATGGTGTATGCATTCGTAAATTTCCAAAGCCATTTAGTCCCAGAACCACAGTTGACAAGAACGGCTTTCCTATTTATCAGAGAAGAAATAATGGTCGTACAATACTGAAAAATGGTGTACCCGTTGATAATCGCTATGTTGTGCCTTATAATGCTTACCTTATTGATAAATATCGTGCTCACATAAATGTTGAGTGGTGCAATCAGGCCAGATCAATCAAATATTTATTTAAGTATATCAATAAAGGGCCTGATCGTGTTACTATGCAATCGTCTTATAGTCGTCGCAATAACCAAAATCAACTCGACCAGATTCAAAAGTTATATGATTGTCGATATGTATCTGCGTGTGAAGCTGTTTGGAGGATATTTGCTTTCGATATTCATTATAGGACTCCTGCGGTGGAAAACCTTCAATATCATCTCCCTGGTGAGCAAAGTGTCATCTTTGAGGATGATGACCCCATTGACGAGGTTCTTGAGAACCCAAGTATTGCAATGTCTAAATTTACTGATTGGTTTTCATTGAATGCTAGAGACCCTAATGCACGTGACCTACTACTAGCTGAAATTCCTCAAAGGTACGTATGGGATAGAACTAAGAGGAAATGGAAGCGTAGACAAAAGTTTTTTGCAATTGGTAGGCTTCACCATGTCCCCATAAAATGTGGTGAACTCTACTACATGAGAACGATGCTAAACCATTCAAGAGGAGCAAGGTCTTATGAGGATATTCGAACAGTGAATGGTGTATGTTATCAAACTTTTCGAGAAGCATGTTTTGCTCTTGGCTTGATTGGTGATGACACTGAGTACATTAATGCCATTAAGGAAGCACATTATTGGGAATCAGGGACATATCTTAGGCACATGTTCACGTCATTGTTGATATCTGAATCCATGTCTACTCCTCATACTGTGTGGGAGGAAACATGGGATCTGTTATCTGATGACATCCTCCCTAGGCAACGGAGGCTTCTATCGAATCCCGGTAAGTTCAGTTATTGTAGTTCTTACAACCTCCATTATTTTATATAGGTAGTTTTGAATACTATGTACCTACTAAGAAAATACTTATATGTATACTCTTTGAATCTTGGAAAATGCTCTTATAAACTAATGAAGTAATAGGAAATTCTCGGGGAAGTGAAAAAAAAAAATTATATGAAATAAGTTTCTTTTTTAATCAAAATTGTTTATACACACTACTTGAGAGAGTATGTAACAATATACTATTTTAGTACTCAAATTTGCAAATTGTGCTCCCTTTATATTCTTAGTAGTCATTATTTTGTAAGCATGTTCACATTATTTATGTTTCGTCTTAGATTTGGAGTTAACTGAGGAAGAGATCCATAACTTAGCACTACTTGAGATCGAGGCTTCACTACAAAGCAACGGCAGCAGTTTGGCTAGATTTGATGGCATGCCCATTCCTGATGAAACATTAGTTTCCTACTTAGGTAACACGTTGGTCCGGGATGAATTATCCTATGATAGGGTTGCTTTACGACATGAATTTGAAATGGCCTTGCCTATGTTAACTGCCGATCAACGCTCCGTATACGATGAAATTATTAATGCTGTTTCAGAGCAACGAAGTTCCGTTTTCTTTGTGTATGGTTTTGGCGGTACAGGTAAAACATTTATATGGCGTACTTTATGTGCCGATTTGCGCAGCAAAGGTCAAATCGTTCTTCCTGTTGCGTCCAGTGGAATTGCGGCAACGTTAATCCCTGGAGGGAGGACAGCTCATTCGAGATTCGGCATTCCGATTAATGTTGTTGAGACTTCCACTTGCTCCGATATCAAGCCAGGTACGGCTTTGACCGAGCTGATAATGAGGACGAGTCTCATTATATGGGATGAGGCACCCTGCACACACAGACATTGTTTTGAGGCTCTTGATCGTAGTTTGAGAGATGTCATGCGTGTTGTGAGCCCACGCAATGCAGACCTTCCTTTTGGTGGTAAAGTTGTTGTTTTCGGAGGTGACTTTCGACAAATACTACCTGTTGTACCTAAAGGGGGTAGGTCTGATATTGTGCATGCAGCTTTATTTTCATCTGATTTATGGTCATCCTGCAAGGTTAGTTCTCTTCTGTTTAACTGTAATTGAGATTTATCGTCTGTCGTGCTATTTACTACAATTTGACTATATTTTTGCTTATGACTATAATAAATTAATTCTCTTTAATCAATATATTATATAGGTGCTCACACTCACTCAAAACATGCGTCTTCAAGTTGGTGCCTCTCTTTCTAATGCGCAAGAAATACAAGACTTCTCGGATTGGATCCTTAGAGTTGGTGATGGCATAGAAGGTGGACGTAATGATGGCGAGGTTGATGTGAAATTTCCAAGTGAAGTTCTTATCCATAATGTCAATGATCCTATTTCAGCAATTGTATCCAGCACATATCCTGACCTGGTGGATCGGCTATGGGAAGAAGGTTATCTGCAACAACGAGCGATATTGGCACCTACACACGAATTCGTTGAATCAATTAATGACTATGTATTATCTCTTCTTGATGGTCAAGAAGTGGTATATCGAAGCTCTGATGAGGTATGTAAGGACGAGATAGTTCCGGGACAGCCCAATATGCACTCCACTGAATTCCTGAACAGCATCAAGTGCTCTGGGGTTCCTAACCACAATTTACGCTTGAAAGTAGGTGCTATGGTCATGCTTATTCGGAACATGGATCAATTTCGTGGGTTGTGTAACGGTACACGATTGATAGTGACTGATTTAGCGGAACGAGTCATTCGGTGTAAGGTGCTAACGGGTAGCCATGCAGGTGATATAGTTTACATCCCCCGTTTGTCACTTTCACCATCTGACACAAGCAAATTCCCAGTTCGGTTCACTCGGCGACAGTTCCCAATTTCTATATGCTTTGCCATGACGATCAACAAAAGTCAAGGTCAATCATTGTCGCACGTTGGTCTTTATCTTCCTAAGCCTGTCTTCACACATGGTCAATTATACGTTGCTTTATCGAGGGTCACTAGCAAGAGTGGACTGAAAATTCTTATTTTTGATAGTAACCAACGCACTTCTGACACTACAACTAATGTAGTGTATCAAGAAGTTTTCCAATATTTGTAAACATATTTGCATATGTGCATTAATATTTTCTTTTGACATTTATTGCTATAGTTTTACATTTTAATATTCATGTCATTCTCAGTTGCTTATTATACCATTGATTTTGTCAAATTTGTATATTCACGTAAATATTATATTTTGCATTTCTCACTATAGTAAAACATTTTAATGCACATGTCATTCTCAATAAATAAAAACCTGTAACTTTTTTTAATTACTTTATTTTGGTGCAATGTTTTCAGTTTCAATTCACGTAAACCTGTAACTTTTGTTACAATTATTTGAATGCCACCGTGCAATTTGCACGGGTTTCAAACTAGTTTTAATAAAAGACGAACAAATGAACGAGAAGGAGGGAGTAGACTGCAACAGAAGATTAACGAGAACGTACACGTTGCACGTTCGTCGTACCTTCATTCATTGCTAGATAAAGAATTACAATAGTCAATAAAAGATTTAAAAACTATCCTAGTTAACCACTCTCATGTAAGCGATGAGCTCATAATAGATGTTTAATAATGTACGGAGTAATATTTTAATCAAGTTTTTTTATTAATAAATTTTAGGCCATTCAAGCATTATATAATGCTAAGTATAATCATCAACGCAGCTAAAACAAAACACATTGATTGAAAATACTTTCAATAAAACTCATGACTGAAGAGAGCTCAGTGAAGCTGCATGGATTTTGGTCTAGCCCTTTTGCTATGAGGCCGGTTCTCGCCCTCAAAGTGAAGGGCATAGAGTTTGACTACATAGAGGAAAATCTCCAGAATAAGAGCGAGTTATTACTCAAATATAATCCGGTGCACAAACAAGTACCTGTACTTGTTCACAATGGAAAGCCTGTTTCTGAGTCTTTGGTCATCCTCGAGTACATTGATGAGGTTTGGACCGATCCTCCTCATCTCCTACCCAGGGATCCGTACCTCAAGTCAAAACATCGCTTCTGGGCCGCCTTTTTTGCTCAGGTATGTAACCACTGCTACTACACCAAATCTCAAAAAAAAAGAAAAAAAAAAGAGTTAGTTATCGATTTTTGTTACCTGAATATTCCTGAATAACACAAAGTTAAACCTTTAGCATCTTTCTAATGTCTATGATGTTGGCAGCTGCTCGATCCAATGTGGCAAACCATAATCGCAGAAGGCGAAGCACAAAAGAAGGCGCAGGAAGAGGTGTTTGGAAAGTTGGATGTTGCAGAGCAGGGGTTGAAGGAGATGTTCCCGAATGGTGTTCCGTGTTTTGAGGATGAGAAGCCAGGATACTTGGATATTGTGTTCTACTCTCTGTTGGGAATACATGAAGCTGCAGAAGAAATTTATGAGAAAAAGTTTGTGACAGTAGAAAGGTATCCACTGTTAGTTTCATGGATTAATGCACTGAGAAAAGTTCCTGAAGTGAATCAAGTGACACCAGATGTTCCCAAATTGGTTGCATTTCTTAAAGTCGTCCTACAACGACTCCGATCCACTCAGCCAGTTAATTAAGCCTTAATCACCACATTGTTGATCCTAGTCATCTCGATTCTCGACTTTACATTTGCTGAATGTACACTGTCAGCATCGTTGTTATTATGTACTCCGTACTTATTAGACAATGAACTTGCATAGTTCTCCGATGAATAAAACTTGTATTTTAACATACAACAAAGTCCAAGTTCTACATTCCTTAGGACTCAACAGTGTTACGACTTACGACAGAGGACATGTTAACATATTCATCGGTTCATCTACCATTAAACCTGTACTCTCGCACTCCCATGACCACCGTCTCAACCACTATGTTAGGAGTTAGGAACTCTTTGTTAACATTGTGCCTCAAAGACAACAATTTTGGAGAAGGGTGAATTTCTACAGTATTGCAAAGCCGTGCTGAAGCGAAATAAAATGAAAGCATATGAAACCTTAAAGAAAACAGAGTTTCACACATATATTTTCTTATATACCTGATCATTCTCCAGGCTTTGATGATGCTGACAGTCATGCCGCAACATATATTTTCTTAGGGCTAAACAAGGACTTGTAGTAGATGACATCTATTCATTTCAAACAATTCTATCTACCATATTTTCCTAACTCGTCTCTAATATTCTCTTTTCACAACTTTCTTAAAACCACCCTGACAACGAACCATCTCATCAAAATCACCACGATATCATTTATCTCGAGTTTACATATCCTGAATGTACACTGTCATTGTTGTTTATCAACTTAATCACCACATTATCTCATCTTTCAGCTTCAGTAATGCTGGATGAACCAAGCTCAACTAATATATTTATATACTACTTCGTATTATGCTCCCTCACCTGAATGTCCATTGGGTTTTAAGAGTGGCTAGTGCACATGCTCGACGTACCATTTGCTGAAATTCCACTTGTGAGATATTGGAGGCTGCTAGAAACCGAGTTGACTAAGTACAAGTTACAACCTAGACTTATTTACATAATCTAATAATGAACATGTAAACCATCATTATTTAAATTGTTTTCATTTGAGTTTGATCGTTGATGTACGAAGTACAAACTTACAAAAATTGTTGATTTCAGTTAATATCTTCATTATATTCTGTATGGTCTATAAATTTGCAACCCGGATATCTACAAGGCGGAGATTTCTTAGGCTAGCCTCATGAATTTATCAAAAATGACTTATATTTAGTGAAAAGTTAAGCAAATTAACATTAGTTGATCATTAAGAACTTAAGTATCCAGAGACTCCATAAGTAACCACTCTCATAGTCTCATGTAAGCCATGAGGTCATGCATAGAAGATGCTGCTTTACTAAGTGCATACATGTACTACATTGTTAACAAATTAAAATTAAACTAATTCCATCATTAAAGGCTGGTTAATACACTTTAACATAGTACTATTAGTCCATTACTAATGTATTATATCATGGCTGGACAGATGCTTTTCTTCTAAATCATTCATTTATTACTTTAATTTATATTCTTCAATTATCACAAACTGTTTACATATTCCATTCAAGCATTATATAAAGCAAGTATTATCATCAAACAAACACAAACACAAACACAAACACAAACACAAACACAAACACTACAACACTACAACACTCATGGCTAAAGAGAGCTCAGTTAAGTTGCATGGATTTTGGGCAAGCCCTTACGCTATGAGGGCGGATTACGCCCTCAAAGTGAAGGGAATCGAGTTTGAGTACATAGAGGAAAATCTACCCAACAGTAAAAGTGAGTTACTAGTGAAATATAATCCAGTGTACAAGAAAGTACCTGTACTTGTTCATAATGGAAAGCCGATTTCTGAGTCATTGGCTATCCTTGAATACATCGATGAGGTTTGGACTGACCCTCCTCATCTCCTTCCCAAGGATCCCTACCTCAAGGCAAAACATCGCTTCTGGGCCGCCTTTCTTTCACCAGTAAGGAACCTGCTTTACATTTATATACTACACCTGTAAAAAAAAATCACAGGGCAGTTATAGATTTTGTATAGAATTTTTGACTATGAATTAGTATTTTTACAGATTTTATAACCTCAGCAGTTGTCTAATATCTATGATGTGGGCAGATATTCGAGACATTGATGAAAATCGTGGTGACAGAGGGTGAAGCACAAAAGACGGTGCAAGATGAAGTGCTGGAAAAGATGGATGTTGCAGAACAAGGACTGAAGGAGATATTCCCAAATGGTGTTCCGAGTTTTCAAAACGAGAAGCCAGGATACTTGGATATCGTGTTCTACTCTGTGTTTGGAGCACATATAGCTGCAGAAGAAGTTTTCGGAAAGAAGTTTCTGGCAGTAGAGAGATTCCCGCTGATGGTTTCATGGGTTAATGCACTGAAACAAGTACCTGAGATTAATCAAGTGACTCCATCAATTCCCAAATTAGATGGATTTCTTCTGTTCATTAGGCAGAAACATATCCAACCCAAGGCTTAATCACCATCTGTCCTAATTACTTCATGAATGTACAATGTCAACATTGTTGTATGCACTTCTTATGAATAAAAAATTTGCATTGTTTGTGATGAATATAATGTGTCTGTTAGTCTATTACAGTATTCTAGTTAGAAACGTTTCAAAGCGTTTCGCTCCATTTAAAATCCAAGTCAGAACCGGTTAATTTGGGTTAGGTCATATTCGGGTCTAACTCAGATGAAATTCAACTTAGTAAAGTCCAGTTTTAACCGAATTCTGAAGGCATGATCACAGACTGCTAAAAAAAGCTTTGAATTGAAGCAAGAATCATGGGTTACATCAACACAATAGAAAACATTTAAAAACTTTATTTTGAAACCTTGAACAAAACAGAGTTTCAAACAAAGAAAAAGTTCGAGTTTTGATTACGCTCCTACTGAACGTACTAGTACTACATACTAACATACGCAAGTACGTAACATAACATTTATTATGTCATTTTCATTCGACATCTATACAAAGCAAAATGAACACATCTGATCCATAAATACTACGGAGTACGTACTATGTCCCAGTAAATTGTTTACCTTTAATATTTTATAATTTCTCTGTAACAGGATTTTAACATGCGTAAGACCTCTCGCCAAGCTGAATAAATCAAGCACAAGGAAACTCCAATAGTAACCATTCTCATGTAAGCAATGAGCTCATAATCTGCTAGCTAGTGGCTTATTTCTAGGACTCTAGGAGTACTATCTGGAGTATATTATACTATCATGGCTTGGACTGATTCTTTTCTTCCTCGACATTTTTCTGATATTTTTTTTCAGAATTCGCAATCATCTCTCAATTTTTTACAAGCCAATCCAGCATTATATAAAGCAAGTAATATCATCAACTAAAACCAAACACACTAATTGAAAATACTACTGTCAATATAATAATAATGACTGAAGAGAGCTCGGTTAGGTTGCATGGATTTTGGGCAAGCCCTTTCGCTATGAGGGTGGTTCTCGCGCTCAAGGTGAAGGGCATAGAGTTTGAGTACATAGAGGAAGATTTATCCAACAAAAGGGAGTTACTACTGAAATATAATCCAGTGTATAAGAAAGTACCTGTACTTGTTCATAACGGGAAGCCAATTTTAGAGTCACTGGTTATCCTTGAATACATTGACGAGATTTGGACTGACCCTCCACATCTCCTTCCCAAGGATCCCTGCCTTAGGGCCAAACATCGCTTCTGGATCACCTTTTTTGCACCGGTAAGGAACCTGCATTCTCTACCTTTATTCCAAAACACAGCAGTGTATGACCTGACACAAAATGAATCATTTGTCATAGATTTAAATATAAATTCTTAGTAGCTGTTTGTCTGATGTGTATGCCATGGGCAGATATTCGATACAATGATGCAAACCCTTGTAACAGAAGGTGAAGCACAAAAGAAGTTGCTAGATGAACTGCTCGAAAAAATGGATGTTGCAGAACAAGGGTTGAAGGAGATATTCCCGAATGGTGTTCCGTCTTTCCAGGACGAGAAGCCAGGATACTTGGATATTGTGTTTTACTCTCTGTACGGAACGCATGAAGCTGCAGAAGAATTCTTTGGAAAGAAGTTTTTGACAGTAGAGCGATTTCCGCTGTTGGTTTCATGGATTAATGCACTGAAACATGTTCCTGAAGTGAGTCAAGTGACTCCAGATATTCCTAAGCTAGTTGGATTTCTAAAGTTTATCAGACAAACATACGGCACAACCAAGGCTTAATCACCCTATCACCACCTTATATATCCTTATCCTTTACATTTCAGGATGTTGTTAATGTACTGCAGAAAAAAAACTTTGCACTGTTCTGGATGAATAAAATGTGGTTTCAGTATCCTCCCTTAGTCCGCCTTCTACTCGAGAGGAACTTTTCATTTGACCAAACACGGTCTGCAAGACTACACTTTGACTGCGTTTATTTGCATATGTATCGGAACAAATATTTTATATTTTATATTTAAAAAAATACATGGTCAAAGCTTGAAAAATCAAAGTGAGTCTGCAAATTGTATTAACATTAAAAATAACTGCATAGTTTCAAATAAATAACAAGTCAAACTGTCAAAGTTCTTATCCACTTGAAAAACATAGTCCACTTTGTGATGTTTGTGACACTTTCTGTGGACAGAAACAAAAGGTTACAATATCACTAGATGGCATGCCTATTAACAAACCGTCTCATACTATTACACATTATGTAGGATCCACAAACATAACGCTAGAAATTAACAAACAAACAAAAAAAAAACAGAAACTTGAAAAATCTCGCATTAAACTCAACATGAAATCGTAAAACATTGATACGTCAGGAATGTTCAACCGTCAAGGACTTTCTAAACACAGTAGACATTTCTGAACAGTCTAACAAGTAACATCTAACCTGTAACGTAAGCAATGAGCTCACATCATTATTATATAAAGCTAGTATTATCACCAACTAAAGCCAAACACAAATCCATGGGTGAAGAGATGGCAGTTAAAGTACATGGATATTGGGCAAGCCCATTCGCAAGGAGGGTGGAACTCACCCTCACAATTAAGGGCATAGAGTATGAGTACATAGACGAAGATCTTTCTAATAAGAGCGAGTTACTCCTCAAATATAACCCTGTACACAAGAAAGTACCTGTACTTGTTCATGATGGAAAGCCGATTGCAGAGTCGTTAGTCATCCTCGAATATATTGACGAGGCTTGGACCGATCCTCCGCATCTCCTACCCAAGGATCCCTACTTCAGAGCAAAACATCGCTTCTGGATCGCCTTTTTTAGCACGGTAAGCAACCTGATTTACCATTACTTTTTTATACAGTGAAATTGTTTTCGCATCAAAAATCATCACATAGTAAATGAATCCAAATCGGGCCCTAAATGAAGTAATCCTAAGTCCTAACCAAGTTGTTAACGTCTACGATGGAAGCAGTTAGTTGAGACAATGATGCAGACAGTTGAGGCAGAGGGTGAAGCACAAATGAAGGCAGAAACCAAGCTGCTACAGAAGATGGATGTGGTGGAAGAAGATATGAAGGAGATATTCCCGAGTGGGGTTCCGACTTTCCAGGAAGAGAAGCCAGGAAACTTGGATATAGTGTTCTTTTCTCTGTTTGGAATACATGAAGCTGCAGAAGAAGTTTTTGGGAAGAAGTTTCTGACAGTAGACCGATTTCCGTTGTTGGTTTCGTGGGTTAATGCACTGAAACAAGTTCCGGAAGTGAGTCAAGTGACTCCACCAATTTCTAAATTTGTTGGATTACTTCAGTTTATTAAGCAGAAACAAATACAACAAAAGGGTTAATCACCAGTTTATCATCAACTTTACATCCCTCAATGTACACTGTCAACAATAAATTTAGACTGTCAACACTGCCAACAATTATGATCTATGTACTTGTGATCAGCTGATGACTAAAATGTGTCCATCGAAGTAATCTACTTATAACGTTCCATTTCAAAATAGTTCAGGCTAACAATGAGTCGGGTTAATTTGGGTTAGGTCATATACAAGTCTAACACGACAAACTGTCAAAGTTCTTATGCTGGTAACTTGGTAAGGGTTGCAGAAGATGACATACCTGCTAAGAGAGTAGGGAGACCGTCTCATATTATGATACGTGGATCTACATACATAACACTAGAAATTAACAAAAGAGAAACGAAAAAAAAAATGGAAAAAAAACGGCTTAGATGAAAAGTCCAACAATAAACTTACCATAAAGTTATTTTACATTGAAACGTAAGGAATGTTCTGCATCAATTAAGACTTTCTAAACACAATAAAAAAATTGTTGTTAATCATTCTAACTCCTACAGCAATCAATGAGCTCAAGTAACAGTGTAACACTATCAAATACATATCAATCAAACTATCATGTAACAATCTTCACATCATGTGAGATTAAGTGATAAACAACCACCCTTGAGTTTCAATAGTCTGGGTTAAAACTAAGCAACTGTTATTCCCAAATGGTGTCTACTATGATAAGGGCAACTATTCGATACAATGAGGCAAATTCTGGTGACAGAAGGCGAAGCACAAAATAAGGTACAAGAAGATTTGCTGGAGACGATGGATGTTGTAGAACAAGGATGAAGGAGATATTCCCTAATGGTGTTCCATCTGTTCCAGGAAATGAAACCAGGATACTTGGATATAATGTTTTACTTCGTCTACGGAACACATGAAGCTGCGGAAGAATTTATTGGGAAGAAGTTTCTGACAGTAGAAAGTTACCCACTGTTAATTTCATGGGTTGATGCACTGAAACGAGTTTCTGAATTGAATCAGGTGCGCCACAAGTTCCAGAACTGGTTGGATTTCTTCAGTTCATCAGACAAACATACAATCCAACCAAAGCTTAACCACCACTTTTATGATTCTTGAATGAACACCCTCAACACTGCTGTATGTAAGTACTATAGAAATAAAACTGTGCACTATTATCACAGTATTCTACTTTGAACAGTCTTTAACAAACTTCACTCAATTTCAAAATTGTTTAGGCCAAGTGGCTAACTATGAGCCGGGCCTGGTCAACTCGGGTTTAGGCCATATACAAAAAATTGTCAACACTTGCAATTACTAAAAATTAGAAACTCTACAGAGTACTACTCCGTATATCCTAAGAAATGTTGAAGCCTTAAGCAAATAACAAGTCCAAGGTCTGATGATGGTACTACATTCCTTACGACTAAGGGGTCGTTTGGTTGCCCTCTTAAATCATGGGAAGTAGAACTTCCCATGAATTGATAAATTGTGAAGCTGTTTGGTTGCCCACTTCCCGGGAATTGTCACTTCCCGGGAATTGCCACTTCCTCCATAATAAGGGAAGTTACTCACCAAGCCCCCCTTGGTGGGTAGAACTTCCCGCATGAAGTTATTTCCCACATGGCAACCAAACAATATTTTTGTAATTCCCATGAAATACAAATTCACGTGAATTTGAGTTCCCGGTAACTCTATCTTCCCATGATGAACCAAACGAGCCCTAAATAAGAAATCATAGTAGACAGCAGGTTCTTCACTTTCACCTTCATCTCCCCAATGAAAAAAGAGCAACAAAGTCAAATAAAGATTGAGGCAGAGTGTTTTCAAACACATTATCTTTCAAAAAAGAACAATTGGTTGTTTTTAACACAAGGTAAGGATACGTACCTCGGACCCTGTGATGAATATCCTGCCATTTTATAAACACAACTTGACAGACATTCCGCTGCTGAATGTTCCAGCTTGTAACGTGCGCATTGAGCTCAAATTACGCTGATCTATTCAAATCTTGCAACACAATTTAGAGCATTATATATAAAGCTATTGTTATCACCAACAAAAGCCAAACACATACCTATGGGTGAAGAGATCCCGGTTAAGGTACATGGATTTTGGGCAAGCCTGTTCGTAAGGAGGGTGACACTCGCCCTAAAAGTTAAGGGCATAGAGTATGACTACATAGAGGAAGATCTATTCAAGAAAAGTGAGTCACTCCTCAAATATAACCCTGTGCACAAGAAAGTGCCAGTTCTTGTTCATAATGGAAAGCCGATTGTGGAGTCGTTGGTTATCCTCGAATTTGACGAGGTTTGGACCGAACCTCCGCATCTCCTGCCCAAGGATCCCTACCTCAGGGCAAAACATCGCTTTTGGGCAGCCTTTCTTTCCACGGTAAGGAACCTGATTACTAGTATTTTTACTCCATATATACTAAAATCGTTCCCACAAAAGATCATCCCATATTCCCATAGTAAAGCAATCAAATCGGGCCCAAGATGGACCCGGCTTCTTCCGGACGTGAACTCCTCTATTTTGGGCCATGACTCGCAAATTGAGTTGAACTCGGATTGACCAGCAAATTTATGATAGGGGTCGAATATAACTGGCCTGACAGGTCTGCCGCATGATGTACTTAAACTGTGTTTCGTACTCTCAAATCTCAACCCTAACTCAAACATGTAGTAAGCGGACACATATTGACCGACCAAAAGTTGACCCACTTGCAAGGTCTATCAAAACCACAATAGCATGACAACCACTGAGTCCCACTTGGGTTAGAAGTAATCCTACCGAACTTTCTAATGTTTACGCTGGAAACAGCTATTTGAAACAATGATGAAAACAGTCGTGACAGAAGGTGAAGCACAAATGAATGCATTAAACGAGCTGCTAGAGAAGATGGATGTGGTGGAACAAGGTATGAAGGAGATATTCCCTAAGGGTGTTCCAACTTTCCAGGAAGAGAAGCCAAGATACTTGGATATTGTCTTCTGCTCGCTCTTCGGAACACATGAAGCTGCAGAGGAATTCTACGGGAAAAAAATAATGACAGCAGACAGATTCCCACAGTTGGTTTCATGGGTTAATGCACTGAAACAAGTTCCTGAAGTTATACAAGTAGCTCCGCCGATTCCTAAATTGGTTAAATCTCTTCACTTCATTCGACAAAAACTCATCCCACCCAAGGCCTAATCACTCGTTCGTCTATCCTAGTTATCTACTTATCCTGTCTTTACATTTCCTTACAGTAAAGTATGATTTGTGTTGTTTGGGATATACATTAAAACTGTGTATTGTTCTTGATGAAATGTGATATACTACCGATCAAACTAATGTTCACCTCACATCAGGTCGTTTCAAACCGGTCATATTCGATGATTCAATCAGGTCATTACAATGTGAAAACAGGTCCAAAAATCTTTGAAGTAGCACAAGCAGAATAGGGCCTTATTCAATGCAGCAAAGTGATCCAAATAGGAAACACACTAAAACTAAACACCATTCAAGGTTGGGAAATTCATTAGAAGTTGGAACAATTCGAGCGTAAAGCAAACTAGCAAAGTATTCATCATCATCACCTACACCCAAACAGTCAAACACACTTACTGAAAATACAGTCCACAATATAAATGACTAAAGGAGCTCATAAGCACATGACAATGTACATGTAGAACTTAGTACAGGTCCGAATGAGTAATTTTGGTTTGACGCCATATTCTGGTTGTTTTGTTCGAGTGACACTTAGCTGAGATTAACTTATTTGAGTCGGGTCAATTTTCCGACTCTAAGACTAAAGTACATAGGCTAAACATGCAAGTACTCACCAAGAAAGAGGAAAGTGTTATGTAAGCAAAACTAGAGTAAAGGTGGAAATAGGTCGTGTTGACCGTGACTTGTGCCACAACTCGGACCCAAAACTCCAAAAATCTCAGCATGTTACGTGCTCAAGCCACGCTTGGAGACACACACGGAAAAAAATAAAGGATACCCTACCAGAGAAGAAGGCCCTAACCAAGTATCATGCAAATAAACAATACCCAGAGTCTAAAACAAATAACCAGTCCAAGTTCTAATTATGGTTAATGGATACCCTACCACAGGTGGGGAACCATTGAAACGTTTGAAATGGTTATTGTACAGCCAGTTGAGATTTTATAAACACAACCTGACAGTTGACATTCATTACATTGGTGGACATTCTAGCTTCTAACGTAATGAATGAGCTCATGTTACACTGAATCATTCAAAACTTCTCTTAACAGTTTTCAGAAACTATCTCTAGATGTTTATACAACCACTGGAGCATTATATCATCAACTAAAACCAAACAGAGTACTAGACAATACTGATCATAAAACCTATGGATGAAGAGGCTTCAGTTAAGCTACATGGATTCTGGGCAAGCCCTTTTACTATGAGAGTGACACTCGCCCTTCAACTGAAGGGAATAGAGTATGGGTACATTGAGGAAGGTCACTCCAATAAAAGTGAGTTACTACTCAAGTATAATCCTGTGCACAAGGAAGTCCCAGTACTTGTACATAATGGCAAGCCTATTGCAGAGTCATTGGTTATTCTTGAATATATCGATGAGGCTTGGACCGATACTCCTCATCTCCTACCCAAGGATCCCTACCTCAGGGGAAAACATCGCTTCTGGGCTGCCTTTTTTACCTCGGTAAGCCACCTGATCTATCTCTTATATACTTGATTGTTATCAACACAAGATAATCGCACACAAAGGCAAAGTCTGACCCAATATGACCCTGTTTTTCAGGGTCATGACCCATCGTCCCATCGCATAGTCTGAACTATGGGTCAAGAATGAGCCAAACTCAAAACAGTCAGTTAAATTAGAGTTGGGAATTGGGATCAAACCCGGACTGCAAATTTAGAGATGTCATTAGTTCTAGGTTCCAAGCCGAACTTGAAGCAACCCGTAATTTGGAGTTGCCATCAAACAAGGCCTGCAAATTAAGAGATGTCTATCCCATAAATCAATATATGCCTCAGAATAGGAAACCCTAATACCACATTTTAACCAACCCGTAGCCACCCCAACAAACATGTCCTGCTTGAGAGAGCTACCCCATAGTTTATATGCAATCAAAACCACCATAGCACAACCCGTTTAAGTTTCAATGATGTAGGTTAGAACTAATCCTTACTCCTTAGGAACTAAACGTATATGATGTCTGATGGGAGCAGTTATTCAAAACAATCTTGAGAACCCTCATGACACAAGGCAAAGAACAACTGAACGCACAAAATGAGCTAATAGAAAAGATGGATGTGGCAGAGGAAGGTATGAAGGAGATATTCCTAAATGGTGTTCCAACTTTCCAGGACGAGAAGCCAGGATACTTGGATATCGTGTTCTACTCCCACTTTGGAACACTTGAAGCTATTGAGGAATTCCTTGGGAAACAGTTTCTGACAGTAGAAAGGTTCCCATTGTTGGTTTCATGGGTTAATGCACTGCAACAAGTTCCAGAAGTGAAACAAGTGACTCCATCAATTCCTAAATTGGTTGAATCTCTTCAGTTCATTCGAAAATCATGATCACTACTTCATACAGATTATATCCCACTAATTAGTAATTATTACTCCGTAGTATGTTGTCTATAAACTGATAACTGTGAAAAGAGACAAAAACTTGTACATTGTTCTTAACAAATGTATTGTGTGATTGTGTCCATTAAAGTAAAGTCAACTCATAACAGATCAATGTAAACCCGGATTGTATCGGATGAATGAGTCATTATGTATCTAATCAGTGTAACAACAGATCCTAAAATCTTCGAGCTGAGTCAATTTTAGGAGGATTAAATACCAAAGGCTAAATGTGCAAGTACTCCGCACGTAAGCGTAAATTCAGACCTTTTAGTATGACCACATAAAAAGTGAACCTAAGGTAAGCAAGCAAAGAAGGTCCAAGATACCTATAACAAAAGGAGTAAATACTTGAAATCAATCTCTTCAAAAAACAGTCATAGGCATGAAAACAAAATTCTCATTCAAACTGCAAACAATTGCGGAGTATCTCACAGTAGTAATAAGCACAAATACCAGCTATAAAAGTAATCTTCCTAGACAAAATCCGGCTTTAAAGACAAAAAATCATCTGGAAAACTAAGTTTGATAAGGCATAAGATCACTGACAGTCTAGCTTCTAGAAGCCTGCTTTTCTTTAGTCTTCTGGATCTTCAAAACCTTCTTTACTATCTTCTGCTCTTCAATCAAAAAAGCTCGGATAATCCTGCAAAAATGACAAGAGCATAAAGATAGACACAGAGTTGGGGTCAAAACTGATGGCAGAAGAAATCATAAAAAAGCCTATTAACATAAAAAGCAGAGAAGTTAAGTACAAACCTTTCACGAACTGCCCCACCAGATAGAACACCGCCATAAGGACGGTTCACAGTACGCCTGTTTCTGGGAAGTCTGCTTCTCTTGTATTCAGTAGGCCTCAAGTGAGGAATCTGTCGAAAGGTATCAAAACATAGCAGTCTGCGTAAGTACACTTGGCAAGCAGCCTAAAACAATACTCACTTCTTCTCACTGTAAACCTCCGATTTCATTTTTGAAAGAGTCAGAAATAAGCACAAAATTTGAGCACAAAAAAATGTTGGCATTTTGTACATAACAGTCACCTAGTAATACTCCCTCCATATCATATCGTTCCTCTCCTTTCAATAAAATACTCCTCACATATATTAAAGAAAGGGGAGGAACAATATGATATGGAGGGAGTACCATTCAATGACATGTAAGATCGTAGATATCAATACACACATATGATTTAAATTTTAATGACCGTCATATACTCATATATACATATTTAAGAAGTTAACAACGAATCACATACATACAAAACATATTGCCAATAATCTATTCCCCAGACTGGTAGGAGTAACCAAGACCAAAATATAGAAGTCATGCGTTTGGATTTTGAGGATAGGTTTACTTTTCGGTGATTGTTATGTTCTCATGAAACAATGTAGCCAAAACATTACATAAAAAATGCCTACAACTTCCCGTCACTATTCACTCAAAACACGAGAAGAGAAGTGAGTGTATGAATTAAGATGACAAAAAGGACTTACTCCTTGGATTCTCTTTCCAGTAACGGGGCATTTGGGGCCACTTGCTCTCTTCTTTGTGGTCTGGTACACCAGTCGACCGCCTTAAAATGATCACATATAAAATAAAATAAACATTTCAAATCCTCCATTTTCATGAAATTTCTTTGTTCAAACCACTAGCTAAAAAGAAAAAAGTGCGCCAATATATTATCAACATAATAACCTAAAACCAATAACTTATGAGATATATTAATCCATTGTGATGCCATATTGAGAAGATGATTGACTAATAATCCTAACAACACACCGCTTTGAAAAAAAGATGCACCCCCAAAATGATGTCAATGTAATAACCTAAAACCCATCAGACCAATTCCGAGATATTCCAATCAATTATGATGCCACATTACGAAAATGATTGACTAACAATCGTAACAACGCAGCTTGAACAATGAACACCTCATACCCAGATTAACAACTTCGAAAAGGCATTATCTTCGGGAAAATCATCCGCAAGCAATATCCCGATAACAAGGTGAAAAATCAATCCCCTCGATCGCTTCCTCGAAATTAGTATGTTATTTTAATCAATACTCACATAAGTTGTGTGGCACGTTGATATTAGAGTGGCATTATCACCTTCCACGATCAATGCTAACATTCACTTACGAAATTCCCAGCTTTTAAATCAAACATGAATGATAGCAATCCACATACCCTAGCTAATAGTACAACAATGTACGATCAAATCAATCAAAATGCACCACAAATTCCCAATCCAAACAGCACCTAAAAACTCCACATCAATTAATCATAAACCCTAAATCATAGAATTAATCACAATGTCGATCAAATAAAATTCTACCACACCAACAACAAAATCAAGAATCAAAACGCAAACAAAACCCAGAAATCACAATGATAAAATTTGGGGGAGGGAGTAAAATGCAATACCAGGTGTTTTGACGATGCGATGTTGATTGGATTTGGTGGCATAGCTATGACGCCTACGGTAAGTGAGACGTTGCACCATTTTTCCCAATTCTATTGAAATCGATTTCTCAGAAACTCACTGGATTGAGCTGCGATTAGGGGTTTTCGATGGTTGAAGAAGGCGTTGATTATAAACCCTAATTTCTATGGACACTTAAATCCAACGGTGTGTGTTTAAAACATCTTAATATTTCGACGGTCGAAACCTCATGTTTACGAGTGACTGTATATACACTCGTATAATCGATATAGACCGCGTGAAATTAATACACAATCGTACACGTAGATTATCTACTCGTATATCGGAGTGTAAATTAATTACTCGTAGATTAGTATCGTATTTATAATTTCATTTGATGATGTATCGATTTCATTTTAAGATCAAATTTCTTATTACAGTATTCATTTTCTGATAACATTGTGTGAATGGTAAAGATAAATTTCGTAAAACTTCTCTAATAATTTTAAATGAAAAGTTATTTTTGTCATAAAGCTAATACTAATTCATAATAATAATTTATCGATTTCTTTTATGTGGAAATATGTCAAATTATCATCGAATAATAACATTATTTAGTTTATGAATTTATACCACATATTGTATGGAGTATGTTTTATTTGAAAAAATATATATAACGCCAGGACTTTTTTTAATGGTACATAATTTAAATTTACAAGGAGTAATGTTTAAAATTATACAGAGTAATAATTTGCTTTAATTTATAAAACTAATGATCGATATAAACAGAGTTTTTTTTTAAATGATATGCTTATTATTAAATTATCGTTATTAATAAATTAAACATTAATAAATGTAATTCTATAAAATTATGTAAATTATTTTATGCCTATAATATTAGTGGATATAAAAAATCAAATAGCTAAAAATCTGCCTACCGTCCAATTAAAAATCCTTTAAATCTCTTGTTAATTACTCGTTTTTCATTCGTTTGGTTAAAAGTTTCTTTCATTATTTGTGTTTCTTTTTTCCCTTCCTTCAATTTTTTATTCACGATTTATTAATTTTCGTTTCTCTTTTATTATAGTAATAATAAATCTACATTGTAGATTGAAGTTGTTGTGGGAAGATTTTACATGGTGAAGGTATGATCAATACTAATACATGGTTTATGATTTTATTTTGTTTTATAGCGTTCAATATTCAAAATATGTCATCTTTGTGAATCTTCTCAACACACGAGCCTTAAACCATTTATATGAAAATGACATTGCAAACAGAATAATATTATGATTTCGGTAGATCAGTCAAGAGAAACTAGGAACACGTAAAAATCCATGTGTACCATATTATTTGGAATTTTATGATTACAAAATAATATGTATGTATGTAATGTCTTTGTTGTTGTACGAAATATAGGTGAAACTCGGAAATATAAGGTTAAAAAAAGGGTTACCGCAACATCATGTCACCTCACAACAACTTCGATAAAGCAATGTGGATTGCAATAGCAACGTTAATCACAACGGCAAACCTCGTGAAACCAGTAGAAGGAAGGAGACACTTTTATTTAAAGAACGAGATGAGTCGAGCAGTGATATTCCGGTGCCAGGCACGGAACGAGGACCATGGTTACAATATAGTCCAACCGGGAGAAACGTATGATTACAAGTTACGAGCGATTAACTTCGGTAAATTGCTATACTTTTGTCATTTTTACGTGGACGACAAGGACAAAGTATTTGATGTGTACGCATATCCGATAAGTGAACAATGCGCCACGGCGATGCGGTTTCCTACAATGCCTCATCCGCAATGTTTTATTGGGAATATCGAGTGGGTTATTAGAGACGACGGGTTTTATAAACATTGTGTATTTTATCGTAGTACTCATTTATGTCTTGATACGTATCTTCCCCCAACTGATTTGAAGAAAGCGCATAGTTGGTCTGCGTGACGATGATGATGATAAGTGCTTGAATTTGTGACCTAAAATTATTATATATATTCGAGAAAATGTTCCTTATTACTCCATTTCATTCACAAATATATTTACTGTGAGACAAGTTTAATTTCACGGTAATTATATTGTGAGATTTATGATTTACATATCGCATACGAAATATTATTAACCCGGTCACACAATATAGTGTTAGAATATTATTAACATGACATAAATAAAACAACAATATTAGATCTCTTGTACGGTTTCATAATTAATATGCATGGTTTCTCCCTAGTACAGATCCCGCGCAGTAATGCACGATATATTTAGAATTTTTTTTTTTTATGAACGAGGGAACCCGCAGTTATACTCCGTATTTATTAGTGATTACATATAAAAATATCTAATTGGTAACCTATTAACTTTTCACATTTTTAATTGTTACACTTTGATTTGAGAAAATAATTAAAAATGTTAAAGATAATCGAGTAATCTTATTTAATACTCCCTCCATTCCAATGAATTGTTTGCCTATTCCATATTGGGGCGTCTCAATGAATTGTTTGCCTTTCTATTTTAGGAAAGCTTTTTATATGTAATTTGACCCTTAACTCCACATGTCACTTTTCCATTGGTTTTCTTTCCCTTGGTGCCAAAAGCAAAGGCAAACAATTCATTGGAACGGAGGGAGTATTTATATAGTTTACTGAACACTTTTTTTTACAAAGCTAATGATAATATTTTATACATAATTTTTTACTTTTTTTTTTATCATGAAACCAACCGTCATGAATCAAAATACATCCTCGTATATATTCAAATCAGTTATAAATTTTGTTAATAAATTAGAAGATGACATAATACTTCAAATATTATTAGATAAGAAAATATTTTATTTATATATTAAAATCAAATTTTGAAAGTATTTTATATAGTTTTCACTCATCAAATATTTTATAAATTTTTACGTTGACACTTGAATTCGATAGGTTTTGACACTTTTATTTTGTTACAAAATAAATCCGTATAAAAAATATCTATTTTTTCATAGTTCATACACAAAAATTTAATTATTGGAGATTTTTTTCATCTAATTTACACAAATATTTAGTTCGACTTGAATTAAGATAACTGTACGAAGTATTCTATTATAGAGTAATTATTTGTTTACTTATTAATTGTTTCTTTATTGAATTAATAGTGATAGTGATTTAATTTGGAGGGAAAATATTGAATGAGGGAGGGACACGTCAGCATATTTGTAGTGGCTTCTATCCTTTTAATAGAAGAGGGATTGTCTCACAAGAGATCTACGATTTCTCATTAAAGGATAATAATGTTGATCAATTTTATGTTAAAACAAAGGTAATCATTTAACCCATTTCACCGTAGGTGATAAAAACTGACTTTAAGATTTTCAAGAGTCAGTTGTTACTCTTTTGTAGGAATGTTCAAAAAGTGACCTGGATCGACAAACCCGACCGATTCGGTCCGAACCGCCGGTCCGGGTTTAGACCGGTGAACACCAGTTCTTTGTATCTAATAATCTAAATCTAACTAATTATATACATACGAGTATCATTTTTTTTTTCATTACTTTCGTAATTTATGTGCAAAAATGTAAGATGAGCAATGACTATATATTTTTTTTCAACAAATAGCACTCTTAGTCGTATTATAATATAGGAGATGAGAGATTCGAACATGAACCTCCCATCCAGGGTACCTAGTCCTAACCACGAGCCTAAGACATCCTCGATAAATGAACAATATAATGGAAGTATGGAAAAAGCCTAACGGGCTTATATTATTACTCGTAATTGATTAGTGATTACTATTATTGTAAATTAATAGACCAATTCTCACGGGTCTTCTTTAATGATTTTTGGTCAGGATTTTACTTATAGAGTAGAGTAAGTCTTTTAATAGACCGTCTTATATATTAAGTTAGTGTAAGACATAACACCAACTAACTATGAAATGGAGATTAACGTAAGCGTGACATGTATCCTAAATTTTTTCTCACTAATCTAACTAGTCAACTCAATATGTTTTTCATATTTATCAATCCAAAGAAACCCCGATGAAGAACTATAAACCCTTGACGATGCAATAATAACGTCATCAAATCTCAAATGAAAAGAAACATAGACAGTGAAGATAAAATAACCTGGTTCAATCGATGACATTATTTGTCGACTTTTTTGAATGATATAAAGACAAAAATAGTTCACTTCAAGGAAATATCCAAGATTAAAAATATGCCTTTCTTATCGCATTGAGTCATTGTTAAAGATCTTAATCATTAATACGATCCAATTAAAGTACAAGAGACATGATTAGATATTTGGAGTTAACTCTGATCTAAGGTGCTGATCATGACCTAACCTAACTCTAATACAAATGTGAGTTAACAATTTGAGATTGAATTCACATAATCACTAGAGAATATAATCACCACATATATACATTTCCCTTCAACTTTTTATTACTACCATTTTATACCTAATACTCCCAGTCTCCCACTTTGTGCTTAACCTCGTAACCCGAATGTCTATCAAATTTGAAGAGTGGTTAGTGCACATACTCTCTTCTACCATGTGTGAATGAGTTTCCACTTGAAAGTTCAAGAAACTGGCAGAGCCGGCCAATGAAATTTGGAGGTCCTGTTTCAATTTCAATATGGAGGTCCTCCGTACTACTCATTAAATAATTAAAAAATGAGCACTATAGGAGTCAAAGCCACAAGCTCAAGATCAACATTAACTATCTTAACAACACCACTTTTACTAATTTTATATAATTAATATAGATATTGAGGTCCTTCACCTACTTGGGTCCCGATTCTAGAATTGAATGAATCACCTATTGGGCCGGCCCTGGATATTGAGACTGTCGGAGTTCAAACTCGTGATATCTTTCTCTGGTATCATGTTAGTTGAATATATAATCTCAACCAAAACCTTAATGCAGTATTGAGGGTCAACTATTATATTTATATTCTACTCGTACTAGATTTCCTAGCTAGCTAAAACCTCGTTGCCACACAGTTGATAATGTCATCTCGTGTTTATCTATCTATCTATCTACTTTCAACGCTTACGTATCTCCACATGAAATTTATCCACGTTTCGATCAATGCTTACCAACCCAAAAAAATCAACCATAACTTTGAAAGTTTAGGTTGAGTTGTTACTTGTTGGTTTGTTGAAGCTAAATTTCATGTGAATATCATATTGTGGCAGCTAATCTTGTTTATTGGTCTCTCCAACATTCCAATACAAGTCAATGTGTTAAAAGTTCTACGTACACTTGGCTCAACATGATTTGTTGACCTAAACCTCTAATCATGTTGTAGTCGTTTTGTTCTTTTCGTTGTCGTTTTGCTAAGTACATGTGCAAACAAAGGTATTAGGAGTTAGTACATCTAATCATATCTTTGCATGAAAATTAATTCATAGCCCCTTTAAAATCTACGTGTGACCCCATCTATCTTTACAACCCATCAATGCTAATAGTCCAAATTCTAGTTTTTATATCGGAATAATTTAAATTGAAAATTCGATGTTTCTACTGAAATTCCTTATTTAGATTCCAGGTGGTCTTGCTAGACGGAGTATCCATTTTAAATTTAAAACGGATCAAATACTATGACAGACAATTTACCATGTGATTTGATGTGTATTTGATCTGTCTAATAATTTACGATGAATAAAATTGTGGACAGGTCAGAATTTTGTATAGTATAAGACGGTCCTATGAATGACGTCGTACGACTTTAGTCAGTCATGTAAGAGAGAATTGGACAAAGGTGATGGGGCACTAGAATATGAGAGTGGACCTAATTTTAAACTCTGAAATTGTACGTATGTCAAAGAAATAGACGATGGGTTGTTAATACGGCCCATCTCTTGATTTTTCTTTAGCACTGTCTTGGACCCACTATAAAGAAAGAGGCCCATTTGATTGGCTAATCCAGTTCACCAAGAGTCTTTTTGAGCCGTTTAACTCTTCTATAAACCCGTCTTATGTAAGTTATTCTGTATATCATAGGATGGCTTTAGAAGAATGAGTGAACTCAAGTGGTAAGAGTTCCCTTATAAAGTACTCCGTAACATTTATAATGCATCGTTCTCTTAATTCTTAACAGAGTTACTCTAACTCGCTGGTGACATCAAAACACAATTATGTTGAGTTAAACATAAGCCAAATCTGGATGCGTGGGAGCTGTATGGTTAAACAAGGTTATAACTTCCAAGGTTCGAGTTGTCAACCTAGTAAAAAAACAGGGGAATGAGTTAGCGTCACCAGATGACGTCCAAACTCAGCATCATCCCTTTAATAAAGAGTGCATGTGAGGGGGTGACGTCGAGATTGGACGTCAGCCGGTCACTCCATGTCATCATCTATCCATCACTTTTTTTTTTTACTAATGTCTCATCTTAGGGCCGTTGGACCGTCACTTCCTAATATCGTCTAGGATTTGTATCTTGTAATAATAATAACAACAAAGGAAAAGATAGATATAGCATAGGTTCTTCTTCTCCAACCATCCTTCTTATACTTATAGGCTCATATCCCCCACAATTTATGTCCATTTTTGCTTATTTACCTCTAAATAAATCCTCCTTCATCCTTGACTTTTTCTTTCATTTTTTTGACTTCATCACCATTCACCACCCACTTTTATGTAAATACTACCTTTTAGGTAAACAACATAATGAAAACAGGGTTATTGTAACGTTTTATAACGACGGAAGACTTATTTCCAGCTCAGTTTACTTTAGTTCAAATTAGTGATCTTCGATCGAACTAATGATAGGACATGTCATATGCCCTCTCAATCTTCCATGCCTACATATACATGTGCACGTATGTACTTAAACCATTCCCTTCAAAATCACTAACCTTATATAAATAGTCACTTGTACATAAAAAAATCGACCCTCGTCAAAATACCAACGAAAACCAGACACGTTAATAACCTAATTTTCCTTCCCTTCCTTTCCTTATTGTAAAAATCGAGAGTCGTCAAAGTATTGACTATAAGCTAGGGTTTCATATATATATATGTAGGATAGATGAAGAAGAGGCAATCGATGAAACGATCAAGTTATAATAATAACAAGACAGCATCGTCGGGGGTGGAAGTGCATGGAGAATGCTTAAAGAATCATGCAGCAAGTATAGGAGGATATGCAGTGGATGGTTGTACAGAATTCATGGCAAGTGGAGCTCAAGGAACAACTAATGCTCTTCTATGTGCTGCATGTGGTTGCCATAGAAATTTTCATAGGAAGCTTGTTGCTAATGAGGTAGTTGGAGATAGTTCTTCACCTTAATCAATACACATATATATACACATAACACATGCATCTTGATTGTTAATTATATATGTGAATTATTATTACTACATACTCATGATTATTCGATTTAGTTCAGTTTAATGACTTTTCAAATTCTCCGTCATTTAAATGGATAATTTGGATTGGACGTGATCGAATCATGTGAATGATAGTTTGAGCTTGGGACACGTAATACCTAAGTATATACGGATTACAATTTACACATACAGTTTTTTTTTTGCGTGCTTTAATTATTAGTTCTGATCTGGTTTGGTGTCTATGTAATGTTTTGTAGTAATGATTGTATATTCAGAGCTTGAATAATTCAGAATATTATTTGTCGATTGATCATTGATATACGTGTTTATAGGTTGCATATACGTTTACGATGTACATGTATGTATGTATGTATGTATGTATGTTGTACCAATTTTTTGCTTAGGTTTGTAATGAGTAGTAGAGTAGTAGAGTTATTGTTCATATGCTTTGGTTGGCATTTGTCATCTTCGATTTAGGTCTATTACCGAATTTTATGAAATTATTGCTTTCTGTAAAATTAATTTTACCTAACTTAACAGAATTTTGAAAATGTATTTTTAAAGATTATTACGAGTAGCTCCGTAGTTTTGTTAGTTTAATAAAATAATTGTCGAGATACCGTCAACAACTACTTTCAGTGCTTAAAAGTATTTGTTATTATGTCAATTTTACATCATATATACAGACTTCGATCCGTCTAAAGTTTCTTTCTACAATACATATATGCTTATGTCGTTTCAATAGAGGTTACACAAATGTGAATACTCCATTAATGTTAGAAGGCGCTCATCTTGAAAATATCTACTGTGAAAAAATAAACTGGACGTTGTAGCTCGAGCATCGCCGAGCCCAAAAATTAGTACTACGTACATGAATTTAAAAGGACATTTACATTGAATTAGATGCATGCAAGGGGCATTACGTTAAAAGAGATACAAAAGAATAATGTATTTGTCATTTTGATATACTCTTAGTTATTTCACATAAATTAAAGTAAATATACTCGTAAAGTTTAACCATTTTGACATCATGCATAAATATACTCGTAAAGTTTATTTAACCATTTACGAGATTATGCGTAACAAAGAAACACAAATTCTAAACATCAAAATTTTACTCCGTAGTTAGTTTCTATATATTATGACAAATATATTCGTTTTGCTACTAAAACTATTCCATATACTCCGTAACAAATAAATGACTACATGATGATAACATTTTTAATACAACCAAATATATTTTCCAACTTTTGAAACTTTTTTCTTATCTTCTAACTTAAGTTAAATTAAGACCGATATATGTGTTGGAATGCTATTTTTGTTGTCAATTCAATTATATGAAATCGGTATAAATATCGAGAGAATACATACAGTACAATGATTCAACGAACGTAAAATAAAGATTAACCTATACATTAATAATAACTTGAATATGAAAAGTTAGGGGTGAATGAAATACCAATATACTAGTGTAATACCCGTGACACGTCACGGGTTTGTGATCATTTTTTTAAAATAATACTCCCTCCGTTCCAATGAATTGTTGGCCTATTCCATATTGGGGCGTCTCAATGAATTGTTTGCCTTTCTATTTTAGGAATATTTTTTGTATGTAATTTGATCCTTTTCATGAGTTTAGCTCCACATGTCACTTTCTCATTGGATCCCTTACCCTTGGTGTCAAAACCAAAGGCAAACAATTCATTGGAACGGAGGGAGTAGAAAGTTAGAAATAAAGTGTGATATCCGTGAAAATTCACTGGATTGAAGCGTTTTTTTGCATCAAAAAGACAAATCACAATCCATATGAGAGTAAACGGAAAGACGATATTGGCTTAAAATAACGTAAATGAAATGAATATTGACGCATAAGATTATTATAGTGTGTCCAATATCAAAGTCAAAGAACTCACGTAAGTATGTAGGTAAATAACAATTTCGGAGAGTGATAAATGCAGATGTAAGTATAACGACATATGACGTCGAAATGAGTACGTGTACCGTATGTGTTTGACACAATTCATATAAAAAGAAGAAGACCTATAATATACGTTATGGCTTCTAAAACGCAAATATTTTTGGGGCGGAACCCACCCAAGCCAAAATTAGGTAATTAAAAAATATTACTTCATATTTTAGACTGAAATTTCACAAAATAGTACGGAAGTAAAAAATACTTCATCCTCTTCTCTATAATCTTACACATTTACTATTTTGTTAATTCTCTATTACTTTTCCACTTTCCTTTTTAGCACGTCTTTTGTGGTTCTTATTATTTATGACCACATTCTCTTTTTCCACTTTCATTTTCATCCACATTCCAGTCCACTCTTATTAATTTTTTCCCCAAAACTAACGTGGATCATATAAAAGAAGGGGAGGGAGTATTCATTAGTATTTATTTTCAAAATTTCTTTGGTAATAATATTATTAAAAAAAATACGGAGTAGTATGTTTTAAATCATATAGTGTTATACCCGTATAAATCACGGGGTTGAGCAAATTTTTTGTTATAGAGAATTACTTGGTCATTATAGACACAGTGGGTCGCACAATATGAACAACGCAAAAAAAAAATGAATCTTCTATTTATAGTGACACTTATATGAAATGAAAATGTTAGAATAATCGGGCATATAATTTGATTGGAGATGGGTAATTCTATTGATATAATATAGTTGGCGATGAGCAAGTATTACTGAAATTGCAAATTTAAATATGACACCCGTAAATCATCATCCTGCTAAAGCAATGTATACAACGTCATATGGACGCATTAAATAAAAAAATACATGTACATATACTTGCTATTTGTGTAAAAATATAAGAAACTTGAACTCAACGGATTTTGTTATTTTACTCCAATCTAAATGTTAATGTCTTCTAACCAAAAAAAATTAAAAACTCTCTTCGTAATTCATTAGTGGCGGAAAATGTAGATGAACCATACAAAACAATGATTAGAGATTTGACATGACTATTCCCATTTAATATCAATTTCATCGTCCATTAACCTTTAATCATCTATTCGAGAATACAAATGACAAAATAATCACATGACAACTATACAAAAATAAATTGCCGAAAATGGAAACTCTAACCCCCGGCTATGATCATCAAAAAAATTATTATTCACAAAATCACATGTACACGAGGCATCACCAATTGCTTCAATGTATGATTCCTATTCGATTAATTGCACGAAGGTCTTAATCTTTATGAAAGTGGAAGGAGCAAAATCATATTGTAATTGAATTGGGGATGGAACGGTTAATTAATCAACAATTGGGTAAAGGTATATAGATCCACTATATTTTAGAGCATCCATGTTGTATCTATCAACAAATAAATCAGGCCATTTGATTTCTTGAGTCATGTTCACCCTTTGATGTCTAATCAATTGCTTTGACTCTTTAGACTAACAACTTTGCAATTTGCATTTCAGGCTAATTTAGGACATTAGATGTGCAACAGTGCAAGTAATCGATCAGTGCACACTCCATTAAAATACTCTTTTATTAGTATGAATGCGAATTATATGAAATAATCTATAAGTAAAATAATATTAACACTTGTACTGCATATACAATTACTCGTCCAAATATTATGGACGGTATATTATGTACTACATAATAATGTACTGGTTTATAATATGACGCTTGCAGGCGTCATAATATTATAATATGTTTGTAATTATATGTTTTATAATATTATAATATTATGTATGTATTATAATATTATTATAATATGTATGTATTATTGTAATATTATAATAATAATAATAATATTATAATATGTTTTATAATATTATAATATATATGTTTGTAATATAAAACATTATGACTAACTACATAATCTGGTTTATTACGCCTTGCATGTTTGTACGCCTGGCAAAGGGTGACAATGGAGACAATGTTCAGTGCAGACATTGTAGTAAGAGGTCTGAAAATATAAAAACCGAGCAATAGAGGCCTTGATTTTTTAAGGTAATGAACGATTTGAAGGTGTTTGAGATGAGGGGAAAGTTGATGCAAACACACCGTACATATATAGGTAGTGACTTAAGAGGGTGTAGATGCAATGGAAGCATGGGAAGATACTAAAGAGCAACTAATAGCCAGCAATGAATGTGTGCATTTTCCATGGCACCTTGATACATTAACCCATGAGAAAATGCAATTAATGAAACAGGGGTCATTAATAGGGTTGGGGATTACTTCTCCCCTAAACAATCTAATTTCAATTTCTACCCCTAAAGTACATGACTATTCCAAAAGATTAAAAAAAAGGACTAATTTTGAAATAGAGCTTCTACATTGTGCCACCTATTTGTGAGTGGTGTCTTCTTTTATAGAAAGAAGATTCGATTAATGGTGAGAATATTTACTGACTACATTACCAATATGCAAAAGTAATTTCTATGTACCATGTATATTGTTTCATTTGACGCTTGAGGTACGTCAGTTCGTGCATGTGGCAGATCAACAAAATTGCATGAACAAACTAAGCCAAATTTTACCACGCCAATTCCTCGTGATTCCCACGTAAATTAAACTTAAAATATCCATCATAATATTGTATTTTTATTAATATAATAGATCGATCAAATATGTTACACTTACCTTAAAAAAAAATTTAAAAATTGTTATTTTCATCAATTCTGATAACTCTGCAATCTACACTACCTCTTCATCATATGTTCATTGTTATACACTGATACACATGTTACTCATCAAACCCTACCATACAAATATACCCTTTCATTACATAGTCCATCTGGGTGAGGATGAAATTGTCAATCATTTGATTGAAATGAGTTAAATAACAATACTTGTGCTGATATAAAATTGAACTTTTTCTTTATCTGAGGTATTTTATTTTATATCTTAGGACTTTTATTTCTTATTTACTTTATTTGTTTTGTTAACGATCTTAAACAAGTATTTGTGATTGTTCAAATTATTATTTCCTCATAATTCATAACCATACATACGTTAAGATGGAATTATCCGTTATTCGATTAAAAAGAATTAAATAACAATACTTCTGTAGATATAAAACCAACTTTTTCCTTATCTGAGCTATTTTATTTATGTCATATCTATACTTTATTTGACTCGTTAGTCGTTACCGATCTGAAACAAGTATTTATGATCGTTCAAATCGCACATATATTAGGTGTCATTATCATAGGAAAAAAAATCCATAAATTTAGCTCATTCCTTAATGTTTCCTGATTTTTCACGTAAAATTCGTCACCTTTATTGTGTTGAAAAGTCACCTGTTTCTATTCTTGTGTACTTTAGATTTAGATTGATTAGATTAATTACTACGAGTAATAATTTAATTAAAATATGCATAGATTATGTAATAATCTAATGTTAATCTTCCAGCTTTAATTTCTCTCTTTTTTGTTTAAAAAAACACACTTTAATTTTACTCCTTCTCCTCTTCCTCTTCCTTACATGCACTTTCCCAAAAGTTAAGGGTAGCCATGGAAATTCAAGTTGAAAGCTCTAAACTTTGGTACTCTTCATGTAAGTTCTCATCGACCCACTTCTGGAAATTAAATTTCTTGCTTACCCTTTTCTGGCTTTGCATTTATTTCATTGTTTCATACTATTAATTGCATTCTTGATGATTATACTGATGAGTAATAGTATGAAGTTAATGATTTAATTATATATGTTTGTTACTATTATATATAGCTGTTTATTTGAAACATAGCCCATGACCACTTTGTTTCGGATTAATCAGAGGTCTCGAGTTTGAGTCTTATGATCTTACCCTGCTCGAATCCAGACTAAACCCGAATTTGATATATTAGAGAGAATAGGTAAAAAAATCCAAAAGTTTCAATTTTTATTATTAGACAGAGCTGAGAAGTGAAAAAGAAATCATCTTTATTTTGTTTTGTTTTGTTTGTGCAGGTTAGCTAAACAGGTTTTGTGTTGTGTTCAATTAGTGGGAGTTTTGAGTGTTTTTCCTTGGAGTAGTTGGTGCATTTATGAGTTACTCATAAAACAAAATTACTCATATTTAAAGTGAAATTAATGGGTAGGTAGAGGTGGGTGAGATTTGTTGGTCTACTTGAGTGTTTTGTTGTATTTGATGAATTGAAACTTAGGTGAGGATTATTGTTTGGATTTTTGGGTGTAATTGGTAACTTTCCATAAATTCTGAAGTTGAAGTTTGGGGGTTTATATCATGTAGGTATGTGACAAAACTAGCATTGCTTGAGCTATGAGCTTATCTGTATTTTGATGTTAAAAACCGTTGTTTGTGAGTCGAGAAGATGGTAGCTTGAAAGGTTTGTCTCTTGGAAGTGTTCTTAGTAGTGGCATGGTGGTTTGTTGAGCCTTTTGGGAGTAAATGATTTGTTTCTGTAAAGAGGATAGCAATGCCGGAAAAGACCTTGAGATCTTCAAGGCTGCTTTTGAGTGTAACGGGGGTGTCGATGGTGCTCCTCGTGTTGTCATCATTCTTTCTTTTTCACTCGGTCATTAACCCTTTCATCCCATCCTCAGTCTTAAGTTTCATCGTAGTTGGTGATGATCCTGTCTATATCAAACCCGAGGAACCCAGTGAACCAATTTATATCAAACCCGAGGAACACGGTGAACCAATTGAGCATCTTGTTGTACTTGAGACCAAGTCCGAGTTTAATGAGGGAGTGTCTTCTTCATTTAGGAATGACACCGCTTGTGACAAAAATACCGCTCTTCTCAGAGTATACATGTATGATATGCCTCCGGAATTTCATTTTGGGTTATTGGATTGGAAGGCAAGTCCCGGTAGAATATGGCCTGATGTTAGTAACCCTAGCGAGGTCCCGAGGTATCCCGGTGGTTTGAATTTGCAGCATAGTATAGAATATTGGCTCACTCTTGATCTTCTGTCATCAAACATTAAGGAAATAGCTAGACCTTGTAGTGTTTTTAGAGTCGATAACCCAAGTGAAGCCGACTTTATCTTTGTGCCATTCTTTGCATCTTTGAGTTACAATCGACATTCTAAGGTTCATGGCAAAGAGAAATTAAGCCCCAATAGAAAGTTACAGAATAAGCTGGTTGAGTTCTTGATGAGGCGTCCCGAGTGGAGGAAGTCTAGAGGAACCGACCATGTTATAGTTGCGCATCATCCGAATAGCATGTTGTATGCAAGAAGAAAGTTAGGGTCAGCCCGTTTTGTGCTCGCTGATTTTGGGAGATACGTGGCTAAGACTGCTAACCCTGAAAAGGATATAATTGCTCCTTACAAACATGTTGTGAAGACCATCAGCAGTAACAGCTCTGCTCCGTTTCAGGGTCGCCCTACTTTAATCTATTTCCAAGGAGCAATATATAGGAAGGATGTAAGTCATCTCTAATTCCGTATGCTTTTAATTTATTTTATAAACTATTATGTGTTCTCTTACTGGATTTAGTACAGAATGGAAATCAACAGTCGAGGATTAGAAAATGATGGTTTGTAGGTTGTGGAATTCTGTGGATCTTAAGAGTAGGGGTTGAAACCCGTCAAGCTCTTTCCAAAATCTGCTTAAATAGATGCCTTTTCTGGTCTTGCATCTATTTGTGTGCCATGGATAATTTATAGCATATGATCTGATGTAATCATTGATGTTTGCATAGGGAGGAGCGATTCGCCAAGAACTATATTATCTTCTAAAAGACGAGAAAGATGTGCACTTCACGTTCGGAAGTGCGCAAAGGAGTGGGGTCCGTCAAGCGAGCCAAGGGATGGGAACTTCCAAATTCTGCCTAAACATAGCAGGAGACACCCCATCTTCCAACCGTCTTTTCGATGCAATTGTCAGTCACTGTGTTCCTGTCATCATCAGCGACGACATTGAACTTCCTTACGAGGATATGCTAGACTACTCGACATTCAGTGTGTTTGTCTGGGCATCAGATGCTGTCAAACCAGGATTCCTGCTGGATCTTCTTCGAGGAATCACGAGTGATGAGTGGACGATGATGTGGACGAGGCTCAAAGAAGTCGCTCATCATTTTGAGTATCAGTATCCTTCTCAGCCCGATGATGCTGTTGATATGATTTGGCAGGCATTAGCACGCAAGAAATACACTACTAGTGTGAATCGTACTGACAGAGGATATCGGGTGCCCTAGTCCTATTTCTCGCCTCCTTGTTCCTCAGATAAGTCTTTCACTCTTCCTTTTTCAGCGCCGAGTAGAGAAATGTATATTACACCCGTTGTTAACCGTCCCACGTGTTAGTTCTTTTTTACTCGTACTATTATCTTGAATTTTTATTTAGAGGCAAGGGTGTTTATTGAAATAGTTTCTGAAAATTACCATGTTTAGACTGTCGTCTCCGATTTTCTGTGTGGTTGGTACTCATGATATGTGTTCAAGATAACATAGAACGACTCGAGAAGGTTAGGAGGAAGAACTAGAAAGTTGCACAAGGAAATCTCATATGATATACCAAGTCGACTCGACTATGATGAGGATCGATAATGATATAGTTGAGAGTTTTACAAAACCTACCTTGAAACAAACAACAAACGACTCGGGCCTATAGTTCATGAACTGCTCCTCTTGTTTGCACCTAAAGTTGCATGTATAAGTATGACCTACCTTTGTCTTTGCCAAAAATGTGAGCTACCACACATCAACATCTATTATGGATCGGGTCTGAACCCCTTGGAACCCGTCTTTTGCTCCATTGATTTGGGTTGAACTCCCTCGAAGGATGTGGCGTGGGTGCGGGACTAGGCGGGCGAATTAGGTTGTCAACGGGAGCACGTACGAGAATCCTTGTTCTTCTTACATTTAGGGAAGGATTCCTCCTCAAGGCAAGGTCTATGGTATTCAACCCATTTACCTTGTGAGATTGTATAGCAACTAGAAATGCAAGACACGATACTAAGATTATGATCACTTTACGACTGAAATACAAACAACCCATTTATGGTAGTCGGACTGAGTTTTCAAGAGAAGAAGATATATGTGTGCATGAAATTAGTTCAAAGATCAAAATTGTGTTGGTTATATGTTATATGTATAGTTGTGTGATGAAGAAGGTTAAGAAGAATAAAGGGAAAAGAGTGAGTGAGGGACCTAAAACTTAAGGGAAGGTTGTAAGATTCACTTCTCCCAATCATGAGATGCCTTGGGTTTGGGTAGAAGATTATATAAGGAGGGGGTAGTTTCCTTTAGTAGAAGGGTAAGTGAAGTTTGAACAAAAAGGTTTAAGTTAGGGACACATTACCCTTTGGAAGCCAAGTATCTTTTCAATGGTTCCCTACATTCCTATCATTTATGTGATTTCCTTTCTCTTTTAGACCAAGCAATCACTTCTCATGTCTTCTCATACATATCGGCTTCTCGCAAATGCTTGCCCCATCAAACTCGACCCAAATGTAAGATATCATTCTAGTGGTGTGGGTGCGATACCATCCCGCTTCCAAAACACTAAGTTTTGCACCAATGTCTAACAAACGATGATTGGACCCGAGTTTGGATTTGAGATTTAAGCATCATTATCCAAATTTGGATAGGTAGCTAAGCTATAGTCTATAGACAAGTGCTGAAAAGGGAAGTGAAGAAAAGCACAACATTCAGTCTTGTTAACTTGTAGAGGCAAAGCTAGGACACTTATTCCATTTCCTACAATGGCATGAAATCATACAAAAGTAGATAAATGTTGCCTAGGCAATATGAAGAAATGAAATCTCAATAAAATGCCTGCCTTATTTATTTATTTAATTTTTTTTTTCCGCACCAAGATCATGTTCATTTGGACTTCTTTTCAACCTTATGAGGTTCATTTTCTCTCAGTTACTTCAGTCCACTTCACTTCAGTAAAAAAAATATGGCCCATACAATAATCGATACTAATAACTGAAAAATAAGATCGTTCATGAAAACGAATAAAAAAAAAGGATGGCATGGTCCAAAAAAAATGCTTCCAAGGGCCAATTACTTGATAAATCATCGTGGGTTTCTTTTATATTTTGCTTTGGTACTGTGTAAATCAAAAGATTCATGAGTTGTTGCTATCTAAAGATCGTACCTTTGGACCTTTGCCCTTCAATTTTGAACGTTTTAAAGATTATAACATATGAAACCCTAACAAAAAAGGACACCACATCTAGTACAAGTATTCTAGTTATACAGTTATTCATCCAATTCAAACAAAGATCCAAATAAACCATAATACTCGAAGATACGAGCTCACTGATTTTTCCACATGAATCGATTTCAAATGTTAAACCCACGTGAATAAACCAGATCCGCTAACTCGGCAGTATATTCTGATCCATGGGTTCCAAAAAAATACGGAGTAACATCCTTCCATCCCTACTCGGCCTTGCGCGTGCAATAAAAAAATTAAACACGAATAACAGAATATTATGGAGTAGAACTTATACAACTTGAGGAACATAATTCCGAACACGTTTAGCTCATTGCCAAGTATCGTCTCAGAATGGTTTATGTACATAGTGTAAGTAATTGTGAGCCGAAGGCATGGCAGTTTCTTCCATGAATAAATAACTCTAAACGTACAATAAATGCCTCGAAAATGGCACTTTTTTTTTTTTTTGCATCAACAGACAGCACAGCTTTAGAAGAACCTTACAATTGGTATTTGGAAAACTCCGGCATGGAGCTTTTCATCGCATTGGAGCAACAATTATGACGATGGGGATTGATTATTCATGTGACTCGGGATGGGGATCGAGTGGTGGAGTGGGGGCTATAGTGAAGTGGACTCCCCGATGTTGTCCAGCCTGTATCATGTATGCTACTTCGCTTGCTGCTAGTGCTGCTGCTTCCTGAGTGTTCAGAAAACATAACAAGAATAAGCACGACTACATCCCACAGAAAAACAAGCAAAAAAAGTGGCTTAGAAAAGGGTAAAGTGAAGTGAAGTGACGAACCCGTCTCTGCCTTCGTCGTTGCAGTATACTGATAGCCCATGCCATTATATAGCATGGAAGAAGAAAACCAGCTGCACGAAGCAGGAAAAGCTGCCAAGAAACAACCGGTCAGTAATGTGGCACAAAGCGAGTAATTGAGGAAGGAAGGAAGGAAGGAAGTCAATTCTATATTTATATCAGTACAAATAATGTGTAGCTCGAATACTTACGGAGAAGAAAGTCGAGACATCGTCCTCTTCTTCATCAGGATCGGTGACATATAGTGCATGCCTCAACAGAAACAAAGCCATTAACTGCCACAGGGAAGACCATTAGACCAAAACATGAAAACTTGTTTATTTAACTCAAAATGTATACAATTTTCTTCAGAGTGAACCTCAGCTCAGAATTGCAAGCATACACATAAAAGGTCTTAAGCAAAGGCATTTAGGGAATAATGGTTGACGTGGAAAACTTACAATAAGAGCAGCAGAACGACAAAATGCGGCTCCATTGGCATTTGTATCAGCATACTCATCATATTCAGCTTCCAATAGATGTCTTTCAGCTGCCGCCATGGCCAAAAGACGTGGATCATTCAAGTCTAATGGAGCACCAGAAACTGTCCACTGACTGTTGTCACGAACAAATAGGAGATTATGCGTTAAATATTTATTACGGGGACAGTGAAAAATATAGAAGACATTGGTTGAAACTGTGACGGAAAACAGCATAGGAGATATAGTTAGGTAAAGAAACACAGAAATTACTTGATATCTATAGCCATCTCATCAGTCTGTGGAGGTGGTGGTGCAGTGTACCCAGATTGGTAAGGCTACATGACAAACAAAAAACACGAGGCGGAACGATTAATCAATGATCAAAATCATGAAACAAAAAAATACCGAAACATAAGTGAATGCATAAAGAATATTATACAGCTCACAGCCACAACCAAGCGATCCATAGATCAGACAAAGCTTAAACATTCGGAATCTTGACCAAACAATAAAAATGTACCTGATTACATATCTCACAGATAGTGTCTCCTTTCTCATTGCACCACTTTTGAACACATTTCCTGTGGGCATACTGAAAATAGGCAAAAACATTAGCCCACGTTAACCGAACATAAAAAGTTGACTAATGACCATCAAATGTCTAGAAACAGTCAATTATGAATGAAGTTGAATCACGAGTCATGAATGCTATCGCCTTTCTTCCTTTGTTTTCTCATCATAACCTCATAATAACGACCCTCAATCCATGAAAACTCCTTATTTGCTACTAGTATCTTTCAAGGCACACTACTTTATTCTCAAAAATTGAAAATACACGAAATTTTCACCCACAAAACCATTTCTCTAAGACCTTACAGGAAATGAGAAACAAGTAAGGTACCTTCAAACTGCCATTGCAAGTGCACGGGGTCTCCAAGTTCTTAATGCTATCTTCCTCTTGACAAATCCTGCATTCCAATTGAAGGAACGGCTCTTCTTCTCCCAGACCACTATCTTCTCCTGACTCCTCGCTTTCAACTGAACTAGACGATTCAGCAGCGTGGCTATTGCGAGAAGATTGGGAAACCTCAGACTCTCTCACGGGTTGCAAAGTGTCGGGTGTTATCAGTTGGTCAACGCGCACAACCAGATGATCACTCATTTCCTCTTGCAAATACAAGCTGTTGGTTCAACACAAATTTTAAGTAGATACATGAGAAACACATCACTCAAATATTTGCGGTTCGAGAACTAAACATAGAGCATCCAGGCTTGACTATTGAAAAAGTGTCATTTCTGATTTCCCTCAAAATTAGAGGGACTACACTAAATTTGCATCAAATTGATCCGAAAACCAACCAATTCTACTCAACTCCAATCTAAGCATTCAAAAGTTATTTACTTAAGCAACGGAACATTAAAATTAGAGCAACTACACTAAATTTGCATCAAATTGATGTAAAAAAATCAATCAATTCATTTAGCATTCATAAGTACCTTACCTAACCATCAGTACACTAAAATTAGAGCGAGCAACTGCACTAAATTTGCATCAAATCGATGTAAGAAAATCGACAAATTTAGATTCATCTCCAATTTAAGCATTCATAAGTGCCTTATCTAAGCATTAGAACACTAAAATTAGAGCAACTACACTAAATTTACAACAAATTGATGCAATAAAATCAACAAATTCAGATTCAGCTCCAATCAAGCATAAGAATAGGTGAGATTGTTGAAAGATTCAAACTTTGGGTCCAATCAGATCCAACAAATCCCAGCTACCCAAACTAAATTCACAGAAAATCAAATAACATTATCATCATAAAATCCCCAAATTTTCAACCAAATTTTTTGACAAAATCAGAATGAGATGAAAAAAGGGGTATTCATCCCAACTACCAAAAGGGAACAATGAACATCAAAGCCATGAAAAAAAGCACAATCTTTTGACTTAACAAGAACCCAATTCCAAATCACATTGAACAAATCTAAAACCCTAGAAAAATAAAACCAATCAAACGGCAAAGAACCCAGAAATCAATCAATTCAAGAAGAAATAACAACAACCCATGAATCAAAATCATCAGAAAATGATGTGAAACTAAGAAAGATCCAAGCTTTACCTTTGATTTAGAACTTTAAGAGGTGTAGATCAACAAATTGAAGGTCAATCAAAAAGGGGTATTAATAATTGGGGAAAATGGATGTAAGAATTGTGTAAAATTAATGATAATGATAATGATATAATGATAATATACTAGAAAGGGTAGGTTCAATAATGAAGAGCTTTTTAATCACGGGAAGTTTGGTACGGAGTTGTTTGTTGTATGGAATTGACTACACAGATTGTAATCGTATATCGTATAATCATACGTATAATAAAGGGGTAACCTCACTATACGGTATTCCTATATAAATTATGGTGTAAGACGGTTTTACCTATAATATGAACGACTGAACGAGTAATGTATTTTTAAACGTATACGGAGTACTATATCAGTGTATAAGAGACGTTATAGTTTATTGGTCGTCATTTCTTGTACGAGACAGTTTCATAAGCAAAGTTTTGCAATTGTCTCACGTTAATATAACGTGAGATGGTCTCTCAAAATACTCACTTTTTATTGGTTGATTTCTAATAATCTTTTGAGATTGATTTACACATTAAATTTAAAAGGGTATATATATATATATGAAGAATCATCTAGACAAATTGGGCAATCTATGACGACTGAGATTTGGGAGTATGTTAGTAGTACGTACGAGTAATTTTTTTTCCACATAAGAGTGGTAAACTGGTAGAATTTACTTGCATTTTTTTGTTTCAGAAGAATTATGAGTGCGATTATAATATTGACGGTTTCAAATTCCAGATTATGAGAATCAAACAAATTAAATTTTCTCCACAACGTTGTTGTTAAAAAGAAGTAGACTAAGGGCTCTTTGATTTACCATGGGAAGATGGAGTTACCGGAAACTTAAATTCACGTGAATTTGTATTTCATGAAAATTACAAAAATATTATTTGGTTATCAGGTGGGAAATAATTTCATGCGGAAAGTTCTACACATCGGGGGACTTCCACATTATGGAGGAAATGACAATTTCATCCTTTGAAGTGACAATTCTCGGAAAGTGGGCAACCAAACAGCATCTCAATTTATCAATTCATGGGAAGTTCTACTTCCTATGATCTAAAAGGGTAACCAAACGACCCCTAAATAAAACCTATCATTAAGTTAATGATTCGATTAGCAAATTAATTAATTAGTCGTAGACTCACACTATTGCAGTCCATTTTTGTTAGATTTCGCTAATTTACACTTGGTATGATATTTGTCAAACTGTTGGAATAATTCGACCATTAACATACTTTTAAACTCATGTCGATATAATGAATAAAGTATTTGCACTTTTAACCAATTTTGAGCTAGATTCCAATTATTAACTGTATTTATATAATTTCAATTCGAAATACATTTAATTTTTATGTGATGTGAAGCGGCGATCTATTTTATTTTATTTTCGTTGTTTGTAGTTTGTCTACTTATTGTTCTCTTAATTAATAACAAAGTGTCCTTGATTTATTTTTAGTTTTTTTTGCTGACTTTAGCTAAATACTTGCAATCCAAGCTACTCCCACCTAAGACTAGTAGTTTCGTTTCTTGTCTTCTGTTATATGACTTCGTTATTCTATTACGAGTGGTATTTCTTGAGATGGAAATTGGTATAACAATTCAATTTAAGTAAAAATTCATAGGAGACGATTTCACAGTACAATAACTTTTAATTTATATTTTACTCATATGTGCTTAAATGACAAATTATAGTTGCTTTATTTTACTCCTCCATTTTTTTTTACCCTAGGTATGTACGGAGTATATTTTAATTATTTGACTCGTTATAAAATTATGACAAATATATCCGATAACAATTTGGTATCACAAATTATTGACAAACGTATAACAGGTCAAATAGATAACAAATAGGTATGACATATAAGACAAAAATAAGGTTGGTGAGACCTTTTCTCAAGTGACACTTGACCCGTTTTAAACCTGCAGTGGATATATCCGTCATAAGAGAGACTAACTGATTTGATATTTCAACCTCTCTACCTTATCAAATACTTCCTCCGATTCTTTAGATTCGCAACATATTCCATATTTGGCAAATTCATTAGGTTTGCAACATTTCTATAATAGGTAGGTTATTGTTTGGGTAAGCTTTTTACTTTATTGGTGAGACCCACCCTCTCCACTCACAACCTTATTATTTGTGCAAATAGTAAACGTTGCGAATCTAAAGAATCGGAGGGAGTATCAATTATCTACTCCTCTAGCTTCCTCTCATGTATTCGTACGTTTATCCACGTCTAAGTAACATTATTGGCCATCAAATTTTAAGTTGACCAATATTTTAATATGCATTTGATAAAACTATTTATAAAAGTGGAGTATTATTTTGTAATACTAACCAATTCAATTAGGTCACTTTGGGAAACTATGGTTTAAGTTGATGGATGATGAAAGTAGACGATAATTATTGCGTGAAATAATGGTTTAAGCTGATTTAGAACAAATTATTGATTGACTTGGATTAAATCGATTTAGAACAAATGATCGAAATAATGATTTTATTAAAAACATTAGAGAAATCGTCAAATTACTCAACTAATTTTTTTTAATGAACGAGGGAAGCTGCAGCCGCTACCTTTTTGGTGCGCTCTGGGTAAACCCTCGGGTGTACGCATAGCCTGCAACCCACGTACACCGGGGTAAATCGCCCGTGGGCGACAGACTCGAAATCTAAAATGCACAGTCTCAAGTCATAAAACTCCCACAAGTTCGTCCCTGCACTAATGACCACAAGTTTAACTATTAGGCAACACCGTAACAGACAATTACTCAACTAGTTTAATTAAATAGTACTCACTAGAATAGTGTCTACGTACTATTGGACTAAGACGTAAGCACATACAGTATTACACTCACTCTACGATGTCTTCTTACAATCAAACGTGTGCGCCTCATGAAATGTTGGATAGCTCCATCTCCACTTGAACATTATTTCTAATGTTGAATATCCTAAATTTATGATCAAGTTTGCGTGTGGGACCTCTATAAGAGTTGGGTCCAATTAGGCCTATTAATTAGAGTATTTGGGTACTTAATTAATACTCGTATAATAATAATAATAATAATAATAATAATAATAATAATAATGTTGTAAGAATATATAAACATTTCTTAGCCTCTAACCATCATCTTAAGGTTTTGCTTGAGTTGGTTTCGTAATATGGTATCAGAACCAACGTGATAAAAGATTTCGGGTTTTAATTTCTCAAGGTTTTTGTTGAGTTATATTCGTTGAATTTTATAAATGAGTGAAGTAAGAAATGATTGAAGTAAAACGTCAAAGAGAGATAGCAAAATATTTTTACATTATTCTTATGATATTTGATCTTGATTAATCTTACTCCAGAAACTGATCAAAAGACATACCTACGTGAATAAGAAAAGAAACTTCTAGAAAAGGGTGATTGGGAAGTAGTACCAAACTGTGTGCCAATTCAAGAAAGCTCCAGTATTATTGTGGAGGTCGCTTTTTGCCCAAGAATCCTTCATTCATTATACGAGTAGGGTTTTGACGAGGAAATGACGAGTGTGTTGTGCCTTAACAACGTAACACACTTAGACTCAATCTACACTAACTATCAATAACCAAGTCATGGTTCCAATTTTAAATGTTTGACTAAATGCCTATTACATTAAGTACAAATCTGGGATTCTAAATATACGATACGGTAGCAAAAAGTATACGATTATACATTATAATGGTACAAATTATGATGAAAATTGTAAAGCTGTTCTCATTTTTGTTGATCCAAATTCGATCGATACTATCTAACTTAGAGTAACAAATGTACGAAGTACTATCCTTTTTAAGTTGAAGACGAAATAAGAATTCAATCGGTACCAATTTAACAAATATACTCACAAAGTCACAATAAAGAGTGTCAAGAGGCCCCGGGACGACGGATGTTAATGCAGCAGAGGCGGAGGCGATTCCCGAAGGCATCAAGGAAGCTTAGCATGGAGAAGAGGATACCGAAAAGTCATTGTTGAAAGCGATTGCAAGACGGTCATTGATTACTTGCGGTTTGCGCGGAAGGGGCCGGGCGTGGTGACCTTTTTCCTCATTTTAGATGACATTTTTGTGTTTGATTGTAACTTTGATTGTATTAGCTGGTCTTTTGTACCACGTTGTTGTAACCGTGCAGCCCCTGAGTCAGCGCGTGCTATGTCGTTTTCTGTCGGAAGGCGCGTTTGAGAGTATTCTGGTCCGACGAACGTGAAAGCTGCTATTTCTGATGATTTTAATGCAATTATCTAAACCCTTTTATTGGATTTTTTTTTATAAAAAAAGAGTGTGGTTGAGTTGTTTGAAAACAAACACAACATTTTCAATAAAGCTTTTGAAAGTAAAATTCATATGGTTGAATTAATTTAGAAAACACGACCATCTTTGTGAAGTTTTATCTTCCCTATTATGTCACCTAGATTCGAGTAACTTTTTTCAGTTAATTTTCTTAGATAAGGTATAACAGCTAACCTTTGTTACAATACTAGTCAGGTTTCCCCGAATTTTCATGCATGTAATATCGATCTTTTTAACAAAACGCATACGAATTTAGCGTTACTCTTTTGCTGTGTACGAAGTATAATGTTTTTTAGTAATTTATTTGATTGATGCGAGAAGGTTTAACAGGTAAAGTGAATTAATGTGATCAATTAAATTAAGAACGATGAGAATTTAGTCGAATACAAGTTAGGATTTAATCGAGTTCCAACCAACTTCCAAGTTTCCCACCAAAAGCAAGTAAAAAATCAACACGAATTATTATACTCCTATTAAATCAAATTCCGACACCTCAATAACATTTCAAAAACTTATTTAAATCTAGCTACAAAGTGTTGGGCTTTTGTTTAACATTTCACTGTTGAACCCCATTTTTTATCAGCCCACATAAAAAAAATATAAACGAAGACAATATTACTACTGTAGAAAAAACCACTCAAAACCCTAACTGTCAAAATTCATCGCGAAATTCCCAATCATCTTTCCTCGCCAAAACCCTAGAAACCTGAAACCACATCAATGGCGTCGGAAAATGCAATCGAACCGCCTACATCAACCGTCGACATGGAGCTCGAAAGCACGAAGCCAGAGGAAGAGGTAGACAATGGCGGGAAGAGAGATAGAGAAGAAGAAACCGAAACCGAAAACGGCGTCGAATCGAAGAAGCCGAAGGTTGAAAATGGCGAAGAAGCAGCAGAAGATAAGTCAGTTGAGGAGGTAAGGATGGAGATAGTTGCTGGAGATGACGAAGGTAAGGTGAAAGAGGAGACGGCCCAGACCGAAAATATTGGGCCGGTTAGCCTTGGGCCCAAAACATTTGGGACGTCTGTTGAGATGTTTGATTACTTTTACAAGTTCCTTCATCTCTGGCCCATCAATCTTCCTGTTAATAAGGTACAATGTTGATTTCTGTTTTCCAAAGTTTCCATCTTTTCTGTTTGTGTTATAATCATGGTTACCGGATTCGCTATGAATACGCCCTTATTGATCGATTTGCAGGGTACTCCAGTGAATCCGATAATCTTTGGTGAAAATGCGAAGTTTGAAAGTTTTTAATTTAAATTTAGTGTACAATAGTATACTTATGGAGTTCTAGTGTAGCTTATTTGATTACTGTTTCGCTTCTGTAACTGCAATTCCTGGCTTTGGTTGGTTATGATCTCGATATTGTCGAGTATATTATCGTGTTCATGATTTTAGAGTGGAAGGTTTGATTGATTACATGAAGCTTTGAAGAGTAATTGGGGTAAAATTTGCTTGATCAAGCCTTGTGGGTTAACAGTTAACTGGACTGGGGTTTGTCTGTCACTGTTGCTAGCAGTCTGTAATAGTATGATTCTGTTAACAGCTTAATGGTGATGTTTTGTTGATATGGAGTTTGAGTTCACTCAGTGCTAGTGTGCTACTAGAGTCTGTTACAGGGAAGGGTGAACAAACTCTGGTGTAGTAGGAAATGGTGATTTCGCCCAATCGTTAACATCTTGGTAAAACCGAATCTCTGCCCATCGACAATGATCACTTTCATATGAAGAAGTGTCAGTAGTTAGTTATAAGGTGTGTTACTTTAACTGAATCTTACTCCAATAATAAATGATATTCCCCAAGAAATGAATATTTGTAAGTTAATCAACATCAAAAAAATGTGGTATTGTAATTCGTTCAATGTGTTACTGTAAGGAATAAGCTACTTTATTCTAATAACATACTGCCCTAATCAAGAAACAGTATGAAAACTGTAAAAAATGTGTTACTGTAATTCGTTCATTGTATACGGAGTACTAGTATGAAAACCTTGCTAACTTGTTTGAGATGACTTGCTTGTGCAACAGTATGAACGTTTGGTACTCCTAGACCTCATCAAGAAAGGCCATCCAGAACCGGACCAGAAGATTGGCTCCGGGATAGCTTCCTTCGAGGTCCGGTACCATTCTGTGTGGCAAAGTCGATGCTTCTTTCTTGTTAGAGAGGACAAGTCTTTCGATGATTTTAGTTTCAGGAAGTGCGTCGATCATATTCTTCCCTTGCCTGAAAATATGAAGATCAAAACTGATGTGAACAAGGCATTGAATGGCGGTGGAAAGAAAGGTGGCGGCGGTGGAGGAGGAAGAGGGGGTGGTCGTGGTCGTGGTCATGGTCATGGTGGTGGCCGTGGCAGGGGAAGGGGTGGTAGACGATAAATTATTATGGCCTATGCACCAGGAGATACTATTACTAAAATATGTATTGGTGATTTGGTGCCATGTTCTATCTTTTGTTGCACTATGTTAGATTGTTAGTGTACTGCTACATTTTGCTTTGAGATTTCTATAATTTCATATTTTCCATGTGCCAATCAATAAGTGATTTGTTCGTTTCTTTTTTAGAAAATTCCGATATCTTCCCTATGGAATTTATGAGTATATCACAAATTATTGTCTAAGGCTGTATTATCGAGTATTCAATTCGGATTTGGCAATTCTGATTGGTCTCAAACGAATTACATAGCCGAGTTTGTTACAAGGGTGTTGTAAGATGTTAGGTTTTCCCTTCCACCACCGATATATGATTGAGTTTTATCGGGTTCTTTCCCATTTATTTCAATTCCGTTTTAGTTCAGGTCATAGTTGTTCTCGAGTGCATTCAATTTTGTGAAGTTCAGTTTCTTTCCGTTGGAAAGAACTTGGACTCTCTTAAGAGTATATATACACACACCAAATTCATTCTCAACATAATCACACAACTATAGTCTATGGCAAGAAACTGTGAATAACTAACAATAACGACCCCACCAGAAACATAACAACCTCCAACAATGGTGAAGGCAAAACCGAGACTCTCAGACAGAGCAGCAAGAAGACGACTTCGTTTCAAGAAGAAACTACAAGCTCACCATCGCCACCTTCTCAAGCTCGTTTCTTTCTCATCTTCATCTCTTTCCACCGAAAACCTTCATCAATCAAACTCCAATTCCACAAACACAACCACCCAAGAAACTCCAATTTCAACAACAACAACAACAACAACAACCCAGAAATCTCCTGTGACTCCTTCATCACTTTCCATCAGAAAACGGAGTAACAAGTCGATGAAACGATCAAGATCGAAATCACATTCAAGATCATCACCTTCTCCATCTCTTTACTCACCATTATCATCACATTCACTTTCTTGTTCTTCAACTTCTTATTCACCTCCATTGATTTCACTCTCACCATTGAACTTCACTCCCTCTCCCACATCGAAATCCGCTACCGTCACCACCACCGCTGCCTTGCCGGAGCTCTCACCACCACCACCGCAGAAGCAACAACTACCGCCGCTTCCACCACACCCGTCACCAAAGCTTCTGAAGAGGAGCGCTTCTGATCCTGTCACTACCCTTCTTCCTCATCTTTCCAAGGTCTCTGTTCTTCAATTATTTTTTTATTTTAATATCTATTTTTTCAGTAGTTTCAATTTTTGGAGTTGGGTTTTTCGATTGATTACCTCATTTCCAATACCCAATTCTTTGTTTATTGATTCTTCAATCATTCATCTTTTTTAAAGAAAAAAAAATCATATTTTTTGAATAAAAAAGAACTAATTTTTCTTCGTTTTTCTATGAATGTGATGTAGAGTTCATCATGTAGACCAGTATCTAGGAATCTGATGGGTCAATTACCACCACTCCCACCGTCATCGTCACCATCGAGGATTCTAAGAAGGGCAATCTCTGATCCAGTGCCACTAAAAAACCCAACCCCTAAGGTATCTCGACGCTTTCATCAAATACTAACATTATCATACTACTATGATGTCGTATAAACCGATTTAACTTTGTTGAATTTGATTATAGGAGGAATATGAGAAGAAGCGGAAAGTGAAAGATGAAACTGTCGAAGCAGAGAAGCTGTCAGGGGACTGGATTGTTGTGAAATTCAACTGTGAATGTGGTAAAGATGTTCATTTTCTGGTGAATGCAGCTGATAAGAAGTATTTCAAGCTGATCTGAAACAAAGATTCTTGTAGTAATTGATGAATGGCAGTAAAATTGCATTCTTGTGTTCAGTACTGGTTAGTTTTTGGTTTCTGTTAGTATACTGGATTTAGTTTTTAAGCTTGGAAATGTAGTGATGCAATTAGATATCTTTAGTCTAGTGGTTAAAACAATGATTTTAAAGACGATAGATCATGACTCGTTAGTCGTGACACTTATGATCTTTGATGATGTTACTGAACTGTCCATGTCCTAACACAGTGAATTAGTGAAATGAATTGCAGACTTGCAGTCATGTTAGTTTGAATCTCCTTGTCTTTGCTGATAGTAATTGGAACTAATAATTGCCTTTTGGTTAGATTTTGTTTTTTCTGCATCGTACTCAGTATTTTGTAAGGTTAGAAATTTTAGTAGGTATCGTGTGAGATAGTTTTGTGTCGTAAAACAATTTCTTTGGAGTATAAATTTCGACAAAATTAAACCGGTATAAATTTACGATAAATTCCTAACACATCTCTCATTTGAAGTTGATCATTCTCCTCATATTTGGCGCCACAAGAGTAGCAACTGTGTGCCTGTGCTACAACCTCAAAAATGGCGGCATACACCTGCCTCCTCCTCCGTCGTCATCTCGTCGCTACCGTCTATGCAACTACTAGCACTCGCTGCTCCGCCTCGTATTCCACCGTCTCTCTCGCCACCGAAAAACGCCTCCCTTCTACTTCTTCTTCCCCACCTCAACCTCAACCACAACCACCTGAACAAATCCATCATCATGAAACTCACAACTTTCTTTCCCTCCTTCAATCTTGTTTCTCAACTACCCTTTTCCCCAAATTTCATACCCAATTCGTCAGAAATTGTTATTTCCTTGAACCCCATCTCTCTTTCAAGTTTCTTTCTCAAGCTATTTTGGTTTTTCCTCGCGAAATTTTATACATTCGTCGAATTTTCGATCAAATTGCGGAACCCAATTCTTACCATTACAATGTTATGATCAGACTGTTCTCTAAAAGTGAGTTGTTTGATCATGGGTTGGTGTTGTATAAGGTGATGAGGGAGAAGAGTGTTGTTTCTGACGCTTTAACGCTGTCGTATTGTATGAAATGTTGCGTAAAGAGATCGGGTTTGATCGAGGGAATGCAGATTCACAGGAGGGTTTTGGGTGATGGGCATTTGAGGGATCGAGTTTTGATGAGTAGTTTGATTGAGTTGTATTCGGGTTGTGGGCAAAGAGAGGATGCATGTAAGGTGTTAGATGATATGCCTGTGAGAGATACGATTGCCTATAACGCGCTGATTTCTTGCTTGTTGAGTAATAAGAGAACTAGGGATAGCTTGGCGGTTTTTGATAGTATGATGAGCTTGGGGATCGAGTGTAGGCCTGATGTGGTTAGTTGTTTGTTGCTGCTTCAGGCTTGTGCTCATTTGGGCGCGCTTGATTTCGGTGTTAGGGTTTGGGATTATGTGGAGAAACATGGTTACGAGGGCCATATGAATCTAAACAATGCTGTTATTACAATGTATATGAATTGTGGGGCTGTGGATGAAGCTTATAAGGTCTTTGAGAGAATGCCGGTTAAGAACTTGATTACTTGGACTACCATGATATCGGGTTTTGGGATGAATGGGTATGGAAAAGATGCTGTCAAATTTTTTACAGATATGCAGGAAATGGGCATTGCTCCGGATGAGATGACTTTGACGGCGGTTTTGTATGCATGCAGTCATAGTGGTTTGCTGGATGAAGGGTTTAGGCTTTTCAACAACATGAACACGAAGTTTGGGATACGTCCCAACATCCATCATTATGGTTGTGCAGTTGATATCTTAGGCCGTCTTGGTTTACTCAGAGACGCATATGATCTTATACTATCTATGCCAATTAAGCCTGATGCAAAAATTTGGAGGACATTGCTTGGATCATGTCGGATATTTGGAAATTCTTATATTGCAGAGCAAGCCATTGAGCATATAGTCGAGCTTAAGGCACAAGAGACTGGGGACTATGTACTGCTATTGAACACCTATTCTTCTAATCGCAAATGGGATAAAGTAAAAGAACTTAGAACTTTCATGAAGGAAAATAAAATCATGACGACTCCTGGGTGTAGTACTATTGAACTAAAAGGAATGGTGCATGAATTTGTCCCTAACGACGTCTCACATCCATGCAAGGATGCGATATATGCAACGGTCCATGAAATATTGCAGCAATTGAAGATTGCTGGATATGTACCTCAGTTATCTTCGGAATTGCACGACTTGAATGCGACAGAAAAGGAGACTGCCCTTTGTTATCATAGTGAAAAACTAGCCGTTGCGTTTGGTGTCCTCTCAACTCCTCCAGGGACGACGATTAGAGTTGCCAATAGTGTTAGAATCTGTGTCGATTGCCATCATTTTGCCAAGATTTTTTCTGCAGCTTATAATCGGAAGTTGATAATCCGTGATAGGAACAGGATTCATCTCTTTAGAGAAGGAACTTGCACTTGCTCTGACTGTTGGTAGTTGTCTCATAGGGTATATCGGGTCTACTCCATTTTTTTCGCTCCCAAACACAAGCAAGAGACACAAGATGCCTAAAGGCATATCTATATTTCATACAAGGTATGTCGCCATGTCTTGCTGTTTAGAAATCGCAACAGAACCCCTGGATTCAGTAAATTAATCCGAAGTGATTAACACATACTACTATCTTTCTGTTTTACAGCGCCCAACAGTGAAAGATCTTTATTTATGAGGATGAATCTCGGATACTACAGCATAAAGTTTCAGCATATTACCTCAACATAATTTTCTTGGCGTAAGGGAACCACACGGACATTATTTTTTCTGATGAGTTTCAAGCGCAATTAATGACTATACCAGGTGCGTTATTCAAGTTCTGCTATAGCCGAGCTTCTGAGTGTTACTGTAGTACTACTTACCTTCGAATCCAAGAGCCTCAAGTCGACCTTTGTGTGAGAGATTCTGAATACATGGGGCCCTTGAATTTGAAAGTGTATCGTATTAATTTTAGATATAAGAATTACTCCGTACAATGATTTTGTTAGTCGGTGTGCAGTGGTTAATTCTTTCCGGCTTCACTTTGTTCAAACTTTGTGGTGATTTTAAGACTGATTTTCGATGTGCCTACCTCTTGATGTGCTGATTGCTGACTATAAGTTGCCTGAAATAAGCCACGTAAAACTGAAAGTTTCATTCATTACACTTTTCATCAGCTGACTTGTGGTAGCATTCTGAAAGTTTACAGCTGCATGATATACTGAACTCACAGCTAATTTACTGAATAGAAAACATGATTTATAACCTAAAAAGTTTATCATAGAGGATAGTTTTCCTTCCTTACATCGTGATATTGCATCTCAGTACGGTAATCAAGATGGTCACAATACCAAATAACGGATAACTTGATGAAATTAGTAATCCTTAAGCCTCAATCTTCTCCATCTCTCTTCTCAGCCCATATGCCCTCACCAAGCTACCAACCGTCCTCACGGCTAACTTCAGATCCTGTAATGGGTTTCCAGGAGCTACAGTCTTGTACAAGTAACTGTCAAAAGTCATCTTCTGCACATACTCATCCGCACACATCTCCACGAACGCTTCTCTGGCCGGGTTAGACCGGTAGAATACCTTTTGCAGGATATCCAACACCTTGTATGTAGGCCAATACTTCTTGTCCCACTTCGACAAGTAGTTCCTCAAATCTGCTTCATTCACCATCCTCTTTCCATTGCCTGAACCTTCCACAATCGCTTCTGCGCACATTCTTCCACTCTTTGCTGCAAAGTATATTCCCTCCCCTACAATGGTGATCCAAAGCAAGAATCAAAATGGGTGACGAAAATTACAAAGCTTGTGTTATAAGGGTTTGAAGTTGAACCCGTGACTTAAGCTTGAGAGTCAGTCTCATATGTGTGAGACCAAACCCTCTTTCATAAACTCAATCACCCCCTATAAACTGAAATCGAGAATTAAAATATGGGTGAGTGAAGTTGTGAGTTAACTCTTATTTACTTGTAAAAGTTCAAGTAGGGTCAATCAACCCCATTTTCTGAACCGAGTGCTAGCCATTGCTCACCTGAACACTTGGTCACGTACCCAGCTGCATCACCAACCAATGCTACACGATCGAGAACACGTCTCGGCCTTGGGTGCTCAGGAATTGGGTGTGCTTCAACTCGGATGATCTTTCCTCCCTCAATTTTGTCCATGGCACGAGTGCGTGTGGCAAGTTGGAACTTCTTGATGTCAGACTTGTGTGTAACTGTTCCTGTTCCGACTGCCACATGGTCACATTTAGGGAACACCCACCCATAGAAGTCTGGGGAGACATCGTCCCCAACATACATCTCTGCCAGGTCCTCATAGTAAGTCATCTTTGAGTCCGGTATCCTGATTCGCTCCTGGAATAATGCACATCATATGTGTAAGCTATTCACCATAGAGAAACAACAGTTGATCATGAACTATATATCGAGTTTGTGAAAAGAACCAACCTGGAATGCAATAGCATATTCATAATCCCCTGCACCAATGTTCTTAGCAACCCTGGAATTAGCTCCATCAGCACCGATGATAGCATCAACCTCAAGAGTCTCCTTAACACCAATTCCACCAGTCTTACTGTCATAGGAAGTATAGTAAAGCTTATACGGGGCATTAGCCGACTTAGGAATGTCCATCTTGAGAAACAATCCATTGATGACAGTAGCACCAGCGCTAGATGCCCTCTCGCGTAAGAAAGAGTCAAGAACCTCTCTTCTAACCATTCCTATGTACTCATGTGGCTTAAGAGTCCGTCCAATGTCGACAGCCACATTGGATGGCGAAATCATCTTCATTTTAGTCACCCTACGGTCGATAATGTCTAAGGGTAAGTCAAACTCCCCTACCATACACAATGGAATAGCTCCTCCACATGGTTTGCAATTGTCCATCTTTCGCTCGATTAAAAATGTTTCAATGCCTCCCTTTGCCAGCGTCTCGGCCGCAGCCCCTCCTGCCGGTCCACCTCCAATCACAGCCACCCTGAGGTTCCGGCCTTGGACCTTTCAAAGTGAAACACTATCAGTTGAGCTCAGAGGCCAGACAGAGGGTATGATGTCTAGCCTTTTACTATATCAATTCAACCACTTTGCTAGTAGATATTATGAAATCGACCCGGAAAATGTAGCTAATAATCTATCATTTCATGCACCAAAATCACAAAACACAAGAAAAAGAAAGGGAAAATAGAAGGACCTTGGGGCTGTTAAGACCAGCATTGATGTAAGGGCTGATCTTGACTGAGGCAGGTTTGACAAGAAGGGTTGTTTGAGTCGGGGATGTCGGTGTGGATCGACGGAGACCAGTGAAGGGCTTGAACACCATGGAGGAAGCCATTGCACTATGGCAGTTGAGCTTGAGCTTGAGCTTGAGTGTGTGTGGACTGAGTGTGGAGTTTTGGTAAAGGGATTTTTAAGTATACTTTCTTTGGTGTAGGATATGGTTTGGGATATATGTGGGGTTCATAGACTTAAGGTTCATTGGTTCTTTGAGATTGGAGGGTCTGGATTCATTTTGGAGATTTTGTTTTGGTGGGTGTGTAGAGTAATGAGTCTATTAATGATGGGGTTGGTTAGAACTTTGGAAGTATGGCTCTTATTAGTCCAGGACCACAGTTATCAGCATTTGGTTTCTGTACTGCATTTTGTTCATTGGTTTAGAACTTTACATATCCAAGTCTTCAAACCAATGCATGAGTGCCGCGTGTCGCTTCCCGTCCGTTACATTTTCAACTTTTTTTCCTTGAAGTGACCCCTGTGTTTTCGACCGACTTGTTGGAATCACTTTTCTTATTTGACTTGCTATTGTCAAATTTCAAATCAAAATGGGATTGATCTGAACTCAAGTGAGCTAGAAAGAATAAGATCTTAACAACTGTCACGTTAACCTAACCAAAGCTGTTGCACAACCCATTCGAGCCCTAGCCTCAACCTTCGACCTCAACCTCAGCCTCGGCCTTGGCCTCCATTGAAAGCTGGGTTGGGATTATTATCTGGTGTGAAACAAGCAGGGTCAGTATCAAGTTATCCTGTGTGACTACAAGTTACAACAACTATTCAACTAAGTCATTTAAGAGGGCTTAAATCACACACCTGTCCATGAGCCAATGTCACTGTTATTAGTCTTAATACTAACTTAAAAGCAAAATAAAAGGAAAAAGGAAAAGAAAAGAAATGAAGATAACTTTTGTTTTCTTTTTCATAGAGAAAGTGTTAAAGGGTCTTTTGTTAACTTTAGATCATAGTTGAAGGCTGATGTGTAGGTCACTTCTTGGGACTTTTAGTTGTAGTTACTGTTCTCTTTGTACTTCTCAGTCTCAGACAACAGCCACGTGAACACTGTTAATTGTAGATTAAAGTCATTAAACACAAATTCCCAATCACAAGTCAACAACTTATACGGTCTTATCTTTCCACTTGCTGTCTCTCGATATGGTGTTCGTATATTCATAATAGTTAAATAACATTTCACTTGATTAGATAAGACAATTGTTTTGTTAGTACCTAAGAATTTTATTTGTTATTGTCTTCTCTCTCTTATTTGAGTTGTTATAAGTTTGTAACGATTATTATCGTTACAAACAAAAATTTGTGTATCTCTTTTAAGTGCAAATAGATGTTGATGTACTATTTTTGAGCTTGAATGACTATTGCTAAAGTGATTGAAAATACTACTCATATTAACAAAGTGCACTTTCTTTTCTGGTTATCTATGCAAAAGAATTAACTCCACAGTTAAGCGTGGTTGGCTGAGACTAATATTTTCGGTCCTAGTTTGGGCTGGGGTGTTACACATTATCTACGAATTGGGCGAAGAGATTTAAGGGAAAGGAAGGAGAAGGAAAGAAAGGAGTTTAAAATTCCATATTTGGATGACAAATGAGGTTGGAAGGAAATAGAGCAAGAAGAATTTGTAGGGATTCATTTTCCTTGGACTTGGAGGAAAAATGTATTCAAACACTCACTCTGATTCCCCTCCCCTCCCCTCATTTCTCTTCCTTCCTATTTTGATATCTAAACGCAAAACCCAAGTGACTGCGAAAGATAAATAAGAAATGATGATGTAAAATGCACGTTGCAAGAGGAAATGAACCAGGAATTAATTAAGATAGAAAATGTAGAGGATTCTTGCTCCATATATTTATTGTCTATTCAGTACAACTATCTTCACTAGACGGAGTATTTAGGAAGTCGTTTGATGAGTCTTAGTATAAGTATTTGCTTTATTTGGATGGAGGGATTTAGAGGGAACGAGAGAGGAACATGCGTAAGGGAAACAAAATTCCTTATTTGGGAGAGATTTTTGAGGATGCGTAAGATAAATTAGAATCTCTATGTCATAGGAAAGATTCGACAAACTATACGTCCAATCGAACCACCATTTCAGATTTATAAGGATTTTGATTGAATCACACAATTTACTCGACAAACTATGTGTCCAATTGAGTCAGGTGTTGGTTAGAACATATTGCAGATTTGCAAGGATTTCAATATCTTATTCAAGTTGTTTTTTTTAATGTGTGTTTTTTTTTTCAAATTATTTAATCTTATTTGGATGGAATCACTTTTTATCATAAACTGAAAATTACTGTCGCATTGATGCAACGGTTGTACACAATAATTACTCTTGTTTTTTTACTTATATTCTCAGACCACTTCATTTAAATTCAACATCACTTAGTCTAGTTCAATTCAGTTAAATTTACTCAAATTTATCCTAATTAAATTAAATTTATCCCAATCAATTGAGCTTCATTTAGTTCATCCAATTAAGTTAAATTAAGTTGGATCTATCCTAATAAATTCTATGCTTTTAGCTAAGGTTAGCCTGCTCTACCAAACCATGCAACTTTGCAAGCTCAATAATAGAGTAGATTAATAGCCCCCTAAAAAGAAGACTTAGCAATTTTACTATGAAGTCCTTTAATTTATTATTTTCATCCTTAAAGTTGTTCAAAAAGAGCCCATAAATAAATAAAAAACATATTCTTTAATTCTTTACCAAATATTCTTATCTGTGACGAATATTTGTCACAAACTCGTGACAGATCTAGTGTAAATAAGGGATACAGAGGGAGTAATATATAGCACGGGTAGTAACAAATGACCCGTGAAGTTGTGATTATGTATCCAAGTGACTAATACTCAACCCGTCATAAGTTTGTGATGGATCACATACCGTCCCTCAAAAAAGGGGGCCAATAGCAAGGTGACATGTCTACCTCAAATAGACATAAATCTAAATCTAAAATGCTAAACCTGAAAGATTTTTCAAAAGCATCCACTTCCACTATATATTAAATAAAAAAATCCAATAAAACTACTTTTTCTATAAAAAAAATGAAATAAAATAAAAAAGAGTAGATAGAGGTGAGAAAAAAATATGTGGCTGAAAATGAACAAGCATCTGACGTGGCCTGTGAGTTTTATATAAACAGGATCAAATACCCAAACATAAAACACTGACATTGCCAGATCACACACCAAACACCAAAGACTCCTCTTACTTTCTCTCACTTCCAAACGACAACCCTCAACCCATCAAACGACACTCACTTTCTTACAAAAAAAAAATGTTGGATCCTTCATTTACTTTGTTTGGGAAAAAAATCCAAGTTAATGGAGATGATGAAGTTGAAGACTCTCCTTCTAGTAATACTAATAACAATGATGATGATGTTCAACTCAATAAGGTATGATTATTATTTCCATATATCTCTCTTGTGAGACGTTTTTACGATAATATAGATAACTAGTGTGTTGTGTTTTTAAGTACTAGTTGTTTCTACCATGGAAATTTTGAAAAAGATTTCATCTTTTTAGTTTGTTTGTATGATGTTGTTGAACCCTTATGCTGAAATTTAGAATTCATTAATGGGTTGATCTTAGTTTGTGAGATGACTATTGATTAAAACATGGGTGGTTGAAATTTTAAGGTTTTAATTTCCCCTTGTTTACTCCAACTCCAGCTGTGAGGTTCGGGATTCGATTCTTATCCGTGACTTTTTCTAGGGTCAGTTGCAGCTAGAATGCTAGGTTGTACTGCTAGTATAACAGTCAGCATCTGACATATATATGATAGGCTATTAATTATAGCTAAATCTGATCTGAAAATATTCTTTTACCCTAAAAAAAGCTTGTGGCTGTAGAGCATAGGATGCTTGATATGGTAATCCATCCAAGTTTTACTTGGAAAGTTGGAATCGGATTCGAGTACATATCCAAGTATCGGATTCGTCGTGTTTCAAACTTTGAGACACTTGTTTTTTTTTAATTGTTTTAAGGTCGATTGATGATGTGTTACATGTATGTATAACATTGGCTGACAGGTAAAACTTGTGATATTTCAGTTAGTAACAGAAGATGAATCGATGGAAAATGATGAAGCAAATGATTCGGTAGCAGAAGCCATGGAAGAGGTGAAGGAATCGAATGAGACAAAGAAAGAGCTCAAGAAGCCGGACAAAATACTCCCGTGTCCGAGGTGTAACAGCATGGACACCAAATTCTGTTACTACAATAACTACAACGTTAGCCAGCCTCGACACTTTTGTAGGGGCTGTCAACGGTATTGGACTGCTGGTGGTACCATGAGGAACGTTCCTGTTGGAGCTGGCAGACGGAAAAACAAGAACACCTCTGCTTCTCGGTATAATCACATCATAATGTCCGAGGCTCTTCACGCAGTAAAACCTAATGGAACGGTGCTGACTTTTGGGCCGGATAACCCGATTTGTGATTCCATGGGGTCTGTGTTTAACGGGGATGAACGGTCCAGTGGGTCGACTGTCACTAGTACCTCCATGGAGGACCGATCAAAACCTAAGCCATGTTTCAATGGGTTTGATGCTAATCAGATGCAGTGTTTTCAGTGGCCATACATGTGGAACCCTGCTGATGTTGGAGCTGGACCATTTTGCCCTGCAGTTTTTCCCATGCCGATTTTCCCTCATCCTTACTGGAACGGAGGTCCTGTTCCTTGGAACGGGGCTCCAATGCCTTGGATGCCGAGCCAAAACAGTCCAGGAACCGGATCTGGATCCGGATCCAACCCAAACTCGCCTACTCTAGGGAAACATACAAGGGATGGTGAAATCATATCATCGAGCGACAATGATAGAAGCTCTACAGCTACAGTTTTAACACCGAAGATATTGAGGATTGACGATCCAGAAGAGGCGGCGAAAAGCTCTATATGGAAGACCCTTGGGATAAAGAAGGATAAAGGCGAGGGTATGAAGAAAGGGTTTTTCAACAGTTTGCAGTCGAAGGAGTCGGAGAATAAACATAGTGAAGGAGAAGAAACTCCTTCAGCATTGATTAAAGCTAATCCTGTAGCTTTGTGTAGGTCATTCAGTTTCCAAGAGAGAGGTTAATAAATTTGCCAGTTACAGTCAGTAACATAATGCAATTGAGTGCATTTTTTTTTCTCCCATTTTTTCTTGTTCTCCTATGTAAAGCTCTCCTGGTGTGATCTTGTACATAGTAACTCTTTTCCGGAAGTGTTACTGACTTCTGATGTATAATTAGGTGAAAATTAGCAGGATGTTTAGTTTCATTCAGGCTTTTTTTTTGTAATATAGACATCTAAAGATGCAAATGAGTTTCGAATTATCAAAGGTTGCCACTTCGACATGTTTCTACCGAATAGTTCAACAGATTTACTAAGACTGTCTTAACAATGCACTGCGTGAAATGAAACCGAAAATCCGGAGACAGACGTCGACTGGTAGAGTGGTAGGACTTAGGAGAGTAAAGGTTGCAGGTGCTGTACAACCCTTACATTACTGCACATTTGCTTCAGGAAAGGGGAAAGTGAAAATCCAAGGAGAAAGAAGCACCCAAATAAAGCAAAAAAGTAAGTACCAAGTAGAAGTGGCAAGTGCTAAAGGCACTGTTAAAAAAGTTAGGTCCTTTATTATTATTTTTCTGTGGGGGAAAGCCTGCAAGAAAAAGAAGACAAAAAGTTAGAAGTTTGATTGAAGGAAAGAGCATTAATTGAAGGATATAATGCACTGCACAACTTAATCACTTCTGATTTTACAGTACATTTCTGTTGGGGCAGCTGTATCCTGTATGCTGTGTTTTTGAAGCCACATATTTAGATTCAAGGTGGGGACTTTGCTTTCATAAAGACTAAAGAGCATTCAAGGATGATGCTATATCTAATTCACTGTCTCTCACAATTCAATCGTTCATTTCCGAACCATGTCTCTCGTCTTTTTCCCCGTTAATCTAGCTGACACGCTCTAACAAGCTACTAAGAAACATCGAAAGTTTCAGATAAACGAGATTTAGATATCGAAACAGCTAACTAGATCATCATATGACCACTATAAACTCACACTAATCCCTAAATTTTATGACTTAACTTAAAAGCTGTATTATCTTTGAAAGTGTGTTTAAGGTGAAAGACTGAAAGGGCATAAAGAAAGAAGGTAGGCCAAAAAGTCAGGTTGGCCATCAACTAGAAGACAATGAGATATTATTTGCAAACAAAGGAAGGCCACAAATTCTTGAGCACAAAAAACTTGATTTAAAGTGCTTTGGCTTTTTATGATTTCCTTTCACTTTCTTCCAACTTTTTTTTTTAAAAAAAAAATTGCACCATCTTTTCCACCAGTAAGTCTCCCTTGTGACGGATCAAGTATTGTCCATATGGATAGATGATGGTAAAGACTAAAGACGTTATACTTTCTGTCATATCTACATTATTTGACCCGTGTCGACCAGAAACAAGAATCTGTGCTTTTCCGATGGCTTTACATGGTGGAAATGCAACCCTTTCAACTTCATGAACTTAGGTAGTAGGTCCACTTGTAAGTTGTAACTGGGATTTTGTGGTTATCTTTGGTTTGTGGATGGGAGTTGAAGCTTCAAGTGAAAAATATCTGCCCTCACGTCGGCTGTCTTGCTTTCCTTGGTGTATTTGATAATACAGAATTTGATCATAGCTTTTTTACTTTATTCTCGTCGTCCTCAGGTTTCAATTTACGGACTGTGTCGACTGTCGACTGGAAGAGATGAACGTATGATGATGCTTGTTGTCATTAGAGAGGGACGAGAATAAGTTCGAGGGCAATGATTCAGCAGGCGGGCCACCTGCTGAATCATTGCAGGTCAATGATTTTTCTTTTCTCTGTTCTTTAAAGTCGAGTTTTTATTTAACAATGATTTTCTTTTTTTTTTGTTGATGGCAAATCGATGATTCAGAAAGGGCATGAATGCTCGGCTAGAATGCTGGTTTTTCAATAAGATCGTTTCATATAAGAATTTTTACGTTTTACAGCATAAAAATGAGGCAATGCTATGATACAACATACAACTCTGTAGACAGTGTTGCTTCATAAACTGACCAATCATTGTTACTGGATTCGACATCCACCAGAATCTTCTCCACGACGAACATTCCCATACGCCGATAACTCAAGAAGGTCCATGTCACGACCTGCAAACACAAACATGAATTTTGAGTGATGCATAGTGAATTTACCACCTGTGAGGCTGCGACAAGTAAACTTAAAGTGGACAGTAGTAGCGTACCCGAAACTCGGCAATAAGAACTCCTTCGTATTAATTCAGCTTTTGATATGTCAGTACGATTTCCTTTCGAGCGATTTACAGTAGCCTGAAAAAAAGCAATAACATGATGAATGCCCTAGAAGATACGCGTAACCTACTGAGCTGTGAATTGTATGGGTCAAGGGCCAATGAAGACGATGTAAGTAGCACAAATCTTCTGCCTAATCAACACAAGTAACTAAACAGGATAAGCATAAACTACTGAAGCAAGGTAGACATGCTGTTGATTTGAATGGCATGGGTTTCAGTCGATTTGGGTGGGTCGGTTTTGGAATGTCAAGAAGATACAAATTGCCATAAATAAATGAACAATTGACAAAAAGGTCTTCTAGTGCATATAAGCCAGATCAGAGTGTGATCGATATCTAATGTTATGCAGAATTGAGGATTTGTACCTGCAAAACTTGACAATTGTCCAGCGTACTCGGTCCACCCTGAAAGCAAAAGCAATTGGCAATGTATTCAGGTGTTGTTCATGAATCATGACATTAGATACCGAGTTGGTTCAGATAACCACACAATCATCGGATAGTCTTTACCTAGCTTAGCTCTATTACTTCCGAATTTATACAGAGTATGATGAATAAATAACCAGCTAGTCACTGAAGCAGAACTAAAGAGGCAAACAACGATGACAATTGACAAGCTTTTACAAGTTTCTATATTTCTTGTCGGTATAGCAAAGGTCGACAATCATGGAATTCAGAAAGACCAATCTCATAACAATAAAAAACAATATGATCATCCAAATCTAAACTTTGAATCACCACAAACCTCAATTATCACCCATTACCCGCAGTAGCAAAAGAGCAATTAAGCACAGTGTGAAAACGAACATTAATCAGCTAATGTTCCGAATACTCTGCATTACAAACTGAGCTAACAAATCGATAACTAGCATCAAAGATTAAAACTTGACATCATCCCACCACATCCAAAAGTCAATAAGAATAATTACTAGTATAAGTTTACAAAACTGAAACCCAAACAAAAGTCCAAATTGTGCAAACGAATCACTTCAGTGGTCAGCCAACATCAAATTTCACTGCATTCAAACAACATTTTCAGATGGACTCTTCTACGATTATTGGTCTGAATTGAAGTATCAAAGTGTCGGAATAACATAGGGTTCCAGCATTTCTGTTGTCGGAATAGCATTAAAGGTTCAAACTTTCTATCATCCCACCATAGTCCATACTCATCTCCATCACCCCCAATCAATCAATCAATCAACTAAAACAATACCATTACCCCCACTACCTCGAGCGCCTCCACAAATTCTTATTTGTAACGAGAATATCAGCTCTAAACACAGAATGCATAGGGGAGAGCACGATGTCATTTGACCCGTTATAATCTTAACACGGATACATACATCGAAACGACCCGAAATGAAAACAAGACAAGATTAAGAAACCAAAAGGGTAAAAGGGGCAAAAAAAAACCTTGGAATAGGGAAGAATGTGATCATAATCATGGCACAAGCAACCAGGACAACCAACAAGTTTACGAAAGATGGTATTCCCAAGTGGGTCTCTTCTCCAACGATCTGGGTCTCTACCTTTGATTTTCTCAGCTTTTTCCCAGCATTGCTGCTTCACATTGTACGGGAAGCTTCTAGGGTTGTTATTATTATTGTTGTTGTTGTTGTTGATTTCATAGATTTTGAGGTCGTCGAATTCAGGAATGAGCTCCTCCCCTGTTATTGCTTGTTCTGTGAGTGTTGCAGCAGCTGATCCAGGACTTGATTTGCGTCTTCCTCTTCTTGATTCCTTTTTTGATGATGATTGCATTTTTTGGGGGTTTGGATAAGATTGTACTGTATTTTATTTTAGTTGAATTGAATCACCTAGTACTATTTGAATTTGTTGGTGGGTGGGTGGGTGGGCTGGAGGATTGTGAATTTGGGTATGTGCCCAATGATTTCACCCGGCACAACACGATCCGACATACACCGTTCAAATAACCGTTTTCTTCCTGGCCGAGTCTGATCAGGATCAAAGGTTCAATTTTTATAAACAAAATGGGCATAACCTGGGTTAACCAAGTGAGAGCCGAGTCCTTGCCCGTCACAACTCACAACCCTTTTCCTCCTTAGACTGGAACTGACCCTAGTTTAACTGAATCGGTCTGCACCAGCTTGACCCACCGAAAAAGTTTACTTACGAAACCCCTATTCTCATTTGTATTATTATATCATCTGGTATGCAGAAAAACTTGACCGAAAAAAAACGAAATAAAAAGCTCACATCTTTTATTAGACCTCGCCAACATGGCTTGACCGAAAGAACTTGGCGGACCAGCTCGACCTGACCTATCACATAGACCGATCTTTCCCAACTCGACAGTTTGCATGCGAATCTAACCCTCCCTTGTACGGAGTAACTTGGAAGATACTGATAAAAAAGTTCTTGACCTTGTCACTCGTGAGCATCTAATACAGTAATGCTCAAATTTCAAACGTGAGACGGTTTAACACGATAACGAGTGCAAAGTCAATGGTTAAGAGTGAAGTGATGATGAGTAAATCCAAGAGAAGAAGATGGGAAAAAGTACAACGCATGAACATTCCAACACCTCCCGATTCTCCTGCCTAACCCGGATTCATAGCTCTGCCTGTCACCTTTTCCATTCCTCCTCCTCCTTTCAATTCCTCATTTTCTCCTCTCCCTTTTTTTAATTTTTATTTTTTTATTTTTTTATTTTTTTATTTTTGATGCATAATTCTTCTTCTAACTATTTTTTAATCCTGTTTTTCTAAATTTTCACAATTCCCCTTTTCTGGGATTTTCCCTTTTTGGGTCTTAATTTTGCCTTTCTTTGGTATGTTCCCCTTTAAATCTTTTATTTATTTAATTTAACTTTATTTGCATCTTCTTACCCCTCCCTTCATTTCTTCAAACTTTTTGCAACTCTCTCCCACCCTTTTGTTCTATCTTTCAACAATTATAATTGTTCTATCATCATGAACCCTAACAACAATGCAACCCTTGATCAATTTCCCTCGTATGTTTCTTATTTTCCCCCCATTAATTTTAGAAAATTTGATGATTTGGGTATTTCATAAAATGACTCGCTAAACTGGTTGCGCTTCTTTTTATCGCGTAATAGTAGTCAATTGTTTATCACAATTCTTGTTTGTGACGGATAATTTCAAATACGACCCGCTTACATAGAAAAGTGAAAATATTACAAAATCACATAGTTTTTGACCTCATTGGTTAATTTGGTTGATGGGTTGTTATAAATCTTTATCATATTGTGGTATAAGGTCAAAAGATTCAATTTTTATTTTTGTTGCTTCTTATATGACTGGTTTATTGGAGACGACTTAACGTAGTATGATAGAATGTTTCATTTCGGGACTAAGGCCGTGACGTTGTTGTTGTGTTGACTTCATTGCTTCATTTGGTTGATGGGTTGTTCTAATTTTCGCGATTGTGATTTGGAAAACTGATTATAATGTGGTATAAGATTAAAAAAAAAAGACTGATTTTTTCGATTTGAATACGGTTTGTTCTTCAGGAGTTATATCGAAAAGGAAGCAATTTGTAAATTAGATTGGCCTAGGATAACTTGGCCTGAGGTAAAGATACTTGCTTTATATAATGGGAAGGGTTAAGTTGAAGATTAAAAGATTGGAAAGCACTAGTAATCGTCAAGTAACATACTCGAAAAGGCGGACTGGTATTATAAAGAAAGCTAAGGAATTGGCCATTTTGTGTGACATACACATTGTTCTGCTCATGTTCTCTCCGACAGGGAAGCCTACATTGTATCTCGGAGATCGTAGGTATATTTTCTCGTTCGCCTTACTTATGATTTCGGTGTTGTTTTCATATTTATGTTGGCTTTAGGAACTTATTAGTGTCGGAGGTATTGGTTTGTCTTGGATGATTTAGAATGATCATAATGCATATTGAACACGATTTTGAGCCTAAGTCATGAGTACAAGTGTTTACACTCGTACTATAGTTCAATGTTGCTTTGGGATTCGATGTGGGTTACTCACTAGACTAAGACATCTTCGGTTGCTTATGCTGTATTTATGGGATTGTTGTTTGTTACATGTTTCTCGAATGATATCATCTCTGATTTTGCAGCAATCTAGAACAGGTTATTACCATGTTTGCTCAGCTTACACCTCAGGAAAGGGCAAAAAGGTGTGTGCTTTTATCTACTTACGCATGATTAACCCCGTTATTGAGCTATTTAGTGTCAGGGGGCGTGAGGTTTCTGAACATTTTGTGTTTCTTTGAAACAGGAAGTTGGAGAGTCTTGAAGTAAGAATTATGTCAAAAATCTTCCTCAATTTATAAATCTCTCTTTTCTCTTGTGTTTCTCGACTGAATCACAGAAACCTAACATCGTAGGCCCTAAAGAAAACGTTCAAGAAGCTCGACCATGATGTAAATATTGACGATTTTGTAGGTACAAGGTATGCATTCCTGATTTTCTCATCTATTGCATCTCTCTCAAATTGAGAAGTCAAACACATCTAATTGTGTTTTGTTCTATTGATTTCTCTTGCAGTAGTCAGACAGCCGAGGTATGAACCATGTTCGCTGTCATCACTCTTTGGGAATAATATACTTAATGAACCAAAATTTCTGTGTGTTTATTGGCTCCATGGGTTCTGGAATGCAGGATTTAATTGACCACGCACGGCTATTACAAACACAAATCAGCGACACACATAAGCGACTTAGGTACACCAATATTTTTCCATGTCTTTTGGTTAAAGCGTTACACTCATGCCCCAGTGTCTAGTATCGAGGAAAAAATATTATGTACATAGCATAAGTGAAGTGTAGGCAACAATTTGATGACTTTATTGATAGTATTTGTATTTTGAAGCTATTGGAGTAATCCTGATAAAATCGACAATGTGGAACATCTACAGCAGATGGAAGAGTCGTTAAGAGAATCACTTAACCAAATCAGTTTGCAGAAGGTATAGATCAGTTTTGAATTTTCAGTCAGATTAGACACGGTTTCTTAATCTTAAGCTATAAGCTTAAAATGTTGCTGCAATAACCAGTCGTTGCCAATTCGCTTTGCAGGAAAATGTTGGTAAAAACCAGTTTATGTCATCCTTAGACTGTACTAACCAGGTGCATACTACAAAACTGTTTCAAATTTTCAACCGAATCAGACTCTAAAATTATACTCTGTACTCATTATGTGATGGGATACTGTGCAATAACATTCTTCATGTTTTTTTCAGTTCCAGAACGGAATGCAATTTCCGTTAATGATGACAAGTATGCAAGAATCCCAGCCGCTATCATGGCTTCCGAGTAATGATAGTCAGCAAATGATGTTACCAGATGAGACAAACTTTTTGCCACAAAGGTTTAGAACTAGTCGAACCCCTAAATCATACTTTAATAAACTTGTAGTAGTGTCCGTGTGAGGAATTTTCGTAGTGTTTTAGCAAACTGTGTGATATCAGGGTTTAATTATTGTTAATCAAATCTGCCTCGGTCATACAAGAAATGTTTTAGTAAAGACTCTCTAGGCACGTTTCACCCATATTTTGCGTAAAACATGGTTGTGTGAAATTGTGTTCTGCTTCATATCTGACTTGCATCGCTGCTTAATTACATCTAGAGACATCAAGTGTGGTACCGATGCTTCACTCGCTGGCTATCCTGGTTACTACACCGATGTCAAAACCGACATGGATCATGCCCGGCAATGCGACAGCAATGCAAGACAAGATTGTGGCACCTTAACTGATCTTGCTGCGAACGCGTGCATGGGAGTTCAAATTGGCGAGCAATACCCGTACTCTCCTTACGGAAATATAAGCCTGCCCGAGGAAAAGAAAGCGATTCCAGATAACGCGATGAACTTTCAAGCAAATCCCTTGGATTACCAAATTCTTGGTCATTTTGATCTGCCAAGGTCTATTTATGATACAAGACCGCCTCCTCAAGCATGGGTTCCTGCAGCTTTGCCTTGTCCTGCTCCTATTTTTCATGATAATCCTTACCCACAGGTCAGTTTATCTTCTTATATATTCATAACATCTCACGTACCTGGAAATTCTTGGTCGTTTTGATTTGCCAAGTTTTTTTTTTCCGTTCTTGGTGCAGCCTAACTGATCAAACTGGTATGTGTTTGGGAAAAATCAAGAATGGTAGCTGCACACGATGTTCTAGGCATAAACTCCGTCATGCTTTACTAATTAACGCACGGTGGAGACCGAAACCTCAAGTAGTCATTCCTGAAATCTGGAAATGCCTTATATTTTTAGCAATCCAGAGTATTTATTAGCTGTATAGTAGTATGAAATTGTGTAAAAAAATGTTATAGTAGGTCTTACATACATTATATAGTGCATTCTTAACACATTTGACTGTGAATAGGTTCCCCCTAACTCCCCATCTTCTGTTTTTCATTCCCTTGTCAAGGATTCCAGTAACTGATTTTGTAAATAAGAATCACAAAATTTGAGTATGATGCGATTTGTCATTCAAAGATTGTTAGATCGTCTTGCAGGAAACATACTGTAATCATTTTTCCGACTGGAATATACTTCGTACAGGATGATGCAGTGTTATTAGAACAGATTATTGATGTATAGGTACATTGAAAGTCCATTAATTATCACAGAAATTCAATACACAAGATGTTCTATATATCTAAACTCCACTCAAAGTCTGCACAATGGTGTTGTGCCATGGATCTGAAAGGTGCTGCAACAGGTTCTCAAATGGCCCTTTTCCTGTCACATTGTGCTGTATCAGAAATCCCAAGAATGCTAACATTGCCAGTCTCCCTGCCAAAGTTCAAAACACATTCAAAATCACGTCTTTTTTGCCAGCGGGAAATAAAACAGGATGAATTACATAATGTTCAGGTAAGAAATAAAAACCGAGTAGTTACATACCATTAGCAAGTTCTTTTTCCTTGGCTTCGGCAGTAGGCGCGAAGTTAAGAGGATTGAAGATGCCACCAGGGTAACCAACTTCATTAGGAGGCAAGCTGTATTGCTTAAAGATTGGATCTTGGTTAACACTTCCAGGGTTTTTAATGTCTTGCCATCTTCTGATCTCAACATAATGGAACAATATGAACTCTATCACAAAGAGTGTTGATGATGAAGCAAAGTACTCTGACTTTCCTGCATCATACCATTCTGGCACATTAATGATCCCTATCTTTGTGAAAACCTCTGGTAGTAACATTCCCGCCACCCCGAGCATCGCCCATCGCCCGTTCACTAGCTCCGCTTGCACGAACCACTTTAGGTTTTCTGGGTCCTCGGCTAGTCCCAACGGGTCGAACCCATTGTCTCCTGGCAGACTGAACCATATACAAATCTATAAGTAACACACTAAAAAGTACGAGTAACTTTATGAATATACTTATAACCGTGTTGTTTTTACTTTTTACCTTCCATTAAGGTAATTAGGAGAGGCGAGGCCGGGTAACCACTCCCCTTTCTTGGCTTCGACCTTAAACGAACAAGATGATGAGGTCGATGGTAACCTGAAAGGGCATTCCTTGTTAAGTTTACTCGGAACACCGGTTAGGAATCTCGACTTTGTTCCGCATGGTCGGAATCCGGCTATGGAAGCTTGTGTAGTGACTGCTGCCATTTAATTACTTATTTATTATTATCCGGCCAAAGTTATGTGATTATTATGTCAAGTTAATGAAATTAGAAGTTTATGTTATGTTATGTTATGTTAGGTTACAACTCTGTACGTAGTGGCATAGTACTGTATTTGATTTGAAGGGTATTTTATGTGGCTCTAGTTTAATGAGGGTGACTTGAGGTTTAAGGGTGGTAGATTATTGGAAATCTGTAGGGTTAGGATCATAACCCTTATCTTAATGCCATATCCATATATCTTTTACTTCATTTCTATTGGCTATCACAGATTATTTTGGTCCCATGTTAGTACCATTTACTATAAGAAAATTCTAATTTTCAGGTTTTTTTTCCAACTCGCTTTATTACTTTGATTTAGTTCAATTCAACACTTCAACTTATTTCAATTTTGTTCAACCAGTTCAACTTAGAAGACTGATTTTATCTTAATATTTCAATCAATTTAGTTCAATTCAAAAAAATATTGATATAATTACATACAAATAAATAGAGAAATGATTGAAGATTGGGAATATGACAGATATGCACATGATATGGTGAATCAGGAAGATTTATTCTTAAAATAAAGGTTCATCACATGTTGATGGCATAATGCCATAATACATTAACTAATCTATTTTTCAGACGTGTGTTCACTGGACACACGCATGTTAATAAATTAATTAGAATAAGAATCATCGTGATATTATCACGAGAAATTCAAATATTAACTCATATTAATCATAGTTAGACAATATCAAAGTGATTTTTATTCTAATTAGCTTATTAACGTTTGTTCAGTGGATACATTAGAAAAATCGTAAATCAATAATGGTATGTACCACTTGACCACTACCAAGCTAAGATCTACTTTTGTAACAAGATTCTTTGAATTACTAATAATATAACTTAAATTAATGACATGATATGAGGTTAATTACTTTTTTATAACATTATTTGTAAGATCGAGGTGATACTTATGATCCAAGATTCGATGCAATCATTTGAAGTCTGTTGGTTATCTTATGGCTTTACTTATACCAAAGAAGAAATATTTAGAACTTGAAAAGACAAATATTTTCAATCAAAAACTTAAAAAATAGCACACTTTCCTTTGAATTACATTCAAAATCATGGAAGAAAGCTTAAACCATGCAATAGTGTGTCCCTTCCATCGCCAAGGACACATAAATCCATTCACCAAACTATCCCTAAACCTCGCATTCAAGGGTGTTACAATTACCTTCTTAGCCTTCGAGCATGTCCACCAAGAGATCCTCAAAGCTTCAGATAGCAGCGACACGAATAATAACCCATTTAATCACGTCGCAGGAGATAATATCCGTTTTGAAATTGTGTCGGACGGGTTACCCGTGGATTACGATAGGACGGGTCGATTGATGGAGTACTTGGATTGGTATATGGACGGGGGTATGTACGCTCAACTTGAAATGGCTATTGGTAAGATAGTTCAAGAGTCAACGCCTACAGTCAATGTTTTGATTATTGACTCTTTTTATCCATGGGCCTCTAAGCTTGCTAAAAAATTTGGCCTTCGATGCGCGTCGTTTTGGACTCAACCTGCTCTCGTTTTCACTCTTTACTACCATCTTCATCTCCTACGTCACCATGGACACTTGGGTTCCTCCGGTAAGTCTTACTTGTTCTCTCAACTTATTTCCGGTTCACTTTGGTTCAATTCAGTTAAGCTAAGCTTTATTTGATTCAGTTCAATCCTATTAAGTCAATCAAGGAATTTTGAATTGGGTCATATGGGGTCGAATTAGGTGAATTTGGGTTTCGGATATCTTAATTTCGGTAATTCTGTTATTCTGGTGTCTCATGGTAAATATCGACTGATATAATGAGTCTTTGTTCACTTAGATAATCGGAAGGATCGAATTGACTACATACCAGGAGTGGAGTCGATTGAACCAAAGGACCTAATGTCATTTCTTCAAGACAAAGATACTTCAACAAAAATGCATAACCACATATTCCAGGCATTTCAAGATATTAGATCAGTAGACTATGTCCTATGCAACACTGTCCTAGAGCTTGAGCCACATGCCATATCAACATTACAAAATCTTATACCCTTTTACCCTATTGGGCCTATATTACTCTCCGGACCCACCAAAACCCGAATCCCAACTAGTTTGTGGGTCGAGTCCGATTGCTCCGAGTGGCTCGAGCCCAAGTCAAGTGGGTCAGTTTTATATGTTTCTTTTGGTAGTCTTGCCAATTTTTCAAAGGAAGATGTTATGGAAATAGCCTATGGCCTTATGGATAGTCAAGTTGATTTCATTTGGGTGCTTCGGCCTCGAACCGTGTTAGATGAGTGTAATGATGTGTTATTACCTAACGGATTTGAGGACGAGGTTCATGGTCGGGGGATCATTGTACCTTGGACTGACCAAGTCGCGTTACTATCTCATCAGTCGATTGGTGGGTTTTTGACGCACTGTGGTTGGAACTCGGTATTGGAAAGTATTTGGCATGGAGTACCCATGTTGTGTTTTCCGGTGTTCGCTGATCAAATCACTAATCGGAAATTGGTCGTTGATGATTGGAAGATTGGATATAATTTGTGCAATGGAAGTACGATTCGAAGGGGTGAGATTGAGGCACAAATCAAGAGATTTATGAGTCGAAAATCTAGGGCGGATTTGAAGAAAAATGTAAGAGAGAAGAGAGACGTACTACAAAGTGCAATCGAGGTTAATGGATCTTCTAATAAACATGTCGACAGATTTATAGAGCAATTGAGTAAGTAGTAGTACTATGACGACACGGTCTCATGAGAAATTTATTTTGTGATGTCTCATATACGGTATTAGGCAGCTACTTTTTTTTTTTTTGTATTGCTTTAGTGGTTTTATTACATTAAATTTTATCGGGTAGCAAACAAGCTGCTAATCTGTCGTATAAAAGACGACATCGATCATATTACGTAGTTGGTAAGATAAATACTCATAATACTCGTTAGGAAATTAAATCGTTTACTAAAACATAAATTAATTGACAATCACCGCAAACTAGGGTTCAATTAAATTGTTAATATGTCTAACTTCGATCTCCAAACTAAAAAGCTTATTATGTAATCGGATAGAAAACAATTAATGTGCGTGGTAATCTGCGATGTAAAAGACAAGATGATACTAGGTCGCTAGCTAGGATCGATATTCAATCTTGAGTAGTAGGCAAAATGTGAGATACATTCGTCACCCACCGTCCTCCTCGAGGCATTGTGACGTATTTCAGGTATCTCCCCATAAATACTACTCGTACTCGTACTGCATTGCATTTCGCTGAAGCCCTCTGAAATGTAGAGATAATATCCGAGAGTATAAGTTCCACTTCTTCATGAAACGCTTCTGGTTCAACCTGCTCTACTCCAGAAGCTATAACAGTAAAACTGGAATATTTCAAACTCGGTGCGTGCCCTAACACGTACTTGACAAGCTCCGAAAAATACAAGCTATTCTCAGCTTTAGGAGCATAATCCGCGATTATCTGAATGCTCTTGATTTGTCCAAACACACACGTGCGTTCGGATGTCATCTTTGGAAGGATCTGCCTCTCGTTTATCATAGCCATGGGATGAAATATTAATGTCAGAGCATCTAGTACTGGACAGACTGCCATGAATCTCAAGAGCGTCTCGATTTCATCAACCTCACTCAGATACAACGTAAAACGGGTTAAATTCCGAAACTTGGTGGATGTGTTGAGCGACTGAAAATCTAGGGTTAGCACCCTCACATTCGATATATTTTGGAACAGATCGAGATGCTCATTATTCGATTGTTGTTGTTGTTGTTGTTGTTGTTGTTGTTGTAGAGTAGGATGAGACACTGTTGCTTGGTGTAGAGTAACCGGCTTGTGACGAAAGACTATTGCCGTTGATTTATGAGCGTTGAAGTGCAAGTACTCTAACTTTGGTGCATCGATAACCACCTTTTTCATAAACTGAACAGTCCCTAATAGTATCGATAATTGCTTCAAATTAGGGTTGGAACAATTAAAAACAGCTGTTTCATTATTCTTAGATATAAACGAGGCGGACAATTCCTGGAGCAACGGACATAGCGCAATCAATTTGCCAAGCCAATCACACTGCGATGTAAAGACAGAGATGTGGAGCTTCTTCAAATTAGGATGCGTAACTGGATCACCGCCATTGAAGAGAAACATGGGCCTCAATGTGACCGACACCAACGAAGTTGTTTGAAAAACACGAGTAAGCGCCTCAAAAGGGAGTTCCATGAGAAGAATGGGACAATCAACATCAAGATGACGAACGTCACGTTGACAAACATGGCAAATCCAAGAATCGAGTAGAGCCTGGAGATGTGAGCTGTGGACATAATCTTGTGAAAATTTGAGAGTGAAAGTATGAATGAGGGGTGAGGCGAGTTTTTGCATGATTTGATCGAGAGTGGTGAAGAAATCGTCGGTAAGATTGTCGAGGCGGATAGCCCTTATGTGGGTCCAGAGATGATGCCATCGACGGGATAAAGCGTCCGTGACAATGGCGGAGTTTAGAGGAAGGAAGGAGAGGATGTTGATGAGGATGTCGTCAGGGAGGCCACTTAGTCGGTCTACTTTTTCTTGCTCCACCCTCAACGAACCCTTTCTCCGTTTTTTCAACATAATGTCAGACTGTATGTTTGATTTGAGAATTTTAGGGTTTTAATCTAAGATGATGAATAGATTCATGTTTCAAATAATAAACTTTACGAGACACACACATATATATAGTGAAATGGTTAAAAACTCTAGTTTCCTTAATCTTGATACTTTCATTCTTGCTCCGCCGTCAATGTATCCACTCTCCTTTTTTGTATCTTATAGGAGTATTTGTAAATCTTTCCCACTTAATATATAAGTATGTCTTAATTAATACCTGTTGCGATTTTCGGTTATTTTTGTTTCGGATCTCAGAATCTCGAAAAAACGTCAAATTTAACCGTTCGGAGGTGCGTCCGGACCGATTTCATTTTGTCTTGATTTTTTTGCCATGTGTCTGGGGTCGCTAAAGAAAGTACCCTTTACGATTTCAGGCCCAAACGAATACAATACGTTGTCTTTTCACAATTTAACGATTTTCTAACAACGTTTGTTTTTCATACATCGGGACCCCAAAATCTCCGTTTATGATGAAATTTCGTGTGGCCACTTAATATTATCCTAATTAGTACTTGCGATTTTTGGCAATTTTTATTTCGGACCTCCAAATCTCGGAGAAACGTGTATTACACACTTCAAATTCCGCCGTTCCGAGGGTCTTTCCGGACCGGTTTCATTTTGTCTTTTTTTTTGCCACGTGTGTGGGGTCGCTAGAGAAGGTACCTTGTACGATTTCAGGGCCAAACGAAAACAATACGTCGCATTTTCACGATTTAACGATTTTCTACTAACGTCAGTTTTACACTTTTACATACATCGGGACGCTCATATGTTCTCTGTTTGCTGAAATTTTGTTTGGCCACTTAATATGTCTAATTAATATCTCTTGTGATTTTCGACCATTTTTTTTTCGAACCTCAGAATCTTGAAAAAACCTGTATTACACTCTTCAAATTTAGCCGTTCGAAGGATCCTTCCGGACCGATTTTAATTTGTCTTGATTTTTTTACCACGTGTCAGGGGTTGCTAAAGAAGGTACCCTTTACGATTTCAGGCCCAAAAGAATATAATACGTCGCCCTTTCACAATTTAACGATCTTCTACCAACGTTAGTGTTTGGGTAGCAAACAATCGAATGTCTTCAGCCGGTGGTAGCCGGCTTGTTCTTCCTTCTTCCTTGTCGGAACGTCGTATTTCGCAGCTGCACAATTAACAAACGAGGGCCTCGGAAGGTGTCCGAGGTTGCCTCTCACTAGTAGAATAATACCCTTTCACACCGGTTGTAAACCCCCCTTTAGCATTGTTTTCTGTAGGTTCCTCTAGCACTGGCGTTATAGATAATGTACCTTTAACACCGGTTGTGAAACCGGTGCTAAAGATTAATTTTACATCGATTGCGAATTGTAACCGGTGCTAAAAGGTGACCTTTGGCACCAGTTACAATTTACAACTTAGTCGCTACCTCTTGTGATTTTCGGCCATTTTTGTTTCGAACATCAGAATCTATAAAACGTGTATTATACACTTCAAATTCAGCCATTCAGAGGGTTTTTCCGGACCGGTTTCATTTTGTCTTGTTATTTTGCTACGTGTCTAGGATCGCTAAAGAAGTTACCCTTTACGATTTAAGGCCTAAACTAAACCAATATGTCGCCTTTTCGTGATTTCACGACTTTCCACCAACGTTGATTTTTCATACATCGGGACGCTCGTAGGTTCTCCATTTTTGCTGAAATTTTGTGTGGCCACTTAATATGTTTTAATTAATAGCTCTTGCGATTTTCGACCACTTAATATGATTTAATGATTTTATTACATTAAATTTAATGACGACATCGATCATATTACGCAGTTGGTAAGATAAATACTCTATAATACTCGTTAGGAAATCGTCTACTAAAATATAAATTAATTGACAATATCACCGCAAATTAGGGTTCATATTGTTAATATGTCTAACTTCGATCTCCAAAGTCCAAACTATGAAGCTTATTAATTAATTATAGGATCACCAATGAAGTGATCGAAACAAAACTTACATTATGTAATCGGGTAGAAAACATTATGATAATCTGCGATGTAAAAGACAACATCGATCATATTACGCGGTTGGTACGATAAATATGCATGATACGAATTTTTGTGGAAGCGATTTTTTGTAACGATATTTGTTTTGTGTGGTCTTGTAAACGAAACTAAAAGAGTGATGTTGGAGTTTTAATACCTCGCAAGCGTACGATGTAATCGTAGCACAATAGAGGGTTGATCCCACAAGGAGCAAAGTGATGCCTAGTTGTATTTACCCTAAATGTTTATCTAAGTCGATAGAAGTGATTGATGGTAGACTAAAACTAGATGAATAGGTGTTGACTAAGGTAAGAAATGACAAAAGGGAAAATAAAACTAAAATAAACTAAGATAACTAAAGTAGTAACGATTTATCAAGAATAAAAAGGACTAGGGAACGATGTCGCTTCAATTCACCTAAATCGCACCAAGGTATATTGAGTATCGAAGGAATCGGGGTTAAGGGCGAAGTTGTATGCGTCTAGGTCGGCCACCTCCCTCCCGGGTTCGTGTCCGGCTTAATTTCCCGTTTACCTCCCTCCCGGGTTCGTAAGACGGAATTCCTAAGTCAAACCCGAGGGTCACTACCGTGATAAACCCCAAACCGACTCAAGTCAAAAAGGTACGCATACTAGTGTGAAGATACCACGCTAGACACCACTCCCGTGTTCGATCTAGTGCGGTAATAAGGCAAGATAGAGGGGTCAAACCGGTTACCCATCCTAATCGACTCCCATCGATGACCAAGGGATTAGGACCGTCTCAAACCCCTAAACCAAGATAATCCAAAATCCTCAACACCTCTCCACCCAATTACCCAATTCAATCAATACCAAACATACAAGAGGCGCAATTTAGGCGAATTTAGGCTTTATCGACCCCTAGTGGGTGACTACTCACTAATCATGGATAAATTAGTAAAATTAAGTGTAAATGTGGAATCTTTAATTATGATCATTATTGTAAATTGAATTTTACTAGTACTAATCATGCAAGAATAGCTAAATTGGGGAATTCTAATTGGAAGAACAAATAAAGAGGAAAAATAAGCCAAAAGAAGAAAACTACAACAATGGAGAACTAGAAAAACAACAAAGATGAAGATGAACTAAGGTGAGCTAACAAAATGGAACAAATAACAAAAGTGGTCAAATTGGAGGTTTTTAATTAGAGATTTCTATTTCTAACATGAATAAGCTCATAAACATGGACAAAGGGAAGAAGGAACAAACACAAAAAAACTAATCAATTGCAAATTACTAAGATGAACTAAGAAAATGAAAAGATAACAAAATGAAATTAAAACAAAGGAAGAAGTAAAATTACCCACTTAAAGGAGGATGGAGAGATTAAGAAGGAGGATAATAATCATAAAAAGCTTCAATCTTGGAACCAAATCTTCAATAAAATACAACTTCTCTCTCTAGAAAACCCCAAGAATTCAAAACTAGAACTAGAATAATAATGTAAGCTTAGAGGCAAATGAAAGAATTAAAGTATTTATACTTCCAATTAGGTTACATAAAAACCGGATCGAAAACGGAGGAAAACATAAGTCCAGAGTTGCGCACGGCCGTTGGGGTTACGCACGGCCAGAAACGCACGGTCACACCGTGTCTGCTGTAGTTACGCACGGTGGACCGTGCTTAACTCGATCTTCTTATATTTTCCCGTTTCTTGATCTTCTATACGCTTGTCTAGACTCGAACTCGGTCCGCGTGCTCTCTTTTACTCGGGCATCTCTGGTTTCACCGTTTTTGACACGGAAATGCCTAAAAACAAGTAACAAACGCAAAAAACCCGAGTAATACAAAATATAGATGAAACGAGCCAAAATGCCTAAGAAAACACGATTAATCGAGGCTAAATAAACGTCAAAATAGTGTGAAAATACGGTCAATAACGGAGTTATCAAGTGACTCACTCACAAGCGAATCTCAAGACCTGTTGAGATCAAACAAATTAATATTCAAAGACTCGTTGAATAAAATTGGGATTATTGGGATTTGTGTGCTAACAAGCAACTTTTGTGAGCCTTCATAGCCTAAAACAGGATAGGTGAATAGCCTCCAAAATGTGAAGAGCCATTCTTAATCCAGCTAACTAATGACTACTTGTTACGGAATATAATTCATAAACATAGCTAATTATTGTAAAAATTGAGTAGGTAGTCAAGCAATTAAACACGTAGATGCACTTTGAACTTCGTCGTTTAGGGTTAGGACAAAAACTCTCTAATTCGTTTCAATGCATGATACTAGCTCGCTAGGATCGATATTCAATTTTGAGTAGGCAAAGTGTGACATACAGTCGTCGTCACACACCGTCCTCCTCGAGCCATTGTTCTGTATCTCAGGTATCTCCCCATAAATACTATGTTGCAGTTTGGTGAAGCCCTCGGAAATGTAGAGATAATATCCCAGAATAAACGTTCCACTTCTTCATGAAACGCTTCTGGTCCAGACTGCTCTTCTCTAGAAGCCACAATAAAACTCAAGTGTTTCAAACTGGGTGCGTTCCCTAACACGTACTTGACAAGCGCCAAAAAATACAAGCTGTTCTCAGCATTCAGAAGATAATCCGCGATTATCTGGATCCTCTTGATTTGTCCAAACGTACGCGTCATCTTTGGAAGGATCTGCGTCTCGTCGTCTGTCATAGCCTTGGGACGAAATATTAATGTCAGAGCATGTAGTACTGGACAGAGTGCCATGAATTTCAAGAGCGTGTCCATTTCATCAACCTCACTCAGATACAACGTAAAACGGGTTAAATTCAGAAACTTGGTGGATGTGTTGAGCGACTGAAAACCTAGGGTTAGCACCCTCACATTCGATATTATTTGGAACAAATCGAGATGGAGATCGAGATGCTCGTTATTTGGTTGTTGTTGTAGAGTAGGATGAGACACCGCTGCTTTGTGTAGAGCAACCGGTTTGTCACGAAAGACAATTGCCGTTGATTTACGAGCGTCGAAGTACAAGTACTCTAACTTTGGTGCATCGATAACCACCTTTTTCATAAACTGAACAGTCCCTATGTATATGGATAATCGCTTCAAATTAGGGTTGGAACAATTAAAAACAGCTGTTTCATTATTCTTAGATATAAACGAGACGGTCAATTCCTCGAGCAACGGACCCACCGCAATCAATTTGCCAAGCCAATCACACTGCGATGTATAGACAGAGATGTGGAGCTTCTTCAAATTAGGAAGCGTAACTGGATCGCCGCCATTGAAGAGAAGCGTGGGCCTCAAGTAGACCGACACCAACGAGGTTGTTTGAAAAACACAAGTAAGCGCCTCAAAAGGGTGTTCCATGAGACGAACGAGAAAATCAACATTAAGATGACGAACGTCACGTTGACAAACATGGCGAATCCAAGAATCGAGTAGAGCCTGGAGATGTGAGCAGTGGACATAATCTCGTGAAAATTTGAGAGAAAAAGTATGAATCTGGGGTGAGGCGAGTTTTTGCATGATTTGATCGAAAGTGGTGACGAACTTGTGGGTAAGATTGTCGAAGCGGATGGCGGTTAAGTGGGTCCAGAGATGACGCCATCGACGGGATAAAGCGTCCGTAGCAATGGCGGATTTAAGAGGAAGGAAGGAGAGGACGTTGATGAGGATGTCGTCAGGGAGGGAACTTAGTCGGTCCGTGTCGACTTTATCTTGCTCCCTCCTCAACGAAGCTTTTCTCCGTTTTCTCGTCAACATAATGTCAGACTATTTGATTTGAGAATTTTAGGGTTTCAAACAATATTGTATTTAGTCTTGATACTTTCCTTCTTGCTTCGCCGTCGATGAACCCACTCTCCGTTTTTTCATCATCGTATCGTATATTTGTATATTCGTAAATCTTTCGTAGAAATCTCACATCATTCAAGATAATAAATAAGAGAAATCTTTCATAGAAGTAGCCTATACGACTTCTCAAGTCCCAACGAAAATATTACGCCACATCTTCACGGTTTAACGATTATCTCACCAACATTAGTTTTTCATTGGCAAGTGATACACATACACTCATTGTATGGGAGCTTTTGTACACCACCCATGCAAGCATGACACTTGTCCACTCCAAAGAATCTACCTTTTGCAAGATTTCTTATTAATTCACCTTCCCAATTAACTCTCACCTACTTTTCTCAACTAATTACATTTCTTTCTTCTTTTTTGTTTGTTATTTTATTAACTTCAAATTTAATACTTCTTATTTTTATACATGTATTTTTATATCTCATATTATACGTGTATTTTTATACGGTGTTGTATTGTAAATGTATTTATACGTTAGTATTATATTGATGTACTAGATGGAAGCCCGTCCGTTGCACGGTTACTAAAACAGTTATTGATAAATGTGTAAATTTTAATGTTTGTTATTAATTTAGTTGTGTATGCAAAAAAATATTGTGTAAACTAAATTAACTATTTGAAATTTCATCATACGGGTGCACCAATAACGTTCCTAAATCGACCATAATACTTTCCTTTATAATCATTGACTGTGACGAAGTGGTTAGGATTACTTCAAATAATGGTCGTTTGGAAGAAGTAACACTAATTATCAATGTTTATCTTACGGGGACAATCCTGACGGAAATCAAGAAATGAGACAGGCTAAGAAGATTATGATTAATTTTTTAAATATAAACATTGTAACTAAGTGTATAATACTAATATTATTCAAATAAATAAAAATTTAATATTAAAAATAATTTTTTTTATTTAAAAAGTTGTAAAAAAAAATTAGGCATTCGAAATTATTTGTCTCGTATTTTGACCACAACCCGATACATAACCCGTATTTGACCCGATCCGGCCGACAATTACCTCGGTGAAACAAATGATGTTTATAAAAATCTTAGGTCTTGTGTCCATGAGCAATATTAATATGTTCGTGCAAACATTGAGTTTATATATGTCTTTTTACTCGCTAACCATTTGACTTTTCACATCGAATATGTTTGTATGTATCAAACCATCTCACTCTAAATTTGACCTGACTCGCAAACCCGTCCCACCCGACCCGACCTGCCTGTTGTTTTTAGGGTCATGAATAGGGATGACAATGGATCCAAGACCCAGCCCAAACCCGACGGGTCGGACCCAAATGGGTCGGGTCTGGGTCTCATTTTTTTAGACCCGATGGGTCTGAGTCTTGTTTTTTAAGACCGGGTCTGGGTCTGAATTACTGGATCCGGACCCGACCCGTAGACCCGACACTCTAATTAAAAAACCTAAAATCTACCTAACATACGCGGCAGTTCACACAATCACACTCCTCTCCTTACTCCCTCAGTGCTAACTCCTCAGTCCTCACTTTTCAAACCCTAGCTAGATCTATCATCAGTCACCACCTTCAGATCCCTCCTCTTGCCGCCATCAACACCTGACCGTCAACACCGCCGCTCTTTTTAGTTCTTACTGTAAGTGTGTACTCTGTAAAGTTGCTGAAGTTGCTAACAGACACTGATGAAGTCCGTAATGTTGCTAAAATTTGGCAAAACTGAGGAATGTAGAACAAAATAAAATAAAGTAGCGAGACCCGCAGGTAGACCCTGGGTCTGGGTCTGAAAATTTTGGACCCGGTTGGGTTTGGGTCCAGGATAATTTCGACGGGTCCGGACCTGGATCCGAATGGACCCGGTCCCGACCCGCCCCATTGCCATCCCTAGTCATGAACTCATTCTTTTGACCCGAATCCTAAATGACCCATTAATTTATGGTCATGACCAGGACCGACATGTTCAACCCGTTGGAATGAAGAGATTACAAAGTCTTAGTCTAAAAGGCTAGTTATGTACGATTGTACGGAGACTAAACTTGCATTCTCATGTTAAATAGTAACGATACTGTTAGACTTGACAAAATTTGGCCCGACTTGTAAACTTGACCCGTCTAACCTGTTTTTCGCACGTCAAGAGTCCGAACTTTCAATCTTGATCTAACTCGATATTTTAAATTACAAATATAAAATAATATTAATTTAATACAACTTTTTTTTATCTTTTAATATTAAAATAATTGCAGAGTATTAAAATAATTTTAAAAATTCATTGAAATATAGTAGATTAGTAGTATTTATATATGATTAAAGAATATAAAATTAATACTATTAAATTAAATAATATTAAAAGTATTATTTATTTTTTTACTTTAAAACCAGTAAAAATTCGGTGTTTGAACCTATATTTTCACCCTTATTCTAACCATAACACGTCTCATAACCAGTATTGGCAGTATAATCCGGCCCATATTTGAATCGATTCATATTCTGACTCAACATGTATAAAATTATTTAAATAAATCATATAATAAAGATATATTATCGGAGTAGTTCAGAAAATATTTTTTTTCAAAAATATACTCAAGATTTTTTATTGATGACCAATGACCAATGATACTCTTCCTTATAATTACAAAATCCCATCATATATTATAATTTTTCAATGATCCGGCCCATATTTGAACCGATCCGTATTCTGACTCAACATGTATAAAGTAATTTAAATAAATCATATAATAAAGATATATTATTGGAGTAGTTCAGAATTTTTTTTAAAAAAAAAATATGCTCACGATTTTTTATTGATAACCAATGACCAATGATACTCTTCCTTATAATTACAAAATCTCATCATATATTATAATTTTTCGATGTGTAAATTTTTTTACTGTTTATATAGGTACTCCGTAATAGATTTACCACTACCACGTACTAAAAACGCACCTCGTCTTTTTCGAACAAATAATATGAAAGTTACTCCATATACTAAAAGAATAGCATTTTTATCACAAATCTAATTATATCATTTTTATAAATGTTTTTACGATAATTTTTTTGTTAAACGAAATGTAAAGGTTTTTACATAAAAAAAATTATTTTTTCGTAAGCTATATTGAAATTAAAATAAATCTAATTCTATTAGGATAAAAAACGTTACTTTTAATATTTATAATATTTAATTTATATTAGGATAAAATTAAAAATAGATCTAATTCTATTATGATAAAAACATTACTTTTAATATTTATATATAATATTTAGAATTTAGTGTTTTAAAAAAGTTGGATTCTCTCACGCCGCTTGAAAAAAGCTTCAAATATATATTTATATATGATTTTTTGACCCCAATAAGTTTTGTTATGTATTATTACTTTGTATTTTATAGGTATGTTATAGTTATGTATTTATACCGTCTTAGTATATTAATTTATTTATACCTTTTGTGTATGTATACCCGAATACATATTTGTAGTTTATTTATACTTTATTTATACATTTTTATTTATGCTCTATTACGTTTTGTAAACTTTTTTTGCACTTTATTATTATTTTAATTTTTTTATAGAAAATTTTATTTAAAGATGTTTTACATATAATATTTTCGTAAGGTATTTTTTTTACCAGTGTAACTATCAGGGCCGGTCTGGAACATCTCAAGGCCCTAGGCAAAATCGTAAAATGGGGCCCTTTACAACGAGTTGTAGAATTATTGGTGTTATTTTTCCCCATGATTTTTTCGCTTAATACTATAGGGAAAATCATAGTTTCCCCGTACCATTAAGATCTTTCACTTTTATTCATTCGTGAGAGGTATAAAATTGAAGTGGGAAGATCTTAGTGATACGGGGGGAGTAATTACGATTCTAAATTAAAAAAGAGTGACTAAAAATTAATAATTTTTTTACAAACTTGGTTATGACTTATGAGTATTAAAAAGGAAAGTTTTTACAAATGAAAGAAGGTTAGAATCTAAAATGACGAAAAGGACAGAGAAGAAAATCAGTAAAAAAAAAGTGGGGGACAAAGGGATTCAAACCCAGTGGCCAGCCACATTGAAATACTATAACCAATGCCCTGACCAGAAATCCAATACCATATCACTTTGAAATATCTTATAAACTTTGAAATACTATACCAATACCACATTGAAATATCGTATAACAAATGAACAATTACACCAAACATATCGTATTATTATAATATGTTATTAATATCGTATAACTAATCCTAAAAAAATTACACCAAACATATAACATCAAGGCGTACAAACTACAAAATTATACAAAAATACATATGAAAAATATACAAGGCGTACGAATATTGGCCTAAAAATATACAAGGCGTAAATTTTTTAATTTTTTTTACTAATGTCATTTAAATTGCTTTTTAATGAATTCCGGGGAGATTATATATCGTCAGTAAATTTACACGACTACACAATTTGTAGTACGTACGTAATATTTATTGACATAGTTATATAACATGACTACATATTTTATTATTTTCTCCGTAAAAAAAATTGCCTCGCACGATTGACCCGTTCACAGTAAATCAACAAAAATATAGTCTACCGTAACATACAAACTAAAACGTAAAAACAAATTCATATAAAAAAACACACAAAAGAAATATTCCACAACACAACATTTTAAAACATACAAATATAAAATACGTAAACATAAGGTACATGTATAAAGCATACATGTACAGTGAATACAAATACAGAGATTAGAAATATATGAGCAGAGTATACGTACATATACGGTAAAAGTAAGAAAATACGAAATACTAAAAAAACTGAAAAAAAAAGGTTAATAATTAGGAGTACTAAACATAATTTATACAATAAATCAATGCATTTAATAAGGTGTATTTAATGAGGGAATCTACAAAAATTAAATAGAAAAAAGAATTTCTAAAATGGACACGTGTCAACTTATAACTGGTGGTGTACAAACCCCCTCACACACCCATTGTATGTCTAACCTTTTTGGTTTTTCATACATCGGCACGCTCATATGTTTTCCGTTTATGCTGAAATTTTGTGTGGCCACTTAATAATATGACCGAATTAATACCACTTGCGATTTTCGGTCATTTTTATTTTGGACCTCAAAATCTCGAAAAAACATGTACTATACCCTCAAATTTAGCTGTTTGGAGGGTTTTTCCGGACCGGTTTCATTTTGTCTTGTTATTTTGCTACGTGTCTAGGGTCGCTAAAGAAGTTACCCTTTACGATTTAAGGCCTAAACGAAACCAATATGTCGCCTTTTCGCGATTTCACGACTTTCTACCAACGTTGGTTTTTCATACATCGGGACGCTCATAGGTTCTCTGTTTTTGCTGAAATTTTATGTGGCCACTTAATATGTTTTAATTAATACCTCTTGCGATTTTCGACCACTTAATATGCTTTAATGGTTTTATTACATTAAATTAAAAATTACTCCCTTTTAAAATACCAATTTTAAAATTTACTCCCTTTTAAATTTTTTTGTTAAAAATAACTCTCAAAATTGATCAAAAGTTCAAAATTGGCTCCCAAATTTATTTTTAGGACGAAAATGTCCTTGCCTAGAGAGTGAAGTGAAGTAATAAGACATAAAAAAATTAGGGGCATTTTCGTCAAAAAATTATATTTTGGAGCAATTTTTGAAGTTTTGATAGATTTTGGGAGTTATTTTTAACAAAAATTTCAAAATGAAGTAAATTTTAAAATTGATATCTTAAAAGGGAGTAATTTTTAATTTACTCTTAAATTTAATGGGGTAGAAAACAAGATGCTAATCTGTCGTATAAAAGGTGACATGGATCATATTACGCAGTTGGTAAGATAAATACGCATAATACTCGTTAGGAAATCGTCTACTAAAACATAAATTAATCGACAATCACCGCAAATTAGGGTTCAAATTGTTAATGTCTAACTTCGGTTAGCTTATCAATTATAGGATCACCAATAATGAAGCGAAAAAAACATGGATCATATTACGCAGTTGGTAAGATAAATACGCATAATACTCGTTAGGAAATCGTCTACTAAAACATAAATTAATCGACAATCACCGCAAATTAGGGTTCAAATTGTTAATGTCTAACTTCGGTTAGCTTATCAATTATAGGATCACCAATAATGAAGCGAAAAAAACATGGATCATATTACGCAGTTGGTAAGATAAATACGCATAATACTCGTTAGGAAATCGTCTACTAAAACATAAATTAATCGACAATCACCGCAAATTAGGGTTCAAATTGTTAATGTCTAACTTCGGTTAGCTTATCAATTATAGGATCACCAATAATGAAGCGAAAAAAAAATACATTATGAAATCGGGTAGAAAACAATCTGCTAATCTGCGATGTAAAAGACAACATCGATCATATTGCGCGGTTGGTACGATAAATATGCACGATTCGAATTTTTGTGGAAGCGGTTTTTTGTAACGATATTTGTTTTGTGTGGTCTTGTAAACGAAACTAAAAGACTGACTCACTCACAAGCGAATCTCAAGACCTGTTGAGATCGAACAAGTTAATATTCAAAGACGCATTGAATAAAATCGGGATTTGTGTGCTAACAAGCCACTTTTGTGAGCTTTCATAGCCTAAAACAGGATAGGTGAATAGCCTCCAAAATGTGAAGAGCCATTCTTAATGCAGCTAACTAATGACTACTTGTTACGGAATACAATTCATAAACATAGCTAATTATTGTAAAAAATAAGTAGGTAGTCAAGCAATTAAACACGTAGATGCACTTTGAACTTCGTTCGGGGTTAGGACAAAAACTCTCTCAATTGAATTCGTTTCAATGCATGATACTAGCTCGCTAGGATCGATATTCAATTTTGAGTAGGCAAAGTGTGACATACAGTCGTCGTCACAAGTACACCGTCCTCCTCGAGGCATTGTGATGTATCTCCCCCCTAAATACTGCATTGCATTTGGCTGAAGCCCTCGGAAATGTAGAGATAATATCCGAGAATATACTTGCCACTTCTTCATGAAACGCTTCTGGTCCAGACTGCTCTCCTACAGAATCTACATCAAAACTGAAGTGTTTCAAACTCGGAGCGCCCCCTAACACGTACTTGACAAGCGCCAAAAAATACAAGCTGTTCTTAGCATTAAGAGAATAATGCGTGATTATCTGAATTCTCTTGATTTGTCCAAACGTACGCCTGCGTTCGGATGTCATCTTTGGAAGGACCTGCCTCTCGTCTGTCATAGCCATGGGATGAAATACTAATGTCAGAGCATGTAGTACTGGACAGAGTGCCATGAACTTCAAGAGCGTGTCGATTTCATCAACCTCACTCAGATACAACATAAAACGGGTTAAATTCAGAAACTTGGTGGATGTGTTGATCAGCGACTGAAAACCTAGGGCTAGCACCCTCACATTCGATATTTTTTGGAACAGATCGAGATGCTCATCATTCGGTGGTTGTTGTTGTAGAGACACCGTTGCTTCGTGTAGAGTAACCGGTTTGTCACGAAAGACAATTGCCGTTGATTTATGAGCGATGACGTACAAGTACTCTAACTTTGGTGCATCGATAACCACCTTTTTGAACCGAACAACCCCTAATAGTATCGATAATCGCTTCAAATTAGGGTTCGAACAATAATTAAAAACAGCTGTTTCATTATTCTTATAGATGGTATAAACGCGATGGACAATTCCTCGAGCAACGGACATAGCGCGATCAATTTGCCAAGCCAATCACACTGCGATGTAAAGACAGAGATGTCGAGCTTCTTCAAATTAGGAAGCGTAACTGGATCACCGCCATTGAAGAGAAACGTGGAACTCAATGTGACCGACACCAACGAAGTTGTTTGAAAAACACGAGTATGCGTCTCAAAAGGGTGTTCCATGAAAGGAATGGGACAATCAACATCAAGATGACGGAAGTTACCTTGACAAACTTGGCGAATCCAAGAATCGAGTAGAGCCTGGTGATGTGAGCAGTGGACATAATCTCGTGAAAATTTGAGAGTGAAAGTATGAATCTCGGGTGAGGCGAGTTTTTGCATGATTTGATCGAAAGTGGTGAGGAAGTTGGTGGTGAGATTGTCGATGCGGATGGCGGTTAAGTGGGTCCAGAGATGACGCCATCGACGGGATAGAACTTCGGTGGCAATGGCGGAATTTAGAGGAAGGAAGGAGAGGATGTTGATGAGGATGTCGTCGGGGAGGCCACTGAGTCGGTCTACTTTTTCTTGCTTCGCCCTCAACGAACCCTTTCTCCGTTTTTTCATCAACATAATGTCAGACCGTTTGATTTGAGAATTTTAGGGTTTCAAACTTTATGAGATACTCTAGTTTCCCTAGTCCTGATACTTTCTTTCTTGCTTCGCCGTCAATGAACCCACTCTCCGTTTTTTATCATCGTATCTTATATTCGTATATTCATAAATCTTTCGTACAAATCTCACATCATCATTCAAGATACTCCATCCGTTCCAACCATTTGTATACGTTTGCTTTATGCACGTACGTCGATACTCGTTGTCTTTTGTCTATATCTTTAGTTACGTGTTACTAAAAATTTGATATTTAGAATGTATTTTATTAGACGATTTAAACAAGATCCCGTGTTAAAAACCAAATGTATACAAATAAGAGAAATCGAAGTACCCTATACGATTTCAAGCCCTAACGAAAATATTAGGCCACATCTTCACGGTTTAACAATTATCTCACCAACATTAGTTTCTCATACATCGGGACGCTCATGTTTTCCATTTATGCTGAAATTTTGTGTGGCCACTTAATATGACCTAATTAATACTTCTTACGATATTCGGCCTTTTTTGTTTCGGATTTCAAAATCTCGAAAAAACGTGTATTATACACTTCAAATTTAGCCGTTTGGAGGGTCCTTCCGGACTTGTTTCATTGATTACTCCCACCCAAGACGACCAGAAAAGAAGGTGCACTTTGTTGATATGACTCATGAGTGAGTAGTCTTTTCAATCCTTTTAAGCACTAGTCATTTAAGCTCATAAATAGGACATCTCCAATCAATACGAGTGTTTAACCACATGTCTCGGGTCGCTAAAGTAGGCACCCTTTACGATTTCAGGCCCAAACGAATACAATACGTTGCCACTTCACGATTTAATGATTTACTACCAATGTTAGTATTAAATACATTGGGGCGGTCTTATGTTCTCCGTTTATGCTGAAATTTTCTGTGGCCACTTATGTCCTAATTTACTCCTCTTGCGATTTTCGGCCATTTTGGTTTGAGGACTCAAAATCTCGAAAAAAAAATGTGTATTATACACTTAAAATTTAGTCGTTCTGGACCAGTTTCATTTTGTCCTGGTTTTTTTGCCACGTGTCTAGGTTCGCTAGCTAAAGAAGATACATTGTACGATTTCAGGCCCAAATGAAACCAATACGTACGTCACCTTTTCGATCACGATTTTCTACCAACGCTAGTTTCATACATGGGGACGCTTATAGGGTCTCCGTTTATGCTAAAATTTTGTGTGGCCACTTAATATGTCCTAATTAATACCTCTTTCGATTTTAAGGCATTTTTGTTTCGGACCTCAAAACATCAATTAATCGACAATCACCGTAAATTAGGGTTCAAATTGTTAATATGTCTAACTTCGATCTCCAAACTAAGAAGCTTATTAATTAGGGTGATATTTTCTTATACTTGCATAGTTGCATAGCTCGCTAGGATAATATTCAATTTTGACATACAGTCGTCATACACGTACCGTCCTGGTCGACCTCGAGGCATTGTGATGTATCTCAGCCTCTCAGGTATCTCCCAGTAAAGACTACAGTATCTTGCAGTTTGCTGAAGCCCTTGGAAATGTAGAGATAATATCCCAGAATAAACGTTCCACTTCTTCATGAAATGTTTGTCGTGGTCCATACTCCACTCCACGATCACATACGACACTAAAACCAAAACGGTCCAAACGTCGTGTGTTCCGTAACACGTACTTGACAAGCGCCAAAAAATACAAGCTATTCTTAGCATTAAGAACATAATTCGTGATTATATAAATGCTCTTGATTTGTCCAAATGTACGCGTGCGTTCGGATGTCATCTTTGGAAGGATCTGCATCTCATTGTCTGTCATAGCCATGGGACGAAATATTAATGTCAGAGCATGTAGTACTGGACAGAGTGCCATGAATTTCAAGAGTGTCGATTTCATCAACCTCACTCAGATACAACGTAAAACGGGTTAAATTCCGAAACTTGGTGGATGTGTTGAGCGACTGAAAACATAGGGTTAGCACCCTCGCTCACATTCGATATTTTTTGGAACAGATCAAGATAGAGATCGAGATGCTCATTATTCGGTTGTTGTTGTTGTTGTTGTTGTCCTAGAGTAGGATAAGACACTGTTGCTTCGTGTAGAGTAACCGGTTTGTCACGAAAGACTATTGCCGTTGATTTATGAGCGTTGACGTACAAGTACTCTAAATTTGGTGCATCGACAACCACCTTTTTGATAAACCGAACAGCCCCTATGTGTATTGATAATAGATTAATAGCTTCAAATTAGGGTTCCAACAATTAAAAACAGCTGTTTCATCATTCCTAGATATAAACCCGACGGACAATTCCTCGAGCAACGGACATAGCGCAATCAATTTGCCCAGACAATCACACTGCGATGTATAGACATAGATGCGGAGCTTCTTCAAATTAGGAAGCGTAACTACTGGATCACCACCATTGAAGAGAAACGTCAATGTGACCGATACCAACGAAGTTGTTTGAAAAATACGAGTAAGCGCCTCAAAAGGGTGTTCCATGAGAGGAATGCTGGGACAATGAACATCAAGATGACGGAAGTTACGTTGACAAACTTGGCGAATCCAAGAATCGAGCAGAGCCTGGAGATGTGAGCTGTGGACATAATCTCGTGAAAATTTGAGAGTGAAAGTATGAATCTGGGGTGAGGCGAGTTTTTGCATGATTTGATCGAAAGTGGTGACGAACTTGGTGGTAAGATTGTCGAGGCGGATAGCCCTTATGTGGGTCCAGAGATGACGCCATCGACGGGATAAAGCGTCGGTGGCAATGGCGGATTTGAGAGGAAGGAAGGAGAGGATGTTGATGAGGATGTCGTCAGGGAGGCCACTTAGTCGCTCTACTTTTTCCTGCTTCGCCCTCATCGAACCCTTTCTCCGTTTTTTCAACATAATGCCAGACTGTTTCATTCGAGAATTTTAGGGTTTTAATCTAAGATGTTAAATAAGAGAAATTTTTCGTGGAAATACCCTATACAATTTCAAGCCCCAACGAAAAAATTAGTACCTCTTGCAATTTTCCACCATTCTTTGTTTCGGACCTCAGAATCTCGAAAAAACGTGTGTTATAGACTTCAAATTAAGCCGTTCAGAGGGTCCTTCTGGACCTGTTTCAGTTTGTCGTGATTTTATTGCCACGTGTCTGTGATCCCTAAAGAAGGTACTCTTTATGATTTCAGGCCTAAACGAATACAATACGTCGCATTTTCACGATTTAACGATTTTCTACCAACATTAGTGTTTCATACATCGGGACGCTCATATGTTCTCTGTTAATGCTGAAATTTTGTGTGGCCACTTAATACGTCCTAATTAATATCTCTTGCGATTTTCGGCCATTTTCTCGTGTTCGTCGATCAAATCTCTATTCGGAAATTATTAGTTGGTGATAGGAAGATCAGAGTTCATTTGTGCAGTGGAAGTACAACCAAAAGGGGCAAAATTTCAGCACTGATTACGGGTGTTACGAGTCGAATTTCTAGAGAAGTTTTGAAGTTCAATATTAGAGAGAAGAGGAACGTTGTGCAAAGTGCAATTGAAGCATACAGCATACAGCATACAGCAATAATGTCAACACGCAAGGGAGAAAGTTCCATCGCACTTGCAATTCTAGCGTTCGCTGCTTCAGACTAAATTGGATGGTCCACACCGAAGATTGGAAAATACATGCATCATGTTCTCAATATCTTCGAATGAGACGCCCTTCCAAGTGACCTCATGCCATTCTCCGTATAACATCTGAGCTTTTGGATTATCTTTCTTTCACTGATACGAAGGACCACCGAGTGATACAACTTTCTATCAACCACGCAATCGCATCTTCTCAGGTTTTCGACATCTGCTTCCAGTGAGCCTGTGCCATATAAGCTCTCTCTCATATCAGCAAGGGATGATAAGGCATTGCAAACATCCTTCGTCAGCAACATTTCAGCACTCAATTCCGATATTTCAGGCAACACAAGTTTGCGTTTGTGAGACAATTCAGGAGCGTTTGAATCAGAATCAGCTGTATCTCGTCTGGTAGCTAATTTCAGATCCAACTTAGTATATGCTTCTTCGGGTAGTAAGATTAAATACAGAAGTATCAATAGTTCGAGTTGGGGCTCTCCATCCGGCGATATTTCAAAGTATTCCGAGTCCTGGCTAACACATCCGGAGTAGCTTAGCTTTCTCCACAAAGATACTCTTGCTCTACTCTGTGTGCTTGTCATGAAAGTCAAACTCCATTTGACTACAAGTTCCATATCGATGTTGACAATATCATATGGGTTGTCCGGTTCTGTGAATCCATACCGATGCAGCAGTGCTGCATTTCCCATAGACCCATATGTGTTGAAGACCTGGAAGGATAAAAGATTTGTTATCCCATTAGCAGCAGGGTATGTTAGTACTCCGTACAACATTACAACAAATTAAGTTCAGTACATTGCTGAACTGTATCAAATGAAACTTCACGACAAAAAGAAGTACAACAGTGAGCAAGCCTTTGTAATTTACTCCACAAATAAAAAGAGCCTTTGGCTTCACTAGAAATGGAGACTGTGACTATAGAAAAGACTATTCGATGACAAAATATCCCAAAGGAGAGGGGCATAGATGGACAATAAATGCTAACCTCTGCACCAGCTTTAACGTCTTTCACAAGAACCATCTCCAAATTCAGGGGGTTGTCCGCCAGGTCTTGAGACGACTCTGGTTCAAGAGCATCAGAAGAGCTACGGTTAACTACATCCGCAATCAAATCGTTCTCTTCTGTCTGAGTTTTCACCTCATCACCACTGCTATACTCATCATCAGAAATGTCCTCACCACTCTCATCAGATTCACCACTCTCATCAGACTCAGCAGATGTGAAATGCACATCCTCTTCCCCAGTCTTGTGATTAAATCTAAAATTAACAAATAAAATGGTTTAGCATTTCATATTAAGAGCTGGAAGAAATCAAACAGTTATGAAAATTGTCAACCTCATAATGGTGATAGAGGGAATGCCAACAAAAGCAATGAGTTGATAGCATCTAAACAGTGGCAGATTCAGAAAAACTGTTTCCGGTTCCTTTATATGAGTATTATTTCAAACATATTACTATGCATAAAATATATTCACTTCAATTTTCGAAACATGAAGACAGAATATACAAAGAAAATAGGCTTTCCGTTGTCCTCAAAGGCTCAGACCCCGCAACATATAAGGTAGATCCTCCATTGCATCAAAAGACCTGGAGACTACGGTAATGAAGAGAGAGGGCATACAACAAATCACAAGAGTTTCTTGAAAAGCAACTTGTCATTCTAGGAAATCTTCATCACATCATGTCCATGACTTAACTAGGTACTATGGGCATCATTTCAAGTAAAAACTTCAATCTTACATTTTCTAAAAAAAATTGTCCACAATTAGGCGTAACACTGGGAAAGATGGAAGCAAATGGGGAATCTAGACGTCACTAACAGAGTAGAAGTGTTTAATCGTCTCCAAGTAAGTAGGGCTGAAACTTACAAATCAGCCAGAGGAACCATTCCAGCACCATGGTAATCATCAATTTGGAAGGATCGAGAGGCTACAAGACTTTTTGCAGCAAAATAATCTTCTACTCTGAAAAATTTTGGATCCAATGCGAATTCCTCTGACTGAACTAGCGGTAATATGCAGTCTTCCCAGTCCTTAGGGACAATAGATTTATCTTCTATCACACCCTATCAACAAATGTGGATAACAATACATTTAGGGACCAAGGTTGTGCCGAGGACACAATAAAGCACTCCAATGTGGCGAACCGAGCTGGCCCGCCATGTTGGCCACCTTTAAGTTAGTATCCCTACCCCATAGCTTCCAACAACAACAACAACATAGCCTTAATCTCAAAAAAGATTTGGGGTCGGCTACCATGAATCAAAATCTGAGGTCATCAAGTCATCATCACCAAACCAAATACAAATAAAAGAACAACGAACAATGAAAAAGAATAATAGTAAAAATACAGTTTCAAAATCAGTTTGAAAGCGAATAATAAAACTTAAAAGTTTTTTTTAAAATTTGAAATTTTTAAAGCTTACAAATACCAAGTTCAGTATGGGAAGGATTTTAAAAACAAAATAAAGACAAATAAAGAAGAATGAATAAAAGAGCAAAAAGATAATCCTCAAATATCCTCTGTCATCCGAATTATCTCCCTCCACTCCACACCATCCTATCCAACATCATATCTTCACCAATCCCAAGTAACTTCATATCGTTCTCAATCACTTTCATCCAAGTCTATTTAGGTCTACCTCGACCCCGCGCCATCCTTCAAGTCTCCGTATTGGTGCATCAAACGGCCTCCGTCTCACATGCCCAAACCATCTTAACCTATTCTCCCTCAACTTATCCTCTAAAGGAGCCACTCTGACTTTCTCCCGAATCACCTCATTTCTAAGCCGATCATTTCTAAAGGGAAATGGGACTTTTAGGTTTGGAATAAACAGAAGAAAAGAGGAGCACCTGGTGAAGCTCAGTACCACGAAGCAGAGAATCAATGTCATCCAAACTCCAAACCAAAGGCAAACACTCCTCAAACGGCAACACCTGAAGATAACCATCCCAACGCGAACCCCGACCTAGACTCCGCTCATACATTACAGCTACGGACAACGCTAAGCTGCCTTCCAAATCTGCTGCCTCGATCATATCCCTAGCTCCCGAGGTTTTCACTGTAAGGCAAGCTTCCTTAGGTATCGTGGCGATCAACTCACCTTCGCACAGGTCGCGGCTGGATTTCACAGATATTCCGGCGAGTTTATCTTCCGAAAAGTGAAGCGCGTCGCTGTACTGTATGCCATTGGATGTCATCCACTGGTTGAACGCGCATAGACGGCTCGACATCATGGAAACGGCATTCTGTTGGGTTGAAATATCGCTCGTCGTTTTGGCTTGCATTCTGTACATACAGATAGAGCGTCACTCAAGTGAATAGTAGTGGGGGCCGGGCCGGTTCGTAGCCTGCTCTAACTCGCCTTGAACCCGGCCAAACAGCTAGTTTGATCAACGGGTACTTTAATAGTTTAATCCAACGTTTAGTTATACAAAGTACAGAGTAGTAGTATTTATTTGTTTGTTTTTCCTTAAATCTATAAATACCCCATTTCCCACTTCATGTTCATCACACAGTTGTTGATTTTATTCTTATCTCTATCACTAATGCATTCCGAAATCTCTAATTCTTCTAATTATGACGATATTTAGTTGTTATTTGGACGCTAATTAATTTTTTTTCTTTGGTTATCGAATACGAGTAGGTTATTTCATGAGAATAATTCACACTACTACGAGTATTAAGTATTAAACACATTTAATCTCATATTAATCCTACTTTTAAGTATCTTATTCTCATACAGTAATAAACTGGGTAAATTGCAACTTGTAAACCCCGTCATCTTTCACCCCTACCTTTCTACTCCAAATTCATTCCTTCATACCCAAAATCCAGCAGTAACAGACCACCATGTTTAAAAATTGGACTATCCTTTGCGCGAGGACCTACAGAAGTTGAACAACTCTAATACGGAGTAGTATTTACTAATCGAATATAAATGGGCGGGTTTAATAGAATATAAACGGACCTCAACCATCGATTTTGGTTGAGATGGTTCGTTAACATATACGATGGCAATGACATTGGCCTGGTGAAGGAGCTAAGGGTAGCTGTAGGAAAATGGTGTCGAAAATCATCACTAAGATTATGAGCATGATTGATTAGTAGAGATAATAAGCAAACAGAAGGTGTAACATACATACATTAGCTAACAAAATTGAGATTATTCCCTTTTCAAAGTTTCCCCCAATTCAATTTTTTAGGGTTCTAACTCTCAAAAGTGTTTCAATTAACCAGTGAAACTTCTCAAACTCCTCCTTTGATTTATAATAGAAATAAAATGAAATGATTGATAGCATGGCGGCTACTTACGTGTCGAGGGGGCGGCAGCGATGGGTCGCCGGAAATTACGGAAGTGGGAAGAGAGCTGAGTTGCCGGAGAGGAGAGTGAGGGAATGAAGGAGATCTGAAATCAAACGTGGGACTGGGCGCCCATCTCATATAATCTGCCACTATCAAAGATGGAACACGTGTCAGCCTCACAACGACATTTTCGATTTTGGGTTCAAAAATCACCCATTCCTCGTACATGTTTTCCACAAAGAACCGCTAGCTAGACAATATAACAAAATCGATTAATGACTTGGTTTCGACACGCCTTAGACTGTCTTGATTTTTTTTAAAAAACAAGTGTTGTAGCTCGAATACCAATTATGATACAAATATGCAGCGGAAAGACACGAGATTGGATAGACGGTTGGCAAACTGGACAAGAGTTTATGGATCTAAAGTAGTTCTTCCAAATAATTCCCGCGAGAGATCCGAACCCCTTTTTTTTCGGATCCTTCGATAAAAAAATGAATTTTTGTTCAAGAATGAAATCTTATCGGAACTGTCCATATCTGGTTCATCCTTCGGAACCATATCACATCCCGGATCTAATGAAATAGGATGAATTGAGACGCTATTTTAAGTAAGTTAAGTTAAATAGATAAAAAAAATGAAAGAAATGAAAGCAAGTTGATGCAACAAACAGTCCGACTAGGCAATCTGATGATTATGTTACGGAGGAATGTTGCATGTACTATGAAAAACGCAACTAAAGTTAATATTAATCCACGAACAAACTAAAGTGAAGTTAAACCTGTTCTACGTTGTATGCAGCTTGACAATCACAAATTCAAGACGAGACCTATTGACTTGACACTCAAAGAAAACAACGCAAGAAAACTCACCCAAGCTATGCTAGTTGAAATTGTGCGCAACAATTGGAGCAAACACACGGTTTTTGTATTATGAAAATTGTTTGAGAGGGTTATAAATAGCCGAATAAAACATCTGTATCATTATAGTACTCGTCACGGACCAGGCTCAAACTCGAGGCCACGAATCTCCCTATGAATACTACCTCGCAGTTTGCTGAAGCCCTCGGAAATTTACAGATAGTATCCGAGAACGAACGTTCAACTTCTTCGGACGACAACGCGTGCTCCAACGGCTCTCGTCGGCTACTTCCACTAGCTACACTGAACCTGAACCGTTCCAAAATGGGTGCGCGCCCTAACAAATCCTTGACAAGCGCCGAAAAATAGGAGCTACTATGACGATGATGAGGACCATAACTCGTGACCATCTCAACGCTCTTGAGTTGTCCAAGTGTACTGCGTTCGGACGTGATCAGACTCTCGTCCTCTCTCATAGACATGGGCCTAAACGTTAATATCAGAGCATCTAGTAGTGGACAGAGTGCCAAGAATTTCAAAACCGTCTCGATTTGATCAGGCTTATGCAAATCCAATGTAAGACGGGTTAAATTCGGAAACTTGGTGAATGTGTTGAGCGAGTGAAAACCTGCTAGGGTTAGCACCCTCACATTCGATATTTTTTGAAACAAATCGAGATGCTCATTATTCGGTTGTTGTCGTTGTTGTAGAGTAGGATGAGACACGGTTGCTTCGTGTAGAGTAACCGGTTTGTCACGAAAGACTATTGCCGTTGATTTATGAGCGTTGACGTACAAGTACTCTAACTTTGGTGCATCGATAACCACCTTTTTGATAAACGGAACAACCCCTATTTGGATTTGTATCGATAATCGCTTCAAATTAGGGTTGGAACAATTAAAAACAGCTGCTTCATTATTCTTAGATGTAAACGCAACGGACAATTCCTCGAACAACGGACATAGCGCAATCAATTTGCCCAGCCAATTACACTGCCATGTAAAGACATTGATGTCGAGCTTCTTCAGGTTAGGAAGCAGGGTGATTGGATCACCGTTGAATCGAAACTCGGGCCTCAATTGGACTGACACCAACGAGGTTGTTTGAAAAACACAAGCATGCGCTTCAGAAGGGTATCCACTGAGTGGAGTGTAACATTCGACATTAAGATGACGGACGTTACGTTGACAAACTTGGCGAATCCAAGAATCGAGTAGAACGAGCTTGTGATATGGACTGATCAAGACATCACCTATAGAAAATACTTGGAGAGTGAAAGTATGAATGACGGGTGAGGCGAGTTTTTGCATGATTTGATCGAAAGTGAGGAGGAATTCGTCTTTAAGAATGTGGAAGCGGATGGCGGTTAAGTGGGTCCAGAGATGACGCCATCGACGGGATAGAACTTCGGTGGCAATGGCGGATTTTAGAGGACGGAGGGAGAGGATGTTGATGAGGATGTCGTCAGGGAGGGAACTTAGTCGGTCTACTTTTTCTTGTTGTGCCGTCAACGAACCTTTTCTCTGTTTTTTCATCGACATGATGTCAGATTATTGTTTGGTTTGAGAATTTTAGGGTTTCAAACGGAGTAATAAACTTTATGAGACATATATAGTCTAAGTTTATCTAGTTTACTTAATCTTGATACTTTCCTAATTTCAGTCGGACTCGAGTTAGACTCGGATTTTTGTAATTTTCTTAAGATTTCTGAATGAAATTTACAAGCAAAATAAGGCTATAAATAGCCAGCAAGGGTGACTGATCAAGCATCCTAAAGACAACGAAAGATCCTCATAAACATAGCTAATTAATACTCCGTACTAAATAAATTGAAATAAAAAGCTATTAAGTAAATAGAGAATAGATTCCGTCCAACCCTTTTATTAACTAAATGAAATAAGCTTACCCAGATTTAAATGGTCTCAGCTGAATTCGTATCATCAGTCGAATCACTAGTGGTCACGCACGCATCATCCTCTGGAGGTATTGCGAGGTATCTCCCCCTAAATACTACCTTGCAGCTTGGTGAAGCCCTCGAAAATTTAGAGATAGTATCCATGAAAGAACTTTTCTGTTCTTCATTAAGTGGTTGTCGATAGTGCTGGTATCCACGAGAACAACCATCTTCGACAGTAAAACCAAAATGGTCCAAACTCGGTGCATTCCCTAACACGTACTTAGTAAGTGCCGAAAAATACAAGCTACGCTGAGCATCAAGACAATAAATCGTAACTATATCAACGCTCTTGAGTGCTACTTGTCCAAACGTGCGTTCGGATGACGTTATCAGGATCGACGACCCCTCGTCGTCCATGTACTGATGAAAGTCTAATATCAGAGCATTCAGTAGTGGACAGAGTGCCAAGAACTTCAATAATTTGTCGATTTCATCACGCTGACTCAAAAGCAACCTAAGATGGGTTAACTTCGAAAACAAGGTGGATGTGTCGACAACATAATAATCAAACTTTAGGGTTAGGATCCTGACATTGATAATACCTTGGCACAAATCGATATGCTCATTGCTCTGTTGTTGTTGTTGTTGTTGATGATGATGTTGTTGTTGTGCGTTATTAATTGGCCTGGCAAAAGTACGATGAATCGTCACTTCTGCTTCTTGTAGAGTGACCGGTTTGTCACAAAAGACAATAATTGCGGACGATTTATCAGCGCGGACGAACAAGTACTCTAACTTTGGTGCATCAATAACCATCTTTTTGAGAAACCGATCATAAGGTATTTTCATCGATAATTTCTTCAAATTAGGGTTTGAACAATTAACAACAACAACAACTACTGTTTCACAACTTTCATTTTTCACGTGTTTAACCTCGACGGACAATTCCTCGAGCAACGGACACACTGCAATCAATTTACCCAGCCAATTCCACTGCGATGAAACGACACAGATGTCGAGCTTCTTCAAATTAGGAAGCAGGGTGATTGGATCACCGTTGAACCAAAACTCGGGCCTCAATTTGATTGACAACAAAGACGTTGTTTGAACAACACAGGCCGGTGCTTCAAAAGGGTGTTTAATCAATGGAGGGTCACATTCGACATTAAGATGACGGACGTCACGTTGACAAACATGGCGAATCCAAGAATCGAGTAGAGGCTGGTGATATGAGCTGTAGACGTAAGATCTTGAAAATTTGAGAGTGAAAGTATGAATGAGGGGTGAGACGAGTTTTTGCATGATTTGATCGAAAGGGGTGAAGAAATCGTGGGTAAGATTGTCGAAATGGATGGCGATTAAGTGGGTCCAGAGATGATGCCATCGACGGGATAGAATTTCGGTGGCAATGGCAGATTTTAGAGGACGGAGGGAGATGATGTTGATGAGGATGTGGTTAGGGAGGGAACTTAGTCGATCTACTTTTTCTTCTCTCCGTTTTTTCATCAACATATTGTTACACATACAGTTCGTTTGATTTGGGAATTAGGGTTTTAATCTCGGCACCCGTATGTTCTCCGTTAGGCTGAAATTTTGTGTCGACATTTAATATGTCCTGGGACAACTCGACATTTAGATGACGGACGTCACGTTGACAAACTTGGCTGCTAATTCTTAGATATAAACGAGACGGACAATTCCTCGAGCAACGGACATACCCCAATCAATTTGCCAAGCCAATCACACTGCCATGTACAGACATAGATGTCGAGGTTCTTCAAATTAGGAAGCGTAACTGGATCGCCGCCATTGAAGAGAAACGTGGGCCTTAATGTGACCGACACCAACGAAGTTGTTTGAAAAACACGAGTAAGCGCCTCAAAAGGGAGTTCCATGAGAAGAATGGGACAATCAACATCAAGATGACGAACGTCACGTTGACAAACATAGCAAATCCAAGAATCGAGTAGAGCCTGGAGATGTGAGCTGTGGACATAATCTCGTGAAAATTGGAGAGTGAAAGTATGAATGAGGGGTGAGATGAGTTTTTGCATGATTTGGTCGAAAGTGGTGAGGAAGTTGGTGGTAAGAATGTCGAAGCGGATGGCGGTTAAGTGGGTCCAGAGATGACGCCATCGACAGGATAAAGCGTCAGTGGCAATGACGGATTTTAAAGAAGGAAGGTGGGAGATGATTTCGATGAGGATTTCTTCGGGGAGGGAACTTAGTCGCTCTACTTTTTTTTGCTCCACTTTTCTCCGTCGTTTTTTTCACCATCGTCAGAGTAATGTCAGATGTAAAGTGTCTTATTAGAGAATTAGTGTTTTAATTCATGAGTACCTAACTAGTAAATATTCTAGTTTCCTTAATCCTCATACTTTCCTAATTAATATCGGCTCGATTCAAGCTAGGTTTGACATATGGAGCTTGATTATCCAGCCCGTGTAACATGTGTACTAGCTCAACACGGCATGGTGATTGGTGAACTACCTTGCCCATAACATTGCCATTAACCTGATCCGTTCCTCCCCCTGCACGTACGCGTGAAAACAAGCAACACTCGCACTGGAACAAGGCATGAAAACGGTCTCCGGTTCCCTCTCACATAGCATCAGGGATACAGTGACGTTTCTCCAAATTAACCCGCCCGCATCCCAAGCGTGTTAGTGCATACCCTAAATAATTTGGCGTAAAGACATGTATAGTTCTTGATTTATCATGCCATTCATTGTATTTCGAACCCAAAAACAATATTGTACAATTTGTAGGAAAATAGGATTATACACCAGGATATACAGTAGTATTGTACAACAAATGCACAGTTATTGAACGTTTGTGTGTATATATTTACTGAATTTATACGAGTTTCTGGCTAAGTTGTAAGTTTTTGAGCTGAAACATTTATATGATTTAACTCGATAACTTTACACTAAAACTAAAAAGGTTTACTGCAAAACTCGAAACCTTTGTGATAAAGTTCAAAAGCATAAAACCAATTGTACACAAGAGAGATGTACAACTGGTTGTATAATCTTCTCATTGCAATTTGTATAGTTTTTTGAAAAATATATATAGCCCTAGAAAATAAATAAATTAAAAATCATTTGTGATTCCGCCCGTGACCGGAGATCACAAACAGACACATCGATCATTTATTGGCGCCATTTCTAATTACGTACAACACGACTCGACTACCAAATTTACTTACTAATAACCACCGAATATAGAGCACGGAGCTAGACGGAGTATCAAATATCTAATGTATGTCGTCCATTAGACGCATGTTATTAAGTACAGAGTAAATAATAATCGTAAAAGAAGGAAGTTAAGTCCAATATATATAGTAAATAACCGTGTGAATATTACGTAGTACTGAAGCATTATGTTTTGAACATGATTTGTCGTATGAAGTACTCGTACTATTTATTTTTTTGTTCCCTAATTTTCAAATGAAACGGTATAAACCTCTCACATAATGGTGATTATTATTTTGGTTTTGGTGTGTTATAGAGCGAACATATTAAAGTGAGACGGTCACATAAGAAACTTAAGTCACACGTGTTAAAATTCTGATTAATAACATGATAAGTACTCGAGCAATATCACTCGTGTTTGCAAGAAAAACGTGAAAAAAAGGATTATACACCTGGTTGTACAATAGCAATGCAAAGTTGTTTGAGTTGTAAGTTTTTAAGCTTAAACATTTACGTGATTTAACTCAACCGCTCAAAATCTTAAAAACCAATTGTACATAAAATTAAGTAAAACTGGTTGTATAATCCTCTCATTGATATTAATTGATAATGGGCCTATTTAAGCACAGATGTTGCCCAATCAACTTCCATCATTTAAAGTATTTCTAGCAACATGAATCAAACCAAAAGTAGGGTAGTGAAAGACTACATACGGTAAGTATTAAATTTAGGAAACGTACTACGCAGCATCATTGAAATTTGAAAATGTATAGATCAGTTACACTACACCGTAAAATGCCAATTCAATCCAACATTGGCACAAAAAGTTCCGCCCTTGATCAATAACTTAATCACCTGTGAATCTGTGATCACATCGAGGCCTCCTGACAACACAAAACATAAAGGATCAATTACTACTCCCTCCATTTCAATGATTTCTTCCACCTTAAAAATGTCACATTTCTTAAGAAAAACAATAAAATATGTAAAAGTAGAGAGGAAGTAAAGTAATTGGGTCACTTAAATAAAAGAGAAGTTTGGTAGCAAAAAAACAAAGCAGAAGAAATCAAAGAAATGATTGAAAAAGTAAATGTGGAAGATATCAAAAAAAACGGAGGGAGTATTAATTTAGAATATGGAATTATATCATTATCACTGTTGAAATTTCAGTAGAACGCCTAGTATTACTCAAATTTCAATATAATCATTCATATAATCCTCCAACTCGATGATGACGATTTAAAGCAAACTTACTTGTTCAATTCAACGGCCTCGCCTACAGCCATAGGTATGATCTTAATAGCGCCAACACCAACACGAGCCACTTTTTTTTTTTGCCAGCAGTAAAAACATCGACGGTTACATAACGTTTAAGTTCTCAGAACTCATGTTACAACCTTTATTAAGCCTGAAAACATAACTTAAAGAAACATAAAACATAAGATACGGGGTCCACAAAGATGGGATTGTGGACATCGGAATAATGGTCACGACCAAAAGTACCATCTGCATCAACACAGCTAACCTTCCAAAACCGTCGAAGAAAATGAGCTTCAGGGTGCGAAGAACCAGGTGCACTTACGCTCTTGCGAAAAGAGCATAGAAAGAAGAGATGAGATGCGAGACGACGAGGTCTGACCTCGGCGAAGTAAAAACTCCTACACCTGGGAGATTGAATCCTTGGATCATAAAACCAACAGTATGAGAAAATCAGGATGTTAAGAGAAAGTACAGAGAGCACGACGAATCCTTCAACCAAACTCCTATCCCGGATCGCTAAGAAGCGTCATCTTCTGAAGAAGGCAACCCACATCGAACACACAAGAGCCATAACTATAGCTAACTGACAATGGTCATTATTGCTACCAACCTGAACGACATAACTTAAAAAGACAAAGCTACGTCGATCCCGCGAGGGAGATTTATTGAAAATAGTAAAATAACAGCTACTAAGACAAATAAAAGACTTAAAATTATTTGTAGCATCAAAAGAGGAAGAAGTCAAAAGCCCGACCACACTCCAACCACCAACACCCACCCACAATCAATCAATCCAACTTAGAACCCAAGACCAAACTCAGAAATCAGACAGCATAGACGCAAGGAAACCATCAAAAGAAGCTGAAGACAAAAAAACGAGAGAACCCACCTAAAAAGAGAGGAGATCACCCTGAGAACAAGCCCACTACCAAACCATCACAAAACCACTCCAAGGTCGATTTTGTTGGTCTCTTTTGTTTTTTGATTTAACACGAGCCACTTCTAGTTCCACCGCATCACGAACATTAGGGAAATGAGATGGCGCCACCCGGTGGTGCTCAATTTGTGCGTCACTGGAATATAATAATAATTTAATTAATTATTTTTATTTTACTTTTTTAAAACTTAATATTAAATCAATTAGTAGTAAAAGGGTATTTTAGTAACTTTAATTAATTATATTATTTGTAAAAAAAATCTTAGATTCTCCCATAATATTAGTCATATTTGTAAGGAATCGTGGTTAATTTGTTACTAGGTATGGCATAACACACGACAAAATGTTACGAAGAGAAATTTAGTACTATTACTTTGTTATATGATATGATGTCTAGTCGAACGGTTGATAAGACGAATGCCGGTAATTCATCTCAAGATTTGTTGAACGGTATGGTAAATAACGATGAATATTATGCTTCAAGAATAGAATTATAAATAAAAATGTATAAAATATGATAAAGAAACATAATCGTTGTAATTATTAAAATAAATTTGTACGGAGTACTTCGTATAAAAGATTAAAAGATACGAGTAATTTTCATTTAGATGTATATAAAATTACTTATTTACCGTTAAGCGGTTGGTGTAAAAATAAAAGTCTCACTTTTCATTTTCTTATTTTTTAATTATGGTGGCGCCGAGATTCATTGCCACTGGGTGGCGCCCTATCGCTATCCCGAACATTATCCCCCACAACTGTAACAATGCAATTTACAAAATCATAGCAAAGATGCCAACTATATGCAATGAGTATATTTAATCATTGAAAATCATATCAAGTGAAGGCAATGGCGTTGCCGTAGTTACCTCCAAGAAACTCTTGAATGATTTCCCGTCACATTTTACGATCACGTCCTCTTTAATCAATAATAGAATATAATAAACGGGTAATCAACCATCGCTTTAAGGTTTTGGTTGAGTTGGTTCCATAACATGGTATCAGAGCCAGCGTGATAAAATGTCACGGGTTCGAATCTCCACCCCACGTTTCTAAAGTGGAATATTTTATGATGAGACCTGAGTTGCATCCACACTTCAAGCCCAGTGGACATTCGTAAGTAAGAGTTATTCTTTTGACGATTAAAGCCTAAAGATGAGATTGGTGGAAAAAAAGAAGTTTACCTGTTTCACCACAACCCTATAAGATATGCTCGGAAAACACCCGTAAGATGGGTGGCGCACCTCCCTATACTATAACATAGTATTTAGGATCAACATATTAATACGGTTATAATTTTGAAATAAAGCAATTCTCTTTCCACTAACCAAATTACAATTCTCCAAAAAAAAATTCGCCTACTACCATGTGGGGCCTACTTTTGAGTTATTTAATAAAAAATTGATTGGGCTTATATCTAAATTACCCGTGCATATTAACTGTAATCATATGATATGATGTGTCATGGTATTATGATGTGCACAATCTTATCTCATATATCATATACTTTCTCCATTCAAATCCACTTGTCACATTTCATTTTGGCACATTTGCCGAAACGTGTTTTATACTAGATATCTTTCATTTTACATTAGCAAAAATTATAAAAATTTGATATTCTTAATGTGCTCATAAACACGAATCAAACAAAATCTCAAATGACTATATTCTCACTTATAGATTGTCGAGAATATCGAAGATTCCCTTCAAGTGTAAATAGTGTCAAAAAATGAAATGTGACAAGTGGATTTGAATGGAGGGAGTACAATCTTATTATATATATCATACTAATTAATTGATTGATTAGATTATTTATAGTATATTTGATTGATTAGATTATTTAAAGTATATTTGATTAGTATAATTAGTATATATTGTTAATTGATTGATTAACAATATATTTGATTAGTATAATTAACAGAGAAAAAGTGATCATTTTCAAATAAATATAATATCATATACAGTATTTAACAGTATACATAAGGCTAAATATATGCTACATATATGCTAAAATATATTTTATTCCATATATCATACTAATTAATTGATTGATTAATTGTGCAATTAATTGATTGATTAGATTATTCACAGTATATTTGATTAGTATAATTAGTATATATTGTTAATTGATTGATTAACCGTATATTTGATTAGTATAATTAACCGAGAAGAGGTGATCATTTTCAAATAAATCTCCTATCTCCTATATACTAAAAGGATAGGAGGAGCTAGGAGTACGTGTCATAACCTCCGTCATCCGTTTTCCCGCCTAATGTTACTCCTACTCCATAATGGGCTACCTAAACAATGAATGAAACTGTAAATCTCATAAATCTCATATAGGGCTCAATGTAAATATCTAATCACTTTAACTTACGTTAGAGAAAAAATACGTAAATTAAATTTAAAACATATATACTCAGTGTACAAATTGTATAATAATTTTATTTTTAAGAATTAAAAACGACGTGACTAAATTAAATTATATTGAGATGTAATAAAAAATATTCATTATCATCCGGAGAGTGTCAATTGAAAATTTATTTCAAAATGGCATTATTATATGATAACTATAAAAATATTTAACATAAATTGACATGCCAATTTAAATAAAATTTATTATTAATTTATTTAATATTTATTTCTAATGTAAGCCGTGCATTTTGCACGGGGCCTGAACTAGTTAAATCATTAATGGAACAATGTTTAATCAAACACACATACGGAGGGACTTACTTATATATCTTGTAGTGTTCCCAGTATTTTCAAATAAGGCTTATTGGCAGGAAAGGCATGGTTCGACCCAATTCATAATAGGGAAGGCCAATTACTTCTCCAAATAAATTAATTACCGGACCTCCATCACCAGACTTTCGAACTAGCCAAGGATGGGAAGAAATAAATGGGTTAGGCCAACATTATTTTGTACGTACAAATTAAAAATGATTTTTCTAACGTCTGCTCAGTGGGGACACCTTAATATACTAATTAAGAAAGAAATCACAATCATATTATCACGATAAATTGAAATACAAGCTCTTAATTATCATACTTAGACAACATAATGATGATTCATTCCTTAATTAACCTATTAACGGGCACACGTTAGAAAAAGCGAATTAAAAATCGTATGATTTGACATTTAAAGATAAATCTAAAAAAAACTTACCCTCATAGTCAAGGAGCTACACGTCAGCAATTCTCTACGGTTATAGTACTCAGGATCACAAACATTCCATCCTGAAATTAAATACGAGTAACATATTAGTAGTGATATACGAAGTAATGCTTTTACCACAAATAAAAATGGAGATTTAAGGGGAGTAAATTAAAAAGTATTTGAACCTGAACTAGGTACGTCACCCGTGAAATTCACGGGATTATCCACTTAAAAATTGTGTGCGTTGGTTTTTGTAAATCATCCACCAAGTCGTTTGGCGAATATATATACAGAGTAGTTGTCTGAAATTACATGTGGATCGATTTCGTGTTTAATGGAATTAAACATAGTTGAAATGTAGCTTCGATTGCAATAATGATAGTGCCTTGTGTAACTAATATGTGTCATAATTCATTGATTATTTATATAAAGCATATTTCAAGCTAACTTTAAATAGCATGGGTCTTGCTTTCGTAAGAGTGCACCTTTTTTTTAAGCGAAAATAGTAAATTGTGTAATACAACATTTCATAGCAATAAAAACATTTGTGAATGTAAAAGTCAATGCTGATTGTTTGCCTTAATAAATTTATTTGTTATCATTAAGAAAAGTATTATGACCTACATTATGAGGAATCCAAAAAAAATTAATATCAATTACTAATGTAATTAATTGCATTAGTAATTGAACAAAGCCTTTTCACTTACCCTTATGTAACTAATATTTGTCATAATTCATTGAGTATTTATATATAGATTTATTGTTTTCATTAACAAATTTACAAAAACTTTAATTTGGCACTAATTGTTTTTATTAAATGTAATTAATTACATTAGTAATTGGTTTTTTTTTTGACTAAATGTAAATAATTACATTAGTAATTGACCAAAACCTTTTCACTTACCCTTATGTAATTTATATGTGTCATAATTCATTTATTATTTATATAAAGTTAATTGTTGTCATGAAGGAAATTATTGCGACGTACATTTTCAGGAGTAACGATCCTATCCAGAACTTTTATTTAATAATTTGTTGTATTATTATATGTGATATTTGATAATAAGATTTACTGATAATGAATGAAAATTTCATTTGACTTACAATATTTTAATCACAATGTAATACATATCACAAACCTTTCGTTTACCCATAAGTAATTATTTTTTTTCATAAATAATTCAATTTAATTTAGGCGGTAATAAATGTATTGCGGATATTACTTTTCGGATATTGTTTTTGGTTAGAGAATTATGCAAAGGCAGTAATCAAGTATGAAATTGGATTTTTACAAAAAGTTACTGTATGAAATTATGAAAAAAACAGTACATATATGTAAGCAACAAACAAAATGCAATAAGAGTAAATCAGAGCCGAATGGAAAAAATGTAAAAGCACAAACAGTTGCAACATCCTCGTAATCATATTTTGTAGCGAAGCTTCAATATAAATAAAAGCACACTCTTATGCACCCAACATCCGTGATATTTAAAATTAACTTGGAATATATTTATATAAATAATCAACTTAATTATATTCTGAATATATATGCAAGAAATTGAAAAACAAAAACAGCTGTAACCTATCCGTAATTATATTTTGTAAATTTCTTCAAGTTTGAATATATATAAAATCACGCGCTCATGAACACCAAATCCATTATATTTAAAGTTAACCTGAAATGTATATATAATTGGGGAGAATATTTTTAAAATAGAACGGGGAATTTTTGAATAAGACAAATTTATATAAAAAATTAACTGAAACAAAACTGTTATACCTGAAAGCGAGGGATTCGAGACGTTATCAGTGGTTTCACGTAAGGTCACCAAACAACAACAAAGACACCTAAAAAAATTAGCACTAAAAAATTAGAACGCACAAAGAGCAAGTATACAATTGGGGAGAACATTTTTAAAATAGATGGGGAAATGTTTTAATAAGACAAAATATTTATATAAATAATCAACCAGAACAAAATTATTATACCTGAGAAATGAAAAATTGCAGAGTTGATTATTGGCCTCGCATGAATTTACTAAACCAAAACAAATGCGAAAAGATGAAATCAGCACTAAAATTAGAATCAAGGAACAACAATTGTACAACTGAAGAGAATATTTTAAAAATAGAACGGGAACTTATCTATTTAGAATCATGAAAAAACAACACATATATAAGCAACCGAACAAAATGCAATAAGAATGAATCAGAGCCGAACGCAAGAAATTGAAAAACCAAAACAGCTGTAACCTCTTCTTAATTATATTCTGCAAATTTCTTCAAGTCTGAATATATATAAAACCACACGCCCATGAACAACAAATCCATTATATTTAAAGTTAACGTGAAATGTATTTATAATTGGGGAGAATATTTTGAAAATAGAACGGGAAATTATTGAATAAGACAAATCTATATAAAAAATGAACTGAAACAAAACTGCTATACCTGAAAAGCGAGGGATTCAAAACGTGATGGGGAAATGTTTTAAAATAGATGGGGAAATGTTTTAAATGTTTTAAAATTTGGACTAAATTCACAAAATGAAGGAATTTATAGATGATGATGATGATGATGATGATAATAATAATAATAATAATAATAATAATAATAATTAAAAAAAAAAAGTTGCTTAAGCATTTAATGACCGCCACGTGGCAAAAAATTAAATGCCTCAAGAAACCTTTTAACTTTATTTATAGATATGCCGGGAGCAGTGAATTCAAACGGCTTATAGAAATATCTCCCGACTACTACGACGGTATCCCCGCGTTTAACTTTGATCTTATGAGGCTCAACTGAAAGCTTCCGTCAATGTTGAAGTCGTCATCTTTGCGGGTTGAAGAGGGGCATTTGACTTAAACTTAATGATTAGAATATTGTAATGAAAATCATGCATGCAAATTTCACCGATGTAGGATGTTTTATCTGATGAGTAGATAACAAGCTACAAAGCAAATTGAATCTATTGGCCAATTTGGTTGTGAGACTCCATCCTTTTTCAGTTCCTTGGACTTCGATTATGGTTCCGGAACCTTGGGTATTATAGTACATAATTAGCAAAAGTGCTAAGTAATAATATTGATCTTGAGATCTTGAGGTTGTGGTTTCGATTTCGATTTCTATATTGCTTATCGTGTTACCTTACGTTGAAATAAAGTCTTGTTTGATATTCAACGATTATAGAAATAAATCATTTAAGTAAATAGTTTATATTTCTAAATTATGTCAAATAAAAAACAAAATAAACAACATAATAATGATATACTCCGTGAAATATTTGTCACAATTAAATTTCAAAAAATAAATTGTGACAATTCTTTTGATTATCAGTAATTTAACGTTTAAATAAAGTCTTGTTTGATATTCACGATTATAGAAATAAATCATTCAAGTAAATAGTTTATATTTCTAAGTTATGTCAAATAAAAAACAAAATAAATAACATAATAATGATATACTCCGTGAAATATTTGTCACAATTAAATTTCAAAAAACAAATTGGGACTATTCTTTTGAATATCCAAATTACTGAGCATTTGATTACTTAAAAAAAATGAAATTATATTGTACTAACGACCTCCATATTAAAATCGGAACAAGCCTCCAAATTTTATTGGCCGTCTGTTCGTGGTTATACATATTCAAAAAAAATACTTGGTAGTAGTAATATAATACGAGTACCAGAGAAGGAAAGCAGAGAAACGACATATGGTGGTAGTAATATAATACCAGAGAAAGAAAGCAGAGACACAACAGATGGAGAAGCTTTAATTAAAGCTGTCTTGGTATTCATATCCAGTTTCGGTTGCAATCTATGACGTAAAATCGGGGTCGCTGTTTAGCCAACTCTTTCAACTTGTGATGATCGCTTTCCGCTGTATAAATTCGATTACAATCAACGCATACAACAATTCGTTTAGGCATTTTTTATCTACAGAATCAATTGACAAAATTCTAGGGTAAATCAACGGCTAGATACCTGAAATTTTATTAGGCTACCCGACTGGGTGGTCCACGCTTTAATGGAACCGGGCCTTTTTTCTTTATGTGATGTAATGTCCTTAAACAATGGTCCTTCGTTAATAAATCGTGACTTAAAATATTTCTAAATTCGTTAGTCAAAATAAAAATAAAAATTAAATATAATAAGTCAAAATAATTGTATTCTATAAATAATTTGGAAAATCGACAAAATTAAATTAAATTGATTTCTCGATGAGGAACAATAAATATTTTGAGGAAACTTGGCCTAAAACCGTGTTTATAACCAGACACATACCCTTGTAGTCGTAGCACATAACATCACATTGGATTCTACATTGTCGTGACTCGTGAAGGATGGATAGTGTGGACATGACGTAGGTCCACCCCGACGCGGCCACGCGCGGGTTTTGGTAGGCGAATGAATCTCGTGGTGAGATTGTTCTCGGGTTCGAAATTTAAGTCAAAATGGAGTCGCCACCGAATTTTGTGGTTATTCGGAACCATACGAGCCCACTCTATGTCGTCATGGGCTATACACAAAGTAAGCCCACTTCGATTTCAGAGTTCATTGGGCTCGTCCCTTTGCATTGCAATATCGATACCGTTTAAACCGGCTTTCGTATATAGAATGACTCTCGTGTGCCAAGGGTTTCGGACATCCGGAAACCAAAGGTTCTGAGTAAGGGGTGAGGGTACGTGTTGGGAAGCCCACTAAGGACACCCAACCCCGCCCGCACATGGCGGCCTCTACTAAGACATCGTTCGTGTTCGTGTGCGCGCGCTAGTAAAATGATTAAATGATATGCAAACAGCGTTTTCGGGCTAAGCATGCGAGTTGTTGATTAACTACGTCATTTAATGCATCTTGATTCACGTCAAAGTGATTTAGCATGCGATGTTCATTTAAGGCAATAAATGGCAAACATCAAGAATAGAAAACTCGTAAATTACAAATTACACGGGCGGAATACAACCCGGAATTCACAATACAACGAGCAATAAAATAGAATAATTGAATTATAAACAGCAAATGTTAACTAGAAACGGACCCGTATATAATAAATATAAACTAGACCGTAAGTTGTGCAAATGGACGAACTTTAATTAATTACGCATTATATTGCATATTAATCAAAGGACGGAGGTTCGAGACCTAGGTGTGGTGCTAACCCGATCTCGAGCCTCGATGCCTTGTCCCGACTTATCACCTCGAGAAATGGAGTCTAAATTGATTATATGACGGATACGACTAAAGAGTCGTCGACATAAAATTAATAGCGCGAGACCGTCGATCAAAATCGTTTTAAGTGTCGTGATATGCATGAGTTTTGAAAATAGGATAGTCACGTGATAGTCTTTACACGTGATGACTAATGTCGATAAAAGGACGAGGCTTGAAAGTGTGTGTCAAGGCCCTCGGTTTTCTGGGTTACAGGACCCACTCGGTCGAGTCATGGTCTGACTCGGTCGAGTGCGTCCTCAAAAAAGTTTCTGCCCAGTGTTATGGACGCTACTCGATCGAGTGGCCTAAGCACTCGGTCGAGTAGCCCCTCGAAAAAGGGTCTGCCCAGCCTGATGGACGCTACTCGATCGAGTGGCCTATGCACTCGGTCGAGTAGTTCCTGTACGAGTGTCAACTCGTTCATTTTTTGGGGTTGAAAACGACGGTCGGTCGAGTTAAATACAAATATCGCATGATTTGAATTTAACTCGACCTCCGGTGCTATAATCGTGTATATGTACGATTATAATACCGTTGTCGGGATTTCATGAAAACGTTTACGTTAGAAAATTTGAATTAGCAACGGAATGCCTCCCTCTACGTCACGACATCGAAACTAACCCTTTCGGGTTATGTGATGTCGGTTTTCGTGTCAACGGGTTCCGCACTAATTAAAATGGGATTGAATACGTTCAACTACGATTAGTCGCGATCACGTCACGCCCTTGAGTACATTGGGGCGGGGCTCCTCGAAAGGGCTCCACCTCCGTCGTTGCTCGTAAAGGGATTAGACGGACTTTAGGCGACAATTATAGTCAAACGCATCCGAAACCGAGATTTAAATACTAGTATGTATATATACACGGTATAATAATGTTAGATGTTAGAATACGGAATTAAAGTGTTAGTATACAAAATGAAAGTTAGTGTTAGAATACATAAATAAAATGTTAGTATGCACAAAATTAAAGGTTAGTGTTAGTGGTTAGTAGTAGTAGTAGTAGTAATAATAATAATAATAATAATAATAATAATAGTAACAATAGTAATAATAATAATAATAATAATAATTATATATACATAAAAAACAGTAAAAGAGAAGGGAGAAAAAGAAACGGGGTTTGATGACACCCTCAACCTACATGCCTAATGGCCTCGGAAACGAACTCGTAGTAGCGGCGTGTGCGCGGGAGTGTCGAGATATGTAGGGTGTGTTTGGTTAGGGAGAGGATGCTCTCGGGTCTTTGACGAGTTTTGATCTCGAGTTTTGAATGTGTATGTGTTGATTGTGTATAAATGAATGTGTATGAATGTGGAAGATTGAAAGGTGGTAATGTGTAGAGATGGATAAGTTGGCTGAAATTATGATGTAAAAAGTTGAAGAAGAGAGTTGTAGAAGAGTTGTAAAAAAAAGTCTTTTGTGATGGGTGATGATGGGGTTATAGGAGAAACCCCACGACCTAGGGTCACTCGATCGAGTGCCCTAGTGCACTCGGTCGAGTGCCTTCAGAAATGAATCTGGTCCGGTTTTTGACGCTCCACTCGACCGAGTGGGTCAATCCACTCGATCGAGTGGATCAAGCAAATCGAGCTATTTTAGGAAGGAATTGATATTGTTGTTTGTTGTAATCTTTTTTGAATTTGGATTGGGCGCCAGCTTCTAGAAGGTGCACTTGGGCTGGTTTTTGTGTCGGATTCGTCTTTGACCGGGTTTTGACCCGGTCGCCAAAAAACGGGATTTATTTTTGGTGTCGGTTTTGGCCCAAATTAGTCTTATTTTGCTCGGAACGACCCACTGGGCCTGAATTTGAGGTCTGTTTTGAGAGATTTGCACTCCGCTAAATGCCCACGTCGGATACTATTGATTCTGAGTCCGTATTCGAGCATATTAAGTCACGTTGACGTCCGATCATCATCGGGTGTTTTGTCGGGAACTGCTATAGACACTAGCAGGCAAAATGCGGGTGTCTACAGATAGCTATGAGGATACAGTTCCGAATGCAATCTCTTCAATATCGAATTTTCATAACATTGACAATTCTAGCTAGACAACGTGCTAAGTTACATTGAATGCAAGCAACTTGTGATCAAACCATACTCTCAAAAATCACACGATACGAGGGAAATATGGACTACGCTCCATAAAAGATCATTATAGAAGCTTAACTTTGCCTAAAAGTTCATTTTATCTCAGCTCATTTCAATTCACTTCAGTGGCCTAAGAAGCTAAAGTGAGCTTAACTCAACGGGAAAGAACGGAAAGGGAACATTTACCTTGTAACCCGGTGGTGGGAGGAACTAAGCAGTTGAACCGCTTTTCAGGAGAAAGGACACTATCGTTCATGTACTATCTATTGAGAATAAAGATATAGGATAGCCTTTCTGTTATATTTTCCTTAATTGTATATATTATATTTCTAGTATTTTAGTAAGTGTATACTTTGTAGATACTAGGGGCTCGTTTGGTTCACCATGGAAAGATGAGCTTACCGGAAACTTAAATTCACGTGAATTTATATTTCATGGGAATTACAAATATATTGTTTGGTTGTCAGGTGGGAAATGACTTCATGCGAGAAGTTCTACACACCAAGGGGGTTTGGTGAGTAACTTCCCCATCATGGAGGAAATGACAATTCCTGGGAAGTGGCAATTCCCATGAAATGGGCAACCAAACATCATCTCAATTTATCAATTCATGGAAAGTTCTACTCCCCATGATTTAAGACGGCAACCAAACGACCCTTAGGTTACGACTCTTGTATCCTTCCTTAGCTTGTTCACTACTTATATTTATATCGGTTCATTCATTAATACAAATTATTCATTCAAGCATATTTATAAATATGTCTCAATTTAATACTCCATTGGAGATAATTAGTAAGCATCAAAATAGTTGTTCAATTGTATCAATTATATTATGATGTTATCGACCTCTAACTAATGTTATTCACACTTCTAAAAACTCGAATGAATATCGAATGATCTTGTACTTTACTACTCCGTATGATTTTAGTCTAATAAAAGGGACAATTTGTGCATCAATTAGTTGACCAAATAAGTATATTTAGTTGTATTTCATCGCAATATGATAAAGATGGAATAAATGTGTTATATTGACTCATAAATCGCTTTTTTGAAAATTACTACTGTAAATGGATGATGTGTATCTTATTGAGTCTCAATGTATCATTTATGACAAGATACGTTATGGGTTGCTTATATATACGGAGTACATCTTATTAAGGCCTCTGATCTTTTCTTTTTAGTCCATTTTTTTTTATCAAATTACCCTTATCCTACTAGCATTATTTACACCATTTGTCATTGCAATATCCTCTTTAAGTACATTTTGACCCTGATTATTGTATTTTTAATAGGGTTATTTCATGGGAATAATATTAACTATGCGTGTACTTTTTAAAATAATTCAAACTATACGTAATCTCATTTTAATACGAACTACATACGCCTTCATAAACCTCATTTTGCTATGGGTGACCGGCTACCTGTTGAACCTCCCTCATTCAACTCTTCCTCTAACTCTTCTTCATCTGATTCACATTTCGTATTCAATTTTGGTCATTGATAAAAAAAACAAATTTCGAAAATTCATCTTCTATTTCATTTTCAATTAGTCTTATATAACTTATGAAAAAAATATTTTTATTGTAATTTTGGCTTTCACGATGACTGCAACGGACCTAATAAAAAACCCTAGAAAGTTACAACAAGTCACCGTGACCGGTAATAGCAAGTCATAATTTCATACATAGCAAAGCAAGATTAATGAATGCGTAGTTCATATTAAAATGAGATTACGTATAGTTGGTATTATTTTAAGAAGCACACATCGTTGGTATTATTCCTATGAATAATCCTTTTTTAATATTAGTTTAATATCTTTTTTAATCCTTTTGCAAAATAGAAACGTACCCTACCCTTTGAACCTAAGGAGTATGAATTTCGTGTCATATCAAGGAGAGAAAATGACAATACCTTAGTGTCCGACACTACACTCCTACTTAAAATAATCCAATTTACTACAACCACAAAAAAAAAAAAAAAAAAAACTCTCTTTAAACAATAGGTTATCGTTATCTCATCATTCAATTCCTTCAAACTAAAACTCATACACATGGAAAATCAAAACTCCACCCAAAATCATACTCCTACTCCTACTAATAATAATCATGCAATTATGTGCCCTCTTCATCTTCAAGGACACATTAATCCATTCACTAAACTATCTTTAATCCTCGCATCCAAGGGCGTCACAATTACTTTCATAACCTTCGAGCACGTACAACATGAGTTCATCAAAGCCTCGGGTCGTCACACCAACACCAACAACAACCCGTTTGACGGGTTGAGCCTCGTCGGTGACATCCATTATCGGGTCATATCCGACGGGCTACCCGTGGACTATGATAGGACGGGTAAACTAACGGAATACTTGGATTGGTTTTGTGATGGGGGTGTCTACAATCAACTTGAAAAGGCTATTGCAAATATAGTACAAGAGTCGAGTCCTAAAGTTAATGTGTTGGTTTTTGATACGTTTTATCCATGGGCCTCTAAGATTGCTCAGAAGTTTGGGCTTCGTTGTGCTTCCTTTTGGACCGAACCCGCTATCGTTTTTAGTCTATACTATCACGTCCATCTCCTCCGTCAACATCGACATTTTGATTGTCCCGGTAATACTCAAACTCCGTACTATTATACCAACTCTCCTACATGACCGACCATTATTCATATTCATACTCGTATTATTTATTATAAGTATATTTGTGATTGTGTGTCTAGCTAATGTGACCGAGTTTGACGCTGGTTGTTTATTTGTGTTGTTGTAGATGTGAGGAAGGATCCAATTGATTACATACCAGGAGTGAAATCAATTGAGCCAAAGGACTTAATGTCGTACCTTCAAGACAAAGATGCATCAACAAAAATGCATAACCTCATTTTTCAAGCATACCAAGATATTAGATCATTAGACTATGTCCTATGCAACACTATCCTAGAGCTTGAGCCACATACCATATCAACATTACAAACACTATTACCCTTTTACCCTATTGGCCCAATACTACTCTCCGGGCCCACCAAAACCCGTGTCTCGACAAGTATGTGGGCCGAGTCCGATTGCTCCGAGTGGCTCAAGCCCAAGTCAGTTGGGTCGGTTTTATATGTTTCTTTTGGTAGTCTTGCCAATTTTTCAAAGGAAGAGGTTATGGAAATAGCCTATGGTCTTATGGATAGTCATGTTGATTTCATTTGGGTGCTTCGGCCTCGAACCGTGTTAGATGAGTCTAATGGTGTATTATTATTACCACTCGGATTTGAGGATGAGGTTCGTGGTCGTGGGATTATTGTACCTTGGACCGACCAAGTCACGGTACTAGCTCATGAGGCGACTGGTGGGTTTTTGACGCACTGTGGTTGGAACTCGGTACTAGAGAGCATTTGGTGTGAAGTTCCGATGTTGTGTTTTCCCGTGTTCACCGATCAAATCACTAATCGGAAATTAGTCGTTGATGATTGGAAGATAGGAGTTAATTTGTGCAGTGGAAGTACGATCAAAAGGGACGAAATTGCAGCACAGATTACGAGTTTTATGAGTCGAAGTCCTAGAGAAGTTTTGAAGGGCAATATTAGAGAGAAGAGGAATGTTGTGCAAAGTGCAATTGAAGCTGATGGGTCTTCTGAGAAATATATCAATCAATTCTTAGAACAATTGACTAATTAATTAAGTAGATGTTTTATTTCTTAAAAAGTTTTTTATTTGGCAAGCGCAAGTACATTAGCTAATTTATTACAAGAACCAGGAATGTAACATCAATAGTACAACGTCGAGATCTCAATGACCCGACCTAATTAATGATGCTCGACTTGTCAAGCTTTTCGATGAAAACCTTGCTAAAATCCGAGCTGATATTCAGAGAAGCTTGTAGTACTTCAGGGGACAAAGCGTTCCACACCGATGTTTTTCCAGCTAATTCTCCAAGTATAGGCCTACAATCACACACAAACAAAACGAGTACAGATAACCAGTTAAGCTAGTTGACATCTATTTTTTGGTGACGTAATTTAAGAAGACTAAAATCGACTTACTTGGAGGTCTTAACAATAGAGAAACACTCGATCCCTTCGTCACCAGCCCCAATGCAAAATGGGTACAACTTAGGGACACCGAAGACTTGACCAGCCTTCAAGGGAACATCCAAAACCGTCTCACCGGTCAAGGAAACAACTCGAACCCAACCACCCCCTTTCACCACATAACTAATCTGAACCCCTGAATCCCCTGCATAATACACCGGTCCAAACATAGCATTACCCTCAAGCCTTACACAATTCGCCGACATCTCAATCCCTTCAAGACGTGAATACTTCTCATCCGTCAAACTCACGTACGACGATCCCCCATCCAAGTTATAACACAGGGCTTTCGTATCTTTCTCTTTCGACAGTTTTTGGATCGGTTTCATGTCTTCAGGGTTAAGCTTAAAGATTAAGGCTTGTTGTTGGGAGTTGATGAGTAGATTTGCTTGTTCTTGGGTTATGTCAAAGGCTTTGGTTATGGTTTTGGTCGGAAATGCTTTGAGAAGGCCGAGAGGTCCGGTCATGATGCAGTAAGTGAACTGGCCGAGGTCGTTGCTGCTTTCGCCTAGAAACACGATCTTAAGCTCGTCTTTTCCGGGGTTGGACCACCACGAGACACCACCGGCTGGGACCGCTATGACGTCTCCCTTTTTGAGGCTCACCACCTTTTCCTTTGCTGTTCTAGGGTCTACTAGACCCACTACGCCCTCCGTTCCTAAGTAAAAACAAAACGCGCACTTGATCATGTAACCTATTGTCCAGGATACCTGATCTTAACCAGTATGTTATGACTGGACATGTAAATGTGTACGTACCTTGAATTACATAGCCAATCTTATTGCAATCGGCAAAGTGAGGGAGAGCGAAGCCACCAGGGTTCATGACTAGAACAGCGGCAGCAACTCCGGCTTCCTTGAGAAACGGAAAGATGGTCGAGTTCCATACATAATAACTCCCTCCATCTCCTCCGTCAATTAATTTTGTTGGCGACTCTTGAACCGGAGATAAGCTTGTTTCCTTCATTTTTTTTGTTGATCTAACTAAAGCTACCAAACAACGGTAGTTATATATACTCGACGCTACCTCGTGACAATTCCAATGATTGTACCTAGTGTACAAATTCACCAGAGATATCCAATATTTTATTATAACGGGTCAAATATTCTATATTTATGTAAAAAAAATAGCGGGTTATGTACTTTTATATGAAGTAGTATTTTGTTTTTTCTAAGTAAACGAGTCATATTTGATTTGTTATTAGTTTGTGACGGATAATTCCATCATAAACCAGAATTTGCGTGAATTGAATTATTGGATGGAAGCATGGAACAAGTAATTGATTGGGTGTACCATATTTCCAATACTCAACTTGGTACCGACGTACCGTGGTACGTAGTGAACTCATTATACTCCGTAGTAGGGTACGTACTCATTATAATAATATCGTACATTGATGATTGATGTCAGAGATTTGATTGCGATTTCGATCAGTTTGTACAACTTTGTTTGTGTAACCTCAAACTCTATTTAGGTACGATTGTACGAGTACGACCCCATTAACGTAGAGGTGTCCATGAGTTGGGCTCGATGCAGTCGAGCTCATGGTTTGAGGGTCACCTACGACACTCGCGAAGTGTCGTGTTAGATTGTCAATTCATTGTCGTGCTCAAGTACCACACTTTTAGTGTTTTGGTTTGCGTGGTTAAGACGGTTCGTTGGGTCTTGGGTGAGCTAGTTCATACTCTCTCCGTTCACTATCTTTTATCTCATTTAATTAAAGTATTTTTTACAAATATTGATGAAATGAGGTAAAAGATAATGAACAGAGGGGTATAACAAGCTTCATTTACGTCGGATCAACAAGAGGGCAGCATGGATTGAAAACCGATTAGCATGATGCTTGGTGGATAGCACATAGATTATCTTTTACCACCTATGTAAGTATATCCGTTATAAACTTGTGATGGATATTCTCGTTAAGATAAGATTTACTCCCTCCATCTCAAAGAGATGTTCCCACTTGATTATTATATTCCTCACATCGGAATAAAAGTGAGAACATCATAGTGGGACGGAGGGAATACTATTATAGGAGAAACATTTGTTGGTGGATTGGGGGCTTTGGGGCCTATAATCAACTACTCGTATGTAAGTAGTGTACTAAATAGTGTAATAATAACATGGCCCACAAACACATGTACTTTAACTTAACACATGGGGCCTAATATCAACTGCTTTAGTATTTTAAATACTCCGTACCTTGTATGGAGTAACAAGTTAATGTTAAGGGCTCGCTTGAAATGGGTGTAATTATTCCGGGGATAATAGAGCAAAAATGAACTAGAAATGAATGAGTTTGTTGTTTAGTTATGACATTTTATGATGTAAAAGGGATATGAGGGGGGAATAATTGCCCCATTGGGGGTAATGCATTACTTGGGGAGAGAGGGGAGTAATAATTCCCCTCAAATAAGCTACATTTCCTTAATTTTCTCCATTTTCGCTTACCATCATCACCACTTTCCGTCATTTTTTAGTTCATTTTTGCTCTATTATCCCCGGAATAATTACCCTCATTCCAAGCGAGCCCTAAAAGTCAACTATCAGTTTTGAAGGGTTTACTTGAGATGAGGGTAATGATTTCGGAGGTAATAGAGCAAAAATGAATTAGAAAATGACGGAGGGTAGTGACGATGCTAAGCAGAAATGACGAAAATGAGGGTAATCTAACCTATTTGAGGAGGAACATTACTCCCCTCTCCCTCAAGTAATGCATTACTCCCCAATAGGGGTAATTGTTTCTCCCTCTTATCTCTTTTACACCATAAAATGACACAACCAAACATCATTCTCCCTCATTTCTAGTTCATTTTTGCTCTATTACCGCCGGAATCATTACCCCCATCCCAAGCCCTAAGTGTAATTCGATCAATATTGACCTTCTTTAACGATTGAATAACGTGAATCTAAATAATACTCCCTCCGTTCCAACCAGTAGTATACATATTCCTTTTAGGTCCGTTCCAACCAATTGTATACATTTCTTTATTTGTATACTCATTTAATTACTCCCCACCCCATCCAACCCCCAAACCCTATTAAAAGTTGACAAAGGGTAAAATAGTAAGTTCAACATCAAATTATCTCTTTCCTCCACCACCTAAAATCTTGTGCAAAAAGCATATGTATACTATTGGTTGGAACGGAGGGAGTACGAGCAATGCCTTAGGATATGATTTTTTTATTTAATTATGAAATCAACTCAACCAAAACCTTGACAATGGTTAAAAGTCCAAAAATATTTATATACTCTTACACGCCCTATCACACGAATGCCCAATATCCCACTTTTAGAAAGAATGAGCGAAGATTCGAACATGCGTTCTTTGATCGCGTTGACTCTAATACCAAGTTATGGAAACAACACAACCAAAACTGTAAAACTATGGTTGGAAGGTCCATAAATGTGTAGAACGCACATCAACAAATGTGCAAAAGTAAATATTACTCCATAGTACACTGTAAATTTGAATAGAGAAAGTACTACGTAGTTTATAACCACAATCTATTTAAAAGGTCTGACAAAACAATTATTGCAAAACCGTTTATACATTGGATCATCGGATGGAATAGCTAGAGTTGGCAAACTGGGTCGAGCCCATCTAGGTGGCCCGGTCCGGCACGAAAATAAGCACGGCCTGAACCGACAAGGTGATGACGTGGCGAAAAGTACGGGCACGGAACGAACGGTCTCAAGTCGGACCGCGACGCCAATTTGACCCAGCACGAGGCATGGTTGGGCCGGCACGACTCTAAATCCCAAAAAAATGAAAAATCCTGAAAATTTTGTCGGGCACAACAGCCCGGCACGACTTAGGCACGATCGGGCCCGGGCTAAGAACCGTGCCTCGACGCATGTTCTTAGAGTCAGGAACGGCCCGATACGACACGGTGGGCCTGCCAGACACAACTGAGCCAGGCTGGATAAGCATGAAGCATGACTGGGCCGGCATGTCCGGATTGCCAGCTCTTGGAGTAGCCTTGTAAAACTAGACACTTGTAAGATATTCAATGTGGCCCATTAGCTCAGTTGGTTAGAGCGTGGTGCTAATAACGCCAAGGTCGCAGGTTCGAGACCTGCATGGGCCATTTTAATACTTCTTTCTTTTTTTTAAAATACATTTTCACACAAAACGTCATCACTGCCGTATTCCAGCTGACTTTTCCATAATTTCAATCTTCTTCCTCAACAAAAATTCATCATTCAATTTGTCCAATTTCACACACTCTCAAGTCTCACCTAACAAACTTCAAAGTTTCAATCTTTGACCCCAAAATCAATTGATCAATCAATAATCAATGGAGTTGTTCAATCTAGAGAAGCATTTTGCATTCTATGGTGCATATCATAGTAACCCAATTAATATTATGATTCATATGGTGTTTGTTTGGCCAATTTTGTTTTCTGGGTTGATGTTAGGTTATTATTTACCAATGGTGTTCTTCCCTAATTTTGGCTTGTTCTCAACTTTTGTATTTGCTATCTCTTATGTTGGTATGGATATAAAGGCTGGATCTTTAGCTGCTTTGCTTTGTTTTCTCTGCTGGTTTGGAGCTTCTTCCCTTGCTATCACTCTTGGCTTTTCTTTCACTTGGAAGGTAAATTTTTTTTAGGGTTGTGAGTTTTAGGTTGTTTTGATTGATTTAATTGAGATTTTTTATGCTTTTTTGTTCAACCAAACGTCCATTTAGTCGCATTACAATAGGTGAGTTATCTTTCACTTGGAAGCTGGAAGGTAACTTTGTTTGAGTAGTTGTAGGAATTTGATTTTTGGGTTGTTTTGATTCATTGAATTGAGATTTTGAATGTTTTATTTTACAACGAAGCGCTTACTTAGTCACAGCACTTGAATGCATTGTCCATGATACCTCCGTCTTAGGAACTAGACTAAGACGTCTTGGGTTTCTCTTGAAGGGTTTTATGTGAATTTGATTTATTGATTATAGGAATGTGATTTTTTGAATTGTTTTGATTGATTTGAGTGTGAATTGATTTAGTTGAGATTTTATATGGTTTCTTTGTTGAATGTTTGTGCAATGGATTTGTCTAGAAGGGTTTTAGTTAGATGACCTAAACTGTTGTTGGGAGTAAAGTTGTGTTGTTGTGTATTTGGCCTTTGGTTAGATAGGGTAAGTGAGTTGTTAGCATTGTTTTTCTGATTTTGTAATGATATACTCCGTATTAAAGTATCCATTTAGACTCGTGATTTAAACCCCAAATCATTTTTTTTGTGAATTAGCATTTGGTAGTAAGTACACCTATTGGTGTTGTTGATGGTACATGTTTAATTAGTTTAGATTTCGCTTTGATATTGTGATATGCGATTAGGTTGTATGGTGGCAAAATATGGGAGTATATAGCGGTGGGGTGGAGTGGGGTTAAGGCTTGAATTCATGTTGTTGGTTGAGTCTTTCACTCGGAAAGGCGTTTGCATGATATAGTGGATGCTGCTTACGGTGCATGGATGTTTGCATACCAATGTGGTGAATATGATTGAAAATCATTTATCAGGCTTCAATACATTTATATAATTATAGCAGCTTTCAAATGGTTCAAATTCATTCATTCATCGAAATATTGTTTGGGGATCTAGTGAGCTATTTTAAGCAGTCGTTACTTTCTCAGAGATGGTCACTTGTCGGAGTTGTCTCCTTGATCTTTTCAGCCACTTAAGTTCGTTTGTTGTTGTTGTTGTTGTTGTTGTTGTTGTTGTTGTTGTTGTTGTTGTTGTTGTTGTTGTTGTTGTGTGTTCTCATATTTTTCTTCGATTCATAATTTATCGATGCTACATGGCCAAGGAGAGCAGTCAGGCTGTCATGCAACACCAAGGGAAAGAAAGAAAGCCAGTGAGATGTTCTCATGTTTCTTTTTCCAAGCTTTCTTCCTTCTTTTCCCTTTTGCTTTCCTCCTCCTCCTCCTCCTCCTGTTTCAAGTTGCCAAAGACGTGTTGCAAATCCCCGATATTCCTTTCATCTTTTTCAGGAGTCCCCTGTATTTCAAACATAAGAGTATCCGTCAGTCAGACACCTTAGATATGTATCACCATAGATATGATATCTGTATTCGAATCTGAGAGAGATTGGTCATCAAAGCTGACGACTCATGATTTGCTCAACGTGTAATATATTCATTTTGTTGAAATCAATGTGTGCGTATCAGATTCATGATGTTCTTATGTTTTAGTAGTAGTAACTTTCCAGTTGGCCTCTGTTATTTTACAGGATGGATTCATAGAAAACATAGGCAGGATACATCTTTAAAATTTTACTACAAAACTTTTGTCTCCAATGTTTGATTCCCTTCCCGTCTATGGAGAAAATTACAGTTTTATCTGTCGTGTTTTTAGTTTTTACGTAATTGTTTGTAGATTTAGAAGATACTTCGACTAATTATGGTCACTGTGCCCCTATTTCAGGTTGTTTTAGCAGCTCAACTTTTATGTTGGACAGCTCAGTTCCTTGGTCACGGAGTTTTTGAGGTGATTCACTAAGCAATCCTTTTCCAAGAAATGGCTTATGGTCGGTCACACAAATGATCTTTACATGTCGTTTCTTACCCTTTTTTATCGATTTTATGGCAGAAACGGGCCCCTGCTCTTCTGGACAATCTCCTACAAGCGTTCTTGATGGCTCCATTCTTCGTTTTGCTCGAGGTATATGCATTTCAATACCGTCTTCAATCATACCAATAACACACTTGATATCACAAATTCAAGCTTACATACATCGGATGTGTATTGTACTATCTTTTGCAGGCTCTTCAGTTGTCAGTAGGGTACGAGCCGTATCCAGGGTTTCATGCAAAGGTGAAGAAGATGGTGGATGACAATATCAGAGAGTGGCAAGAAAAAAAGCACAAAAAATCATATTAAAAGTCTCGCGCATTCAAACGACTCGAGTTCCAGCATCTACATATAACCATCAACGAGTCTGTAATTCTGTAAATCGTTAACTCCTGGAAAAACAAAACAAATATCGTTGTGAGCATGCATATTGATGAACTTCAATCCTATGAACGCAAAATTCCTTGGATAGATTTTTCGGGGAATCGTCTTTGAAAACATTTCTTTGTAACCCTATTATTAGCTATGAAATAAAGTAGGGACTAGGGGTTAGGATTTAGGTAGAGTTAATTACAAAAAGAAAAAAATTGAAGGTTATTATTAATGTTTGATATGGGAAAAAAAATGGCCCATGCAGGTCTCGAACCTGCGACCTTGGCGTTATTAGCACCACGCTCTAACCAACTGAGCTAATGGGCCATGTTGAATGTTATAAACTTCTTTTGTATTTTATGTATTACATTCTCTATACAGTCCGTACGTGATTGTCAATGTCATTGTCTAAATTTTGTCTTGCCTACAACAAAATGTTCCGGATGTTGGAATTTAGGTCAAGGTCCATTTTTTTGTGTCTTGAAGATATTTCTTATAAATACTTTATTAATAAAAATGATATTTTTTTAGTACTCGTATTTTATTGAGTGTTAAGAGGGGTACGGATTATTTGGCATCGTAAAAGAAATTATGATAACGAGATCAGAATTGAGAATTGAGAATTGCAGAATATAATTTCGAAAAGTTCTTTAGGTGTAAAATTGTTGGAACGTGACTGATGAAAATCGTGTGAGATCATAAATTCATAATATCTATGACTATGACGGTATACTTGTGATCCGCTTATTGAGCTTAACAATAATGAAATTTGAATATGTAAGTACTTATGTAATTAGTGATAAATCTAGACTTAGTTCATCAACTCTAACTAATGAGTTAATTCGATGTTATTTTTACTTCTTAAGACCGTACCTAACATAAAATTCATGCTACCTAGCCTTAGCCTGTCTTAAGACTCCTAAGTCCTAACAAAGCGTCTTGTATCCTTATTTTCTTCGTTTAAGGACCATAAACTCAAGTGAGTAGATCAGAGTCTGAGAAATACCCCGTACAAATTATGCCAATCGAAACACCTACTAGAAAAGTAGACACAATACGTGGTTAACGAATCATCTAAACCAAAACCTTAAGGTGATGGTTGAGATCTGTTTTATATTATATTACGTCCCCTCACTCGAATGCATGTCCATCGGACTTGAAGAGTGGTTAGTGTGCATAGGCTCCCGTACCATGTGCTAAGATTTCACTTGAGAGTTCGAGATATTGGGGACCGCCAGGATTCGATCATTAATCTTCGATTCCCAAATTCGTATCACCCCGATCGATAAGATCGATGTTTAATCTTAATCATAGAATAATGAGTCACATCCAATCAAGTAGATAGCTAGTTTGGTTTAATACCTAAAACAAAGTACATATTGATATTGTACTCCATAATCATAATCATAATTCAAATAATAATTCAATATTAGTATTGTTGAATCAAATCATGGTACAAAGTTTTAAAGCCCATTAAACTCAAGACTTTTTAGTAATTAGTGGTACGTGATAGAAAGGTGTTAGACGACTTTCCATATACGGTTTATGTTTTTTTTGTCAATATTACTATTCATTTTATGTGTGATAATCCTATTACTAGGGGGGACGCACCCTAATTAATTTTTTTCAAAACATTATTTTCAATTAGCCCTTTTAATTACAATAATTATCGCCGTGGTGCCAAACCCGCCTCCCTTTATTATATATGAAAGCGATATTGATGATTTATTTAGGGTTTACACTTAACACCCTAACTCTAAGTTGTGTAGTACGGACTACACATGAAATGTTTTGATAATATAAAATCAATTTTTAATAAATTCATCGAACGTGAGAGTAGTTAGACATACGGAGTAGTATACAAATCAGTCGAATCGCTAAGTTTTTCCCAGGGAAAATAAATATAATCTTTATTTGAATTATAATTGATTGATATCGTGGTTTTACATTTATTATGGTGTCATCTTAAATATTTGGTTGAAAAAACTATGAGCTATGATATTAGATTAGAACACGTAAATAATATTTGGACTAAGAAGATAGAATGGACGTAAAATTGGACTAAAATCGTTGAAATGGTACGGTAGAACAGCTATAAATGAGTCAATTGCTATATCAAGGCGAATCCGTGAGTAAGAATAAGGTAAAGATGAGTCAGGACTCAGGAATACGTATAATTGTATTGTTTGTGCCAAAAAAACAATTGTATCGAAAATGTCTTAGCCTAGTGGTTAGGACTAGGTGTTCTGGGACAGTAGGTCTCAGGTTCGAATCCCCCTATATTGTAATGCGATTAAGTGCGCTCTTCTTTGAACAAAAAAAAACAATTGTATTTTACCAGAAATAATAAAGTACTCACTCGTAGTTCTGCTATGAAACAGTGTCACGGTAATTGTATTGTCTGATCAGTAATGCGATTAGGTGCGCTCTTCGTTGAACCAAAAAAAACAATTGTATTTTACCAGAAATAATAAAGTACTCACTCGTAGTTCTGCTATGAAAAGGTATCACGGTAATTGTATTGTCTGATGAGAACTCTCACGTTGAAGTGATCATAAATTAATAATCAGTTCTAGTGAGATATATGCTTCGCATACAATTATTGTGAGACCGTCTTTCAGAAAATTGTGGAGTAAAATATTTATGCTTGTTTCTCGCCAACATCTCCGGTGTAAAGCATCACAATTCAGAAGTTACACGGCTCACCATTATTCTAGGGAAGAAGAGTTTAAAACAATAAGCACCAATTAAACGCGTAGTATTAGTACGGTGGTATGTGATTAATTAATAGGGTTTTGATCATTTGTGTATTATTTAATATTTTAATCGAAAGTATCTAATTAAGACGGAGGGAGTAATTAGTTAATCGATAGATAAGAGGTGTTATATATACTTTAACCGGAGGTTTTGAGTTTAATTAAACCATAAAAATACTTTATTTTAAAACTCGTAATAGAGGAAGTATTTTATCATCCTCGACTACTCGCAGATAATCTCAATGACATAGGATTCTGATCATTTAAAACGAAAACAATATAGAGTAATTTTTTATATTATACGGAATACTAAAAGTGCATATATTAGCTAAATACTTCGTAACGGTCATTTGTTTACTTTTGATTAAGATATTTGTGACAAAGAAAAAACAAATAAACAAATTATTGAGACCGAAAACATATAACATATAATGTATTCGTGTGGACATGATGTTGCTAAAACTCATTATGTCAATAGACTTTTTGCGTTGTTGAAATTCATTCTCGTTTCTACGCTCTCACAGTAATTCTGTAATGAGACGATCTCGCAGTAATATTTTATCGGAAAATTGTAAGGTAATCTAATTGAATGGGAGTTGTGACCTTAATTACTTGTAATTAGCACCAATAATAATCACAAAAAATATATGGACCATATCAACTATCCTCACCCTATAATAATGTGTGTATGAGTAACTAATTTGGTTTGCTTATTATGAAAATAAAAGATGATGATGGCCAAAAACAATATGAATTGAATCCCAATCTTAGCTTGAAGTTAAACAGTCACTTATCAATTGAATTCAACACTAAAAAGATTGAAAGCACACTTTGAGGGCTAAATGGTCAAGATAACTTTGAAAATACTATGCCACTTTAATTAATTATATTACCCTGATAATGACATTCAATTCAAGTTTCTACTTTCTTACAAAAATATAAGAATAATCGATGAATATTCTTTAAGATCGATATATCTGTCTTAAGATTAAAATAAAATGGATGGTCAAATAACATCACTTAGTTTGATAAAAATAAATTCTTCATTAGTTTCTCGTGCATATTACTTTTATTTCATCTGACCTAATCAAACCGTTATAAATTTAAGACCGATAAAATTATCTTAAACAAAACTTTGTGAAAAATAATTTGGATGTTATTATATTGGCTTAGAACAAGGCTTGTTTTGGAATTATCCTAACTTGATGGAATTTAGTTTTGGAATTATTTATATCAAAATGAACCAATAAAAAGTGTTTGGAAAGCTTCCTCCCTTTTGTCTTGGTCCATGCCTTATTTTACCATCAATTTTTTAACTCCACCAATTTAGCTTTAATTCATTGAATAATTAATCAATGGACACCAAAAAGTCAAAATTAATTTTTTTTGTTAATTAAACCAACATTATTTTCTTTTTAAATCTACTCTAAAAATGAACTCGGTATTGTTTGATTTGATCATATACTCCGTAATTAATTATTACAGCTACATGTATATATATACTATGGAGTACTCCCCTCAAAAAAAATACTACGGAGTACAAAATTACACTTCATGAACCGATGTACAAAGTACTTTTCTTCTAAAGAATTCTGACACCGTATGTACTAATGTTAATACTAATTACGAGTATTTTTTTTGGGTACAGAGGTATAATACTGAGTAATTAATAAGAATAGAGAAAAATAATACTCGCTAAAGGGCAATTTTCCACGAGAAATAAAAAATATACAGCTAGAAGCTACGCTATAAGTAATAAATTAAGTATAGTATTAATTAATGTATTATCATCACTAATTCACTATTATTGAAAGGTAATCAGTCACCAAAGATTAAATAATTTAAATTTAATAGTAGTATGATTTACAGGTGGCAATACTAACCAGCAAACTAACAAATTGGGGGTGTTTGGGCCGTGATGAAGATTGTTATTGAAGCCACTTTCTGATAGTGGACGAGATTGTGACATTATTACTTCTTTCCCTTCCTCGGATCATTTTTTCGGACCGTCTCTTACAAGATTCCGTATCTTTGTTCAACATAATACGAGTATTAAACTTCTTATAATTAATAATTACCTTATACGGAGTAATTTATTTTTGTGATATATAAAGTTATATATGACTCGATCTTACATGTGAATTAGCTTAATTTGTGAGTTTATAAGAAATGATACTCGTGGTATGTGGTTTGAACCTCATCAATAACGTCATATTTACCCTCGTGAATCGTGACACTTCTTAACGAAAAGGGATTATGGACTCGTGTTATTACAAGTATACCCCTCAAAGGTGAACTCAAACTTCAATTTCAAGGCTCCAAAAACTTAAAATCAAGTGAGAAAACAAATGCATACACTTGTCCTAAACCCAAAAACTTGACGTATATCGGTTAAAAATCTGACTTGATCCGTAAACGACATGGATGATGGATCCCAAATATATAGATGGTCCAAACATGACCTATAACCTGAATTGACCAACATAACTAATCCAGCCCAAATTAGATACACCAGACGGGCAAAAACCCAACTCGACTTGAACTTGATCCGATTTATCTAAAACCAAAAACATTAACCTAACCTGAACTCAACTCGACTCAGTTGACCCGTATATCAGACCTAATTTACTATTACTACGTGTACTAAAACCCAAAGGGATTATGGTGAAAGGGGTTAAAAAAATGTTGATTGCAAATGGCAATGTTTCCTTGCATCCCACGTCTCTTTCTTCCTTGGCCACCAGTATTTAGGGACGTGTGCTACCCAATTATGCACAAAATTTATACCACCATTTTCTTCTCAAAATCCAAAAAAACAAAACTCAAAAAAATAAATCAAAAACTTCTAACAAAATTCTTCCGATCCATATTTTCATAATTTTCCTCATATTTTCATCATTTTCCTCACCTAAAGCTTAAATTTTGTTCAATTATTATAATTATTTTTATACGTACAACATTGACTTTTCATCAAATTAAATGATAAAAAACCCACTTGTTTAATTACTACTACAACAAATTTTTCCATTATTTCTTAAGCACCGTCCTTCCATTAAATTTGGTGTTGAAATTTTAGCAGTTGTTGCTTCATCAAATACTCTCTTCAGACAATAAGTAGTTAGAGAAAAAAAAATGGAAAACATGGAAATTCTTGTACGAGACGATCATGATCATGATCATGAACATGAAGCGATGGATTTACCACCAGGGTTTCGATTCCATCCGACCGACGAGGAGTTGATCACTAGTTACCTTTACCCTAAGGTTATTGACAGTCAATTCAGTGCTAGAGCTATTGGTGAAGTTGATTTGAACAAGTCCGAGCCTTGGGAATTACCTAGTATGTTTAATAATCATCCCTTCGATCTCGAGTTCTCGACAATAATAGCTATCCACCTGTCGTAGATATGATTTAATTTACGAGTTTAATGATTTTTTTTGTATGTGTGTAGGGCAAGCGAAAATGGGTGAAAAGGAATGGTATTTCTTTTGTGTAAGGGATAGGAAGTACCCGACCGGGTTGAGGACGAACCGGGCAACGGAGGCCGGGTATTGGAAGGCTACAGGGAAAGATAAGGATATCTTTAGGGAGAAATCGCTTGTTGGTATGAAGAAGACGTTGGTGTTTTATCAAGGGAGAGCTCCTAAAGGTCAGAAATCGAATTGGGTTATGCATGAATATCGTCTTGAGGGTAAAGCTTCCCTTCAGAATCTACCTTCTCATGCTAAAGTAAGTCTTCATTCCTGAATTTTAATTCATCGGGATTGCTAAAGTTTGTCACTTTCTCTGGTTTTGGTTGTATGTGGAACATAAAGGATTACGAATTCTTCGAAACTCTTTTGTGAGGTTTGGACCGGTTCATATGAAATTACAAATTCTTTGAAAATTGGTGAAATTGTGCTTTGAATTCAATTCATGAATGACCACTCGTTTCAATTCAATTACTTTATTGAGTTATATTAATATAGGATTTTTAATTCAATCGGGATTAGTGAAGTTTGTCACTTTCTCTAGTTTGGTTGTATGTGTTCACATAGAATTACAAATTCGTCGAAACTTTTTTTTTTTTTTTTTTTTCCTGGTTTAGACCGGTTCATATGAAATTACAAATTTTTTGAAAATCGATGAAATTATGGTTTGAATTCAATATCACAAATGAGTAAATGGCCACTTGTTTCAATTCAATTACTTTATTGAGTTATATTAATATAGGATTTTTAATTCATCGGGATTAGTAAAGTCTGCCACTTTCTTTGGATTGATTGCACTGGTTCACATAAAAATTACTCCGTACAAATTTCTTGCATCACTTTGCCTTGTTTGGACTAGTTCTTACAAATTCTTTGAAAATCGATAAGATTATGCTTTGAATTCAATATCTTTATTCAGTTGTATTAATACATGATTTTTAATTCATCGAGATTAGTTAAGTTTGTCACTTTCTCTGGTTTGGTTGCACCGGTTCACATAAAAATTAAAAAAATTCTTTGCAACACTATCTTGTTTGTACAAGTTCACATGAAATTACAAATTCTTCGAAAATGAGTGAAATTGTGCTTTGAATTCAGTATTGCAAATTCCTAAAGTAAATCAATGAACACTTGTTTCCCCTGAATTCCTCTGTTTTTCTCTGTTTTCCCCTGTTTTCAGTTGTAAAATTCTGACACTAACATAGTGATTCAATGGTGTTTGCAGAATGAATGGACAATCTGCAGGGTATTCCAAAAGAATGAAGCAGGAAAGAAACTCCCTTTTCCGGGGTTGACAGGACCGCAATCATACGAAACAGAGTACAGTAATCCTTCAGGAAACTTGCCACCATTAATGGAAAGCTCACCTTACAACAACAATAACAACAACAACAACACAGCAGCTACAACTACTAACAATGGTGTGTCACGCGTGCCCTGCTTCTCCAATTCCATGAATATTTCAACTAATTACCCTCAAACAAGCAATTACAACAACACTGATCAACTAATCTATGATGGGTATTTGAGTAATCCATTCAATTCAATTCCTTTGAATTCCAATTCCAACATCAATTATTTCCCAAATTATCAATCTCAAGCAAACCCTAATTATGTAATGTCCGAAGATGCTCTTCTAAGATCGATTCTTGGGAATCATGGAAAAGAGATGAAAACAGAGGTGGTTAATTACAGTGCATCACAAGACACTGGCGGTGGTCTAAGCAGTGAAATGAATCCCGAAATATCGTCTGTCGTTTCGAGCTATGGTATGGATCGGAGGCATGTCGATTGTCCGTCAACGTCCGGTGGGCCCGTCGATTTGGAGAATTTATGGAATTATTGATGGAGGAAGGAGTAGGATGAGAAACAGGGGAGAGCAGGGTAAATTAGGAGGAAAAGAGGGAAAAAAAGAAAGAAAAAAAAAAACATTTTTATATTTCCACTTATATTAATGAAGTTGTCAAATAGTCTTAATTAAATGTATAGAAAATTAATGCAATTGGAATTGGGATAGTGATTGAATTGTATTTTCTGTAGTATAATAATAGTATAGGATATAAATAATTTCAATTATTTGTTCATCTTGTTTTTTTCTCTTATTGACATAGTCTTTCAAATTCTTAAACATTTTTTTTTGTTAAATATGATTTAGGATTAGATTCGTATCGATTAGATTATATTTGTTCGAATTAGGAATGGATTGGATGTCTTAAATTTTAATATAACAATAATTTGATGGGTTTGTCATTTGTCTGCTTCTGATTGGTTTACAAACCTCACATTGATATAATATCGCGTGTTTTACTCTCTATCAAGCTCATACATAATCCATATTAAGTAAAAAAGAACATGAAACACGTCAACAAATTAGTAGTGATCATTTATAAAACACTATATTGTGTTCGACACCCACATCCAAGTTCTAGTAATATACTCCTAACCATCTATTTGCTTTAATTTGCAAATTTCACATTAACAGAATATCGCGTGTTTTACTCTCTAATAGACACATATAATATTACATATTGAATTAAAATCGCGAAACACGTTAACAAAAAAAGTCGTGTCGTTCATCTATTCGACTTTATATCATGCTCGACACCTACATCTAACTCTTAGTACTAGAACGGTCTATTTACCTTGCACTCTTCACAATGATAGAATATAGTGTGTTATACTCTCTATCAGACACATACAACCTTTCATCCTAAATAAAAAAAATGTTGTCAAAATGATCGTGTTCATCAATCCAATCACACTATATCTTGCTCGACACCCGCATCCAAGCAAGTCTTAGCATTATAACAATCTATTTAATTACGGAGTACTTTGCAAACTTCACAATAACAGAATATCGCGTGATCTACTCTCTAACATACACATATGACAATCCATTCTAAGTAAAAAAAAAATGTTGTCAAAATAGTCATGTTCATCGATCAGACACAATATATATCACGATCAACACCGACATCCAAGTCTTATTAGTATCTATTAAAATCGTCTATTTACCTTGCAAACTTCACAATGACAAAATATCGCGCGCTCTATCCTGTAATAGACACACATACGTCCCACCATCGAAAGTATAAACAAAAATATATTGACAAAATAGTCATATGATCATTGATCTGACACTATATCATACTCGACACTCACATCCAAGTCTTAGTACTGTAACCCTTTATTTACCCTTGCAAACTTCATTGCGACAAAATATCGTGTAACACATATGCCCCTCCATCCTAAGCACTAAAAAACAGATAGTCATGTTTATCGATCTGACACTATATCATGCTCGACACCCACATCCAAGTCTTAGTACTAGAACCATTTATTTCGCATGCATACTTCACAACAGCAAAATATCGCACGTCGTTCTATTCTCTAACAGACACATACGTATATACGTCCCTCCATCCCAAGTACTAAAAAACAAGAAATTAAACACGTTGACAAAATAGTCATGTCCATCGATCATTGCTCGAGAGTCAAGAGTCGAGACCCACATGCATCCAAGTCCAAAGTACTATAAACCATAAACACAATTTGTAAGGTTAAATAATTCTCAATGTTGAGATGGATGGATGTGGAATGATTTGAGCCTAATGATGCACTAAATAGGTGTTGGGAGTACTTTCCAGTTATATAGGTTACGAGGGTGCTGAGATTAATGTGTTGTTACAATCCTTAAACGTCTTTTTCTTAAGTCTAATATCATATCATATCATAGAAATGCATGAATCTACACACATCATAGGATAAAGTTTGGTGAAAGGACCATTTTCATGAATTGCTCTCCTTTTGTCCTTATTCCCTCCTCAATTTAATGGAGAAATTTAAAGGTACAGTTGTCCTACAATTGAACTACTCTTACTCATTACAACTCTAGCTAACATCACATTATCATCGTCAAATACGGCTGGTCTCTCTTAAGATGGATTAACGAATTAATTATGTAACATCACACGTGATTAACGTCACGTGTGTTCTACTTTTGTCCAATTCATTGTATTTTACGCGTTATAAGATTAAGATAAAGAGATATGTATGCCACGTACAGGCCAGGTCTTATTAAAGAAGAAGAAGAATATGTGAACTTTCAAATCATCCCTCCATTTAATATTTGTCTTCCTTCTTTTATATTTATCTTCTTTTACCTTTTTTGTAAAGGATTGAAAGGGAAGGATAAATGAATGAATGTGTGACATTAGAAGCTAAGATAGAGAGTACTTGAGGTAAGTGCTTGACTAGTTTGATTAATTAGAGCCAACAACTAATTAATTAAATGCGCTACTACTCACTTCTGGTAAAGTTATCAAACTTTAACCATCTACGACTATATTCTTTCATGCTGAACGGAATTGAACTGAATTTAAATTAAAAGAGATTTAATATATAACTTACGTTATTAATTTAATGAGGTTGAAAATAAATAAATTAACTAGGTGCTTTTAATTGACTAAGACGACAAACTAAAATTAATGAAGTTAGACTTAATTACCTTAACTATACTACTTCGTATTATATAAGGATGAAAATTATTACGGAATTACTTTTTTCCTAACGAAGTTTTATTCCATTTAACAAATTTTCTTAAAAATTTTCATTTATGCCCTTGCTTTATACAAGCTCTCTAATCATTCCTTCTAATTTTTGATCTCTACAAAAAAAAATTGATTAATCAACCGACCTATTGTGAATTCAACTATACATCTTAGTTCTCCAATTAATGATGGAGTAATATTGCTTTAAGTTTTAACTTTTGTCTTTTTTAATCAATTTATTGTAAAGTTCATCAATTAGGGTTTGGTGATTGATTTTAATTTAGGGATTTTTTTTAGGGTTTATGGATCTTGTTTTTTGATATTAGATTAATTGATTAATTGATCGATTAAACAAGTGTTTTAAGGTTTGTATTTCATTGCACCCAAGAATCTCGAATGTAACTTTGAAAATTAAGAAAAAAAGAAAATGATGATGTTCAATTTTGTTACAGAGAAAATCCTACATCACTTTTGAGAATGACGAGGAAATGACAAGGGCAAATTCGTAATATGTCGTTAGAATGGAGTAAAAGTTCGTTAGGAAAAAACACGATCCTATTATTATTTGGCTGAAAATAAACTGGAAAAAATAGAGCCAAAGTTGAAAAAAAAAATCAAAATACAAGTTGGAGTAGGGGGCGGTTGGTAAATGGCATATCCGCCAAAAAATAGCATATTGGGAGCCTTTGACTGACCAAAAAATATGCTAGCTGATTATGGTGTTTGGTAAATGACATTTTGTAATGGCATATTGGGATCCATTATGTCGTTTTGCAATATGCTGCTCCTAGCATATCACTTTGATTTAGCGGATTGAGTTAGCGGATTGATTTTTATTTTATTTTACTTTTTTTTCCCTTTGCAAATCTTCTAACCCTATATTAGTTATCCTAACTCTTTCTAATTAGTTGAAAAGTACGTTTTCGTCTTCCCCTTGATTTTTTATGCTATCACTTTGATATACAATGACTTTATGCACCCTATATTTCATGTTTGGTTATTTCGTTTGAATCAATTATTTATAATCTCCGGTCGAAATTTCATAAACTAAAAAAATATCCAACTCTTCGTGATAATATTTGTTCAACTTTAATGACTACATTGGCTAGTAGAATAGATCGAAAGTATTTTTTAAAGTTTTTGGTGTATATGTTGACGTATATTTAATCAAATATTTGTTGATATCCTTTTTTGTCATTTTACAAAGCAGTTAAAGAATCAGCTAATTTAAAACTGCTAATAACCAAACAGTACAAAAACAATCTACTAATTAAATCTGCTAGTCAAAACTGTCAATTGATTCTGCTAGTCAAATCTGTTTTTTTAATCTGCTTCTGCAAATATTAATCCACTGTTTACCAAACAGGGCCATAATATTACTAAGACAGTAAACTAACATGTACGAAGTAGATTTTTTTATCAAAAAGTCTTTCCGACCAAAAAAGTTATAGATATACATTTTTGAAAAAACACGATCCACATTGTAGCATCTTGGAAACCGCGTAAAAGTAAAATAGGAAGAACACCTATGATGTGAGAAAGTTTACACGGAGTATACAATAGAGCAAAAAGGAACCTTTTGTTATTCTAATTTCCCGAATATTTCATACGAGGAATAAAATGATAATTGTGTTATATAAAATTATTATAAAGTGAATTAAATCAATGATAGTATAATATTATTTCTCGAACAAATTTTTACACGTCCGTCATTTTATACCCTATGCAGTAAAAACACTATTATAATGATTAATTATCCATTAATAATATGTAAAATTTAAGTAACATAGAAATTAATACTACTATGTATTATTAGCTGAGATGTACTAATATATATAATAATCTTAAAAAAAATTAAGTATCTTACAATTTTTGTGTGAGTAATTGCCTCAATCATTACATGTATTTAATAGAGATGGAGTTGGAAACCCTAGAAACAACAAGGTATGTACTATGTATACACCATTTTACTCTAACACAGCCTGTGGATGGAATCTTCTGTGGTATCAATACTTAGTATATACTCAAAGAATCTTATTTACTCCTCATCTTATCCACATTTTACCACTTATTATTTAATTTTATGGTTATTCTCCTAAAAGACGATCTTAATATGGATATTCTAAGATAAATATATATCGTCAGATCAGACCGTCTCATGAAATAATGGTGTTCATTTTAAAACTTCACTATATAACAAAGTTTATTGGTACTGGTTCTTTTATAATCATGAGACGGTCTCATAATAATTCCGCAATAATTATAGAGTGATGACTGTCGCATATAGTAGTGTAATATATACGTCATGATTAATTTTTTTTAATTTCTAATTAATTCCATTAATTTGTCTCATTATATCTACTTGTGAGACATTTTGAAGATAATAAGTTAACAAAGTCCATTGACAAGATATCGTGAAATCGCAAGTTTTACTTAAAAAAACATTGATGTTCCATAGATAATGCATTAATATGTTGAGTTTTAATTGTTGGACAACCATTCAAGTTATCGTGTTAAATTATCCTATACGGAATTACGGAGTAGTATAATATACGTTTATATTACAATAATTATTGTGTAAGACAATTTTTATATAAATTTCGGAAAAAAAAAACTCTAATAAAACTTCATCAACAAGATAAAACATACCGAGGACAATTTTATTTCTAATAAACTTAAGTATATTTTATGTTGATTACATATGCTTACAAATAATATTTTTAATTGGTATAAATAATGGTGTTATCGAAATTAAATTAAAGGCTACCTCGTTAAAAGTTATTCCCCTTTTAATATTATTGAGCCCGTTTATCCATTAATTTAATACTTTTTCTGGCTCAGTCATGTTTCGATTTTGACTAATCTATCTTGAGGTGAGACCGTTTTTATTATAGAAGAATTTATGTAATATTATCATATTAAGAATGAACGTATAAACGAGCTAATATTGCACAAATGACTCAAAAAATCCGACTAAATAATACTCCGTAATTCACAATAATAATTCATAATAATAATTATAATAATAATAATTCATAGTAATTAACCACAAATATAGGCAAAATAAGTAGCCGCGGCAAGAAATCGAATGTACGCATAGGACAAAATGAAAGATTTTGATCAAGATATATAATTATAATTATGTGAAGAAAAAAATACACGAAACGAGGTGACCCTAGACCCTTTTTTTTAAAATAAAAACACAGATTTCAGATTTGTTTTACTATACGTAATAAACTAGTACAAATAGTACGTATGATCAAGCTAAGGTATGAATGACCACATGAGAAAATTGAAACGAATGATCGATGCAAAATCATCCCACTATTCCTTTTCCTTTCTGTAAAAAGATTACTAATCATTTATCAATAATTAATATGATTGTATATTAAGATTATATGAAGTGGATAATGTATGTACGCGTCAAAAATTAACAAAATTCTTTGAACTCATCGTCTTCTTAGAGCCAAGTGAGTCAGATCATTTATCGATCTTAATTTATTTTTTGGACGAAAACACGATGAGGTCACATATGTTAGAGTTAATGCTTCAAAAGAAGCTCTTTTAAGTGTCATTATTATCCCACATGGATCATTTATGACTACAAAACTATGCTTATATATGACCCTCTTTAATGCTCTACTAGATGTGTACAAGAGAGGACTATGTACACCACACACGCGCGCGCGCGCACAGAGCCGAGCACGAGCCGGGCCGGGCTTTGGGCTTTGGTAGAGCGCTTGCGGGTAATTTTTGGTAGTCGGATCATTTGTTTTTATCCAGAAGCTTCCTTTTTCTCAGTCAGTCTTAGTCAGTCTTTGTTGCTTTCCAAGACTGATTCTTTATTGCTGTGCATTGAACCAATGCCACTGCTCCACTATATAATGCTCTCTTCTCTTCAGTCTTCAACACACAGAAAACATACATACACATATTCTCTCGTTCTTCATACTTTCATCTCTGTTCCGGTTAAGTTATTGGCAAGCGTTCTTGGCTGTATTCAACCGTACTTTACCTACACTGAAGTTACGGTATAGTTGTGGAATCCTGGGAGTTGAGTGCTATTGAGGCCGTGTGTAGCAGACGGGGCATAAATCAACTTTAGGACAGTGACGTTTGTCGCGACACAGCTTCTGTTCTTCGTCCAGATAAGATTTATCTCATTTCTTCCCTTACCTCTACTACTACCGTGATAACAATCTAAAGTTGATTTAATTTTCGTTATAACATCATGGTTGGTAGTCCGGTTAATGCTGTTCCCTCTACTCCTCCTACTCCTGTAGTCACTTCTGTTCCTGCTACTATTATTCATAACCCTTTTATACCCGACATGTCCAGATTAGAACTTTTTGATGGAAAAAATTACCGTATGTGGTCGGATAAAATGGAATTTTTTCTAACTCAATTGGGGGTCGTTTATACACTTACTAAATCTGAGGCTCCAGAAAAAACGGGTAGAGATTATGAAACGGATAATGTTACTTGTAGGGGAATGTTATTGCATTATATGACTTCTTCTTTGTACTTGATTTACAGTAAGTTTAAGAAGGCTACTGAAATTTGGGATGCTCTTAAAACCAAGTATGGTTCTGATGATTATGGAACGAAAAAATATGCTTGCAGTCGTTGGTTAAATTTCAAGCTAGTCGATGAGAAACCCATTTTAGATCAAGTCCATGAGTACGAAAATCTGTGTGCAGAGGTAATGGCAGAAGGTATGAAAATTTGTGAGGTTTTTCAGGCTAATTGTCTTTTAGATAAACTTCCGGTTTCTTGGGAAAATTATGTTCGTAGTATGAAACACAAACAAAAAGATTTTACCCTTTTAGAACTAGTGTCCCATATAAAGATTGAGGAACAAAACCATATACAGACTTTGGGAAAACAAGTCGAACACTCTTCTTCCATGGCTAACCTGACCGAGTCTAAGAACCATTACAAGGGGCAAAAACGGGGTAACAAATCTTCTAATCAAGTTCATGGGACTAGAAACCAGAATACCTTCAAACGGGATGGCAAAGGGGATTCTAAAGGTGAAGGTAAACGGGAATTTAAGGGAAATTGTTTTACCTATGGTAAACCGGGTCATTCTTCTAGATTTTGTCCTGATGGCTTTTCTCCCGCTGGTAAACGGAACCCCAATAAATCTCATGTTAATCTTACTGAACAAGATGACGATATCATTGCTGCTGTTGTATCAGAAGTTAATTTAGTAAGCAATTTTTCCGAATGGGTTGTTGACACCGGCGCTACAAGGCACATCTGCTCCAATCGGGATGTCTTCACGGATTACTCTCAAGTACCAAGTGGGGAATGCGTATTTATGGGAAATTCTAGCACCGTGAAGGTACTTGGTAAAGGGAAAGTCATTTTGAAGCTCACTTCTGGTAAGACTCTTGAACTTAATAACGTGCTACATGTTCCTGACATACGAAGAAATCTTATCTCTGGAGCTTTATTAAACAAAGCAGGTATCAAATTAGCTTTCGAATCTGATAAACTTGTGCTTACTAGAAATGGAAATTTTGTTGGCAAAGGCTTTTGTAATGGTGGACTATTTGTATTAGACATAGAAGTTATTAATAAGAATTCATCCTCTTCTGTTTATATTGCTGAGTCTGTCTCTTTATGGCATGCTAGACTAGGACATGTTAATGTGACCTCGATTAAAAACATGAAAAAGCATGACCTGATTCCTGACTTTAGCGACACAAATTTTGATAAGTGTGAAATATGTGTCGAAGCTAAGCATGCTAAAACACCCTTTAATAAATGTGTGGAACGTTCTACTACGCTTCTTGAGCTAATTCACTCAGACTTAGCTGACTTTAAGAACACCACAAGTAGGGGTGGGAAACATTACTATATCACTTTTGTGGATGATTATTCTCGCTACACTAGGGTCTATTTATTAACAACCAAAGATGAGGCTGAAAACAAGTTCATAGAGTTTAAGGCTGAGGTTGAAAATCAATTAGCCCTTAAAATAAAACGTGTAAGATCTGACCGGGGAGGTGAATACGATGGTAATCCACTTAGTGACTATTGTAAGACCCATGGTATTATACATGAAAGGACCGCCCCCTATTCACCTCAACAAAACGGTGTTGCCGAACGCAAAAACCGATCACTAAAGAATATGATGAATGCAATGTTGTTAAGTTCTGGAATGCCAACTAATATGTGGGGTGAAGCAGTCCTTTATGCATGTCATGTTCTGAATCGCGTACCTCATAAGAAAACAGGTAAGACTCCTTATGAGCTATGGAGAGGATACAAGCCCAATCTCAAATACCTCAAAGTGTGGGGGTGCCTGGCGAAGATCGGGATTCCAACGTTTCAAAGGAGCAAAATTGGACCAAAAACCGTAGACGGAATTTTCATCGGGCATGCCATGAATAGTGCAGCTTACCGCTTCATTCTTAAAGATTCGTCCGGTTTCGGGGCCATAAAAGAATCTAGAGATGCAGAATTTTTTGAGCATATTTTTCCTATGAAAACTAACTCTTTGGCTCCTGTTGTTGCAGCGCGTCCCCCTACTCCTGCGGCGGTTCCTGAGGAACCTCGAAGGAGCAAACGATCCAGGACCGAAACTAGCTTTGGTCCAGATTTCGTGACCGCTTTCCTTGCCGAAACGAGTTTAGTTGATGAGTATGTTGTAAATGTTTTTATGCTCGAAACAGATCCTAGAACTTATAAAGAGGCTATGAGCTCCATTGATTCCACTTTCTGGCTTCAAGCCATTAATAGTGAAATAGAGTCTATTATGAGTAATAACACTTGGGTGTTAACAGATTTACCTAGGGGTTGTAAACCCCTAAGTAATAAGTGGGTGTTTAGAAAGAAACTCAAACCCGATGGCTCAGTTGATAAATTTAAGGCCAGACTTGTTGTATGTGGTAATCGTCAAACGAAAGGTTTGGATTTCTTTGATACTTACTCACCTGTTACTAAAGTGTCTACTATTAGAGCTCTAATTGCACTTGCATCTATACATGATTTAGTTATTCATCAGATGGATGTAAAGACTGCATTTTTAAATGGCGATCTTGATGAAGAGATCTACATGAAACAACCAGAAGGTTTTTTGGCTCCTGGACAAGAGAACAAGGTATGCAAGCTCATCAGGTCCTTGTACGGCCTGAAACAGGCACCAAAACAATGGTATGACAAATTTGACAAAACTATCAGATCCAATGGTTTCACGGTAAACGATTCTGATGCATGTGTGTATTCTAAACATGATGATTCTGGTTGTGTGATAGTATGTTTGTATGTGGATGATATGCTCATTTTTGGAACAAACATGCATGTGGTAGAAGCTACTAAAAGTTTTCTAAATTCGCGTTTTGACATGAAGGACCTAGGGGAGGCGGATGTTATTCTTGGGGTAAAAATAACTAGAACTAAAACAGGATTATGTTTGAGTCAGTCTCACTACACGGAAAAAATTCTGAAAAAGTTCAATCAATTTGATAGTTTACCCTTGTCCTCACCCTATGACTCTAGTATAGATCTGGCTAAAAACCTCGGGAACAGTGTGGGACAAGAGGAATATGCCAAGATTATAGGTAGTGTCATGTACCTAATGAACTATACTAGACCCGATATTGCCTACGCAGTAAGCAGACTAAGTAGGTACACTCATAACCCCGGACAAGACCATTGGACGGCCCTTATTCGTTTGTTGAGATACTTGAGGGGCACTATGGATTGGGGTTTACATTATGAGAGAACACCTGCTGTCCTAGAAGGTTACACCGATGCTAATTGGATAGCCGATTCTCCTGATATTTTATCTACTAGTGGTTATGTGTTTACACTTGCTAGTGGTGCCATTTCATGGAAATCGTCTAAACAAACTTGCATCGCCAAATCGACAATGGAATCTGAATTTATTGCTCTAGAATTGGCAGGACAGGAAGCAGAGTGGTTAAGGAGTCTGCTAGCTGACATTCCATTGTGGGGGAAGCCGACTCCATCGATCTCCATGCATTGTGACAACCAAGCTGCAATTGGGGTAGCTCACAGTCAAACATACAATGGGAAAAGGAGACACATACGCCTAAGGCATGGAATAGTGAGAAATCTGATCAGAGAAAATGTAATCTCAATTGAGTTTGTAAGATCCGAGAGGAACATAGCAGATCCTTTCACCAAAGGCCTTGGTAGAAAGATGGTGCTGGAGACAGCACGGGAAATGGGCTTAAAGCCCGTAAAGGAGTAAACTGTGATTGATACCCAACTTAGCTCAGCTAAGGTCAAATGCGGTCAAACGAAGTCACAGTAAACTCGAGTAATAATGTCACAACCATTTCCCTTTGTAATTGTTTTGAGTGACATATGTTTTATTATTTCTACTGTCGTGTGTATTTAAGGTTGAGCTTTGGCTCTTAATAAATTCATAGTCCTAACGGATGGTTTGTGACAGTCAAACCTGATGAATTTACCTATGTGAATGTGGGGGATTATTGCTCTAAACCCCAAGAGATCCTTAGGCTTTAGGATCTCTAGAGGCATTCATGAATTACCAGGATTCATTTGGAGAGCACTTGGGAAGTCCAAGTAAAACACTTACTACATACAGTTAGCGTTCATGATGAGTTCATGGATGGTGCGAATACTAGCCCTGATTTGAGTACGGTAAGTGCACAACTAACCTACTACCCACATCATTAGGAGGTTAAAGGCTTCGATCCACCTCTAAATGATGGTTTTAGGTTTTTGTACGCACTGGGTGTCAGTTAAAGTCCACAAGACACTGAACATCTAAAAACTAAAACTCCGTTTGCCAATAATTTCTCCAGCTTCTCTTCTTTTGAATCATGTGGGGGATTGTTAGAGTTAATGCTTCAAAAGAAGCTCTTTTAAGTGTCATTATTATCCCACATGGATCATTTATGACTACAAAACTATGCTTATATATGACCCTCTTTAATGCTCTACTAGATGTGTACAAGAGAGGACTATGTACACCACACACGCGCGCGCGCGCCGAGCCGGGCCGGGCTCGGGCTTTGGGCTTTGGTAGAGCGCCTGCGGCGCACCGCTTGCGGGTAATTTTTGGTAGTCGGATCATTTGTTTTTATCCAGAAGCTTCCTTTTTCTCAGTCAGTCTTTGTTGCTTTCCAAGACTGATTGTTGTCATTCCCGAGACTGATTGCTGCAAGTCTCCAGTTGCTCTTTATTGCTGTGCATTGAACCAATGCCACTGCTCCACTATATAATGCTCTCTTCTCTTCAGTCTTCAACACACAGAAAACATACATACACATATTCTCTCGTTCTTCATACTTTCATCTCTGTTCCGGTTAAGTTATTGGCAAGCGTTCTTGGCTGTATTCAACCGTACTTTACCTACACTGAAGTTACGGTATAGTTGTGGAATCCTGGGAGTTGAGTGCTATTGAGGCCGTGTGTAGCAGACGGGGCATAAATCAACTTTAGGACAGTGACGTTTGTCGCGACACAGCTTCTGTTCTTCGTCCAGATAAGATTTATCTCATTTCTTCCCTTACCTCTACTACTACCGTGATAACAACATATTCCAAGTTCTTCTGTATTTTTTTTCACTGGACAAGAAAAGAGTAATTGAAAATAGTAAGCAAATAGTGAATAATAAAAGCATATATTCATGCATATGATGAGATGAGGTAACTTAGAGATGCATTTTGCAAATGGTAGCTAGCTAGTCCCATGAATGATGCAACAAAACATTGACAATTTTGGTTTCAAAATTCTGCCCATAACATAGTTCTAGCTATATAGCAAGTGGCGGATCCATGCTTGCATGCATGGATCCGTCTGATTCAGATCTTTGAGAGTAATCATAAAGTAATTTTTTTCATGTATATATATTGACCTATTTTTAGGATTTTTTTTGTTTTTTATTAAGATTTTAAGATAAAATTATCTTCAGTATTTTTATTACAGATTCAAAAAAAAACCTCTGGATCCGTCACTAATTTTAATAAGTAGGGCAATTTGTTAAGCCGTTATACGATGGGTAGTTATGTTCATTCCCTTTGAAGATACATTGTGCATGACAACACATACATGATTTTATCTTACTCTCTTTACAGCTTATTGCTGCCATGTTGTATTGCATGTTTTACGTTCCATTTTGAGTTCTTATTTCCATTATTATAATGTGAATGTAAATGTAAATGTAAATGTAACTTATTCATTCCCTCCACCAAATCATGCATGCATCTTCTTGTACCATTAATACTCCCCCTCCACCACAATGATCTTCCCACTTCATTATGACACATGGATTAAGAAATGGGTAATGAAAGGTGGTAAATTGTTGGGTGGGGTTCAAGATGTCAAATCACAAAAAGTAACCAATAGAAATAGAGTATAATGGATGAATAAGAAAAGTTTTGAAGTGAGAAATTCTTAGTGGAGTTTCCTTTTAAGGAAAGTGAGAAAATCTTAGTGGTGGGGAGGGAGTATTACCAATTTAATTGCCTAGTTTCGTACTTATACAGTTCGGATACTTAGAAAATCGTGCATGTGTTAACTAATTTAGCTGGTGAAATTCTAAAACGGTGGCAATATGGCATGATACTCGATCATGTTCTTGCTTTTCAGATTAATTGTCAATTGTGACTCTCCTTTACACCTCGATTCAAATTTTACCTTAGGGTCGACCATCGACCCAGTTCTCTCAAAATAAATAAATTATTGTGTACATTTTTTTTCAAAAATCTCGCTCCTGACATGACCTGGTTGGTCTATGCTTAGTTCAATCTGATATATTGTTAATTAGTTAATTAAGTCATCTACTTAAACTTTTACTCGAGATAGTTCTCTTAATATTGTATACAATCGAACACTACTACATACAAGATCAATAATCTGATCAATAGATGTCGAGTTCAAATTCACAAAAGGATGCATGGATAATACGTAATAATATATGACATACATGCAAAATGGAAGAGATTTAAAAATATAAAAAGGCTGTATGCTGCATGGGTAGGGCAATATCATACGTGAGGATTTGTTAAGAAGTTGTCTTTTTATTGACAAAAAAAATCTAACTTCAGGCCTACCAAATTCCAACAGTTTTTTCAAGTGGCTAACCGTTTTCTTTGGCTTTAATCTCTTCACTCTTTTTGGACTTTTCTCATCACCTTTGTTTTTTACTCCTACTATACTATTTTGTATGTACTCATCGAAAATATCTAAAACGAGGTTTCATGTGAAACGGTCTTACAATACGATTAATTTGAGAACTTTCACATAGAAGAAAGTTATCAATTTATTTACTAATTTTATGTGAGAATTTGTGATCAATATCCAATGACATTACTAATTTTGGAATGTCATGACGGTAGTCCTGCACTTATATGTAAGATCTTGGTTTATTCTAAAAATTCAACGTTTGTCATGACTCATGAATAGTTAATGTCTATAAAAAAATCAAATGATTTGATACGAGTCTAATTTATTATATTTGATTAGATAGATGTTATTGGTTTTGTTTTACTAATGTGCGTAAACGTGAATCCAATATGTCACGTCACTCAAATTATTTAGCGCGTTGAGATCAGATTCAGGTTAATTAACTTGCACATAATGTCGAATTTGTTTATATTATTTTATATTTATTTTTTCTTTGCATCAAGCAATATCAACTCTATTTGTTTGTCATATGTTGAGAGAAGTATATGCAAATTGCAAGTAGTTTCATTTGATTTTTTTTTCTCCTATTATAAAAACAATTAATGTGCAAAAGTCAATTCTATAAAAAAAATTACACTAGTGTGATGATTAATACAGAAAATTACGTGTTTCCGACTCTTCTCACAAAATAACTTTAATATCATAAAGTTACTTATAAAATCGAAAGATAAACAAAATATAATCAAGCAAGCTAAGTACTAAAAGGTATTTCGTGATCACATAACGTGTCAAATAAACATGAATAAGATAAACGCAGAATACGAAAATAGTAAAACTGTTAGCCCGTATATTATTTGTCTTAATAGAAACCAAATAATTCGGGATTAGCATGAAATTAGTATTTAAAAAATGGGAGAAGAGATAATTAAGTTTATTTAATTTAGATTAAGAAAAAAACAAAAGAGGGATCAATACAAAATCTAAGTAGTTGGACTGTGTTATTTGAAAGAGGAGCCCATAATATAAAGACAAGCTTCAAATTGGACTCATTCACAATTTCAGATATCCACGTACGTTTCTCCACCAATTAATTTCTCCTTCAAATCCGATATTTCTTTTATAACGTCAGGATTATGAGACGGTTTTATAATAACCTTTGTACATACATACAGTACTTATTAGGAGTATTTGATTATTATAATAATCACGAGAAATGAAATTGTTGTTGCGAGAGATTTTAATTTTTAAGGTTAAACATTTAAAACAATTAGTCAAGTTAATGTCAACTAACAAATGAAGTTGACATTGTAGTTGTTTACTTGTCTTTCAAATGAAATAAATCTTAAAAGTCGAGGAATAGGCGAAATGATGCATAGTTGTTTACCTAACTTCCAAGTATGTAGTTGCGGGGTTTACGTATGAATTGAATTTTTTTCGTATTCAATCAAACAATATTTATACAAATTCGTATGAATGACGAGTTCATATGTTTCATCATATTGTGTCAACTTCATGATCTCTCAATAATCCAACACAACACGAGAATATAATGTGCGTTTAAAACACCGATAAACCCTAGCTATGAAATTGATGCTCTAATCACTTAATCATGAGTATTAACAATTTTAAAACTCAATATTGCTTGCTTAGTTAACTTGTATACTATATGAAAAATCACTAAATAAAAAAAATGTGTTATGCTTCTAATAAAGAAAGGATACGTATTTTGATTTGCCCTGGTTTCGACACTTATCGATGGCAAAAAAAGTTTAAAAGGAAAGATATTTACAGATTATCTTTTAACTTGGAGATTAGATTTTTTTGACGATGTTGGAGGAGTCAGGTTCAAATTCACTAGATGAGATCATTTGTCCCACTTTTATGTCTCATCTCCTGTCCCATAACCTTTATCATGCGACACTCACCTCTTAATTGATCAAAATAGTGATTAATTATATAATAGAGATTATGTGTCAATAAGAGAAATGATGGGGCAGGAGATGAGACACATAATATCCTGTAATACAACTAAATACATGTTTCATTGGACAAAAACCAGAAAAAAAAAAAAAAACTTGGAAATTAAATGAAAATTAAAGACAGGTTATACGATGAGACTTTCCTGTCCATACTAGCTAGGTAGGTATCGACCCACCCTTCTACTAGAGATATAGAAGTGGGTTGGGACACCAATACTCTAGCACATTGAATCATGTCGTATTGTGTTTGGATTAGCCATCGCGCCATGCCGGGCCAACACGGCCCAAAATCACAATTATTAATTTTTTGGGCTTCTATCTCGTGCCTGCATTGGTTGCAACAAACCCACCATTCCATCTACGTTTGGGCCACTCTACTATTTCCGTGTGTTCAGAGTGGGCCGGCCTTGTCTGGGGTAGACACAGACAAAAGGTCCATGAGTAGGGATGGCAATGGGTCCAAGATCCGATAGGACTCGAATGGTTCGGGTCTGGGTCTAATATTTTCAGGTCCGATGGTCCGGGTTGGGTCTGAGTCCAAGGTTCAAACTTCGGGTCTGGATCTGGGTCTGGGTGGACCCGGTCCAGACCCGACCCATTGCCATCCCTATCCATGGGATGTCGTACACTCGTACCGTGCTGAACCGTGTCAAATGTAGGTCACGCTTGATTGGGATTGTACACTGTTCTAACATGCATGTCGACTTTCATCTCGATCTTCTACACTACACCGTTCATTCTTAAAAAGGAGCGCATAATTCCTTACTTAGATTAAAATAACAACTTTTAAAAAAGTTTTATTGACTTCACCAACTCCATCTACCAATCAAGTGATAGTAATCAACTCAAATGGTAAAAGTTCATTTACTCTAATCATCAAATTGGAGTTTCGATTCTCATTTGCGCCTAAATAGTTGTTTTCACCCAAAAACAAACAATACAAATGTACTCCTAAATTAAAGTTTTATGAAAAATGATCAAAGTAGTTTACACAACGAGGTTGTGAGATCATCTCACAAGTCACAATACTCGTATAACAACTGTGAGATTCGTAACAAATTAACTAAACCAAATAATGATCAATAATCAAAATTATTTGGAAAATATTGAATTAATATGATGTATTAATTAGACCCGATAATGATCCGAACTAAACCCGATGTGACCCGACATGTCAACTGACCCGGAAATGACCAGACGTGAACCAGACTCGACCTGGAAGAGTATGCTGACCCGATATAACCCAACCCATCTTGACTCGACCCAAACTCAACCCAAGTGACAATTATCACCTCTAAATTTTAATCGTATTGTAAAATCATCACGATCACAAATCGTAAATTTACACATGTACTCCATATGTATGTATGAAGATCAAAGGAGTGGGCCTTAAATTTGGACTTCCCTTATCCTTCTTCTTCCCTCTTTTGATCTGGCTCTTATCAACCATAGAGGGCCAACCAACCATTCCCAATTTCTGCAGATTAAATTTCCCTCTCATCTCTTTTCCATCACTCAATCTTTCTACCTCCTCCTTCTGTTAACTAACAACCCACCATTTCTGCATCTTGTCAAAAACAATAAAAACTCAAAGGAAGAAAAAAAAATGACAGCAGCTTGTTTGTGCCAATCATCTCTTCAATGTTCTAAAATTAATGGGTTTTCTAGGGGTTTTAATCCCACCAAGCTTCAATCTTCCAACCCCAATTCTATTACTTTCACAAGGTATCATCTTTTTCTTTGCTCAATTTCATATGGGTTTCCTCCATTTTTGTTGATTTTATAAGTTATTGTTGTTATTTAGGGATGAAAAGATTTGATTTTGATGGTAATTTTCCATTGATTTTATAAAAGATAGTTGTTTTTATTACAATGAATGATTAATTGCTAATGATCACCTTTAGGGTTGATAATGGAGATGAAATTTAGTGGAAAAGGCCAAAATTTTCTTGATTTTACAAGTTTTCTTATTGTTGGGGATTAAAAAGATTTGATTTTTGATGGTAAATGTACATGAATTAGTAAGTATTGGGGCTCGCTTGGTATGGGGTTAATTATTCTGGGGTAATAGAGCAAAAATGAACTAGAAATGAATGAACTTGTTGCTTGATTGTAACATTTTATAGTATAAAAGAGATACGAGGAGGGAATAATTACCCCATTGGGGGTAATGCATTACTTGGGGGAGAGGGGATTAATAATTCCCCCTAAATAAGCTATACTTCCTTTAACTTTCTCCATTTCCGCTTAATATCATCGCTACTTTCCATCATTTTCTAGTTCATTTTTGAACTGTTACCCCCGGAATAATTAACCTCATCCCAAGCGAGCCCTTGAGCTTAGATTTTGGTGGGTTATAGTTAATTTCATAGATTATGGGCCAAGTGCTAGGAATAATTGGGTTAATCTATTGATTTTGAGTTGCTAAAAGTTGGCAGATTTGAAGTTGAATGTTGTATAAGTCATATTGTAGTTGCTAATTCAGTTGGTAAAGTTGTGAGCGGTGGAACTCATGGCCAATTTCGGAATTCCGTTAGTATTGAAATTGTTCTTTTGGTTCCCATTACACCAAAGAAGATCACTTAGAGGAGTAGGGATCGTTGTGCTATACTGAATCTTGTTCTTTGACTATGATAGGAGAAAAGCTGTGACCGTTGTGAAGGCAACGTCACGAGTTGACAAGTTTTCAAAATCCGACATCATAGTTTCTCCTTCTATTCTGTCTGCCAACTTCGCGAAATTGGGTGAGCAGGTACATAACTCTGTCACTTGGGACTGATTTGCGACCATTTGTTTGCTATAACGCGTCAAATATGTTGTATATAGAAATCTATCTTTTCACAGATGATGTTGGTTAAAAAATTGTTTACTTTTGAGGGTTGTAGGTGAAAGCGGTTGAGTTGGCTGGTTGTGATTGGATTCATGTTGATGTGATGGATGGCCGTTTTGTTCCTAATATTACAATTGGACCGTTGATTGTTGATGCCTTACGGCCTGTGACAGATCTACCACTTGATGTGCATTTGGTAATCTCAAATATTGATGCCTTAGTTGTATATTACTCAGTGTACGAAAGTAAAAAAGAGAAATCAAAATATAATTCTGAATCGGAATTTGGAATGCCGTAGATGATTGTAGAGCCAGATCAACGAGTGCCCGACTTCATAAAGGCTGGAGCAGATATCGTGAGTGTACATTGTGAGCAATCGTCCACCATTCACTTACACAGGACAGTTAACCAAGTGAGTAGTTGTTGAATCTTTTGGAATCCTGTTGTTCATCCATCTTCATATACCTGTTCATATGTGAATTGTAATCCTTCATTTCTCTAGTGATGAACATCTGTTTTTACTTAAACGAGTCAATGTTCATTAATCCAGATCAAGAGTCTGGGTGCTAAAGCTGGAGTTGTCTTGAACCCAGGAACTCCGTTAACTGCGATTGAGTACATTCTTGATAGTAAGTCATTCTCGTTCAATTCGAAGAGCTTGATATTATTAAAGCTCTACAAATAATCGTTCCTACCAGTTTTTTTCCTTGATGGTAAGTACATTCTTGAGGCAATCAATAATGTTGTTGTTTTGGTTGAACAGTGGTTGATCTAGTCTTGATAATGTCCGTAAACCCTGGGTTTGGTGGACAAAGCTTCATTGAAAGCCAAGTCAAGAAAATTGCAGAGCTCAGGAAAATGTGCGCAGAGAAGGTATTTATCATATTACTCCGTTTTTTATGTCTTTGTTAATATGTGATCTTGAATAAATTAACTTACCGGCGATCTGATTGACAGGGAGTTAACCCATGGATTGAGGTAGATGGCGGAGTTGGACCTGCAAATGCATACAAGGTACAAACTTATTCCTTCAACCTTTAAGGCATCTTTTTCCGTTGTTTTGACTTTTAAGCATTACGAAAAGCAAGATAGATCTTTTTTTAGATGAATTTCATGTTACCTATATTTCGAACTCTTAAATGGGTTAATTTAGACTGGCTCTATAACTTGTATTTTCTTCCTGTCATGTCAGGTCATCGAGGCTGGTGCGAATGCATTAGTCGCTGGTTCTGCAGTCTTTGGTGCAAAAGATTATGCTGAAGGCATGCACTTGACTCTCAACTTTTCCTCTTCACTGATTTAATTATCGGATTATTGCATTTCTAAATCTTTTGATTGGTATGCTATGCAGCTATAAGAGGGATCAAAACCAGCAAAAGGCCGGAACCAGTTGCAGTCTGAAATCTCAAACTCTAAAATTTTGTCTATATTCCATATATTCTTTCACATGTACGTCCCCTCGTTTCCTTCATTGCACATCTTACATCCAAACATATCCGCCAGCCGCCAGCAGCCATTGTTTTTATAACAAAACCATTCACTCGTCGCTTGAGTTTCTGTACTTGAAAGTTTCTAATTCACCCGTTTGTCCTTGGGAGTCTTCTGGTTTAGGGTATCATATGTTAATAATCGTTTTTTTGTTCATCCTGCAAGCAGATTAATGCTGTGATGTTATCCTGCGAGGGACAAAATGAATAGAAAGCGCTGTAACACAATCTCAATGTGTACAAGTCCTTTGTATCAGATATCATTGTTGTAAATGATCTAGTTAACTTTTTCCTCTCGAGGCCCGAATGTAATACGGTTTTTATGCTTACATTCATACAACTCCTTTCTCCGTGAAAAATGGTTTCGCTGATATGCATCAAAACCAAAATATTAGATACGCGTAAATGTGAAATGCATCATCAGACATTACACATTGAGTGTAAATTCCTGGTAAGACGCTTCTAGTTATGTCAGAACGGGTAAGATTTAATTGTCGAGATTAAATTAGACCAATCTGGATGTTCTCCAAACCCACCCCGAAAAAAAGAGGTTGCTTCATTTATAAAGACGTTGCTTGCTTGTAGAAGTAGAGGATGTACAATCAATCACAAAAGGGCAAGAAAGTTGATTGGTATTGCCAAATTACTAAGCCTGAGTTACTTGCCCTAATGGATGACCACAATTTTTTTTCCCCATTTATCTCTTAATCGATGGAACGTCTAAGATGAAGGTTTGGCACATAAAGCTCAAATTCTTCAGAAAATGAGCTAACGTCATTGAATGGTACAAAATCTCTCGACATTTTCCTGCATACAATGCATTGTTATATAATATTTCGTATAATAGTTAGTGGGATATCGACATGTCGTTGTGAACAACTAAACAGCATGTAATAACCGTGATCCAAATTGATTAATAAGAAAAGTTTTCACATTAATTAAAATTTTTGAAGTTTATACAGATTAATCATAACATCCAACATGAACTCGAATGGAAGTGAAATGAGTAGCAAAGAAGGGAAGAATATACCAAGATTGATAAGTACAAAGAACAACACCCCAAATATTGGATAACCTCATCAACTAAGTAAACCTCTTCTACACAACTTCCTTACCTACTTTTCCCGCCATACATAACTAACCTCCCTCAACCAAATCCCCAAACTCAAACCCTAATTAAATAAACCAACAAACTCATCAACCACCTTCAAACAACCTCCATCAATGGCGGAACAACAACAACGGTCCGAAATCGTCTTCTTCGATCTCGAAACAACAATCCCTACTAAACAAGGACAAGGCTACGCCGTCCTCGAATTCGGAGCAATTCTCGTTTGCTCTAGGAAGCTAATTGAGCTAGATAGCTACTCTACTCTTCTTCGCCCGGTCGATCTCTCTTTAATTAACGCGCTTTCGGAGCGTTGTAATGGTATTTCACGCGCCGCCGTGTCCTCCGCCCCGAACTTCGCTCAGGTCGCCGATAAAATCTTCGACCTTCTCAATGGTATGAATATATCTGATTTCTAGGGTTTTATGATTGAGAAAGTTTGGGGCTTTATGTGTGATTGATGTGATTGCAGGGAGAATTTGGGCGGGGCATAATATATTGAGATTTGATTGTCCGAGGATTAGGGAAGCGTTTGCGGAGATTAATCGGCCGCCACCGGAGCCGAAAGGGGTGATTGATTCCTTGGCTTTGTTGACTCAGAGGTTTGGTCGTCGCGCTGGTAATATGAAGGTCATTCTCTTCATCTTCTCACTCGAATTTTCTTGATTATGTTGACGGGATTTGGACCCGGCTCATGAATATCACCCTCGTGGCTTTAGCTAGTATCTGTGATTATGAAATTAATTGATTTGGAATATACGAACGGGATTCGAACTCACATCATGAGTACCCTACCACCACCCTTATGAGTTCAGCTAGTATTTGTGATTATGAAGTTAATTGATTGGATTACAGACACAATTTGAACTCAGGTCATGAGTACCGCCTCATGACTTCAGCTAGTTGGTAGCTCGGTATTGAATATACTCGTATTTGTTGCAGATAAAGGGAAATGGACTTTTCTTTGATTCATGAGTTTCCTAGAAGAACTAACTTGACCTTATGCTTAGGATTGATTGTTATGAGTTGAATGATGGATTAGTTTATGTTTTTGAAATGTTTTTAGCCTGGTGTGTTAGTTGCTTATCGAAATTGGTATGCATGCATTTTTCAATGATTTCATGGCCGGTTTGCTTGGTGATGCGACAATGTTGAAGTAGTGAAAACACGGGATTTATTAGGAATCTTATGTCATTCTGTGTGTAACACAGTTTTCGCTTTGCATAGAAGTTGTTGATTGTTGATTTTTGCCATTGTTATTTCATGTTTCCAAGCGATTTCTCTAAAAATTTGATTTTTGAAATTGGATAACTGGATAGTCCTCTTTCTTTAAGTACAGTTTGCCAAATGCTTGTTTTTCTACTGATATCTACTTGCTTATGTTTTTCAGATGGCAACTCTTGCGACGTACTTTGGTCTAGGTCAGCAGACACATAGGTAATTTTGCGGTTTCCTGATTTTAGTGTCTTCGTAACCTCAGCCTTAGTTTGTCATAGTCCATTCTGATTAGAAGATCGTACAAAGTGCTACTAATACCATGATGGAATTGACAATGTCAGTCATTCATTGGCTTGAAATTCATGAAATTTGTCATCTTATATGGCCTTAATAGATCTTCTATACATCTATCATGTTTCTGTGTTTCATTGTTAGGAGTCATAGGCTTCTATAATCCAGAAAACTTGGCAGTCCACTTTTCTTTTGTTTTGTATAATGATAATCGGAGAACTTTATTTTGGGAATTCAGTTCAGAGTTCAGACTTTGTTACTCAGTAAACTGTTTTGAAATGATTTCAGGAGCTTAGATGATGTACGCATGAATCTTGAAGTCGTCAAGTATTGTGCAACAGTGCTCTTCTTGGTAATATATCTTTTTTCCGTGTTTTTCTTGCGTCAATTATAACGCTTTCTGCCTTGAATAATGAGAAATTTGTAGGATGTTCAGACTATTTTCCAAATATTAAAGATGCCCTTTTGCAGGAATCGAGTCTCCCTGATATTCTAACAAGTGACACTTGGGTATCTCCAACTCCAACTACATCTACTAGAACTCGTAGTGGAGGGAGAGTTTTGCCAGTGTGGATGAACTCCACTCCAAACTCCCATCCCATCACCGAAAACAATGAAAATCAAACTTCAGGGCAGCAAACAGAACCTTTCAATATGCGAGGGCTTTCCGAAGAGATAATGGCTGATGCTATCCAAGAAGATAATGTCATGGACGAAAGGCCCGCCACTGAATCTTTGGATACATCTCCATCGCTGATGATACCCGAAAGCTCAAGAACTTCATCAGAGTTCTTAACTCCTGAAGACGTGTCTATCTCTTCTATAACCGCATACACGATTCCATTCTATCGCGGAAGCAGGAGGATTCAGTTATTGCACAATTCTGCTCTACTGAAACTTTTCTGCTGTCAAATGAAAGTACGTTTTGGAATCAGTACTAAATTTGTCGATCAGGCAGAACGCCCTAAGTTGAGCTTTGTGATCGATGCTCCTCCCAGCCTATGTCAAGTTCTGGATGCATGTGATAGTCATGCACAGAAGTTGCTCATGGAATCTGGTAGCGCGTCCGACTGGAGGCCCATGGTGACCAGAAAGAATGGTTACGCCAACTTTCCGACCCTGCGTATCCAGTAAGTGAAATTACCACACAACCCTTTGTTTATTACTACTTCTTGTGTAATTGTTTAAAGTAGAACCGACATATGGGACCCTCAAGTCATCCGGAGTCGAGCTGGTCATTTTAAGCACACTTGCACTCGGGTGAGGTTTTGGTCGGTTCATTTAGGATTTTGGTATGTTTTTATCCTCATACGTTTCAAACCTTGTCATGAGTACTATACCGGGCAGACAGGTCAACCGGGTCATTTCAGGTCTGTACTTTCAAAAAAAATTAGGGATATCGTTTCATTTGCCAGCCTGGTGAGTTCGGTTAAGTCGGGTATGGGTCAAACTCGGGTCTTCAGGTGTTAGATCGAGTTCGGGGCCGGGTCAGCCGGTTAGTTTAGCCAGGTCTAGTCACGAATATCATCGCTCAATGACACATTGACACTGTCAGCCGTAAACATTTCTATTACCTTTGTGATTCTATTATTTATCTTGAAGCTGTAAAATTTCTTGTTTGTGTTTAATATTTATCCTTGTTTTTAGATGCTAACTTGCAAGAACTTACAAAAGTTTTAATCTTTTTTATGTTTTTCAGTATACCCACAGTTGTAACAGGAGATGGTGCAAGCTATGGTTCCGAGATATTCCAAAAAGAGGCTTCTTCTGGGACTGAACAAAAACTTGTGTTCAGTAAGTTTGATCCTGCAGAAATCGAGAGGCTGTTCGTTCCTGGGAGTTTAGTCGATGCATTCATCTCCTTCGACCAGTATGATTACCAGCAGAATGCAGGCATTCGGTTAGTCGCAGAAAAACTGGTTATCTATTCTCCATGAAACATGCAACTCTGACAGTCTCACTGATGATGATAAGATGGTTATTAGCAGCAAATTTATTTATTTATTTATTTACTAAATTCCTGTGAATAAGTTAGCATGATATGATTACATGTAATTCTGTATTCGATTATTACTTATCGATTACTTATAGATGCTGTAACTGTAACAAAGCTCTGTAATTTTTCTCTGTTTTCTGATTATATACTACCGTAAATTGATAATACTGAAGTACGAGTTAGAAAAACTTATTTAGGTCGTGCTTTAACGAGTCAAAGAAGATCGCATCTTAAAGACGACCGATAATAAATGAAGTTTCGATTGTTTATAATGTTACGGAGTATAAAAAATCTGATGATACGAATCCAACCCGACGTGCAGACTTGTTAGATCACCCATGTCCCATTGTATGATTGCTGTTCCTTTCCAATGTTCCACTACTTGACCTCAACTTAGATTTCTTCCAACTATTATAGTATAATTTGTGAGGAAATCTACCACAAAAATTCCTAACAAACAAATACTATATTACTACTAAAACAACCGTCTCATTGTCTGCGCGTCGAAAACACTCTTACAACGTGTGAATGTTGAATGTGCAATTCATTGACAGCTCAAATTCCTCTTATTATGTCATGTAATTTTACTTTCTCTGTGTTTATTTAGTGTTGACATTACTCATATTACAACAATTGAAGCTCCCACTGCACAAAACTACAGTTTTCCTGTTTTCTTGTACATCTTCTTCAATCCAATTAGCTTATATTTTCGAGTTGGATAAGATTACGTTGTCGTTGTTGTAAATGGGTCGTGGCGACACGGATAATGGGAAACCAACGAGTCCAAAACGGTCTCCGAGATTGAATCAGATGAAGAAGACGTTCGACAACATAAAGATCACTCTTATTTGTGGGCTTATAACCATCTTGGTGCTTAGGGGTACAATTGGGTTCGGAGACTTAACCAGCTCGTCGGCTGAGGCTGAGAATCGGGCTCTAATTGAGGAGACTAACCGGATCCTAGCGGAGATACGGTCCGACAAGGATCCCGATGACCCAATGGATGGGATTGATGAGCCAGCCGCCTCTGAGCCAAACGTGACGTACACGTTGGGGCCGAGGATAGACGACTGGGATAGCCAGCGTCGGGACTGGCTCAAGCAAAACCCGGGCTTTCCTAAGACTGTGAATGGAAAAGACCGGGTTTTGCTAGTCACGGGGTCAACACCTAACCCATGTGACAACCCGACCGGGGATCATTATCTTTTGAAAGGGCTCAAGAATAAGATTGATTATTGTAGGCTACATGGGATGGAGATTGTGTACAATATGGCTCATTTGGATAAAGAGATGGCTGGTTATTGGGCCAAGTTACCCTTACTTAGAAAGCTAATGCTTTCACACCCGGAAACCGAGTGGATTTGGTGGTTGGATAGTGATGCATTGTTCACCGACATGGTTTTCGAGATCCCATTCGCTAAGTACAAAGACTCGAACCTTGTGATCCATGGGTACCCGGATTTGTTATTCGAGCAAAACTCGTGGATTGCACTCAATACCGGAAGTTTTCTCATCCGGAATTGTCAATGGTCTTTGGACTTACTTGACGCGTGGGCGCCCATGGGACCCAAGGGTCCAACAAGGGAAGAGGCCGGTAAGATCCTATCCGCGAATTTAAAGGGTAGACCCGCTTTCGAGGCAGACGATCAATCCGCGTTGATATACTTATTACTTTCACAAAAGAACAAGTGGATTAGTAAGGTGTTCATAGAAAACTCGTACTACCTACACGGGTTCTGGTTAGGTCTGGTCGATAAATACGAAGAAATGGCCGAGAAGTACCAGCCCGGGTTAGGGGACGAGCGGTGGCCGTTTGTGACACATTTTGTAGGGTGCAAGCCTTGTGGAAGTTATGGGGATTACCCAGTTGAGAAGTGCTTAAAGAGTATGGAAAGAGCCTTTAATTTTGCTGATAATCAAGTTCTTAAGGTATATGGGTTTAGGCATAGAGGTTTGTTAAGTCCTAATATTAAGAGGATTAGAAATGAAACTGATGATCCTTTGAAGTTTGTGGATCAACTTGATATTCGTCACAATGCTGTTGTTGAATCAACAAAGAGCTAGATGTAATAAGCTAAACAACATTATTTAATTTCTGTTTTGATCCACAATTGGTTTATAGCAATTCATGTTTACTGTTTTCAGTACCCGGTCTTTTGATTGTAAGTTTATAATCATCGTAGATTCGTGAAATATACTTCGTAGTTGAATAGATTATCCTTTGCATCGGTTTATTGTTGTGTAATTAGAAAATGGTAAAGTTTACTCGAATACGTAAGTTTTGGTGGTATTGAGTGTCGTATTGGCTAAGTCGTTGCAATGCATCCACCCATCGTCATCTCTAACTACAATCGTGATAATCTTAATCCTTTCATTCTAAATCAACCATGATATGACAACCAAAATTTTATACTTGCATGAACAACACAATCATACCGCTACTTGATGGTTGATACGCTTATCACACTTCGACACATCCAAAATCCAAATAGCTTCATCATAAACAAAACTTAAGTAAAACCATTATACTGCCTTGACTCCTATGGTTAGTATAACTTTCACAAATGTCTAACTTTCGCAAAGTTTGAACCAGTGTTAATCAATCAATCCCCATTTTTAAATGACATATTATTCCTTACAATAGAAGAAAATAAACTCGTGACACCAATAAAAAAAGATAACCCAGCGAACAAAGATTTGCAATTTTTTTTAAAAATTATACTCCGTAACTACTTCCATTACTACCTCACTTATTATCTGACATTAAAATCTCATCCACAACACATCAATAATGAAACACATATAGTATACCAAAGGCTGATTTGTCGAACCTAACAAAAGCAGAAAACTTACCAAAACCTGATTTGAAAAAACCAAGTTTAATTCATAACTCAAATTAATCTGACATATCCAAAACTGACCCAAAAATTTAACGCCGCATACATTACAATAGGAGTAGGTCTCCTGAGAGACGGTCTCTCATTAACTTTACTGAATCTAATAGAAGTAGGTACGATTAACATAAAAGAGTATACAAATATAAAGAGGGTACGCTTCTTATAAAAACAGGTACAAAACAAAGTTGTCTTTTAAGGGTACGAATAAAACATAGAGTGGTACAAAAGAGTGGTCTCTCAATAAGTTATTGAAAGACCGTCTCTCCCAAGAATTTGTGTTACAATAGTCGATATCCCTATAAATGAACTCAAAAATAACCCGACCCAAATCGTTTACTAGATCTAAACCCGAAGCAAGGAGAAGAGAAGAGTAGTTAATAAGCTAAAGAGTGGTGAAAGAAGGGGAGAATGGGAAGAGAAGGGGGGAAGTAGGAAGACCACGTAAACCAAATGTGGTCCGATCGTATAATGTAAGATTCCCAGTAATACACGACGCTCTAACTCTTCTCCTATTAACTCTTCCTTCCTTCCTTCCTTCCTACTCTTTTTCTTCACTCCATTCTTTTCCCACTCCAATTTCTTCCAATTCCGCTCCTAATTTCCGTCTTCCAATCGATTCGTTGTAATGTCCGCCGCCCAAGTTTCTTCTCCGATGAGCGGTGGATTTTCCGACGGTATTGTCGACGTCGAAGATTTCGTCTCTGTAAATATTCCTCTCTTTTTCAATTTTGCGTATTTCGTTGAGTTTCGAGTTAATTGATTGAATTTGTTGTGTTTTATTGTGAATTGCGAGTTTTGGTGAAGGGATTAGTGGTTGTAGTATGAAATGTGGTTGATTTTTTGAGTTTTGTTGATTGAAAGTGTTGGTAGTAGCAGTAACAATTTGAAAGTTTGAATTTTTTTGAGCTGTGTTTGTTTATAGCGTGTTTCGTCGATTTTTGAGTCAAATTGATCAGAATTGATGTTACTTGGTGTTATTTAACTAGATGAAAAGTTGTGAATTGTGAGTTTTGTTGATCAAACTGGTGGTAATTGGAAATTTTCGAGCTGTATTGATTGAAGTATTTGATTATGGCGTGTTTCATCGATTTTTGAGTCAAATTGATCAGAATTGTGGTTACTTGATGCTATTTAACTAGATGAAAAGTTGTGAATTGCGGGTTTTGTTGATCAAACTGATGGTAATTGGAAATTTTCGAGCTGTATTGATTGAAGTGTTTGTTTATAGCGTGTTTCAACGATTTTTGAGTCAAATTGATTAGAATTGATGTTACTTGGTGTTATTTAACTAGACGAAAGGTTGTGAATTGCGAGTTTTGTTGATCAAACTGGTGGTGATCATAGAAATTCTGGCTACTTTTTTAGTTTTGTTGATTGAAAGTGTTAGTAGTAGCGGTAACAGTTGAAAAGTTTTGATTTTTTGAGTTATTGATTGAAGTATTTATTTATAGGATCGATTTCTGAGTCAAATTGATCAGAATTGTTGATACTTGCTGTTATTTAACTGGATTAAAAGTTTTGAATTGCGGATTTTGTTGATCAAACTGGCGGTAATTGCTAGTAACTTTGTGATAAGTGCAAGTGAAATTTTGAAAAAAATAAAATTGGTTGACAAGTTTTAATTGTGTGGACATTGAAGGCGAATGAGGGAGAAGCCGCGGTTTCTTATGAGAGATTCCGTCAGATTTTTGAGCTTGTGCAGAGTGGTAATCAAGCTTTTCGCCAAGAGAAATTTGAGGAGGTTAGTATAGCATGATGATTTTCACAATTATTTACAATTTTTAGTTCCATGTGAGATGTTGGTAATGATTATGTTATCTGATTAATTCGACATTCTAATTTAAGGACATTTTGAATCATCTGAAATCGGCTTTTGTCCATGATTTACGTTGTATGTGATATTCTGCTCATACTGCTGCACTTTATACTTGAAAAGTAGGGACCGTATATTCTTAGTCATGTGTTTGAGATGCTTTCGATTCACTATCTATGTAGTTTGTGTTATAAAGCCTTCCAACTTTTTCGGGTTAGACTTTAGAGCATGTTAACCTTTTCGATAAGTGTTATGCTTCAATTGTCAAATTCTCATATTTAAATTACCTTCTGTAATTCTGTTGTTAGGTAGTTTCCTCATGTCGCCTGATTTATTGTTTATTGTCCAGGCCATTAATTGTTATTCTAAAGCAATTACGATGAAACCGGGTGATTCTATTATTTTGAGCAATAGATGTGCTGCTTATATAAGGTAAGCTAATGCTTAATTTGCTTTGTTAAAAAGTGACTTCAGGATCTGCAGCGTATAATTTTTTTCCTGCCTTTTGGCTTCCGTTGATATACTTCTCAGGTTAAGCCAATTTTTGAAGAGTAGGCCACCATCCACTTCTGAGTATAGCCCATTGTATGGACTCGATCCTACAACACATGCTGAAGTATGTTTCGTCTTTTATCCTCTTTCGTTGTAAAAGCATTGTTCTGTTCTCCTTAAATGTACTTCAAGTTCAACTTTGGGGTGAGCTAAAAAGTTTGGTCTAAGATTTAAAATTTGGTTAGTCAAGTTTTCGGCCAATTGAACCCTTTGGTTACTACGCTACTAGTGTTTAGTTATTATTATTAAACTGTTTTCTTATTGTTACAATGACATATGAAAGAGGTAAGTTCTTTTTTAGCAAGGAGAGAGAAGGGGTGATTGACAACATGGGAGGAGGAAGCCTTTGATAAGGAATTTGCATGTTTAGAGCCACAATTTGCAAGGCTGTAGGATTGATTTTTGCGTACTTTGACAGACCTGTTGCTGGCTTCAATTGTTGTAGTCCACAGTGGAGAAATGAGCTGAGACTGGAGAAAAACAGGGAAGGAGTAAACTATTGACTATGCTGAACCACTTGCTCTGTACAGTACTAGCACGGGTAGCCTTTTGGATTTTTAATCAACTGGCGATCCGTGTTTTTTGATAATTCTGTTGAGGGCTGTTACCCCATTCCATCACTAGATAGTTGATACTCCTTAATAATGCACAATTCTTTTTACCAATTTTCAGGATTCGGTGGACTTAATAATAGATTACATACTGGGGACATATTCTCAAATATTCTATCAAAAAACATATCACTAATGTCGTAAAGACTTGATAAACTCCCAACCTTTGATTCACATCATAATACATGTGATCTGTATGTAATGCTCTTAAGTTTCCTCTTGTCACCTGGTACACAGCCTATTGGTTGGTAATCAGAAAAAGAATAAACAAAACCTCAAACGGATTGAAGAATATTCTTCATTTAAGGATTCTCTGCTAATGTTTCTGTCTGGGAAACGTTAGCTATCTAATTTACTCATCCAGGATTCTTGATTGATTTGCAGCTTGCTTTGAAAGATGCAGAAAAAGTTATGAGCTCCAGAAGCAATTCTGTAAGATCTTACATATTGCAAGCTGATGCTCTATTCTTGGTAAGTCAAAGTACATTAAGCTTGAAGTTCAGTGTCGTGCCTGCTACTTAGCTCATATTTGTTGACAAAAATGTTTTTTTTGGTATATGAAGAAGCTTCCTCTACATTCCAACCTCTTTGTGATATTACATGGAAACACGTTTATGAACTCTAGGGTCAATTAGTCGATGAAAAAGTATTGGGTTTTTTATTTCTGTTTTGTTAATAATCTCCTTAGCAACTTCATTACTGCACTAGCTCTTTAGTAAGCCATTTCCATCTTGGATCTATAATGGTGCATCTTGCTTACTCATATGACATCTCATATGTGTCCACATGGTGTTGAATAGTTGAGTAAAGGAGTTATTGTGGTGAGCAGCCTTTTTTTCTCTCTCTCCTGATGTTCGTTGCACTGTATTGAGCAGTTGGAGAAGTATGAGCTGGCTCGTGAGACTGCAATTTCTGGCCTTCAGATTGATCCACTTAGGTAATAGCCATTTCCTTCACTTCATTTTAGTGCCTCATAGCGTTTGTGTATTATACTGTCATTCTATACTTGTACTCCGTAATAAGGTTAAAGGTCACATTGTTTCTTTTTTTGTCTTCTGCAGTGAATATTTGAAGTCTCTTCTTCTTATTTTAGAGAGGACATGTACTGGTTTAGTGGGAGCCGGAGGCCGTGGAAAACCAGAACGTTCTGATGAATTCGATTGTACCCTTTGCCTGAAGCTCCTCTATGAGCCAGTTACAACTCCATGCGGGCACTCGTTTTGTCGTGCATGTCTATTTCAATCGATGGACCGTAGTAAGATATCCTTCTTGTACTTTTTTTACTGGTTTTGATATGCAGTTATGTGATGCTATCCTTGGTATAAAGTGCAGGTAATAAATGCCCCCTTTGTCGTACTGTGCTATTTATAACGCCCAGGACATGTGCAACCAGGTGTGTTTCTACTGTTTTATATTATCCTCCTATCACTTGTATTATATGCTTACGGTTTGAGACGAATTCGTATTTTTGTAGTACTAAGTACTAGATATAAAGCCTTTGCGAGTGTGTGCACAGGTCTAGAAATAATGCCGTCTCATTCAATTTCTCTGTAAGGCTCACAGTAGAATTAGAGTGTATAGATATCTAATATTCAGGAAAGAGGCAAAACCATTATTAGTGTTTAAGAAAAGTACACTGCACGTGGAGGCGGAACATTGGTTGGTATAAAGTGCAGGTGATAAACCATTTTTTTTCCAAGCTCTAATATTTTTTAAGATAGTATATGATTTTATTATTAGTCATTACAGTTTTTATAAGTTGGACTCTCAACATATAATTTTTAAGTAAGAGCACCCGAAAAATCCTTCTCTTAATGAGAGCACTCGAAAGTCGAAAGTAGTTTGCAATTGTTTGTTTACTTGAAAAGCTCCTCTCTTAAGTACAGAGATAGACAGACATCAGGGTTGGTCTTGCTAATTGTTAAACATGCGCATGATTTGTATCATATCTGACTTTAATTTCTTAAATCTCTCCAGTGTGACTCTTAACAACATTATACAGAAAAATTTCCCGGAGGAATTTGCCGAGAGGAAGTCAGAGAATGACAATTTGGCAAAGCCCGGCGCTGATTTGATGCCACTTTTTGTAATGGATGCAGTCCTACCTTGCCAGAAATTGGCTCTCAATATATTCGAACCTCGTTACAGGCTTATGGTGAGTCATTGGTATCTTTTATTCCGTGCTGTAGAGAAAAAGAAACTAGTGTCTCATCATTTTTTTGATGGTCTCATAGCTTTCCTTGCCTAGTTACTGATGGAGTCAATGTATCCATTGTGCTGTGATGTTTGACTCTCCGTTGCTCTCTTGGTACATTGTAATTAGTTTTATGAGGAACGTGTTTGATTTTACACTTTCTGCTTCTATTACAGCTGCAAAGAGAAAATGTATCTTAGTAGGATTCGGGCCTTGGGTTTGTTAAATTTTTTGAATTGGATTCTGGGTAAGATATAATGAGCTGTTGCCTATATAAACACTACTCTATTCATATACTTACTATCCTGTAGCAGAACCTGTGAAATTGAAGATTATATTGAGTACTTTTCTGACTTGTGATGATTACCCCATTCAAAATTGTCTTTAGCTCCTATATGTGTATGATACATGTGTTGTATTGCTTTTGTCGCTTTCTACGTAGTGCTGTTCAGTTTGTTAAGGTTTATGATCTTTGAACTGTATGTAGTTCTGATTGTTGGCGTCATCAAACTATTAGCTTAAGTCTAAAAATCATTGTATCGTGTTGCATTTATTCTGTTACTGCATTACAGACAGTTCTATCTGGGATAGACGCAGCTTGAGTCCAACTACAAGTCTTAATTTCTTACCGTGACTTTTTCTTTATATTCTATGACAAAAGATCAGCGGTATTGAATTTCAAGATGACAATTTTAGCTAAGAGTTCTATGTTAGTTGTGATTCTAATTCTGCTGTTAGTATTCAATTTTGGATACTGACTTGTTATCCTTTAGTCTTCTTACAGATTATCGTGGTTTTTATATTCTTGTTGCTTGAACAACAGGTTAGGAGGATAATGGAAGGAAATCATCGGATGGGAATGGTAGATCATTATACCTCTTGTTTGTTTTGCCCTCTCAAACTTGGAATTCGTGTTTTCCATGGCTTATGCTTTTCGATCAATGCTATAGGTAACGATTGATTCCACTACTGGCCAGATAGCAGAGTTTGCATGTGAAGTGGAGATAACAGAGTATGTGCCAGTCTTAAAATTATGATTCATCTGTGCTCTACTGTGACTTGCTTTTAATGAGATGTCCACATTTTATTGCAGATGTGAGCCACTTCCTGATGGGCGCTTCTATATAGAGGTGTGCTGTTATACTGTAACCTTGATATTGTTGACAGATTTTGTTTACATTTTGCTTTCTTTTGTTCACGTATCCATTCTTCATATCCCGTGACCATACAATTTCATAAGAGGCACAGGTCAATTTCTAGATGAATCTCCGGAGTGTTAGAAGTGACAAATATGGTTAAAACTTAGCAGTGACTTGTTGACCTTAATGTACCAAATTGATAATTACTAAAACGGGAGAGAAGTGTTGGGAGTATTTCAAAACCTATTTCGGTTTCAGATTTCTGTTTGTCCACCCAGGTGTCAGTATGCTGATATTTGCTGCTGTCACTATGCTTTAGGTTCTCACTAAGTCACTATGTTATGAGTTTACTTGGTCGTGTTAAGACCGTAGTTTATTAAAAAGAAGGATTTTCCCTCTGTTTTCCAGGTGGAAGGCCGTAGGAGATTTCGTATCCTTGAATCATGGGATCAAGATGGGTTAGTTGGTTTTGTCCCTGCCACATGGTTTCTTTAGGTTTTATGATTTGGTTACTTATCATACTCTGCGCAGGTATCGTGTTGCTGAAGTGGAGTGGGTACAGGATATACATCCTCGAGATGGAACTAGAGAGAGAACAGATGTAAGTTGAAAGCTTAATACGATAACTTCTTTGGTAGTAGTGGGTATGTTTGGATCTTCTAGAAGTACCCATTACGGTGCATGTATTTGTGAGATGTACGGGGTAGTAGTTATTTGAGGATTCCATTGTCTCTACTAATGGAGCCATTCAAATGCACAATTTTCATTATGGGTCGTTCAAAAACAGCCTCTCTGTATAGTTAGCACGACTACACGAGGATGAGGCTGTGTATAGTTTGGAGATGCATGATTTGCCAAATCTTAGGCCAGAGACTTACCTTGCCCTTTTGAGTCATCAAGGTTGAAGATGTCATTCGAACCTTCATACCTCTCATGTGAACTGAAATCTGCTAGAACTGAGACATGTGATTGATGTGAACATATAAGCGTTGTTTTGGGTGCCAGGTGATTTGTTGATTGAGTTTCTAGCCTTAACAGCTGCAGGAACTGACAAGTAATGCGGCAGAATTTGCTCGAACGTGGCTGACGAGGGCGAAAGAAGCAGCACAGCAAGGTGAATCTCTTACCACCTAAATTAGGCCTTTCTCAGCTACTTTTAGTTTTAACTGAACCCTCGGTTTTGAAACTTTGAGACTTAAGGATTGCACTATTACTGTTGCAGACCGAAGACGGCTTTCTGAACTTCTTAACGTGGAAGCAATGATGCCCTCAGCAGACAACCCAGAGCGCTTCAGCTTTTGGGTATGCGCATCTTTTCCCTGCGTTCCTCGCCTGATGACCATTCGTTAAGTTTACTCACTTTGTTCTTCTGTACAGTTAACAACCCTAACAAGGAGGAGACCAACCGAGAGACTAGATCTTCTCCGATTAAAAGATACAAAAGAGGTACTGAAATTTCCTTTTAAATATATTCGGCAGTAAACTGTATGTCTGTATGCGGCTACTGTAAGTAGTATCCGGTCAACAAGCTGACGCTGAATGCTCTGGTGGTGTTATTGTTTGATCTCAGAGGATCGGGCGTGGGCTGATTTATCTTCGACAAGAAGAGCAAGGCTGTCGACTGCAATAACATAGAGTAATAAAAACGAGCACGCACTGTATTTATCTTTGGTGATGATGACCAGAACTCTGATTTTCATGTACTGTTTTTTCATTCAAATCTTGAGCATTCTTTGGTCCACATTATCTATATCGGGTGGATCGAACTATCGGATTCATTGTACCATATATATATATATAACCGAAAATGTTTGGTAATATGAACGTCTTCTTGGACGCTCATTTTTCTGTATATATTTCTTTTCATTTCTCTTACGTGTTTGTTGGTTGCCTGATCGTTCTTTTATTAATATCCTTTATCGGCAAATTCCAATTTTTTTAAAAGCCTTTAGAAAACAATGAATTATGAAAACATTTATTTGGATGTATGATCCATGAAATATATTTGTCACAAATTTACGACTATCTAAATATTCTAATTGACGGATGTAGCTGTCGACTGTCGTGAGGGAGACCTATGAATCAAAAGTCTCAATGCTTTATAAAAAAGTTAACTTTATTTGTTGTCTACTCTTTTTCTCCCTTCAACAACAATTATTTCAATTCCTATACAAATATATAAACCAAATGTTTTTTTTATTGCTTCTTTCTTTTCCTCAATCTTTTGACTATCTATAAATGTATACACACTTGAGTGACTTGACACTTATACCCAGTATAAATCAAAGAGGATATATAATTATAAAGCCTGCCTCTGTCTCGTTCATTTGTTGGCCTTTTAATCGATTCATTGTGAAGCGTATTTTAATCGAAGGCATACAAAGGAACGAGACGGAGGAGTATACTATATACTAAAGAATCATTTAGTGCATGCTGGAGCATCAAAGTTGGGATAAACTATGAAAGCAATAGACAATGGAGACACATACAATGGAGCATCCACACTGACTAGAACCGGTTCCAGTCTCGGAATATCTCCATTTTTCGTCACCTCCAATGCTTTTCCGTTCAAAACCATGGTTTGGCTCCTTAGCTTCCTGCTCTCGCCCGTCAAATGATACTCTTCTCTGTGTAATCGCCCGTCTGATGATGCTTTACTGCCCACCCAAGAAACCGTCTTTTTCAGACTTCGCATTAACTGACTTTCTTTCGGGATCACCTTATTTGCTATCTGCAAATCCTTCTCCATTGTATTTTGCATTCTGACCTCAAATCTCGTATGGTTGCTAAGATTTATCAAAAGTACAGTTATACCCGCCTGTTCATAATTCAATAGTTAGTTACTGTGTGAGACCGTCTTTACTCCATAGTGTGATAGATAATTTACTAACCCTTCCTTTTGTACAATGGGCATATGAGCGAATATAAGGCGAAGCAAGAATATTGACAGGAAGAACCGTGTGTCCCATCAACCGATTCCACAAAAGTGCCCTAAATTGAACAGAACATAAAGTCATTCCACTAGGGTTATTATTAAATCGTGAAAAAAATCAAAGAAAGTTTATCGAGTATCTTATTATCTGACCCGTAGTAATCAGGGTTCGGGGCAAATGTGGTTGTGTTGAGGAGGCCGTAATTACCACCAATTAACGTCTGCCTGCAATACACTTTTGTGTTGTATGTCGCAGCGAGTCCCAGCTGATCTAAGTACCTATGCATCATGACCCGGTCTAAACCCGTTAGCATCAAAATTAAAGTAAAAATAAAAAAAATATTGAAAGTTTTTAAAATAAAAAGAAAAAATACCAAAAGCTATCGACAAAGCTATTGGAAACGAGTTTGCCTCCGCTGTTGAAAGCACCACCGGACTCACCAACCCAAGCACGAGCCCATGGACCGTCTGTTTCCAATGTTTTATTAACGGCGCTGAAGGTTTTGGTTACTTTACTCAGGTAAATAGGATCCAGTATCTTGCTCATTAGATTCGGGTCATTACCTGTGATTAAGGAGCCGATTACATGCTGAACTCAATTTACAGAAAATCACGCATTGAATAAAGTAACAGACCTGCCCCGAGATTGTAAATATGATGAGTAACGGAATGGACGACTCCAGGGCCGGTAATTTTAAGGAGACGGGTAAACCAGTCCTTGTCGAAAAATCCTCCAGGAGCTAAAAGCGACGGTTTTGAGTGCGAGTTTTTGTATAATTCATTGATGATTCCATTTAGCTTGATTAGGTCTTTGGCATACTGTGTAGCGTCGACCTTTGCACCAACTCCGCTTCCACACAGTTCATTTCCTGAAAGGGATTAGGCAAATTAAAGTCGAGTAGCTAATCCAACACGACAATACAGAAATCCAAAGTTTATTTACCGAATTCCCATGAATCAATCTGGTATCCTTTGGAGATTGTGTATTTGATGAAATCACGTGCGTTACTCGAGTCCCAGGGTCCCACCCAAGCATCGCTGTTGGATTTTCTTCGACCATAGAGTGCGTTTATTCCGAATGTCACGACTGCTCTGTGCACATTATGGTTCAAACAACAAACATAAAAATCTGACTACTTGTAAGACTGCTGACCCATGCAAGACTGCTATCTCGTGCAAACAACAGATTGTTTCGATTTGGGAACTTACCCTGTCTTTTTAAAGAATCGGTTGAGCATATCCCACCGGCCAGTGTGCAGACATCCCCTCGAAAACCCAAATAATCCACCGGATTGCTTCCAAAATGGATGACAAGGGAGTTTCAAACTCGGAACATCATAAACGACTTGATCTTCCAAGGAACCTCCAAGTCTTAACCTCAAATTTCCAAAAGCTATACTCCACCCAAAAAAAAAATATAAAAAAAAATCAGCAACAGACTAAAAAGAAAGAGCCAAAAATAACGGTAAAATGAAGTTCAGATATATAGACCTTGCACCGCCTTTCCAAGAAGCGGATTGGACAAATTCTGCACAAACAAAACACCTTCATCAACATAACGATTTACCAAAACACGGATTTTTTTATGAAAGAAAAGCTTAAAGTAGTTGGTCTATAGGATGATGTCGGTGAATTCGTACCAGATTCATTATAGAAGAGTAACCCCAAGGGCAATCTTGATAGTTGCATTTGGTATGAGGCCACCAATCAATAGTGGCACACACATAATTCTCATCAGTATGAGCAATAGCTTTGCTTCCATCGATTCTTAATGTAGCGTCCGAGATTTCTTGAGATAAAACAGACGGGATACAAGCGAGCAAGAAACATAAAAGAAATCGGCTTTCCATCAGTTACGTAATACAGCAAGGAAATTTTAAGAATTCTTCGCGATTTGCATGAATAGAATCACAGTTTCTGCATTGTTATATATGCAAGGAAGATAGTAGTACAATGTCAGAATAGATACAGTTCATGGTAGATTAGATTGACAGCTTGGTATGAACATTGAACAAATACCATATGTGATTCAAGAAAAATTGTGGATAAATGCTTTGTTTTTCTTTTTCTGGAAATTTGTTCAGGTTACAAAGAAGGAAGGGTATCATGGAAAGGGAAGATGCATTCTATCCAAATTTTCAACAAAGTGTACTCAATAGTCAATAATATATAGAGTACATATAAAAGCGTTTATGCATTTTTTCTGTTAGATCGTCTCATATGAGTTAATGTTTGGTGAGGCGCTTGCCCTCGACAATGAAAAAACAGATAATTTTAGTTATAATTTTAGATTTTGGCAACTGATCACTAAGTAATCTCTCCTTATATCTAGGGAAGACATACAATGATGCTATTAAGGTAAACAAAATAAGATTTTTCACAAATTATTGTGCAAGACGGCCTGACACGATAACTAGTTACAGTTTTTATGACAAGGTTTTACATCTACAACAGTAAAATAAAAGTGAAATTATAAATCATCATACATTCATACAGATAAAAGATGGGAACTAATAATTCCAATATAAAAGCACATACATTATATAAGAGTGTTTTTACAATGATTTCAGTAAAAAGTTCCACAGTAAAAAAAATTACAGATTGCACTCTGTATACTACTATTACTGATGAGAAAACAAAAATTGAAGACTAACCCAATTCGATTTATAACATTTGAAGAACACCCATATGAGATTTATGATTAAACAACTAAAAACTCTGCATAACCAGCAAAAAAAATAGTTAGGTTCTACAGTAAAAAGTTAAAAATTACACTCTGTATACTGTATAGTATTATTACTGATGATATAACAAAAATTGAAGACAAACCCAATTCAATTCATAACATTTGAAGAACACCCATATGAGATTTTATGATCAAACAACTGAAAAACTCACCATAACTACAGCAGGAAAAAAAAGTTAAGCTGTACAGTAAAAAAAGTTAATAATTGCACTCTGTATAGTACTATTACTGATGAGATAACAAAAATTGGAGATTAACCCAATTCAATTCATAACATTTGAAGAAAACCCATATGAGATTTATGATCAAATACATGAAAAACTCACCTGTTCTGCAGTGCTCTGCATCTTCAAGCAACAACCAAAAAAAAGCACAAAAATGGTAGATTTTTTATTAAGAAAAAAAAAAGTAAGTGAAGTAGATCTGATGATGGAAAGTAATAAGAGAGGAGCTGAAAATGAAGTGAGTTGGGTGGAAGTGGTTGTACTTGTAACTTTGTTGAGGTTGTGCAAGCTGTTCAATCTTCATGTGTTCATGTGTTGTGAAGGGGAAGATTGGGTGCAATTCTTGTGCTTTGTTCTTTGCTTGTTGCCTCTCTTTCTTTTGTTTTCTAATGTGGATTCTCACATGATTAGTTGGTTAATTAATATTCTCTTGAAAGTTGGTAATATGATTAGAGGTCGAGAATTCGATTCTCATCTGCGATTAAGTATGTTCGGAGAAATCAATGGATTTTTCGAATGTATTTAGAGAGTGCAAGATTTAACATAAGAGAGTTTACGATTTGTTAACTACGTGAAAATGGATGCTATAAGATATTAATATCAAACGAAGATAAACGGTATGTTTTTATTGAAATTAATATAAATTTGGTTGAAAATTTGAATATGAATTGGATTCTTGTTCTTACTATTTGTAGGGTAACCCTAATGTCACACCAAAATGTACTATGTCACTCAAAATATACTTATGAAAATGGCTGCTATTAAAATAATCACAAATTCTCATACGAGAATTTGTGCATAATGAGTGACGGAGTACTTTCTGGATGTAGCATTATCAATTCATTATTTGTATTGTATGTATCCTATTGAATAATCTCATCAACAAAAAATTTGGTTGAATTAAAACGTTTCTAGGAAAGTTAGCGTAGATTGAACTCAATTTTCTGCATGTATGATAAAATCCATATATTGTTAGGTGACACATGACGCTACGAAATCGTAGTAGATAATTTAATCATGTTTCAAACTTCATAGTGGTTATACCTTACGTCTATAAGTCATCGTACTGCAATTTAATGCTCTCTCGTATAGATATCAAATTTTCCAATTATCAAAATCTTCTACTACTAATAGACGATTTCGTAATATAACTAGTGTTGTATAAAAACTCATATGAGATAGTCTTACAATAATATTATTGTGAGACCTCTCACATGAGGTGATTACTTTTATTTTTTACGGTTGCACACTTGCACATGAAGCTAATTGTGTTAACGTTAAATGTTAATCAGCCAAATGTGCAGCAATGAGTAGATTATACAACAGTTTACAACTGGTTTTATGATTTTGAGTATTATCACACAGTTTTTCGAATTTTGTTGTAAATTTTTTAAATTTTAATGCAAAATTATCGGGATAAATCATATAAATATTTAATCTCAATTTTTTTTTACAATTTAACTCAAGATATTGGTATAAATTCAGTAAATGTTAACGGTTGATTAACATTTGTTTGTGCCAAGAGGAAGCGGAAAGTGGAGTAAGATTAGTTCAATAAATCCAAAAGAAGGATGACTTGAATCCCACTTTAAGAGCTCCTCCTCCATATTTTGATACTCCATCTCCACCACTAAGATCTTTCCACTTTCCTTAAAAGGAAACTTCACTAATATTTTCCCACTCAAAACTTTCTTTATTCATCCATTATACTCTCTTTCTATTGGTTACTTTTTGTGATTTGACATCTTCAACCCTACCAAACAATTTATCACCTTTCATTATCCATTTCTTAATCTATGTGTCATATTAAGGTGGGAAGATCATTGTAAAGGGGAGGAAGTATTTTTTTGTGATAAATATTTTAATAAAATGAAAAATATGTTAAATTCTATACACCGATAATAAAATAGGAAATGCACTTTTATTTAATAAATTTTGAACATATAAAATAAAATGTACTCCCTCCCATTTTTATTTATCTTTCTCATTTCCTTATTTGGGTGAAACACTTTTCTTCCATATTTCTATTTTGGATCATCAGTATTGTGGTCTAGTATTAACATTACATTTTTCTCTCATCTTCTTCTCTTTTGAGTCACACATTACTACATCCTTATTTTTCACCAAAAAGATAATTAAAAATCGAAGGGAGTACTTTTATTCAAATGTACTTTTATTAATGCAGCTAGATTTTGACATATCATCCAGATTTCACTTATCCCGTTGCTATTATAATACGAAATGCACTTTTATTTGATTAACATAATCCATCAAACTCGATGTAAATGACCCGACTCAAACCTAAACTAATTTCAACCTAAATTACTCTGTTCATCTCGATTATTTGTTTTCATTTGATTAAAAAACTACTCATAAATATAAAATTACAACAAATAATATTACCCCAAGTGAAATAGGCACTACAAGTTGAGTACAATAACGGTGCAAGTAGCCAAATTACTCCAATTAGGGAAAACACAAATTTCACAATTGGCAATTCATCATAAAATCCTGGAAAAACAAACTAACATGCATTTACTCTATTTCCCATTCCCATTTTCCCCTCCCCATTGTAGCTCAAACCCAGAAAACCCCCTCTCCTTAACAATGGAATTTGCTGCACTTTCTCAATTTCCCCCTTCATTATAACTATTTCCTCAACTACCCATTTCCCAATTTCCTCATAATCATACGTTTTCAACATTAATCCTTCATTTTGCATTGAAAAGATCACTTCTTTGATTACCCTTTTGATCCTAATTCTCAAAGACTCTACCTTTTCATCAAATTCCCCTTTTCTGTAGGCCAATTAGCTCAATTTCATTTATATATGTAAAGGGTTTAACTTGTGCCTGAAGTATAATTTTTTAAAGGGTCAGAAATCAATCAATTAATTAATTTAGAGATTTTTTGTTTTTAATCTTGTGTATGTATTTATTTGGGGAAGAATTTAGGGTTTTTTCAAATTGGGATGGATGACACAGGTGTTGGAGATGGGGATGATCAGGGTTCAGGATGGTTTCAAGTGAAAAAGGTGCTTTCTTTCTCCCTTTATTTGTTTAATTTACTTTTTTTTGTTCTCTCTATAATGTAGTTCTAATTTCAATCCTCAATTGATGGTTATTATCATTGTTTATGAATGTAAGTGTAGGATTTAGTTTACTGGTTTTTATACTTGATGTGATTCTGAAATGAAGAACTGGGTGTTTTGAAATGTGTATTTGATGGTTAGTAAAGGATGGTTTGATGAGATGATGTTTATATTTCAGAATTTAGGGTTGGTTCCATGAATTCTCAAAACTTTGTTGATAGGGTTTACTTGAATTTAGTTGGGTTTATTGATTGAGCCTTGATGTTGTTAAATTTTAAACGGTTATGAGTAGATTGTTCGGTAGGAAGTTCTCCATCTGGCTAATGATCTTCGCGCTGAAGCTGGTTCAATTGAACATAGTTCTATAACGATTCATGATCTTGCATATCTATCTATTCATGTATAGTGTAGAAATGTACTGAGTAGTATTTAGGTTTATGCTCTGTGGGATGAGTTTGAGCCCTTGAATTTGGATAATGGCTTACTTAGAGTTTTCAAATTTAGATGGAATGAGAAGGGAAGGGAAGGGAAGGGAAGGGAGGAGGCGGAGGGAGGGGGAACGGGTGGAATGTAGCTAGACAATTCCCGTTCAAATCAGCTTGGAGGGAGGCAAATGGATCTCTCTATTTCCTTTTCGTTCCCCTCATCATGAATTACTATCCTAACAAGGGATATTGTCCTCCTCCCGTTCCTCTCCTTTATCCTAATGAGATTACTCACTCCCTATTCCACAGGCTGTTGTATTTTTGCTCTTACTTTTATTTCATTTTGTTTTATTTTATTTTGTATTTTGATAGATGTTATTTTTTTCTGTTAAATTCTTACTGTTCTGGCTTTGTATTCACCTTCAGAAGCACAGAAGCAGCTCGAAGTTCTCTATTCGTAATTGGGTTGGCGGATCATCAAGACAGCACACAAATGGGAAAGATAGGAATTCAAATAGTAAAAGCCAATCCCACGGTTCCAAACCAGAGGAAAAAAAAAGTGTTCACACGAGCGTTCCTTCTCATCCTACTACTAAGGAAGACAAGAAGGATGAATGTTGCCACGATAAACGCGTTGTTGGCGACAATAATGGTTTTATGATGACACCCAATTTAAATGTCACGGCTATTACTTCTACTGGAACCGAAAGTTTAACTGAAAAAAAGCCTGATATCGTGCACAAAATCAAATGGGGTGATCTAGATGATGATTTGCTTGCTCCAGATACCGGGAGCTCGGCAGTTTCTGAAATTAGGTTTGGTGAAATCGGTGATGATGATTTGGCAAATTGTGAGACCTCGAGAAATTTGCCTGACTTGATTGCATGTAATTCATCAAATGACTGCCCTTCAGTTAGTAAAGAAATTGTTGAAGTACACGATGCAGCTAGCGATGCTTGCCCTAATATGTTAAATTGTACAGAGGATTCTCTCGAGAAAAACTGTAAAGAGGTAAGTGAAGTAGCTTCAATTCACGTGGAGGAGAAGGAATCGGCAAATGATGATGTTAGCCCAAAAAATAAAGACCTCTGCACTTTGGAACTGCCTGTTCACGAGTTTCCATGTTCATCTACAGTAAACATTGACGATGGTGATCACGAAGTGATAATTGCCGAAGATACTGAGGTTGCACCATCTGATCAGTGTCTTCCAGAAGCTTGTAGATCAGCCTCCACCAAATGTGAGGTCAGAGACGATGGAAGTTTACTTAGTGGTACATCGAAAGGTAGTTTATCTAGTGCACCATTGATGCACACGGTTGGAGAACAAGAAGAAGGGGAAAGCAAAGAAAGGTTTAGAGAACGGCTTTGGTCTTTCCTATTTGAGAATCTTAACAGGGCTGTAGATGAACTGTACCTTCTGTGTGAGTTAGAATGTGATCTGGAGCAAGTTAAAGAGGCGATTCTTGTTCTCCAAGAGGCCGAGTCTGATTTCCGAGATCTGAATGTTAGGGTAGAGGATTTTGATAAAATGAAGAAAAACTCTTTTAAATCAACAAGTACCGCAAGTATGAGTATGAAGGGTGATCATAGACGACCTCATGCTCTCTCTTGGGAGGTTAGCAATTAATCCGCTCCAAGAATGCTCTTAACATGATATTTCGTAGCAATGTGTATTCTTTATGGTTGTTTTGTTCCTTTATTTCTTGTTGCAGGTACGGAGAATGACTACTTCGCCCCATAGAGCTGAAATTTTGTCATCATCGTTAGAGGCTTTCAAGAAAGTTCAGGAAGAGAGGGCAAAAGAGCGCGCAGGTGGTGAAGTGAGTGTGACAACGGCTGTAACTTTGGATTCACATAATAATAATAATAATAATAATAATAATAATAGGTCAATAGACACATCTGAACACGGGTCCAAGTTGAGAAGGAAGAGTCTCGCAGGTGACTCATCTTCTGTAAATATGAGCCGAGAAAGGAGAAGTACAGATTCTGGAAGGTCTAGCAAAATGTCAGTGCAAAATGGTCGTCTTTCGTCATCAACTTTTGATCCGAATGCTTCCATAAATATGAGTAGGGAACGGAGAGGTACAGATTCCAGAAGGTCTAGCAAAATGTCGGTTCAAAGTTGTCGTCTTTCTCCTCCAAGTTCTTCTACTCCTCCTCATCCTCCTCTAGGTGTCAAAGTTAGGGCAGAACAATTAGGATCTTCAACTGAAATGGAGAAATATAGTGAAAAGGAGAGGGATAGGAGAAAATCACAATCCTGGAGGCCGTCAGATGCATGGAAGGAGAAGCGAAATTGGGAGGAGATACTTGCATCTCCATGTCGTCTTTCTTCTCGCCTGTCATATTCTCCTTGCATGAGTAGGAAAAGTGCAGAACGTGCGAGAATCTTGCATGATAAACTAATGTCCCCTGAGAAGAAAAAAAAGACTGCCTTGGATTTGAAGAAAGAGGCCGAAGAGAAGCATGCACGTGCTATGAGAATCAGAAATGAGTTGGAGAGTGAGCGAATCCAGAAGCTTCAACGTACTTCTGAGAAACTGAATCGTATTAGTGAACGGCAAGCTGTTCGCAGTATGAAGTTAAAAGAGGGCATGTACGCTCGTCATCAGCAAAGTGAATCTCGGCATGAAGCTTATATAGCTAAGGTTGTGAAAAGAGCTGGCGATGAAACCAACAAAGTCAATGAAGTTCGCTTTATAACGTCTTTGAATGAGGAAAACAAGAAGTTTCTTTTACGCCAGAAACTTCATGATTCCGAGCTGAGAAGGGCGGAAAAGATCCAAGTTTTGAAAATTAAACAGAAAGAAGACATGGCTAGAGAAGAAGCTGTCATGGAACGAAGGAAGCTCCTTGAAGCTGAGAAATTACAACGACTTGCAGAAATACAGAAGAGAAAAGAAGAGGCCCAATTGAGAAGAGAAGAAGAAAGAAAGGCATCGAGTGCAGCAAGAGAAGCAAGAGCTGTAGAGCAACTTAGGAGAAAGGAAGAGAGGGCTAAGGCACAGCAAGAAGAAGCCGAACTACTTGCTCAAAGGTTGGCAGAAAGACTACGGGAAAGTGAACAACGACGCAAGGTTTACCTCGAGCAAATAAGAGAGAGAGCTTCCATGGATTTTAGAGATCAGTCGTCTCCTTTCATGCGTCGTGTGGTTAATAAAGAAGGAAGAACCTCACCGCTTGGAAATGTTGATGATAGTCAAGAAAATAGTACTAGTTTCGGTTCTGTGAATCCTAGTACCGGGATTCATCAGTCTCTGAAGCGAAGGATAAAGAAAATCAGACAAAGGTTAATGGCTCTGAAGCATGATCTACCTGAAATTCCGTCACCTGAAAACAACGGCGTTGGATATAGAACTGTTTTGGTAACTGCTAGAGCAAAAATTGGGAGATGGGTACAAGATTTGCAGAGACTTCGGCAGGAAAGGAAGGAAGGAGCATCAAGTATCGGTCTCATTACTGCAGAAATGATCAAGGTATTATTAATGGGCACGATTTACACTCTTCTATCCATCGATTCCATGCATGAATTGGCTAATCTTTTTCTAAGCTTACCTTTTGTTTTAATGTTTCTCTCAGTTTTTGGAAGGAAAGGAGCTAGAACTGCTAGCGTCGCGCAGGGCAGGTCTGCTTGATTTCATCTCGTCTGCCTTGCCTGCATCTCACATATCAAAACCTGAAGCTTCTCAAGTGACTATATATTTTCTAAGGCTCCTTAAAGTTGTGCTCTTTGTGCCTGCAAATAAAAGTTATTTCCTTTCACAAAATCTCTTACCCCCTCTCATCCCAATGCTATCGGCTGCTCTAGAAAGTTACATCAAAATCGCAGCATCCCTAAATATTTCCAGTGGCTCCAATTCACAACCGACCAAAACTTCCACTGAAAATTTTGATTCCATCACTGAAGTACTCGACGGTTTCTTGTGCACTGTGACGATGATTATTGGCTTTCCTACCTTAGATGAACGCCAACGTCAAATGCAAGATGGTCTATTGGACCTTGTTGTTTCTTACCAAATTATCCATCGACTACGAGATCTATTTGCCCTATATGACAGACCACAGGTGGAAGGGTCTCCGTTTCCTTCGTCCATATTACTGAGTATAAATCTCTTGGTGGTTTTGACATCTAGACCGTCTCCCGTTTCTTCCATTGACTGGGAACGTTTGCCGGTGTCTGTAAATGAAGATTCTAATAAGCTTTCTCAAGAAACTATTCCTACTGAGTCAGATTGCGATAAAAAAGAGACGAGTGTGGTTGACCCCGATGTGAATGTATCTCTGAAAGAAGAAAAAAACACTTGTCATAATGGCGCAGGAAGTAGGAATGAGGACCCTATGGGACTCAAACAGCCACATGCATTCATTCTTTCTGCCATTTCCGAAACTGGCTTAGTCAGTCTTCCGTCGCTGTTGACTGCTGTGCTATTGCAGGCTAACAATAAATCTTCTGAACAGGTCATTTTTCATGTCAAGGATTTACTTATTTCTGTAATCTATACCCATTTTGAAAACTCCGACCTATAATTGGCAAGAAATGAAAGCCTCATAGTCAATATCTGTTATACTGCAGGGCTCCTATGTACTCCCATCAAACTTCGAGGAGGTAGCAACGGGTGTATTGAAAGTTCTGAATAACTTGGCTCTGATGGACATCACTTTCATGCAACAAATTCTTGTAAGTTCGTCATCACTTGATCCAAGATTATATGTGACAATTGACAGTGGCCTTTCTGGCATCTATGTTTTGTTATTATGCAGTAATGCATACGGTGATATTTCGAACTCACATTATTCAAAAGTGCAGTGCGCAGTCTGTGCAGAAATATTAATCTTGACATAAAACATTGTGCAGGCAAGGCTAGACCTGAAAATGGAATTTTTCCATATCATGAGCTTCCTGCTGACCCATTGTACCAACAATTGGAAATTAGCAAGTGATCAGGTAAATTTGTATTCATTTTTATTCGTTCGCGCATTATGAACTCGTCTTTTCAATTGCAAATCTTGCACATCATTGCAATTATATATCGAATTCTGTAGGTGGGTTTACTTCTGCTTGAATCATTGTCGCTTCTTGGGTACTTCTCTTTATTTCATCCTGGCAATCAAGCCGTCCTTCGTTGGGGAAACAGTCCAACAATCCTTCACAAGGTCAGTATTCAGTAATAAGTACAGTAATTAATTTCCGTTGTAAACCCGTGATTCTACAATTCCAGCACATGAACTAATTTTGACAGTGGAATCGTTTCACCTCAGGTTTGCGACTTACCATTCGCATTCTTTACCGACCCTGAACTAATGCCGATCCTGGCTGGAACCCTAGTCGCTGCTTGCTTCGGGTGTGAACAGAACAAAGATGTTGTCCAGCAGGAACTCAGTCCCGATATGATTATTTCCCTAGTCAAGTCTTCCCGAACAACTTCCGGTCACCTGCCCGAACTTCCCGTGAAACCCATTCGGCCCACTGCGAAAAATTCCCGTCTTCCTACAGGCAGGGGTGGCGGCAGCACTGGCACTGGCACTGGCACTACCCGAGCCAACAAGCTTCGGAACCCTAAAGAAGTCAAAGCTAGTAAAACTTCGGAAGACGCCACGTCAGACACCCGTGTCACTCCTCCGTTGTATGCTAGGTTTCCTGAAAGCTTTACCGAGAAAGCCGAGCAATTCTTTTCAGCGGACCCCACCTCTGGTCGACATGAACATGAACATGATCCTCGAGACTAAAGTCCGTCGTCAGCTTATCCTGCAAATAAGAGAACACATAGGAAGATGATAAAATCTGTACACAAAAATACAGTACCATGGTAGGAGGAAGGAGCTTGTACACTAATGAATCTTCTATTTTGTGTTACAGAAGCTGCAGCTTGAATTTTTTTTCACAAGATGGAAGCATTCTATATATCTAATTTAATAAATTAATTAATAATACTCGTACTTTTTTTTAGATGAGTTATATAATGGTTGGATCCTCGGAACTCATGTTACATCCATTATGGAAAGAAATGATATAAAAGATCGAGAATTCTAATTCCTAAACCAAGACACCCAAGATCATGCATGGGGATCGAAGACAGGCACGAGAATTGAACTCGAGACTATGAACTCAAGAATAAAACTGCTACAGAAAAGATGCGTTTCTTTCCTTGTCTGCTTTGCTTCAAACGTACAAAATTTGCATTTAACAATTGAAACCATCAAAGCCATGCAAAGTATATTTTCGTACATTTCTTGTACATCTACACAATGCAATGCAATAATATCCAGTCTTGTATGCTTCTTCAAATCAACCTTCAAATTCGTGACAGTTTATCGACTTCATATTGTCGAAATTTACACCCAAGGATATGGACCGGCAGATTAAGCACAAGCGTAGGTAAATCGTTCTTTTATCCATATTTTTTTCGAGATTATGTATATATTTATATGTATTTAAAATAAAATTAACTAGATTTATTGTGATCAATATTGTTAGTTGTCAACGTATAATTCTCGTATATTATTGAAGGAGGGTACGTGCATGGATATTATTATGGAAAACAAATTCAATTGACGAGAGATCGTGATCTATATTACCACTAATTCGTTTAGGAACTAATTTGTGTAAGACGGTCTCAGAGTGAGTTTTTCGGATATACCACAAGGGAGTCATGAAGAGCACACAAGCCTTAGAGAAAACACAAAATCAGAATCATTTAGAGGTATTTTATTTTGTTTTTCAATTAATTACTTATAATAAAGAAACTGGATTAATAATCATTCACTAATTAAAATTAGTTTAATTAATTAGATGAAAGGAAGACAAAATTGAGAAGGGAGTTGATGAATAATAAGAATGAAAGGGAAGAAGAATATGCAGCTAGCATTGCAGCAGCAGCATATGCTATACATTCCTTAGAAGAAACTCGAGCTGAATTCGAGAGAAGAATGGTTGAGAGTTTTAGAGAAGATCCTTCACTAATCACTAACACTAACACCAACAATGATCAACCAAACCCGGTTGATCCCGCACCGTTTGGTGGCCTACAGAGACGATCGTCTAGAATCGAAAACAATGATGCTGGTAAGGTTCGAACCTTGAAACAATAATTTTGTGATTTATAAGTATGACCCGTATTTATTGATGATGGATCGGGTCGTGTTAGGTGGAGGCCCGATATCGAGGAGTTCGACAAGACCAATAGAGATAGCAGGCCCAAGGGGAAGGGAAAGGGAAAGGAGTAGCCCACAAACTAGGGAAAGTATTCAAGCAGATGAATGGGAGAGGGCTCGTTTAGCCAAGATTAATAAGTGGTAAGTAACTTACTTCTTACAGTGGGAGACCGTATTTTAATTTGTTACGTGATCTACCATTATGTGAAAGGTCTCTTGTGAATGTTAATGAGAGACCGTACCTGTATTTATATACTCAATAATAATCTATTAATCCATTATGTAATTAAGGTATGAGAGGATGAATACAAAGATTAAAGAGTGGGAGGATGAAAAGAAGAAGAGAGCAAGTGTTGACATGGAAAGAAGAAAGGTGGATCCTTCCTTCTACTTCCTAATTATTAATTAAGTCCGTCCGTCTTCCTTACATCACACATATTCCATTTATTTCTAAAACAATTCGTCTTATCAAAGAATATCTATTTCACTTATATTAATCAAAAAGAAGAATATATATCCCGTTTTAAACAAGAATCTGTCATCTATGCAACTAAGTCATGCATTTATTGAATTGTGTTTTAGAATCGCAATAATAAATTAATAATGTTAATTAGATAATACAGAGTATTATTATTATTATTATTATTATTATTATTATTATTATTATTATTATTATTATTATTATTAATAACTTGTGTATGTATGGTGTTGGTTGGAATGATATATAGGAGGAGATAGAGAGATTAAAGAGATTAAACTTAAGTCATTATCAAAACAAAATAGATAGGATCGAAGGTGTAGCTGGTGGAGCAAAGAAACAAGTTGAAGAAAAGAAGACAAGTGAAGTTAAGCGTGCAAAACAAAAGGCTAGGAACATCACTACAACTGGTAGACTTCCTCTACAATGTTTTTGTTGCAAATATTAACCTATATGCATGTCGATATGCATGTATATATATAACCGTTTTAAGAGAGATCAACTAATATACTCTACTCCAGCCGTATGTCTTTAAAATCGCTTTCATGAGACGGACCTTGTTTTGTTGTTAATGGTGTAGACCTTGATTATGACGTTATATACTCCATTTTTATCGTCTCAGATTGTTCTATCAATCATTATTAAAGATTTTTCCCCATTCAACAAGTTTTCGTCGAAAAACATTCGCACTTTTTGACAATTACCTTTCACCCTTTTCAAAAAAAGTCAAAAATGACCGATTTTGAAGGTTATTATCAACATTTTTCGACATTTTGAGTCCCGGAATGAAATGGGTTCATATTCGTGCTGAACAAACTTCATACCAAATAAAATGTCTCGGTGTATTATAATGGTTATTTGGTCTTCAACAGAGATACTTTTAAATGCCTTAAGATGGTCTATTGACGGACGTGTAGAAATTGGTCGAAAAAAGTTCCATACTTCATTTAATATCGCGTGTGTTAGAAGGTTTAAACAATCATTACTGTATTAACTATTATGCTCCTATCGACAACTTTTTGTCAAAAATCATACGCATTTTAGAACAACTTTCAACATTATATTTTCGAAAAATGTCGAAAACGACCGATTTCGATTTTTTTTTTTGGTAAAAGGTAAGTATGTATTAATAAGAATGGATTAATGTACAATTGTGTGGCTACATCATGTTATGTAGCCATCTAGCATCTCGAGCACTTAATGGATATTTAATCTTGCACATAATTCTATTTCGTACATCCATTTTTATCAAGGCAACAATATTATGCGGTCGTTGTACTGATCCCTCAATTCTGCATATATTTCTTTGCCTCCAAACATGGTAGACCATAGCATTGAACATAGCACGAACAATGTTGCACTGTAACTTCGATCCCCTCATCTTGCATGCCCACGTAAGTGCGTTAGTAGGCGGAATTTTTTTTTCTTGACCCACTCGCCCAAACTATTCACGATCTGTGAGCTCCACCCACACCCGAAAAACAGATGTTCCATGCTCTCTTCCTGTGACTCACATAAATAACAACGGTCTGATTCAGCAATAACGGTCCGATTTCGAAAATTGTTATTCACGTTTTTTCGACTTTTTGAGTCCCAGAATGAAAAGGTTCCATATTCGCCCTGAACAAGCTTCGTACCAAACATAATGCTCCGGTGTATTATGAGAGTTATTTTGTCATCAATAGAGATACTTTTAAAAGCTTTAAGATTGTCTATTCAGACATGTCAAAATCAGTTGAAAAAATTTCTATACTCCATTTTTGTCGGGTCAGAATGTTCTATCAATCATTATTAAATATTTTTTTCCTTTCGACAAGTTTTCATTAAAAACATTCACGGTTTTGGACAACTTTCACTCTTTTCGAAAAAAGTGGAAAACGGCCAATTTTGAAGATTATTATCCACGTTTCTCGAACCGATTTGGAGTCGAAATTAAACGTCTCCGAATTCGCACAGTAAATACTTCATACATCAAAGAAATGTCTCGGTGTAACACATGTTACGTATGGTTTCAAATAAACACATCTAAAAGCCAAATGATTACCTTTTAAATAACGTCGGATTTGGCCGAAATTTATTTTCGATATATATAGTACTTGAACCAGAACTATTTAAGAGTTTTTTTAACAACTGTTAGTCATTTTATGTTATACGGGTTCTATATAGATTACCAGCAAAATATCTCACATTTTTCAAAAAATCACCTGAATCAGCAGAATTTGAAGGTTATTATCCACGTTTTTTGGGCCGATTTGGTGTCGAAATTAAATGTCTCCAAATTCACATAGTAACTTCTTTATATAGTAAAGAAATATTTTGGTGTAACACACCTTAAGTATGATTTGAAATAAAGACATTATAAAGACAATGGATTACCGTTTGAATAACGTCGGATTTGGTCAAAAAAAATTATATATACTAGAAATAGAACTATTTATGAGATTTTTTAACAACCGACAATCATTTTCTGTTATACGAGTCTAATATAGATCACCAACAAAATATCTCACATTTTTCGAAAAATCACCTGAATTGACCGAATTTGAAGGTATTTATCCACGTTTCTTGAGCCGTTTGAAGTCGAAATTAAACGTCTCCGAATTAGCACAAAAATTACTTCATACATTAAAGAAATGTCTCGGTGTAACACACATTACGTATGGTTTCAAATAAACACATTTAAAGGACAATGGATTACCTTTTTAATAACGTCGGATTTTGCCAAAATTTTCGATATATATACTTGAAATAGAACTATTTAAGAGTTTTTTAACAACCGTCAGTAATTTTATGTTATACGGGTTCTATAAAGATCACCAGCAAAATATCTCGCATTTTTCGAAAAATCACCTGAATCGGCCGAACTCCAAGGTTATTATCCACGTTTTTTTGGGTCGATTTGGTGTCGAAATTAAGTGTCTCCAAATTCGCACATTAAATACTTCTTCATACACTAAAGAAATGTCTCGTTGTAACACACGTTACGTATGGTTTCAAATAAACACATTTAAAAGACAATGGATTATCTTTTGAATAATGTCGGATTTGGCCAAAAATTTCGATATATATACTTCAAATAGAACTATTTAAAAGTTTTTTTAACAGCCGTCAGTAATTTTACGTTATACGGGTTCTATATAGATCCGCAGCTAAACATCTCACTCTTTTCGAAAAATCACCTGAATCGGTCGAATTTGAAGGTTATTATCTACGTTTTTTGGGCCGATTTGGTGTCGAAATTAAAGGTCTCCAAATTCGCACAATAATTTCTTTATACATTAAAGAAACGTCTCGGTGTAACATAACTTACGTATGATTTTATATAAACACATTATAAAGACAATGGATTACCGTTTTTGAATAACGTCGAATTAGGACGATTTTTTCGATATATATACGTGAAAAGAACTATTTAAGAATTTTTTTAACCGTTGCAGTCATTTTATGTTATACGAGTCTCATATAGATCATGAACAAAATATCTCACATTTTTCAAAAAATTACCTGAATAGGCCGAATTTGAAGGTTATTATCCACGTTTTTCGAGCCGATTTGGTGTCGAAATTAAATGTTTCCAAATTCGCACAGTAACGACTTCATGCATTAAAGAAACATCTCGGTTTAACACACTTAATATATGGTTTCAAATAAACACATCTAAAAGACAATAGATTACCCTTTGAATAACGTCGGATTTTGTCGAAATTTTTGATATATATACTTGAAAGAGAACAATTTAAGAGTTTTTTTAACAACCGTTAGTCATTTTATGTTATACGGGTCCCATATAGATCACCATCAAAATATCTCACATTTTTCCAAAAATTACTTGAATCGGCAGAATTTGAAGGTTGTTATCCACGTTTTTCGAGCCGATTTGGTGTCGAAATTAAATGTCTCCAAATTCGCACAGTAACGACTTCATGCATTAAAGAAATGTCTTAGTGTAACACACGTTACGTATGGTTTCAAATAAACACATTTAAAAGACAATGGATTATCTTTTGAATAACGTCGGATTTGGCCGAAATTTTCGATATATATACTTGAAATAGAACTAGTTAAGAATTTTTTAAGGGTTATTTCATGACAATAATACCAACTATAAGGGTGCTTCTTAGAATAATCCCAACTATACGTAATCTCGTTTTAATATGAACTATGCCTTTAGTAATCTCATTTTGCTATGTACAAATTTATGACCTGCTATTACCGGTAATAGTGACCAATTGTGACTTTCTAGGATACTTGAGTGTTCCGTTGTCGTTCATGAAAGCCAAAACAACAAGAGAATTAAAGCATTTTTTTTCATGACTTCTATAATATTAATCGGGGAAAAAAATGCAACATGAATTTTGTAAAGATTCAAAAAAAAATTAACCAATTGCCGAAACTGAAGAGAAAGGTTCAACCAGTTTTCCAGGTAACCAGTGACCTATATCAATGAGAGATTAATGAAGGCATAGTTCATATTAAAACAAGATTACGTATAGTTGAGATTAATCTAAGAAGACCCCTTATAGTTGATATTATTGTCATGAAATAACCTTTTTTTAACAACCGTTAGTCATTTTATGTTATATGGGTCCTATATAGATCACCAACAAATATCTCACATTTTTCAAAAAAATTACCCGAATAGGCCGAATTTGAAGGTTATTTATCCACGGTTTTCGAGCCGATTTGGTGTCGAAATTAAATGTCTCCATATTCGCACAGTAACGACTTCATACATTAAAGAAATGTCTCGGTGTAACACACGTTACGTATGGTTTCAAATAATAAACACATCTAAAAGACAATGGATTATCTTTTGAATAACGTCGAATTTGGCAAAATTTTCGATATATATACTTGAAAGGGAACTATTTAAGAGTTTTTTACACAGCCGTTAGTCATTTTATGTTATTCGGGTCCTATATAGATCACCAGCAAAATATCTCACATTTTTCGAAAAATCACTTGAATTGGCCGAATTAGAAGGTTATATCCACGTTTTTCGGGCCGATTTGGTGTCGAAATTAAACGTATCCAAATTCGCACACTAAATACTTCATACATTAAAGAAATGTCTCGGTGTAACACACGTTATGTATGATTTTAAATAAACACATCTAAAAGACAATAGATTACCATTTGAATAACGTCGGATTTGGTCGAAATTTTCGATATATATACTTGAAATAGATCTATTTAAGAGTTTTTTAAACAATCGTCATTCATTTTATGTTATACGGGTCTTATATAGATCGTCAGGAAAAGATCTCACATTTTTCAAAAAATCACCTGAATCGGCCGAATTTGAAGGTTATTATCCATGTTTTTCTTGCCGATTTGGTGTCGAAATTAAATGTCTCCAAATTCACACAGTAAATACTTCATACATTAAAGAAATGTCTCGGTGTAACACACGTTACGTATGATTTCAAATAAACACATTATAAAGACAATGGTATACCGTTTGAATAACATCGAATTTGACCGAAATTTTTGATATATATACTTGAAATAGAAGTATTTAAGAGTTTTTATAACAACAGTTAGTCATTTTATGTTATGCGGGTCCTATATAGATCATCAGCAAAATATCTCACATTTATCGAAAAATTACCTGAATCGGCCGAATTTAAAGGTTATTATCAACGTTTTTCGGGTCGATTTGGTGTTGAAATTAAATGTCTCCAAATTTGCACAATAAATACTTCTTACATTAAAGAAATGTCTCGGTGTAACACACGTTGCGTATGGTTTCAATTAAACACATTATAAAGACAATGGTATACCGTTTGAATAACGTCGGATTTGACCAAATTTTTTGATATATATACTTGAAATAGAACTATTTAAGATTTTTTTTAACAACCGTCAGTCATTTTATGTTATACGGGTCCTATGTAGATCACAAGCAAAATATCTCACATTTTTCGAAAAATCACCTTAATCGGCCGAATTTAAAGGTTATTATCTACGTTTTTCGGGTCGATTTGGTGTCGAAATTAAACATCTCTGAATTCGCATAGTAAATACTTCTTACATTAAAGAAATGTCTCAGTGTAACACACGTTGCGTATGGTTTCGAATAAATACATTTAAAAGACAATTGACTACCTTTTGAATAACGTCGAATTAGGACAAAATTTTCGATATATATACTTGAAAAGAATTATTTAAGAGTTTTTTTAACAACCGTCAGTTATTTTATGTTATACGGGTCCTGTAAAGATCACCATCAAAATATCTCACATTTTTCGAAAAATCACCTGAATTGGCCGAATTTGTAGGTTATTATCCACGTTTCTCGGGCCGATTTGGAGTCGAAATTAAACGTCTCCAAATTCGCATAGTAACTACTTCATACATTAAAGAAATGTCTCGGTGTAACACACGTTACGTACTTACGTATGGTTTCAAATAAACACATCTAAAAGACAATAGATTACCTTTTGAATAACGTCGGATTTGGTCGAAATTTTCGATATATATACTTGAAAATTGAAATAGAACTATATATATACCAGCAAAATATCTTACATTTTTCGAAAAATTACATGAATCGGTCGAATTTGAAGGTTATTATCCACGTTTTTCGTGTCAATTTGATGTCGTCATTATTAATTATTATGTTTCTATCGACAAGCTTTCGTCAAAAATTATACGCACTTTAGAACAACGTTCAACAATTTTCGAAAGCAGTCGAAAACAATCGATTTTGAAGGTTATTAATTTTAGAACATTTGATTATAATTTTCTCATAAATCTAAAAAAATGTATGAATGGTGGTAAATTGTTTGGTGGGGTTCAAGATGTCAAATCACAAAAAGTAACCAATAGGAAGAGAGTATGATGGATGAATAAGGAAAGTTTTGAAGTGAGAAAATCTTAGTGGAATTTTCTTTTAAGGAAAGTGAGAAGATCTTAGTGGAGGGAGTAGCAAGAGAGATCGACCGATAGTGTGAGGCACATGAAAGGGAAGTCTCCCTATTGGCCAACTAATGAACTGACCACTTTGAAAAGACTATGAAATGGGTGTGTATGCTTGATTATTTGCAATATAATGGGCCATTATTGTTGTGTGCCCTACCATTTGAATTCATTTCCAAACAACACCCTATATTTTCTCAATAAAATTAAAACTTTACACTTACAATAATAGTATTTTCAAATTTCATACTCGTTTTTTATTACACATTTTTGAAAACTTTTATTCTCTCCGTTCCAATGAATTGTTTACCTATTCTATATTGGGTTGTCTCAATAAATTGTTTGTCTTTCTATTTTAGGAATATTTTTTATATGTAATTTGAACTTTTTCATGAACTTGACTCCACATGTCAATTACTCATTGAATCTCTTGTCCTTGGTGCCAAAAGTAAAGACAAACAATTCATCGAAACGGAGGGAGTATTTTTTTTTTTTGCAAGATTGAAAACTTCTACCCAAATCTCTTATTTCTTCTACGTAGTATACTCTATACCTGGTTCAAAATTATGTACATGTTAACGGATTTCATCAAAGTCGAACATTAAGTTGTAAAATTTGTTCTTTTCTTCCAATTTTACTCTTGTTGAACATAATTAATTTTGGGGTTTTCTACGTTGTACCCTCCTGTTTTTCCGTTTTCTACCATGTACCCCTCCTATTTTCAAAACTCCCAACTATTACCCCTGTAGTTTATTAAGTTCATGAAACGTGACCTATTCACAAATATCCGTCTAATGCTTCGTTAATTAGATGGCCTGACAATGATTCTAGGCTATGACCATAACCAGTTTTGACGACCTTGACATGTATTCACTCCAGTTTCCCCAACTTTTCCTTCATTTCATTAATATTCTCCATTTAGCTCATTTTATATATCAACTTCTTATTCTTTTTTAACTTATTGATTTTCCTCCATTTTCTCCCCAGCTTATTCTTTAACTTAAAATAACGATATTTTACTAATTTCTAACAAAATTAATTTAATCTCATTAACAAACAAAGCATTGATGTTGCACTTAAAATAAAAAGTGAAAGAATTATGATAAAATGAAGAAAAAAATTAGAAACTATGCATGCAAAATTAGAATTAGAGAAAACATAGGAGATAGAGATGAAAATTAATTAGAGTTTTTGAGTGAAATAATTGTAATTAGGTCACGTTTAATGAAATTACTGAACTACAGGGGCATAAGTGGGGGTTTAGAAAATAGGAGGGGTATATGGTAGAAAACGGAAAAACAGAAGGGTACAACGTAGAAAAACCCTTAACTTTTTTTACTCATTCACTCCACTCCATCTCGCAATCTTCATCCAGAGCAGACCTCTGGTCTCATTTTTGTGTCTCACTCTGTGTGTCACATCATACACTGGATGACACCTCGTCTATGGTGTGGCATACAAATTCGCACTAATCCTCATCTTCTCAGAGTATTTATACACCCTTCTTTCCAACTTTTTTTCTCATCTTTTACTCAATAAATTTAAACTAACATTATCCGGAATAATTATTCTCCTGTGAGACCGTCTCACAATAACTACTCCCACGTGAGAGGTCTCACAATAATCGTATTATGAAACCGTCTCACATGAGAATTTGTGTATCTGGAAAAGGCAACAAGGTTATTATGTGGTTCCAATTTTAGACTTTCTATAATCTTTTCGGTTTCAAAAGCTGATTGAAATTAGGGTTTCTTAGAATTGGGGTTAATTCGAACAAGCTCATTACAATTAGTTGTTATTTTTCTGTGTTGTATGACTTGTGTCTATGTGCCTGTACGGATAATAGTTAAACTTTAACATTCTTCAAAGTATTTATCCCCAAATTTGAATTCAGATGTTCATTTACACACTTTTCTTCATTTTTCTGCAGATCGGTATCATTTATGTATTAAATCATTATTCAACAAAAGAAAAACACATAAATTTACTTCAATCGAAACTGGGGAATTAGAGCAAAATCGAAACACAGAACTTAGAAATGAACAAGAAAAGTTATCACCTGCAAATCTGCATTGTTGATGAAATGATTAATTTTTCATGTTGAAGAAGATTAAAAGGGTAAGTTAGAGTAATTTGATTTAGATTTTGGGGAAAAAATTAGGGTTTATGGTATTGGTGACTAATTGATATTCAATGTATATCTTGCTTGAGACTCTAATTGGGACGCTTACTTGATTACTTCTACTACCTCAATAACCAACGGTAAAATGGTAAGTTTCTTAATTTTTTCGTTTTAAGTTTTGAAAAAAGTATTCAAGCTATAAAATTTGAAAATGAGTGTTACTCCGTATGATCATAGGTATAAATTATTTGTATCAATTTACTTTTTATAGTGTCGATAATGTCATACCAAAATTATTTGTGCCACTTATTTTTGTGATATTAGTTTAATTATACTCCCTTCATTCCATTTGATTATTTGTATTTGCTTTTTCATACTTGTCCATGCACGTTTTCTTTTGTCCATATCTTTAATTACATATTTTTAAAAATTATAAAAAATTGATATTTATAACGCACTTGATTAGTCAATTTAAACAAGATCTCACATAATTATTTTATTTTATATATTAGAAGTTATATCGACAATACCCTAACTATGAATATATAGTGCCCAAAAAACCAAATTGATTGTTAATACTCCCTCCGTATCTATATGTTCGTCCACTTTGTTTAATATATGGGTGGAGTATTATATTAAAAGTGGACGAACATATAGATACGGAGGGAGTACTATATACCAATCTAAGGTTTAGATAGGACTCACTTTTTTCCTCACCAAAATAACCCTTACATAAAGTTTGGATTAGATGTAAAGTAGTCCGTATAAATTAAAGTTAAATCCTTTAGTGTGAATTTGTTCTTCAAAACATGTGAAAAACAGAAGTAAATATGGATTGATATTATAGGGGTGGTTGCATAATTGTGAAATGAATGATGGCTACCCACGACCGGCAAATTGTTGGTGTACATCAAAATCTAACAAGTACGAGTACATACATGATTAGTCAACACGTTGTGAAATAATTAAATGTTGACATATAATCACACACCATTATATTATATACTACTCCAAGTATTCAATTTAATTAAAACCCTACTAAAACAAGTAGTACTGCTGCTAACATACAACCACCTTATGTTATGTGCCTATTCTTGGTTACAAGTTTAGTACTAGTTCACATGATTCGCCCCGATCATAATTGTATGAGTCATGATATATCATTCATAATCCACCTATACATATATATTCAATACGAATGAACTGTTTGTCGATTTTAGTAACTGGATAAAAAAAAGTACAATAAAAATTGAACTACGCAGTATTTGTTTTTCATTCGTGTTTAGAGATATTGATGAGTATGATGGTTGTTACTCCCTCCGTTCCAATGAATTGTTTGCCTTTGTTTTTGACACCAATGGGAAAGAGATCCAATGAGAAAGTGACATGCAAAGCCAAACTCTTGAGAAAGGTCAAATTACATATTAAAAACATTTCTAAAATAGAAAGGCAGACAATTCACTAAGACCTCCCAATATGAAATATGCAAACAATTCATTGGGACAGAGAAGGTAATATGTTATCACATTCTATCCAACGTAATGAAAATTTTCAGATCGAGTCGATTTAGACTTAGATTGATAATCAAATTATTATTTCGACATATATACTCCGAGATTCATTAGCTCGGATTATTATTCGTATCAAAATAATACTCATAATTAATAATTGTATAGAGTGATACAAGGGGGACTAGGAAATTGAAATGGGAATCAAAATCATGAGTTTTTTTTCCAACAAAACGCGTACTTAGTCGCAATACCATATTCTCGGGGATGAGAGATTCAAATCTGTGACCTACTACCTCCATCTTAAAAAGATCGTCTCATTTTCTCATTATATGTGAACAATATTTTAATGAAACAGAATAATCTTAGAAATACCGGAGATTATTACCATAGGGTAGCTAGTCTTCGATATCAGAGATTTGAAAGGGTGAAATAAATGATTGGAAAGACGGGATGTGTGATCTCAATATAAAAAGGGCCACAATGAGATGTACAGTGAGAAACATTTCACGTGTAACTGACCGACAGGTGGCTCCCTTAGATGCTCCATTTAGATATTCATCCACAAATTCTGGACCGCTTTGCCAGTTTGCTACCCCTCTAAATTGCTTACTCTCATTGCAAATAATGTTTATGTACTTCCATGTCTCCCTCCCCGTCTTTCTTCTGACAGATATATCTGTATTAAAATTATAATTGATCAAATATTAAACGAAGATTTGTGTTTATTGTTTGAGATTGTTCATGAACTGGATCAGATAGGCAAACTGAATCGGATGAATCCGTCAATCCAATTGTGATAGACTTGGTCACTTACTTGCTCACTTGTCTAGTATGATCCACGTAAAAAAGAATCAATTTAAAAAAATGGTGTTAACCCCTAACCTGGACCAAATTGAATCGATCTAGCTTGGTCTATCGGTCTTGAATTTCTTGGCTACCGGCTACAGGTTCACTGCTCTAATCTGATTTCGGACCAGGTACACCCCAAGTTGCCTAATTTGATACATCATGCAAGGAGTAGAACATATGGTAAGACAATGGAGTATGTTACACAATACAGAGTATAATCTTTAATTAGTTTAAACGAAATGAAATCTCATTGTAAGAAAAGACTTAAATAAAATGATTGTATTAGAACACACAAGTTTTTTTTTTCTAATCCAAATATTTGTATAAAATGACTTAAAAAATTATAAAATCGATAACTTTGGTAATCACATACTTTTTGGCTCACTTACCTCCAACTTTCTCCAAGGACGGTGTGACCGTGTGAGATTGGTTATTGGTAAAGTTTTCCTTCCTCATAATGATCCGGACAAATATTTTCTTTATAAATTTATAATAAGTAAAACAAAAATCACAATGTTTCTGAATAAGAAACGACTTATCATTATCTAACAGATTATATTTAGCCTATTATAAATTTATGACGGATATATTGATGAGTAATAAGTGATTGGGTGTTTGATTAGTCCCTAGTCCCTATCATTTAAAACAGACGAAATTTATTGTATTGACCCACTATTTGTTTGAGTGAATCATTTCCAAACCATATACTGTGTACCATTCATGTACATCATCAACCAAGTACTAAATCTCATTAAATGCTCCTCTTACTATTTGTTTTAATACATTAGCAAGTCTTCCTCGTGAAAGATGTATCCATTATAAATCGATGAGAGATCAATTAATACCCTCCAAAATAACAAAATTGGGTACTAAGAATTTACATTGTTTTAAAGATTTAAGTCTCCCATAAATTCATCCTTCGACTTTTTCTCTTTTGACTAAGTGGCTTGTTTTATGGTTTGAAATGGAGTAGTTATTTAAAACATGTTTTGCAACAAGTGTGATAAATGTAGAGTTGTCTAATACTGTACCAAGTTCGTAAGATTATCACAAATTCACAATCAATCAGCTTTCCGAACCTATTAAATTTATTTGCTTGCTAAATACTCGCTTTCTAGTTCGATTACTCCATGACCCCATTCCGAAAATCATCGGATGAATAAAATATCATCGCACAATCTTTTTAGCCCCTTTTTTATATTTTCATTTTTATTTTATTTTTATGTGCATAATTTATCTCACATTATCTCAATTCTCAATATAAGTTTAGTCAAGAAACTACGAATATAATAATAATATTATTATTATTTAAATACAGAGAGTTAAAGCTGACGTGATGACTTAAAATTAAAATAAATAAATCTAAATAAAATCTAGGTTGATAATTGAGTACCGACTGACCGTACGTACACAAAAGTTAACGTGTAGCAGCTAAAGGTATAGTGGTATTAAAACTTAGATTAATTAATTAATAACTTAACGACAAAGCTTGTACTTAATTAATTAATCAATTGTTTCTCCCATTGCTTGCATCAAACTACTTTTATGATGATTATATCTAATCATTAGCAATCATCTCTGACTTACTATATTTAGACACTTAATCATAGTACAGTACTTATGTACACTGTCTTGTGTAGCATAGGCCCAAAATGTCTTACTAAGTTACTAGTAAAGGTAGCCATAGTAGCACCCGTATTTATGATTTGAGGTCCGAATTACATTAGCATCAGAATCGTCTTTCACTCTTTACAATATAATCAAAGTAATCTAATAGCAGAGTAATTAGTAATCTCACGAAGCGAGGTGACTATTAGGTGACATACACATTTCACTCTTTTTAATACTCTGTACAGTATATAATTCTTCATTCTAACCTTTTCAAAAAGAAATCAAATCAATAATTTAGAATCAAAACTTATTCATAGATTTCAAATCCACCTCAGCTCGCATATTCTAAATTTTTAATTCAAGAATTTGGAATCAAAACTTGTTCATAAATTTAAAATCAAACTTGAAACACTTACAAAAATCACAAACCATAGTACTACACATTTTTTTTTTAATATTAAGAAGCAAGCACATAAATCCAACTAGTACAAATCAATGATTAGGGGTAGACAATCAAGTGTGAAAGGACAAAATGAAATACAAGGGGGTACATCATAGCAGCCTGCCTATCTAATTAAGGGGAGGGGGGACACTCACACACTATTGGTCCATAATTACAACTACAACCATAAAATTTGATGTCGATAACTCCATAGATTCTCCCTTCTCACGGAAATATCGTCACAAATTTATAAAACGTCAAATAAAAGAGATGAAACGATAGCAAAACTCTTCACGTAATAGCAAAACTCTTCACGTAATCTAACCAAATAACACATTATTTGATCCATTTTAATCCTAAAACAGATAGAGTATATCGATATTAAGAGAGATCAACTATGATAAATTGATACTCACTAATACTCACAAAAACCCTTAAAGGGACCTTGTTAGCCCTTGGAGCCAATCCCCCATTAATGCACATCCTAACCATATTCAACCTTCCAAATCTCCATATAGATACTCTAGTATTCTTCCTCATTTTCTTCCTCAATTTTTTTTTCTTTTAAAAATCAAATCACGAAAGCTATTTCCAAGCGATCCTTATCCACTTACTACAATAACATCCCCATGATCTCAAACTGATTTGGGTTCACTAACATAAATCATTATCGAAATCCTCCGAATTTTTTAAAATTATTATCATTATTATTATCATTATTATATTATTATTTTTTAAAATAAATAAATAGAGACAAAGTGCCAATTGCCAAATAACAAAGAATTTTTTTTTTAAAAAAAAAAAAGGGAAAAAATGATGAGTGAGTGTAGTTGGAGACAAGAAGAGCAGAAGCAAGGAGAAGAGAGAAATAGATCCTCTTCCTCTTCATGTCAAGTGGAGTCATTATTATTAAACTCTCACAGCCACTCCTTATGCTTGGAACACCACCTCCACAACCACAACCAAGACATCTCCATCTCTCAACTTATTCCTATGTATGTCTAATAGAGTACCCTTGTACCTTCTTTAGTCTTTACACACACCCTCCCCTTTCTCTTCTCTTTCTCTTCTCCTCCCCTCATATTTCCTCACTTTCATTTGCATTGCTTTTCTTGCATTTTTACGGTTTCGACACCTCTAAGGATAAGGTCACGTACATCTAACCACCTGACCTGACCTGACCTAACTTGACCCTGTGCATCAACATTCAACAACATGGTTTGGTATGCACTTCTACTAGTTCATCAAAAGATGTTGAATATATATGTGTATATATAGCGGTCTCACATGAATTTTTTTTTTTTTTTTTAATGAAATCGTTTGGAGGGAGGAGCATTAAAGTTTTCCTGATGGGGTTCAATGTTTTTTGGGTTGTTTTAAGTCAAAGTTTGCTAAGTTTGGTATGCATTTAATATTTCAGGTCAAATTTTGAGGTAACAGAGCTAACATGGGAGAATGGACAGCTAGCCATGCATGAACTAGGAGGGATTTTTCCTCCACCAATCTCAACCACTTCCTCCTCACCAAAAACCACATGGGAAGATGGCCGTGGAGGCGGTGGTGGTGGTGGTGGAGTCGATGGTGGTAGGGCCGGTGATACACTAGAATCCATAGTTCATCAGGCAACTTACTGCAACAAACAAGGCCAGAATTTAATGATTGAACCAGGTCCACAGCAGGGAGTACTACAGAACATGGAAAACGTTGGTTCGGTTGTTGCGTCTTCATGCAGTAAATGGGTTGAGAAACCAAGGCCCATACAGACCTCGTGCCCGCCTCCTCCCTCGGTTTTGGTCAAGAAACGGACTCGGTCAGAGGCTGAACATCGCGGTTTTCCTAATGATCATGAGAGTGCATGTGCTAGTGCAAACGCTGCGTTTTCTAGGGAGAATAATGACACAACTATGATGACATGGTCCTATGAGTCTCCTAGAAGTAGTACAAGGACTAAAACTATCAACGACGAGGATTCCGCTTGCCATGGTGGATCGGTAAGTGTTATTCCTGGAAATAATCCCAAATTTTACTTTGGAAATAATACTGTATCTCTCAACTGAAAACATTTTTGGGATTTTATTTGGTATAGGAAAACCAGGAGGAAGAGCGAGAGACGAAAGGAGAAACAGGTCGTTCGTACCCAACGAGAAAAGGTCGGGCTGCTGCTGTTCATAATCAGTCTGAGAGGGTAATTATCATAAACTCCTGATTAATTACTAGCTACATCTCCCTAAGAAATTCATTGCAGTTAAAAAAAAAGACGGTAGAAAATTCCATGTTATTTGCACAAAGTAAATTTTGAGGTAAAAATGCAAAATTGACATACCTGACATGACTGTAATTCGACTTGTTCAAATGTTCCTGTGTGCAGCGTCGGAGAGACAGAATTAACCAAAAGATGAAGGCCCTGCAAAAGTTGGTTCCCAATTCAAGCAAGGTGAATAAAGCCACAAAATTTTCATTAAAGTACTTAAATAACACCCGGTTTAACGGTTGTAAAAAAATATTTGTGCAAATTATAATAGCAGTTTAATATTAATACAGACAGATAAAGCATCGATGTTGGACGAGGTAATCGAGTACCTAAAGCAGCTTCAAGCACAAGTGCAGATGATGAGCCAAGCAAGATTTATGCCTCAGATGATGATGCCTTTAGGAATTCAGCAGCATCTACAACAGATGTCGCTCCTTGCAAGAATGGGGATGGGAATGGGAATAGGAATGCCCGATACACCCACTTCACAAGTACCTCAGACAACCGCCTCGATGCTACATCCCTCTCAAGTTGCTGCTGCTGCAGCTACCTCGACATTTGTGCCTCCGGCCTTTGTTGTTCCTCAAATGATTGCTGCTAACCAGTTCAGTAATCATAATCATGGTGCTAGCAGTTCAGCTCATTTACAGGATCCCTACAATATCCTTCTAGCACAGGCAAGTGAAGCACTGTGTCGCACGGTTTTTACAGCTTCGTTTTCAGAAGAAAAAAAGACTCAACTCGAACCTGTAATAGTCTGACCAAATGATTCAAGCCTAATGTTTGATTTATTTATTTATCCTTTCTACTTGTGGCTACGGCTCACTAATCGCTTCCACTATGAAATATTTTTGCAGTCAATGAACATAGAGCTTTGTAATAGGATTGCAGCACTGCAGAGGCAGCAGCAGACACAATCACAACCAGCAAGCAATCATCAGTTTCAGCCAAACCATCACGTGCAACGAACTTGAGAGCGTGTAGTTTATGATGTAAAGGCTTCTTAATTAGCACCCTTAGTGCAGTTTTGGTACATGTAAATGGTTTAGGCCATAGATAGCATTTTCCTCCTCGTTTCTACTTCAAATGTAATATATCACAGTATATATCTATAGTACGTGTATATGATAAAATTCTACGCACAAGATGCATACAATAATAAACTTCATATAAAACCAAGGAAAAGCTTTGAATAGCACTGATTATAACTTTGCACCAACAATCATGTCGAAAAAGGTAAAAACCTCTGTTAGGTCTTGTTCGGATAATCAAAATAACTAATCGGTTCCTTTCAGTCTGAATCCATTCCATCAAATTCAATTCCTTTCACATTACCTCATGTCTTCAGTTGAATTAGCACCAATGATACATACTACTCCTATTACTACCATTCAGATGAAGTTCAGTTCAAGTTAGGCTCAAAGTCGAGATTACAATCCTACAGTTCAACTATGGAGATCAATTAGGTTTCGGTTCAACTAATGTAGAGAATTTCAACTGGAGAGAGAACAAGACAGGTCTGTTGTAGTCTACATCATAACAGGTATCCACCACATGCAATTTATGAACACCCCTATCTCAAGTCCCCGCACAAGGCCCCAGCGATAATTGCGTAGTGTGTCCTACATATGTGCAACCTTGCTCTAAAAAAACTCTTAACTTGAAAATTAACATAATAGTCGTAAAAAAATTATTCAGTTGATTAAAACCCAAACACGGAGTTAACATCTCTAAAAAATATTTTTGGTTGAGCTATACCCTTAAGTTTCATTTTTTTGCCGCAACACTACCAAAGTGACTATTCCAGTTAAAAAAAAGAATCATGTTTAAGTATGAAACTTACGATCAAACTAATTTTATTTTTCTCAGAAACGAACCTAACATCCTTCTTTTTCACAAATTCTCCAATAAGACGGTCTCAAAATAAATCATTGTAAGACCTCTCACATGGGTGGTTTTCCGATACGTTGTAGATAGTCTAGTATAAATAAAGTCTTATACTACTATTTAAATATGAGACTGTCTCACAAGTCACAAGAGACTTACGATGATTAATTTCACAAAACTACATGACTTAAGATTTATACCCTAATTTCTACGGAGTACTTTTTTTCCAGATGTAATCTCCTTAAATAATACTACCAAGTATATGTATCATGTATGTATATATTCCATAAGTTTTTTTTTTTCCAAATTCGGGGAATAAAGAAAATAAAATAAAAATGGTAAGGGCTCCTTTACTTCAACCATCAAGTTGGAGATTCGATTCTCATCTACAACAATGCCAACCAAAAAAAACTCTTCTAAAAATGGATAAATGACTAGTACTCTGTATAACATATGCAACTATCAACTCATCATCTTATCATATACTCATACTAGGTTTTATATATTTGCTAAAAAGAAGGAAGAAAATACTATAAAAAGACGCTTTATGGTATAACAAGACGGCCTAAACCAAGTTCGATCATTAGAATATAGAATACCAATTTTAGGAAGTCAACAAAATGGAGCCTGTAGTTTAGTGATTAGTCCAACTCAACTGATGAAGAAAAGCACCCAAATAAAGATGTTATAGTACTACTGTCTACTACCATTTATTTGTGGGATTGTGGCTGGAAACACACTTGAAAGTCAGTCATTTGGTAGTGTTCTCATATCCAAGAACAATACACAGACTTAGCTAGCTAAGGACATGACATTTTTGAGAAGTGGTTGAAGCATCATTTTTCACAAAAGCAAGTTGGCGGACCACACGGGCCGAAACACATTCAAGTATTGTGGGGGTGGATAAGAGAACATTTGGGGCACCACTCGAAGAATCAATCTCAAAGTAAAAGCAACCCCCCCAAATAAAAGAAGAAGGGAGCCAGCCAACTTAGCTAAGCAAATATAGACCATAATTTTGATATGCTCATGATAAAAGTGGGGACCAAATAATCAAATAATTTTATCTCCAAATATCAACTAGATTTTTTTTTTCTTTTAATCGTTTTAAAGTATACATGAGTTTCGTACTTTCAGAAAAAGCGGGTCATACAAAATTTACAAGCAACAGAGAGCTTCATGTGTGAAGATCAGATAAGGAATTCATGACCTGTAAAACACTGTAAGTGTATGACCCCCCATCAGTCCGTCACCCATCCTCGGCTGTGTGGAATCAAGGTATCATCGAACCTGCAATATCAGGATAACCGACAGTTAACTTACAGCATTAGACCAAGATATATTACATCTAACTATTTCTATCCAATTTGAAATATTTGTGTTAACATCGTTTTTTACTAAAACTGTATTCCCTCCGCCGCAAAATGCATTGAGCAACTCTCCTGTAGGACCGTCCTATACTAGAAAAAGCACATCATAAGCCACAAGTTTTAGACTGAAATTATTCCGTATGGAAGACGGTCTTTTAGAACAATTAGTGAAATGCATTTCAACCGATAGAAGTTACTATAAGAGTGGAAACTGTGAAAAGACAGTCTCTAAAGTTACTGAAGTGCAGTGCAGTGGATAATATGTCAGGTGTCTCCACTCTCCACTATAATTTGAGTATGCCAAATTTATCAACAAACAAGTCTTTCCAAGGCATGATGACCTACCCTAATTATTAACCAAAAGGTTATGACATCTTTCTAAATGGGAGTATGGAACTGTTATTTTGATATCTGACAAGCCTGAACTTACAGCACATGCAACCTTGATGAACAGACTCTGACAATTACAACATCAGCATTCACTAATGTTCTGATCAGGCCTCCCTCCCTGTTTCTACCCGACTCATCATTAACTCCTAAAGTTAGTGAAGTTACATCTACTGCAGAGTATTTATTTCTAGTAGAAACTAGCCAAAACAGCAAACAATTACTAAGAGTTTTATTTAGGCATTTTCCGATGTTCAGAACTCCGTCATATCATTACAGGTTCCAGCTTCTAAATGAGCCGATGATTTTTTATGTTCCTGTTGGGTTTACATGTCCCTTTGAGGACATGGATATTGATCGCTTCTTCCTTTACTTCGATCTCTCTTACATGAAAAATAAATACTCCACACTACTTATGAATACAATAAACCGATTTAAAAAATATACAAAAGGGAAGAGGACAAAGTAGACGCACGAGACAGAAGTGAAAGAGGAAAAAGGGAAATTGGAACAGATAAAAAAAATGAGCCGAAAAGGAAAAGTGAATGAAATCAAATAAAAGGAGAGGGTGTTAACTTTTGTTTCATCAAAATTAGTGTCTAATGTCGAATAAAACTGAATTAAGCTACACAATTAGATGCGTCTAATTTGTATCACTGTGTTGCTCAAATACTTCTGGCTTGACTGTTGTAATAGATTCGACATCAAATTCACCAAATAGGAAAAGAAAAAACCATTAGATGGACAAGGCTTCAATCGGCAAAACAAATCCTTCTCAATTTTGATACATACAGATACTCAACAATTAAAAGACATTTTGGCTCCATGTAACTCGTTTCAAAGCAATTTTACACACAGGAGGTTTATATCACGTAGTACGTACCATTGCTGCGTATCATGAAGCACTTGTCTCAGGCAAAGATTCAGAAGCACTTGTCTCAGGCAAAGGTTCAGAAGCACCGGTTTCAGGCAAAGGTTCAGAAGCGCTGGTTTCAGGCAAAGATTCAGAAGCGCTGGTTTCAGGCAAAGGTTCAGAAGTGTTGGCCTCAGGCAAAGGTTCAGAAGTGTTGGCCTCAGGCAAAGGTTCAGAAGCGCTGGTTTCAGGCAAAGGTTCAGAAGCACTAGTTTCAGGCAAAGGCTCACGATCACGGAAAGACATGACTGTTTCAAAAGCACCAACCAGAGCTTTGACCTTACTTTTCCTTGTCTTGACAAGCTTGCTTGCTGTTTCTTCAATCACATTGTTCAGATCGATACTATCTCTTTTACCCGCTGTTTCCTGCCGTCTCAATAGAACTTTCTTGGTTTCAGGCCTAATATCAGGTGATTCATTGGTATAGTCTCCACTCTTCAAGCTCTTCCCTGCCACCACTTCAGCATTTTGATTCTCCAAAATTCTTCCTCTCTTGAACCGAAGTTTCCTTACAGAATTATTTGCAACCTGAGAATTCACCACCGTGCCTTTTCTGAATTTGACCTTCCATACCGAACCCTCTTTTTCTTCCACACCCTTTGTTTGGAGGCTCGGATTTTTTTTAGCTCTAGATATATTTGTTTTGGATCCACTCTCGTTTGTGACAATGTCAACCGCTTTAGAATTAGTAGGCTCTGATTTTTGACGGTTTTCTCCTTTAGATCGATAAACCCAACGTCCATCAGGGGAAGTCATCTTTTTGGGTGTACCAACTTGGGATGCTCTCCGACTACTCCGACTACTACTCCGAGCACTCCGAATACTACTCCGAGTACTCCGAATACTACTCCGGGTACTTGATGCATCTTCATCAAAAAGAGATGACCTCAAAGCTTTTCCAGTGTTAACAGCATTTGACTGGACCACATACACGGCTTTCTCAGGTACAACACAAGATTTAATGATTTTGGAATCTTCCAAGTTACTCTGACACCTTGAGCTAGACAATTTTTCCCTATTCTTGTAAACCGTTCCTTCGCTACTTGAGGATTTCTCCAACCGAACCCTTGGTGAGTTACTCATTGGCTCCTTTGCCTTCACCTTTCTACTCCCACTCGAGCTGCATGTTTCCTTGGTTTTATTTTCAATTTTTCGGTTTATACTTACCGGCAGTGTTTTCTTGACAGCAGGACTGTCAGTTTTACTTCGACGAATTATATTTCCAGAAGTTGGAACAACTGAGGATTCACTTGGCACACGCTTCATCGCTGACCGAACAACTGAGGATTCACTTGGCACACGCTTCATCGCTGACCGAACAACTGAGGATTCACTTTGTAGACGCTTCATCGCTGACTGACATCGAGTGCTTCTTACAGGAGAATTTCTGCCCTTAGTAGAGATCGGAGGAACCCTCTCCCGGAATGGACGACCAGAAACAGAGACACTTCGAGCTTGTGAGTTATTCTTGGTCACCACGGGCCGAGCCTCTTTAATTGTTCCTAAGAGCGGTCTTTTTGTCATTTTCTCCGGCTCATGTTCGTGACCAAATTTGCACAAATCATGACAGGAAGCAAGTGAAACACGACGATAACGAGACTGGACAGCGAACTTGTGATCTGGACCAACTATAACTACAGTAGGATTTCTCTTCAATGATTCCGATCCCTTCTCCTCAGTCTCTTTTATCTTAGCCTCTTCCACAGGTAAATAATCGTTCCTCATCATATCACCACCTTCAGGCTCCATACTTTCCGACATGATGGAGTTCACAGTGTTTTCCGTTTCCCTTTCCTCCATCATTGTTTGTTGAGCAAATAAATTACAACATACTGGAAAGCAGTGACGCCCCTGAAGAAATGGCAACGAATGTGAGTTTCAACACATCTCAGCAGAAGTACTTAATAAAGTACAAAGGAAAACTGACTGCTATTAATCAAATGTTAGTTAAGCAACAGGGCCGTCTACAAAAGCAATATGAATGCGTTTAGGCGTAAGATACGGCTTTAGGAAACCTGATTTAAGCATTAACTATTAAAAGCTACCCTTCAGCACATATTATTAAAACCTGATAAGGCATTATCATAAGAAATTCAGAAAAGACGATCCACTAGTCTATAAACTAACTATTCTAGGATTCAAAGTTTCAAACAACGATTCCTTAATCAGCACTAGCTGAACACAGTCCCCGCAATTTTGCTTAGGGTTCTTAAAAGTAGACAAAAAGCAATAATTCTAGGATTAAGCTTTAAAAACTACCCTTTTGCATGATTCAATATCCATTTTAACATAACGTCACCATAGAACTTAACTTAACCATATCCATTTTAATACTATAACATACCATCTTTAAACTTGCACCCACACAACCAAAGCGCAAACAAGAGCACCGACACATTCAGTTAAGGCATTATCATAACAAATTAACAACAAGTCTTTGTACATGTTCACTAATCAACCAGGAGAAAGATACTAACCTACAAACCCGATGCATATATACGTTATACAAACTGAAGAACTGGTATCATATGAATAACTTACAGTTCACCAAAGGACAAATTTGGCATGAAAAATGTTGATTTTCAAATGTCAGCTACTAAAGTTACGGGAGGTGGTACTCATGAGTCATTACCTTAGATCGGAATCTGCATGAGCAATGTATTTACCCTTGTGACTCCATTTACACCCAAATCCAAGAAAAATCTTATACTTATATGACAATTACAGCCCTCAAAATCATTATCATTTAATACGTAATAATAATATCTACCCAAAACCGGTACCAAAAATCTACAGCATATCCCCAAATTTATCGAAGATATCAACCCCAAAAAGAGATTCGGAATCCCTAATTGCACCAAAAATAAATCTAATAAAAAAAATATCCATCTAATAAAACCGACCAAAAAATCATAATTTGATCAATAATATCGTAATTAACGCAAACCCATTTGCATTCATCAATCAAACAACGAAAAGATCGTAACTTTATCAGCTTACATTTACTCTTCAACATAATGCATTTGCGATCAAACCACAAAAACATCATTATTAGGTTAAAAAAATAAACAAAATCGTAAAAACTAAACAGAGTTGAAAAGGGTGTATACCTTGGAATAAATTCCTGAATAAAAGAGATAAAGGAAGGAAAGGGGGTCAAGAAAGGGTTTGTGAAATTGAAATGTGAATTAGGTTTGTATAATAGAAAGGGGATGCGTGTAGATTGTGCCACGGATTTTAAGGAAAGAGGGTGGGAGGCGTTAGAAATGGCGTGATCAGAGCGTCGGTTACATGATCAAATTGGGAAGAAAGCAGAGGGAGAAAACAGTCCCGCCAACAACAAACTCAATCCTTGGTGACGGGTCAGATTGATGACATAGTACAAAAGAAGGTATAATGTGACGTGGATGATACTTGACTCGTGACTCGTCATAAGAGAAACTTACTCGATAAGAAAATGATCTTTCAAAAGAAATAGACTCGGTTTCTCTTTTAAGACGGATTTAATAACGAGTTGTATACTCATATTTCAGGTAGTAATGGAATACTCGATGGAATAGTATATGTTTGTTAATCCCCGTGTTTTTAGTTTTTGTCGTATTCATACCATTTAACTGAAAAATATTATATTCACCATGTAAGCGCATACTGTAGGAGGATGAAAAAACGGGTCAAGTCGGTCTAGCCCAACCCAACCCACACTTTTGAGCCGGTTTTTGGTGACCCATCTAGCTAAGGTCATAACTAAGTCAATCTGGTCAAGGCCGTGGATTGGATCAAGGGACACGATATCCTGGTTCAACTCAGTCGAGCTCTCTGAAAACATTTTTAAAAAACAAGACAAAATTGTTAGACGAGTGAGAGTCGAGCCCCAATCTCTCCTTAGGGTTGGGCTTAGGCCCGATTTTACCACCAATGGTCATCTGCTTAGCCTCACATTAATAACCAAACTGTTTTGATTTGTGAAGGAAGTTTGGGTTAAAAGGATGCTGTCAAAAGAAACGCGGTTATGTGGGGAGTCGAGTTTAGGTATGAGACTTCGCGCTTAAGATCGCCTTATATAAGAGTTTGTAAATTGGTGACATGATTTAAGCTTAGCTTAGCATATACTATGGACAATTTTGATGTAATGCAATTCTTAAATCAACTTAGCATTATCGACGATACAAAAATCTTGGAGAGACGGTCTTTCAATAACTCATTGAGAGACCATTCTTCAATACCACTCTATGTATTATTCGTACCCTTAAATGACAATTTTGTTTTGTACCTGTTTTTATAACAAGCGTACTATCTTTATATTTATATACTCTTTTATGTTAATCGTACCTATTTCTGTTAGGTTTGGTACCATTGTTACTTCCATTTGTACTTGGTCTCGATTCTGATGGTTAACTAACAGCAAGTCTCTTGTGAGACTGTCTTAGCGTAAGTTAACGTGAGACATATTAATAGAATTAAAATAATAATAAAAGTAACCACCTCTCACGATAAATTTTTGTTAACTAATAGGGAGTACATACTCGATCAAAGACGGTTGATTATTACATCAGCTAATGTCGGTTTATATATATACCTAGTCATTACAATGTAACAAGATACAACAAATTTGTAAAGCTATATTAATGACGGAATGTGTAAAGCTAACTCGAAATGAGGAGATGGAATGTCATACTATTACTAGCTAACACAGACTACAAACAACATTTAAGTTGATCTCGTTCTTGCTTGAACCAGAAAACGGAGCTCTTTACCACATTCACACTTGAAGTTCACAACATTTTCAACTTTCATCTTCATTCTCTTCTCATCTTCATCTTCATCTTCCTCCTGTATGTATGTATGTATGTATGTTATCAAATTCAACCCAAATTTAATTAAAATCACTTTGATTACACTATTAACATCATAGTAATATAATGTTAGTATTCGAAGAAATCGTCGAGAAACCTTGCAAGTTGTTGTGCTTTGTATTGGATCAAAGATTGTTCTTTTTAGAATCTTTGATGGAGAGGGAGACAGAGACGATGACGGTGGTAGTGGTGGTAATTGACGAATCAGATTCCTCGATACTGCTCTACATGATGATGAACTACTCTGCATCACATTCATGAAAATGGAAGAAATTTTTTTTAAAAATGAAATCTTCTTTGAAAAATGGTGAATGAATGATTAAAGAATGGATAAAAAAGAATTGGGTATTGAAATTGAGATAATCAATCGAAAAACCCAGCTCCAAAAATTTAAACTATTGGAAAAATAGATATTAAATAATAAAAAACAATGGAGTAAAAAAATTGAAGAACAGAGACCTTGGAAGGTTGATTAAAGAATGGATAAACAAAGAATTGGGTATTGGAAATGAAGTAATCGAACGATTAACCCAACTCCAGAAATTGAAACTATTGGGAAAATAATTGAAGAACAGAGACCTTGGAAAGATGAGGAAGAAGGGTGGTGACAGGATCAGAAGCGCTCCTCTTTAGAAGCTTTGGTGACGGGTGCGGTGGTAATGGCGGTAGTTGTTGTTGCTGCGGTGGTGGTGAGAGCTCTGGCAAGGCGTCTGCGGCGGTGGATTTGGAGGCGGGAGATGGAGTGAAGTTCAAGAATGAAAGTGAAATCAATGGAGGTGAAAAAGAAGAAGACGAGGAGGAAGAAGAAGAAGAAAGTGAATGTGATGATAATGGTGAGAATCTTGGATTTGATTTCGATCTTGATCGTTTCCGTTTTCTCAGGGGAAGTGATGAAGGAGTTACAGGAGATTTCTGGGTTAGAGTTTCTTGGGTTGGGTTGGTGGAATTGCAGTTTGATTGTTGATGAAGGATGTCAATGGAAAGAGATGAAGATGAGAAAGAAGCGAGCTCGAGAAAGTGGCGATGGTGAGCTTGTAGTTTCTTCTCAAAACGAAGTCGTCTTCTTGCTGCTCTGTCTCCAATTCTCGGTTTTGCCTTCACCATTGTTGAAGGTTGTTATGTTTCTGGTGGGGTTGTTATTGTTAGTTATTCACAGTTTCTTGTTATAGTTGTGTGATTATGTTGAGAAACGAATTTGGTGTGTGTATATATATACCAGAGGTTTGTTCTGAATTGCAAATTTGCAATGATGTACTCGACTGTAATAAGAGTCCAACTTCTTTCAACCGAAAGTAACTGAACCTGACAAAACTGAACACGGTCGAGTAAAACTATGAACTGAACTAAAATGGAATTGAAATAAGCGGGAAAGAAGCCAATACCATGGACAAAGCATAATAGGTAGTAGTAATATACAACCCTAATACACAATGAACACATCAATCAACTGGTGAAGAGGTGTGCAGCTAAACTAGAACTCACGAATCCATCAGAACACGGCCGCCCTCATGATTCACCCCAGCTCAAAACAGCACCATACGAATATATGATCCAAAAAATTTACGACCCTAACTAATACGGAGTATATAGGGTTCCGTGTTCCAACGTAAACAACAGCCCTTAGGCTGAAACCTGAAACTTACAATTGGAACTAATGCAATGGAGACCGTTGAAAACACCAAATTCTAGTTTTTTTTGTAGAGAAAAATACCATGACTTACAGGTTACAAGAGATGACAGACAACACTGGAACGAATAGCGAGGAGATGAATCCGGGAAAAAAATAAGAAAAAAGCGAAGGATGTCGGGTCATCAGCATACCACAATGCAGTCTCACTTGAATGGAGAACCTCTGACCATTCTGCTGCACAAACTTTTGACAAACTTCATGACTTAAGTGATTATTTCTCGAACCAACCAATCCAAGCTGGGGTAAGCAAAATACAGCACAAGAAAAGACGGGAAGGCAAATAGAAGTGTGACGAGAATGTACAAAGCCAAGATGGCTGCACTTGCTGGTATTGCATACAACGTGACAAGAAGGAATATCAGAACGAGAGGGAATTTGGCGGTCAAGTGAACCAGAAAAGCCAAACACTTGCGAAATGAGATGTTCATTCCCTCTCTATTAAAGTACCTATTAACAAAACTCGGGTTGTGGTCGTGGTCGTGGTTAACCTCAGAACTTGGACTTACTACTGTCCTTGGAACTTCCCTGTGATGTCTAACATGAGAATGGATCATCCCCGTTGGACGAAACTCAGCATTACCAGACGTGTAAGACCGAGTTCTCTCACCGTTCATGCTCTCAACCATCCAAAGGATAAAGTAGTTTTTCCGAGGGAATCTAAGCACGCCTTTGTAAAACACCCTGGGAGACAGTAAGTTGCACCAAGGGCAGGAGATGAAGAACGGAAGGTGGACGGGCAAAGTGGGAGATTTCAGGGCAGCCCATGGTAATCCCATGACACAATTCTTACAGAGGGTATGACCACACCATAGCACATACGGAACGTTTTCTACTAGATTGAAGGACTCCCAACATATGGGACATTCGAGTCCTTCTTCTCTGTTGGTCTCGTAAGATGCACCATCATCATCATCGTCCGAGCAGTCGGAGTTTGGGTTTACAATGTTGTTTTCACAGGGCCACATGATAAGCAATACAGTACTTCAATGTGATTAACTCTGACCTTGGCTTTCTGTGTTCACGGAAAATGCCTCCTTTCCATCCCCTTCGCAAGCGCCAACCCCATCAAAATCTTGATCTGAAGGAATAAAAATCGATTAAATACTTCACTTGAGCTAATAATCATGAATTCTGCAGGTCAAATTCATCAAGAAGTTTAAAAGGTCAAATTGTTATCAGGTGTCGCCTTTTTCAATATCGATTTGGATCCTCTCCATTTCCTCAAAACACCATCAAAATCAAAATCTTGATGTGAACCAATAAAAGTCGATTATTAAACTAAAGCTCACCCTTGACTCTTGAGTTTTGATGCTGGGACATGGGTATGACAGTCGAAAACACGATTTTAAGCCCAAACAAGATCAATTCAACAAAATGGTCGATTCCGACACTTTAAAACACACATTTCAATCGGGTTTTAGGTCGTCGAGACCCACAAAAATAATAGGGAAACTAAACAAAATAATACTGTAGTTGACGATTGTAGTCGAGCTTGACATAAAGCAATCAAACAAATTATTGGGTTAAAAATAAAACCCAATTCTAAGAATCAATCTCAGCAAAAAGAAACCAAATTGCAAAGATTAATAAGATGAAGACATAAACAGATTGATTGAAAGGGAAAGGGAAAGGGGATGGAAGGGGAATTAAGAAGAACTTACAGAAAAGGGCGATTGGAGTGAGAGTGAGTTGGGATTTGAGAGAGTTAGTGAATAAGAGTGAGCGCCATTAAAATAGGTGGAAAATGGAATAGATAGAGATAGATAGCGAGCAAAGAGAGAAGATGGGAGAGGTGAAGAGTGAAAGTGAGATGTTTTTAGTTGTTTGATCAGATCACCCTACCGTACGTGTATTAATATGGAGTGACTTACATTCCCCCACCTTGGATTTCCGTCTTTAGATTATAACGGGTTATTTTGACATTTTTATTTTTTATTACAAATTTATATTTACTGTCATTTTTATTGGGTGTGATCATACTCGCACTAATGCACCGAATCGTATCATAACTTTGCAGTTAACATGCATGGAGCGAGAGTAGTAGTAGGATGAACGACATTATAGGAAGATTCATATTGTAATGCAACTGATCTGTTGAAAAATAAAATAAACGGTTTTTCTAACGTGTGCCCAGTGGGCACACGTTAATAAGCAATTCACGGTAAGAATCACATTGATATTGTCTTAAGTATTGTAAATATGGGTTAATATATCAATTTTCGTGATATTATCAATGTGATTCTTGCTTTAAATAGTTTATTAACATGTGCCCACTGGGCACACGTTAGAAAAACTGTAAAAAATAACACTAATCGTCTAACACAAATATAAATTTTTAATAAAAGAATAAATTAGTGTAATTAACATATTATAAGACGAGTAAATGTTTTCCATGTATAAATTGAATACAAAGTACGGAATCCTCTATATTTTACTGTTGGTCCCATTTTCTATTTTGGTATATTTTTTTATTGTTAATCTCATTTATATTCTTTTCATTTTAGTTTTTCACATTTTCATTTTTCAAAACTTTCTACTAAGACTTACTTGTATTAACTTCTCTCGTTTTCATTTTTAGTAATAGTACTTATCTCTTAAGAAGTGAGCAAAAATCAAATTGAACTAATAAGTGGAGCACAAATTCTTACTTGTGACGGTCATATCCGTCACAAGTGTGCGACGGGTCAAATACTACCCATGTGGATAGATAAGACAAAAGCAAAATGTCTACTCATGCTTTGTTATCTACCACATGGGTAATATTTGGCTTGTCGCAAGCTTGTAACGGATATATCCGTCACAAGCAAGACTTGCTGTAAATGGAGTACATCGTTTCAATTTCACGTCACTCCACTTCAACTCATTTCGCATTTCACTTAGGTGCTGTTTGACCTAGTTTTTGGAAGTGTTTTTGTTTTTTATAAGCTACTACTTGGCCAAACACACCATTTTTTGCAACTTAAAAACTATTTTTAAAAAGCTCAAAAATTGATTGATTTTAGGCCTTAAAAGTAGAAGCATCAATTAGACGCTTCTACTTTTATTTTTATATTCGAGATGTTTGATGCTAAATAACAAATTAATATGTTTCTAAACAATTCAATCAAATAAAATAAATATTTGTTAATTCATATATTTTCATTCTATAGATAGAGAGTTAGAGACCCATTTTGATATACTTTCAATTCTAATTTTAAAAATTTTCATCAACTTCTTTACATATTAAAAGAAATTTTTTGCCTAAAAGAGGCCTTAGGAATAGTGTATTTCGAATAGTACCAGCTCTTAGGAACAGTGACTTTGCTTAGGAATAGTGCATCCGCTCCACCTTTCTCCTTTCCTTTCATTTCGTCGTTTCATCTCTTCTGCTCTCTCGCTCTGCTTTTTTTTTCCTCTGTGGATCTGCCTTTCTCCTTTGCCTTCATTTCCTCACTTCCTTGATTGGATTCTAACATTAGGGTTTTGGTCAGATGAGATTAATTTATCTAGGTTCTGGTTCTTTTGTTGTTTAATTTGATTTATGTGGGTTGGTGTTCGTTTTGCTCGCAGAGGTGGTAGTCGGGTGAGTTGCCAGCGATGCAGAAGGAGGCGCGAAGATTACACTTCCAAGTGCACTTCCGTCATCAAAGGTTTCGTCATTTTGTTTGGTATTATGTATCATGATTTAAAGTACCCATTTGATCATTTAAAGTACCTATTCTTTGAAAAATCACAAAACCGAACTCCATCATCAGCGATCGCCATCATCATCATCTTATCTGGGTGAGTTTTTTTCTCCATCGTCTTCTGAGCATTTCAGGGCTTAATTCACTTTCCTCTCCAGTTTTAGCTCGATTTCTGGGTTTTATACGAGTTTCTGTGAATTAGGTTTTGGTGCTTTTAGTTGGTTTATTGTTTATTTGCTGGTCAGTTGTAAATTTCAGAATTGAATCTGTTTCCTGGGTTAGCAATCGACTGGCTGCTTTATTCTTACATTATTGTCAGTCCTTCAATGTCAAGCGTGCAGATGCGGTTCGATCATTTTCCACGCCTAGCCCTCCTAACAGTATTAAAATTACAGCAATCCTGCAGAAGGCAAATGCAATTTGCCAGGTAAAATTATTTAGCAGAAAGTTGTCTTAGCATACTCTACTTCATGCCTTGTGAGTCGAGAGCAAACCAGATTCATCGTATTAAACCAAAACACGAGGGTTTTTAACCGAGTCCAATTCTTGAACCCACCCACTGCTCTTAGCAATATTTCTCCCTTCGTACACAGGTGGTGGGGAGCGATGGTGAGGATGATAGTTGGAGCGACACGTGATGTATCTATCCGATGTCAGGGCAAGTAGTTAGATATGCTGCTTAATGTTAAGCCACAAGAAGCGGACCGTGGACCGTGACATTGTGCAAATAGGCTAACTTAGTTTCTGACCCCTGACCGTGATTGTGACCGTGACACTGGGTGAACTTATTTTGTTTGATAGCCTGAACTCTGAAGCTCTCGAGTATTTTGTACAGCCACTGTATTTTAATTAAGATAAAAATGACTATGAATAATCAATCTTCAGTGCACCACCAACTCGACTTAGGGTACCGACGCTACTTTTTCGGTTTACTTTCTGTTGAAATATATTGTATTGTCTATCGGTCCCTTAACAATAGATGGTGAAGAGATGACAACAATTTTTTGTAAACATTATAATTCTTAGTAGTTACTTTTTGTTTGCTGATCAGAGTTATTATTAATAGTTGGTTTTTCGTTGACAGCAAGGTTAGTGATGGATCCTAAGACAAGAAGGACAAAAAGGTCTGGATTTGTGACACTGGGGATGAAGCTGATGCTCAGAATGCTCTCAAGGCTTTGAATGGAAGGGTCAGCCTTCCATCTCTCTCAATTTAATTCCCCTTTTTAGCCCTGCTTTGTCATAGAAACGAGAAACTAATACTTCCTCCGTTAATTTTGTGTCAATTTGTGAATATGTGATGAATTATTGTATCAATTTGTGACTGAAATAGTGTTGTTAATCTTCCTCAATGTTTGTACTACAAATCGATATTATGCCTTAAGAATTATCTTACGATTCACATATTTATTAAGTCGTAGGGGCAAGGCCGTGCTTTAAGTATTGATAAATCGAGAATTCTACATATTTTTTATCCCTTTAATAATATTATTATTTTTATGTCGTCTTTCGTATTATTCGAGTTAATATGACTATTTTATATCAGTTGAGCTTAAAGTTACTCTATTGATAGTTTTATGCTAAATTGGGCTTTTAATATACGAAGTACGGTATATTTTAATTAATTAGTGATAACTGATAACCAACCTGAATTTTCTTCCGTCGTCTGTTATTGCCTTGCCATCTCAGGTTGAATCCCTCATATCTCTATCTTCCTCTCTATCTTGATAACTGTGGTTCTCCGAACCATCAAGTTTTCACTGTAATCCATCGTGTCGTACTTTGTTGTATATAATAGACTAATTTACTTTTATTGTCAGCGTTTAGGGAGCTAAACCGATACACTGATTTGGCAAAAATGAGTTCAGTGATTTGCCAATGATCCGGCAAGAAGAATGCTGATGATCGTCAACGTGACACTCGAGATTACTAAGTGGAGTCAGCTCAAACATAGGGAACCAATAGAACAATTCTTGATTATGATGTTCATATCGGTAAATTATAAATAAGTTTTACAACACCTTTTCCAATTATTCACTCGATGTTGTAAAAAAGATGCCTAAGAAGGATCTAGCTGAGAAGGTTAGTCGCCTCCTTCAACATCTGAATCAACCGTTACTACTGCTCCCATTTAATGGCCCTAAAAAACCTGGTTTGTCCGTCGCACCTTGTTATTATAAGAATACGTATTTATTTGTTCATTTTGTAGTCAAAGTGGAGCTCTTGGTGAAAGAAATGATTGTGTTCTATTTAATTTGGATGGATGTAGTTTGACATGGAAGTTTTTTTGTCGATTATTTCCATTCTGGTTTATTCGATTTACAGCATTTGTTTTTGAAGATTATGTTCTATGATTGATGTGGCAACAAGGCGAAGACTAATCAGCTGTTGTTATTATTTGTATTCTGATAGGGTAAATCAAACCTTGCTAACGCTATGATGTTGTTGTATTCTTACCCATGTGTGGATTACTGATGAACTGCAGGAAGGGTGACTATACCGGTATCCTACTGAATTTAAAACAGATGATGAAAAGAAGGAAGTTGCTGACCAATCACTGAAGGGCTATGAGGTTGTTGATTTCTATATAATACTCCATTCTTCCTAAGCTCGGAAACAATGGTCGTGCACTCATGCTATTCTGCTCTTTTGTTTTGATCTTTCGATCTCACAATGCTGATGTTTCATGTTAGGCGGCTTCTGCAACCGCTAATACAGACCTGCCTTCTACTCACCCCATTCGACTCGGTCTTGCTCTCAATTTCTCTGTCTTTTACTATGAAATTATGAACTCTCCAGAAAGGTATAAACACAAACACAAACACATGAGATCTGTTCTGACTCGCCAAGTTAATCATTGCATCGATATCAACTTAACGCAGGGCATGCCATTTGGCCAAACAAGCATTCGATGAAGCCATTGCAGAACTGGACACATTGAGTGGGGAATCTTGACCCTTATAATGCAGCAATTGAGAGACAACCTTACTCTATGGACCTTCGAATTGCCTGAAGACGGAGGAGGAGGTATATCAGTACAGTTCAGTACATTATTATGTAGCTGACAGTTCACTGCTCAGCTTTTCCCCTTTGATTCTCACCCATCCCTTTCGCTTCCTCCTTTTCAGATGTACATCTCTGTTTTCCAAAACCCCTCCCCCCCCCTCTTTGTCCTTTCATTTCACCATCTCCGCCCACCTCCGTCACTCACCACCACTTAAGCCACCATTGGTCGAATCCAAGTGGTTCGACTACCAAAGACCCTCCTGCCCAGCTCACCTCGCACCTCCCAAGATGAAATTGAGCTCTGTTGTTCCGTCGATCTCAGGCGAGCACCAACAGCCTTGAACCACCATACAAATGATGATCATCTCTTCATTCAATCATGGAGTGGTAGGTAATAATATAATTGGTAAGAGTATAACCCTAATTTCATCAAAATGAATAATTTTTTCCATTTATATATTTTAACCTTCACTTTCTTGTTTGTCAGATTTGGATGCCTGCTATTATCGTCACTGGTTTCGGGCTGTAGAAAGGTAATCTGCATTCTTTACTTTGTATTGTGTATTCATACTCATATGAATATGAATTGTTGTTTCATTTGAGTACTTCTAATGTAATAATGAATGAGTTTCTTAGATAGTTCTGACTTGAAAGATGCAAGCTTTGTAAATGTAGAAGTATATAATAGTGAATTGGATGCGGTGAGGGCTTATGATCTGGCGGGCCTTACGTACTGGGGACCAGAAACTACATTGAATTTTTCAGTGAGTACCTAAGTTTTTTAGTAACTTATCGGGAGTAATTTATTATGGAGTATGCACTACTTATTCCGTTTTTATTTACGTAACTCACCTAAAAGTCGTGTCATTAGGACTTGGTGTGAGTGTGATTGCAAGTGCCTCCCTACTCTCTTTTTTAGGCTTCACTACTAACTTTTCACTCCTTTTATTAGTTGATGATGTTGATTTCAACTACAGCCACGTTTCCGTCATTTTTTTCCTTATTTATTCTCTATCAGGAGTACTTTAATGGAGTATTTCTGTTAATGTGTTATAATTGGCCGGTATAATTGCATAGTACTTGTGTGTAGGTAGAAAATTATGCAAAGGAGTTGGAAAAAATGCAAAATGCTCCAAGAAGGCATACTTGGCTTCTCTTAGACGAAGAAGTAACAGATTTTAATTTGCAAGTGAGTACTAAAAGAGCTGTTCTTGATTTGGAAAAGCCAGTTTCTTCACCATTTAACGTGAATAGTAACCTAAATATGTCTATGTTAGGACTTCGATAAAGAAGCCATTGTCTTTTATTAAGCTTTAGTTAGGATTCCTTTTTAGACCACATCCACCATTTTTTGTTTTTTTTATTGATTGTTTTTGAACCCAAATCACAAGCAACTCATCTCACGCTTCACATATGCAAACTCTTCTTAATTTTGAACCCATAGTTTATGCAATAGTTTTTTTTACCGGGAACAGGTTCTCTCTGAGTTACTCTCTTCCTTTTTTCCAATATTACTTGCGTCCTTATTTCGCACGGAACTCAATACCCATTACTCAACTTTCATTTGAAGGTATGATTTTTATTTTTTTGATCACTCTCGTTTCTTCTCTTTCAAATAATTCTTTGGTTTTGTCGCAACACTTATTTTCAACCATCATCATAGTCTACGGCTGAGAGTGTTGGGTTAGTTTTGATGACAAATGTGCATTTCAGGTGAAGGGAGAGAGGAACAGTGAGGATGACGAGGAAGATAATTCAGAGGAGTCAGGACGAGAAACCAGCCAATGTAATATTGCATTAGAGTAAACCCTTTTTCCCCTCTCTTTTATGCTTGTAGACATCATATGTTTTGGATGCTGAAAATCCTTATATCTTTGTTTTAGACTCTAATGATGGTTAGAAAAGGTCCAAGAAGCAAAGTTAGTCACACCTCAGAAAATAGGTGACATTACTTCTCTTTTATTTATTTGTAAACTCTTGCCTTTTCTTCTCTGCAATTGATGGAGGTTGAAGATGAATTGTGGAATTTCCAATCTAATATTAGTATTCTTAATACCAACCTGACCCAATTTGACCTTAGCCGAAGAAAAGGGACGGTAGAAGTTGACAATGTTAGTAGCCCATTTTTTTTGCTTTCCTGTTCGTATCAGACTCTGTACTACCATACGAGTTGCCGTGATGCTACTATCTGTTGTCGAATGAATTGAATAGATTACTGCTTCTCTGTTATGTTCCCTCTATGTACACAATGTTTTTTCTTAAATATAATACCTACCATATGCCAATTTTTAAGCCACATTTTGATTGATTTTCTTAGGTCGTCTCCAAAATCTAAAAGATTTTGTTGCATTTTAGGAGTCTAGAGTTAGTGGTGGTTTTTCATTGTTGTTGAGTAAACTTTAGTGTATATTTGCATTATTATTGTGAGTTAGAGTGTGCTTATTGTCGGTGGTACGAGTTTGTTTAGATTTGTTCAAGCTTCTATGGCACCCAAGCAAGCGGACAAAAGGACTAGACAAGTGATGAAGGTGTTTTTTGTGCAAAATCTATCCAATCCGCTTCTTCGAAAGGCACTGAAAGGTCTATATTTGAGCTTCTACCTTTTTGGGTTCATTCTTTCTAATCTGTTGCTGTTTTATTTTGATTAAATATAGTTTCTGGAAGTTTGAGGTTAAGCCTTGGAGGTTCCTTTGAAGATCAAGTCGTGTAAGATGATCTAAGTTTCAGGCTCGCTTGTCATCTATTTTGGAAACAATTCGATCGATTATTTAGGCTTTCGAGGATGTATACACATTGGCTGGTATGCTATGCGTAAGTGATTCTTTAACAACATAGGGTTGGTTGCCAAAATCAAAAAAATTCAACCCAAAAAACAGATGTATACAAGAATTACGCATTTTGATCTAATTTTTGTTTAATTACAGGTTGTTTTGATTTATTTTTGTAGCTAAATCAGACTTTTAGATAGCACCGAGAATCAAATGAGAACACCATCGACGAGAATTTGCAAATGGAAATGATCTTTCCTTGTTTTTAAGCATACCTTGATGCCGCGAGCAAAATGTTCTTGAGCTTCTTCTTAGGCTCAGGTTCCGGTCCTAGCAGCACCTAAAAACACACACCATTCCCGGATTAACATCTTCTCAGGTTATTTAACATCTCTTTTCTCAACTTCTGTTCAGCGTGAGACGGTTTCACACTTTCACACCATAGGACGGTTCTAAAGAAATGGGAATCTCACGTGTGAGACCGTCTTGCTCTGTAATTTGTGAGTCTGGTATGGTTATCACCTGTGTAAGGGCAATGTCTGCGCAACTCCAAGGGAGGGCAAAGTAACTGAGTATACAACGTTCAAATTCTTCGACAAGTTTGATGAAAAGTGAATCTCCATCCGGCTCGTTAGAGAAGAAAGAGCATATGCTTTCCGCACACCCTTCTCTCTTATTTATGTAACCTGATGCTAATTTGCAGATCTGTGGGCATTGTCTTCTGTCAGAAAATACGAGCTGCCTCGCTGTTCATGCACAAAAAATAGACGATTACTTTCATGCTCGTGCGTTGCGCAGGTTTGTTAATATTTCTTTTTTCTTTATTATGCTCTTATAATATTATCGTAAAACATATACGAGTCGTTGAACCTACAAAATGATTTTGTTGTTATTATGCTTGATGGTAAAAGATTATTAAATTACCTACATAATGGGGAAAATGTTCGAGTTTTACCACCCTTTTAGAACTATTAAACTTAATGTTAGGGACGAGTTTTTGATTACTCGTAAAATTTTACTATGATCTCATAACATTATCATAAATCATGTAAGAGTCATTAAAATTGTTTTTGATGGTAGAAAATTATTAAATTTACCTACATAATGGGTAAACTGTTTGAGTTTTACCACCCTTTTGGAACTATCGAACTTAATCTTAGGGACAAGTTTTTGATTACTCGTAAAATATTACTATGATCTCGTAATATTATCATAAATCATGTAAGAGTCATTGAGGATTGTTAAATTACCAACATAATGGGCAAACCGTTCGAGCTTTACCACCCTTTTGGAACTATCGATTTTAATCTTAGGAACAAGTTTTTGAATTCTCACGTTGCAGTGTTGATATAACGCAATGGCGGCAATTACCAAACCAATGAACGAGAGACCGATCAGAATTTGAACGAAGATCGACATTTTTAGGGTTTATTTGTTTTTTGTTATAGGGTATCGAAATTTGGAGTTATTTTGGGGAATTTCTGGTGATATTGAAGTTAGTTAGGAAGAATTTCGATCGTAGCTTTTAATTTTTGAGGGTTTGTTTGTTTCTGTTTAAAGGAATTGGAAATTGAAGAAAGTTGGAAATTGCTGGTGAATTTGAAGTTAATTAGGAATAATTTCGATTGTAGCCTCCGATGTTTGTTTTCTGCTAATATGAATCAAAATGTGAACTTAGTTTCGGGTATTTCTGGTGAATTTGTAGTTAACGAGGAAGAATCTCGATTGTGGGCTTGTAGTTTTCGATTTTGGGGTTTGTTAGGCTTGTAGCTTTCAATTTTTGGGGTTGGTTTGTTTCTGGTGAATTTGAAGTTGATTAGAAAGAATTTTAATTGTAGGCTTGTAGCATTCGTTTTTTGAGGTGTGATTGTTTTCATGGTTATTTGGTTGGTTTCCGCTAAAAGGAATTGGAATTGGAATTGGAAGTTAGTTTGGGGTATTGCTGCTGGATTTGAAGTTTATCAGGAAGAATTTCGATTGTAGGCTTGTAGCTTTCAATTTTTTAGGTTTGTTTGTTTCATGGGTTATTTGTTTGTTTTCTGCTAAAAGGAGTTGAGATTTGATGTTAGTTTGGGGAACTGCTGGTGAATTTGAAGTTAGTCAGGAAGAATTTCGATTGTAGGCTTGTAGTTTTCGATTTTTGAGGTTTGTTTCATGGATTATTGGTTTGTTTTCTGCTAAAAGGAATTGAAATTTGAAGTTAGTTTGGGGAATTGCTTGTGCATTTGAAGTTAATCAGGAAGAGTTTCGGTTGTTTCGATCTTTGACGGTTTGTTTCCGTGGATTTTTTGTTTGGTTTCTCCTAATAGGAGCCGGAATTTTAGGTTAGCTTGGAGAATTGCTGGTGAATTTGAAACTATTAGTTTGAATTTCATTTTGTAGCTTTCGATTGCATTAATGTACTTTCGGAGGAATATTGGTTTGTTCTTGTTTTGTAATGATTAGAAGTTCAACGAGGTTATCAATGAGTTTTAGCGACATAGATGTTCTTACTTCCGGTATCTCAATTACTGAATTTTTGCTACGAGGATAAAACCCTTAGTCTCTTGTTTATTGAAATGACACTAACGTTTATATATTTTGAACAGCTTACAAATTTGCAGAAGCGAAGACCCTTCAGGTAATCATTCTAGATTGTGATTTACGTTTTGTAATTTCCTTGGTAGACAGAGGAGGAACGGGAAGAAGAAGAATTAACATTAGGGGGAAGGAAAAAGGAGAGAGGGGTAGAGCAAAATTGAGAGGAGTAGAATGACTTGAAAAAAAAAACACCCTCTGTTTTTGATTCTCATTGTTTTATTGTTTTCTAATTCTAGACTGATCAAACACGTACATTACTGGATCAACATCTTGGACTGATCAAACACGTATATAACGTATAACGTATAACTTTATTGAGATGTGGCCTGAATGACATGAATAGCAGCGTGTATAACTTTATTGAGATGTATCAGAAGCAGGTCTGAAATACGGATGAAACAGCAGCGCAGAATTGCAAAGGCGTGGCATGTATCATCCTCTAAACAGTCTTCAAATGTTATGAAAGCGAAGACCAATCAGAAAGAAAATTGCAATTGTACGATTTGGCACTGTACAATTGTACATTTTATATAGGATTAGATTTAGCTTGTTTATATAGGATTTGAGGAAGTATTTGGCACTACACAATTGTACATTTTTAAGGTTTAGTCTATATGAATTTGCTTTTGGTTACTTGATCGTACAACTGTGCATTTTTTAAACTGTACAATTGTACATTTTTAAAGTTTAGTTTACGTGAATTTGCTCTTGGTTACTTGATCGTACTTAACAATTAGTTTTAAACTGATTTCAGGGAAGTTGCATCAAGTTAAATGGATATTAAGATGTGGGTGTGCTTGCCTTGTTTGACGTTGATGGCACTCTTACTGCACCAAGAAAGGTGTTCTTCTTTCGCTGTTATGATCTATGTTCTTTGTTCTTTCAAACTCTTGTGCTTGTCTTGTTCCGAATCTTCAATGTCTTGATGAACTTTTGTTTTTTTTCCAGAGTATTAATGCGTAGGTAAAGAAACGCATAACACGTATTGGACTGATCAAACACGTATCCTGCTTTGCACTTTTTATTACCTGAATAACGTGGCCTGAATGACATGAATAGCAGCGTGTATAGCTTTCTTGAGATGCATCCTAAACAGATCTGAAACATATACGAAACAGCAGCACATAATTGCAAAGGCGTGGCATGTATCGTCCTCTAAACAGTCTTCAAATGTTACGAAAGCGAAGACCAATCAGAAAGAAAATTGCAGCAGTTAGCGTTGAACGATTTACAACCTGAAATGGAGACGGATAAGCTTAAGCATTCGTCGTAGAGATTGCAGGTCCAACCATTTTTATAGCATATAGAACAACAAAAGAGTAGCAGCCTCGTGTCTGGTCCGTAGGATTTAGACATTTTAGTGATTAAGTGCGATTCACGACAAAATTTTCAAGTCGGTCATTCAGAAATAGCTTCGTGTGTTAACAATACAGAGGTAAGCCTGAGACACTGCGTACACTTGACATGGCTTCTTTTTATATGTATTTTTAGTTTTGCAGCTGGGCGTGAGGCTGAATATGGCCATCTCAGAAACAATGGTGGGTCATGGGAGGCTTGATTGGTAAAGTTGGGTCTAATATAGCAAGGATTAGAACAGAAAGCGGTGCAATGAAGGGGAGGAGGAGGAAGCGGAGGTTGAGAAGGAGAAGGGAAGGGAAGGAGGAGGAGGAGAAAAAGGAGAAGGAGAAGGATGAGAGAGAGAACTTGCAAGATAAGTTGGTAAAAGGGTTACCACAGAAGCATGTGAATAGGCAACCTTTAAAGCTTGAAAGAGGGCTCAAAGAGGTGTTGCGCAAGCATATGCTTAAAGATATGCAGTTTAGAGGATGCAAGCTAAAGCTCGGGAAAGAGTTGCTGCCAATGTGCAGGAAAAAGATGAAAAAGATGCTTTAGACGGAACGGGAAAAGCGCTATCTGAGGGCGAGAGTGAGGGGTCGTATTACACGGATTTGTATCGTAACTTACCCTCTGTTATGACTGCAATTTCTGTCTTAAATCTCACGAGTTTTGAGGTAGATTTGCTTTAATAATACGAGTAATAATTAGGATGCTTACAAGGTGTGAGCAATGTTGATGCAGATGGAAAAGCGCATGTATATTCTGCCATTTAAAGTTGGTCTTTTGAGAGAACAGGTTATAGTGGTCGATTATGAAACTTTTGAGTTCTCTTTTCAGGGGTACTTTACTTTGAATACAACTGCTAATAGATTTGTAATATATATGTTGAAGCTTAAAGGACGAGCAAAAGACAGACTAACTATTATTAGGTCAGACATAGGTGCTTCATTAGCCTTTTTTGTTATTTTTTCAATTGTAAGGCACGTGTGAGGGATTAAGAAGGTACGACATCACATCATTGCTGCTGCTTTCCCCCTTTCAAATTTCCCATCATTGCGGGTGAGAACTCGGTCACGAAAAAAAAAACTTATATTGTGGCCTTAGAGCATCTTCAACCATGATGAAGGACCTCATCATCGGATGATGATACCCTTCATCATGGCCTCCAACAATGAAGAGTATTCATCAGTTTGTCGATGATCGCTGCGCTCAGCGTTTTGTTGATGCAAGAAGAGCTTAGGAGGGTGGGAGGGTTTCACTTGGGTTTTAATTTTTTTTGTTCATTTTATTTTTTTTGCTTTTAGTAGACTGTTTACGTTTTTTTGATAAATATCTTTATTTTTATTTTTTATTTAAACAAAAAATAACAAATTTAAATTGGAATTTTTTTTCTCTATAAATGGAGTGTAATATTGAGTAGTATTGGTCCTATTTTATTTGTTAATCACATTTAATACAAATAAAAATTAAATCTATTTCTTTTTATTATTAGCTCTGGATAACTATAACATTAAATCTGAGTAAACTATATCATTAAACTGAGTCAAATTATTAAATTAAATTATACGTACTCGATTTTGTTAATCAAATTAGAAAGAGTGGAATGGTGGAGTATTAAAAAGTAAGAGAGATAAATGATGAGAGAAAGTAAGATGATGAAGAAGAGATGAGCATGGATGGAGGAATGTTTTTTTTGTTGTAAGGTGGATGAATGGTTGATAGGAACAGTTCCCCAACCAGGACTATTTTCGTACTACCAAATCCCAGAATTGATAGCTGATACTCCCTCCGTACTTTTTTTCCCGCCCCATTGCATTATTATTTGTGAGAGTATTTTAATGGAATAGAGCGACAAATAATGTCCACAGAGAGTACTTTATATTACCCTACTATGTTACTCTAATATGTTGGTCAACATACGCCTTGACTTCTAAGTCGAAGTTATCGCACAATACAACGACGCTCCCCATAAAAGGAGAAACTCAAGACGTACAGATTGTTCAATATTAATGAAATAGACCACTCACACATTAGTCTACAACTTACTGTGCCACGATCACGTTATGGCTCCTTGGAATCCATGGTGATTATTAGCAGTCATTTTCGAGATCAAACCTTCACCCTCATGGAAGGTTTGCATGCTTAGTTCGGTTAGTGCCATGCAAACGTACAGTTCATTGACTAATAACAAGTTAGTTAGGGCCTCCGAAATAACTAAAATATAAAACACCATAGATTCTCGTACACAGGTCAAAGGCAACTGACTGGATGTAATTAACTCACGTAGATTAGCATATGAACACAAACATATGGAAACCCAACGCGTTACGGACAATTACAGAAACCTAATTGAACACCTACGTTGGCACATGCGAAACAACTCCTGGCCTAATGCTCCCGTTAGAGCAAATGGACAGCATGTCTGACTGTAGCACCATTACAGTTTGCTAATCTCGGACGCTTTAGCTACACTTCCGACTGACAACGGTAGTTCGCGGAGCAATCATACAGCGATATTATAATCTTTAATCCAAATCTAAATTCCAAGATATATTGACAACCAGAAACCAACAAAGCTATAAACTTGTGCAGCCGACTACTCAAACACAAACTTAGGCAACGGCCACGCTGAAGTTCTGAAAAAAGGCAAAACACAAAAAAATAAAATAAAAGGGCTACCACATCGCCTTTACGGTCTGTGACTAACCAAACGCGCGCATCGCGCGCGATCTTCAACTATATTGTCAACTATAACACTACCGTAGTTTGCTAATTACGGTCACTTCTCCACACCTTGCGACTGGAGACGGCCTTTCACAGAGCGCTCATACAACGGTTTTAAAATTCGTGAACCATATCTAACTTCCAAGATGTATTGCTAATCACAAGCAATACATATATAAAATTGTGCATCTGACTGCTCCCACAAAATCTCAGGCACCGACTACAAGTTAGCCAAACAATTCTGCATACCCAAAACAAACAACAACCACCGTCAAAATGCATAAACAGATTGTACCTAACCATACGCGCGCATCGCGCGCGGTCTTCAACTAGTAGATAAAAAAGCTCTTATTGAAGTATTTTTTGCAAAACAATAACCAAACACATAATTTTTTTTACAAAAAGTAGCTTATGAATAAGCTCCTTCTAGAAAACAAAAACCGTTTCACATAAGCAAGGCCAAACGGTACCTTAATTACGCACTCAATTTCACATATTATACACTAGTATTTCAATTCAATTCATCAAAGTTTCATACTTTCATTCAATTCATTCCAAGTTTCCAACATACTTAAGCTCTATTATATTCCGTATTCAATTCATCTAAGTTTCATTCAATTTCATCAAGTTCAACTATTTTTAGTTTTAGTACTCGTACGATATTTTAAACGTACAACTTTGTTGGATAATCCGTTGCAACACCATCTCATATCAACTTAGTTCACCAGTTGCACATCATCGAGGCTCTAGTATCAGATAATTCGTACCTAGTATGAACATACTAAAACTAAAACGAACAAAAAAGAAACTGATAATATTTTATTTTATTTTTTTGCCAACCAACTAAAAAATATTGAACATGGAACATAATGAAGTAAAGAAAAAAGTAAATATTTTCTTCAAGTTACAAAACATTACAACAACTAGGCATGGAGTTCTAATTGCTTGACAGAGTATTCATTAATTCACTCTCACAATCAAGCAACAGGTTTGGTCGCCATCGACAACATCAGAAATAGCGGAAGGAAAGCGCACCAAATACTCAAGTACGGCACAAGGGTTTGGAAGTAATCTACAACACCCCAAGGAAACCAAGGGGAACAAACTGAAAATTTCGCCCTGTCTCAGGCTTCTTTCCTTGTGATCCTGCAAGTCATACACACACAAACAAAAGAGCACGACTATTACGATATTGTGATGAATGCAAATAATCAAGTGTCGACGTGTATTATGGCTTATTACTCGTCCTAATAAACCCCTCTAACGTTCAGCTCATTAGCGCCCGAACTGTTTCAGCCCAACATCAGTTCAATTCAGTCAAGCCAGTTTAACCAAAAAGAAGAGAGCCTCAAGTCTAAAAATTAAATGCAACTAAGCATCACAGAAAAAGCCAATAGTGTGCAATGAAACCACAGATACCAGTCATTTGTGTGCAATTCCAGCTATATCAAAGAAAAATCGGTTCGAAAGGATATAATGTTACCTGAAACAGCTGATCCCCAATGCAGTTGTGATTTCGTGGATGACTGATGTTGCAAAATGCAAGTACAGAGCGGCTGTAAATGCGCAATATCCAAAAAGTACCAACACCTCATCGACTAATGGAACTCTGGAAACAAAAATATATGGATATTCAAGCAGCAAAGAGTTATAAGTTATACAGAGCAACACTTATCAAGCACTTCGTTTGTTGAAATAGAAGAAAGCAAAAATTAGAACGGGTCGATAACTTACCCATCATTCAGTCTGGCAGTCAAAGCATTTGCAATGGCCAAAGGTAAATACAGCAGAGACTGTGAAGAAAATAGCAGCAAGTGAAAAAGATGATTCAAAGGGAGGAAGTTCATCTCCATTACCTTCCATTACTTCTTAGTGGTCCAGATTTTGTTTCGTAATGATGCAACGGTTATCGGTTTTGATGAGGTGGAGAGTGAATAATTATTTTATATTGTTGTATCAGAAGAAATGGAAGGTAATGGAGAGAAAGTAATGGAGAGAATCCAATTCTGATTCAAAGAGGCAATATAAAATCATAGAGGTCAAGCCAGAAAAGGAACACTCGAGGTTTAACAGCTTATGCTCTAGAAGTTCTACCTACCAAGAAACGAAGTACCAAAGGCCTTCAAGCCCCTTAATAGCTTTATTAAGAAGAAACTAACAAAGTAAAATGCCATTTCCTATTAAATTGCCAAGCAAAAGTATTCTTTGCCGTTTTGGCCTTCCCAACAACTTCACTATACTACCGCCACTCACCAAACACGGCACAAATTTGGTCCCAAAATGAACTGAAACGGCTAAGATCAATCTATTTTTGAGGAATTGTCAGCTTGAGGTACACTAAAAACACATCCTGGGTCCCAAACAATTTAATGTTGGCTAACATGAAGCATGATGAACCAGCGATGCAAGGTAAAAAAAATATAAAGAACAAAAAAATGGGAAAACGTAGCCACATGGGGAAAATATGATTTAAAAAACCAATATAATAATTTAAAAAAAATGTGACTTCTGACTTCTGAGTACAAGGGGAAATGGTAATGAGAAATGAGCATAATAAGCAAAATAGTGAGATAAGACAGTATGAGGACTTGTGGAAATAGGTGCAAACAGAAAATAAGAGATAAGTATCACTCCCTTCCTCATTCCCTGTAGTCCTAAAATTTTCCGTGGCTCATTCATACCATTTTTCTATATATTGGCAGAAAAAAAAAAGAACTTACCAAATGACCTGAATACCCAACCCCGCCTCTACTCCGTACCCTCTCCCACTCCTTCACCAACTAACAAACCCACCACCAAACTCCAACACCACCTCTACCACTCTCCATCACCACCAGACCTACAACCAAAACTAATCCAAAACCGCATCTGTCGACGACCACCATCGCTGATCACCACTAGTCGACGACCACCATCCTCCCATAATGTCATCTCAACATCTATGACCACCATGCCACCTTCCATGTCAGCAACCACCATGCACCACCGTTACACAAAACCCCAACCACTTGAACAAAAACCCTAGATGGTGGTGTCACGATATGGGTAAGGTGGAGGTGACTGATGATGTTGTGGTTGGGCAGGAAGGAGGTGCTGTGGTGAGGAGTTGCGAGAGTGAATGAAGAAGAGGAAGAAAGATGAGGGTACAATAGTCAATGTACAAATAACTTGCAGCCCTTAAAATTAGTGCATATTCAATGTGGTACAAACCCATAGAAAGAAAGGGGGTACAAATTTCATGAATCATTCATCTAGTCAGCCCTCTACCCAGCTTTTAAAAAATTGATACCAAGTAAACTCATCGCTTTTCATTCCCCTATTAAAAGTTTTCTTTGATCTTCCTTCGACCCTTACAAGCTTATGAATTCCCCATTTGTCAAGCCTTCTAACACCTGCCTAAATCTCCAATTCATGGCAGAGCTTTCAAACCATCAGCTAAGTCCCTAACAGCTAGCAAATTTGGAGAACTTAATATTAAGGGGAAAGGGGGATAAAGACAAGCGGCGACAGAAAACAGCAAACAAAGACATCCACAAAACGCCTACATAACTTGATTATCAAAGTATGCATTTAATTGTCATCCAGAAAACACACCATGCACATGTTAGTTTTCAAACCCTTTGGCTCATCGCACAAGTGTGATAATATCATCCTTCCCTGCAAGAACGTAAAATAAAGTCAGCAAATTTCAAATGACTGAACAATTTAAGAAACAAATACAATAATAAAGCATTTTCCAATAAGGCAGTTACGAGATAACTCAGAAGCCAAGTAAACCACATATCAATTCACTTACCACAAGAAAACCAAATGCAAGTCCGGTCCCTGCAACAACTAGATGGGGATAGGAGCCAATTAAATTAATTGGAGACAGATAATCCCTGTACAAACCTTTCATGTTAGTATGTTACTACAAATAACAATGGATATCATAAGTCTTAAACACAGTAAACTAACAAAAGAGAGATCTATACCAGGCAAGGATTCCGAGCAAGAGCACAGCAAAAGGATAAAGCTGACAACATTAAAGAAAAGACTGAGTAGCCAAATTACTTCTGAAAAATGGTTAAGAGACAAGAATAAAAATGAAAATGGTTACCATAGCTAAAGCTAGCATCATACTTCCTTTTCTTGACTTGACTACCCGATAAACATTCTGTATGCTGCGACAGATATGTGACATTAGGAGTTAACCGAATATTAATATGAGGGTTGTTCAATGTCACAATCAAGAAGATCAAGAAAAAAAGGAATCCTTACATCAACTAATATAAAAAAAAACTTACAATAACTTATGTGTTTGAATAATAATTAATTGCAATCAGCGACAAAAAAGACAAATTCAAAATGCTGAAAATATCCTTATCCCCATGCATAAATAATCACACATTTCCTTTGTTTTGCCACATCTAATTTTGAGCATCATCATCAGGATAAGCATAATGTCATTGTGAAGTGTAAACTAAAGTTAACACATGATGCAACAGCAGTAACAACAATGTTCAACATTACACACCAGAAAACAAGGAAACAAAAGAAGCTCACTTGAAAGTTAGTGTGGGTATCACAGCAAAAATAATCATCAGATACAGCACAGCTTGAGATGTTGGGATCCCTATATAAAGGACAATGAAGTATTAGCTTCTTTAAAGGTATTCAATAGGAATAGATAAGAGTATAAGCTAAAAAACAATTGGTACATTATATACAGAAACAGAGAAGTAGAAGCTGACTAATTGCTCTCTCCATCCCATTCTTTGGTTTCAAACCATTTGGTATGGGCAAAACTATCAATGAAAGCAAGTTATTGGTGTGGTTGGACTGTTTCACTCTTTATTTCAATTCTCTTCCTCTACACTCCCTGCTCCTTTTGCTCTTCATTTCCCTCGTTCTCTCAGAAACCACAGTCGCAATCCATCACTCATCGCCATATCCGCATGATTTACCACCTCCCCCACCACAGGTGTCCACCACCGTTGAACCACTACCAGCAGCATATTCTGAAACCATAACCACGGACCTACCCAACTCTAAGCCACTGGAAACCCTTACAGAAAGCAACCTCCAACTCACCTAAAAAGTGTCGCCCACTGCCAACCTCCCAGGTTTTCGCGAGTGGGGAGGGATTTTGTGGCTGGGGTGTGGCCTTTCTCATGATGATGACATGGTGATGGTCAAGAGCGGAAGACTGGGAACGTGGGAAGGTTGGTGGCGGGTTCATGATGGTTGGAAGATTGAAGTGGTGGTCAAGAGTTAGAGGACGGTTATGGTGGCAATGATCGGTCCATGGTGGTGGTCATAAGTTAGAGGGCGGTTGTGGTGGCGTTGGTTGCTTAGTGGTGGTGATCGTCGGTAAACGGTGGTGATGGGTTGCAATGGTGATGGACTAGAGCGGAAGACTGGGGGTCGTGACATAAGAAGAACACAGAGATAATGGAGGAAGGAGAGTTGGCAACATAAGACAAAAGGGTAAATAGTCATTTTAAGGGTTTATGTTTGCCATTTAGTAAATGTTACATATACAGCCATGCAAGGAATGAGCCGTTTTAGGAAGTTGTAATTCTCCAAAGAATGTGACAGAGAAATAGCTAAAACAAAATATAAATGGGGTAACCCAGAAAACCAATTAGGCAACCACCAATTTCAGCTGCGCTTATTAACATTATGAGCTTAGAATACCATATTTCTTACACTAGGATAGCATATTGACAAAATGCCATCTTACAAAATTTCAAGTTTAATATTCCAATGTCTAAACAAACCCACAGGGGCTAAACCATTAACTTACCAGAAATCCTTACTGTATTAGTTGATGATTTTAGATGGTACTCATTTTCAATATCCCTATCAAAGAGACATTATGAGAATTGGCAGTGTGGTAAAGCAATATGTTACAGAGACTTTCCACAGGTGAGGTAGTCATCCTAGAGTTGAATGCCCACAAAGAGCAAAGGTATATACGTTTAGGATGGGAAGAACGCTTACAAGTCAGCTCCATCCATATTTTTTATCCTCAAAATAGTGTACTCCGTATATCAAAAAGAACAATAGTTGAACTTTGTGTCCAAAAAAGTTCTAACAAGAGAGATAGGATGGTCGATGCATCATTTCATGTACAAAATCTCACCGTGTTATGGTGCCTCAAACTTAAGTCAGCATGTGAATATGTGATATCCCGAAGTCATTTACCGAGTACAAGACAAGCAAAATAGCACCTACACCCATGGAGAAACAAAAATACCATAGCCTGTAAGCCTGACCATCACACCAACATCAACAACGTTGTTCCCAAAAAATGCAGGTAGGAGGATGTTGGATGACTCAGCCTTACTTCTGAGTTGATATAGTAAACACAAAGTGGCTGTTTCACAATTACCCCAAAACTGAAATTGCATCGAGTTTGGCCACAAATTATTGCTACTTCACGATAAAAGAAAGACAAATGGCTAAGTAACTCGCTTCAACTAACAATGTAGAAAAATTCCTATCAACTACTCACCGCTTAAATATGGCACCCAGTTCAAAAATGGAAACGATGCTCCAAAGTGCTGAGCCCACCACTGAGCACCTGCGGAGCAACAAGATTGTGCATATGAATATATGATTACTAATGACCACCATTAACCGGTCAAACACATGGATCGACTGACAAGCATCTTGGATGATGTTGTAAGGTGTGGTTTCTTTACAAAAGTAAAATGTTTAAAAGGGAGTCAGCCTCCCCAATGTCGAAAATTATACACATGATTGACAAACAGTTGGTATACCTACAAAGGCCGTAAAAAAATGAGCCACGTAGATCAGCATCAGCCCCTCAGTGGGTCCATTGACAACAGGAAGAACTAGCGTGTTGGTGAAAAAGCTGGGTTCCACAAGTAAAGCAAAGTCAAGCGTCTGTCTAAGTTTCATATTTCATCAAAATACAAGGATAGAAGAAGCAAGGAATGGTAGTTATGCAAATAGGATGTTGATCAACAAGCACAAGTACAAACTACTATTATACAGATAAGTGAACTAGACAATACGTAGAAAGAATAGCAGACAAACAAAGGTAGACCTCAAACGACACTCATAAGTCATAAGAGCCAAACACGAGGATCCTAAGAAATCATTTTCTTTTTAAATCATTAGTTTCCATGGACATGTTTTATGAACTAACTAAAGCTACTGACATCACATACAACAACATTTTACATAATAAGAAAGATTGTCTGCCACTGATTACTAGAATAATTTTGGCACTCTATGGAAAGTATAGCTAATCACATCTTCCATTGTACAAAAAATTCCATTTTCACTAATTCCTGCCTCTACCCACACCAAGGCCATTTAAGATAAGTTTTTCGATAGAAAAAAGATAGAAACAGTCATTTCTCATCTTGAAAGCACCACTACATTGAGTATAAGATTGCTTGTTGAAAGATGCATGACAGCGGAAAATTAAAACATCTGTACTTTGGTCCATATGACATAACGTACTTGCACGAAATAAACATGCTGGCCAAAGATGTGGCAACAGATGCCAAACAGTTCTTACTATCAGACTTTTGAGCAGCCAAAAAAGGATTATTAAAATTGCCAAAAAAAAAGACAGATTACATATTGTCACGGGCTGTATATCTAAATGTAACAGTGTCTAGTCACATACTTTTCCCAAGTGGCGCCATAAAATGGAACCGCTGAAATCACCCAAAACCAGAAAGTTGACCTTCCACACATAGAAGTACTTCCAAAAGCCAGGGCTTCGAGCTGGAGAGTTTAAAATAAATACTTTTCAGTTAACTAGCTTCACTAGTTCACAGCATGTAAAAGTGCTCAAGTAGAACAAGCATACCGCACAGCCAAGAGCATCACATCCTGTAATATGAAATTAAATCATCAAAAATACCAAACACTTCAAACGAACTTTACTGTTTTACTTTAATTGGTGACATTCAGTAAGAACATAGACAAAAAAAACATTTAAGGTGAACTAATATCAATCAGACCACTTTAATAGCAGAAAACAAGAAATCACCATGGTCAAAAAGCTCGCCCAAAGGACTTGAGGAGTTTGTGCGTCTGGCCTGCTTTCCATCAACTGCATCGAAAGTCTAGGATGCAATAGAATTACAAAGAAATGTAATGACCTTGTAAGAAGTACTTAAAAATTTCAATAAGCAGAACCCTGAAAACGTAAGTGGTGGCCTCTGGCAATAAGAATTAAGAAAACAAACCTGGTACAAAAAGAGTAGTAAACCATGCATAAAATGAACCCATCTTGGTGGAGGTGAATCTAGACGGGGTGAATAAACCTGAAATAAGTAACTTTAGCTACTGAGATAAAGTCATAAAACAAGAATGTATTCTTGAAAGCCTTCACTGCACGATTACAATTGTCTTGTGTGAAACAAGTGCTTTAGAATGACATATTGACATATAACAAACTCATACAATTAACAGTTGTCACGCACTCACGCTATCTCTTCAGCACCTTAATACCTGTATCTTCCAATAATGAGTGAGGAAAAAAACAAACGGGAAGATAACTTATGCACCAAGTCCAGAAAATGAGAAGTTCGGCAAATACATTGAGCGCATTCATGATCACAATTACTTATATTGCAAATATGATTTCTGCATATAGCCCCTAATCCACTATATGGGTATACCGTATATTTAATAGGGTTGAGAAATCAAATACACTTCCTTCAAGGAAAGGCATCAGGTGCTAACATCACTGACTACGAAGTGATGATTAGTGAATCGCATGGCAAGAAAATTCTGATTGTAATGGTGTTGGAAAGTCTAACACAAATGTATTTTGCAGCGAAAAGAGAGGAAATTTTTTTAAACAAAATATTTCAAGAAAGAAAAACTGTAAGGGTTGTTTAATAACCAGTGTTACATATCCAGAACAATGTGTGTATGCTACAACTTCAGGATAAAAGTTTACTAGTTTAGTAGATGTGAGTTGCAAGCATGAAAACACTAATCGATTGCTATACAAAATTACAAAGTGGAAATACAGTAAGAACTCGGTGAATCCTTCACTTACATATCCAAGCAATGCTGACGTCAATAAGAACATGAATCCTGTAAGGGTTATCTGCGACAATAACATATAAACGACACTTAGAAAGTTACAAAACAAAATTACAAGATATTTGTGAAATAAGATAAGAAAGAATGGGAGTACTAATATGGACTTGGTGTTTCATAAGGAAGTAACCAAGTCAATTAAGTCAACCTGAATGCACTCAAAAAAAGCATAATAAAGAAACTTACCACATTTGGACTGAAGATGCATCGACAACCGACGTACATGCAACCAGAAACAAATAACATTCAGCAACTCTTTATAATGGAGTCTATTAGTAAATAGTAGTCTGTTCACTGTCTGTTATTAGTAAATACGAGTAGTAGTCTGTTAGCTCATAAATATCGTATTATGTATCTAGCCTAGTTTGATTTATTGTAAGTCCCTTCGTTATCTTGTAAGATCCTATATATTTGACAAGAATAATAATCACCGATCTCACGGGATTATACGTTCCTAAAGAGTCAAGTAACAGAAATGCAAATCTACCAATCGTTTAACAATGATGGCAGCCATCAAATTGCACAGAAGAAAACTCAGCACATCAACAAAAAAACAAAAGTCGGCTCAAAATGTCACTAAAAAAAGCAAGCATATCTGAGTGACTGAGTCCCAACAATAAGAAATGAGAATACTCACGGCATCCAGAGTGGGAAGAAAGTAACGAATCGACTCCAAAATGGCTGCAGCACATATTTAGCTACATAAGAGTGATCCACGCCACTATACTTGTGCTTATGCAAAGCTTTGACACCGTGTGCTCCGATATACCCCATGCTTACTTTTTCTCCTCACCAAATTAGCCACTAACAAAGATTAAGCTTAAAAATCCTGTACATTTCAATAAAAGCAAAGAAATCAAAATCAAATAAGTAAATAAACTGCACCCAATGTTCATATAAAAGCAATGGAAAAGTATTTTATGCCACCGGGTGCTATGCAAGTATGCGACCATATACCCCATGAATTTCAGTACGACCCGGTGATATTCTAGCATTTTCGAAGCAATACCTGTTTCAAATTGACAAAGCAATCACCAATTAACCCTAAGAACCCTAACATACCCCATGAATTTGAGTACAACCCGGTGATATTCAAGCATTTTCGAAGCAATAGCCAATTCAAATTGACAAAGCGATCACCAATTAACCGTAAGAACCCTAACTTGTATACCATCAACTATGTCAATAATAACCTAGCAAATTAATCAGGTATCAGAATTGAATAACTGAATCCCTCCTCTTTCAATTGGAGTCATACACATCTCAGATTGACAAAATAGGGTGATTTTATCACTGATATCGTCAATCATCGAGCTCAAGAAACCCTAATTTACTATTAATCGAGCTCTCGAAAAAAAACAATCAAATTGATCAGAAATTACTAGATTAGATCTCAGATTCGAACATTTACGAAAACTAAACAGAAAATAATCAATTGGAATCTAGATTTGGATTCAAAACGATGATCAAACAATCAATAAAATGAAATTAGACGTACGAGTATGAACAAAACTGGAATCGAAAAACAAAATCATCGAAGATCAGAAGAAGGAATCAAACCTAGAAGGAAGACGTGGTAGATGATGGAGGATGGAGAATGACGGGTAGAAATGGTGAATGCAGCCACAAAAAATCAAAGGCGCGCTTTTTTGTTTTGTATTGAATGGGAATCGGATCGGATTCTTCAGTTTTTCTTTTACTTTTGCTTTTCCTTTTTTCCTAATTAAAATTTCACAAAACCCTATTTGGGGGAAATTGCTCCGGATAAATTCTTGCTTGTGACGGGTCAGATAATATTTATTTTGATAAATATTGATAAATAAAGACAAAATAATTGTTAGGCACGATTCTTTTCAAGTTCTTCTCAGTACAGTTCAGCCTAGTCCAGTTCGGTTCAGTACTATTCAACCTCGGGAGTCTCATTTTATCTCAGTACTCCCGCCTACTTCGATCCAAAGAACGTGACTTTATTCTTTAGGTTTGTTTTTTCTAACCAAGTTGTCTTATTTTGACCCGTAGCTGATTTTTGACGGGTTTATCTTTGATTTTTCAAGCCAATGTTCCATTTGTTTTTTCACGTTTGTCGGCGTGCATCTTGTGTTGTTTCATAGCATATCAGTAAAAATAATGGAAATTGATATTAATAATGTACGAAGTACCTCTTATAAATTAGAACGAATCAAACAATGACACACATTGATATATTTTCTCTAACAGATTGTCGAAAATATCGAAAATTCTCTTTCATTGTGAATAGTGTCTAAAACAAAAAGATGAGGGTTGGAGTTGAACGAAGGGGGTAGGACCTAGCACTATGGTAGCGGGTTTAAAATCCGAGCTAGGCCGGATTGGTTTGGATCTCGTTATTTAAGATTCAATGAAAAACGGTTGAGTTTGGGTCTGAGTTATTTTTTATGTAACATCCAATTTACAAAGGAGCCATGTCAAAACATTCCCGGGTAAAGGGAGGTGTATACATGTTATGATATCATATCCGAGGTAACAGTGTCACTATAATGCAATACGGAAACTTGACTAATTCAAAAACAGGCAATACATTACATCGTTGTCTCTAATTCAACAGTGGCTTAACGATTACAAACAATATAGAACAAATAACCGAGACGTAATGAATTGAATTATGAGGTGGGCAAGGGCAAGGGGTACTTGTGTCCATTCTTGAGAATTTTGGTCAAGGCAGCTTTGCCTAAATCAAGGCCACAAACATCAGCAAGTTGGATTAAATAGAGTAAAACATCTGATAATTCCTCTTCCAAGTGCTCCTTGTCATCTTCACTCCAGTTTGGTAATCCCCTTCCCACTTCTCCCTTCCATTGAAATATTTCTGATAGCTCCCCCACTTCTCCCACCTGTACGTCAAATTTAATCCCATCACTCTAAACTAAATAATATCCTAATATATTGTCTATATATTATGACAACAAAGATCCAACACGAGTTATTCATGCTTATTAAATTAGCTTTTGTGCGTAACGTTAAAGATTGTACGTATAATTTGTGTACTAAGAAATAAATTATACTCGTACTAAATTAACTAATTATTATTATTATTATTATTATTATTATCCTATCCAAATTTAAGCTAGTACTACTACTACTATTATTATTATTAATTATTAATTAAGGTACAAGACAAGAACTAAATAAAGCTAGTATATGTTCATTTGGATTGCATGTATGGTGCATTATCTAATTAGCTAGTTGATATTATAAGCTAATAACAATTTCTTCTTCTTTTTTTATTTAATGTGTGACGGAATTTGAGCGACCAGGGTGATGTGTGTGATGCATGTTGATGACCGGATTTGAAATCAGGTCATTATTATCATCCTTTGTAATTTCGTCATTATTTGAGTTATTAATCGACCCAACACTCCAACAGTCTGATTATTATCAACGTAATTAAGTTAGATCAATCTCTTTTTCAGGATCGTCATAGTTGTAAACAATTAACTACAGTAAGACAGAGTATATTTAACATCTATATACTCAATACCCTAATATTAGATCAAATAACTTAATAGACCAAATAAAATCTTCATAGGAATATATAATCTATCAATCAAAGCAACAATAATGAAAAAAAATGTACTACCCAAAATAATATATTTTGTACATTTTACCTAAAAAAAAGTAAGCAAATGAATAAAATATGCAAATATTTGATTATGTATCTAATATACGAATATTTGATTATGTAATAGATACTGTAAGTCTGTAAATATCGTAAATATATATATATACATGGAGTACTTACTAGGGCAAGTAGTAAATTTCTAGGGCTATGAAATTGTTCCCAACCTCGAGCCTTGGCAAAATCAGCTAGCTTTTGTTTAAGCTCTTGGAGAGACACATCCTTATTGCTTGTCATCATAATTGACTCATTAATACTCATATTATTGCACTTTCTAATATATTCTCAATATATATATAAACTTATTTGTTTTTTGATTTCTAAATGAAATAAAGTTGATAGCTAAGTAATCTAAGGATGATCATGCCTTCTACATATGCATTTCCTCCCTATTTATAATAATAGACGTGCACTTTGGAGCTAGCTAGGATTATTTGTAATGATATAACGTGTCAAATACGAAGTATCATTTATTCAACTAGATAAATACAATTAATTATACAAAACATAATGTTTTATTTTGTCTTTATTTATATATTTAAATGAAAAAATATTTGTTTCATTATTAATAAGATATACTCCCTCCGTTCCAATGAATTGTTTGCCTTTACTTTTGGCACCAAGGGCAAGAGATTCAATTAAAAGGTGACATGTGGAGCCAAGAGTCAAATTACCCATAAAAAATATTCCTAAAATAGAAAGGCAAACAATTCATTGAGACGCCTCAATATAGAATAGGCAAACAATTTATTGGAACGGAGGGAGTAACGGATAATATCACCGTCACAAATATGAATTTGGATGATAATATAAATCAAATAAATTTAAGTAAGATCCACTTTGTTGGTTTAGTGGTGAACACTTTTATGGGAGCATGCACGTGAAAATATGGCAACCATGTTTTGTTGTTGTTAAATTGCTATGCCTACTACTCAATCATATCATACATACTTAAGTACTTAACATGACTTGATATCACTTAATTGGTCAATAGTCCTAGGCCGGGGTGTTAACCAGTCCAAATTTGGACCAGACAGGATTGACCTTCGAACCGGCAAATTCAAAAATTCAAACCCGTGGACTGGACTGGTTAACAAGGAAATTCGGACCGGATCGGACCCTCTTAAAACCGGGCCGGACCGCTGATCGGTCACCAAGTTTTTGGTGATCCGTGGACCGGATCGGTATGTACCGCGGTCCGGACCAACCCGGACCTTACAGTCCGATTTGTCGGTCCGAGTCACTTTTTGAACAGCCCTGGAACTCAATACTCACTTCCCACTTAATTACTTTCCCCTTTGGAAATAACACGTTCAATTTTTATAGAGTTTTTTTGTCGGAAAACACACTTTTGTAAACAAAATAATCATAATTATTTTATTTTATTTTATTATCATTTTTTTTCTTCAAAAACACGCACTTTAAATTTACATTTCTTTATTTAGAGACATGCACAAAACCCCAACTTTTGTCAAAAAATCGTTAATATTGACAGTGCTCTTATTCTAATCGTCTTCCGTTATCCGTTAATTAACACCATCATTATTAGTTGTTAAATACATCGTTGTATATGTATATTGATATATCGATTCTGTATTGATAGTATTGAAAAAAGCCAAATGGCCAAGTCCTATCTAGGAGCATCATGGTTCCAACTCTCAATAAGCATAATACACAAGTTGGGGATGGAGAATGCATGTTTTTTTTTTACCAAAGTAAGTAATTAAAGTGGGAGAATTGTGTAGTTTTGTTGCTTTATAGAGTATTTACCTAGAATTATTCTTTACATGTAGGATAATTTGTCGTGATTTTATTGGCCAATTCATAGCCACTAACATATACAATTGGACAACCAAGCAATGAATTGAAATAATGATGCATGTTTTACATTGTTTGTATGCCATTTTTGGGAATCCAACTCGGAATACAACCTTCAAATGTTCCTTCATGGGTGCATATGTGATATGTCCAAAGGCCATGATAAGATTGATAGGTTTAAGTAATGTTTTTTGGTTTAACATGATTCTATGTATCAAGAAATGTATGTGGAAATAAAGGTTGAATTCATTATATGCTATCTACTTAGTTGATGTTATTGTCTCTTTCGCATGTTGTAAATGATTTAATCTAGTGGTTATAAACGTAATTAAGATCGAGACATGCATATTAGACATTATTAGAACCTATGCTCAATCATTCATGCATCTTAATAATACGATTAAGTGAGTTCAGAGCCGTTTCTGAGTAATTGGAGGCCCTAGGCAAAATCGTAAAATTTGGCCCCTTTATTACGAAATTTGGAATCGGGGTGCTCGTTTGATTTTTTTTTTCCAAATACTACGGGGAAAATCAAAATTACGGTTTTAAATTCGTTATATTTTTTTTGCGGATAATATAGAAAAAATTTATCAGTGTTCCAATTTTCCTAATTTTAAAATTCTCAAAACATAGTCAAAAAAATAATTGGTACTTTTAAAATTAACTATGATTTTCATAATAAATGGAGATAAGATTTAAAATTTTAAATTATGATAAATTAATATATAGACAATACATGAACGAGTGAATAACTGAAATTTAATTAAAAAACTAGTTTTGATTCCCGTGCGATGCACGGGTGTAACAATAACGTTACTAAATCAACCTTAATAATTTCTTTTATAATTATTGACTGCGATGGAATGATTACGATTATTTCAAATAATTGTCATTTTAGAAGATTAGCACTCCACGTTTGCATGTATTTTATACGAAAAGTAGCAGACGCGGGTTATGATGCTACACTTAGACGATTAGACCTATCAAATTTGATTCGACCCATAAACCCGACCCTAATTTAATACTCTCTATGTTCTATTTGGTTGCTTGTTTGCATTTGCTTTTTGGGCATTATTCATAGGTGAGTGAAATCGTCAATCTAACTTCTAATATATTAGATAAAATATAGTCATGTGAGATCTTGTTTAAATTTTCTAATCGAGTACGTTATAAATATCAAATTTTTATAATTTTTAGATATATGTAACTAAAGATATAGACAAAAAAAATGTGCTTTGGCAAGTGTAAAAAAAAACAAATACAAACAATCAAATGGAATGGAGGTAGTACATACTATTTTTTTTACTTTAAAAGCCATAACAAAATTAGGTGTTCAAACTATTTCTGAGCATGGCTCGTATACCCCGAGCGGTGACAGGTCTAGTGTGTACATTAGCTACATGGCAAACACAAACGATGACAACTCATTTGGAACATTGAGCTTATATGTGTCTTTTGTTCTCTAAGCATTTGACTTTCGCATTAAATATATTTGTATGTATGTCATCATCTCGCTCTGAATGTGACCTGACCCACCTGACACGTTTTTAGAGGCATGAGCCCATTTATTTTTACTCGTAGCCCGTTTAACCCGAATCCTAAATGACTCAATTTTGAGTCATGATCTAGCCCGACCTGTTCAATTCGTTAGAAAGAATGAGACCACAAAACTTTAGTCTAGAAGTCAATTTCTAGCCATCTATTTCTATGTCTGTATTTTGCTAAAACTCAAATTTTAACATATAGAATAGTAATCTCCCTGTCTATAGTTATTAACATGACATAAATAAAACATAATTCCCATAAATCTTTGAACAACATGAAGGTCACAAAAGATTAATTAAGACGAGATTAAGACATTCTTAAGAGTGATTAAGACATACCTCATTACGGAATAAGTCGAAATCTAATACGAACGATATTAGATCTCTATAAGACGACTTCATAAATAATAAGATGACTTCGAATAATAATAATACGTCTTCATATGATCTTCAAATAATGATAATAGGTCGATTTCATAATTAATAGGTATGGTTTCATAATTAATAGGTATGGTTTCATAATTAATAGGCATGGTTTCTCCCTCTTGTCCCATAACGTAATAAGTGTTGTCCCATAACGTAATAAGTGTTGTTTGACCTTAATAATACGCATAGAGTTTCTGATGGTGAAGAATCCATTATATAGGAAGAGAGAGGACCAGTTTCCTATTAGGGTTTTTAGATTACGGTAATCTCGACCTTCCATCAAGGTTGAGTAAATATGGAAAAACTCCTTATTTAGTCCGATATTGTTGTGATAGCATATCTCTTTAAGGTCACGATTTCCAATAAGACCATAATTATAAGGAAGAAATATTGTCATAATGTAGACACCTACATTTGACCGCCAGGTGTCTATAGCAGTTTCCGACAAACACCCGATGATGATCGGACGCTAACGTGCCTTGACGTACTCGGAAATGGGCTCGAAATGATGGATATTGGGCCTAGGCATTTTAAGGAGTACAAATCTCACAAAACCAACCTCAAATTCAGGCCCAGTGGGTCGTTTCGAGTCAAATAACACTAATTTGGGTCGAATCCGACACCAGGGGTAAAACCGTCTTTTAGCGACCGAGTCAAAACCCGGTCAAAGACATTTCTCGAAACTCGTGAGTCCACCGTGGTGTCTCACACGGTTCATTCACACTCCAACTCTACAAAAATCAGCCATTCACAAAAATAATAAACAATTCCGTTTAAGGTAGAATTCGATCCCGAGTAGGAATCCTATCCGAGAACCGACTCAGACACCTAACCGAGTGCAACCACTCGGCCAAGTACCCACAACCAGCCGGTTTTTCCTCTTTTCTTCTCTTACAAGAAAACGGAATTCTCGTTCTCCTAACCTTCTTGCTCAAGCGGTAATTCTAGCTCAAACAGGAGTCCTATTCAAAAACCGATTCGAGCATCCGACCGAGTGTAAAACACTCGGCCGAAACAGTCCAAAAGGAGAGCAAATCCACCGGTTTGTCTTTCTTCCTCCACAAGAAAGCGGAATTCTTATTTCCCTCAAATTCCTACATTTCCTATCCCAAGCGGTAGTCGAACTCTCCTAAGTCAAGGTCGGGAATTCCCTATAAATAGGACCTCCCGTCCAACACAAAAAGAACGTTGGCTACACATCCATCACACCGAAAAAAAATACAATTCATACACACACACGATTTTTCAGCAATCATCCCGACACATAATTCCTTAACATCGTTAAACCGATATTGCGTTCGAAACCCGAAGGAAAACCGGCCCCCATACCCGAACCTTCACCCGTCCGAACCTTTACCTAACCCAACCGACGTTGCCTCGACGCTCCCGTGCCTAGCCACATTCCGACGAGCCCCGATCCGAGTCAACAAGAGCATGTAGGTTGAGGGTGCAACAAAACCCGATTTCTTCCTTTCTCTTCTCTCTTCTCTTCGTCCGTTTTTTTATGGGTCTAGAGTCGTTTTTTTTTCTATTTTTTCCTAATATCGTTATTAACGAAAAACTATTTTCATAACGAATATTCTTAAACATACGATATCGATTTTTCTATAATCGAATATCGTATCGAAAAGAATTATATTAAAACTTCGACGATACCAAAAATCGTTACATCTTTTTCGTCAAAATTCTTTTCTCTTTTTCGATCAAAAACAAACTTTCTTAAAAAACCTTTTCCAAAGCCATTCCGATTATTTGATATCGATTTCATAATCGAATATCGGATACGACGAATATCGAAAACGTGGATCGAATACAAGTTAAATCATAATTTGTACGCGATTCATCAAAAATAACAATTTTCGAACAAAAATAAAAAACCCGGACAGACCCGCATGCGAGTCGCGCCAAGCCCGAGCGACTCGCGCGCAGGCCTGGAAACCCGAGTCCCTTTTTTCCGATTTTTTCGTTCGTTTTATTATTTATTCTTCGATCGATTTCTAAAAATTTACATCTTTTCTAAAACTATTCCAAGTATTTGATATTGATTTCGTAGTCAACTATCGAATATAAGGAATATCGAAAATATTAAGTCGAGTACGAATCATGCAATATTCACACGCGATTTAATACGAACTTCAAGTTTTTCGAAAACCGGACCCGAAACAGGCCACCACGCGACCCGCCGGCGTCCCGGGGGAGTCGCGCGGCTGGCTGTTTGCCGCGGCCCTTTTCCGTATTTTTATTATTTTTCGAACTTCGTTTTTATACAAAACAACGTTCTTTTCAACAATATTTTTCAGATTTTGATTAATATTTATTTTCTCGATTTCGCATATTTATTTCTTGCTATTATTATTTACAAATCGATACTAACTCGTTTGTTTGTTTTGTAGCAATTTCATCCTTTTATTTCATTTGTTTTATTATACTAAAACGAATCTCACATGCTAAATTCAATTTTGACATTAATCAATTTTCATGCATTAAATTGACTTAGCAACCCATTCAATTTTTCACATGCTTAGGGAAAACAATGTTTGCATAATCATTCATCGTATTACTAACGCGCGCATTAAAACGTCATTCGATATCCTAGTAGAGGCCGCTAATGTGCGGGCGGGGTTGGGTGTTCTTAGTGAACTTCCCAACACGTACCCTCACCCCTTACTCAGAACCGTGGTTTCCGGATGTCCGAAACCATTGGCAACGAGAGTCATTCAATATACGATTAACCGCCCAGTCGGCATCTATATCGATATGCAAAAGGGACGAGCCCAATAAACTCTGACATCGGAAATGGGCCGTATTTTGTACACGGCCCACTACGACATAGAGTGGGCTCGAACGGTTCCGAATAACCATAAAATTCGGTGGCGACTCCGACTTCGATTTAAATTTCCATTTGACCATCTCATGGAGATTCATTCGCCTCCCCAAAACCCGCGCGTGGCCGCGTCGGGGTGGACCTATGTCATGTCCACAATTTGGCGACTCCGCTGGGGATTTTCTGATGAGTTAATAACCTTCAGTGTCCTCAGGGTGAGACTCGAATAGAAATCGTTTGACTAGTACAATGCGCGTTTTAGTTTTACGGTTCATGCATAAACCCCATTTTCCCGGGCCGGTACTCGCGACCGACGTCCCACTATACCGTTGATATAGTCCAAACTGGTTATGTCAAAGGTGTCCATTAGCCGATTCATATGGGTTTTACGGCATGTCCTAATCTCAACTCGAGTTAGGGAGTCCGCCCCGATTCTTGATAGGCTATGTACACTGGTATAGACCCTTACAGACTGACCGAGACTTAGATTAAAAGCATACATGACGTCGTTATATTGTTTCCATGACTACGTGCTACTTGATCCACATCTTTTTTTCAAAACCGTCATTTTCAAAATTTTGCATCCTTTTCAAAATATCCAATTTTCAAAACCCGGGTCATATACCGAACTTAGGACTTATGATTTTACTCAAAATAGCCTTTTTCTAGCCGGTATCATGCCCAATTCAAAACTCGAAATTACTTTCGAAATTTTCAAAACCCGTCATTCGGCCCACTCCTTTTTCTTTTTTCGAAAAAGGGCCGAATTTCTCCACCCGATTCATTTCGGGCTTTTCATAAATTCATATTTCAAAACTTCCTCTTCTTAGACTTCCCGTATTTAGCAGTGTCGGGTCGTGTCATAAGTCGTTGAAGTCTCTAGCGTCGAAACTCCGTCGATCTTACATCACGAGTTTCCCCCCTATCCTAGTCCGCCTTACCTAACTAAGGCAAGGCCCACCTACGTAGGACATACTCCTACAAAGGTTGGCCCGTTTACACAATCGAGTCTAAAAGTCTGGGAATGTCTCACGTGAACCTTCCTCCGGACAGGGCCCAACCCACAGCGTTGGATCCTGAGGAAGGCCCACCTCTTCACAAATCACCCGTCTAGGTGTCTTTTCCGAGTCATTTACCGTCTTTTTAGTCTTCTTCTTCTTTTTCCCTTGCTCGGGATGTACTTTCCTTAGGATTCGGGTTAAGTTGCTAATTACGTGATGCTCTTACAGACAGGCCACCCTTCACTCGAACCATGACGCAAAAAGCCATCGACGAATTGAACACCACGTTGGCCCAAATCCAGGACCAATTGAGGCAAATGAGGGAAGACTAGATCGCTATCGTCACTCGGGTTAGTGCCGTAGAGCAGGGAACTCCTAACGCCTCGATCGATGACGACGGGCCCTTAGCCGCGCTAGCCGGTGCAGTCCAAAAGCTGCAGGAACAGGTTCACTCGACCACCAGAAACACCATTCTCACGGAAAATGCCCGTACCTATTCGACCCTAACTGATGAATTGCCCGCTAACCTTAACTTAACGGGCTTACCAATGTTCGATGGGACTGAAGACCCGGTACTTCATATTCGGGCTTTTAAGGACTTTATGGCTGTCAAGGGGGTCAAATCGACCATGTTCAAGCATCTCTTTGCTTCCTCTCTGGAGAAACACCCAAAAGCCTGGTACTACAGGCTCGACCCCAAGAAATTCAAAACTTGGGACGATGTTGCCATGGAATTCGCACGGAACTACGCGGATAATGCTGAAATCCAGACTACCATGCGTACCCTGGAAGTTATGGCCCAAGAACCAAAGGAGGGTTTCACCAAATACCTCCAAAGGTGGCGGACCGAAAGTGTGAAGCTGGTTGACAAGCCCGGCGAAAAGGTTCTAGTGGAGGCCTTTGTCAAAAACCTCCTCCCTGCTTACCGAGTCCATCTCAGGTACGCTATTATACCCGACTTCGCGACTTTGACCGAAATGGGTACCAGAATCGAAGACGATTTAAGGCAAGAGAGCCTTACTAAGGCCTCTACCAAGGGGTATCAAGGAGCTAGTTCATCCTCCAGTAAGCCCGCCAACACAACGGCGGCCCGAAGCATTTTCGACGAGGTAAACTCACTTGACACCTCAACCAAGAAGAATACTCCAAATCGGGTATTCACTGACATTGGGACAACCTATGCTAATGCCTTACAAAGGCTATCTTCGAAGGGCCTAATCCAACCGATAGGCCCAACTCCAGAAGTTCCCGTAGAAAAACGGTCTAAAAGCTACAACATTCAGGCCTATTGCCACTACCACCAAGGCAATGGGCATGACACGGAGAAATGCTGGAAATTAAAGCATCTTATCCAAGACCTGATCGAAAATGGGAAGATACCGCTGCCTAGTGACAAGCCAAGTAACAAAAACAATCCTCTCGCTACTCATGCCATTTTTACCGGAGAGGTAATTGACTGTTCTCATCTCATTTCCCCCTTCATTTATCAAATCAACGGGATATGGAACGACGATGAAGACGACGTTTACCTGGCTAAAGGGGAGACCGTCCCCGTCACTATCGAAGAAGTCCGGAGGGCTAAAGCCAAAGCTTTGGCCGGTACACACACCATCACAGCCACCCCGGAAACCGTCACTGAACCTTCCAGGATGGAAATCACTCCTGAAGAGCCAAACAATGATACGGCCCTAGTCAGACAGTTGAAAAGGGTCCGAACCGACATTACTATATGGCAGCTTTTGGTTAGTTCTCAGGAGCATCGAGCGGCACTTACTAAGGCCCTCGACGAAATCAAGGTCGACTCATCGGTTACCCCCACTGAAATGGTAGCCACGATCATGCCATATCTCAAAGACAAGCCCAAAGGAGAAGGCCCACTCATTACCTTCTCCGAGTCCGACCTTCCACCGTTTGGGACCACTCATAACTTGGCCCTGTACATTACGGTGATTTGTCGAAACAAATACCTCCCGATGACCCTAATTGATGACGGGTCCGCAGTTAACGTCCTTCCTTTAAGGACAGCCAAGGCCCTCGGCATTACCGAGGCTGACTACCTTCCGACTGCAAAGACTATCCAGGCTTTTGATGGGAGCCTAAAATCAGTTGCTGGGGCCGTTAAACTAACCATCATAACAGGCCCGATCGAGAAGGAGTTGGAATTCCAAGTGATCGATGTTACTTCATCTTTCAATCTGCTACTTGGAAGACCGTGGATTCACGCGGTCAAGGCTGTGTCCTCCACTCTTCATAGAAAGGTCAAACTACCTCTACAGGACGGGATCATCACCCTCGAAGCCACTCCCATAACCGTGTCAAGCTGTAACACGACGGGCTCAGCCGACCCACGAGGATTCAACTTTATAGGAATGATCGAAGAAGAGTACCTTTTTCAGCCGTACTTCACCGTTAGCATCTATACAATGCTACAGAATCTAGGTTGCCTACCGGGAGTCACATCAAGGCCATATCTACCACCGGGAAAGATCATCGAAACCCTGAACAACGGGCAATCTCACCTCGGTCTAGGCTATACCATGGCATCCGGCTACACGAACCAAACCAAGACGGTCACGTTCGTCACCCCGGTATTCGAAACCGTGCAAACAGGCCTCTATCGGCCCACCATCTCATATCCCGGGACCAAACTGGCTCGGGAATGCAATTTCATTCCGGACGACATATTCGCCCTTATCCAGGCCGAATCAAAGGAGGGCCCAAGCAACACTGAGCCCATCTTAGGACTACTCTTTGGGGAAGACAAGGTCATCCCGACCCCTAAACAGGAGCTGGTCAGCCTTATCCTTCGCAGCAGCAGGTTCGATCCAACTAAGCTGATCTCTGAAGTTGGTGTCGACACTGGGAAGAGAGCTTGGAGGAAGACAACCAAATGGACCGACAGTCAGGGTCGAGTCTACAAGCTAACTACTGGCGAAGGAGATATGCATGCTATCGAGTCTGAATCTGAGTCCGAGTCTGAGTCAGAGTCAGAGTCGGAGTCTGAGTCAAAGTCTAGAGGGTCCAGTACTAGGGTCGAGTCTGTAACCCCTCTCCCTTCTTTAGCCGCACTATCGGGAGCCCCGGAGTCTGTCCCGAGGGCTCTCCCTATCCCGCCTCTGACCAACGATCAGATGGCAGCTCTCTTTGAGCTCTTTTCAAAATTTACTATCAATAATAACGATAACCGTTCTGCTTACGACTTGGCTTATTTTCAAAATGTTTTCAAAAATCTTACTTGCAATGACATTGAGAAACCCGACGAACAGGTACCATTGCCTCCGCATCTAATTGAGCAACTTGAACAAAGGGAGTCCCGAAATCCGGTAATCGAAGAAACCGATTCCATCAACGTAGGAACCCCTTTAGAACCTCAGATACTTAGGTTGGGCCTATCTTTAGATCCCGAGGAGAAACAACAATTCACGGATCTCCTCCAAGAATTCAAAGACGTCTTCGCATGGTCCTACAAGGACATGCCGGGAATAGACCGGGAAATAGCTGAACACCGAATACCCATCAAAGATGGGTACAAGCCGGTAAAACAGAAACTCCGAAGAATGAGGCCCGAATGGTCTCTTAAAGTCAAAGAAGAAGTTGATAAACAATTCAAAGCGGGCTTTATTCAAGTGTCTGAATATCCAGACTGGGTTGCAAACATAGTGCCAGTACCCAAAAAGGATGGCAAAGTCCGAGTATGTGTAGATTTCCGAGACCTTAATAAGGCCAGCCCAAAAGATGATTTTCCGTTACCACACATCGACATATTGGTGGATAACACGGCCGATCATGCTCTCCTATCATTTATGGACGGGTATGCCGGATACAATCAGATCAAAATGGCGAAAGAAGACATGAGTAAGACCACCTTCATCACACCTTGGGGGACTTACTGCTATACCGTGATGCCATTTGGGCTTATTAACGCTGGTGCCACTTATCAACGGACCGCTACTACTTTATTGCATGACATGATGCATAAGGAAGTAGAGGTCTACGTCGACGATATGATTGTCAAGTCAAAAGACCGAAACGGGCACATTGCAGCCCTAAGAAAGTTCTTCACCCGACTACGCAAGTACAACATGAGGTTAAACCCCCAGAAATGCAGTTTCGGGGTAACATCGGGCAAACTACTGGGCCACATTGTTAGCCAACGGGGCATCGAAGTTGACCCAGCAAAGATCAAGGCCATAACCGATATGCAACCGCCTAAAACCGAAAAGGAGATAAGGGGATTTCTCGGGAAAGTCCAATACATAAGCCGATTCATTTCAAAGCTAACCATGGTATGTGAACCCATTTTCAAGAAACTGAAGATAGGAGAACGAACACTATGGGACGACAAATGCCAAATGGCTTTCGACAAGATCAAGGAGATTCTATCCTCTCCACCGGTGCTAATGCCACCTCAGCATGGTTTACCTCTGTCACTGTACTTAACAACGACCGAGACTGCCATGGGCGCTATGCTAGCCCAGACGGTCGATTCCGAAGAACGAGCCATTTACTACATCAGTAAGAAGTTCTTGGAATACGAATGCAAATACACTATGCTCGAGAAGACGTGTCTAGCATTAGTATGGGCCACTAAAAAGCTCCGACACTACATGCTTAGTCACGAGGTACATGTGCTATCCAAAATGGATCCAATCAAGTATCTTTTCGAGAAGCCCATCCTTAACGGTCGTATATCCAGGTGGACTTTAATGCTAGCTGAGTTTGACCTCAAGTTCGTACCTTTAAAAGCCATCAAGGGCCGGGTAGTAGCAGAATTCCTCGCCGATAGTCCGGTATCCGAGGAAGAACATACCGATACTTGGGCCTTCCCAGACGAAGACATATTCCATACCGATACTGACACATGGGATTTGTACTTTGATGGAGCGTCCAACTTTCGAGGATTTGGTGTCGGAATCTTGCTAATCTCACCACAAGGTGAACATACCCCATTATCCATCAAGCTAGATTTTGACGTGACTAATAACGCAGCCGAATACGAAGCATGCATTCACGGGTTGCAAGCCGCCGCCGATTTAGGAGTAACAAACCTCCGGGTCCACGGTGACTCATCGTTAGTCATAAACCAAACCCTACAAAAATGGAAGACTCGGAACGCAAATCTCGTGGCTTACCAAGCACGAGTAAGGGTTCTCGAAAAACAATTCCAAAAGGTGGAGTACGTTTACCTGCCTCGGGAAGAAAACCAGTTTGCAGATGCTCTGTCAAAATTAGCATCTTTACTGAATATCCCAGCACATCTAACCAGTATGCCCATTTGTGTCGAAAGACGATCTGAGCCAGCATACGTCAACGTTATTCAAGATATCGAAATAACTGATCCAGAACCTTGGTATCAGGCTATTCTAACCTACTTGACGTCAGGGGAATATCCTCCGGGAGCTGAAAACCGGGCCAAGAAAGCTCTGCGAAGATGGACAACCCAGTTCATCCGCACAGACGATGGGCAGCTATACAAAAAGACAGCACAGGGGGCTTTACTTCTATGCATTGACAAAACTCGAGCCGAAAGAGTTATGGCCGAGGTGCACGATGGCGAAAACGGTCCACACATGAATGCCCATATGTTGGCCCGGAAAATCGCGAGACTCGGTTACTATTGGAATAGCATGGAAACTGACTGTCAGCTGTATGTCAAACACTGTCATAACTGTCAGATTTTCGCTAATGTTCAGCATATGCCTTCATCTCTACTATATACAATGACATCACCATGGCCATTTTCGACATGGGGAATTGATATAATCGGGAAGGTGAATCCTTCCGGGACAGGAGGTCACTGCTTCATCCTTGTGGCTATTGACTATTTCACCAAATGGGTCGAAGCCGAATCATACCGGATCTTGAATGCCAAACATGTGGCTAAGTTCATCCAAAACAAAATTATATGTCGATATGGGATTCCACACGAGTTCATCAGCGATCACGGGACCCATTTCCAAGCTGAAACCGCCACTCTGCTGGAAAAGTACAAGATCCAAAGGCATACATCGTCACCTTACCGTCCTCAAACAAATGGAGCGGTGGAGGCAGCCAATAAAACAATTGTCACCATTCTTAAGAAGATGGCTGAGAATTACCGGGATTGGCCCGACAAGATACCCTTTGCCTTATGGGGATATCGAACATCGATTCGAACTGCAACTGGAGCAACTCCATACTATCTGACATATGGAATGGAAGCAGTCCAGCCGGTCGAACTAGAAGTACCCTCTCTTAGGATTCTGCTCGAAAGCCAGGTACCTGAAGCAGATTGGGTCCAAGCCCGATATGACTCGCTAATCCTCTTAGACGAACGACGATCTCGGGCTCTGAATAATATTCAGATATATCAGAAAAGAATCCAACGGGCTTTTAACAAAAGGGTTAGGCCCAGGAATATCAAAGAGGGCGATCTAGTCCTAAAATCTGTTCGAGCTTTGCTACCAGTCGACCCAAGGGGAAAATTCAAACCTAATTGGGCCGGGCCATATTTAGTGAAGAAGATTCTTTCAGGAGGGGCAGTAATGCTAACTGACTTGGACGGAAACGAGTTCGTCAATCCAACAAACTTGGACCAACTGAAGCGTTACTACCCATAAACCCTATCTCAATGTCATTTGCAAAATTTATAAAATGTCTTTTTATGAATCTTCAAAATTTTAAGCAAGTCAATAAGTTAGGATCATTTATCCTACCGTTGCACATCTCGAATTAATAATCTTGATGTATTTCGAAAACTGCAAAAATGCTTCTGAACTACGGAAGGTTTGATTCCATTAATTTTGGATACGTAGGCAACCCCTCAAAAGGGTACAACCATTGCAATAACGAAAAGACGGGAACGGTATTCACTAATATGTCTTTTTTATTATTTCAAAAAAATACATCACAAAAAAAAAAGCAACAAAATCACACCACAAAAAATAGTAGTAATACTTAAATAATAAATTTAGGAGACTACTCGTATATTTTGCCCTTTCCCTTATCTTTCGGGTCACGTGGAGCCCGAGGCCGACGGGGTGGGGGCGAACGTTCCCTAATCACAAGGGGAACTTCCTTTGCTCGAACCCGCTTCTTCGATTTTGGGTCTTCCACCCTTTGCACCGGTTCCAGCCGAGCCCTAACCGGCTCGGGAAGTCTTTCTCGGGGACCAAGTCGATCCTTAGCAGCCAGTCTTGGCCCTAGTCTCCTTTCTAAGTCCATCTGGGGGCTCACTCTCCCCCGTGCACCCTTATTACTGGACCCTTCAGTCTGAGTCTTAGATCTTCTTTTCTGACCTGTCGAAGTATCTCCCTCAGTAAAGAAGCTCCTATTGTCCTTAGCATGCTCCCGGCGTAACAGGTCATAAGTCTCGTCAATTTTCAGAGCAGCCCGGGTCTTAGCAGAGTCAGCCCGGGTCCATCTTACATAAGAATCGGTTACCCAGATCGAATGAGAATTTTTAAGAACAGGCCAAGTAGCTCGTGTATACCACCTTTGTATCCAGGTGTCACACATCACGTCCGTCAGCTGAGTAGATTCACTCACAACGGCCTCGATTTCTGGGATTCTTTGCGCCCGACCATATTGCCTAAGTATGCGATCGGGAAAAAGGTGAATTGTCTGCCTAAAAGATAGGATTACCTGATATCTAGCCCTATCTCGAGATTCCAGGCCAGTCCAAAGGTAAATCGGCCACCATGGCACGGCCCAACGGATCAACAGGCCTCCATGGAAAGATAGCACCTCATCCCAGTATTTTTGGGTATTGAAGCGAGAAAAGGCAATGGCTCGTCTCCTCGACATAACTTGCCTGGGTTGATATCGGCTCACATTTAAGGGAGGGTCCAAGATCGATAACCTCTCGAATAGCCATAGCTGAAAAAATCCGAAAAAATCAAAATTGCAAAAATCGTCAAAATCACGTAAAAAAAAAAAAAAAAAAAAAAAAAAAACGTGAAAAGGCGTGAAAACCGAGAAAACCGCAGAAGCCGGAAATTCAAAAATTCAAAAAATCAGCATACCTGTAGAAGCCGAGTACTCCCAGTTAGCCGAATTGACGGATCTCTCTTACGATTATCCAAGCCTTGAATAATCTCCCCTGTAATCAGCCAAGCCGGGCTGTGCTCCGTCTCCATCAGGTCAGCCACGGTAAAAAGTTTGACATGGCCCATACAAGATAACAAATCCATATGCCCTTCGAAGGCATAAACATGGAGCATACAAAAAGTGAAGGCCCTACGGCTATGAACCGGCCTGACCCGGACATCTTCTGGATTCATGAATTTTTCAGCCAGGTCGATCAGGGAAACGGTATCTCCTTCTAGCATACGGGATGCCTCCATATGGGAAAGCCCTAAAAATTCCCTTAATTTCCTCCTTGGGTCAGAAACTGAAAAAGGAATGGCAGGGCGAAGTATAGGATTCCATCCTCCTGCAAGGGCAAATCTCTCCTCGAGGAAAACTAAAAACATGGTATGTGTCATCCCAATAGGATAGGCAAGCATCCAAGAAGTGGCAGTCTACTTGCATCTGACGGATCACGGACAATTGGGTAACACCATTCTGATTTAGGATAGCCCTATCGGCGTCCCTAAAATATTTGGACCACTCGTGCAACATTCCGACTAATCGGTCGATTCCCATATTTGATTTGCTAAAAGGAAGAATAAATTTTTCAGAGCTTATTCTTTTCTTTAAGTAATTGAGGAATTGTGGAATTATGAAATTTATGAAGCAAAAAGGGGTATTTATAGCATAAAACATAAGTTCTCCTTCTCACCTTAGGATTCCCAATCCTGGAGCATTTAGCATATAAGCCATTGTCCTAAGGCTTAGCTAAGTCATCCCGAGCATTCCTATTCCTTTTCAAAGTCAAAACAAAAATACTCTAATTTTTCAAAGACTTTTTGCAAACTCAAAATTCAAACCTTTTCTCAAATTTTTTTTTATTCCCCAGCACGAGTCATTTTTCCTACAAATATTACATGCAAAATTTTGCAGCTTTGCATAAATATGTACAGGACGACTCAAGCAGGACCATGCAATTTGCACAACTCCTCAGCGGCATTTAACAAGATGAGCCGACATACAGCTCATTTTAAGTCTCATGCGACGAATTCCCCCACGGAGTTATCATCAATTCAGGTACATTTTTAGCCCATGGTCGGCGGGCCCTCCACGCAGGTCTAATGGACCTTAAATGACCCGACCGAAAGCTGCAAGGTTTTAATCCTTGATTGACCTGGTGGCTACTCTGACTTTCGCCCTGTCCAAGCCTCAGTCAGAGTGGGGGCTCTGTAGACACCTACATTTGACCGCCAGGTGTCTATAGCAGTTTCCGACAAACACCCGATGATGATCGGACGCTAACGTGCCTTGACGTACTCGGAAATGGGCTCGAAATGATGGATATTGGGCCTAGGCATTTTAAGGAGTACAAATCTCACAAAACCAACCTCAAATTCAGGCCCAGTGGGTCGTTTCGAGTCAAATAACACTAATTTGGGTCGAATCCGACACCAGGGGTAAAACCGTCTTTTAGCGACCGAGTCAAAACCCGGTCAAAGACATTTCTCGAAACTCGTGAGTCCACCGTGGTGTCTCACACGGTTCATTCACACTCCAACTCTACAAAAATCAGCCATTCACAAAAATAATAAACAATTCCGTTTAAGGTAGAATTCGATCCCGAGTAGGAATCCTATCCGAGAACCGACTCAGACACCTAACCGAGTGCAACCACTCGGCCAAGTACCCACAACCAGCCGGTTTTTCCTCTTTTCTTCTCTTACAAGAAAACGGAATTCTCGTTCTCCTAACCTTCTTGCTCAAGCGGTAATTCTAGCTCAAACAGGAGTCCTATTCAAAAACCGATTCGAGCATCCGACCGAGTGTAAAACACTCGGCCGAAACAGTCCAAAAGGAGAGAAAATCCACCGGTTTGTCTTTCTTCCTCCACAAGAAAGCGGAATTCTTATTTCCCTCAAATTCCTACATTTCCTATCCCAAGCGGTAGTCGAACTCTCCTAAGTCAAGGTCGGGAATTCCCTATAAATAGGACCTCCCGTCCAACACAAAAAGAACGTTGGCTACACATCCATCACACCGAAAAAAATACAATTCATACACACACACACGATTTTTCAGCAATCATCCCGACACATAATTCCTTAACATCGTTAAACCGATATTGCGTTCGAAACCCGAAGGAAAACCGGCCCCCATACCCGAACCTTCACCCGTTCGAACCTTTACCTAACCCAACCGACGTTGCCTCGACGCTCCCGTGCCTAGCCACATTCCGACGAGCCCCGATCCGAGTCAACAAGAGCATGTAGGTTGAGGGTGCAACAAAACCCGATTTCTTCCTTTCTCTTCTCTCTTCTCTTCGTCCGTTTTTTTATGGGTCTAGAGTCGTTTTTTTTCTATTTTTTCCTAATATCGTTATTAACGAAAAACTATTTTCATAACGAATATTCTTAAACATACGATATCGATTTTTCTATAATCGAATATCGTATCGAAAAGAATTATATTAAAACTTCGACGATACCAAAAATCGTTACATCTTTTTCGTCAAAATTCTTTTCTCTTTTTCGATCAAAAACAAACTTTCTTAAAAAACCTTTTCCAAAGCCATTCCGATTATTTGATATCGATTTCATAATCGAATATCGGATACGACGAATATCGAAAACGTGGATCGAATACAAGTTAAATCATAATTTGTACGCGATTCATCAAAAATAACAATTTTCGAACAAAAATAAAAAACCCGGACAGACCCGCATGCGAGTCGCGCCAAGCCCGAGCGACTCGCGCGCAGGCCTGGAAACCCGAGTCCCTTTTTTCCGATTTTTTCGTTCGTTTTATTATTTATTCTTCGATCGATTTCTAAAAATTTACATCTTTTCTAAAACTATTCCAAGTATTTGATATTGATTTCGTAGTCAACTATCGAATATAAGGAATATCGAAAATATTAAGTCGAGTACGAATCATGCAATATTCACACGCGATTTAATACGAACTTCAAGTTTTTCGAAAACCGGACCCGAAACAGGCCACCACGCGACCCGCCGGCGTCCCGGGGGAGTCGCGCGGCTGGCTGTTTGCCGCGGCCCTTTTCCGTATTTTTATTATTTTTCGAACTTCGTTTTTATACAAAACAACGTTCTTTTCAACAATATTTTTCAGATTTTGATTAATATTTATTTTCTCGATTTCGCATATTTATTTCTTGCTATTATTATTTACAAATCGATACTAACTCGTTTGTTTGTTTTGTAGCAATTTCATCCTTTTATTTCATTTGTTTTATTATACTAAAACGAATCTCACATGCTAAATTCAATTTTGACATTAATCAATTTTCATGCATTAAATTGACTTAGCAACCCATTCAATTTTTCACATGCTTAGGGAAAACAATGTTTGCATAATCATTCATCGTATTACTAACGCGCGCATTAAAACGTCATTCGATATCCTAGTAGAGGCCGCTAATGTGCGGGCGGGGTTGGGTGTTCTTAGTGAACTTCCCAACACGTACCCTCACCCCTTACTCAGAACCGTGGTTTCCGGATGTCCGAAACCATTGGCAACGAGAGTCATTCAATATACGATTAACCGCCCAGTCGGCATCTATATCGATATGCAAAAGGGACGAGCCCAATAAACTCTGACATCGGAAATGGGCCGTATTTTGTACACGGCCCACTACGACATAGAGTGGGCTCGAACGGTTCCGAATAACCATAAAATTCGGTGGCGACTCCGACTTCGATTTAAATTTCCATTTGACCATCTCATGGAGATTCATTCGCCTCCCCAAAACCCGCGCGTGGCCGCGTCGGGGTGGACCTATGTCATGTCCACACATAATAATAGAAAAGATATATTGCATATCCCGAAATATTATTATATCATAAAATATTCTTACATGTAGAAGAGTCACTGCTTTCCTTCTTAGGTTGTCCCTCTAAAAGTCACTTTTTGCTTTATTCTTATTTTGTCTTATTTTTGTGGTTAACATTGGTTCTAACCTCACTTATTTGCCGCCTTTCATTATTTTCCGTCTTTCATTTTCCACTACACAATTCTGTACACTTTAATTCTCACTAAGAAGGTGGGGTGACACTTTTAGTGAGACTGAGGGAGTTTAGCTATGCGACAAAGTGATTATGATTATTTCAAACCATTGTCACTTCAAAGATTTGACACCGCTAATCAATGTTTATCTTAAGGGGACGACACCGAGAGAAATCAAGAAGTGAGACAGGTTAAGAAAATTTTGATTTTTTTTTTAAATATAAAAATTATAATTTAAAGAAAATAATACTAATAGTATTAAAATAAACAAAAATTTAATATCAAACATATTTTTTTTGCTTAAAAAGCGGTAAAAAATTAGGTATTCGAAACTATTTATGTCCCGTACTTTGACCATAATCCGATAGGGGTCCAGTATTTTGACCCGACCCACTCGACAGTTCTAATGTCTACATTAGTTACCCGGGTAAAACAAATGACACTCATCAAAATATCAGGTATTGCGCTTGTGAGCAATATAATATGTCCATGAGACCATGACAACTCATATGCGAACATTGAGTTTATCTACTCCCTCCTATCCAATCCATTGTACCCATTTACTTTTTGAGGGTCAAACTTAGAAAAATTTGACCGTAATTATTTCAAAAGTTACGAACTTTTCCAAGACGAAACTAATACTTTTAGATTTGTGATGAAAAATTCTTTCGTAAAATAATAATTTTTGCAAAGAAAAATTGCGTATAAACAGAGATAAAGACGATTAAAGATGTGCCTCGAAGACCACCCAAAAGCAAATGGGTACAATGGATTGGATAGGAGGGAATATGTTTTTACTCGCTAACCATTTGACTCTACTGCATCTAATATATTTGCATGCTTGCAACCATCTCGCTTTAAATTCGATTTGACCCGCAAACTCGTCACACCCAATGTGTTGTTTTTTTGGTTATGAACCCAGTTTTTTTCCCAAATCCTAAAGTACCGGTTAATTTAAGGACATGACATGGTCCGACCCGTTCAACCCGTTGGAAAAGAGAGACTACAAAGCCTAAAACACAATTCTAGCCAATCTATTCCTATGCCTAAATTTTGTTAAAACTCTAATTTTAACCTATTAGCAATTCAATATACCCATTTCTTCATATGAAAATTTATTAATTACTATTTTTCTCTCATCACATGCATTATATGTCTATATCATAAATTTCTTCATACTTTTTCACTTTTTCTTAATTAAAATTTGTACCAAACCCATGTGGGGTTAATAAAAAAAATGGAGGGAGAAATTAATTATTACTCTGTATATATTATCCTTTTATTTGATTATAATTTTATGTCTAATTTTAACTTAAATCATGTAGCATTTTCAGTAACTTATTCTTCTGTACAGTTGCGCATAGAAGACAAAAGTTGTGTTCTTGTCTGAAATAGTACTCAACATTACTATAAGACAAAACCTGACCCGACATGCCAAATTCGTTTTTTTGTAGGTCAAGAGTCAAGATCTCTAAATCTTGATATATGACTCAATATTTTAATTAAAAATATAAACTAATATTCAATTTAATTTTTATCTTTTAAAGATAAAAGAATTTTAAAAATTTATTGAAATATAAAGTCCGTGCGATGAATATTAGTTTAAATAATTGAAATATAACATCATAATTAAGGAGTATAAAAATAATAGAAAGTACTATTAAAATAAATAAAAAGAGGTACAAAAATCGACATTCGAAACTATCCGTATTCTGACCATAACTCGTTTCGGACCCATATAACACGACCCATAATTAAACCGACCTGTATTTTGTATTTTGATACGACATGTTTAAAGTCATTTTAAAAAATTATGTACATTAAAAAAATCATCTTATAAGGTTAGAAGTATGAATTCTATTTTCAATCAAAATTATTATTTTATACTATTAATACTAATAATGATAATCAATAATAATCAATATACTCAATATAATGATAAACATCTTTACGTGTTACATAATCAATCAATTTTAAGCTCATACATTATTGTTATTATTGTTATACTTCCTCCATTCCAATAAGTTCTTTACGTTTGCTTTTTGGGCACTATACATAAGCGAGGGGGATTGTCGATATAACTTCTAATCAATATATCAATATATTTTAGGTTTTTTTCGAGCGATCTCATTGGTCCGTTCAATCAAACCTCAAATTAGGAAAGTAACATAAATATTAAAAAAAAAATCAATTAGAGAATCTTTTGATTATTACAATATATATTTAATCTATTATAATTTTTGACGTGAAAACCTTTAGAGTTTATTTTTTTTAAAACATTATCGTAAAATAAATTATAAAAATGAAATAATTAAATTCGTGTTAAAAAATGCTTTTATTAGAGTATAAATTTCATATCATTTGTTTCACATATGTGATGAATTTATAACATATGACAGTTTTAAAATTATCCCACATCGACAAATTACAATATGATAATGAAATTCTATATTATAAATAAAGAGTAATAATTCGTTCTTAGATATCTACCGAAAGTCTTTTGAATCTCAAAAAGAGTTTCGAAGACTATAAACTTAACATAATGTGACAATATTAATTTCTATATTATAATAAGGTGATTGATTTCTATATTATAATAAGACTAATTATTTGTTCTTAGACATCAATCAAAATCTTTTGAGTCTTAAAAAAACTCTTAAGACTATACCAAAAGACTAATTATAATTTTTTCGTTAGACATCAACCAATTTAAGTAATTCTCCCACATCGAAAAATTATGATGAGATTATGAATTTCTACTAAATAAGAGTAATCATTGTTTTTAAATATCAACCAACAATATTTTGAGTTTAAAAAAGTCTTAATAAGACTACAAAATTAAAATTATCCCACATTGAAACAATTAAAATAAGATACGGTGATGATTTTATATTATAAATATGACTACATATTTTACTTAAATTATCCCACATCGACAAATTATAATATGGTTATGGTTCTATATTATATATAAGACTAATTATTTGTTCATATCAATTAAAATCTTTTGAGGGACGATGAAATTCTATGCTGATGAAATTCTACATTATAAACAAGACTAAAGCTATTAATAAGACTACAAATAAAGTTAAATTAAAATTATCACATATCGAAAAATTATAATGAGGTGATATAATTCTACGTAATCTTTATTATAAATAAGAATAATCATGCATCCATCTATAAATAAAAGTTCTTAATTAGATTATATCTAAACTTAAATAAACTTAATTAAAATTATCCCACATCGAAAAATTATAATAAAAGATGATCAAATTCGATTATATAAATAAAGAGTAATCGTCTATCATATAACATAGATATAAAAATAAACTCTTTTAAGTCTTCAAAATAGCTCTTAAAATTATAAACTTAATCAAGTAATTAAATTATACCACATCGAAAAAGTATGTTAGGGTGATGAAATTCTATGGGGTCGTTTGGTTACTCATCCAATTACCGGGAAGTGCAAGTTCCCAGGAAGTGCATTTTCAGGGAGTTGTTTGGTTGCCCACTTCCTGGGAATTGTCACTTCCTCCACAATGGGGGAAGTTACTCACCAAGCCCCCCTGGTGTGTAGAACTTCCCTCATGAAGTCATTTCCCACATGGCAACCAAACAATATTTTTTAATTCCCATGAAATACAAATTCACGTGAATTTAAAGTTTCCGGTAACTTCATCTTCCCATGGTGAACCAAACGAGCCCTATATCATAAGTGAGTAATCTTATGGTTTTAAATATCAACCAACAAATTTTCAGTCTTTAAAAGCTTTTAAAAGGACTAGAAACCTAAAATTATCCCACATCGAAAAAATTAAAATAAGGTGATGATTCTATATTATAAATAAGAGTAATCGTGCGTTTTTCTGGGTCTTTAAAGCATATCTTAAAACTATAAACCTTGAGTAATTATACTATATCGAAAAATTATGATGAGGCGATAGAATCTTATATTATCAATCAAAAAAAATTATTCGCATGTAATCTTTTGAGTTTAGAATAAGCTCTTAAGACTATAAACTTAGTTGAAATTAAGTTTGATTACTAATATCATGTGATCATCTTATTTATTATAATGATATAGATAATCAAGTTTCTTATTTAACGAATATACATCATCAATGTAATTAAGCCAATTAACCCGAAGCCAACTAACCCGTGCAACGCACGGGTTTTAATCTAGTATATAAGATAAAATATAGTTATGTGAGATCTTGTTTAAATTGTCTAATCGAGTATGTTATAAATATCAAATTTTTAATTTTTTTTAGAAATATGTAACTAAAGATATGACAAAAGAATATGTGCATTGGCAAGTGTGAAAAAATAAACGTAAAGAATCAAATATAATATGACATATTACCCGTGCTGTTGCGTATACTAATTATCGTAATGTAATTAGTAATTAGTAGACTGACGTTGTTTATAAAAAAAAATTCTATTTTCGCTCAAAATCCGTCTTAGTTTAGAACTAAGAAGTCTACTCCTGACCTCATATTTACTCAAAACCCGGAAATAAAATAATAATATACTCCGTAGTTAATCAAAATAAAAAAAAGCTCTGGCGACACAGACTTTTAATCTGAAATTCTTTGTGCTTGAATCTACCTCTGTTGCACTCAACTTAAGATCCGTAGTTAGGGCATATGACCTATATTTATATAGCATAGATTATATGTTATTAATGCTACGTAGCACGGATAAATATATTCATGATATCTTTATTTGTCATTAATGACTTTTACTTCCAATTGATAATAGGTCTTTACTTTATCTCCAATTAGTCATTAATGGCTATAGCAATAATCATGTTTAATAATAATAATAATAAGATTAGTAATAGTAATCAATGACATTATGTGCTTAAGCAATAGCAATATTTATAATATTAACAAAGTAATAGCAATATTTACGGTGTCATAGTAAACAATGTAACATGATTAGAGAAAGTTATAGAATTATACCTACTTTGTGCCATGACTATACAATGAGACTACTTGATAAGAGAATATTATCGGTGTGATAAGAGATTATTAGAATCAATCTATGTTTGAATGAATAATATTCGTGAAGACTTATATTTATAGAATCAAGCGTTTTCTACTCCGGGTTGATATAAGACATATAAAATATAATCGTTTAACTTAGACTACGTGTTGATGTAGAATTGTAGTGCTATATTCACTATCTTAGGTTAGACGTAAGAACTCTCCATAATCCATCAAAATAATCCATCAAAATCTATCTTATAAGATTAAAAGTAGGAATAATAATATTTTACATTGTTATTATTATTATTATTTTTATTATTATTATTTTTTTTTATATAAAAACGGAACTTGCATTAAACACCAGAACAAATTACAAGAAGTTAGAGGGAAGTACGTGGAGAGATGTATGTACGTATGCTAGGAAACATCATCATATTTAATATTATTATTATTATTATTATTATTATTATTATTATTATTATTATTATTATTATTATTATTATTCGTCGTTATTAATCCTACCTTCACTCAAAATTCATCTTTGGTTAGAATTAAGAAGTCTATTATATTCCTTGTATGTCCCTTGTAAAATATAGTTAATAATGTTTGTAAAATAAAAAAAAACCTCTTTTAATTATATATATATTGATTGTTAGTACAAAAATGCACTTGCGGGGGTTTGAATCCACGTGGTTTCCATCAGCGGCGTGCGGTATATACCGAAGTTTGTGAGAATATAAAATTTTGGTACATTAAAATTTATTATTTTTTGATTTGATTTACGTACCGTGATTTCTTTAGATTTAATGTAACGTATTTTATGACAAAAAAAAATATATCTGACTGTATGCGTAACTGAGAATATATATTCAAAATATAATGATCAAAAATCGACATATTGAATATATTTTTGTATTCATTACAATATATTTTTATATTTAGTACAATATATTTTTGTACTAATCTTAAGTTTAATTCAGTATATTTTTGTATTGAGGTTAATATATTTTTGCGTAATAGTATAAATTTGATACCTTATTTTCATCAAATAACAAAGCTCGAGTCTCTTCAAGTAATAAGGTAGTTTACACGTTTAAATTATGTTTATACGTTGTTGTTGTTGTTGTTGTTATTATTATTATTATTATTATTATTATTTCTCTGACATTGGGTCCCTCTCGTCATTGGACCCAAGGTCACTGCCTCTCCAAACTACCCTCAGCGGCCCTGAGTGAGTTATTTGTTGAACTAAAACCAAAAGATATACTCGACTATTTTTTTATTAATTAATACCCGTACCTAGCTATATTGATTACACATACCAGTGTTTTAAATGAAATAGCTGGTCGATAACGGTAGTTGTCAAGGGTCCGTTTGAATAACAAAATAGGAGGGAAAGGGAGGGGAGGGAAAAGGAGGGGAGAGAAAGGAAGGGGAGGGAAGTGGAGGAATGGGAGAAGGAGGGGAGAGAAAAGGAGGGGAGGAAGGAAGAATGGTAGCTAGCTATTGGATAAGATGAATGAGGGGAGGGAGAGAGACGAAGATCGATAAAAGTGTCTTTTATTAGAGAGGAACGAATATATTACGATTATTAATCATAACTTTTGTAATTCCGATCATTAATTTTTGACTCGTTTAAATATAACAAAAAAATGACTTAAAAATTGATAAAAAAAATTATATATTTTTTTTAAAAAAATTAATTAAATCAACTCAGTGACTCACTCCTAATTTTTTTTATTCGCTTTATTATCTTAACCAACTCATCCGCGATGAAAAAAAAAATGACATAAAAAAATTAAATTGAATGTGTCTGAACTGAACTAAACTGAATCCGTCTAACTGGAGTGAACTAAAAGTGTCTGAATACAAGTCTACCAGAAAAGCGCGTTGTCTTAACCCGACTCACCGTAAGGGCCATACGAAAAAAAACAAGGCGTCATTTTTTAATCCTAACCTGACTCAACTGTAACGAAAAAAAGGCGTCGTAATTTTTTTATACGTTTTCTTATCCTAACCCAACTCGCACGTATCAGTGGAAAAAAAGTCGTCGTAATTTATTCTAACTTGACTCGCCCGTAACGGGGAAAAAAAGTCGCCGTAATTTTTTTTATCCTAACCTGACTCACACGTATCGGAAAAAAGAACAAATTGTCGTAATTTATCCTACCCCGACTCACCTGTAACAGGAAAAAAATCGTCGTAATATTTTTATTCTAACCTGACTCACAAGTATCGGGAAAAAAAAATCGTCGTAATTTATCCTACTCCGACTCATCCGTAACGGGAAAAAAAATCGGCGTAATTTTTTTATCCTCACCTGATTTACCCGTATCGCAAAAAAAAATTAGTAATTTTTTTTATACTAACCCAATTTACATGTATTGGAAAAAAAAAACAAATCGTCGTAATTTCTTATCCTCACCCGTAACTGAAAAATAAGGCATCGTAATTTTTTTATACGCTTTTTATCCTAACTCGACTCACCAGTAAGGCGTAACGGAAGAAAAAAAGTCAAAAAAAATAAGGAGATAAAATGAGTGTAAAAACATTTGTTTAGCTAATATAAATTTGTAATTGTATGAAAATTGTATGATTAATGGAAAAACAAACTATTTTCCTTCAAAATCTTGCCTATTTTGGCAAGATTTTATTTTACGTTAAAATGAATCAAACCCATCCCCCATTTCCCTCCCCTCCATTCCCTTCCTTCCTAATTGGTATCCAAACAAAGGATAGTCCATCCCTCCATTTCTCTCCTCTCCTTTTCCCTCAATTTCCTCTTATCCAAACGCACCCTAAAAGTGCAATTTCATTGGGTTTACATCGGTGTGGTTGGATCTACCGATAGAGGAACATATCTATATAAAACAATAAAAAGTCATTCCCTCTTAGTTACTTAAGCTAACAACCTTCAAGGGATTGACACGTGGCATGTCAAATGACAGCTCACCTAACTCATTCCCTAACTAATCTACTCCTAACCCATTGCCTAACTAATCTGAACCCATTGCCTAACTAATCTGCTTGTTTGGCAGATTAACCCAATGCACTGTTCGTCACCTCGAGAAAGAATCTTACTCCATTAGAGCACATTTACTCCTCCATTAAAGCTCTCCTCCATTAAAGCTCTCCTCCATTAAATTCCTTGCGGTTACAATGGCATCCGATAAACTGAAGTTATTTGAGACTATTTATACCTCCCAACAAGTGCATTCATATGACAAAATCAGGCCGTCCCTTGCGTTCCTCTTTTCGTCCCTCTGCACCTGCGGCGCCACCTTGCTCCAAAAGTTGCTGCCAGCCGCATCCGTCTTTCATCGGTAAGTTGTTGTTCTACATCGGTCAAATTTAGTCTTTCCCGGTATGTCATTGAATGAGCTGCTACATCCTCAGTTGAAATGCTAGACCCATTTATTACGGCCTTAATAGGACATATATTGCAGATAATTGACAAATTACAAATTAGATTTATTGTTGGAAATCTGTGTCATCTGCATATAATTTTTTCTTGACAGTTTTGTAGCTTTTTTTGGGCTGACTTCTCTATTTTTGCTGTTCGATTCGATTGATTTCTTGATTTTTTTGCTGTTCAATTTGATTGATTTCTCTGTTTTTGCTGTTCAATTTGATATATTTGTGATTTTATTACTGCTCAATTTGATTAATTTCACGATTTTTGCAGTTCAATTGGATTGATTTCTTAATTTTTGCTGTTTAGTTTGATTATACCAAATTGAATTGAAGAAAGTTTGGAGCTTTTGAGATTTTGAGCTTATTTTGTTGTTCAATTTGATTGATTTGTGATTTTTTGATGTTTAATTTGATTAGTCTAGGGTTAGATTAGAATTCTACATTTTTTAGCTAAGATTTCTTCATTTTTTGTAGTCCATTGATTGATTTTTTAATTTTTGATGTCCAATTTGATTGATTTCTTGATTTTTGCAGTTCATTGATTGATTATTTTTAAGTTTTTGCTGCTCAATTTGATTGGTTTGTGTTTTTGCGCTGTTCAATTTGATTGATTTCTTCATCTTTGCTGTTCAATTTGAGTGATTTGTGAATTTATTGCTGCTCAATTTGATTAATTTCACGATTTTGGCAGTTCAATTGGATTGATTTCGTGATTTTTGTTGTTTAGTTTGATTATACCAAATTGAATTGACGAAAGTTTGGAGCTTTTGAGATTTTGAGCTTATTTTGTTGTTCAATTTGATTGATTTGTGATTTTTTGATGTTTAATTTGATTAGTCTAAAGTTAGATTAGATTTCTTCATTTTTTAACTTAGATTTCTTCATTTTTTGCAGTCCATTGATTGATTTTTTTGATTTTTGATGTCCAATTTGATTGATTTCTTGATTTTTGCAGTTCATTGATTGATTATTTTTAAATTTTTGCTGCTCAATTTGATTGGTTTATGTTTTTGCGCTGTTCAATTTGATTGATTTCTTCATTTTCGCTGTTCAATTTGATTAATTTCTTGATTTTTGCAGTTCATTGATTGATTTTTTAGATTTGCTGCTCAATTTGATTGATTTCGGCAGAAGACGAAATGCTTCTCAACACTCCACATAAAACAGAAACTTCAAAGCGTCCGAAATAGTAATTACGAAACAACTTACATTCACAAATAATCATTACATTTGCTTCATTATGCTAATTGAGCATAATCGGTCTACAATGTGCTGCAGAGATGACCCTAACGCGAAAGACACAAACATGAAGGGGATTAGCAAGGCTGGGAAGCGATTGAGGCCAACAACATCACACCACACTTAAGAGGAGCACAATAAAGAAACCTACAAGCATTGGTCGAAAAAATACTTACGTATTATTGTTAGTTAATTGTGTCGTGTTGCGCTGTTTTTCACCTACCACGAACTATATTCCATTTTGTTTAGCAAGATTTGGGGGTGTGGCTTACCCAGATTCCCCTGTTCCTTATTTACTGGCGTTGTTTGCTACCTACATTACACTTGTCGTTTGGATTTACACAACTTCGAATAAAAAAACCAAACATTAAACATTTCCACTCTTTCACCAATTACCCACTGCGTTGCCAACAAAACCTCACAAAGAAGGTACTCTACTAAAGGGAGATCGCACAAACACACCATCGCAAGCCCCGTGAATTTCACGGGCACGAAAACTAGTTTATATTATTAATATTCATCGACAGTAATAGTACGAGGCCGGTTGGAAAGAACTCAAAAGTAAATCCGATCCATGAGGTTCGGGTTAAAACAAAAAATATCGTATGTACTATTGTGCATGAATCATTGACAACACTAACGCAGTAAGAGCCGAACACAAGATATCAGCGCTTCCGCACAACATGTGACCAGCTCGAGGGAGACCTAATATGGTCTAACGAGATAATAAAGTTGTTCAAGCGAATATATGATGTTTTTCTGATAATAATGTCATCGTTGTTACGTGTCATATACGAAGTATTATCTTAGGAGCAATTATTCACGACATGTAGTTTGAAACTTATAAATGAAGATGAGACGACATCTTTTAATTATAACCGTTTGCAACATACTCCAATATAAAGTCGATCCAATTAACCACCTAATCGAGTCGACCACAAACCACCCCTTAATCTCTCATACAACTACACGGTTTTAGACTCTGTTCTTTCCGGATCATTTTCAACTTCAACCAATAATGTTCATCTTTATTCAGTATAGTAAATATAAGTTATTATCTTCATAAAGACATTGCAAAGGCTAATCGGTCTGAAATGATCCACTGATTCTGGAGAATTAATTTTAGGGATAAGAGTAATGAAGGTTCTGTTGAATTCCCGTAGTATATGCCCAGTATTAAGACAGTGGCAAGCAGCCAGAATAACATCTTCTTTAATAAAATTCCAATATCGATGATAGAAAATAGCGGAGATTCCATCAGGTCCCAGAGATTTAAGGGATCCAAGCTGAAAGACAGCAGTCCGAACTTCTTTTGGACAAAAGGGGCTTCAAGTCTGTTACAATTCACCTCGTTAAGCCTCGATGAAATGTTCTTGAGAAGCCCGGAATAGAGAGAACTGGAATGAATAGAGGAGGCATCGTTTTGACTGTATCTGTCCCTGAAATGATCTTGAAAGGCATTTCGAATAGATGTAGCATCAAAAGACCAATCATTATTCATGAGCTTCAAACCAGAAATAAAATTTCTACCCCTTCTTCCTTTAACTTTATTGAAGAAAAATTTAGTGCATGAGTCTCCAAAATTGTCCCATTTATTGACCATTAGAATTTCCCTTGCAAAAATGGGCACATCGTCATCAAGAATCGCCCCTGCAAGGTCTAATTGATTTTCATTTTTGATTTGGGTTTGTGTATTTTGATTGGAATTGAATTGGGTTTGTGTTCGTTTGTTGATTTGGTGTTTAGATCTAAGTATTCTAGATCTTGAATCTGTTCTGGGTTCTAAGACAATCCACTGGAGGAGTATCGACTTCCTCAGTTTACCAAAGTGCGATGGAGGTATTGGAATTCGTAATATTGCGTGCTTCAATCAGGCTCTACTTGCTAAGGCAGCTTGGAAAGTCCTAACAAATACTGATTCTCTTCTCAGCAAAACATTGACAGCAAAATACAAATGCTCAATCCTCAATATTGACAGTTGCACTAGAAAAAATTACTTCAATTGTTCATGGGGTTGGAGAGGAATTCTGTGGGGTATTAATCTGCTCTAAAAGCAACTAGCCTGGAATATTGGAAATTCTTCAAAGCTCAGTATTTGGAACAATCGATGGGTGAATGGGTCCATTCCTATTATTAAAACTGGAATTGATGCTACTAATTCTGACTCGATGCCCAACACCATAGGCGACCTCACTGACTCATCGGGGCAATGGAATAATCACATTCTTAACAAATTCTTCTCCCCTCACTGGGCAAGAGAAATCACTTCTATCTACATCCCCCAGTTTGTTAAGATGGATTGTCCGTACTGGCTGCCGACTTCTAATGGTCAATATACGGTAAAATCTGGTTATAAGGTCGCCTACAACCACTACAGAAACAAGAGTTCAGGGTCCTTTGATGCCCGTAGGAAGGACTCCGAAATAAAGCTTTTCTGCCGAAGACAATTATGGAAGCTAAATTGTCCTCCTAAATGGACTATCTTCCTATGGAAAAGACTGAATAATTGTTTACCCATTGGAGCCTCCTTTCGTAAAAGAAATATCAATATTGACCCTTATTGTATTTTCTGCAGGAATGTTGCTAAAGAGGAATCTTTTTCGGGACTGCCCGTTCTCCTCAAGAATCTGGATGGGTAGTCCGCTGGGAATCATCAGATGTGACTCAGACAACAGCATTCCCCTTAAAAGTTGGATTATCAATTGGATAAAATATTTGCAGTGTGAGGACATCAACGATTCTAGAGTTCAAGATTTTATTGGAACCCTATGGGCAATATGGGTCACAAGGAACCAGAGTATTTTTGACGGTATCACATGGCCTGCTGATAATGCTATCTCCATTATTCGTATGACTAAATCCTACAACAAGCTTAGGATGGACCCTCCTAGGTTCGCTGACACTGAGCATCTAAGGTCTACGTTCCGTGGTGGTGAGTCGCTGCATCTCACTGGTTATGCCTCGGGGTCGTGCAATACGATTTTAATTGATGTGGATGCTTCTTGGAGACGAAATAAAATTTCATCATGCGGCTGGATTGCTTCTATGCGGGATGGCAATTTCATTGGTATGGACACTCGGGTTTTTTTCGCTCCCACTCCACGTGTGGCTGAGCGTATGGATTACTTCAAGGTTGCTCTTGGGCTCTTAAACAAGGTTTCCTTCATGTGATCATCCGAACTGACTGCCTCACTCTAGTCGAAGCTATCGCAGAACAAGAGCAACATATTAATTACCTTAGAGGACTTATTCAAGATTTTCTCGCTTATTCCCTTTATTTTCTGTCTGTCTTTACAATTTATACCTAGGATCTTTAATAAAAGAGCTCATGAAAGCTCGGAAGGACTGTTAACCTTTAATTTTCGAAGCTGGCAAAAAAAAAAAAAGAAGTTCAACCTCTTAATTAATTTCTGGTTCTTTTATTTAGTCAATTCAACGCATCGCATTCAGTTCCATTCAATTTTATTCTGTTCAGTCGAAAAGGATGGGACCTTACACGTGTTAGATTAGAAAGAGGAGCATTCATTCAAAGGTAGCCACAACCCAAACGGTCCACACCCAAGACGATACTTGGCCAACATGAGGAAGGATTATGGTCTCACCTTTGACATGCGTCGATCAATCCAATCCAAATCCAAAATCCAAAATCCAAAAATTACAGCAACCCAGAAACCCTAATTGGATCAAAACCCGCCGCCCCCACCCAATTATCCATCTAAATACTGTAGTAATATAAAACCCATCACTTTTTTGTTCTCCCATTTCTTCCTCCTTCAGCCACGAAACCCCCCGATAATCAAGAAAAAAAAAGTAATCCTCTCAATTGTTTCAATCGGAAGAGAAGATGTCGGACGACGATCATCACTTCGAGTCATCCGCCGATGCCGGAGCATCTAAGACCTACCCTCAACAAGCTGGTACCATCCGCAAAAATGGGCACATCGTCATCAAGAATCGCCCCTGCAAGGTCTAATTGATTTTCATTTTTGATTTGGGTTTGTGTATTTTGATTGGAATTGAATTGGGTTTGTCTTCGTTTGTTGATTTGGTGTTTAGATCTAAGTATTCTAGATCTGGAATCTGTTCTGGGTTGTTTGAAATTAGTGTTTTGATGTTTTAATGTTAATGTTATTTTAAGCGTTTGATGTTTTTGTGACGTATACCTGTCTGAATCGATTGTGAGTACTTTTTATTGTTGTTTAATTCATTTCACATCTATTTTGATAGAAATGACGATTGCTGGTTGGATTATTTCAAATGGGGTCGTCGTCTGTTTGTTTGTTGACGGTTTGCAATTGTTATACAGTTACCAGCGTTGGATTTGGATTTAGTTTGATGAAAAATGATTCAATGGTCTTGAACTTAATGATGGTTTTTGGGAAGTCTTGGCTGTCGAAATCGGTGTTTTTCGCATAATTTGACAAGTAGGTTGATGATCGATTATATGCAGTAGATGGTTTAGTGATTGGTTGTATATTTTGTTGTGTACTAGGATGTTAACTTGTTAATGATGGTTTCCGGGACGTTTGGGCGGTTGAAATTGGTGCTTTTGGCGTAATTTGACAAATGGTTGATGATAGAATATGCGGAGTAGAGGTTTTAGTGAGTGGTTATATATTCTGTTGTGTACTAGGATGTGAAGGATAGTCTCCGGGGTGGTTTATGCTGTCGGACTCCTGTGTTTTTTGGATAATTTTACAAGATAATGATCAATCGGTGTCGGAATCGGTGTATTGGAAGTGGTTATTATATTCTGTTGTTTGAGGAGGATGACACCCTCATTCGAGTTGTTCTATTGTGGGTAGAAGTTTGTTGGGTAATACTAATATTAGTGACCTTTGGGAGTTTAGGTTGTCAAAATTGGTATGTTAGGCAGAAGTTAACCGGCGGTTAAGAAGATGGTTGTCTTGTGGGTGGCTATTGATTCTGTTGTTAATTGAGGATGTTATATTTGTATGAATGGTATTATAGATAGAAGGTTTATTGATTAATGCTAATTCTAATGATGGTCTTGGGGAGGTTGGGTTGTTGGAACCGGTAATTTTGGCATATTTTAGAGGGAGCTGATGATTGGATCATATTGAAAAGATGTTTGTTTTGTGGATGGCTATATATTCTGTTGTCTGTTGATCTGTTGTCTGTTGAGGATCTTGCACTTATATGAATTTTGCTATTATGGATAGAAGGTTAATACTGATACTAATGTTGGTCTCGGGGAGGATAGGTTGTTAGAACCTGTAATATTGGATGTTTTAGCGGGAATTGATGATTGGATCATATTGAGAAGATGTTTGTTTTGTGGATGGCTATATAATTCTGTTGTTTGTTGAGGATTTACACTTATATGACTTGTGCTATTGACCTATTGTGGATAGAAGGTTTATTGTTTTAGCGGGAATTGATGATTGGATCATATTGAGAAGATGTTTGTTTTGCCGGTGGCTATGTAATTCTGTTGTTTGTTGAGGATCTTACACTTTTATGAATTGTGCTATTGTGGATAGAAGCTTTATTGGTTATTACTAATACTAATGATGGTCTCGTGGAGGATAGGTGGTCAAATCCTGTATTTTTGGAAAATGTAATGGGAGATGATGATGTGTCCTATAGTGAAGATGTTTGCTTTGTGGGTGGCTATGTATTCTTTTATTTGATAAGGATGTTACACTTCTCAGAACTGTACTATTGTGGATAGAAGGTTTATTGGTTAGTAATAATACTATTGATTTTCTCGAGGAGTTTTTAGTTGTCACAAATGGTATTTTTGCCAAAGTTTAATGGGAGATGATGGTCTTTTTGTGGATGTCTATATATTTTGTTGTTTGAGTGTTGCACTTATTCTAATTGTTCTACTGGGGATAGAAGAAATATTGGTTGATACTAATACTAATGAAGATGCTCTTTGGAAGATTGGGTTGTCGAAATTGGAATTTTGGGCTTAATTTGCTCGGAAGATGATGGGTTATACCAAGCAGATATTTGCATTGTGGGTGGCTATATATTCTGTTGTTCGATGAGGGTGTTACACTTCTATGAAATATGCTATTGTGGATTGAAGGTTTATTGGTTAATACTAATACTAATGTCCTTCTTTGGGAAGGGTAGGTCGTTGAAAATGATGTTTTTGGCATAGCTTTAGAAGGAAATTGTTGATGGACTATAGATGTTTATGTCGGTGGATATGAATTTTGTTGCTGGAGGAAGACTTTACATTGCTTCAATTTTGTTAACAGATGTGGGGTGAATTGTTCAAATATCTTTCGAGAACGTGTTATTGTGAGAGGATTATTTTCTTGGGAGATAACTTTGTCATGGTGAAAATTTGAAGATCTGTGTTTTATGATGAGAAATGTTGAAATTTCTAATGAATATGGCTGTTAATGTATCATTCTGTATTTAAATGTCTTTAACTTTTGAAGTGATCATCATGCTTGTAACTCAGTGTTTATGGATTACGTGTCTGCTTTTTAAAATACTAACTTTCAAAGTGAAAAGTAGTTTTCTAATGTGAGGTGTTGGAAGGACTTCCTGATGTTTTTTTGTACTGAAAGGTTGCCCTTGCTCTCCCTTTGTTTGCACCTGGTGTTTGATTAGCTTTTTGTAGTTGGAAGCACATTCTGTGGTCGAAAACTGGCCTAGTTTTTATTTTATTAATTTTCTCACAGGTGGTTGAGGTTTCTACTTCCAAGACTGGCAAGCACGGTCACGCCAAGTGCCACTTTGTTGGTATTGACATTTTCACTGGAAAGAAGCTTGAAGATATTGTGCCTTCTTCCCACAATTGTGATGTATGATTCTTTATTTTGCCTTCTTGTTGTTCACTTACTGACTTATCTTCTTCAATCTTGAGTTATTTGTTGATGATCTTCTCTGTTAACACAGGTTCCACATGTCAACCGTGTTGACTACCAGCTGCTTGATATCACTGAAGATGGTTTTGTAAGTTGTTTCCTTTCTCTATTGATTATTACGATTCTCTTTTGTCAATTGTGATGTATAGATTTGTTTTGATACGAGTATAATTCAAACTTTTGCAAATATTATGTATGCTGACAAATTCAAATGGCGATAGAAAAATTAAACGTTGGTCGTCGTGTGTCGATTATTCTGACCAGATTATCCTGAAACATGACTGCAGGTGAGTTTGTTGACTGACAATGGTGAGACCAAGGATGATCTGAAGCTTCCTTCCGATGATGCTCTTGCAAAACAGGTAATTTCTTCTGCACCCATTTGATTACTGTTACAATTTTCCAAACCCAAAAGCATAATGATTATTGATTAACCCAAACTCTACACGACTTGAAATATTCCCAATGGAAAACAAAAACAATACTCCTAAGATCCAAAATGCCCGAAAGAATCAAGCTGTTTGACATTTTGGATGCTTGAGTGAGTTTGTTTGTGTTATCTAACACATGTTTGTTTGGGTTTGATCAGTTGAAGGAAGGATTTGAGGGAGGGAAGGACCAGATTCTGTCAGTGATGTGTGCAATGGGAGAAGAGCAGATCTGTGCGGTGAAGGAAGTTGGAGGCAAGTAGAGTGTCATGTCTATCGTGGTGTTACCCGTAGTAATCTAGATGACAACATTCACAGCTCTCTCTCGATCTAAAGACCATTTGGTGACTTGATATGCTTTGTAGTGTGTTTTGGCTATTGAGTTGGAGTAGTACCAAATTTGATGGATGGTTGTAATGCTTTGTTTTGATGTTTGTGCCCGACTTCATTGGTGGTACCGCTACTTGTTTCAGTATAATCCCGTGCTTTGAAAATTCTTGTGCTGTTCATATCCTGACTTGTCTTCATAATGCATATAGTTATAGTTCGTTCAAAGCTCATACAAAACTGGCACATTTGGCAATTAAGCCCTTTTCGGATTTCGTTTTGCTCCATCGGCTTGTTTTATTTATTTCTGTTACGCCCCCATTTCTGTTGCTGCCGGTGGTAATATACGAAGTGGTATTTTGTCTAATTTTGATTAAAGTAATTCTCATCGAACAAATCATAAGGAAAATCAGTTATTTTCTATCAAATGTTTAAAGAATGAATTCAATTCTATCAAAATGTGTTACTACTAGAACCACAAGATGTATACTAAAAAGGAAAGTGGAACATCTTAGTACTAACTAGGAGTACTTTAATTTTATTGCTCTACTATTTATGTCTTAATCGAGTAATTAAGATCTTAATAATATTAGACATTACTGTAGGTCTTAGGTTCATCTTTCATCTTAATGTCCTCTTTCATCGCAATAAGCATCTTTATAAGTATACACCAACTATAATAACATGAGATATCAACGCTTTCGCACAACAACGACAAATGATACGAGAGATTAATGTCAAGACTCAAGAGTACATGACACTAGTTTGAAATCGGAACTTCACTGAGTTCATGATTGGTTTTGAGTTTAAATTTAATTGCATTCATGATTAATCCTTTTTTCAAAACTTAATTAAGCATGATAGATCAGTGATTTAATATACGATATATTTATCTGATAATAAGTTATCGTTGTCGTATCTATACGAAGTATTATCTTAGGAGCAAATGCTTGCGACATGTGGTTCGAAACTTTTAGAAGAACAATAACGAATTAACGATTATGGTCACCTTGATATCATTGATCCGTTGTTCGATCCAATCTAATCCAAATTCAAAAATTACAAGAACCCACAAACCCTAATTGGATCAAAAACCGCCGCCCACCCAATTCTCCATCTAAATACTGTAGTAATATAAAACCCATCACATTTTCATTCTTCCGTTTCGTCTTCCTTCAGCTACGAAACCCCCGATAATTAAGAAAAAGTAATCCTCTCAATCGGAAGAAGATGTCGGACGACGATCATCACTTCGAGTCATCTGCCGATGCCGGAGCATCCAAGACCTACCCTCAACAAGCTGGTACCATTCGCAAAAATGGGCACATCGTCATCAAGAATCGCCCCTGCAAGGTCTAAATTCTTTTTGTTTTTTGATTTGGGTTTGTGTTCGTTTATTGATTTGGAGTTAGATCTAAGTATTCTCGATCTGGAATCTGTTTTTGGTAGTTTGAAATTAGGGTTTTTGATGGTTTAGTGTTAATTTTAGATTTCGGCGCGTTTGTTTTCGTAGATTTATTGTTTTTGTTTCGTATACTTGTCTGAATCGATACATTTGTTCTTGTTGTTTGATTCATTCCATGTGTCTTCTTGATAGAAATGATGATTGTAATTCATAGGTTAGATTTTTTCAAATGGGGTGATTTTCTTTTCCTTGGTTAATTATTTGCAACTATCTTACAGTTTACCAACGGTGGATTAGGATTAATGTAATGAATAATGATCCAATGTTCTTGAATTTAGTGATGGTTCCTGGAAGTCTGGGCTGTTGAAATGGGTGTTTGTCATAATTTGACGAATAATTTGATGATCGATTGTACGGAGTAGATGTTTTAGTGAGTGGATATATATTCTGTTGTGTACGAGGATGTTGATGATGGTCTCCGGGGGATGTTTGGGCTGTCGAAATCGGTTTTTTGGCATAATTTAACAATAAGACGATCTATCATATGGAGTGGATGTGTTTTGGGTGTGGTTATTATACTTTATTGTGTGAGGAGGATGTTACAGTCATTTGAGATGTTCTATTGTGGATATATGGTTTCTTGGTCAATACTATTACTAATGATTGTCTCAGGGGAGTTTAGTTTGTCGAAATTGCTATATTTCACAAAGTTTAATGGGGGATTGTGGGTCATATTGAGAAGATTTTTGTCTTGTGGTGGCTACATATCCTGTGGTTCGTTGAGGATGTCACACTTAATTGAATCCTTCTATTGTGGGTGGATAGAAGGTATATTGGTTTGTAGAAGTTGGTTTGGCATGATTTAGTGGGAGGTGATGGTGGATCTTATTGAGATTTTTTTTTTTGTGGGTGGCTATATATTTTATGTTGTTAGTTGAGGATGTTAGACTTGTATTTATGGTGCTATTGTGGATTGAAGGATTATTGGTTAATACTAATACTAATAATGGTGTCATTGAGTGAAGATGTTTGCTTCTATGTATTCCTTGTTTGATAAGGATGTTACACTTTTTAGAATTGTGATATTGTGGATAGTAGGCTTATTGGTTAATACAAATACTAATTATGGTTTCGGGGAGGTTAGGTCGTTGATATTGGTAATTATTGGCAGAATTTATTGGGAGATAATGGTGGGTCGTATTGAAGATTTGAAGATGTTTGTTTTGTGGCTGGCTATATATTCTGTGGTTTGATGAGGATGTTACACTTATTTGAATTGGTCTTTTGTGGATGAAAGGATTATTCGTTAATACTAATACTAAAGTTGTGGTCTTTGGAAGATTGGGTTGTTAAAATTTGACGAATAATTCGATGATCGATTGCATAGAGTAGATGTTTTGGTGAGTGGATATATATTCTGTTGTGTACGAGGATGTTGATGACGGTTTCCGGGATGTTTGGGCTGTCGAAATCAGTTTTTGGAATAATTTAGCAATAAGACGATCTATCATATGGAGTGAATGTGTTTTGGGTGTGGTTATTATACTTTATTGTGTGAGGAGGATGTTACAGTCATTTGAGGCGTTCTATTGTGGATATATGGTTTCTTGGTCAATACTATTACTAATGATTGTCTCAGCGGAGTTTAGTTTGCTGAAGCTATATTTCGCAAAGTTTAATGGGGGATTGTTGGTCATATTGAGAAGATTTTTGTCTTGTGGTGGCTACATATCCTGTGGTTTGTTGAGGATGTTACACTTAAATGAATCCTTCTATTGTGGAGTGGATAGAAGGTTTATTGGTTAATACTTATACTAATGACGGTCTTTGGAGGTTAGCTTGTTGAAGTTGGTTTGGCGTTATTTAGTGGGAGGTGATGATGGATCGTATTGAGATTTTTGTTTGTGGGTGGCTATATATTTTATGTTGTTAGTTGAGGATGTTAGACTTGTATTTATGGACATATGGTGCTATTGTGGATAGAATGATTATTGGTTAATACCAATACTAATGATGGTCTCAGGGAGGTTAGGTTGTCGAAATCTTTAGTTTTGGCAAATACTCCCTCCGTCCCAAAATGTTTGTCCCGTTTACTTTTGCACAATAACTAAGAAAATGGTGTGATAATTGAGTATGTAGGCAATGATGACTCTCTTTATAGGGTGAGTCATAATGTTGGTGAGGTAGTGTGAGTTAATGGAATGGCAAAATGGTAAATACTTTAACTTAGTAGGGACAAATTTGTAAAAATGGATAGACTAAAAAGGAAAGTTGAGAAATGGGACAATCTTTAAGAACCTAGCCAAAAAGAAATACGGGACAATCTTAGTGGGACAGAGGGAGTATAATGCAAGATGATGATGGGTCATAGAGTGAAGATGTTTGCTTTGTGGGTGGCTATTTAGTCCTTGTTTGATAAGGATGTTACACTTTTTAGAATTGTGATATTGTGGATAGTAGGCTTATTGGTTAATACTAATACTAATTATGGTCTCGGGGAGGTTAGGTCGTTGATATTGGTAATTAATGGCAGAATGTGTAGGGAGATAATGATGGGTCGTATTGAAGATTTGAAGATGTTTGTTTTGTGGCTGGCTATATATTCTGTGGTTTGATGAGGATGTTACACTTATTTGAATTGTTGTATTGTGGATGAATGGATTATTGGTTGATACCAATACTAATGTTGTTGGTTTATATAAACTGTAAAACTCACCTAATTTTTATTTTTGTTAATTTTCCCACAGGTGGTTGAGGTTTCTACCTCCAAGACTGGCAAGCACGGTCACGCCAAGTGCCACTTTGTTGGTATTGACATTTTCACTGGAAAGAAGCTTGAGGATATTGTGCCTTCTTCCCACAATTGTGATGTATGATTCTTTATTTTGCCTTCTTGTTGACTTGTTGTTGACTTACTGACTTATCTTCAGTCTTGAGTTATTTGTTGATGATCTTCTGTGTTAATACAGGTTCCACATGTCAACCGTGTTGACTACCAGCTGCTTGATATCACTGAAGATGGTTTTGTAAGTTGTTTCCTTTCTCTATTGATTACTACGATTCCCTTTTATCCCAACCCCATCTATATTATCCGTACTTGACTTCAGTGTCTTAAATGTGGTTTCTCATTCGACATATATTTGAACAACACTTGATAATTTGGTATAGCTACAACTTTGTAAATATGGTACTTTGTTACATGAATCTAGCTGTTTTGATAAAATTAAACTTTTGCAAATTTTATGTATGCTAACAAATTCTAATGCCGATAGAAAAATTAGACCTAGGTGGTTGTGTCAAAGGTAGATTACTCTGACCAGATTATCCTGAAACATGACTGCAGGTGAGTTTGTTGACTGACAATGGTGAGACCAAGGATGATCTGAAGCTTCCTTCCGATGATGCTCTGGCGAAACAGGTAATTTCTTCTGCAATCGTTTGATTACCCTTAAAATTAACTGCATTTTTCAAGCTGTCATCTATTGCTGTCTAGAAGTATTTGCTCTTTCCCAGACCCAAAAGCATAATGATTAACCTGAACTTAACCCAACTTGGAATATGCTCAATGGAAATAAAGAACAATATTGTTACTATCCAAAATGGCCGAAATAACGTGTTTGACATCTAGGATTCTTGAATGTGTTATCTAACACATGTTTGTTTGTATATTTTGATCAGATGAAGGAAGGATTTGAGGGAGGGAAGGACCAGATTCTGTCAGTGATGTGTGCAATGGGAGAGGAGCAGATCTGCGCCGTGAAGGAAGTTGGTGGTGGCAAGTAGAGTGTCTCGTCTCGTCTAGTCTGTTGGGGTGCGATTGAAGCCTTAAAAATACTCGGTAGTAAACTAGACTACATTCACAGCTGTCTCATCTTGTTGGGGATCTAAAGACCATTTTGGCAACTTGATATGCATTATAATAGTGTGTGTTTTGGCAATCTCTTGGCAATTAAGTTGTACTGTAGTAGAGTACCAATTTTAATGGTGGTCGTAATGCTTTGTTTTGTTGTTGGTGGCGACTTCATTACTTGTTTCGGTATAATCTGCTGTTTTGAAATATCTTGTGCATTCATCTTATCCTGAATGCACAATGCTCTTATTATATCCCATGTTGGTTCAAATCTCAATCAAATCTTGCACATTTCTCTTTTTGTTGATTAGGGCTTGAGATTTAATCTTGGAAATGTTGATGGTGCCCATTGACGGCCGTTTCAGAGCCCTGATATTATAAGTTGGTCGTGATAATTTGCATCGGGTTATATAAACATAACGTAACCAAGGAGGTGGGTATAAGATTTATCTGAAAAAAGGAAAAAAAAGAGTTAGCTATTGTAATGTTACAGATTCTTATATCAGGCATAAACCTATGACGGGTCAAATAGCGGAGATAAAAGACCAAATATGATGCATGGGAGATAGGATAGTACACCGTACACGGGTTGTTTTCACCACCTACATAGTTATATTTGAACCGTGATAAGCTTGTGACAGGATTTAGTGTTGGCCCACACTAAGAGATTGAGTAGTTGCGTACCAAACATCAGGTGAAGTTTCACTTAATAGTTACGTTTAGTTAGCTACCATTTCGCCCTCCATGCACCTCTCACCCCCAATCTACTCTATTTATTAGTATTAGTCCTATTAGCTCACAAACCACTTTTTGATTACGACTCTTTGTATCAACTATAATTAATTAAATAAACTTGGGTTTGAAGCAAGTCAAATCATCATCAACATCAAATCCCTCATTTAATCAACAATTCCTACCTTAATTTTTTAATTTATTGCCCTATTGTGCATGCACATTAGTGGGATCATGCCTACATTGTAAGAGTATATAAACAATTGTGGACCTCCAAATATCATCTTAGAATTTTGGTTGAGTTGATTCCATAATATGGTATCAAAGTCAGCGTGACATATTACACGTTCATCAGCGTTGCAATTACAATTCATGCGACACCTGTCATAGGTTTGATTAACCTAAGTTTTTTTTTTGTATTTTCAATTAGGTCAATACATCCTGAAGAACACTGATCAAGGGTATTACATGTTCATGAGCGTTGCAAATATACAAATATTGTTTTCGATTGAAATTTGAATTGTGTCGAGAATTACATCGATCGACTGTTGCATAAACCAATATGTGCCAAATAATATTGAAGAATAATATAAACATGATAATTGACAATTGAATACAACTCCATCAATTCATGATCATGTAAAAAAAAAATCCATTATATTGAAACTTCTTATATATAAAATATATCCTCTGTAAATTTATACACAATTCATAAATCATCCAATTTACAAAAATTCTTCAAATTCTTTCAATTTTTCGATACCAACGTTATCGTAATACCATAATAATTCCTCGTCCTCAAACCCTTGATCAACAATGTCGTCGTGGTCATGTCGAAACCAATCATTCACACAATGTTGGTAGAAGAAGGAACTCATAATAACATCAATAACCAAGAGAACAGAGTATAGGTAAGCTATGAAAACACCTTCAACTGCCATCAACCACAGATTCGAATCACGCGATTTCACGATTCTGTAATGAAACAAGGCTTCTATTGCAGCCATCCCTAAGTTCATTGGCACGGCTAATGCGAGCGCAGTCGTGGTTTTACCCTTAATTGTAATGAAAGCCTTCAAAATTGAGTAAAACCCTGATGAAGTTTTATTATGTTGTTTATTTGATTCTAGTGCAGAGGAAGCTAATGCTAAGTTACAAACCACAATGGCATTTCCAAGGATGATTGAGTAGAGAATGAGTGATAAGATTGTGAAGACGAGAACCCGAGTTTTTACAAAGGTGAATGCTAGGAAAAAGAGGGAGAAACATGTTGAATTCGCCGTGAAAATGATGAAGGAATTTGAGATATGGGTTTTGATTAGGGTTTGGTATAGTGTAAGAAAACAAGAATTATTATTATTATTATTATTATTATTATTATTATTTTGATTGTTGTTTTTGTTGAGGAAGAAGTGGAAGATTGAGGCTTTGGATAAGAGGAGAAAGGAGAGGGAGAAGGGGAGGGTGAGGATGAAGGTGGAGATGGTTTGAGAGAGTTTCAAGGCGAGGAGGGCGAAGAAGGGGTGGAAATGAGGGAATGTGGCGGCGGTTAGGATGGAGAAAACACGGTTGGAGACGGTTTGGGGGAGAGGGGAGGAAGGGGAGATGAGGGATTGGGAGATTAGTAATGAGATTGAGAATGGAAGAGCAATGAAGGTTGGTGTTGAGGTGAAGTATTGGTAGTGTTGTAGGAATGTGTGGATTGATTTTCTTATGATTTGTGTTGTTTTTTCCATTGAGATTGTTATGGGTGTGTCTTTGGTGATGGGCATTGGGTTTTTTGGGGTTGGGAATTGGGATGGTTTTAAGGAGAGGAGGATTGTTTAAGGTTGTGTGTGAGTGAAGGAAAGAGGTATAAGTAGTTAGTGTATGGGGTGGATTGTAGATGGGAGTATATATGAGTATAAGGTTGTTGAGTCATGGATTGTTGGCTTCTCTTTGAGTAGTTTGTTGGTATGTTTTTGGGGGAGAAGTTAAGGGTGGAAGTTAATTAAGTAAGGAGTTTATACTGCTGGATAAGTTTCGTGACAGATCGTATCATAAAGTATTGTAACTAAATATTGTATCTATTTCTTATTTGAAGGTTGCACGATAACAGTTGATGCGTCTCATTTGATAATTGTTGTGGTAGTAACATGGCTGTTGTGGTAATGAGTAGACCAGTAAGTCTTTTGAGAGATCGATTCACATTAGATTGTAGAACTAGTCAAATAATTAGAAATTAATTAATATAATTATCTATATTATTACTATAACTAATAATATGAAAAAAAAAATACTAAAAGTATGCAATCGTATTTTATTTGAAATTAAAAGTTACTTGTATAATACTATTAATGTGAAACCGTATTATCGGAGGATTATGGAGAATTGTTTGGTGTGAGATGAGATGTAGTTAAGAAAATGGTGGGTTAAAGAGAGAGACATAGATAGGCCAACAACTCAAGACCAATGATAAACAATAGAGATGATTGCATTGGTGGACTGAATTTGTGAGTTGGTTTAACTGTTGCACGTCATGGATTTATATGTGAGCAAATTATGGTTTCAAATCGATATATCCGTCTTAAGTTTATGATAAATCAAATACTTTCTCCGATTTTTAATAATCTTTTCATTTAACTTTTGGTGAAAAATAAGGGTTTAATGTGTGGCTCAAAAGAGAAGAGGGATGAGAGAAAAATGTAAGGGTAAATCTAGACCACATGTTGATGGCCCAAAATAAAAATTGGGAAGAAAGAGTGTTTAAGTCTAATAAGGAAACAGAGAAATAAATAAAAATCAGAGGGAGTAGTTAAATAAGACAAATTTCATGTGCCTAGGTTATAAATAAAATGTTCGACATTTTCTTTCTAGTTGGCGTATATTTTATCCGTTTTAACGTTAAGATATACGTCTGTCGCGTTAATTTAATAATTTCTAATATTTTATATTCCCATATGATCAAAATTATTGAGTTTTATAGTGCTTATTGTACTAGCTAGCTAACTAATGTGGATGGGAATAAAATGAATAATAATTGATTTATAATTCATGGAAAAATCTTGGTGACAGACTAATAATGTTTGATGGGAATAATAATTGACTATATGAGTGGTGTTGTCATGCCTTTTAATTTCATTAAAAAAAATACTTCCTCCATTTTTATTTTATCTTCTCATTCATTTTTGGTACAATTTTTTTTTGTAATGAATATAAAATGATAAATTTAAGAAATATTGAAGGTAGAAGCGTAAGTGTGTATAAATAAAAAAGTATAAAGGTGTAAAGTGTTGCAAATAGTAAGGGTAGTATGGACCAAAATGGAAAGAAATAAAATGAGAAAATAAAAAAATTGACCAAAAAGAAAATTGGGAAGATATAAAAAAAATGGAGGAAATATTATCTTTGAAATGGATAAACGATGAGATCGTATACTCACATGAAATCGAGACATTTTCACAAGCAATTAATTTAATACTACTGCGTAATAGTAGAATGATTAAATCAAACTATCGTTCAATTTGTACTTATAAGGATAAGGGATCCAATGAAGAAGTGACATGTGGAGCAAAACTCATGAGAAGGGTCAAATTGCATATAAAAAATATTCCTAAAATAGAAAGGCAAACAATTCATTGAGACGTTCCAATATGAAATGGGCAAACAATTCACTGGGACGGAGGGAGTATTAGATAGGATCACGAATCTGATCTACAAACTTTGGATCGGAGAAGGGATTTGAGGACAGATAAGATTGAATCGAGGATTGCACAATAATCCCGTAATTAGCTTCAATTCAATAAACAAGTTTTTAGCATCATTTTTGTGTGAATTCAATTACTCGCTTCGTTCCAATCAATTTCATACATTTGCTTTATCACGTACACTAATGCACGCTTTCCTTTGTCTATATCTTTAGTTACATAGTTCTAAAAATTATAAAAAATTGATATTTATGATGCACTCGATTAGACAATTTAAACCAGATTTCACATGACTATATTTTATCGTATATATTAAAAGTTATATCGATGATTTTTCTCACCTATGAATAGTGCAGTTATCATATGCATGGAATTGATTAGAACGGAGGGAGTACTTATAAAGTTATAACTATACTCAAATGTCTTTAACAAGATACCGTCTTTTCCTAATTTTTGTGTAAATCTATATTTTGTACAGTAATTAATTTTGAATAGGGTATCAAACGATTACAGCTACGATTCTACTCTTTATCCTAGATCGTAATCGGATTCGACAACAAACCTACAATTTGGATGACAATCCTAAACAACTAGGGCCTATATATAATATATGTGGCTCGATCTTTCTGTTCTTTCTTTTTCTTTTCGACTTAGCTAGCTTGCATTGTTGTTCCGTGGGTTGTTCAATCTATTGGATTATTCTAACAAAGAACATGTAGTATGTTTCCAATCTTGTGTTGTGGCTTTATTTGTTCTCATCAATTACGACTTTACACTTTCAATATTAGTGATCTATCTTTTCATGCATGTTTAGTTGAGGGGCCGTGGGTTCAAGTTCCACTAGTCCATATCAACCTAAAATAATATTCCACTTTATCAACCGTCCGCCCGCTTTTTAATCCATACTAACTTGTATCCAATTAAAATCACAAATTCTTCTTTATGACGAGTTAACTAAAATAAACGTACACAAAAACCCATCTGTATATATAATTGTACATATATAGATAGATACAAATAACAGATATATATATATAAGCCATTTACTAATCTCTAAGCATTGTGATTTTAATTTGTCCGTCTTTTCTACTCATCAAATGATACTTGAAAGATTACCCAATAAGATGAAAAAACGAATTTTACTTAAGTCAACCATACTCCATGTATACCCCCTCCGTTCCAATTATGAATTGTTTGCCTATTCCATATTGGGGCGTCTCAATGAATTGTTTGTCTTTCTATTTTAGGAATATTTTTAATGTGCAATTTGACCATTCTCATGAGTTTTGCTCCACATGTCAACTTCTCATTGGATCCTTTACCCTTGATGACAAAAGAAAAGACAAACAATTCATTGGAACGGAGGGAGGATATATATACTCAAGTAGACCAAGTGTTGGGTAGATATTATACCATACGTTTTACGTATATATTTTTGTATGATTACGATAATACAAGAGTGCGACCTAGGGTTTAGAATTTAATTTGTGTGAAGATAGAGTTGACCCAAATTATGGTACGTAGTAGATAGGGCTCTTCAATTTGCGTGATCATTAATGGAAGCTCCTCCAAATTCAGTTTTACAAACCAACTACGATGTGTACGTCCAATTCTCTATCGCTCTTCACATTACCATCAATTTACGGAGTATAACCTAAGACGGTCTCACATCTGAAACATTAAAAAATAATTCCGTTTAGTACTAATTAATTAATTTGTCCTCATATATCACGTAAAATGGGAATTTGTAACTTAGTTATATGAGTTACATTCGATTAAATAATTAATGTGAAACGAGTCTACAATCGTAGTTGGAGTATGAAATTAGGAATTAGCCAAATGAGGTAGGGTGGTGGATAAGATGACACAAATGTTGTAACGAACATATGAAGAGTATGTTAGAATGTCGTTGTCTAAGAAAAGTACACAATGTTTAATCAAACTTACAATTAATTACTATCCGTCATCAACTATTATTGCTAATACTAGCTGGCATAAGAAGAAGAATTCAGAGATTTCTAATTAATTGGAATTTTAAGCACTGCATTAATTAAGATTAGCCTCTTTAAACTACTTGATAATTACATTTTCGATATACAATATAGGAAAGTTTTATTCTCGATGATTCGTATTAACTTCAATTCGTCTCATCTCAATCCAATTTTTGATGATTCACGTTCAGTATAAAACAAACCGGGCCTTAAGTCACCGACTATATTTCATTTTAACTTATTGACCAAAACAGAATCAATAAGAAAGAGAAAGAGTCGTAATTGATCGATGTATATTTCTTTCATTTCTCGAAATAAATGATTGAGAAATCATGGATGAACTAAATACGGGAGCATTTGATTTGGGTATGCCGGCCCATTAGAACACAACAAAACCGCCTTTTTACTGTTTAAGTTGGGCTACTTTTATACGGGCTTTTTAACAGACCGTCAAACCTCTCCAGTTACAAGTGTCATTACACTGAATATAAGGTAAACAAACGCCATTTGAACAACAACATCAGAGTGGCGCAGCGGAAGTGTGGTGGGCCCATAACCCACAGGTCCCAGGATCGAAACCTGGCTCTGATAGATTTTTCACTTTTTTTTTTCCCTTTTCTTTTTACCTATTTCCAACTTGCGCTGTAAACTTCAAAGAGACAAAATGTTCGAACTCTCTTCGCGACTATAACATCAAAGGTACTCGAGTCAACCTTTGCATGACTGATGCTGGTTCCGGTTTCAGAGAATGAAGTTCGTAGTTGTGACCGATTATGGAAAATGAATGACAACGGTCCACTTCGGGTTCTTAATTTTAGCACCTAACATCCACACGAAACACATATTTGCAAAAAAAACAGAAATATCAATTTAACCAAACACCACAACACAGGAAAATAGACTGAAAATTTTCCCAACTGACGAAACTTGTTTATGATAAAACATACTGTATTGAAATAAAACTACAAAACTTGAAAACTACAAGTCTCAATGAAAACAATATCGAATTGATTACTTTCTTAGTCGCTCTTGTCAATTCCAAAAACTGAGATCTGGTTCAAAAAAGCAGTACAAATAAATACTAGTCGAACTACATAGTGCCAAAACCCCCAGTTTATGCTCGCTGATAATGGTGCAACTTATAGAGCAGCACTTTCCCTGCAGCATTTCCGACAGCCATGAACCCACCTGCAGGACTAAAATCAAGACACCTCGGGTAACCTAACGACCTGTTTGGAGGTGGCCAGTTGGAAAACACTGTGAATGACGGAATATGAACCAACTTCAAGCTGCTCTGGTCAGCTCTTGAACAAATGGCTAATATCTGAGCATCGTGGTTGAATTTCACGAGATTTACTTCAGTACTTAAATTCTCGATTTTCTTCATTGGTTTTCTGTTGCCACCCAGGAATTCATCCCTGTTATAAACATTGACGATTCCACATTCGGAGCCTGAGGCGAAAAGATTCCCGACTGGTGAAGTACATAGGGCCGTACCAACAATGGCTCCTTGATCTACACCCTTGTGAAAGCACCTTCTTGTTCTTAGGTCCCATTGATAGACCTGCCCGTCACCGCCCGAGCTCAGCAACGTCTGCCCGTCGGATGAGAAGGCGAGTGACCGGACGGATCCGTTCATTTTCAGGGTGCCCATTAGTTCCTTTGTTTTGGAAGAGACCAACAAGATATAACCTTCATTTCCCACAAAAGCAATGGTTTTTGAATCGGGAGAAACCTCGAAACACTCCAAGCTCTTTTCTTCTCTTCCAGTCAAAGGTCCGATTTTATCGACGCTTCCTTTGGATATGTCAACACTGTAGAAGTACTTTCTTCGGCCGGATAGAATGACTTGAGAGCCATCGGGCAAAAAGGAAGCGTTGAAAATCGGGCAATCTTCAAAATAAATGGTATCCATCATTTTATTCCTCTTACCATCAATTTGGAAAAATCTCAACTTTTTATCATGTCCAGCAGTAAGAAGTAGCTGATGATTTCTATGAAACTGGACAGCGTTTATTCTACCATTCGAAGGGTCTTCTGCATTAGCATCAACTAATTTCGAATACCCAAGAATTCCCGGTAAAAGCTTCGCTCCCCTTTTCACCACAAGCTCTTCATTTGTTCGAAGGATATCATCAAACTTTCCTACCCCTCGATCCTCGTTTTCTACATCAGAATCTTCATCGGAACCATACCCTTTGTTGCTTGAATCAAGTTGAGCCCACTTTGTCGCCGGGTTCAGCTTCGCGTGCTGAGCCCTCAACCTAGCCACATAATCAGAACCCGAGATAACCCTCTCATCTTCCTCCTTTCTCAACTTCCTTAACCTGGGCACCCTCGCGATATTAACACTAGCCACCTCTTCCTCGTCATCCACCCAAACCGGCTTCCTTTCCTTGACACAATCCTCATCATTAACCCCGACAACATACCTAGCATCACCATCATCCCCATCAAGCGACAAAGCATTATTACCAGATCGGTCCATAACAAACAACTCAGAATCATCACCATCAACCTCATCTTCGCCCTCTTTTCCAAATTTAACGGGCGAATGCAATGAACCGAACAACAAACTACCCAACTGTTCCATTTCCAATAATTCTTCTACTTTCATTGCCTTTAATTCCTCCTCACTCTTTTTCTTTTTCTTATTAGGTACTACGACTAAATTCAAATCCCCGTCTTCTACCATCTCCTCACCGTGTTCAAACAATGTCGGCTCATCGCCAACTTCGACTTCATCCTTACTCTTAGACTTTCTCTTGACATTAGTCTTGGCAACATTTTGTGAAATCAAACTCATCTTTATAACACCCTAATAAACTGCTAATCTCTCTTAGCTGCAAATAAACAATTGCAAATCTTAACAAAAAAAACCTAATTTGAAGTTCAAAGCTTTAATCTCAACAATACAATTCTTACATTAATTAAAAAACAAAACCCAAATAAACCCAGAAAAATTCGTAGCAAAGATTGGATCTTTAAGCTTTAAATAGCTGTCTGATTCAATTAAAAAAATACTAACAAAAAGGGGGGGAATGGGGAAGATAAAATTAAAGTTTGGAACAAAACAATTATTAATCGAAGACGGAAGAACATAGTAGAGATTAAGGGAATACCTTTAAAATTGGAGTAATCAAAAGCTTCGAATTTGATGATTGAGTTCAATAATTCTAGGGTTTTGGAGGGTTTTGTGATAGAATTGGGGGGAGAGATAGAGAGAGGCGGGAGGGTTGTAGTACGAGAGGAGTGTGGGTTTTGTTATCGGATATCGGATCGAATAGAATCGGGTCTTCGATTTTTGGGTTCGGTTCAATAATATGGACTATTATTATGGGTTCAATAATATGGACTATTATGTAGATCATCAAGTCATCAACTCAACGCAAATGGATCAAGTAGATAATTTCACGAAAAACTTAGTAATTTTTTTGAACTCACCATATCATTGTAATTGTCGATTTAATTAGCATATTAACATGTGTTCATTATAAACCTACATTGAAAAATATATGATGGTTGACCGATTTTATGTCATATACTCCATATGACCAACTAATTGTTTAAAAACTCAGCATATTAATAAAATCAAATTAATAGTCTTCCTTATTAATTTTTTTTGTCACGTGACAAACATTATTATTTATTAACTGGTTTATTAAATTTTTTAATTAATTACGAAGTAAAATTACTAATTGTTTCATAAAAAAATCATTTACCTATTATTAAGTTTTTTATTAATTAAATTATTAATTATTTCATCAAAAAAAATTAATTGCCTTTATTATTATATTTTTTTATTAATCAAAATTTTAGATTATTAAAATGAACTAATGACGATAAACAATTACTCTGTAGACTGTAGTACAAGAAGAAAGACTACTTCCATATCATAAACAAAAATTACACAAAAGGAAGGCCAACTTACAACTTACTCAACATAAGAATAACACAATTTTTTTGACAATGTTGGTGCATTACACTTAATTAAACGACAATAACGCCCAACGATTCTAAACGACGATGAAAACAATCTCTGCCTGAAAACTGAGGGCTCAACATTTCATCAGCGGTTTCCAGCAATCCGAGCTCCTGACAACACTAAAAGCCTGTCATAAAACACCAGGTTAAGATTTTCAAAACCAATGTAGTCTGTTTTTCTACTATCATGTCTTGTAAACTCCTAAATACTCCTTGATAATCATGACTCATGGAGTCATGGGTAACTAGGACCGGCAGACAATGAGACAGTCTCGGACAACTACGTGGTGTGGTTCTGCTAGGATCAAACATGAACCACCTAGAAAATGACAGAACATTCAGTCCATACACACTGTTAGAGTTTCGCTGATGACTGACTCACACCATGAAGGCATTGCTAGTCATGAGCCCTAAAGTGAGTTGGACTGAGGTTCAAGCTTCAAATGACACAATATTGTGGAAAAATCATTGTGCTTTTAGCTTAAAATGAACGGAGTCCAAATGTCATACTCTGTCTGACAGTCCGAGTGTCTAGAGATACACATACACGAGGTAATATAAAGTGGTTGAATAACTTACGAGTTAGAGTCTGCCCTAGATAAAAATTTGCATAACGGTTAAGGAAGGCGGAAGGAAAGTTGTGAGAAAAGTACCTAAACAAGCTCGATGTATGCCATGGGTGCATTATCCCCTCTCCTTGGAAGAGTCCTAATGATCCTCGTATACCCTCCGTTTCTCTCCCCATACCTATCCGGCACCTCAGCAAAAAGTGCATGAACTATCTGCTTCTCGTAGATAAACCCTAGTGCCTGCCTTCTCTTGTGCAGCGAACCCTCTTTAGCCAATGTTATCATTTTGTCGACGAATTTCCTGACTGCGCTCGCTCTTGCTCGTGTCGTCTTAATCCGCCCATGTTTAAGAAGCTGAGTGGTTAGCCCACGGAGGAGGGCGCGGCGCTGATCTGGAGGCCTGTTGAGTTTATGCACTCGCCTTCCATGTCTCATTGCATATACTCGGCCCCCATTATCGATTATTTTGAACATACTGTCGAAACCTTTCTCTGTCAGAAGAAATAAACAGCTGCTGTAAGCCTATAAGTGCTAACTTAGCACGTAGATTACAATTTACAACAGCAGCAGAACAGAAATAAACGAGCATGAGCTGATTTGTCGCGACCTGTTACCTTGTAAATGGACTTTAATCTTTCAGTTCTATGAGTAAGAGATGATATAGTACCTAATCCACCGGGAAATGATGAGAAGGCAGGGCAAAGAGCATTGAGGCCGTTAAATTGAGGAAGAAGAGGCTTAGAACAGCGTAGTGCAAGACGCGGCTTTGATGAGGCATTGTAGGAAGCCAAAATGGGAGATTGGTTGGAAGCAGGACGAGAAGAAACAGGAGGCAAAGCAGACCTAAGAGTTGCCATGCTCCACGTCGCTGATGACGAGCACGCCATATTACCACTGAGCACCCAAAATCAAATCAAACTGAAAGAAAAAAAATTAGAATAAAGTAAACTGAAATAACAATATATGCCATAAATATAAGCAACCTCTTCAGCGAATGCTAAATCCCAATTAACACGGCACAAAAACTTAGAAGAGACGGTCTCTCATTAACGACAAGGAGACACCTCTCACATAATGGTGGTGATTATCGACCTACTCTTAACACGGAAGACAGAACTGAACTGAATTACTCGGAGAGGAAATTGGACGAAAATAAGTCGGAAAGAACAAAGCCGAATTCTAAAGTAGTTTAAACAGCTAATAAACAAACAAGCAGAAAACTTTCTAATCCCAAATTTAGCCTTTTAAAGTGTCCTAATGAACTTCCCTTCAATTTCATATGCTACTACAAAGTATTACAAACAAAATTTGAGCAAATTAAAGTATGATTCCTGAATTATGTAACAAATACCAGTAATTATATCAAAAATTGTATAATGGGTAAGTAATTAACAATGCTGGCAACCCAAAAAACATCCACAGATTCAATTTTTTTTACACATAATCCTGTTAACAAAACCAGTTTCACACGAGCATTTCATCAAACACATAGTGAGAAATTTATGGGGAAAAGTAATTGAAATAAGAGAAATTGGTACTAGCATTACAACCATGGATGAACACTAAATTGAAGAAGAAGAAGAAGGAGGAGGAGGAGGAGGAGGAAAGAGAGATTACAGGGAGTTGGAATGCAAAGGGGAAAGAAGAGAGGTGGAAAGAAGATGAGACACAAATTTGAGTTGGATAAGGAGTGGTGATATATTTACTCCCTCCCTCCCTATGTTCAACTGGACTTGATAACCAAGTGAGTAACGAACCGCAATTAGATCTCATGTCACACGGTTTTTAGTGCGGATTCCATAAATCATGATTAGAGGTGTTTTTTCTTGGTTCGAAGGCATTATGTCGCGGTAAAAATTGAACCCCATCTCTTAATCGGAGTAAAAGAGCTTTTAATACCAAAGGTAATATCGTTCGTTCCTTAATCATGATTAGGGATGCTCTATAGTCTAAATGTATCTTTCCTTAATCCTGATTAGGGGAGTACAAATGTAGCCCGGACTGGTAAATCAGTCCGACTTGGTCTCCGGTTAAAAAAAGATGATCGGTTTGGACCAGTTCAAACTTGGATGGGTAAATGGATCCAACTTCGTCTCCGGGTCAAAAAAAAAGAAAAAGAGATGAACCGTTACCAATCTCGTCCAGCTAAAAAGAAGCAAAAAAAACACAGAAGACCGCGTTTAAAAGTGGTTTGGCCAGGTTTAAACCCGGGAAACGTTGAAGCAACTGAATTTATCCAACCAAAGCGATATGAAACGCAACGCAACACATTCGTGTAATGAATCCTCTAAAATGAGTCATTCAAACAATGAAATTTAGCAATTAGTAGTAAAATACATGCATATCTCTACAAATTTTCCCGTTTTCCTATTTTCATAATCTCTTCTTCACAAACAAATACAAACTCCAACAGGAAAACAAGATCAAGCCACTCTTCACGCCTGTTTTCTCTGTAACCAAGATATCCACCAAGTTGTATATCATGAATATGAATCCGGGTTTTTGTTGACGAGTCCAAATCATCATCTCCCAAGCAAACGGCGTGTACGTTGATTGGCACCCTTAACACGATCGTTCAAAATATGCACATCATCGTCCAGGTTGTCCAGAGCTTTGCTTTGTCTGAAACGGTTTTACAGCATTCCATGTTAACAAAACAGAAGGTACAAAAATGCTTCCATGAGACGATCTCAAATGGGAGGATTAACGGAGTGTAGCATAAATACATCTAAAGATGCTATGGCAAAAGAAAAACGAGAAATTAAAGTACGGTGAGAGATACTGACCGTTCAATCTCAGATCCCATGTCGATAGCCATACCCTTCAGCTCTCCCAAAAGGTCGCTCAAGTCGGATAGTGTGTCGTCTTGCTTCACCTTTTCCACCTATTATTACATCAACAACCACAATCTTAAGTAAAACTGAACAAACCAGATCAAGAGAAGCGAGGGATAAACGGATATAACACAGACCTCCACTTTTTGCATTGCATTAGTGGGTTCAGGGAGCGACTTCCAGGGCTTTAAACCCTCATTTGATCCAGGTTTCAGTCCCAACCTTTCACGCTGCTCCAAGTGATTACCCTTACTCCAAACAGGATCTCCTGTTAACAGCCACAAAAGTTATTGACGAACCTAATCCACAAGTTCCCTCCAAAATAAGCATTGAATCGAAGAAGCAAACCTCTTACTGTAGCCGGCCCTTTAACTGCAGCAATTTTCTTTGGCTTCCACGTCTTTGAGAAGAGCCCTCCAAGACTCCCCAACAGTTTTTCACCCTATAATGAACGAATGGATAAAAACCGCTCAGAAAGCTCTCAATGTGACGTTTATTAGCATCTCTGCTATCGGATGAGCCCAAATTAGAAAAACTCATTACAAAACATCAAGTTCTCAACCGACTTTCCCCATGTTAGTATACTGTCCCAATTTGACTTTGATGTTTAACCAATGACGATATCATCTAATAATAAAAAAATGATGATAACTTAAAACATCTTCACAATTTCGAAATAGTGCGATAGCAAGCACATGTGTTAAAGCATATTAAAGAAAATTCATGTATTCCACTCACATTAACACAAAGCAGTTAGAAGAGTTGGAGTAAGTACATACGACGAGAAGGAAACATACCCGGCTTAAATCGTAGTCTATATTTACTGCCTCCTCATGGGTTTTAGCAATCTGTTCACCTTGCTGATGGAGCGTGAGCATCGTATTGGTAGCATCCTCTCTAATCCCCTCAGCAATCTTCAAACAATTGTTAACAGTTTTGGTGGTCTCCTCAGATCGATAAACAGCATAGTTTTCTAGTTCTTCCACACTTTGATTGTCTACACCTCCCGAGTCACGGAAATCATTCTTGTATTTGCTCCTTTGTGCATAAGAGTAGTTAAAGTTCGGGGTAGATGACGACCTTTCTCTCTCTCCATTGTTCAAGTCATCGTCAAAAGGGTTAGTCATGCTAGAATTTGGTGGTTGCGATGAAGGTTTTTTCGAGGATCTGACAGTCGGCTTGTTATCAGACTCGTCATCAGAATCAAAGGGGTTAGAGCCTGCCTTGCTCGGAACTTTAGGGGGAGCGGAATTAGGCTTAGAAAACCTATTTAATGGGGAGCTCCTGATTCCACTCATCGTAAAAAATATATCTACTGCAACTCCCTTATTACCCTGATACAAGAAAAGGTAGAAGCATGAATAAAGAGGGCAACTTTATACAAAAGAATGGCCACTCTATTGCAACCAAATAAAATCAGGAGACGAAAGCAACAAACATATACTCCGTCTATAAATTTAATTCACTTCAATGACTACATTTTGATTTTGGGCTAGAGATAAATGATAACACACCAAACATTGTTAAATTACGTCTCATATACTCCCTCAATGAATTCCACCTCGTTGTTCTCTCGCATACCTTCCACGTCTAAAAACACTACTAACCACTATATGATTAAGGCAAGTAAGAAGAATGTTCTATTATGATTACTAAATACATATTCTTCAAAAAAAACGAAAGGAGAAAGAAAGAAAGAAAGGTCGAGCACGTTTTGTTCAACTTGGTCAAGAGAAGAAATGAGAATAAAAGTCAACTTCAATGAATTTTCTTCAAGTTCATGTTTTTAAAATTCCTCCAATTTCTAAAATTTTATTCACTCAAATCTAAATGTAATAGAACCTAAAATTCCAGCAACGATATGTTTCAGACAAGTACTAATTGAGTTTCGATCCTCTTCATTTCCCTCTAATGTCTTTTGCCTTAATTCTTCGTCATCAAACCAGAATCGTTTGATCACCACAAAATGAAATCTTGACCATCGAGAGGAAACGGAGAGGATCCCAATTGCTACCAATCGTATACGAGGTAATGAACTTCTGACACAAACTAACACACAACATTCATAATACAGTATAAAGTTAAAATGTTCATCATACATGTGATTTGGGTTTTGACTTCTTTTACTGCAATTAAACCATCCAAAAACATTGGAAGTAACTCCGGTAAGATTATCGTAAAACCGTCTCATTGGAAAATTAGTTTTCTTGGCAAAGACAACACCCCACCAATTCACATGATTTTACCTCAACACAAAAACACACCTTATACCAAATCATTCAACGTAAACCAACAAAATCATCAATACTATCAACTGCAGAACACACCTTAAACGATTCAAACACGAGGATTACATATATTTATGAAAAAAATTCAGTAAGAAATTGATGATGACCCAAAAAAGAAAGTTCAACTTTGAATCAACTGATTTTTTAAAAAAAATACAACAATCGATACTGGATTATAACAAGATAATAAGACAATCAGATAAATACCCATGAAAGAAAATGAATTGAATTACAAATTGAATTACACAGATTTAGCAGAGAAAAAAAAGGGGGTAAAATGATTCAAATTAGTACCTGAAGTTGACGAGAAGTTGAAAGATTGATGAAGTGGGTGATAAAAGATTTGATGTTTTAAAACTAGTATGGATTGATTTTCAAAGATTGGGGAAAGAATTGAGAAGGGGTTATAAAAAGAGGAAGTTGGAGAATGAATGGGAGAAAGAACACGGAAATGGCCGTTTGAAATGGGGTCGTGACTCATTACTCATTCATAGATCACTCTTCAGTACCACTCTATGTCCTATTTGTACCTTAAATGACAACTTTGTTTTGTATCTATTTTTATAAGAAGCGTATCTCTTCATATTTGTATACTCTTTTATGTTAATCGTTTCAGTAAAGTTAATGAGAATCGTCTCTCAAGAGACATACTCCACGTGATCGAGTTTTATGATTTTTAAGATCTTTTCGACCTTAAATAAACTAGTGGTTTTGGTGTTGGAGTTATTCCAAGAACACAGAGTTCAGACTAAACTTACTGATTTTGGGATTTGAGATCGAAAAAAGTAATATTGTTGAAATCCATTAATAGAGTTTTACGATTTTAAAGTCTTATCTGACTCAAATTCTGGTTAAATCGGAAAAGAACATATAGGCTATCAAGTCTCAACATAACATATACACACGCCTTGTACTTGGAATAATGTGTTGTTGACGACTTGTTGGGTTTGTCTAGATTTCTTGTTTGTTGAAGTCATCAAAGATTTTGAAAGGTGGGATTAGTAGACTTAACCCAACACAATTGGGTTTGACTTTGTCAAATAGGTGTAGCCACCCATTACCATTTACCACTATGTGGATAATGCTATTTTAAAAAATAAAATCAAGTGTCATTTATTTGGGATTTTAGTTGACAAAAGACATTGTCAATAAAGGAAAATAAAAATAAAAATTGGAGTGGCAAGAGTTCTGATCTCGTAATCTTAAATAAGTGGTTAGGAATTCGATTACAGAGACATTCGCGAATGACAAAGCCAAGTATGGAAAGGGTTCATAGATGGAATATGCACCACAGTTTCGAGTGTCAATTTTCGTGAAGTCTGAGCCAATTGCAGACGGTTTGAGCGAGAACTTTGGTGTCATTCATAGAGACAGATTTCAGACCCTGCGCCACGGCGTCTATAGGTGTGTACATGCTACCCACTTCCCATTTCGGTTCCTGATCCAAATATATCATCAAAAACCGATGTTACAATACTTGAAACACATCGAGAAGTGGTGCAGGATTGTAACAGGAATGCTAAAGAACTGACCTGTATGCATGGTGTCAGATGGTTACCACTGAGTTGAATCTTTTCGAGAGTTCCTCCAATTGATTGGACTCGGGGCCTCAGGTTCTCTTCCAGGATGTCTGTCTCGTCAATTGCATCAAAACTGAATTTTACCTGAGAACAACCAACCAACTTCTTCTAAATGAATCCACAAAAACATGAACTTAATGCAACTGAACTAAAGTAAACTGAGCTACAGGGAACGCTGATCTTACCAGCAAAGTGTGTGGAACATTGTACGAGCGCTTGCAACATTCACGGTTTTCTGATGGGGTTGGTCTGAACTCTGACGTTCCTTGTCGCACCTGTCCAATTTATTTTAAATGAGAAATATTGGAAGGTCACAACTGAATAGTCACTGTACGATCATCATTGTCTTCATTTTGTAAAGAAATTTCGATAAATTGTATGCATACCTCGTTTAGTACAGAAGGCAACTGATCAACAAATTGAGTTACTGAAGATAACAGCTCCGGATCATTTTGTGACATAACTGCTCCAGCACCATCTACCAGTGCCTTCCATGCATCTCCTAAATTTGGGAGCATTTCCGAAATGAAACTTAGTGAATATCAGCCGTGTTTATGCCACATCAACCAAGATCATGTCATAATGACAGATTTCAAAATCGAGCCTGTAGCCAAACTTTTCTTTGAAGACATTCATGAATCCAAAGACTCGACATTTGGTGGCCTACTGTCCTTACAGATAACACTAATGACACCCATTGAATGATTACGAAATTCTAACTAGCTCGTATGAAAAAAAAAAAGTGAGTAATGAGGATTGAGGAGGGACCTCACCTGAAAAGCTGTTAGCCATCGAAAACACTGGAGTTGCCTCCACCATTGGTAGAACTTGACTAACTAGAGGACCCAACTGCAAGCAAAATCTCAAGATTAATGCACGCGCTGCTATTTCCCAACCAAAAAAGCGACAACAGTGTTTTTAACTTCAAGGGAATCAATAAAATTAGCAGTTTAGCATTAACTAGTCGATAAAGAGACAGATTTCAGAAGTGACTCTACGATTGTGAGCATCTCAAAGACGATTAAATCGAAAACAATATGAAGAAAGAGTCATGTTACCTGTTCAAAGTAAGGAACAGCCTCTGTTGCTGGCCTGTTGTTGAATGAAACTATGGCATTAGCCTTCCACAAGAGATATTTTCCGTCACATTTTGCAAATTTGAAGTTGCAAATAGATAATAGATTACACTCTTTTCCGACAAACTACTGCGTAAATGTCTAAAATTCTCCCTCTTAGAAGAAATCCAACCTTTGGTATTTTGTCAGAAAAGTAGCTTCCTGTCAAAACTTGGAGAAGTGCTCCATTGCTGCAGTACAAGCCATAACAACCGTTCACAGGTACAGAAGCACAAGGGCAACAACATGTAAAATTGTAAATCACATGGAAAAATAAACACGTCGATGATTTTTGTGTTACCTGTGCCCCACGGAGAAAACGGGAAGGTCAACAAGCTGAGAGGCCGGGATTCCTGCTTCAGGCAATCCCGAAGTGAGGAGTATATCCAAGCATGCATTAAACCTCTCATACACCTGCCTGGTAGCATCTTCGTGATTGAATGTCACGCTGTACGGGACCAGCACAACCAAATATCCTTCTTTTGCCAAGAACTCAACTAAATAACTGACAATTCGAAACAAAAATGAGAAAGTTGAGTATTCAAGATCATAAAGTACATAGATTTAACACAAAAATCTCGAGTAACCAGTTGAACAAAGAGATCAGTTCCTTCAAAAGTTCTTTTAAAATTCCTTACAATACAGAAAACAGTGAATAATCGAACAACAACCACAACATTGTCAAGGCAACAGTGGAGATGTAACCAACACATCTGATTCGCCATGAATACATCTTTACCGATTTGTGATTCACTCTTATACAACATGTATTTTATGTATTGTTAGTAAGCGACAAGATAGAATTCGCTCCTAACGATTCACAATTCACAAGGCGCTCGAGGGAATCCGGTAACCATGCTTTGAATCTACCACAACCACATCAAAGACAACATCTTTACCACAACAATAAACTTTTAAAATTAGATTTCATAGTTTCTACTACCCAATTATTTCTCCTAAAAATCATAGACTCTACTAAATCACAACTCTTAGATTTCCAAATGAACATCATATGACTCATGATCAAGAGAACTTTACACATTCAACCCCACAAAAATCAGCTAAGACAAAGACAAGAGGTAGGCCCTCTTCTTTCAACTTTATTTTCCGCTCAGTTCACTTCACTTCAATTCAATTCAGTTCAGTCTCAGTCAATTCAACCTCATTCTCATTCACTTCAGTTCAACCTCATTCGCTTCAGCTCAGCCTCATTCACTTCAAAGTAGTTCAGTTCAACCATTTTCATGCTCAATCACTTCAGTTCAGCTCACTTCACACCGCTTCAGTTCAACCTCATTCAGTTCAGTTCAACCATTTTCAGCTAGAAAGACGCAGGGCCACAAGCGAAAAAAGCTGAAAACTGAAGAATAATACTACTGTACTACTGTACTAAAGAGAAAACCACATTATTTTATTTAGAAGAAGAAGAAGAAGAAGAAGAAACCTGTAAGTGACATGAGAAACCTTGCCAATAAAAGCACCACCTAAAAACTTGATAATGGCACGAGGTTTCCTATTCTTTGGAGGAGGAACAACCAAGCAAGAATCCACCATAATCCTCCCATTTTTATCACTAACATCAAAAGATGAAGATGAAGTGTAAGATTTGCATATCAAATTTCTTCTTGTATTCAAATACCCATCATCCAAAACCCTTTTTGGAGTGAAAAGATTGCATCTTTTTGAAATGGGTACTATCAAACATGATTTCTTTGGTGTTATTATAGGAGATAAGGTTGAATTTGAGCAACAAATTGTTGCTGCCATTGCTGATTTTTTTTTTTCAATTTTGATTGTAATTTTCACCTGTCAGTTAAGTGTAGACCAGTGAAACGGGTCGGGTCACAATTTGAGTTACTATCAGTGTTTGGTACTGAGACACGATGAGCAGCTGACCACCTTTCAAGTTTCAAGTAGTAATGCTCCAAACAAACGCATTTTGCTGATTTTATTAGGGGAAATAGGCACACACAAAAAAAAAAAAAAAAAAAAAAAAAAAACGTTTTCCAGGTATAGAAAATTTAAAATTAATACTTCCTATATCGAAACTAATAAACCAATATTTTCAATTTTTCGTGATATTATTTTCGACATTTTTCTCAAAATAAAGCATTATTCTCGTTTCAACCTTCTAGTAACGGTTTATCACTCCTAAGCTCATATTCATCTCAATCAGGGTTATATACTCCGTATAACAAATTCAATGGCCAAGTCTAGTTACATAAAATATCATACTGTAATGAACTACCAGGCCCAAGGGCCGAGGCCCGTTACCTACTCAGCTTAATTTTGTACTGTACAGATAAATAGATAATCCAAGCATGAAAACAGCAGTTCATCTCTTAATATACAGCAAGTCATCTCATTTCATCCCTCTCTTGAGAACGGAGAATGTATGGTGATTTATCGTTCACATATGCCACGACTGATGGCAGCAGACTTCCTTCGCTCTATCTGAAGTTGTGCCTCTAATTCCGTTATTCTTTGTAAAGACGCTTGCTCAATGCAAGAACGTCGTTTTCTTTCCTCTTCCAGCAGTTCCATCATTTGATATCTCAGTTCCGCCATTTCCTGTGCTAAATCCTCCGATTCTTCTTTTGCCCTCGATTTCTGCTCCTTGAGCTCATCCTTGAGCTTCCTTACAAGGCTTTCATATTCAACAAGGTCCAAAACCGACCCATTTAAAATGGGTACTTCTTGATTATTGGGTTTCAAGTGTTTTGGCTCTAGTGACAACATTTCGAGCCTAATGCTCTCGATTTCACACTGGTATTCTAATGCAGTTAAAGAAAGTGACTCTTCTAGTTTCTCGATCTGCGAACATGACTTCAGTAATTCTGCTTCTTTGGTTTCTAGCTCATGCATCAAGAACTCGCACTTTGAATTTGATTTCTTTCTTTCTTCTCGTAAGTTGATGATTTCCTTCTCCAAAACTTCAAAACCCGACAACTTCACATTAAGTTTGTGGACATCCTCTTCTAGACTGTCTGTATACGCATTCTTTTCATTTAGTTGATCCTGCAAGTAGTCTGGTATCGACGCAATGAAAATTCATGATATTTCACTACGATGATCAATTTACATATGAGCATATAAAAAAAGCAATTAATTGGTTTTAAATTCGCAACTAATGCATTATGTGAGAAACTGTCGGTTAAATCAAGTGAGAACAGGAACCGAGGTAGTACCATGATTAAGGTAATGTCTGCTGAATGCTGATATTCAAACCCTAAAACAGTATTTATTTATTTTTGAAGAAAATACAAATTATTTAATTTAATCAAATGGAGAAACAGCAGATATTGTGCAATGTGAAAGCGGTATTTAAAAAAACAAATACCTATTTCCTGATGACAGTTCTTCAATTCTCTTTGTAAATCCTGAATTTGCTTTTTATCTTCAAACCGAGCTTCATTCAAGTTCCTGACATGCAGCTCTAGTTTCTGCATCATAGAATTTAGTACACATGCGCAAAAATATATTTTTAAAAAAACATTCAAGTGTATTTCTATATTATTTATAACTTCGTATGATTCCGGTCTTTCAACCTGGTTGTTAGACAAGGTGGAGGAAAGATATGGTGACATTACAGATATTGCAGCAAATATATAGAGAAATAGATACGGTAGTGAAATCGAAAATGCGATATTACTTTGATCAAAGCAAAGCTTTGGGATTGCGTTTCTCTTAAGATATCCTTCTCTCTTCTTAACTGCAGCCAAAAACAGTAAAACAGCCAAGAAAAAAATTACCACGCACTCCTTTCATCCACACAAATGAACAATGCATTCAGACATGGTAAGCTTCAAATTTTTAAAGCTCGCCTTGAGTAATTCGGTACAAAAGATTGATGTATGGTCCCGTAGATCATAGTCAATGACGCAGTAAATTTATAGACTTTATGCAATAACATGTGTCATTAAGGAAACGACTGTTCAATCTTAGGGTGGGAGGATTTCTGTCACACCAATAAATTTAACCCCTCTAGCAGTTAAAGTCAGATACATGTACCATTCACCTCATGTCCTTACTCCTCACGTCTTTAGGCCGATATCACCCATGCTATTGGTTTTATGGTCGAGTCATACACTCGAATAGTACTTTCACACAGGCAAGATAAACACTTATAAATGTCGACCTGAAAGTACCTCTCTGCACCTTTGTTCGATGCGTAATAGCTCCTCTGCGTCAAAATAGGAGACATCAGAATCACTCTTGGAGCTGCTAGACATCTGCAAAACTGAAAAGAAAAAGGATGACTGGTGAAAATGCCACAATATTTGTCAAGAGTATATAATGGTGATGCACGAGAACTTTTCTAATCAATCACACACAACAGCACTGAATCAGCCGAAGCAAGCCACAAACTTTAGCAATTCATGGAATGAACAAAGTAATATTCAAAACCTTCGTACCAAAGCAATGTGAGAGAAATCTGTGGACTCTTCTACGAGGTGTCCTGTCTGTCGGATACAGCTAAGCTATTTTGATTTGGGAAAAAATTTCAACTGTTTGGTCTAAATTGGACTATCCAAGTGTCTTGTCGGTGTGAGACACGACACCAAGTGAAGTGTCGGAATAACATGACAGCCGAAGTGAAGTGTTAGAGTAACATAACACCACGCGACACGGCACCAAGTGAAGTGTCAGAGTAACAGCCCAAGTGAAGTATCTGATTAACATATCCCGACATGGCACCAAGTGAAGCATCAGAGTAACATAACACCACGCGACATGGCAGCAAGTGAAGTGTCGGAGTAGCATAGAAACAAACTAATTATAACCAAGAAATAGCCTCAGAATTCAGAAATGATCAACTAATGGAAACCCAGAAAATGTATGCTATAGTCATCTAAAACCCAAAATTCCCAATTCAATTAAAACCCAAAAATTTACCAAAAGATGTGAACTTTTAGGGAAATTTGCATATTACAGGGAAAGGTACAGGTACAGGTACAGGTACATTCATTTCTTTCTATATTTCAGAACAAACAAATGAAGATAAACCAATCATAAAAATACACCTTGAAGGCTGAAATTCATGCATTTATGATATAACACTCAGAATACCAAGTCAATTAAAACCCCAAAATTCACCAAAGAATTAAACCTTATTCCTACATTTCAGAAACATATCCAGTTGTGAAAATTTACCTTGGAGGGTGAAGTTGATCAGTAATTACAGTAATTAACACCAGGATAACAATTACCCAGAAATCGCAAATTCAATTGTTGATTTAACTTATTTGAAAAACCCTAACTGAGAAGGATTAAGATGAGTAATTGATGAAATGGGATTCTTTTGTTGTTGATTGATTAAGCAAGACAGCATTAGCTAGAAAACCCAATTACTCCATTATTCAAATGATTTGAGGGGGAAAAAATTAAGAAACAAAGTAGCTGGATTGTTGAATTGATTTGAAAGTAATTGATCGATTGAGTGGGTTTAGTTCAGATTCCAGATAATATGAACACTCAACGTCTATGATCTACTCCTATGTACTTTGTTTGGGTTGGGTTGGCCCAGATGTTTACCAAGAAATTATCTATACCAAATTGACCCGACACAAAACCTGATTTGTACTCCTGATAATAACAAAAAATAAAATAAATAGAGTTCGAACTTAAAATGACAACCTCAGGGCTTGTTTGGTTCACCATGGGTAGATGGAGTTACCGGAAACTTAAATTAAATGAAATGTTGTTTGGTTGCCATGTGGGAAATAACATGGGAAGTGGCAATTCTCGGGAAGTGGACAACCAAACAACATCTCAATTTATCAATTCATACTTCCCATGATTTAAGAGGGCAACCAAACGACCTCTTAGATGATTCGTAAAGGCGTAATACCAAATGTATGTCATGTATTCTGGTAACAGTAAGATTCATTTGTGGAACAAGGAATCTGTATCGTGTTCAGTTGAATAGTTTTGTTTTCTATTCTTTCGTCGAGAAAATAGAAATGATTTTATGAAGTTATATACCGAGTACTGTTTATGTTTTTTATCCCTTCGTGTAGAATTTACAAACGCTTTGATGTATTGTTCTTTCGGCAAGACTATGCTCTTTGTGGGTTCCAGATACATTTAGATAGAAACTAAAAATCCGATCAATGATGCGCACGAGCAACCATCTTAGTAGAAATAAACAATTGACAAAAAAAACAATTCATCTATGAAGACATGATGTATGAGACAAGAAGTCTCATATAAAACGATTTTACAATACAATTATTGTGAGATCTTTCATATAAAATGAAGGTTAGTTATGTGAGATGTCTCACAATGATCATATTATGAGACCGTTTTCCCGACATTTTTTGACCAAAAAAATTGTTGCTTAGTGGCATGGCAAAGGGCAAAGTGTAGGCATTAGTTTTGAGCTAAGTTTCACAACCTTTGGAAAACCATGAGTTTGTTTCACAACCTACTACTACTACTAGTCTACTACCTCATTCTTCAAATGCCACTTTCTATGGACAAGGAGCAAAATCAGTAACCTAACATGACACTTTATATGCCTTGCTACAACAATTACTACTCACTTTTTTTTCCTATAACAAATGGGATATATTCCTTACATCTTTACCACTCTAATATCCTAAATTCTTCCTTATTCGTACCCAAAAAAAATTTAGAGGTCCAGAAATGTTTATATACTCTTACACGCCCCGCCCCCTCACACGAACACACAGACTCTGATATCATTTATACCTTAAAGCGATGCTTGGAGGCCCAGAAATGTTTATATACTCTTACAAAAATCAACATTTTTAAAGAATATTACCGAGTAATTATAATAATTTAAATCTCTCATGTATCGCTTATCAACCAAGTTTATGATGGTGATCATAGATCATTCATCAATATATTTAAATAAATAATGCTTATCAACTTAGTTTTTACATTAGACCGTCGATGGCTTTGTTATTTTTGGACTTGCCTTGCTCATAAGATCATACTCTCTTCATTTTCAGACTGTTTTTTTTTATCTCCTTATACGATAAAGTTTGGATTTTACAAAATACGTAAATGATTATCATATCCTTTTATCATTAATTTCCAAACCTACCTTCATAATCATGTAAAAAGGAATAGAAAACTAGTTGTACAATAAGTGGTGTAGTAGAAGCAAATACTAGGTAGCAAATAGCAATGAAATGGAGACTTGTGATGAGAGTAAGCAAAAAAGATGGTAAGTTAAGTACACATGCCTACAATCTACATACCTCTCTTTGCTTTTCCCTTTCAATTGTTGCTTCCATGCATGGTTTTCTCATTCACTCACCAAATTTAGTACTTACTCTTCCTACTTAAATCACTACTACAACTACAACTACAACTACAAACTAGCTAATCACTTCTACTAAACACTACACTTTCTTACACCCACTCACTTAAATCACAAAAATAATCCCTTTTCTTGGGAAAAAAATCCTACAATCTAGATTCAAAGCATCGCTGAATACAGACCGATCATGTCATAACCCAAAATAATCATTTTTTTTAAAGTTCTTCATTGAATTCCTAGCATCTAAGCTAAGGTATAGCGTTACGCACAGGTCGACCAGGTCATAACTCGGACGATTTTCTCATAAAAAAAACAATTAATATTTCTTTAGAAAAGAATCGGTAAGATTGATGCTTCGACCCTATATAGGTGCAAACTCTCTCCTGAAAAAAGGAACCTCTTTTTGTGCTCAAGTTCAGATCTTAACCTTACTCAAAATAACTACTTTTAGACTTTTAGTTTCTCTCCTACTCTCACTTCATTCATATACAAGAAAATGTCAATATTATTTCATATGATCATCATACTATACTTATAATCTACAATTCCTCTGTTTTTCTCTGTTTTTACACTGTTTTATTTAGAATTTGATCTAATTCTAAGTTATTATTATTATTATGGAAGAGCATCAATTGAAGCATGTATGTAAGTTTTGCAAGAAGAGATTTGTAAGTGGAAGATCATTAGGAGGTCATATAAGGTGTCATTTGCCAAAACAAGGATATGGGCTTAGAGAAAATCCAAAAAAAAGTTGGAGAATTGTTCATAATCATCATCATGTTCATGTTGATGTTGATGCTAATGACTTGAAGATCAAGTCTTCTACCATGTCTTCTTCTTCTTCATCCGAAACCGAGTTCGAAAACTTGAGATTGAGTCATCTTGGTAAAGGTAAAAGATCAAGTCTTGTAGGTAATAATTCTAGTTCTTGTTTTTCTGAGGTGGTTGAGGTAGAACAGGAGGAAGTAGAAGAAAATGTTGCAATGTGTTTGATCATGCTTTCTAGGGATGTGGGACCATGGGGAGATGGTAAAATTTTTCAAGGGAATTGTAGTAAAGATAAGAGGAAGAGGGTAAAAAAAGTTCAAGGGAATGATGATCAGAGTGTTTTTACTGCTGTAAATGGTGAAAATTTGGTGTTTTTACCTTCTGAAGATCAACAAAATGGGTTGAAATTGAAAGGGGTTGAAGTTTCAGCAAATGGGTTGTTGTCAAATGATCAAAGTTTCAGACTTTCTGCGAGTAAGAGGGTAGAAAAAGTTCAGGAGGATGAGAGTGTTTTTACTGCTGTAAATGGTGGAAATTTTGTGCTTTTACCTTCTGAAGATCAGCAAAATGGGTTGAAATTAAAAGGGGTTGAAGTTTCAGCAAAAGGGTTGTTGTCAAATGATCAAAGTTCCAAACGTTCTGAGAGGAAAAGGGTAAAACAGGAGACTGAACAGTTTTCGGCTTCCGAAAATGTCGAAAAAGCTGAAAACTTGGAGGAATTTCAGAAACTAGAAAAAGGGTTTCTTCTGTCATCTGATCAAAGTAGCAAAGATCATGAATTTGGTACCAACAATGATGAGAATTCATCAATGAACTCAGATTTGTTCAGAATTACTACTCCTGGTAAAAAAAGTTGCAGTAAAAGGACTAAATTTGAGTGTATTACCTGCAACAAAGTGTTCTGCTCTTATCAAGCATTAGGTGGGCACAAAGCAAGTCACAAAAAAAATTTTGGGGAAAATTTTACTGAAGAAGAAACACAATCAGAAAAAACTCGAGTTTTCGATGATATTTCTCTAGGATCATCATCAAAGTTTTCTAAGAAAAAAGTTCAGAAACATGAATGTCCGATTTGTTACAGGGCGTTCACTTCAGGACAGGCACTTGGAGGACACAAGAGATCTCATTTGATAGGTTGTAATATCAGTGAAGCAAAGAACAGTCAGATTACTGAAGAACATCATCAGAATGTTGATGTTGTTGAGAGATCATCTTCGAGTTCGGAAACTCGAGAAATGCTTGATCTTGATCTTAATCTTCTTCCTGCAAATGATGCAGAAGATAATGCTGCTACTACTGTTCCTGCTGCTGCTACTGCTGCTGCAAGTAGCAGTAGTAATTCAGTTGTTGGACTGATTAAACCATATTGGTGGGTTGAAACTCCTCACAAATTAAACATGAGGGATTTATTAGCTTAATTAATCTCCAATATATATTAGTATGACAGATAATTTGGATTTGGATTCGGATTCATTAGTGTGTACAGTCGTCTATAGTTTTACTGCAATTGTCGACGTAATTTTCATTATGACTCGTATTCATGAAAACAATCTATATGTCTTCTCGATATATGAGTAAGGGTTGCATACATCTGACCCTGGATATTTGTATCGATATCATACGTTTCTATTCAGTTGTGTATTCAATTCAAATTGAACTTCTTAATGCACATTTTAATTAGTTTATTTATTTCATTTATTTATTTGTGTGTTTTATCACATTAGGTGATGAAAAGTATGCTAAAAATAGTTATTTGGAATTTGTTAATGAAGAAGAGAATGGGCAAAAGCTTGAGTTGCATGACTTGCAAATTAGTTGAAGAATACATACAATGTTACTGTATGATAATATCAATTTGGTATGTAATTAATTAATAATTAGGTATGTACTTTGAGTACAAACTTAGCTTGTTATTATATGTCGGTGTAATTTCATTAAAGCTAATTTAATCAAGTATTTACTTAATAATTAATTAAAAGTTTGGAATCATGGTATTTGACAAGGAAATTATTTTTTATTTGGACGAAATAGAAAAGGAAAAAAAAAAAAAAAAAAAAAACTTTGTTGGCCTCAAGTTTTTTGTTTTGTTTTTGTTTTTTTTTTTCCGACCTCTCGATCAAGATAAGGAAGCTCTAACCACGTGAGCTGAACCTTCTTCTCTGTTTTGTTTTTGGTATTGCCCTCAAGTTTTGCATCCCTTTATTCTACATTTCCGATTTAGCATCCCAAGAGTTCGATAATTATGTTTAATGCTCTCAACTTTTGCGTTATTCTACATTTTCAACTTAACATCCGAGAGCTCAAGTTTAATGATCTCGAGTTTGAAAATAAGATATTAATATACTGATTGAATAAAGGAAAAATTGACACAATTTTCACAAAATAAAGACTTCAATTTGATTTAATTAACTCGGGTGATAATAGTTGAATAATCATGTTAAATATTCCAAGAGAATAACAATACTACTCCATATGAAGTAGTTTGATATATAGTAGACAAAGAGGAGAGAAATGAGAAGAAGTAAAGGAAATTTGTAAGTGAAGTAGTGTGCACAAAGATATCATGCATTGATGCATGTGATGTTAGGGTGGTTGTTAAGGCACCTATCCCATTTGCATGACTAATTGACAACCCATCCCACTTCTTTAATTTGCTCTCTATTATGCAACTCTTCAATGCAACTATAGTGATCTTATATCAACTAGTTTCTTATTAGCAACAATCAGGCCCGTCTAAGGGGCAGCGCTATAGGCGCATTTGCACTGGGCCTCAACATTCTGGGGGCCTCATAAGTTATTTGGAGTTCAAATTGTTCATTAATTGAAAGTAGCTTGGTGGTGGAGTGCTTGGTTTTGGTATTGGAGGGCAGGGGTTCGAATCCTTGTGGCTCTTTTTTCCTAATTTTATTAATTAAACTTTGTATGGAAACTTGTGTAAATTAATAAAATTTACCCATTTAACTCTATTCCATAAATAAGACAAGTTCTTAAATTCTCTTCTTTTTATTGTTTTAGAAATTCTTTATAATTATTCACTTAACCATAAAAATTATACTAACACCTATATAAAGATAAAAACTTGAATTAAAACGATAAGAAATACGGATAAGACGCTTATAATGTGATTTACCTACACGATAATTAATCCCCTTTCCACTAACAGAATAACTCAACTCCAATTTTTTCCCGCCTAAAGTTATCCACCATCAAAAATTAAAAGAATTAAGAAAGCATGGGAAATGAGCTATATACGAATCGAACCCTTGACCTTTAGACATGTAATACTTATCATCTACCACTACACTCCAACATCTCACTAACTTAATTAACACAAAATTAACCCTAAAGCTATACACTCCAATAATTTAATTAAGGAAAATTAAGAAAATAATCCTTTTCTAACGGTATTAAATTATTAATTAACCAAAATGTAACCAAATTATCCATTATTAATCGATTCTCAAATTAGAATATTTTTGTTTAAAACTTCACTATATGAACCAAGATTGATTCTCATATTATAAATAATCATGACTATAATAAAATACTGTGCAAGATTTCATCTTAAAATAAGACGATATCAAGTCATATTTGATTGAGATTAGGATATAACTATATAAGATTGTAATTAGGGTCTATATTAGAGATATATAGGAGATTGTAGTATCCTTTATATACTAATTGAGAAACCAATAAAGATGGAATGAACACGTGTCAGGCTTACGTCGAAAATTCTCCCGCCTAAATGCATGGGTTAATTTTGGATACAAAACAAATCTTAAAATAGACCTACCAATGAAAGTTTTTACAATTTTAGATTTAATGTGATTTTCGTTAAGTTGCAACATAGTACGTCCTTTTAAAATTAGACGATATATTGACTACTAATTTTTTTCATAAATCTATAACATTTTATATTATTTACTTTCTTAATACATGAGACCGTATACGAGCCGTGCAATTGCACGGGGCCTAAACTAGTTGATATTTAATTGATGATGACGAGGAATGATTAAATCATCAAGTAACCACTCGCCACTGGGAGAAAATTTATTTGTAAATTGTTGTTTTAAACCCTTATTTTTTTATATCTGTTATTTATTTCTTTTTTATGGTTATGAATTAATCTACTTATTTTCATTTTTTCCATTTGAAGTTTTTTATAGTTGTATTGTGTAAAATGAATCTAGAAATAGAATACTCATACAAATTTCAATAATTTTAATTATACGGATGCAGTATCAATTATTTTATGATTTTGTTTGCTAACTATAAGAATTTTAGTTAGAAAATAAAATATCTGTGAGAAAAATACTCTTTGTAAGAGAAGATTTCTTGTGAAAAATCCACATAATTTAACACTACTATAACTTGCACATTTTACTTTAAAGTTATTATTGATAAAATGAAGCTCTATTTTAAAATCCGCACCGGGCCTCCAAATTTGCTGAGACGGCCCTGGCAACAATTTCATCCAATTATAAGTTAATAAGCTAGTACTACTAGTTTTAAGCTAATAAAATCACGAATTAATCGTCTCATCCTAACCTTTTTTCGTCGTATGTGTTAAGTATGTGATCGAGTTTGTAGATATGGTCGATACAGTACTGATTTAGGTATGATTGCGATAATCTGTAAAATATCGACGATGTTTGATATTGTGACGACTAAGAGGGGGAGCACTCTCTTTTTGGTAGCTTATAGTAGTAACAAAGTTGCTTTGAGTAACTTTCACAAATTAACATCTAATCAAAGATGATTGCAACTTTGAGCTTTAATTAAGTGTTAGGTAACTAACATCTTTATGCGCATCATCTTCCACACTAAGTAATAAGTTAGAAATCACTAAACAAGTAATTCAGTATATATATGACACGTGTCAAGCTCTCATTAAAAAAAGTCATGCTTGCTTATCCGGATTAATTAAAGCTGCTTCATTAACTCAGTCCACTTACCCCGTCGATCAATCTTCTTCTATACATACTAAATGACTAAATGTATTTGTTGAATTGCTAGTCTACATATGAGAATAAGATCAAGAATGTGTCGATGTGTTGTGTCATGTTGGACATATAATACGGAATCAGAATGAATTTAAGTGTTGGAGTAACATAACGCTGATTTTTTTTAGTAGAGTAATAAGAGTAGGGTTGAAGAAGAGGGAATTGTAGAGAAAGTTGTGAGTCACTATCTTAGAACCAACCTAGCTGAGGGGGTAAGGCAAGTTTGGTGAACACTTTAATTGTTAGGCCAAATCCATAGGTTAAGTAGAGAAATTTATGCTCTTTGATCAATAATAAGTACTCCTTCATTTGGAGATCCTATGTATTGGGTTTTCTTCTTAAATGTGCAATTTTTATTTTTATTTTCATCTTTGAGGAATTACATGCTTGTTGTTTTCTTAATAGTTTGGTATGAAGACTATGAACATATGTATGTATGTACTACAACTAATACACTAGTTGATAAGTCGGGAAAATCCCGTCATTTTCAACTTTTTTTCAGCTCACTTCACTTAAGTTCAGCCCCAGATGTTCATTTTGTCGTAGCTACTTCAGCTAATATAATTTTAGTTCAGTTTAGTCTACTTTAATCCAAACCAACATGGCCGAAGACTCCATGAAATCAACTAATTTAAAAGCAACAACAAACGATACGATATGGCGGGTCAGCATGATCGACCATACCCGACCCGGCTTTGTAGGTTAGTTTTGGTCCGCCTGTCAACCCGGTTCATTTAATCACGGGCCTTGACCGTAGCCCTCTTCAAAGTTCAACTTCAACCAACCTGGCTCGCTTGGCCTGTGAGTAAAAATTCGACATTTATAGCGAAATTTATATATGAATGACATTACAATCAGAACATTCACAGATGAATATATCAAGTTTCTGTTGTTGCAATTTGCAAATACCCTACAGTAGCATGCACTTCTTCTATACAAATATCTACACAATCAACTCTGCAATGACTATGAATGAAATAAAAAGGGTCTTTTCTCGAGGCCGCTTTCACCCTGTCCCTGGCATTGGTGCGACGAGCTAGCTAGATATAGAGATCCAGGAAATAATGTATGCAAAACTGTTGAAAATTTCATGACATAATAAGTAAGTGCAGATCAGATGTCGGTTAGTTTAGGTAGTGAAGTCAGTCACATGGAACGAGTAAAACGAGGAAGAAAAATTACCGAGAAGGTGACAAATGCTACTGAGTAATACAGATAAAAGGAATCATGGATCAACGTCGTCGCCTTTGGCCGAGACCCTTTGAGTTCATTACCACTTTTGAGTCGTTTTGTCTGTGAAACGTCTTTCTGCTGCGCGCCTCAAACTCTTCAAAGCCTTCCATCTAATGTGCAAAATAAAAAAGCTCAGGAACGACACTCACGACTCATGACAGTCACGAGCCATATATGATTCAAAACAGAAGGGTATAAATGTATAATACGTGCCTGTTCAAGGTCATCGAAAGAAAGAGGGTTGTTGCGCAGTGAAATACTCCGCAGGGCTACACATTCTGTGAGTATAGTTGATGGCATCTACAGAAAATGTCAAAAGATCGAATCAAAACTCATTAAAACAAGGATATAATGCAGAAATAATGTTGTTTCAACTTCTTTTCAGTTCAGTACAAAAGAACGGAACCTGATCTGGAAGTCAGAATTAAGTACCTGTTTCACTTTGTTGTTGTCTAAGGAAATTAACTTCAAATGAATAAGATTACAAACAGACGAAGGAAGATCATCGATATAATTATCTGCAAACAGAAAACAGACGACAAATAATACACATTACACGACTCGTTCAACCAAATTAAATCCGTAATGCAGAAAATATGGCTGTTGACAGTAGGATATAAGTAATGACAGTGGCCTGACAATAGTGCAATACCATTCGCGTGAAGTTCCTCGAGTGAAAAGCAACTTCCAATCGATTCAGGAAGAAAACTTAACTTATTATTCGATGCATCTAAAATCTTTAACTGCAGCAGAAAAGACAGAACATGGATCAATTCATCAGGGTGCTATGCTGTCTTGACAAGCAGGAAAATCGGGACTTTATAGTATATATGATCGAAATACTCACTTTTCTGAGACTGCCGAGGGTTTCAGGCAAGTACGTCAACAGATTATTGGATACTGATAACTGCTCAAGTCGTATCAGCTGCCCTACTGATAAACAAGACCCGACCTTATTCATAAGCGAAAAATTTGATATCACAAGGTAGGAAATTAATTATCAAGCGGAAATTTACATTCATCGGGCAAGCCAGTGAGCCGATTGCCATCAAGTGTCATTATTTTCAGGGATTTCAGTTTCCCCATGTTCATCGGAAGATGCTCAATGAGATTATTTGATAAAATCTGGAAGAAAAGATCATTTGACAGAACAATGAAAAACAGATCAAGGAAAGTTTAGCACAAATTCAAGTGCAGAGATTTCTTACCAGGCGCTGCATGTTCAAAAATTTGTTGATTTCGACTGGAATATCGACTGCACAAAGCACAAACGGTAAAACTTCCATGTGTGTTAATATTTTTTTTTGCAACTGGAATATCGACTGCACAACTGGGCAAAGCACAGATGGTAAAATTTCTACTGCAACACTGACTGCATGGTTGATTTTTTTTTATTTCAACAGGAATATCGACTGCACAACTGCGCAATGCAATGGTAAAATTTCTAATGGAAAATCGACTGCATGCTAAACAGAATTGTAGATTTCCACTGGAATATCGACTGCACTGTCTGCACAGACACAAAACGCAAAAGTTCCACAGGAAAATTGACTGCATGCTAAACAGAATTGTAGATTTCCACTGGAATATCGACTGCACTGTCTGCACAGACACAAAACGCAAAGTTCCACTGGAAAATCGACTGCATGCTAACTTGACTCACCAAAAACAACACTATACATCAACAGCAACAGCAACAGCAACAGTACCCCAATGGCCAATGCCGACCCAAGCGCCCCCACCAGTACGTCCAGTCCACCACGAAACACACTATCACCTGACGATACAGGAACAAAAAATACTCTGTAGTCCGTACATATAAATAGAAATAATACGAGTACCTATTTTGTTGTGTGTCAAGTCCACTGTCCGCACAACTCTGTCAAGTTCAAGAATTTCATCTGGAAATATCTGTTGTAAGTAACAAAGTATCAGTTCATAATCCGCCAGACACTCGTCAAACACGACGGTTACTTGTACATGCTATAAAAATTCGAAAAAAATCTTCATGACTTTACCAGTTGAACTAACTGACGTCCCTACAAATGGGAATTAAAGCCCTAAAACTAAGACATTTGATCTTCTACCAGTCAACTCATGGGATCAAACAAAAATTAACTTTCCATCACCAAATGATGGAACCTCCAACATAGAGTAACATATATGACGTACCACGGTCTTATTGGAGGATAAATATCGAATTAATAAAAGCCCTAATACTACAACATTGATCAATATGATCATAAAATTAAATGGAAAACAACACATTGATCAACCAAACAAATCCATAATAAATAAAAATTCATCATAACCATTTATTTACACATGACTAAAACAAATTAAATGTCTATGCCTAATGATTAAAATTGATCGCGTCATCTTGAACAATAGGTCTCACTTCGAATCCCTGATCATTTCTTACTTACATTGTAAAAACATAAACAAGATTACTTATCTAAGATGAATAGATGATTATGAACCAAAAAATATGAATAAACTCATATGATTACATTCAACAACAGCAAAAAAAACATTCAGAATTAACAAAAAGAGACCTTTAATTTGGAATCTTGTAAAGTGACAACTCCATTAGTCCTCCATTTGGAAACCCTTTCAGTTTTAGAATCAACATTTTTACTAGGAATACACCCCATTATTATTATTTTTTTAAAATTAGAACATGAAAAAAAAAATTGAAACTTTGAAGAAATAAAGAGATTTTAATTTGTAGGATGAGTAATAATGGGAATTAATTAGAATATGAGTTTGTTTGATTGTTTGTCAACGTCTAAGGTTTATATAGATATAGTTTATGAATTATGAAAATATATGAGATTATTATTACGATTTTTCTAACGTGGGTTCATTTGACACACGTTAATAAGTTAATTATAACAGTATTATTATGGATATGGTCTAAGTATGTTAAATAGAACTTAATATTTCAATTTAGCACGATAATATCCATGATAATATTGCTATAATTAGTTTATTAATCTGTGTCCATTGGATACATACATGTTAAGAAAACCGTTATTATTATAGGTATGAAAATGAAAATGCCGTCCGTCTTGAATTTCTTTCTGTTACGACCCAATAATTTGCACTAAACTATGTGTTATTTGCACTACTACTTAGTTTTTTAATGCATGCAAACCCAACTTATACACTACGAGTACACCAAACCTATTTTGTATTATTATTCCTTAATCATGAACTTTACTTATAATTAGGTCACTAAGCTAATTATCAACTTGTATGTATGTGTGTGTCAAGGTGTTCGCCGGTTTGAAACCGAACTGGTAAATTTGAAGATCAAATCTTCTCCAATTTTAGGGTTCGTTTGGTTGACAGTTTAATTCAAGGGAAGTTGGAAACCAGACTCTTGTTTGGTTGCCCAAATCATGAAAAGTGGAACTTCCCACATGAATTTACTTCCTCCATCATGTGGGAAGTTGCTTACCAAGCCCCCGTAAGTTAAACTTTCCGCATGAATTGAGTTCCAGCATACAAACCAAATACATTTTTAGTATTCAAATTAGTTTTTTTGGTCATAAAGTGTTTCTTAAGGTTGAGCTGATAGAGTTCGGATTTTGAATATCCCTCATGCAAAAAAACAACTAGTTGTTGTTTAATTACTTGAGGTAGTTTTGTTAGTTACATATATAGTTAGGTATAATTGTGTATCAATTTGAATTTGTTTTGGTAATTGACGAAATGTTGTTGTTGACGAATTCAAAGGCGGCTAATGAAGTGGCTAAAATGCTAATAATAATAATGGCTTTGGATATGTAGGTGTCATTTTCATTAGTATTGGGGTTTGACATTTGTGCACGTTTTAATTAGCTAGGTTCATGTATACATCTTCTATATATTAAAAGAGAAATCACTTCCCATTTTTTAAGACAATGTGAGGCTCTCAATGGGTTCGAACCCGCGCCCTCTAAGGCAAATCCCAACTTACCTAACCACTGAGCCACTTCGTTCACTGTGAGAAAATAGTACAAAAAACATATACTAACTTTCATAATTGTGGTTAATTGATCTTCATCAGTGCGCCTCTTCATCTTTCCACTTCCTCATTAATTGATCAATCAATTGATCAAATACATCTCGAAACCTGGTCAATTCCTCTTCACCTTTGTCAATTGATCATTCAATTCATCCTCCTCGAAAATGCATCACCAATTCAACCTCCTCGAAAATCCGATTCTTCATCACTTATTCTCCTCTTCCCAACTATCCCTCTAATTAATAATCCATTATCTCACTTTTTCCAATTTTTCAATCACATCAATTCATACTATAAATAAGATTCTAGGCATTGCAATCTGAATTCAAATTGTAAAATCTGAAGGAAAAAAAAAAAATCTATTTTAATTTGCATATTTAGATATATATGAGTTTCGTTTTTCTGATTTATTGATATAATTGCCAATTGATGTTTCAGAAATCTGATTTTGTTTTTTAAATTTATTGGTGAATTTTCAGGCAGAAGAAAGCCAAAATATTAGGGAAATTGAAAGATCCAATCATCCTGGTAATTTTTCGATTTTTGATTTAGTTGATTTCATGTATCGATTTGTTTTATTTTTAAATTCAATCGAGATCAATTTTTGAGATTCAATGACAAAAAAACTAATTCAGTGAATTTGTATTTTCGATTTTTAATGTGTATAATAATCGACCCTGATGTTAATTTTTGAGTTATGATATTTTTTTTCAGGTGATGATGAATGAGGATTATACAATGAATTTCGTAGAGGTATTTTAAGAATTAAAGTCAATTCATTTTTTTATAGCTATTTGTTTAATTATTTTTAGGCCATATATATATATATATATATATATATATAGGAGGGGAGATCATATAAGCTCTAAGCATATGTATAAGGTCCTAAGTCTCAATCTCAGCCTTCGGATGAAATACAGATCAATGGCTTAGATGCATTTGTAATTTTAATTATTTTTTAAAAAATTTATTAAAGAAAGTTTACGTTTTCCATGCTTATTACCTCTTTTTCCCACCCTCTATTTAAAAATTCTCATTCATTACTCTCTGCGCATTTTCCCATCACAATTCAATACTCCAAAACTCTCCTCTCTAAAACTCTCATCATCTCTGATATCTTACCCTTCACCGTCTTAAATTCTCCTCTTCATCAACTACTACTGCTTTTCGCATCTCAATTGTTGAAGCATCTCCATTGTCCAAGTAACTGTCCAAACATCTCTTTTGCCAACATTTCTTCATCTCAGGTAAATTATAATGTTAGTTTCGCATATGGAGAACAGTAATTCGAGTAACCGCAATTTGGGGATTTTCATCGAAATTAGGGTTTTTTTTCCAATTTGGGGGTTTTTGCGTTTAGTCGTGATTTCAAGGTTTACTTGCAAGTTTCATGTTAAATTGGGGGTTTTCTATTTGGGTTTTTTAGTGTTTGATCAATTTTTGGTGGTAATAGTGTTCTTAATCAATTTTTATAGTGTTTAATCAAATTTCTATGGTGTTTACTGATTTTTTTGGGGTTTTTTTTCATTGCATGTTTGATTTCGTAGTATCAATGTATATGTTTGATTTCACGTTTTTGATGGGTTATCACGTTCATCCTGTTAGACAATAGACTTTTTTTTGTCAACTGTGTTCAGAAAGAGAAGTAAATGGTTGTTAAAATTTACCTCATCAATTCTCTCATGAAAAAAATTAAAACTAAAAGTAACCTGATGAAAGCTTTTTCCAAAATGCACGTATCCAAAATGTTCAGACCCTTAAAATGTTGTCGCATATGATCCATGGTTTATTTTTGATAGGTTATTAGGTATCCGTGTTTTAATTGTTGAGTCTTAATAATGCGTTTGTGAATGGTTATTAGATACTTCGTAGGAACTAACTTCGTATGAGTCTAAGAATTGCGTTTTGTGTTGTTGATAGTGTTATAGTTGAAATTGAGGAGAATATATGGGACACGTATTATGAAGTTTTAGAAGATGAGAGTTGAAGTTCTAAGGTCTTGGAATTGAAGTTTCAAGCATACAGTTGAATATATGAGCAGAAGAAAAATGTACATTCTACCATTTAATTATGAAGTTGTAGACGTTGTGCACTGAAGTTGTAAAGAGAAAGGCTTAAAGTTTCAAAGTTATGTTCTACGAATCAAAAGGGCATGATGTCGAAGTTTCAGAAACTGAGAGTTGAAGTTGTAAGGTTTTTGAACTGGAGTTGCAAGCGTGTGGTAGATTGTTTTGAATGTACACCAGTTAACTATGACGTAAATATATATATATATATATATATATATATATATATATATATATATATATATTTCGAGTTATATTATATTTTATATACATATACATATTTTATTTTATATATTCGTAAATAATATAAATATTTTTGTTTAACATAAATAATATTTCGGATTGAATTTTGAACAATTATATTAATATATAATAGTTCTAATTATATTTTTTAATTTTTTAGATTTATAAATTTTAATTTATAATATTTTATATTTTTGGTTTGAATTTTATTTTCGGATAAATTATTTATAAATAATTTTATTTAATCAGATTGAATTTCATTTATAAATTGTTATTAAATAGTTCTAATATTTTCGAATTGAATTTCATATTTTGAAAAATATATAAATATTTTTCTAATAAATATTTATTAGAAGATTTTTACCCGAAAGAGATTTATTCTAAATGTTTTTGTTTATCATATATAAATAAATAACTACATTTATATTTATATATATTTCGAATTATATTATATTTTATATACATATACATCTTTTATTTTATATAATCGTGAATAATATGAATATTTTTGTTTATTATAAATAATATTTCGGATTGAATTTTGAACATGTATATTAATATACAATACGGTTACTTATATTTTCTAATTTTTTATATTTATAAATTGTAATTTATACAGTATTTTATATTTTCAAATTGAATTTTATTTTTGGATGAATTATTTATAAATAATTTTATTTATTTCTGGATTGAATTTTATTTATAAATTATTATTTAATAGTTTTAATATTTTTGGATTGAATTTTATATTTTGAAAAATATATAAATATTTTTGTTATAAATTTTATTAGAAGATTTTTAACTGAAAGGGGATTTATTCTAAATATTTTTTATCATCATATATAAATAAATATTTATATTTATATTTATATATATTTCGAATTATATTATATTTTATATACATATACATCTTCTATTTTATATATTCGTAAATAATATAAATATTTTTGTTTAATATAAATAATATTTCGGATTGAATTTTAAACATGTATATTAATATATAATAGTTCCAATTATATTTTCTAATTTTTTAGATTTATAAATTGTAATTTATATTCCGTATTTTGTATTTTCAGATTGAGTTTTATTTTTGGATAAATTATTTATAATTTGTTATATAACAGTTCTAATATTTTTGGATTGAATTTTATATTTTGAAAAGTATATAAATATTTTTCTAATAAATTGTATATGTTTTTTTGGAAGTTTTTGCAGGATTAGGTACTACTGACTCTTACAGTTAATGGGGAAAACCAAAATAGCATTTTTGTGCTTGATTTTGTATATCAAGTAATTAATTGCATTGCAGAATTTTCTTAGTCGTTGACTACAAGCAATTGGTTGTTTATTTTCGAGACGAAATAATTAATTGCATATTTAGTTTTTTTAAAGAAAGAAAATTGACAACGGATTTAGTTGGTAAACGCAATTCACAATTATTTAATCGTGTAGTTTTTTTGTATGTTAAGAAAAAATTTAGTGTTTGATTTTCGAGACATAGTAATTAATCGCATTAGAATATTTTTTAAGTTGGTACCGTTTTAATTTTATTTGGTACAAGAATTTTTTGTTGTAATTAATCGCATTACAATTATTTAATCGTGTAGTTTTTTTTGTATGTTAAGAAAAAATTTAGTGTTTGATTTTCGAGACATATTAATTAATCGCATTAGAATATTTTTTAAGTTGGTACCGTTTTAATTTTATTTGGTACAAGATTTTTTTGTGTATAACCAGTGGCGGATGCATGATTTTAGTTGAGGGAGGGCACAATTTTTTTTTTCTCCATGTACTCTATAATTTATTTTCTAAAATTATGTCATCCAATGAAAATAATTGATATTATTTCTCTAATTAATGCTCCAACCTTCCATTTTTCCACTCCTTCTGAAAAAATTTAGTAACCTTAATTGCTCTCCATAAATTAGTATTCTTCCCATAAATATGTTTCCCCTTTCCATACACTTTTCTCCCTCCCTAAATCGATTTTCCCATAATTTTTTCCTTCATTAATATAATAAACAAATGTATCAAAATCATTATTAACAGACTTAAATATTGAAATTAATTGATGCGTTGCGTCGAATCTAAATTAATTACTCCATATTTTAATTTAAAATTAAAAGAAAAATTGCATAAAAAATTGTTATGTTTAAAATATCAAAATAATAAAAGTATACAAAACAATTTTTTAAATTAGTTTCCAAATATGTAAATATATACTGAGTAAATAATGTAAATATTATCTAAAATATATACTGAGTAAATATTATCGCAAGAAAATTGTTATTATTCATATTTTTATTAATTCTTATCTCAATAATGTATGATGTATATTATATTCTATTTTTAAAATGGAGTCTAAGTGCAACGTATTGGTACAATAATATTTGAGAATTGCATGCAATAATAATAATAATAATATATAAAGTCATATGTTCGGGTCAAATTGGATATACATTAGGAATCATTTTTAAAATAAATGGTGGTAAATTAGGTGGATAAAAAAATGAATTGATTTTAAGAAAAAATAACGCTCTTAAACGCGCATAATTTGCATTGATTATGTATGGATAATTTATAGTCCCAAATGCAATTAAAAAAACTTTACTACTCCAATTATCTATACTTCTTTAAACCGAAAAAAAAATTAAATTATCTCATTTATAGTTCAGTGGGAGTTGGGGCTTTAGTATAATTATACGAAGTATAAGACAACAGTGTAATACACGTGATAAATTACGGGAGTCTATTGATCTTACTTTTTAAATTCTGAAGTATCGTAAGGTTTATTATCAATATTGAATGCGTTTATTGAAGCAATAAAAATGACTTCTATACATTACACATTCCGATGAAGTATACAGGGTTGTGTACGTTCACTAATATGACAGAGAGTTTGACTGTTTAACGGACATTATTTTTCACTATTCTTACATGACGAAGATGTCAACTAACTACAACTGATGATAATCGATCAAGATCAAATAATTGGTAAGATCAAATAGTTGGTGAGGAAGGTCTTCATTCCTCAACTAATAGATTTTTCTTTTTTTGGGTTTAAAGAGTAATTTGAGGATTACGGTTGGGTGTATAAGGGTCGGGTTTATACGGATTTCTACATTTATCATAAGGGTCGGGTTTATACGGGTTTCTACGTTTAGTATAACTATATTCATCGGTGGACAATTGACTACTTTACGTACTCTATGTTGTTCATACTTTTGTCCACCTATTAATAAATAGATTAGTTTTCAGACTCTGAACGAATAATCCAAAATGTTCACGGGTATCATGCTTTTCTTAGACACACATTTCAATGTGTAACGTGTTGTTTTTAGTTTCTTACCCCTATTAGTATACTAACTAACTTTCAGTCTCTTAACGTATTATCTTCAAACGATATTGGCTTCATAATATTTTATATGAAACTAAAACTGGACAACCCGTGAAATTTTTCACGGGTAACACACTAGTACTGTTGCATTCTCGTTTGTAAGTAAGTACTCCGTATGTATTCTTCTACATGTATTTTGTGCAAATTAAACTAACAAGAAGACAACAACACACTAATCTAATCCTCTTGCCCAAAAAAGTTTATAATCGGAAGTCACGTCGGTCCATACAGATCAACCCTACCAGCCTTCACACAATTGTATGAGATCAGGATCATATGTTCGAACCCACGTTGGAGAACAGTTGACGAATTTAACCTTTTGACCCTAAGGAAAAACTAGTACACCAGACCATTACCCACAGTCGTCCACTGATCAGAGCTACTATATATAATCCGTTTACAAAGGGGCGTCATGAGCAAATTCATCCCACTTTTTATTGACAAAAAGACACCTAATGAACTAAATCGAATCAATAACTGCATAAATCTAATAGTACAACAGTAACGATACTATAAATTAAACCTCAATAAAGATGAAGACAGTACAGGTAAGTTGTCCAATCAAGCAAATGGTTAAATGTGGAAGTACTTGAAGCGATTAAGCTCAAGTCAAGATGATGTAACTAGATTTAACCTAATACGAGTATTAAGTAAAGTCATTGATACTAAACAAGTTACACAACTTACACTGTATTTTTATACGAACAAATCTATGCGAGACAGTTCTCAATAACATTAATAAAAATATTTTTTTCTTTTTAATGTTATGTATCCCATTCACTGAGAGACGATCTCTCTTAAAACAATACTCGTACATTTTATTTTATAATACCACTGAGCAACTAACTACCGACCGTATTTTAAGAACTCAATTAAAACAAGTTTTTTCGTATAAAATTCTAAATATATCGTGCATTAATTCGCGAGATCTATACTAATTACGGAGTATATATAGTACGGATAATTTCTTTTACCGCTCTTATTTTTTCACACACTCACTCAACTTCTCCGTTTCAATTTCGTCGACAAAAAAAATCAACCTCAGCCACCCATCGACGCCACCCAAAACCACCGTTTGCCGCCGCCCTAACCACCGCCTTACTGCCGCGTAACGTACGTAAACCCTAACTCTATCTCAATTTATTCGCATTAATGTTTCTATTCTGATTAATTTGATACTCCACGATTCTCTAATTGATTTAGGAAATGTTAGGTTTTTTCTGTAGTATCTTCAATTAGGTTATGCTATTGTTGTTATTGAGCTCCCTTGTTACCCCGACACTCAAACTAGGGCATGAATCTATACTGAGTAGTTTGATACTGTGTGATTTCTGATTTAGGTGATGTTGGAATTATCTTCAGTTAGGTCTTGTTACTGTTGTTATGTAAGCTATGTTACTCCGACTCTTTCCGACACTCACACTTAGGACATTGGTATGATTCTCAGACACCTTATCGGTATCAAGCTAATACCGTAGTATTTACAGATTAGTTTGATAATGTGTCGATTTTGCTGGGACTTATCAAGTATGTAGAATTCACTCCTTCAATTTGGTCTTCTAATTCATCTAATTGTGGTTAGTGCCCCCACTCTTTTTCGCGCAGTAGTGAAATACCCTTTTGTGAATTAATCAATTACCAGTCAAATTATGCGAATTTTTTTGTAGAATTAACTAGGTCTGTGCACCCGTGAAATAACACCAATCCGATGTTTTATTTACTTGTTTACAGCTAGCCAGTATCTTATTCAATGGGGAGTGAAGCTGGTTTGAAATCATGGGTTTCGGACAAATTGATGTCCCTCCTTGGATACTCGCAGCCAACTGTTGTTCAATATGTCATCGGTCTATGTAAGTATTGGAGTATATGTTTCCAGATTATGTTTATTTGTTTTGTATTTGTATGCTTTGTGAGGTTAACAGGATGGATTTTTTTGGTGATGTTTGGCAGCGAAGCAAGCGTCATCACCAGTCGAAGTGGTCGGGAAGCTAGTGGAGTTGGGATTGTCGTCATCTGGCGAGACACGGGAATTTGCTGAGGAGGTGTATAATCGGGTTCCTCGAAAGAATGCTGGAGTCAATGTGAGTATTTCTTTGGTTATGTATTCGATGGAATATGATGTGTTATTGATGTTCAAATATGCTTGTGATTTTAATATACTGTTTGCTGATATGGAAGCATGGCATGTGAATCAACGTGATATGAAACTTTCTTAGCACCTTTCTTAAAATGAGGAGTAGATGATTGCTGCATTTAGATTGATCAAAGATCTAAAGAAAACAATTTTTTACGGGTCATGGTCTAATGATTCTTATTAGAGGCATTAGTCGTAACGTTAGGGGAATAATAATGTATGTCTACTATGAGAAGATGTTCACGTGCCATAGCAGTGGATAAATTTCATAGAGTAACTTTGTTTTTTCTTTTTCTAACTTTGAGGTATTAAATTCTGAAGGCAGTGTAAATTTAATTGGGTATAGAGTCGCATTGGCACTGTCTCATATTCTGATGGCTTGACACCTCTTAAGAGCTGCCATGCTGTTTCTGAGTCAGTTTTCTTAGAGCTATGTAACAGTTTAATTGACCTAATGCTACATGCAATTAGTATGAAGGTCGAGACAGTAGGTTGATCTTAATAATTGACCTGCAGGTTAAAAGTGGCACCTAGCGGCTCTTGAGTCTTTGTTAGATTTATGATTTGCTATTATAATTTGAAGTCTCAGTTATCTTGGGGTAGTGTGAAATCCGAATATGTTAAGACATATTTCTATTTGTCTGTGGAAGTGATTTAGCCGACCCCAAATCTTTTGGGACTAGGCTCTGATGTTGTTGCAGAAGTGACCATCCTTCTTGTGCTTTTTGACTAGCAGTTTTTTTTGTTTAAATAACTATGAATGAAATTCAAATAGAGAAGTGACTTAGTAATCATGAAAATCCCATATCATCAGCTTTATCAGAAACAAGAAAGAGAGGCAGCAATGTTGGCGAGGAAGCAGATGACCTACCAGCTTTTAGATGCTGATGATGTAGATGATGGAATACCGGCTGAGGAGAGTAAAATGTCTGTTGTTTCCGAGTCAAAGAAGACCGAATCTCAAAAAAAGCGATTCAGGAGGAAGAGAGATGATCAAGACGAGGATGAAGATGATGAGGCATAGTGTTCATTTTTTTACTGATTGATTCAGTTTTCTTTTTGATGGTAAGCTGCTAGATGATTGTTTCATGTAATGACCTGTCACTTTTGTGTTGACTTTACACCATGCTGCAGATTGTTCCTAGTAGAATAGAAGATAGACAGGTGAAGAGAAAAATTTCATCTTCCGATGATACTGATGCTGATTCCGAGGTAATAGGAATGGTGACATGTTTTCCCTCTATACAGTTTCGCTACTCTTATCGACTTTATGCAATATAATTTTTATTTTTAATCATTTTTTTCCTTGGATTTTGCTTTAATGTAATTTCTCTATTATCTTGCTCTCATTTTTCTTCTTTCCATGTCTTTTGTTTCCTTGTCCTTTATTTCTCTTTGTTGCACCTATTCAGTGACTGTTTTCCCCTCATTTGCACCCTTCTCCCTTAGTTTCATCTTCTATTGATCATCTTGCTTGACTGCAAATAGTTTTCGGAAGGAGGATCTAAGTGGTCTCTTTTGCTGGCTTTCAGTGAAGCTTCAGATGGTAATTTTGTTGTTTCTGGAGAATGCAGTGTCTCTCTGCTGTATACCTTCTCTTAATGAGGAAAATATGTCGGAAACTATTTTTGAGGTTGTTGCTGTAAAGGAGGATATTAGTATTCATCATGGGCGAAAGTTGAAACGAAGGTACAAACAAGTAGCCATGTGAAGTGAAATGTAATTGATCAATTCTGATAAACCATAAGTTAGTTATGGCCAGTTATGGGCAGGGGTTAATTAAAAATAAATAGTTATTTCGAAATGAGAAGGGGCTATCTGATCTTAGTTATGGTTCCATTAGTTTGATTTTACTTCTTAATTAACTTGATGGAAGAGTAAGAGTTACCACAGTCATTACCCAACGTTTATGATTAAATTATCCTCGGTTTCCTTTTTACAAAGGCTGTTTCGAGTTTTCGACTATAATGGAAGTTTGTCGGCTGTTAGTTATCAACTTAGTTTAGCTGGATGAAAGGTTACGAACTTGTTTTATTTAATTGTGGCAGATGATCTGCAGCAGCTTTTCTGTTAGAAAAATATTTGCATGACTGTCATGCTAGTAAATTATGTGGAGTTAGTTTTCCTTGCTTCTGAAAATTAGTTTCTGTATGCATGACTTGGGATGTATTTGCAATTGTTTATAACATGTTTATCACCAAGTGGAACCTTCTGGCTACCAACTCTAGCTGACTTTGTGGCCTAATTATGCAGTCAGACGAGGAACGATTACGTGACCAAAGAGAAAGAGAAGAATTAGAGAGAAATATGAAAGAAAAGGATGCAGCTCGTACAAAGAAGGTATAACTAACCTTTTGAAACACCTTTTTTTTCAGCCCAATACTGAATCAAACATCTTTGCCCCCTTTCACTTAAAATTTTGAAGTTCATTGTGCCTTGCTATGTTAGTGGTTAAATACATGATTTTCAAGTAATCTACTATAAATTTATCTAAAATTTGTGAACTGAACTTGTACTTTTGATATTTTGGTGATAAGATATTGACCTTTCTAATGGCATTATTTATCGCAAGTTTATACTGAACACCAGAAATCCTGTAGTTACTCCAGTAATTCATGCTCTTTCTTGAATTTTTAAATGTTTTCACTTTTCATAGGGTCTAATATGTTTGATGGAGGATTTCACGTTCTTGTAAAATAGTGACATTAATAACAGCCTGTTTGGTTCACTACATATGGCCATAGTTTGTTTATTTTTTGAAAGGCGTTTGGCATGTTGATATCAATATGCTAGCATGTTAGTCCTTGCACGGTGTTTGATCCTTTGTAAAACTCTCTTTATATTGCGCTTTATCTTGTCCTTGATTATGCTTATTGAAATGTTTTTTTTTGTAGCTGACTGAGCCAAAATTGTCAAAAAAGGAAATAGGTATGTCATAAGAGCACTCTGTGTTGCTTTCTTTTTGAAGGAGCGGAATGCATAAAACCTGCAGGACAATGTTCACTTTTAATGTTTATATTTGATTGCAGATGAGGCAATTCGTAGATCTAGCGCCCTGGAACAAGATGATACACGGGAACTAAGGTTTATTTCTTTGCCTGATATCTGCTTTAGAATATAGTGTGATTGTACTCATTTTAGGAATTTGTTTGGGCTTGTTCGTGAAAAATGCTGATTTCGTCTCATGTTAGAAGGCTCAACCTTTCTTATCTTTCTTGATTGAAAGTTTTTATTCCCTTAGTTCAGTTGAAACTTTTTATAGTATCCCTTCTCTTTTATTGTGTTGCTTATTCTTTGTCTAGCCTTAAACTAAAAGAAACACCTTATCGGGGATTTTTTTATTGACATCCACACTAGTGAATCTGTCAATATGTAAGATAGGGATGGTTATTTGAAATATGATCTCAACCTTAATGACGGAAGTAGGGCATATATCATTGTATCATTCCTCTTGTTGGCTGTATTCTGAATCAATGTTGGCTCATCTTCCATCTTCCTTTGTTTGCTTTACCCAAGTCAATTTCATGTAGGAAGTCGTTAAAAAACCAGGGTCAAAAGAATGAAGTATCAGTTACCATCATGTATAGCACTATTTGATTAGCAATTGACAATCAAAGTATATCTACGCACAGGGGTTAATTTGCAAGTTTCTGATCATTTCACTGATGAGTGGATCTTTTGGAATAAGATACACGGCTTATTTTATCTCGAATTAAGTTATATCCGTTGTCCTCATCATTCCATTTTTAATTTCAATCAAGTTTCACTTTTGGGACAGCAAATGCCACCTTGAAAGCTTTAAGTTGATGTGAACAAGCATTTCGTACCTCAAGTTTGAGCTAGATATGCTTTTGCATGCTTCCTACCAAGCAATATGTTAAACATTTAGTAGTGAAAGATGAATCTGGTATGCCACATTTATTTGTTTTGAGAACATCTGTTTGTCTTACTCACAAAAGGTTTTCCTGGCCTCACCCACAAAATGGTTAGCTAGATCTGCCTTTGCATGCTTGCTACCAAGTGATTTTTTATGTAATCGCCACCTTGGAAATTTCAAAATCAGAGATAAGTTATTTGTGCCCCAGCCCTTTGGGGTAGCGCAAGGCTGAACAGCATTTCAACCTCTTGTTTTGCTTGAATGTACTTCACTCTACACGGCAGTATAATAAAATTTCTGGAATCTGAATTTTGTACGGAGAACGCGCACCAGGAATATCTGGTAGAAGTATATTGCTGATTTGTCAAGCAAATAGTCATTTTGTAATAAGGACTCAATGAATTGTCTGCACCACTAGGCATCTCTCTTAGAAGTCTGGTGGATTTTGCAGGAATGATGCATGCAGAAAGATGGCATGTCTAGCCTTGATTCTGCATGATCTTTCTTATTGAAGTTCGATTCAGTTTTCTTTGTTTTTTTGACAAATCTATTTCTAATATGTTTGATTACTTGATAGATGATACTTATTGGAACAATGGTATGGAGCGGATGTTAATAGGCTACTAGTTGAGATATGGCTCATAATGTGGAGTTGCTGGGTTTGGGTTCAATAAAGATTGATCTGTTATCCTCAATCAGCATATTTTATAGAAATTTTATTTTTGGTTTATTTATTATTTCAGGAAATATTCAAGGCGCGAATACTTGAAAAAAAGGGAGGAAAAGAAAGTGGATGAACTCAGGTATGCACACAAGCGGACTTACTTTTGTTGTGCTCTACTACTCTACTGCATGGTTTTGTATTTGGTTCAGGTTAGCTTTGTTGCTCAATGCTGGTTCAATCTTATATTTCATTTGCTCTGTACAGAGACGAAGTTGAAGATGAGCAGTTTTTGTTTAAAGACGTTGAGTTGACAGAAGCAGAACGCCGTGAATACAGGTGAAGCATTTCACATGCCTATTTTTCTATGTACCAAGGCTCATCTCATTTGACTACTAGAAGTTGCCTTGTTGTGTCTCTTTGTGTCAGTGGTTATCTTGGATCTCCCTCTTTGTCGGCTTTTCTATTATAACTCCTGCTTTCTCTGTGTTTGTTATGTTCTCTAGCACTTACTCAAATCTGCACCAAACTATCTATATTCCAGAATTCCCTTCTAACACATATTTGCAGGCCAAGTGGACTTTGGTGTGGATTGGGGAGAGTAATTGAATTTTGACAAGTAGCTACATACTTTTGACTCTAATCTAGTTTCTGCTATCAACTATTGATGTCTGCCTCTTTGTTGCTGTTTGTTTTTTTGTGCTATTTGTTGGTTTTGATGACTAGTTTTATATTTGAGATTTTTCAAGATTTTGATGGAGATGTCTAGATGCTTTTTTGTGAAATTTTAGGTATGTATCTATTTTCTCTGAGCATCAATAGTTTTTTAAATGCTGTTATTGCTCTGATGTACTTAAATCTCTCTTGTTGTTTGGTTGTTGCTATCCTTATGGAACTTTTGAAATTATCTTTGTTTCTATTATGATCACAGGTACAAGAAGGAAATTTTGGATCTTATAAGCAAACGACAAGCAGAAGATGCCAGTGAGATAAGTGAGGTAATTCCTGATTCTCTTGGAAGTAAGCTGATACCATTTTATGTTTTATTGTTTTCCTCTCTTTCTTTGCTGTTGCATATGGTCGTGAGGTATGTGCGAGTAGTTCTTGTCCCAGTAGCTTGTATGAGTTCAAACTGTTGTTTTATGACATCTACTTCACAATTTCACTCTATGCTCTTTTTATTTTGCCGTTTTTAAGTCAGAAGTGCATTTGCTAAGTTTTTGGAAAACAAATATATTTGAGAATTTGAGTATACAACAATAGCACCAGAGTCTCAACCTTAATGAATTGGGCTTGCCAAAACTTTCTAATTGTCAGAACTTGTTTTGGTATGATTTTTCAATATTAAAAGGGAACTAGAAAGCTGTTGATGCTTAGTACTTCTAATGAGTTTGACACTTATAGATATAGGATGTGACATCACTGATTTTTGATGACAAGGGTTAAGATCAGTTGACAGTGTTCAACCCTCACCTGTTTATTTGGTACAGAGGTGACAGAATCCTTGAGAATTTTTTGACAGTGATCTATCTGTTTCTTATCTTGACCATGCTTACTTATTTTCCTTATCCAATCATATGTTCATGAATGATGAATTACATAAATTTCTCTCATGTTTGTTGAATTGCAGTATAAAATGCCCGACGCTTACGATGATCAAGGCCGTGTAAACCAAGACAAAAGATTTTCTGTGGCGACTCAGCGTTACAAGTTAGCTTTTGAAACTTATCATTTTTAGATGTCATTGCATATCCGGTTCACTATTTCACAAAAAGAATTGTAAAAACTTATGCTTAAACCCTAGGTCCTCATCTTCTCAAGTAATAGATTTCTTTTTTCAAATTTGTATATCAGAGATGGTGGTGAATCTGGAGGTAAGATGAATCCATTTGCCGAACAGGAGGCATGGGAGCAACATCAAATAGGTAAGATTACACGTCTTGAAGCGATACTTTGTTATTTATGTGGGTATATTAACATATAAGTTTATAACTTATACATACTACTATGTTTGGGATTGTATTTACTAAAGTTACTTTTGTCTGTTGTGGTTACTGGTGAGTGATTTGTTTTCCTGTACCGCTTTTATCATAGGTTTTGAAAATTTTGTTGTTGATAAACACAGTTTGGTGAGGTAAAAAAATATTAACTGAGGTCGATATGTTAGCATGAGACTTGTAGATGTATATTCGCTATCGAACTGACTAAGACCTCAATCAGCTTGTGAATTTGATTTGAGCCGTCCACAAATATTTGTATCATATCATATTTAGTTTGTATTAAATCGATTGAAGTCATGCCTAAATGTGATCTGATTCTGATTTATGTGATAGTTTGAATACAAGTCTATGTAAATGGTGCCCGGCCCCATTTATCAATGGAGGGCCTTAACGATCTCAAAGAGAGCTTTCTTCTTTGCTCATGTGTTCAGTAATATGCATATTTTAGCATCATTGATTGTTTTCATTTTTAATATGGCGACATATATCGGCGCTTGCTGCTCTTCTAATTGAAATTTGAAATTTCGCTTGCAGGAAAAGCAACCCTTAAATTTGGCTCTAAAGACAAAAAGCAGAGTGCAAATGACTATGAGTAAGACTTGATGTTTCCTGGGTTGCTTTTGGCTTTTAATGCGCATTGCTTTCAACTTACCATGTACTATTGGAATTATCTTCAGGTATGTCTTTGAAGATCAGATCGAGTTTGTCACACAATCTGTGATGGAAGGTGACAATGTATGTTGGGTTATTTATTACTCCTACTTCACTTCTAAACTGCCATTTGTACCTGTGGCTTTTTACTCTATTAAATCATTCACACCCCATTTGTTGTTCAGTTTGAGGGTAAGATTTCAAGCGAGTCACTGCAAGAATCACAAGCAAAGTCTGCTTTGGAGAAACTTCAGGTTTATCTTCTGTAACGGTGTTTACTTTACATCCTTGTATTTTTTTTATTTAAGTATTAGTTTTTGTAAGGCTCGAATAAATTTTTATTCACCGTATCTGCTTTCTGCAAACTAGACTTCAATGTCCAAATTAACACAGGACTGCTAAGTTTTTAGTAGAACAAGAAAATGAGAAATGAGTGGGTGCGTACTTGCGTGTGTTGATTATATTCTTGCGTGCCTGTGTTGATGATATTCTTGTTCGTACCATTAGGTTTAAGTATCAATCTGCAGTAGATTTAATTCACGAGAAAGGTGGTTACTTTAAAAGGTTTATTGGTTCTCTTTTAGGTGGCTTATAGTAGAAGTTTTGCACCGTACTGAAACCTTGAGGTGTTATCTGATTCTTAGCTGCCACTTCCTCTTGTATTCAGGAAGACAGGAAAACACTACCAATCTATCCTTATCGAGAGCAGTTACTGCAAGCTGTCGAGACGCATCAGGTTCTTCTGGTTCTGTTGCTGTTTAGCTGTTATTGCTATTATGGTGAAGGTATTGTACTTATGATTTTTATTTCTCTGTCTTAGATTCTTATTATTGTTGGGGAGACTGGTTCTGGGAAAACGACTCAGATACCACAGTATCTTCATGAAGCTGGATATACAAAAGTTGGCAAGGTATGATTCTGCGTCTTATGTACTCCAAAACACTTGCTATTTAACTCTGTCTGGTCTCGTACGAATTAAGTTGGTTGATCTTATATGGGCACTCCATTTTCCTCTGGGGCTATTTGTCTCTTCTTTTACGGCAAGTTTGTGAGAGGTGAACACAGAATGCACATAAAGACCTCCTTATTCATAGGCATATTGTTTTAATTTGGGATGTTGTGGATGTATAAATTTTTGGAGGAGCTCCTTTGTGTATTGATATGTTTAATTTGCTACGCAGCTAGTATGTTACATTTGGGCAGAAGACCATTGTTCCTTATTTTAGTTGTGGAGGGTTGCTCGTTTCCTGGTTGGTTAATATTTGGTCACAATGGATGAAAGCCGAATTGTTTATCATCCTATTTTTTAACATGTAGCGTGCTTGTACGTTTAGATCTTACCAGAGGTCCAGAACCCTCGTTCTCAGGAAGTTCTATAGAGAAATTGCACAGTGATATGTCATCCCAATTTTTCTAAAAGCTAATCACTGCCCTCATATCCATATATTCCTTTGGAAATTCTGCTGCAGTTTTGTAATCTGATTATCTTGTGGTTGTTGCATACTTGCAGATATTGGGTTTGTGATATTGTAAAGCGTATGGTTATGTAGTTATGTTATATTGCTTGCCATATAACAGCTTCAGTGACCATAATAGTCGTGAATTAGGATTATATTCGTGTCTTGACATTTATGTCTGAAATTGTGTTGCAGTAGTCTTCTGCTCCCATCTCCTTTCTGAGCGAGTGCTAACCCTGCTAGGCATATTATTAGGTTAAAAAAATCATCTTGGCCTGTTTTAATGTTCATTTTGCTGAATACGGCACTGGAATGTCTCATATTACCTCTTTTACGGTCATGGCATGTTTACTAGACGTGGTCCATTAGACGCGTTGAGATTTTAAAAAATATTCTGCATGTCTCATCTGGTGCAGATTGGTTGTACTCAACCTCGAAGAGTTGCTGCAATGAGTGTTTCTGCTCGTGTTTCGGAAGAAATGGGTGTGAAGCTGGGCCATGAGGTAAGCTTATTGATATTTTCTTGGATTCAAATTACTCTCTGATAAAGTAGGTTTTAACTTTTTGTCAACACTGTTGAGTTTACTGTATTTTAAAATCAAGTTAGGTTTTTGGTATCCACATTGTACATATCAGCTTAGTATCAACTTGATTCATGTTAGGACACAAGAAATTCAAAGCCAAGTGCAGTGTGAGATTATTTGTTTGTCTTAGTCAATTCAACTCACTTTGTTCATTTCAATTTAGCTCTACCCCATTAAATTAAGTTAAGTTACATTAAGCCCTTTTCATTTAAATTAAGTTCAGCTCCTTTTAAATTAAAATTCAACTTACTTTGTGTACTTTTGCTACATTTAGCTTTATGGTTAGTAATCATTGGCCTTACTGTTTCTGGTCGACTTCTTCTTACCTTTAAAATGCGAGTATATAGTTAATAGTTGATATGGGGTCTGCCATGTGGGTTAATGATATGTATACAACCAAAGTTATATTGTTTTTTCAGGTTGGGTACTCTATCCGATTTGAAGATTGCACATCTGATAAGACAATCCTCAAGTATATGACTGATGGTATGCTTTTGCGTGAATTCCTTGGCGAGCCAGATCTGGCTAGCTACAGGTAACTCACTCCTGCCAGTAACATTGTTTCTATTAAGTATTTTTGAGGTCATGAATTCATCTGATAAATCAAATATTTCAGTGTTATTATGGTTGATGAGGCTCACGAGAGGACGCTCTCAACGGACATATTATTTGGTTTGGTGAAGGTATGTGTGATCTTTCTAAAACTTTTTCATGTCTGATGATCTTGGCCTAGTGGTAGAAAACAAGGGCCTGTGAACTACAGCTCGCAGGCTCAGTCCCGCTCCTGTTGCCGTAGTTCCATTAGAGCTTAGTAGCTTCTTTAACATGAAATATAATTATTCAATGCCTTTCAATCTGACACTGCTGCTTGTGGGTGGTTGTCTTTTTAAGAATATCTTCACTGTTCCTATCTTCTTGCTTACTCTAGTGTTTACATGGATAGGACGTTGCTCGTTTCCGGCCAGACTTGAAGTTACTTATTTCAAGTGCTACACTTGATGCCGAGAAGTTCAGTGACTATTTTGATGTTGCCCCCATATTCAAGATTCCCGGTAGGCGTTATCCTGTAGACATAAATTACACAAAGGCACCGGAGGCTGATTATCTGGATGCTGCAATTGTTACCACGTTGCAGATACATGTTACACAGTCTCCCGGGGACATTTTAATTTTTCTGACTGGCCAAGAGGAGATAGAAACAGCTGAGGAAATATTGAAGCACAGGACTAGAGGACTTGGCACAAAGATTGCCGAGCTGATTATATGCCCCATCTATGCCAATCTACCAACCGATTTGCAGGCAAAGATATTTGAGCCTACCCCAGAAGGGGCACGTAAGGTTGTGTTAGCCACAAATATTGCGGAGACATCTCTAACAATTGACGGGATTAAGTATGTGATAGATCCAGGATTTGTCAAAATGAAGTCATATAACCCCCGAACAGGTATGGAGTCACTACTAGTGACCCCTATCTCTAAGGCATCAGCAAATCAACGTGCAGGTCGATCTGGACGAACTGGCCCTGGAAAGTGCTACAGGCTTTATACTGCGTACAATTATTATCATGATTTAGAAGACAATACAGTGCCTGAAATTCAGCGAACGAATTTGGCTAATGTTGTACTTTCCCTCAAGAGCCTTGGAATTCATGACCTACTGAATTTTGATTTCATGGACCCTCCACCGTCTGAAGCGCTATTAAAGGCCCTCGAGTTGTTGTATGCACTTGGAGCGTTAAATAAGCTTGGCGAGTTGACTAAAGTTGGGAGAAGAATGGCAGAGTTTCCTCTTGATCCCATGTTGTCAAAGATGATAGTTGCATCCGAGAAATACAAATGCTCTGATGAGATTATTACTATTGCTGCCATGATTTCTATTGGAAGTTCAATTTTCTACCGTCCTAAGGACAAACAGGTCCATGCAGACACGGCAAGGATGAGATTTCATGAGGGGAACGTTGGAGACCATATTGCACTTCTCAAGGTGTAGTGGCCATACATTGTTAATTTGTTATGCTTTGTTTTATTCTTTTTGTTTACTGATTTCTTATGTCCTGCTCCTACTTCTTTCCAATTTCTTAGGTATACAACGATTGGAAGTCGTGTGATTTTGGAAGCATGTGGTGCTATGAGAATTACGTTCAGGTATTTTTTTTCTTCTTTTGTTTTGATTTCTTCTGGTACTTGGATAGCTGTAATAGTGTTCCTCTTCTAGCTTCTAAACTCTTGGAAATACACACTTAGTTGACTGATGATATTTTTCTTTTTTTCTTTTTTGGATTTTTAGGTTCGGAGCATGAAGCGAGCAAGGGATATCAGAGATCAGCTAGAGGGGCTTTTGGAGAGGGTTGAAATTGAAATTACATCGAGCTTAAATGATTTAGAAGCAATTAAAAAGACTATCACTGCAGGTTCTTGCATAAACATCTTCCTTTTCTACTTTAATCTCGATAGTTAACCTGAAGAATGACTTTCATTTGTGACACCATTTTGCCTATAAATCAGGTTTCTTTCCTCACTCTGCGAGGCTACAAAAGAATGGATCTTACAGGACAGTCAAGCATCCTCAGACTGTATACCTTCATCCAAGCTCTGGTCTAGCTCAGGTAAGCAGTTTACTGGTTTGCAACTCAAAAAAAAAAAGAAGCTAGGATTAATTTATGTCACGAAGTGATGTTTTTTTTTAAAATAAATAAAATTGGTTGTTAATGTTCTTTTAAACGAGGGTTTGTTGTTGAACAGTTGGAACCGATGCCAAGATGGGTCGTGTACCATGAGCTAGTTTTGACGACGAAGGAGTACATGAGACAGGTACCTTCTCTACTGCGCAAGAAATCTTTTTTTTTTTGAAATCAAGAAGTTTTCTTTCTTATTGCTGTCACCCGTTCCTTAGTTCTCTAACTCCGATCAATTCCAGGTAACGGAGCTTAAACCTGAGTGGCTTGTTGAGATCGCTCCACATTACTATCAGATGAAAGATGTTGAAGATCGTATGTCAATCTCTCTACTCTTAACGATATTTCTGTTTATCCAGAATCCCAAACTGACGTGAATATTTGTTGTTCTCTTTTAGAAAATCTCCTATTAACCTCATTTCTTCTGTTTTGGCAGCATCAACAAAGAAAATGCCTCGCGGAAAGGGACACTCGGCTGCCACTTAACAAATTTGTCTATGGATGTGGAATGTCCGAATACACTATCCGATGGCGAAACACAAACACCCCATCTCATTCTTTAAGGCCGGCTCATATTTTTGCAAATCCTGACCACCCTTCCTCATCTTCGGAACCCTAATTGTCATTTTTTCTGTTCTTCGAGAGTCCTGCAAAATATTTCAAAATGTGGTGGATCTGATAACTGGGAGCCTATTCTCTGATTGTAGCATCTGTAATTAACAACTAGATGATGTATCTTAGCAATGTTAATTAGCTTGCTAGGTAGTACTACACCCTCCAGTTTTAAACGATAGCCTCATTTGGGTAATACATGTGAGCAGTATTATATTAAAATGGAGCAATCATATAAAACCGGAGTTTGTAGTTTGAAGTTTTGGTCAGTGTATAAAGTATAAAGTATAGACTATCGCTTTGTATTGGGTTCGGCATCATTTTTTTTTTACTGAGCCTCTTGGATTAACTTCTAATTATGTCGTGTTTAAATAGTTTTTCTTGCTCTTTTTTTTCACAATGTGTTTTGATCGCATGAAAATTGCAACTGAAATAGCGTGGCATTGCGACAGCAGGAATTGGATAGTTGGTCTCTGGTTATAAGACATGATGATATACTTATGAAAAGTTGGAAGTTGGAAGTTGGAATCTCGTCAGCATCATAACCAGAAATCCATATCGACAACTCAACAGGCAACATGGACGTGTCTGGAAGGCTGAAAGAGTGAAAGGTACTGTAATGTAACGTGTATCCTTAAAGTGTTGCTTTCCACAATTAATCAAACTATAACGATTCTCTTTCGATTGACCCACAAAGAAGATGCGTATTACACACTTACGTTGTAGGAATCAATCAATACTCTCCTTCGTGTTGCAGTAATCTAAACATGTTAGATTCTTGAGGAATCAAACATATTTTGTAAACCAGTAATTTTCTAAGATCGATATATATGTCTTAAACTTACAACGGATTAAATAGAATAGATGTATCAAAAGTTTATTGAGTAGGTCTCTTAAGAAACGGTCTTTCATTAACTTTACTGAGAGACTAAGAACGATTAACATAAAAGAGTATACGAATATAAAGAGGGTACGCGGGTACGCTTCTTATAAAAACAGGTACAAAACAAAGTTGTCATTTAAGGGTACGAATAGAACATAAAGTGGAACTACTGGAGAGTGGTCTCTCAATAAGTTATTGAGAGACCGTCTCTTCCAAGATTTTGTGAAGTTTAATATATAGAGAATAATTGTGTCCATCTACGATATGAGATGTGATTTTATTGTGTAATCAAATATGATCTTACATTTTTACTGTTTAATAGGATATATTCACGTTAAGAAAGACAAACTTGAATCATCAGTAGAAGGTCACAATCTTGATACTAGTTTTCATCATCTCCTTGTAGCTTCCACATGCAAGTTAGCTCAATTGGTGTTTTTTTTGGTACAATCAGTTGCTATGGAGTATATTTCATACATTTACAATTTACATTTCCTTAATCGTGAATATTAAGATGATCAGATTATACGTGTTTAATGTTTGTCAAAATTCTTTTATTTTTTTTATGCACGTGTTACATTAAAATTCGTAATTTTCTTTCATCAAAATTAACTTGATGAAAATATTTATTTGATTATACAAGAATTAGTGTTACATTAAAATTCTTTTATTTTCATTTTTTTAGAGATAATGTTACGAGTATTTTTTAACGATAATTTGCCACTAACTTTCTGTATTTTATTTTTTATTCCGTATTTAAATTTTTTCAAACAATAATAATAGTATTACTCCGTACTATACTAATTGATGGGGGTCAGCACCACTGGCTCGGTCGGTAGCCGGCGTCATTACGACTGATCGCTGCTCCACAAATTGGAGTCTACCGGCCCCCTCCAGCCGGAGAGATGTCTTCGGTCGGGCTTGGTGTCCGGCGACCATCTCCCTGCCTCGAGTCCTATAAATACACGGAAGACATCCACCTTGAAAGGGGGCAAGAAAAGACACACACATGATCTCTCTAAAAAGCTAAGTAATATCCTCCCGAAAACTAACCCACGCACCCTAATCCACACTACTGACTTAAGCGTCGGAGAGGCAACCTCGGAACCCCTCCGAGGTCCTTGTTTGTTCCCCGTGCAGGTCAGAGTTCAGGTCACGTAAGGAGAGGAGCGGAAGGTTGCCGGTCATGTCCGGCGGGAGGCCTTCGATTGTTTGAGACCCAAACAATTTGGCGCCGTCTGTGGGGACTCTTTTGAACAAAAAAGCTCCCTGCTCTAAGAAAGAAAAAATCGTCAAAACATCATAATGGCAGCTCGCGACACCGGGAACACCCCTATTGAGACGGAAGCCGAGCTCGAGATCTTGAGAACCTCACCACCGGAGAGCCAAGCCCGAGATAGGGACAGGGGCAAAGGCCACCTGGCCTCAACGTCCACCCCAACAACGGTGCCCCCGGCAACCGTTCCCCAAAGCACCTTCACCCCCGAGCAGCTGTCCGCTGCTCAACTTCTCCTCGCGGCCCTCTTGGGGGCGGCGACCCCGAAGGCCCCAAACGCACGACGGGCAAAAGAAACCCCCAGGCCTAGTGCCGGGATCTTCCAAAGAACCGACGTTTCCCCAAGAGAACTCTTCCCCGAACCGCCGGAGAAGATGACGCTGGAGGAAAGGAGACAACGATACTTGGAGAAGAGTAGGCGCCTGGATGATGAACATATCAGGCTACGCCGTCGCCAACGATCCATGGAACCCTCATCGTCCCACCGAAGGACGGACTCGGGCACGCCCGCACTAAGCGGCACCGGAAGAATGGACAGCGAGTCTTCCACAGGCAACCGACATCGCGAAAGAAGCCGAAGTCATACCCCAACCATACATAACCGGCTGGGTCCCGGCACCCGAAAGACCAGGAAAAGTCACAGCCCCCAAGGGACGGTTCATCACCGCCTGGGCCAGAGAGAAAGGGATGGAAGGCCCGCGAGAACCGTCCAAGACCGGTTGGGTCCCAGAGAACGCGGAAGAAAGTACGCCAGCCCCGAGAAACGAGGCTCGGTATTCACCCGACTGACGAGCAACGTCGCCCGGGAAAATTCCCCCGGGCGAGAAACGTTCGTGACATGCCAAACCGGCAGAGACCCACCTACCTCCCAAAGGGAAGAGGAGGGCGAATCTAAACTAGCCGCGCCAGGCACTAAAGCACCGAAGAAAGGACGGCCGACAGTGTCGCCATTTCACCCGGAGATTACGGAACACTCCATGCCCAGAGTAAAGGTGCCCAACATCCAGTTCGACGGAACCACCGACCCGGAGGACCACTTGGCGACATACGAGAGCTACATGGCCATGTACGAACTCGACGACGCGGTGTGGTGCCGGGTTTTCCCCACCACGCTCACCGGCTACGCCCAATCGTGGTTCCGAGGTTTGCCCCGAGAATCCATTCGGAGCTTCAGAGACCTTAGCACGGCCTTCATAGACCAGTACGCCGGAAGTCGGCGCAGGCAGATCGTAACGGTAGATCTGATGACCATGAGACAAGGGCCAAAGGAGACCATAAGAGAGTATGTTAGAAGATTCGACTTGGAGTGTCAACAAATACGGACAATCGATGCATCGACGGCAGCCTGCGCCTTGACCCATACGATGACAGAAGGACCCCTCAAGAGTCACCTACTCAGAGAAAGACCTACCTCGTTGGTCGAAGCCCGGCGAATCGCGGAAGGATACATGAACGAAGAAGACTACAAAGCGCGGCGTGAAGACCCCTCCCCACCAAGGGTCCGACGTCCACCCTTAGAAAGAACTCGGATCCCGACGGGTCAAAAGGAGCCCCAAAGAATGCCGAGCAGGAGCCGCGGAGAAAAGAGGTCGGAGGGAGGTCGCAGAGAAAGATTCGACCGTTACACCGCGCTGACCCGACTCCGGGCAGAAATCTACGAGATAGAGAAGGACAACAAAAAGTGGGGGGTCCCACAACCCATCAAACCCGGACCGCACGCAGATCCAAAGAAATACTGCGCTTTTCACAACCAGACCGGGCACACTACAGAAGAGTGTCGGAATCTGAAAGATGAAATCGAAGACCTTATACGTCGCGGCTCGTTGGCAGCATACGAGGCCAGGGGCCGCCGCGTCGCCGTCAACAACAACGCCGGCAATAATTACGGCAGAGGTACGGTTAACGGCAATCCCAGGGAAAGAGCCGATAAGGGAAAAGAACACAACGTCATAAATACAGTGGGAGAAAGGGGGCAGGAGGCAAGAGCCAGCAGGAGGCAGGTCAAAAGCCACTTAAGGGAGCTAACCCGTCATATACACTACACCAACGAATCTAGGGAAAAGGCCGTCCCGACTCTCAGCGTCACGGCAGAAGACTACGAGCGAGTAACTTACCCCCATAGCGACTCCCTGGTATTGGCCATCAAGATAGGCGACCACACAGTCAAAAGGTGCATGATAGACACGGGCGCCTACACTAACCTGCTGTACAAAGAAGCGTTCGAACAGATGGGTTACGACAAACGACACCTTAATCCAACGGCCGGCGCCCTGTACGGATTTTCTGGGACCGGAGTCGTTCCCATGGGAACTATCGACTTACCGGTCACCTTCGGGGAAAGAGACAAAGCAAAGACAACCACGGCCCAATTCGTGGTGGTAAACGCCAGGTCTGCCTACAATGCGTTAATAGGCCGGATAACCCTGGACGGAATACACGCCTTGGTGTCCATACGCGCCCTGACGCTGGCATACGTCACCGACAGAAACACGGAGGGAAAGCTGCACGGAGACCAGAGCTCTGCCAAAAGTTGTAACTCGGTAACCCTCAAACGATCTCAAGAAGAAATGAAGGGAAAGACAAAAACGGCCCCCGACACCGAGCAAGGACAACCGGCCCCCAAAACCCTCAAGATAAAAGGGACGAACGATCCCGACTCCGAGCGCATAGAGCCAGGCGGTGAGAGCATGATGATAGACCTAGAGCCGGGCCGGTCCGTCCTCATAGGAACCGGCCTAGATCCAAGCTACCAAGAACGCCTCGTCAGCCTCCTGAAAGCTAACACCGACGTGTTCGCATACTCAGCCGATGAAATGACGGGGGTAGACCCGGAGGTGACGGTACATAGGCTAAACGTCGACCCTACCTTCCGACCGGTGAAGCAGAAGAAGAGAAGCATGTCGGCGGAAAAGGACGACGCCATCCGATGTGAGGTCGACAAATTGATAAAAGCCGGCTTTATAGAGACATGCAACTACCCCGAGTGGCTGGCAAACGTGGTAATGGTGAAGAAGTCATCGGGCGCCTGGCGAATGTGTGTCGACTTCACTAACCTGAACAAAGCATGCCCAAAAGACTGCTACCCCCTTCAAAGGATCGACCAGCTAGTAGACGCCACCAGCGGACATACTATGCTAAGTTTTCTGGATGCCTTCTCCGGATATCATCAAGTCTTTCTGTGGGAACCAGACCGGGTCAAATGCGCATTCATTACCAGCGCCGGGATGTTCATGTATAAAATGATGCCCTTCGGACTAAAAAACGCGGGGGCCACCTACCAAAGATTGGTAGACAAGATCTTCAAAGGTCAGAGAGGCAGAAACATTGAGATATACGTGGACGACGCGATCGTAAAGAGCAAAACAGACGGCGAGCATCTGGGCGACCTGAGAGAAACGTTCCAGTCACTAAGGAAGTACAAGATGAAGCTGAACCCCCAGAAGTGTACGTTCGGGGTAAGATCCGGAAAATTCTTAGGCTTCTTAGTAAGCGTCAGAGGAATAGACGCCAACCCGGAAAAAATTCAAGCCATCCAAAACCTACCGGAACCAAGAACTATCAAAGATATACAGAGGCTCACGGGAAGAATGGCCGCCCTCGCCCGTTTTATCTCAAGGGCAGCAGATAAATCCACCCCTTTCTTCGGAGTCCTCAAAGGTAACAAGCACTTCCAATGGGGAGAGGAGCAGAAGACGGCGTTCGCTAACTTAAAGGAACACTTAAAAACCCTACCGACGCTGGCACGACCAGTCGAGGGCGAGAAGCTGTACGTCTACATAGCTGTCACCAATGTCACAGTCAGCGCCGTCATTCTCAGAGAAGAAGAGAAGGCCCAGCAGCCGGTGTATTTCATCAGTCATGCGCTTGGCCCTGCGGAGAAAAATTATCCCATGGTGGAGAAGGCGGCATTCGCCATAGTCGTGGCCGCCCGAAAGCTACGCCCTTACTTCGACGCACACCCGGTGACCGTCCTTACGAACATGCCTCTCGAAAAGGCGCTAGAAAAATTCGAAAAGTCGGGAAGAATGCTAAAGTGGGCCGTGGAACTAAGCGACCTAGGGATCACCTACCAGTCGAGGACGGCGATAAAAGCCCAAGCACTGGCGGACTTCATAGCCGAATGTTCCCACTCGGAAGATGACGACCCACCATCAGAGACTTGGGAGGCCTTCACTGATGGATCGTCCACCAGCAACGGCTCCGGAGCCGGTGTCGTCTTAACAAGCCCCGACGGCGAAGAATTCGAGCACGCACTAAGGTTCGCTTTTCAGGCATCGAACAATGAAGCCGATACGAGGCTGTCTTAGCCGGCATCCACTTGGCCCGAACAGCCGGAGCCCAACGAATCATACTATCGACTGACTCACAACTGGTAGTAAACCAGATCAACGGAGAGTACGAAGCCAGAGAGCCCTCGATGGCACTCTACCTAAAGAAAGTGAAAGAAGAGTTGTCCCAACTACAATCATACGAGGTCAAGCAAGTGCCCAGGTCACAAAATAACCGGGCAGACGCATTATCAAAACTCGCAAGCTCGAGCTTACAGGATATTAGGCGCTCGGTCTGGGTAGACGTCCGACAGGAAAAAAGCATCGCAGCGACCAAGGACGGCCAAGACAACATCCTCAACACGGAACGCGAAGGCGTCGACGATTGGCGGACACCCATCATCGAGTATATCCTAAACAAACAACTGCCGAGAAACCCCGCAGCAGCTAAACAAATGCCCACAACAGCCTCAAGATACATGATATTGGACGGACAGCTCTACAAAAGAGGAACCGCTGCTCCAATACTAAGATGCCTCAAACCGGAAGAGGCAGCAGAAGTACTGGACGACATCCACTCGGGGATGTGCGGGCACCATATAAGGGGCAGGAACTTGGCACACAAAGCAGTCAGAGCGGGCTACTACTGGCCAACCGCCATACATGACGCCCGAGAGCTGACTAAGAAATGTATAAATTGCCAAATCCACTCACCGGTGATCCGCGCGCCGGCCAGGGAGCTACAGCCCATCCTGAGCCCTATCCCCTTCGCTCAATGGGGGATGGATATACTAGGGCCCTTCCCTGCAGCAATCGGGAACCGGAAATTCGTAATAGTGGCAGTGGATTACTTCTCAAAATGGATAGAAGCAGAAGCCGTTCCTAGTATCACAGAACCGGCCGTGCGCAAAATGATATGGCAGAACGTTATAACCCGATTCGGCGTACCCAAGGTACTGGTTTTCGACCATGGCCGGCAATTCGATAACCCCCCACTGAGAGAATGGCTTGGGGGATTTGGGACTTCAGTGGCATACTCGGCCGTCTGCCACCCGCAGACCAACGGCCAAGCCGAGGCGGCCAACAAGCAAATCCTCAACGGTCTGAGAAAGATGCTGGAAGATCTCAAAGGGAGATGGGCCGATGAGTTGCCAAGTGTCCTTTGGTCCCTAAGAAAGACGCAGAAAGCGGCAACGGGGCACTCGCCGTTCGGCCTAGTATATGGGGCATAAGCCCTCCTCCCCATAGAAGCACGCATTCCCTCCGCCCGTAGCAAATATTACGAGGGAGACAGGAATGAGGCGGCCATGGAGGAAGCCCTAGACCTGGTAGAGGAGACCAGGGAGGAGGCACGCGTAAACTTGGTGGCATATCAACAGCGCATGAGAAAGGCCTATAACCAGAGGGTAAACCACCGAATGTTCCAGGTGGGTGACCTAGTCCTGAGGAAATCCGCGGCAGTCGGCAAGGCAAACGAACACGGAAAACTTAGCGCCAACTGGGAAGGGCCATATGAGGTCACCAAGGTCCTAGGGCCAAGTACATACAAGCTGAAAGACAGAGAAGGACGGGACTTACCGTCACACTGGAACGCCGACACCATCAGGAAGTACTACGTTTGAACTAGCAGGCGGAACATTGTACTGAACATCGGCAGGGTACCATCGGACCTGTCGACGACCCTGCCACCAGATACTTGTAAAAATCTTTAATAAGGAAGGCTCTGTTTACTAAATCTACTTGCTCCCCGTTCACTATGTTCTCGACCAGCAAGCAGGGGGCAATAAGGGGGGGAGCCCCTATTCGCCCATCATCAAGAATGGACCCCCCACCAAAAGTTGGGAACCGACTGTGGCCTGACCACAGCCGGCCTACCGACCACATAAGTTGGGAACCGACTGTGGCCTGACCACAGCCGGCCTACCAACCACATAAGTTGAGAACCGACTGTGGCCTGACCACAGCCGGCCTACCGACCACATAAGTTGGGAACCGACTGTGGCCTGACCACAGCCGGCCTACCGACCACATAAGTTGGGAACCGACTGTGGCCTGACCACAGCCGGCCTACCGACCAAATAAGTTGGGAACCGACTGTGGCCTGACCACAGCCGGCCTACCGACCACATAAGTTAGGAACCGACTGTGGCCTGACCACAGCCGGCCTACCGACCACATAAGTTGGGAACCGACTGTGGCCTGACCACAGCCGGCCTACCGACCACATAAGTTGGGAACCGACTGTGGCATGACCACAGCCGGCCTACCGACCACATAAGTTGGGAACCGACTGTGGCCTGACCACAGCCGGCCTACCGACCACATAAGTTGGGAACCGACTGTGGCCTGACCACAGCCGGCCTACCGACCAAATAAGTTGGGAACCGACTGTGGCCTAACCACAGCCGGCTTACCGACCACATCTCCCCCACCCAAAGTATGGGGGCATAAGTCGGGAACCGACTGTGGCCTGACCACAGCCGGCCTACCGACCAAACCTCCTCCCACCAAAGAATGGGGGCATAAGTTGGGAACCAACTATGGCTTGACCACAGCCGGCCTACTGACCAGATTCCCCACACCCAAAGTGTGGGGGCGTAAGTCGGGAACTGACCGTGGCCTGACCACAGCCAGACTAACAACCAAATAAGTCGGCGTAAGGGTAAACAGGCAGATTAGCGACCAAAAGACGAAACAGAAAACATAAAATACAAAACACAAATGAGTAATCCGGAAAACAAAGGCGTCAGAAGCGCCAGGCGTTTGTTACAATTAAGGAGTCAAAATAAGGCTACGATTGTGTAAAAATCGGCAGCCGTCCCCAAAGGATCAAGCGCCACCTACAAACAACAAAAAGGAGAAACAAGGAAGCATGGAGGGCAAGCCTATGCCTGAACCTCAAAGGGGTAGGTGCGAGGAGATCCACAAAAAGCCTCAAGAGGGGGCAGAGGAGTTGGCAGTATCTGCCGGCTCATCTGCCCCCCCCCCCTCTTCCTCTCCCTCCCTGAGGGTACATGAGGCACAGGAGGACGATGGCCCGAGTTCCTATTTAGAAGAGGTAGGAGGCTCCGCCGCCGGCGCCCCACCCTCACGTTCTTCCTCCTCCGCTTGAAGATGCTCATATATCGGATTGTACCGATCAAAGTCGAAACCCGGGTCGTACTCAAGAAGGGCCTTGGACGTCAAGTCAACCACGACCCTCATTCCCTCGACAAAAGCCGCGTCCCCTTCCTTCGCCAAGTTGGCAATCTCCTCAGACTTCTTCTCCAGCTCCTGCTCAGCGGTTGCCAGCTTCGACTCACAGGAGGAATGAACCCCCCGAAGAGTTTCCAATTCCTCGCGGCCGATCACCTCCTTTTCCTCAGCCTCCAACCTCAGCCGCTTCTCGGACTCCAGCTTCGTCTCAACCGCCGACCTTAGCTGCTTCTCCGACTCCAGCTCCGCCTCGGCCGCCGACCTTAGCTGCCTCTCTGATTCCAGCCTCGACTCCGCCTCCTGCAGACGGAACATCAACTTCGCGCCCTCCTCCGCCGCCTTCTTAATCTTGATGCTGGCCTGAACAACCTTAGATAAATCCTCCCCCAAGCCACGATAAACGGTATCCAACTGGGCGAGGGTCTGAATCCGGTCAACAGGTGAAACGTCCCCCTCCAACATCCTATAGAAGGAAAGATCAGACAAGGAGGGGAGAGGCGCATCCACGGCGGCAGCAACGTCGCTCATAGTTTCCCGGTCTTGGGAGGCTTCCAGGCCAACGGCTGCCTCTCTGAATCCGGAGGGTGGTTCAGCAGCCACCCCCTGTTCGGGAAAAGCCGCAATAGTGACTGCCGACGAACCCGTAGTCCTTGGGGAAGGAACGACCTCGGAATCCCCAACATCAACCCGCACGCCGGCGACACTCATAGCCCCCTCAGGGTCAGCAGAAGAAGGGCCCAAGGCCTGCCTTTTAGGAGGAGGAGCCCCACCAAACGCCGGCGCCGCTCTCCTTAGTCTGGAAAGCCTAGACTTCTGGTAGGTCATGATGGTTAGCCGGTCCGATGAGGGAGGCGGCGGCGTGGTAACAAGAGGACGGAGGGAAGGATCCAACCCTAGTAAATCGATCTCCTCAAGCGACCAAGTAGCCGCCGACCTGCTATCTACACAATTAGGCAGAAAAATGGGCAAAGGGTTGAGGGCCTGAGGACTATCAAGAAAGGTAGACAAAACAAGTGAATAAGTAGGTCGCCAGATACCTGGGCCGGTGACAGGAACGCTCATGCCCACCCGTTCCAGAAAATCATTCCTTGTAATCAGATCATAGTGAGGCAGCCATATTGAAGGAACGGCCACCCTCTCCTTGCCAAACCACTTCATAACGGCGGGGAAGGCGCCGACAACAACCCTGTCCGACTGCCCCAAACCAGACTCCCTCAAATCCAAGCAACCCCCCATCTCCCTATCACTCTCCAGATTGATGCGAACGTCCGATTGAAAGAATCGGGGGACGGCCCAGGGTTTATCCGAACGCACATACAAAAAGGCACCTTTCCACTTGTGACAGTTCGAAAGGATGGGATAAGAAGTGACATACTTGCCTCGCCGGCCAAGAGCCCAATAGGAGGACGACGACGCCTTAAGACGCACCATAAACCTGAACGCCTCCACCGAAGGCCTCCACCTTCTAAACCGGCACACCCAGCAAAATGAAATGATGGCACGGAAGGATTGGGGAGTCAGCTGACCCAACGCCAGCCTCATACGGCAAAACACCGCCTCCACAAAGGGATCAAGGGGAAAACGGAGGCCAAACTTCAAGGATTCCACGGACACCCCCACACATCCCTCGGGAGGAGAGCAAATGGACTGACCCGGGTCCGGTAACAAGTATTCATAACCCTCCCCAAGAGGATAAAGCTCTTTGGCAGCCTCAAGGCCACCAACATCAAGAACCTTTCGCCGCCAACCCTCGTCGATCAAAGTATTGGCATGAAGGAGAGGGCGACGGTCGCCATCAACACCCTCCTTCTCTGGCTCCACGGGCCCAGAGACGGAGGCCGAGCGACGAGGAGAACACACCCCTGCCTCAGAAGACTCCCCCAAACTAGGCCCCCCCTTTCGAAGACGGCGACGCAGGACCATAGAGCTACCAACAACATCCCCCCCAAATCGCCGGACGACGACAAACCTCCGCCACCCCTCGCAAAAGTCAACGTTCCACCGGCATAAATGCGCAAAGCCCGAAGAGGCTCCGCATAAACAGGCCCCACCTCTTCTACAGATTTCCCAGACGAAACATCGTCGACCCCTTCGACAGATCCACTGCGCTGGGCCCCGTCGCGCTCCGACACCCCCTCGTCGTCCTCTACCCCGAAACGAACTTGCCGGGAACGGGTGGACATGACGCGAGAGCAAAGGAATAAAACAAAAGACAAGAGACAGAAGACTAACCTAGAAGGGCCGGCAAAAATAGAGCTCCCACAGCAGGAGACAGCGACTAGGTCAGAAACGATTGAAAAGTGAATAATTGGCTTTGCACTTAGTGAGAGTAAAATTGCAAATGAGGGGCAAATGAGAAGGAGCCCCTATTTATATAAAGGAAGCCTCCTAGGGCCACCCACCAACTGACAGAGACCAAGTGGCATTCAATGCAACACGAAAATTGCAGAATACGAAGAGACAAAACAAGGAAAAAGGGGTAGGCAAGTGGGGAAGCGCGACTTGGGGCACAAAACACGAAGATTCATATTCAGCAAACAAAGTCAACATACATCCGGGTAATACAACATTAGAAAAAGGGGGGGCCGGCAAACCCCGAAACTACACAAACCGACCAAAAGAAAAAGACTACCTAAAAACATAGCCACACCGCCAAGCGTACCGCCTTTCCATCTACTAACCTCGACCGGCAAAATGAGGTACCCTCCGGACCCATACCGCCTGGCAGAACCTCACTCCATATCCTCCCCCTCGGTGTCCTCTTCAGGAAGGGAGGAGGCCGAGGTAGAGGGGGAAGAGGAGGAGGCAGGAGAAGGAGGAGGGGCGCGAACCCCAGGAGGGATGTCGAAACCCTCAGCCATCTCGTCCGACGAGTCATTAGGACAAAATGGGCCGCCCATCCATGACGGCCCAGACGAACGGCTGCTCGAAGAAGAGGAACCAGAGGAGTCAGCTGAGGAGGGACAATCCGGATCAACATCCGGCTCAGAGACGCCAAAGTGCACCCTCGCACGCCGGCGACGATGACCACTACCACCGCTGGGAGAGCGCCTGGAGGTCCCTGCAATAGGAGGAGGGGCAGCTTCGATAGGCACCGGCGGGCGGTACGGAGGCCCTCGAGAAATCCAACGACCATACTTATTGTTCGAAGTCTCGGGAGAGGGGGAGTGTTTCCTGCGCCGGACAGGACTGCTCGGGTGCACCACGGCGGAGGACGGAGAATTGCTGCCAGAAGAGGACGACATGAGTAAGTAGGAATGGATTACTTGAAGAGGGATGAAACAATGATGCCAAAAATGGCAAAAAAGGAAGACCTTATATAGGAGGAACAAAGCCATGCATGCACCATTAAATGCATACAACCACCCAAGCAACCTAGGAAAACCAAAAGCCATCATTACCTCTACACAACCTAGGCTAGTAGGAAGGATGGACGGATTGCACGCAAAACGAGACCGACCCTGCGGCACCTCGCCCAGGGACTATTCACTGAGAAGCGGCCCACGGTGACCCCGGGCAGACATCCAGCGAGGGGCAATTGATGGGGGTCAGCACCACTGGCTCGGTCGGTAGCCGGCGTCATTACGACTGATCGCTGCTCCACAAATTGGAGTCTACCGGCCCCCTCCAGCCGGAGAGATGTCTTCGGTCGGGCTTGGTGTCCGGCGGCCATCTCCCTGCCTCGAGTCCTATAAATACACGGAAGACATCCACCTTGAAAGGGGGCAAGAAAAGACACACACATGATCTCTCTAAAAAGCTAAGTAATATCCTCCCGAAAACTAACCCACGCACCCTAATCCACACTACTGACTTAAGCGTCGGAGAGGCAACCTCGGAACCCCTCCGAGGTCCTTGTTTGTTCCCCGTGCAGGTCAGAGTTCAGGTCACGTAAGGAGAGGAGCGGAAGGTTGCCGGTCATGTCCGGCGGGAGGCCTTCGATTGTTTGAGACCCAAACACTAATACTAATAATTTAGAATGAGAATATAAATTTTAATTTTAATTACTCGTAAAATACGGAGTTTAAGCGCATCTTTTCAATTTTCATTTTTTAATTTGTGTATTTACACCTGAATCTTTCTCTGACAGCCCCCCCTCTTTCTTCATCTAAAAATCGCACGACAAATTGCAGCAAAAACCCTAGAAATTTCAATCACAATTTGAGTAAATATAAAGTTTTAGATCCTGTCAAAAACATCATATTACTCCTACTCCTCGGTAATTCCTTAATTTCTTTTTTTCCCCATTAAATTTAATTCTGTATTGTCTTCTCTTTTTTTAATTATTTTTTTTTTTATTTTTTTTGCGTTCATTTGATGGAGTTGTAATTTTATGTAAATCCCCAATTCCCTGTTACTGGGTAGTTCTTATATACTCATTGAAACATTAAAGTTTGTATCTTTCTTACACAATTTTCTGGGTTTTTCTTTCTGAAAAAATCCCCTTTTGTTGTTTTGAGGGTTTGAGCTAACTTATGTTGCTATGTTGTGGTTTATTCAATCAGCTGTTAGTTCTGCTCATATACTAAAATAGTTTGGTTTGGTTTGCATTGCCTTGAATTAGTTTTTTGGTAATTGATTACACATTCCTTGATTCGAATTAAGTTTTAGAGAAGTGAAAATATCGTGTTCGTGTTTCATTTGATTTTTCGTTGATGAAGTAAATAAAGGGGCTATTTTTTTTTTTTGGTAGTAATGAAATGATGGGTAAGTTTCTTTTAGGTCTAACAGCTGTTTATTTGTGTTTCTTGCAGTATTTTCGGAGTAATCGTGTTCTGGTTGTTATTTCGCTGTGTTGACGTAGTAGCTTGAGAGGAATCACTGCCTGTTTATGACTAGAATTTGTTGATAGGTAATTTTGGGATACTCGGAAAGATTATACGGAGTAAGTAACATAGAAAGATCTGTTGAGGGAGATGTTCTGGAGTAACGATGTTGATATCAGCATTAATCCATTGCGGGATTGATGTCGGTTGATTTGGTGATAGATCTTCATATCATGTTGGCTTTGTCGGTATGACGTGTTTGTTTGAGAGATGTAGTGTCGAATTACTTAAAGTGAAGATCTAGACCATTTATTCTAAGTGGGGCGGATATTTATCTCGGTATCTAATTATCTATAGGTCCTCTAAATTCACTCCTTTGGTTTATGTCGGTAAAAGTTACTATTTGAGGGATGGACGATCTTCCTGATTTATTTGCTGGAAAAAATCTTGCTGTGATAGCCGAGTCACGGTTTTTTGTCCTCTCTTGCGTTGTTGCTGGACTAGTTGGGATCTTAACTATACTATTTACTGCTTTTCAATGGAGAAGAAACATCAATTTGACATGGATGAAAGCCATAGCCAGGTCCAAAAAAAATCCCAAGGCGAGAAACAAAGCTCCCGAAACTTCCCATACTTGGACTTTGGAGCCTGTAGCTCGTGCAAAACATTTGAATTGTTGTGTATGCTTGAAATCCTTGTCCCCTTCGCAATCTCTTGGACCAATGGTGGCTTCGGACAATTTTTTCAATCGCTGCCACATTTGTGGAGCGGCTTCTCATCTGGGTTGTTCCCCTAATGCACACAAAGATTGCAAGTGTGTTTCAATGACGGGGTATGAGAACGTTGTGCACCAGTGGGCTGTTCGGTGGGTAGATATCACAGATCAAACAGACGACACTTCGTTTTGTACCTACTGTGAAGAGCCTTGTAGCGCGTCTTTCATGAGTGGATCTCCTATATGGTGTTGCCTATGGTGCCAAAGGCTTGTGCATGTTGATTGTCATACCAGCATCTCTAATGAAACTGGTGATGTATGTGATCTTGGCGCTTTGAGAAGGTTGATTTTATCTCCACGTTTTGTCAAAGATATGAGCCCGACTGCTGGTGGAATATTGAGCACAATTACTCAAGGGGCTAATGAAATTGCTTCCACCGTTCGTGGGCATATAAGAAGTCAAAGCAAGAAACATAGACTCAGCAATGGGTCCTCGGCCGACACGAGTAATGCTAATGCTAACACCGTTAGTGACACATCGACTGATGCGACTGTTGGTACAAGTCTAACAATCGATGACTCTCAGAATAATACGGATGAGAAGGTTAATGGTAGTATCAGCGTAGGAGAACCGTGTTGTAATGGTGATTTGGATAAGCTTATAGACTCAAAATCAGGTATTACTAGAAGCTCTTCTATTAATCAGAAAGAAGACTCTCAAATTGTTCGTAGACAGAAATATGCGATCCTTGATCTTCCACCTGATGCGCGACCTCTCCTGGTGTTTGTTAATAAGAAGAGTGGAGCTCAGAGAGGGGACTCACTTCTGCTGCGGCTAAACATGCTGTTAAATCCTGTTCAGGTTACACTTATCCTTACATTTGTCTATACTGTAAAGTCTTGTACTTTTTGCTGTAAATTCTGTAGAGTTCTTTCGACATTTGCCCAACTGATTATTGCTTAGAATAAGTTCGAGGAGGCAATTGTTTTGATTCTCATATTAGGTTGATGGAGTTTTTTTTGTTTTGTTTGATTGATTATGTCATCCTTATTTGAAGCAGCATAGATATTACTACCCCCATCCCAATTTTATTGTCCGATTGACTGAAACATAGATTTAAGAGACGGTAGGAAATACCATTAATACCCTTTGACTAATACCTTTAAACATGAAGTGAAGGGTATAATGTGAGTATGAAACTTATTTAACTTGGGTAAATTGCCGAGTTCACAATTAATTTGGGACGTACAAATATGGAAAAATGGTACAATAAAATTGGTGTGAAGGCCGTAATTATTCCTCATCAAAAAAGGAAGTGTTTGTGGTTTAAATTATACCAGGCTATCCCTTGCGTCTATTTCAGTATTGTTTCCTTCCAAGTATTGTTTTTGCCATGCTGTCTCTATGTTATCGGATGATCTAAAATCTTTCTCTATACAGGTTTTCGAGTTGGGGCCAAATCAAGGGCCTGAGGTGGGCTTGTATATGTTCAGAAAGGTCCCACATTTCAAAATTCTCGTATGTGGAGGAGATGGTACTGTGGGTTGGGTTCTGAATGCTGTAGATAAGCAAAATTTTGTGTCTCCTCCCCCAGTTGCCATTCTCCCGGCAGGTACAGGGAATGATCTTGCGAGAGTTCTTTCTTGGGGTGGCGGGTTGGGTTCGATAGAGAGGCAAGGAGGTCTTTTCACAGTACTCCAAGACATTGAGCATGCCGCTGTGACCATTCTTGACCGTTGGAAAATAGCAGTATTAAATAAGCAGGGAAAACAACTTACTTCACCCAAATATATGAACAACTATCTAGGTGAGTGTAGCTGATTTGCTCAATGTTTCCTTTATAACTCCCTTTTTTACTGTATTTGTCAAGATTTTCTTGCCTCTCTTCGTTCCGTCACACTGCTTTATTTCATTAAAATAATGATGGAACCATAGTTTTAATTTTTAAGTTTAATTTTATATCGTGTTTTCTATAGAAGTTGTTTATTGGTTCTCAAAACACTTGAGTTGGGCACTTGGGCGTGGTGTTCTCTCCGCTGTTTGATATTATTACCATTGTAGCCTTTTAAATTAGTTGTGGCTGTTATGCGTTGCTTATTTATTGTTGGTAAACCATCTAATTATATTTGGATGCTACATGACTGTTCTTGAACTTGTATTATTCTCCCGTAATTCAAATTATTGGTAACGACCTTTAATTTGTTGTTTCACAGGGGTTGGTTGCGACGCGAAAGTTGCTCTAGATATACATAATATGAGGGAAGAGAATCCTGAGAAGTTTTACAGCCAGGTATCGCAGTTTAAAATTATTATCACTCTCGGGTTTGCATATCCTTAATTAACTTGGATGCCTAATAAATTTGGTCTGAAAAAAATGTGAAGATGATGATTGTTTTGAAATATTAGAGTGAGGTAATGAAAGATGGATTTTCTTAAGCTGTTCATGAAATATTTACTGATCACCATTCGAGACTTCATTAGGAGCTTTATGTGAAAGTATAGAGTACCTCCTTCATCACTAGAAATTTTCATGGAAACCAACAAATAGATAATGGAGAAAGGTTGTGTTTAAAAAGTAAAGACATTTTGTTCAAAGCAAGGGCGTCGTAGAGTTGGCACCCATGTGCAAAAGACACGACGGGGATGGCAATCATATACAAAAAGACACCCTGAAGGCCCTGAACGTGACTCTCATATACTCTCTCCCTTTTGTTTTAGAGTGTCGTTTAGGATGTTACTCAAGAATTATGATCCAGTATGTTAGATACCTCTTGAAAATTGAGAAATGTTACGCCTATAATTTTACTTTGCTTTATGAAATAATGCATGAGAATGTGTAACTGGAGAGAGAAGATGATAGGAAATGTTAAGGACAAATAAAATGAAAAAAAAACTTTTCTAAAACGTATGTGTCTTCTACTCTTCTATTAATGTTTTTTTTTTCTATCTAAAAGAACGAGGGCCGGAATTATTGTTTGATTGACGGTGTTGAATTTTTGTTATCCTGCAGTTCATGAACAAGGTGCTTTATGCTAAAGAAGGAGCCAAAATCATCATGGACAGAACATTTGCAGATTTTCCATGGCAAGTTCGTGTAGAGGTTGATGGCGTTGAGGTCGAAGTTCCTGAGGTAAGGACCACCAGAATCCCATTTCCCTGAGAGGCTCAACTCTATGACTATCTAATTTTGTGCCTGTGTACTGATAGTAGGGTTATCATGTGCCGTATTCTTACCTCAGCCATCGTAATAACATTGTAAAAAGAACCATGATCTTATGGCATAATGAGGATGTATTATTGTAGGATGCAGAGGGTGTTCTGGTTGCCAACATTGGAAGCTACATGGGAGGTGTCGACTTGTGGCATAACGAGGATGAAAATTTTGTTATTTTTGATCCGCAATCAATGCATGATAAAGTATTAGAAGTTGTGAGTGTATCAGGGACTTGGCATCTCGGAACGCTTCAGGTAGACTTATTGTGAGACCGTCTCGTTGGAGAATTAGTGAACCTTTGTATGCCTGAATTCTGTGTAGTTAGTTAATCAGCTGATGTCTGTAACTTTGTATCTTCATTGTGTGTAGGTCGGTCTTTCACGAGCACAAAGACTTGCACAAGGGCAGACAATCAAGATACAGTTACTCGCCCCACTGCCTGTCCAGATAGATGGAGAGCCGTGGCTTCAGCAACCCTGCACACTCCACATATCTCATCACGGCCAGGTGCTCCACCTCTTACCCCCAAACTAAAATTATACATGCATCACGACATGATCAGGCCCTTGGTTAATTTTGCCCAAAAATTAAGAAAAATCTTACTCTACAAGACACGGACTAAGATTATTTTATATCATGCGATTCAGTAAAATGTTTTGAAATTTGTCAGGCGTTCATGTTGAAGAGAGCGTCAGAGGAACCACTTGGGCATGCAGCTTCGATACTCACAGATGTTCTTGAAAATGCTGAGTCTAATCACGTGATCAACGCTTCTCAGAAACGAGCTCTTCTACAAGAAATGGCATTAAGATTGGCATGAATCATGAATCATGAATGATATGTTTACTGCAGTAAATGATGTTAAAACAGTTTTGGATGTGTATAGCTTTTGCCTGTTCCTATTCACTATTTTGTTCATAGTTTTTGGTAATGTGAGTTGATTTTGTTTAGGTTAAAGACTTTGATTTGGTTGTGTAGCATCTTCTCACATGTTAATGATGAGGTAAAAAAAAATCTTGGTAAATTTAAAGACTAGAATTATTTTGAGAAAGTTCTTTTCATGATAATTCTAAATATTTAATTTTTGAGAAATTAGTCGGAGATCTAACATGGAAAATAGAAATTAATAACGTTATTGAGAGACCGTTTTTTAATTTTTTTTTGCGTTAATCTTTTGCAATTTGATTGATTATAATTGATTTCAAAAGTTTATAAGTTTGATTTCAAATAGTGAATGTATCGTTGACACAATGCAGATCTCATCTCATTTTTGTGTCCCATCTGTGTGCCACACCATACACGGGATGACACATTGTTGTAAAAGGATGGGTGTCAGTCTGTCAGATAGCATCTCAGGAACACACTAATTAAAAATTTGAACGATATATCAAAGTTCACGGACAAACACACTTAAAAAGCGTCACATATAAGAATTTGCATTCGAAAACATTGTATTTGTTGTAATCCAAAAACATAAAACGCCAAAATTTCTCAAAATCCAAAAACAGATTATTATTTCAACAACAGTAATCTTCACGTTTTTTACGTCAACAATCACGCTAATCTCCCTTTGTTTTTTTTCCTGAACTTGATGATTTTCATGATTCTATGATTATGATGGTATCTTAACAAATTAATATAACCCTCACTTTGTCATAATCATAGTTTAAGGATAAACATTGCTTTAATTAATCACACTCCATCTACTCTGTAGTAATTATTGTGTGATACGATCGATATTACACCGTGAAATGCTCTCTTTGTATAGAAATTAAGATCACCAATTATTTTATCAATAGCAACAGAATTCGACCGTTTCATGCGTGTGACTGAGACCGTCTTATCGTATTCATTTAATTTGATTTTCTTGGACCATCGAAGCGTGCATTTAAAGTTAGTTGGAACATATTTTCCACGTTAATTCTCAATCTTGATCAGCAGATTAAAATAAACATCTTCGATAATTAATTTGATTTTATGCTAAACTGTTTTACACGTGGACCATTAGTGAAGAGGGGAGACTTAAGAACACGGATTAATTAATGCTAATACTTAAACATTAAATTCTTGTTTGTAACAGAAATAGTCATTATAAACATTAAACAGGTCAAGTATTGCCGAAAAGATAAAAATAAAACATTTTGAAGCTAGCAAAATATTGTCTTATTTATCTATACAAATGGTATACCGTACTATTTGATTTAATTTGTTTTAATGTTTAGATGAATAGTCCATTGAAATTTGACTTGCTACCGAAAATTCAAGTGAATTTCAACCAAACAATTGAAGTTTTTTCAACCGTGTTCTTCTAGTCGCTACTTCTTCTTATTGTCATATATATACTCCGTATATATAGTAGTACTACGAAGTACACTACTTGTTACGATTAGACAGTAAACCAATCGAAACACCAACTTTTTCCAGTAAAATAAACCAATCAAGACAACTACAATACTAATTTAATTGATAAACGAGTACTCCATAATGTTTTAATACAAAGAAACTGTTTCACGATTTTTAATTAGAAAAGACGCAATGATACATAAATAGCATGAAAATGGTACACACTAGACGTCTAGATCCTCTTAAAAGTGATAATTGTTCACTTGTTTGTTACTGAAAGGTGCATCATCAAACGTGATAAATGTCCTAAACCACTTTATTCATCATCATAACTTACATAACTAACTAACCCCATGTTATATATATTTACCCTAACATGGTAAATAATCATTGTTTTTAAGGGGGTAGATCTTGTTTTTAGGTTGGTAAAAACTTAAAAACATTTCTTAGTATTTAAGTTGGTCTTTGGCTCATTGTTCTTCACCAAAATAAACAATTAAACCATTCTTTCTTAAGGTTAGATCATGCATGCTATCATGCATTCTGGTTTAATAACATCAAGTCTCATAAGAGACCGTCACTTTTTAGTGAATATTTAGTGCATATTTGGTTTCATTTTTAATTTGAATCGTGTTATCTGCATTCTGGTTTAATATTAAGTTTCCATAAGAGACCGTCTTATATCATGAGACTAACAACATAATGGAGTAATAATAATGCTAATTATACACAACTTGATGATACAGGGAAAAAAAGGATGGTGAAGATATGCTGCATTGGAGCAGGATATGTAGGAGGCCCAACAATGGCGGTGATAGCCCTAAAAGCACCAGCAACGGTGGTTGTGGTGGTGGACATATCAGAGTCGAGGATAAATGCATGGAACAGTGAGCAACTGCCTATATATGAGCCAGGACTAGATGAAGTAGTGAAGCAATGCAGAGGAAAAAACCTGTTTTTCAGTACTGATGTTGAGAAGCATGTTAGAGAGGCCGACATTGTTTTTGTGTCGGTCAACACACCGACTAAGACGGGTGGTCTTGGGGCGGGCAAGGCGGCTGACCTGACCTATTGGGAGAGCGCCGCCAGGATGATTGCTGACGTGTCAGTTTCTGATAAGATTGTGGTTGAGAAGTCTACTGTTCCTGTTAAGACTGCTGAGGCTATTGAGAAGATCCTTACTCATAATACCAAAGGTATTCTTACTCTATCTGAAATGACCCAATTGACCCAATTGGCCTAGTCTGAGTTCTCGCCGTCTTGGATCAGGAATCAAGTTCCAAATCCTGTCGAACCCGGAGTTCTTAGCCGAGGGGACTGCAATAGAAGACCTGTTCACCCCTGACAGGGTCCTAATTGGAGGAAGGGAGACAGCGGGTGGACAAAAGGCAGTTCAGGCACTCAAATCAGTCTATGCTCAATGGGTTCCTGAAGACAGGATCCTGACCACTAATCTCTGGTCGGCCGAGCTCTCCAAACTCGCTGCTAACGCCTTTTTAGCCCAAAGGATCTCGTCTGTCAATGCCATTTCCGCCCTCTGCGAGGCCACTGGTGCCAATGCTGCTCAAGTTGCCCATGCTGTCGGTAATATCACAGTTTACACTTTACTTTGGTCACGTTGGCTCTGATACCATGTTCTTATATTATATTATGGTACAGGTAAGGACTCGAGGATCGGGCCGAAGTTCTTGAATGCAAGTGTAGGATTTGGAGGGTCATGTTTCCAGAAGGACATCCTAAACTTAGTCTACATATGTGAATGCAATGGGTTGGTTGAAGTAGCAAAGTACTGGGAACAAGTGATCAAAATCAACGACTACCAAAAAAGCCGGTTTGTGAACCGGGTAGTTGCATCAATGTTCAACACTGTCTCAGGCAAGAAAATCGCGGTGTTTGGGTTCGCATTCAAGAAGGACACAGGTGACACCAGGGAGACTCCTGCAATCGACGTCTGTAAAGGGCTCATCGTCGACAAGGCAGTCCTAAGCATTTACGATCCTCAAGTGAGCGAGGATCAAATAAAGAGGGACTTAGGAGGAGGGTCGTCGAAGGAGGAGGAGGTGGTGGTGAGTTTGGACCCGTATGAGGCGGCTAGAGATGCACATGGGGTATGTGTGTTGACAGAGTGGGAGGAGTTCAGGAGGTTGGATTATGAGAAGATATATGAAGGGATGAGGAAGCCTGCTTTTGTGTTTGATGGGAGGAATATTGTTGATGTTGAGAAATTGAGGGCAATTGGGTTTGTTGTTTACTCTATTGGTAAGCCTTTGGATCCTTGGATTAAGAATTTGCCTGCTCTTGCTTGATTAAAAAAAATGACAAAGAAATCTGTAACCGTCATCTTTGGTACGCTCTGGATAACTTTATCTATTGTTATTGTTGTTTTTAATTTTTATACACAAACTATAGAAATTTATGTATTACATTATTTACATGCATGGACTCTTTTTATTGTTTAAAATAATAAAAATATTGATGATTTTGGTTGAGACATTCAAATATTATTCAATTCAAATGTAGTACGGAGTATTAATTTATGTCAGCATAATGTTATTCGGGGTATTTTTTTCTTAACAGAGCATTAAAAACTAAACACTAGAAGTATAAGGCTTTGTGTTTGACAATGTGGGATTCGAAATTCAATAATCTTGAACGAAAGCTCTATTTTTTTCATTATCACGGAGTATATTCAAAATCGAGAATCCTTGTTGTTATCGTGTTTTGTTGTACAAACCCTTTTATCCCGAAAATGAAATTTGTGTAACATAAAACATCGAAAAAGGCCAATTTAATAGAATATAAACGGGCCTCAATCATCGCCTTAAGGTTTTGGTTGAGATGGTTCGTTAACATGGTATCAAAGGCAGAGGTCACGGGTTCGAACCCTGACAGCTCCCAATATCTCGAATTCTCAGCTGAAATCTCAGCACACGTACGGTACGTGGGAGCCCAAAGGGCATTCGAGTGAACAGTGGTTGAGATGGTTCGTTAACACAATGCATAGTAGCCCAACTCATAGCTGAGTATGGCGAAACATAATTCATGCCAATACTAGTGAACATACCGTTGACCATTGAGCTAGACTCCGTCAATCAGTCCACTTTACTTTCAATTCAGTTCAGCCCGGGAGGTTCATTTATTTTGCATCGGCACTTCAAATCCCTCCATTCAGTTCCAAAAAGTTCATTTTGTTTCAATACTTCAGCCCACTTCAGTCCAGTTCACCTTAATTCGTTATGCATTCGAAAGAGAACTCCTAATTAATCATTAACAAGTATGATCATAATGGCTAAATTCACAATCCAATGAATATAGTAGTGCAAGTTAAGACAGTAATAATCAACTTCCATAATGAAAGAATTAACTTAATTAATTAAGCTGATTAATTAATACACTACTTATCATACTGTACATTCATACTCCTATCATATTATGACGCCAACCTAAATTTAATGAAACGTGACTTTCTAAATTCCTTGTTCCATTATTTCTACTTCAACAAATTCTCAATTCCATATATATATATATATATATATATATATATATATATATATATAATCCAAATAATTACTCTTATTATACTGAGTATGAATCACCCATTATTATTATTATTATTATTATTATTATTATTATTATTATTATTATTATTATTATTATTATTATTATTACTATTATTAATATTATGTGGAATAATAAAAAATATTTACATTGTTGGTCAGTGCCCAATGATCATGAAGAGCCCTCCATCGAACCTCATTACCAATCTTTCAATTTCAATTTCAAGTACTCACTCCGATCCATCCCTTTTTTTATCGACTTTTTTTCTTCGTATTTTACGTGTCATTCTAAATTAATAGGCAAAAAAAGTCGGTAAGGGTGTTGTCCAATGGTTAAAACTTGTGGTTATCCGCCCAAGAGTCTCAAAAAAATGACTTGATACAAATATTAATATCTCTTTTTTAAAATTTTAGCATTATCGTGTTGGCTCCATTTTACATTATAGTGGTAATTTTATGGTTTCGGAATTCTTAATTTTCACTTAATAATAATATTGTGTCACTCGATTGAGTTTCTTTCTATTGTATTATTATTGCAAGTAAATAATTTTATATTATGTGAAATGTTGATTATTGTATGTAGGGGATACAATAATAGTCCATTATTTGAGTGGCAACATGAAGAACTTCCCTTACAAAATATGAATCCTTTGCCTTTACCCTTCTCATCAATTCCATTTGCTTATAAAGGTAACTAATCAACTATAGTATATGCAATTATATTCGTCAAAAAAAATTACTATCGAATTTGTAATAATTTGGTTGGTTTATTGAAATGTTAATGCAGATAATGACAATATTTACGAAGGATATGGAATTGGGTATGACGAATTAAGTGATTTGGACCACTTAGATCAGAAGGCGCCGCCACCATTAATGTGTTATGATCATATTGACACGAACAATAATAATAATAACAACAATAACATTTGTAATAATAATAATAATAATAGTAATAATAATAATAATAATTGTAGTGATAACAATAATGTTGTTAAGGCATTATCAAAGGAGATAATTAGCCAATATTTTTACATGCCAATTACAAAGGCAGCAAAAGAGTTGAAGGTTGGGTTAACATTGCTTAAGAAAAGGTGTAGAGAATTGGGCATTCAAAGGTGGCCTCATAGGAAACTCATGAGTCTTCAAACATTAATTAAAAACGTTCAGGTAATTAAACTACTCTATTAATTTCCTAATCATCTTTTTTATTACTAGTACTCCATCTTCATTGCAATTTTCATGATTTGTTATTAATTACTCCATCAATTTAATAAGTTAACACTTATATCACTTTGATGCTCTATTTATAATACTCCGTAACAAGTTAGATTTAATAATAATTTCACAATAATAATAATATTCTTTTTTAAAAAAAAATAAAAAAAATTATGTTAGGTTTTAGTCGTGTTCTTTTCAGTTTATTTCCAACTCTGATTAGTTGAGAAATGTTCATTTTTATTAAATATAGTTTTTTTTTTGAGTGAAAGATCAATATCATTAATAATAAGACATCCGATATCTACAAACAATGTCAAATTGAACTGAATACAAATTTGTAAAAAATAAATAAATAACACCTTCGAGACAAAGATCGCTATTAGAATAAAGCGCTTCTGCATAACCTTCTATATATCGCTGATTAATGACACAATCTTTCGCGAATGAATCTATAGATCTGATGAAATAATCTCCAAAAAGATGAACTTTCTCTATTTTGACAAATAGTAGACCGAGATCCGACTTCAATTGTATCACCGTACGTAGAACTTCCTGCTCTTATGATCTTGCACATAACTCTTGATAAATATAAGCCCTTATACTAATACTGAAATCTCGAAATAAATGACAGAAACCTCGAAATAAATGACGAAAAGACTCAAACTCTCATAAAAGAGAGACTTTTATTAATCAATTTGCTCACTTAATTAGTTTATCTCGATTAAATTTAAACTCATTAAATTAAGTTAAGTTACATCAAGACCATCTCATTTAAATTTAGTATATGAAGATTTTTTTATCAATTTATTGGCTAGAGTATTACAAAAATTTCACTTTGATGTTATTCTGAATTTTTAAAATAAGTACATTTGCATAATTAAGCCACTTTAGACGGAGTGAACTACGTCAATCTCCAAATTTGAGTTAATCGACTTTTAATCAAGTCAAACCTACAAATGAACCATATATATTGATTGTCGTGTTTCGTTTAGTGGTTAACTACAATTTAAGCAGTTATTGAGAGACCGTCTCTTCTCAGATTTTGTGTAACAATATATGTATGGATGCAGGAATTAGGGAGAGAGGGAAGAGATGAAAATGGAGAGAAGTTGAAGGAAGCCATAGAGATACTAGAGCAAGAAAAGAGATCAATGGAGGAAATTCCAGACCTACAGCTTCAAACCAGAACAAAGAGGCTAAGGCAAGCTTGTTTCAAAGCTAATTACAAGAGAAGAAAACTTATTAACAACTTCAATTTTGATCTTAATCATAATAATAATCATTCTACTCAAACTTCAATGACTATTTCCGAAGCAGCAGCAGCAGCAGCAGATTATGAGCAGCAACAACAACATTATTCAGATGAGGGATCGTCTTCGACCACTACCATGTCCGTCATCGACTATTCTTACTTTGCATAATATACTACATCTATCAAGAAGCAAATAAATTTATCAAGTATTTGGAATTTTGAGACGATTTCACGGTATATGTTTTTGGAATAAGTTAAGAGGCAGATCGACGCGATGATGAATTATATTCCACTGTCGTCCTGGTTATTTTATTGTGCCTGGTTTTAGGGTTTTATAGTTTGCCGCTAATTTGTGAGTTTAATCAAATGGGCTTTGTCGTTACTTATATATTTGTTTCTAATAATTAACATCATTGCGGGGATAGCTCAGTTGGGAGAGCGTCAGACTGAAGATCTGAAGGTCGCGTGTTCGATCCACGTTCACCGCATCATTTTTATTACTAGCGAATATCCGGACGGGTCCGGTCCGTGGGTCTCCAAAAACTTGGTTGCCGGTCCGCGGTCCGGTCCGGTCTACACTTTAAAAGATTAATCAAATTTAGTGTATTTTGTCGGTCCGGTCCGCGGGTTTGGATTTTTTTGGATTGTCGATCCGCGGGTCAAACCGGTCCAGACCAATTCGATTTGGATTTGGACCGGTGAACTACCCTAGCTAACTACCTCTGTCCCACTAAGATTGTCTCATTTTATTAAACATGTATTTCTTATAGTAACTACCTCCACTCTTATATGAATAAGTAATGGGCAAATTAAAAGAATTAGAGGTTTTTCTGCCTTTTGAATGCAATCATTTGTCAATATTTCACCAAATCAGTCATAATATTGTTTTTTTTGCTACTTTTAATTTACTTGCACCATAAATAAAATAAAATCTTAAAAAAATTAAAAAAATCATGTCCATTTTTATTTATTAATTTCCTTTTAAATACAATAATTTATCAATATTTTACTAAATTAGTCATAATGTTTTAACACAAAATTTCATATGAGACAGTCTCACAAAAAACTGATTGATATTTTAAACCAAAAATATTTTTAATTTTCTACCAAATAAACTTATCTTAGCACACTATAAATAACACAACATATAATGATATAATCATATAAACAATCACATCTGTATAATTTTCAAAGAAATTAAAAAAAAATGGCTACTTGTTGTATTTACCACATTTGTAGTTATGTTGCAATCATAATATCATTAGTTAATGTTGTGGCTGCTCAAGGCTGGATTGATGCCCATGCAACGTTTTATGGTGACATGCAAGGCCGTACTACTGAACGTAAGTTTATTTTCCACCATCTATATATTTACCGAAAAAGAAATATTAAATCGAGAGGTTTGCCTTAAAATAAATTACAATTAAATTAGTTGTCATTTTAAATTTTATCATTTTTATTGTCTAGGGTGGGTTAGGGTTAGTTTATCGATGACAAGTATAATATTGTTGTTACATACACAATCTAATTTAATAATACTACAAGTATTATATAATCTTCTCAATTAACTGTTTACGTTGCAGAGGGTGCTTGTGGTTACGATACATTCAAGGAAGGATACGGGTTAGCTACAACAGCCCTAAGTTCACAACTATTCGAAAATGGTGCGAAATGTGGATCATGTTACGAAATAAAATGTGTGAACTCAAAATGGTGCAAACCGGGTACAATTCAGGTGACCGCAACCAACTTATGCCCTCCTTCAACTGGGCCTGCGGCATGGTGCAACGCCCCGGCCCACCACTTTGATTTAACAGAGCCTATGTTTCTAAAGATCGGAGTATACCAAGCTGGTATAGTCCCCGTGCAATACAGAAGGATACAATGTAGACGACAAGGGGGCATCAGTTTCCAAATCAACGGAAACCCGTATTTTCTACTAGTACTAGTGTACAATGTCGCGGGCGCAGGAGATGTTATAAAGATGAGGGTTAAAGGGTCGGGGTCGAATGATTGGGTGCAAATGTCACGTAATTGGGGTATGAATTGGCAAACTAATGAACGATTAGTTGGGAGAGGTATTTCATTCCAATTGATGGCCAGTGATGGAAGAGTAATTGAACTTGATAATGTTGTGCCTCCCAATTGGAGATTCGGTCAGTCTTTTAGAGGAAACGGTAATTGGTAAGGATCGAATTTGTATTTCATCAGAGGTTACCCTTTTCGTCTCGGTCATGAAATTTGTTGTCTTTTGATTAAAATAAGCATCATAAATAATATAAAAGGACAACAAATGATCGAGACGGAGGTAATATATTTATAATTTATAATCTATGTAATCAGATACAATGATGAATGATAAAAGACCTTGCCACAAATTGGGATGCATTTTGAGCAGAAATTGAATTTTAGTGGTGATATATACTCTGTTTTGGCAAAACAAAAAAAGTTGAAAAATCGTATATCTTCTTAAACTACTACGGAGTAGTATTTTTATGTTTTCAGACGAAAATTTTCACCGGTCTATTGATCTATTAAGGAAATGAAAGTAGTACGGAGTAACGGAGTACTTCAAATTAAAGTGCATTGTGCATAAACATTACATGGGTTCTACAGTTTTAAAGTAGTACGGAGTACATGAACATGGAATAACATCACCTAATGGAAATTACGAGTACACTTTTATTTTTCAAAAGTATGTATTGTATAAGTTCTACAACATATATTTTTAGGAGAATGATAATGTACTCATTAAAGGCACTCCGTAACATTATAATTCTATGATGACTTAATTAGAAGCTATAACTACCCTAATTTTTAATAGTACTTGTAGACCTGACAAAATAGATCCGATCCAAAATGACCTGACCCGAATAAGCCAATTCAATTCGATCCCAACCTGAAACCCCAGCAGAAGTATTTGGAATTTTGAGACGATTTCATGGTACATGTATTGGAATAAACTAAGGTAGATCATAGATCAGATGATGAATTACATTCCTCTGTCGTCCAGCTAGTTCTTTGTTTGTTTGATTACGACCTTGGTTTTTTACTTTTTTGGGTTTATTGATGATGATTAGCCTATTTAATTTGTGTTTTCTTAGTTCAAACTTTTCAGCTAGTGCTTAATCGAGAATTAGTTGATGAGTGTTGAGTATGATTGATTGAAGATCAAGACAAGCTACCCAAAGAATCAAGAATGTACATGAGTATCCCTTTGTAAAGATAAGATCAGTTCTTGACACATTGTAGTAAATTCAAGTAACTAGCCAATAACCTAACTGTAACACCCCCGTTTATCCAAGAGCCTTAACTAGGCATTCCCGTTTTTATAGAATGTGTAGTTTCCGCTGTGTAACCAAAGTTGTAATAGTTAATGAGTTGTATTGTTTAAATCATGTGGCCGGTTTGGCATTCCATATCGAAGTTTTGGCAGGAGCTGCAAGAATCTTTGGGTACACGATTGAAGATGAGTACAGCATTCCACCCTGCTACTGACGGTCAGACAGAACGGACCATACAGACTCTGGAAGATATGTTGCGAGCATGTGCATTGGAATTTCGAGGTTCGTGGGAGGATCGACTGGATTTGATTGAGTTCTCTTACAACAACAGCTACCATGCTAGCATTCAGATGGCACCGTTTGAAGCCTTATATGGGAGGAAGTGTAGGAGCCCGGTATGTTGGGACGAGAAGGCCGACGTGGTAGTGCTGGGGCCCCATATGATTCAGGAGATGATCGAGCAGGTACATGTAATCCGACAGAAGATGCGAGCAGCACAAGATCGTCAGAAGAGCTATGCTGATCTCCACCGCCGAGAGGTTGAGTTCGATGTGGGTGATAAGGTCTTGTTGAAAGTGTCACCTATGAGAGGGGTTATGAGGTTCGGGAAGAAGGGCAAGTTGAGTCAAAAGTTTGTTGGGCCGTATGAAATTCTGGATAGGATAGGGGAGGTGGCGTATCGATTAGCACTTCCCCCAACTCTTGATAAAGTCCATAATGTGTTTCATGTTTCCCAGTTGCCGAAATACTTGAGTGACCCGTCTCACATCATTGAACCCGAGACGATCCAGCTAGATGATTCTCTTACTTATGAGGAGGTTCCCAAGGAAATTTTAGATCGGAAAGTTCGGAAAACCAGGAGAGGAGAAACAGCCCTTGTCAAGGTTTTGTGGTCTAATCATAACGTTGAGGAGGCAACTTGGGAAACAGAAGCATCAATGAAGAAACGTTTTCCTCACCTCTTCGATCAGGTAATTACTTCGGTTACGGGGACGTAACCTTGTCTTCTAGGAGGGTAGGATGTCATACCAGATTATTTTCCTATATCATGTTTGCTTAGTGACTGTGTCAGTCACTTTGTGATAAGTTGGATTGGATGTCACTAGTTTTAATTGTGCATATATTGTTAATATACTTGAGACAGGTACAACAGTTAGTCATGTAATGGGCCTGGTGAGGTAGTTGAGCAGTGTAAATCATTAGAGACGTCACTAGTTGATGAGTGGAGTCGCTATTGAGCGGATCCTGAACTTCGGGACGAAGTTCCTTATAAGGAGGATAGATTGTAATATCCGTGTTTTATAGTGAGTCAAACCGAGTGAGTAATTTATACTAAGTCGTAAATAATTTGACCCGAGCCCATGTAAGTGATACGTGCGTAACATGTATAACAACTCCTTATAAGGAACTTAGTATAACATTGATGTGAGTCAAATTGTTATATATTATTATACTCTTAGTCCAATTGTTATATATACTCTTAGTCGTAAATCATTGATGTGGGTCAAACCCTAAGCTATGACCCATGTGCTCCTTATATATTATGAACACCAGTAGCCAAACATTTGATAATTCGTAAACACACAGTACACTCATTCTCACTCACGCCGCTCGAGTCCAAGAGGAGAAATGGGGCCCTAGAAGTCGAATTGGATCACCGGTGGGTTATAACTTGATCATACGCACCGCCTAGGTATTCTTAACCGCCTTCTATGTTTACGTAGTATAGTTAGTGCGTGATAATTAGGTCTATATATGTGTGTGTGTGTGTCGGTGTCGGGATCGTCGTTGGTGTTTAGTCGAATTATTGCTATTGTTTTCGTGGGTTATTGCGGTGTCGGGACTGTCATTATTGTCGTGTACTATGCTGTTATCAGGAATTATATTGGGTTTTGTTGTTGAATCTGTCCTTGTCGTAAGAACCGATGTAGGGACGCATTATGTTGGTTGTCACTAGTGTCGTTGTCGGGTGGTTTGATCAGGCCGGTTACCATTGTTGAAGTTGAAGTTGCCTTTGTCGGTGAGGATAGCTATTGTTGAAGTTGAAGTGGTACTGTAGGCGTGAGAATAGGTATGCCGTGTGTTGCCATTGTGGTTGGGTGTGAGGATAGTTGTAGGCGTGAGTAGTTGATTTATACTACTGTGGACATGACATAGGTCCACCCCGACGCGGCCACGCGCGGGTTTGGGGAGGCGAATGAATCTCCATATGAGATGGGTCGAATTGAATTTTAAATCGAAGTAGGAGTCGCCACCGAATTTTGTGGTTATTCGGAACCATTCGAACCCACTCTATGTCGTAGTGGGCCATATTTAAAACATGGCCCATTTCCGATGTCAGAGCTTATCGGGTTCGTCCCTAATTAGCATTACGATACCGATACCGACATTATCGGATACCGTGTATTGGATGACTCTCGTTGCCAATGGATTCGGACATCCGGAAACCATGGTTCTGAGTAAGAGGTGAGGGTACGTGTTGGGAAGTTCATTGAGAACACCCAACCCCGCCCGCACTTAGCGGCCTTTACTAAGATATCGTTCGTTTTTACGTACACGCGTTAGTTTGACGGTTGAATGATATGCAAAGATTATTTTCCTAAGTCATGTGAGAAAAATAAATAAATGGGTTGCTAAGTCGTTTAATGCATGTTAAACTAATAGCGTCAAAGTTATTTTAGCATGTGAAGTTCGTTTTAGTCTAACAAAACAAAGAAATAAATAAATTGCTACAAACACGAGAAAACGAGTTAGTAACGATTGAATAATTTGAATAAAGACGTAAATAAATAATATGCATGATTTTGGAATAGACTTATGACACGTGATGGATTAGCACGCGTTGACCGAGGTCAAAAAAAGTATTTATCGAAATATGTCGCGAAAGTCGCTTTTTATGTAAGATTCGAAAAGAATAAAAAAATAGAAAAGCGAGGAAACGAAAAAAAAGACCCGGCTAAACAGGCCACCGCGCGAGTCGCCTGACAGGCGCGCGACTCGCGTGGCGGTCTGTCCGTTTTTTATTATTTGTCGAAAACCGTCAATTTTTATAAATCGCGTACAAATATGGATTAATTTATACCCGATTCATATTTTCGATATTCGTCGTATTCGATATTCGATTATGAAATCGATATCGAATAGTCGGAATGATTTTAGAAAAGGTTTTGAAAAAAAGTTTGTTTTTTTGGAACGAGAAAGTAAAAAAAGAATTTTGAACGAAAAAGATGTTAATTCTCTCCGCGTATAAAATCGTCGAATTTCGTTTAAGAAGATGTAACGATTTTATTTAGCATCAACGAGAAATAATTAATTTTGTTCTTGTTGGATACAATATTCGATTAGAGAATCGATATCGTATTTTTATGTTATAAAAAATAGTTTTTCGTAGTATCGATATTAGAAATAGTAAATATGCGACAAACGACCCATATTAAAAAAATACGACGGACGACGACACGACCCAAAAAAAAAAACGTGAGAAAGGAAGAGAAGAAAGAGAAGAATCGGGTTTGATTTACACCCTCAACCTACATGCTTTGTTTTCTCGGGATAAGGCTCGTCGGAAAGTGGTTTAAACTTGGGAGCGTCGAGATGATGCGGGATGAGTTAAGGTGTCGGTTTTGGACGTGTGGTTGGGCGTGTGGTTTCTCGAGGTTTCGAGGCTGCTTCGGGAATATGTCGGGATTTGCTTTTGAATTATTTCTAATAGATATCGAGGATGTATGTGTATAATGGCTGCCTAAAACCGTGTCAAATCGTGTTGGACGGGAGGTCCTATTTATAGGAATCGAGGTAGTTTTGCTTGTGTGACAAGAAATACTGGTTTGGATAGGAAATACGAGAGTTCGAGAGGAAACCAAAGTCTCGTTTCTTGGTGGGGAAGCCAAATATCTCGGCTGTCAAGGGGTGTTCTGGCCGAGTGTTTGAGCTCGGTTTGTGAACTGTTTCGGTCTTTGGATAGAATTCCTACTTGAGGTCGAATTCTATCCTTAAACGGATTTGTTTAATATTTTTGAAGCTGATTTTTTGTAGTGTTTGGGTCCAAACCGGACGTGTGGTGTCACGGCTGGTCCGTGAGTCTCGGGAAATATCTTTGACCGGGTTTTGACTCGGTCGCTAAAAGACGGTTTTACCCCTGGTGACGGAATCGACCCAAATTAGTCTTATTTGACTCGAAACGACCCACTGGGCCTGGATTTGAGGTTGGTTTTGTAAGATTTGTACTCCGTAATAAGTCTAAACCAAATGTCCATGATTACGAGCCCATATCCGAGTCCATCAAAGCACGTTTACGTCCAATCATCATCGGGTGTTTGGCGGGAACTACTATAGACACCTGGCGGTCAAAATGTGGCTGTCTACAGAGCCCCCACTCTGACTGAGGCTTGGACAAGGCAAAAGTCAGAGTAGCTACCAGGTCAATTAAGGATTAAAACCTGGCAGACTTCCGATCGGGTCGTTTATAGTCCATTAGACCTGCGTGAAGGGCTCGCCAGCCATAGAATAGAAATCATACCTGGGTTGATGTTGATAATGTCGCGGGACCTTGCCTTGGAAGCTATGGGTATACCTGTTTACAGGTACATCCTGTCTTAGAATTGTGCGGGGACTTCTCCTAAAAAGTCTTCGGTGTGTCTGTTTACAGACACATCCCATCTTGGAATAGTGCGGGGACTTCTCCTAAAAAGTCTTGGGTGTGTCTGTTTACAGACACATCCTATCTTGGAATAGCGCGGGGAGCTTGCCTTGGAAGCTCTGGGTGTATCTGCTTACAGATACATCCCGATTCCTTAGTAAAAATGTTGCATGATCCTTACACTGGGGAGTCTTTGAGAATTCTTCGGGGAGTCTTGGGGTACCTGTCTGTTGATACATAACAAATTGCATGTAACATTTAGGCGAAACACTGACTCATGCTGGGGAAGAAATGATTTTTGATTGATTTTTGGGAAGAAAATGATTTTTTTTGGAAATGAGAATGCTTGGGATGACTTGATTCCTAATCCGATTCTGACACGGACTCCTAAAGTCTCTGGTTAGGCCTGTATGCCTAGATGAAGTGTGATAAAAATTCCTATTCCCGTGGTGACTAGGAAAGGGATTTTCTCAAATGGCTAAGTTTTGCGAATTTTAAAATGAGAATTTGAAGAGAGAGATATACCGACAGACTCGACTCTGGACGCGAGAGGACGAGTTTACAGACACAACTTTGACTCTCTAAGGGTTAGACCGTGACTCGGTAGGGGGTAGGCCACCTAAGATGACAAGACTCTTAAGTAGCGTTATTCCGTAGCCTAGGCGAGTGACAACACGGTCGAATCCTCGGAATGAGACTGTTTCCGTACGACAGGGCTTTGTGGTAGCAATGCCGTAGACTGGTGTTCTTTTGGATATTCTTTTGATTTAGGGGTACATTCCCAAAGTGGGTATTGCTTCGAGTCCCTGACCAATTCTCGTCTTCAACTGAGCCGAGTACTAGGACACACTATAGAAAGGTGGCTAGATTTTGAAACTATTTGGATTATGTGAATGGATGGAGAACTTCTGCCTAGGAGAAGCCCCCAGAATGACAAAGCTAACTGTTAAGAACATGACAGTGTCGTGACCGGAATGATGGCGCTTTTTTGAATGTGTGTCAATGTGAGTGGTTGTGCCCTTGTTGAAAGGCTGCCTACGTATTCACGTGTAGTGAAATCAAACCAAGCCGTAGTTCAGTGGATTGAAAGATATATAATGGTGCCTAGTTTACTAGGGCTTCGTGTGTAACTAGCCACAACGATGGTGTAGGCTAGGTGCATTCCCAGTGATGTCTTGATCAAAGGGCTAGAATAGTTAGGATGTTGATCCTATGACTGTGAGCGTTCTCCGGGGTAGCCCCCAGAGGTGGTGTGAACTATTTGGGCATGTTCTATGCCGACTGCAAGTTGAATTCCCGTGTTTGGGGTTGGTAACTGGTTTAGATGTTTTTGGAAATGTGGAGCTAGGTCGCAAGTGGCTTTGATGTTTCGAAATCTGGAGCTCGATTTTGTGGAGATAAGGCTTCGAGGGTAAGGTATTGTAACGTGGTAGGAAAGGGGGAAGTCGAGTAAAAATGACTCGGACTTCGATCGGGCAGGTTGATAATGCGGGATCTGGTTTCCATGTATGGCCCTAAAGGTTAGGGTGTATCCTATGGAGCTCGAATCCTCAAAATTCTGGGCTGTCTCTAGCCTAGGTCTCGAGAAGGTCTTGAGGGGTGTAATGTGGGAAGGCTAGATGTGGTGTTAGCTGACCAGCTTGACTGTCTCTCCCCTATTGGATGGTATGGGTATTGATAATTTTTGAATTGACCGTTTCACGGTCATGGGTTTTTGAATTCTTTGGGTTGACCTCTTAGCCCCGGTCATGGGATTCTTCATTTGAGTTGACCGTGTCTGGTCGAGAGATGTTGATAATTCTTTTTTGATCATGGCCAGCTTTTTTGTTTTGGCCTTTTGCTTTTTTCTCTTGGACTTTTGACTTTTTTGTCCAGTTTTTTTTTGTCGGTCAGACTAACACCTAAGGTAGGGACTGGCTAGTCTTATTGGATGGGTGTTTATTGTGGGAAGTGGGCTTGCCTCCCGTCTTGAACCCAAACTAGAAGACTACCCAGATTTGTCATAGGATTCGATATGCTCCTGCTACGGGTAGTTATGTGGCTTTCTATACCAGACATGGAATAGGTAAAAGGAAAAACACGGGCTCGGTTTCCTGCAGTCGTTATAGATGTGCCTATAATAGTCACGTGCGTGTGCTCACAGTGTATGATGGTGTTCATCATGTTCTCGGAAACACATAAGGAAAGTATGTATGAGAAATAGAAAAGCTGATTTTATTGAATTTTGAAAAAAAAAGGACAGAATACAACTGACTTTGACTCTGACTTTGTTTTGGAAATGAGGATGTAGGGTATCCTAGACTCGAACTCAGACTTAGACTTGAATCAAATCCGGACTCGGATGCTCGGTTGGTTGTTTTTTTGGTAAGGTCTTTGATTGGAGAGAACGACGGGTGTCACGACTCGCCTAAACTCGGCTTTGCGCAAGTGCAAGTGAGGGAGTCAAACTAGACACGGCCCGGGGTGACGGGTCGACAAAGACTCTTGGACCGGGATACTCGAACGTTGATCTAGACGAGGTAACGACTGCGAATTGGACTCGAGCTGCATAAGGGTGAATCCGAAAATGGGGGAGACCGTGTTTGACCGTATCACGTGCTCAGATCAACCGTGGTGACCTAATCCTAGGTGACTCGAGTATTCGTAGCATAGGTACGACACGAAGAAGGCATCATAAGGACGCCGGTGCAGGATGAACGTAGGGTACCCTTAAGGTGACCGTGGTTGACTGCTCGGGTGGAGGACAGCCCCCGAGTGAGACTAAAGACTTTGATAGGACTCAAATGGTGCGACATCTAAGTGACTCGAAAGTGGGGTACGTGAGCCAACACGTGTAAGACCTGATCCTTAGAGCAAACGTGGTTGATCGCCCCGCTAAAGGGTAGCCCCCGAGTGGGGCTGAAGACCGACTCCTAGACGGGTGACTCGTGGATGGTGGACTCTCCTTGGGTTTTGGCAAAGTGGGCCTAGTCCCGTTCGAAGAAAGATCCGTGTGTGAAATCCCCAGACTTTGGACTCGATTGTGTAAATGGGCTTCCCTTTGTAGGAGTTTGTCCTACGTAGGTGGACCGTGCCTTGACAAATAAGGCGGACTTGAGATGGGGTAGAAACTCGTGATGTAAGATAGACGGAGTTTCGACGCTATAGATTCTAACAACTTATGACAAGACCCGACACTGCTAAATACGGGAAGTCCTAAGAAGAAGAATGTTTTGAAAAGGGAATTTGGATTTGAAAACCGAGCAAGGTCGGATTGGAAGGCCCGATTTTTTTGAAAAATCGAAAAAATGGTTACCGGGCCGAGATTTTGATTTTTTTTGGAAAGTTTGGACAGCATATCGGCTAAAAATAGGCTATTTTGAGTCAAAATCATAAGTCCTAAATTTGGTAGCTTTCCGGGTTTTGAAAAATAGATGGGTTTGAAAAGATGCGGGTTTTTGAAAATGACGGTTTTTGAAAGACGACTTGTAAATCAGGTAGCACGTAACCATAGAAACAGTATAACGACGCCATGTATGCTCTTAGTCTAAGTCTCGATCGGTCGAATAGGGTCTATACCAACGACGATAGCATTCTCGCAAATCAGGACGGTCCTTCTAAGCCGAGTTGGTCTCAGAATCTGCCGTAAAACCCATGCGAGTTCCGCCATCGAAGTCTTTAGTGCACCCATGTAGGAATGCACCGTGGTATAGTGGGACGTCGGTCACAAGTAACCGGCCCGGGAAAGAATTGGGTTATGCATGAACCATTGAACTAAAGCGTGTACATTACTATTCGAACGATTTCTTTTCGAGTCTCACCCTAGGGATGCCGATGGTAAGTGACTCATCAGTTGATCCCCAGCGGAGTCGCCAAATTGTGGACATGACATAGGTCCACCCCGACGCGGCCACGCGCGGGTTTGGGGAGGCGAATGAATCTCCATATGAGATAGGTCATGTGAGAAAAATAAATAAATGGGTTGCTAAGTCGTTTAATGCATGTTAAACTAATAACGTCAAAGTTATTTTAGCATGTGAAGTTCGTTTTAGTCTAACAAAACAAAGAAATAAATAAATTGCTACAAACACGAGAAAACGAGTTAGTAACGATTGAATAATTTGAATAAAGACGTAAATAAATAATATGCATGATTTTGGAAAAGACTTATGACACGTGATGGATTAGCACGCGTTGACCGAGGTCAAAAAACTATTTATCGAAATATGTCGCGAAAGTCGTTTTTTATGTAATATTCGAAAAGAATAAAAAAATAGAAATGCGAGGAAACGAAAAAAAAAGACCCGGCTAAACAGGCCACCGCGCGAGTCGCCTGACAGGCGCGCGACTCGCGTGGCGGTCTGTCCGTTTTTTATTATTTGTCGAAAACCGTCAATTTTTATAAATCGCGTACAAATATGGATTAATTTATACCCGATTCATATTTTCGATATTCGTCGTATTCGATATTCGATTATGAAATCGATATCGAATAGTCGGAATGATTTTAGAAAAGGTTTTGAAAAAAAGTTTGTTTTTTTGAACGAGAAAGTAAAAAAAGAATTTTGAACGAAAAAGATGTTAATTCTCTCCGCGTATAAAATCGTCGAATTTCGTTTAAGAAGATGTAACGATTTTATTTAGCATCAACGAGAAATAATTAATTTTGTTCTTGTTGGATACAATATTCGATTAGAGAATCGATATCGTATTTTTAAGAACGTTATAAAAAATAGTTTTTCGTAGTATCGATATTAGAAATAGTAAATATGCGACAAACGACCCATATTAAAAAAATACGACGGACGACGACACGACCCAAAAAAAAACGTGAGAAAGGAAGAGAAGAAAGAGAAGAATCGGGTTTGATTTACACCCTCAACCTACATGCTTTGTTTTCTCGGGATAAGGCTCGTCGGAAAGTGGTTTAAATTTGGGAGCGTCGAGATGATGCGGGATGAGTTAAGGTGTCGGTTTTGGACGTGTGGTTGGACGTGTGGTTGGGCGTGTGGTTTCTCGAGGTTTCGAGGCTGCTTCGGGAATATGTCGGGATTTGCTTTTGAATTATTTCTAATAGATATCGAGGATGTATGTGTATAATGGCTGCCTAAAACCGTGTCAAATCGTGTTGGACGGGAGGTCCTATTTATAAGAATCGAGGTAGTTTTGCTTGTGTGACAAGAAATACTGATTTGGATAGGAAATACGAGAGTTCGAGAGGAAACCAAAGTCTCGTTTCTTGGTGGGGAAGCCAAATATCTCGGCTGTCAAGGGGTGTTCTGGCCGAGTGTTTGAGCTCGGTTTGTGAACTGTTTCGGTCTTTGGATAGAATTCCTACTTGAGGTCGAATTCTATCCTTAAACGGATTTGTTTAATATTTTTGAAGCTGATTTTTTGTAGTGTTTGAGTCCAAACCGGACGTGTGGTGTCACGGCTGGTCCGTGAGTCTCGGGAAATATCTTTGACCGGGTTTTGACTCGGTCGCTAAAAGACGGTTTTACCCCTGGTGTCGGAATCGACCCAAATTAGTCTTATTTGACTCGAAACGACCCACTGGGCCTGGATTTGAGGTTGGTTTTGTAAGATTTGTACTCCGTAATAAGTCTAAACCAAATGTCCATGATTACGAGCCCATATCCGAGTCCATCAAAGCACGTTTACGTCCAATCATCATCGGGTGTTTGGCGGGAACTACTATAGACACCTGGCGGTCAAGATGTGGGTGTCTACAACTACTTTTGTATAATATGTTAGTATATGTACCCTTGTATATTATTACGTGGTTGGTATATTTTTTTGTAGGGTGCAAGTCACTTTACATTATGATTTATAATTATAATTTTATAGGAGTAGGTTGTATTGTTAGTTTCTTTTGTTTATAATTTGACTAGAGAGATTCCATTTTATTTATATATATGCGTAATATGTTAGGATCGATTTTAATTTAAGTATATATAATATTTTATTATGAACGGATTTCGTAGAGTTTCCGTGGTGAACCGTGCTACCCGCGCTGTGGTAAATTGCTGGTTAGGTAAGGTTTTCCTTACTTGGAATGTGTTAATACTATAATGTCGTTCTAGCTATGTATTTATGATATAAGATTGATATGGATGAGATTGAGTAGTGTAGCGAGATCCCGACCGGGAGGTCCATTGAGTAGTGTAGCGAAATCCTGACCGGGAGGTCCACTGAGTAATATAGCGAAATCCTGGCCGGGAGGTCCATTGAGTAGTGTAGCAGAAATTATGGGTACCGTGAAGTGCTGAGAATATGGAGATGATTTTATTGGATTGTACCGATGATGATACTGAGGTGATCGAGACTGGATGTTTTAATTTTGTACTTGTATTTTAATGTTAGCATGTTCTAACCGTTTTCTCTGTCAAATTGTCACCCTATTTTATTGGGGGCCTGCGACGATCCAATTGACATTTACGGTCTTTTGGAGAGCAGAGTATTGATGCAGATATGGATCATTGATGTGTGCTTAACTTAAGGGAATTGTGGTTCGGGAAGGGAGTGCGTAGTCATCGTTGTTATACTTTTAGCATGTTTCCGTCGTTAGTACTTAATAGACCTTTTATTCATGTAATCGTTTGGGTTTACGTAACTATACTTATGCTCGAACTTGGTTTGCCTCCTTTGAATAATCTATTAAACTCAGATGTGTTTCAGTATTGTTCTGTGATGAGACTACGACCTCGGTTAATCCAGGATGGTAACACTCTCATTTATCCGAGAAGGCCTAGTTAAGGCTCTTGGATAAACGGGGGTGTTACACTAACTGTATGTCACAGTTTGGTTGACTGTTATTTCAGTTCGCTCTTTTATACAATTCTTGTAAAAACAAACTTTTTATCTCTTTCGAAAGAGTTTGACTTTCTCGAGAGCTAACTTGCTTCAATATAAATAGAGGAGTCCTCCTCTCTCACTTCTCAAGACTTTGCAAATTGTTCATCAAAAGTTTTAATCTTAAAACTCTTTTCAAAATATTTTAAAGTCTTCAAAGTCACAGTCGAACGAACGGCTATATTGAGTCATGAATACTCTTGTCTAAATTGGTTAGATTGTAATCTTGTAACTTTTCTAAGTTATTAAGAGTCGTGACCGGAGTAGTTCGTTGATGAGTTAGTTAGAGACGGAGTAGTCTTGTAAACTGATCAAAGTCGTAAGTCGTGTGGCAGGAGTAGGCCATTGGTTGTGACCAGAGTAGGTCATTGGAGAGTTTAGAGACGGAGTAGTCTTGTAAACTCGAGATCAGAGTAGTAACCCGAGTAGGTTATTGTTAGCTTTTTATTGTAAGGGTTTTAAGTTTTCGGAGTAGATTACTTAGCATTATTAATAAAAAGAGCATTGGACGTAGGCCTTTAGAATATTGGCCGAACAATTCAAAAACGTAATGTGTTCAATCTTCTCGCTTTATTTCTGCTACATACAAGGTAGAACACGTGTCATTTAGCTTCGCTTTAATTTGTTCGTGAATTAATATTAACTTTAGTTGTGTTTTTATTTCATAGTGCATGCAACATTCAATAATCAATCTACTGTAACATTCCTTTGTACATAATCTTCTGTTAAGAGAAATATAGGCAGTCTGACAACCGTTCGACTATACTGTGACATTTGCTCTGTGGCCAGACTCCTTGGCTAGGCAAATTTGTTATAGTCTGACTGTCAATTGCATTCACTTGTTTTCATTTTTTTCTTTATCTACGTAGCTTAACTTACTTTGGTTAATAAAGTTTAAGTTAAATTTTTAAAAGATACTCTCTCCGTTCCAATGAATTGTTTGCCTATTCCATATTGGGACGTCTCAATGAATTGTTTGTAGTGGCGGACCCAGGGGTGCGCACAGCCCCCCACGTGCGCACCCTTGGGTTTTTAGTTTTAAAAAAAATAATGATATGTTTAGGATAGATAGTAAACAGCGCTCTATTTGAGCATTCAAAGTAGAACTGGTGTAGTGGCAAGGCTCTTGCATTTGAATCAAGATTGGGTGGGTTCGAACACCTACGTGAACATCCCTTCAGTTTTTGTTTTCTCCCTATTAAATTTGTTGTCAATTTTTAATTTCCAAAATTGCTCAGCACATACATTTTTCAAACTCTTTTTTTATTTTCTTTTAAAATTTCTTCTCATTTTCCTTTAATTTGAATGTAGATACAAATTTTTTTTTAAAAAAAAAAATTTTCATACTCCCTCCGATTTTTTATTATCTTCCTTATTTCTTTATTGGGCTGAAACACCCTTTCTTCCCTATTTCCATTTTAGGCTATCAATATGTGGTCTAGAATCACCCTTACATTTCTCTCTCTTCCTTCTTTTATTTTGAACCACACATTCCTACACCCTTATTTTCTTCCCCAAAACCAAAGGGGAAGATAATAAAAAATCGGAGGGACTATAATTTATGGGTTAATTTGTTAATTATTTTGTTGTACTGTCTGTGTTTATTACTTGTTAATTCAATTTATATACCAAAAATTTAGCTTCAAAATTTAGCAAAGGAACTTAATTTCAAAATTGTTACTCCTTCTGTCTTAATAGAAAATTTATGTTTGTTTTATAGACAAAAATTAAAGTTGTGAGAAAAGATTTCAATGTAAAAAGTAAGGTAAAATTACTAAAAAAATAAAAATATAAATTATTTACTAACACACAAAAAAAGTGTAAATTATTGTGACGAAGAAAATATATTGCATTAATACCTTCACACAGAGTATTTTTTGTTTTCCACTTTCTATAATGTACGGAGTATGTGAGAAAGAAAATTAGTGTGAAAAGAAAATACTCCGTGAAGGATTGAGGGAGTGTCTTAAAAAAATTGTGCACCCCCAGATCGGAAATCCTGGGTCCACCACTGATTGTTTGCCATTCTATTTTAGGAATGTTTTTTGTATGTAATTTGAACATTGACTCCACATGTCACCTCCTAATTGGATCTCTTTCCCTTAGTGCCAAAAGCAAAGGCAAACAATTCATTGGAACGGAGGGAGTACCTAATTCCCTCTCTTTAGGTACTTGGATCCATAAACTCTTCAAGGACCAATGAGATCAATATGAGATGACCATTTGTGTTTATTTATTGTTATATACTCCCTTCGATGAGTTCCTATTTTGGTCTCACTTTCCTTTTTGAGCTGAGTTGATATTTGTTCACTTTCCATTTGTGGAATAACTTTTTCACATAAGTTGGAAGGGAAAATGAGTGACTCAAAAAAGGAGGAGATAGAAACGAGAGAGTAACGTGAAAAATGAAAATCAATTTAATTCGCTCAATTACTCTAATATACTGTACCATATTAATAAAAGCATCTAATAATAATCTAGTATTATCCGGCCGTGCCTTTAAATTTTCCTAAAAAAATATTTAAAAGATTATGAATTTTATACAATTTCATTAAAAATCATCATTGAAAAATTGGAGCATTTCATTATCGAACACTAAATTTTATTGTTACTGGTTTTAGGGTTTTACAATTTGTCCCTAATTTGTGGGTTTAATCAAATGTACTTGATTACTTGTACATTTGTTTCTAACTTTTAAAATCATTGCGGGGATAGCTCAGTTGGGAGAACGTCAGACTGAAGATCCCGTGTTCGATCCACGCACACCGCAGATAATATACCTCTTATATGAATAAACAATGGGGAAAATTCAGAGAATTAGGAATACTTTTAAATGCAATCATTTGTCAATATTTCACCAAATTAGTCATAATATTGCTTTTTTTTTGCTACTTTTAATTTACTTGCACCATAAAGAAAATAAAATCTCCAAAAAATTCAAAAAATCATGTCCATTTATTTACTGATTACCTTTCAAATATGTATATAATAATTTGTCATTATTTTACCAAATTAGTCAAAATATTTTACCACAAAAACTTATATGAGACGGTCTTACACTATCTTAACGTGGAACGGTCTCACAAAAGGCTGATTGATATTTTAAACCAAAAATATTTTTAATTTTTTACCAAATAAACTTATCTTAGCAGACTATAAATAACACAACATATAATGATATAATCATATAAACAATCACATCCGTATAATTTTCAAAGAAATTAAAAAAATGGCTACTTGTTCTATTTACAACATTTGTAGTTATGTTGCAATCATAATATCATTACTATTTAATGTCGTAGCTGCTAAAGGCTGGATTGATGCCCATGCAACGTTTTACGGTGACATGCAAGGCCGTACTACTGAACGTGAGTTTAATTTTTGCCATCTATATATTTAAGGAAAAAGGAATATTAAATCGAGAAGTTCGCTTTAAAATAAATTACGATTAAATTAATTGTCATTTTAACTTTTATTTCATTTTTATTGTTTAGCGTGGGGTAGTAAGGTTAGTTTATCGGATAATGTCTTATCAAATACTTTCTTCATTTCAAAATAATTTTCTCATTTTAACTCGATTTTGTTGATTTATTACTTACTATTTCATCCGTTAAAATCCAATAGGCACTTATATTATACGTAGTTTATTGATAAAGATGAATCAAACCAAATTCTATCGTTAATAATGTCTAAAAAACATAGTACGGAGTATGTGTCTATCATATTTGAACGGAAGAAGTCGTTTTTTTAATTTGTTCACGCACTTTGAATACTTTTTTTGAAAAAATTGTACGATGAAAGAAAATTATAAGTCCCGTGCTTAATTACCTTATCAATTTAATGGATATTTTTAACAGTAATTCATGTGAAAGTTTAGAGCTTTGACTCTAAAAAGTCAAATAAAAATATTATTTTAGATGAAAGGAGTAAATGATCGATGACAAGTATAATATTGTTGTTACATACAAAATCTAATTTAATAATACTCCAAGTATTATGCTCTGTATTATATAATCTTCTCAATTAATTGTTTACGTTGCAGAGGGTGCTTGTGGTTACGATACATTCAAGGAAGGATACGGGTTAGCTACAACAGCCCTAAGTTCACAACTATTCGAAAATGGTGCGAAATGTGGATCATGTTACGAAATAAAATGTGTGAACTCAAAATGGTGCAAACCGGGTACAATTCAGGTGACCGCAACCAACTTATGCCCTCCTTCAACTGGGCCTCAGGCATGGTGCAACGCCCCGGCCCACCACTTTGATTTAACAGAGCCTATGTTTCTAAAGATCGGAGTATACCAAGCTGGTATAGTCCCCGTGCAATACAGAAGGATACAATGTAGACGACAAGGGGGCATCAGTTTCCAAATCAACGGAAACCCGTATTTTCTACTAGTACTAGTGTACAATGTCGCGGGCGCAGGAGATGTTATAAAGATGAGGGTTAAAGGGTCGGGGTCGAATGATTGGGTGCAAATGTCACGTAATTGGGGTATGAATTGGCAAACTAATGAACGATTAGTTGGGAGAGGTATTTCATTCCAATTGATGGCCAGTGATGGAAGAGTAATTGAACTTGATAATGTTGTGCCTCCCAATTGGAGATTCGGTCAGTCTTTTAGAGGAAACGGTAATTGGTAAGGATCGAATTTGTATTTCATCAGAGGTTACTCTTTTCGTCTCGGTCATGAAATTTGTTGTCTTTTGATTAAAATAATCATCATAAATAAATAATATAAAAGGACAACAAATGATCGAGACGGAGGTAATATATTTATAATTTATAATCTATGTAATCAGATACAATGATGAATGATAAAAGATCTTGGCACAAATTGGGATGCATTTTGAGCAGAAATTGAATTTTAGTGGTGATATATACTCCGTTTTGGCAAAACAAAAAAAGTTGAAAAATCGTATATCTTCTTAAACTACTACGGAGTAGTATTTTTATGTTTTCAGACGAAAATTTCACCGGTCTATTGATCTATTAAGGAAATGAAAGTAGTACGGAGTACTTCAAATTAAAGTGCATTGTGCATAAACACTTATACAAATGAGCACTTGGGCCACGACTGAATTCGTGGCAAAAGTGCTAAATTTTCGTGGCTAAAGTACTTTGCCACAGAAAAACCATCCGTGGCGCAAGTGGCCGTGGCAAACAAATAGCCACGTGAAAAAAAAAGTGTGACAAGTATTGATTTTATTGCCACGGAGTCTCCCGTGGCTAGAATTAATTTTTTGCCACGGATTATCCCGTGGGTAATTATTTTTGTGGCGAAATATTTATTCCGGTAACAAAATATATAATAAATTAAATAAATTAATAACCGTAAGAATTCTCTACCCCTATAGTAGTCACATCTGGACCGGTTACTAGCCTTATAGCTGAGTCATTCCACTATTATTTAATTTCATTATACTCCGTTTTGACAAAAAAAAGTTGAAAAATCATATATCTTCTTAAACTACTACGGAGTAGTATTTTTATGTTTTCCGACGAAAATTTTCACCGGTCTATTGATCTATTAAGGAAATGAAAGTAGTACGGAGTACTTCAAATTAAAGTGCATTGTGCATAAACATTGAGTGCTGTTTTTCGTCGTCGACATTCCAGCCACGTCGTCGGCGCTTTTTAAAGTAAAAGACGATCTTGCCCTTGCCTTAATTAGATTAGTTAACTAATGTTATGTAATTTTAGAAGTTAGATTAGTTATTGAAACTCGTTAATGAAGCGGTTTTTTAATTTTTCAAACTGTTCCGTTATTATCTTGTCCTTATTATATATCCACTCAAACTCCACTCACCATATTTAATTTAATTTTCTCTCACTTAAAAAAAACGTCTTTTCTTTAGAGAAACCCGACTTTTCTAGAAATTAGGTTGTCGGCGATTTTTAATGTGAAAAGACAACAACGTCCTTCCCTAATTACATTCGCTAACTTTGTTAATGAAATTAAAAAGTTTAATCATGTTAATGAAACTCGATAATAAAACGTTTTTTTTTTTTGAAAACCGTCATTTTATTATGTTACGGATTATGTTATATTATATATCCTCCCCCATCCACAACAACACTAATATTATTAATAATATTAAAATTGTATTAATAGGCGATTTTAGGAGGTTTTAGAATCAAATATAGATAATAGTTTAGTAAAGTTTATCAACAATGTTCAGTTGGTTTAGTGGTGAAGAGGCTCATTTGTGTTCAAGAGGTTGTGGGTTCAAGGGACCCCCCAGACGCGGATTTCCAGCGTCCAGGGGGCCTCCTAGACGCGAAATTCATGCGTTTGGGGGGCCCCTCAGACGCAGTCTGTTTCCAGACCCAGTTCGCGAAAAATCGAGCCCCATTTCGATTATAATTAATACTATTAGATTGATAGTTTAGGTTCCCCATAGCTAATTTGTGTGTGATATATACTCTAATTGAGTAGTTATTGTTTTCTATATTCGATTTTGGTATCGATTTGGCTGATGGTGGGATCGATTTCTGCGAAATATAAATTTCCTAAACATATTCCCGGGATACATTGAGACACGTGTCTCGGAGACCGTTCAATAATCCAAAAACCGACATTTCATATTAGTCGGGAATATATTTGTTACGTTAGTTAAGAAACTTAATTAAATTCATTAGAATATATTACATAAGGGTAAAAGAGTTACGTTGAGACACGTGCCTCAAAAACCGTTCAAGAGTACAAAAACCGTAATTTTAATTTACTCGGAAATATTAATTACATTAATTAACAAACTTAATTAATATCATTAATCATAATTAGGGGAAGGGTAAAAGAGTAAAATTCACGTATAAAGCGCCGACGACGTGGCTGAAATGTCGACGACGAAATGTAGTAGTTATAAACATTACATGGGTTCTACAATTTTAAAGTAGTACGGAGTACATGAACATGGAATAACATCACCTAATAGAAATTACGAGTACACTTTTATTTTTCAAAAGTATGTATTGTATAAGTTCTACAACAGATATTTTTAGGAGAATGATAATGTACTCATTAAAGGCACTCCGTAACATTATAATTCTATGATGACTTAGAAGCTATAACTACCCTAATTTTTAATAGTACTTGTAGACCTAACAAAATAGATCCGATCCAAAATGACCTGACCCGAATAAGCCAATTCAATTCGATCCCAACCTGATACCCCAGCAGAATTATTTGGAATTTTGAGAAGATTTCATGGTACATGTATTAGAACAAACTAAGGTAGATCATAGATCAGATGATGAATTACATTCCTCTGTCGTCTAGCTAGTTCTTTTTTTGTTTGATTACGACCTTGGTTTTTTACTTTTTTGGGTTTATTGATGATGACTAGTCTATTTAATTTGTGTTTTCGTAGGTCAAACTTTTCAGGTAGTACTTAATAATCGAGAATTAGTTGATGAGTGTTGAGTAGGACTGATTAAAGATTAAGACAAGCTATCCAAAGAATCAAGCATGTACATGAGTATCCCTTTGTAAAGATAAGATCAATTCTTGATACATTGTAGTAAATTCAAGTAACTAGCCAATAACCTAACTGTATGTCACAGTTTGGTTGACTGTTATTTCAGTTCGCTCTTTTATACAATTCTTGTAAAAACAAACTTTTTATCTCTTTCAAAAGAGTTTGACTTTCTCGAGAGCTAACTTTCTTCAATATAAATAGAGGAGTCCTCCTCTCTCACTTCTCAAGACTTTGCAAATTGTTCATCAAAAGTTTTAATCTTAAAATTCTTTTCAAAATATTTTAAAGTCTTCAAAGTCACAGTCGAACGAACGGCTATATTGAGTCATGAATACTCTTGTCTAAATTGGTTAGATTGTAATCTTGTAACTTTTCTAAGTTATTAAGAGTCGTGACCGGAATAGTTCGTTGATGAGTTAGTTAGAGACGGGGTAGTCTTGTAAACTGATCAAAGTCGTAAGTCGTGGCAGGAGTAGGCTATTGGTTGTGACCAGAGTAGGTCATTGGAGAGTTTAGAGACGGAGTAGTCTTGTAAACTCGAGAATAGTAACCCGAGTAGGTTATTGTTAGCTTTTTATTGTAAGGATTTTAAGTTTTCGGAGTAGATTACTTAGCATTATTAATAAAAAGAGCATTGGACGTAGGCCTTTAGAATATTGGCCGAACAATTCAAAAACGTAATGTGTTCAATCTTCTCGCTTTATTTCTGCTACATACAAGGTAGAACACGTGTCATTTAGCTTCGCTTTAATTTGTTCGTGAATTAATATTAACTTTAGTTGTGTTTTTATTTCATAGTGCATGCAACATTCAATAATCAATCTACTATAACATTCCTTTGTACATAATCTTCTGTTAAGAGAAATATAGGCAGTCTGACAACCGTTCGACTATACTGTGACATTTGCTCTGTGGCCAGACTCCTTGGCTAGGCAAATTTGTTATAGTCTGACTGTCAATTGCATTCACTTGTTTTCATTTTTTTGTTTATCTACGTTGCTTAACTTACTTTGGTTAATAAATTAAAGTTTAAGTTAAATTTTTAAAAGATATTCTCTCCGTTCCAATGAATTGTTTGCCTATTCCATATTGGGACGTCTCAATGAATTGTTTGCCATTCTATTTTAGGAATGTTTTTGACTCCACATGTCACCTCCTAATTGGATCTCTTTCCCTTAGTGCTAAAAGCAAAGACAAACAATTCATTGGAACGGAGGGAGTACCTAATTCCTCCTCTGAGGTACTTGGATCCATAAACTCTTCAAGGACCAATGAGATCGATATGAGATGACCATTTGTGTTTATTTATTGTTATATACTCCCGTCGATGAGTTCTTATTTTTGTCTCACTTTCCTTTTTGAGCTGAGTTTGATATTTGGTCACTTTGCATTTGTGGAATAACTTTTTCACAATAAGTTGGAAGAGAAAATGAGTGACTCAAAAAAGGAGGAGATAGAAACGAGAGAGTAATGTGAAAAATGAAAATCAATTTAATTCGCTCAATTACTCTAATATAATGTACCATATTAATAAAAGCATCTAATAATAATAATAATCTAGTATTATCCGGCCGTGCCTTTAAATTTTCCTAAAAAAATATTTAAAAAATTATTAATTTTATACAATTTCATTAAAAATCATCATTGAAAAATAGGAGCATTTCATTATCGAACACTAAATTTTATTGTTACTGGTTTTAGGGTTTTACAATTTGTCCCTAATTTGTGGGTTTAATCAAATGTACTTGATTACTTGTACATTTGTTTCTAATTTTTAAAATCATTTCGGGGATAGCTCAGTTGGGAGAGCGTCAGACTGAAGATCTGAAGGTTGCGTGTTCGATCCACGCTCATCGCATTGTTTTATTTTTCTCTATTCACTTGCACCATAAATAAAATAATATATTCAAATAATATATCTCCTATATGAATAAACAATGGGGAAAATTCAGAGAATTAGGAGTACTTTTAAATGCAATCATTTGTCAATATTTCACCAAATTAGTCATAATATTGCTTTTTTTTTTGCTACTTTTAATTTACTTGCACCATAAATAAAATAAAATCTCCAAAAAATTCAAAAAATCATGTCCATTTATTTACTGATTACCTTTCAAATATGTATATAATAATTTGTCATTATTTTTCCAAATTAGTCAAAATATTTTACCACAAAAACTTATATGAGACGATTTTACACTATCTTAGCGTGGAACAGTTTCACAAAAGGCTGATTGATATTTTCAACCAAAAATATTTTTAATTTTTTACCAAATAAACTTATCTCAGCACACTATAAATAACACAACATATAATGATATAATGATATAATCATATAAACAATCACATCTGTATAGTTTGCAAAGAAATTTTAAAAAATGGCTACTTGTTCTATTTACCACATTTGTAGTTATGTTGCAATCATAATATCATTACTATTTAATGTCGTAGCTGCTAAAGGCTGGATTGATGCCCATGCAACGTTTTACGGTGACATACAAGGCCGTACTACTGAACGTGAGTTTAATTTTTGCCATCTATATATATTTAAGGAAAAAGGAATATTAAATCGAGAAGTTCGCTTTAAAATAAATTACGATTAAATTAATTGTCATTTTAACTTTTATATCATTTTTATTGTCTAGCGTGGGCTAGTAGGGTTAGTTTATCGGATAATGTTTTGTCAAATACTTTCTCCATTTCAAAATAATTTTCTCATTTTAACTCGATTTTGTTGATTTATTACATACTATTTCATCCGTTAAAATCCAATAGGCACTTATATTATACTTTTGCCACACTTGTCAAGATACGTTTTACACCGTTAATAATATTTTTTAATTTTACATCAACAAAAATTAATAAAGTTTAATATACGTAGTTTATTGATAAAGATGAATCAAACCAAATTCCATCGTTAATAATGTCTAAAAAACATAGTACGGAGTATGTGTCTATCATATTTGAACGAAAGAAGTAGTTTTTTTTTTAATTTGTTCACGTACTTTGAATAATTTTTTTGAAAAAATTGTACGATGGAAGAAAATTATAAGTCCCGTCTTTAATTACCTTATCAATTTAATGAACATTTTTAACAGTAATTCATGTGAAAGTTTAGAGCTTTGACTCTAAAAAGTCAAATCAAAATATTATTTTAGATGAAAGGAGTAAATGATCGATGACAAGTATAATATTTCTGTTACACAATCTACTTTGATAATACTACTTGTATTATAGTCCGTATTCTATAGTCTTCTCATTTGAGTGTTATATGTTGCAGAGGGTGCTTGTGGTTACGATACATTCAAGGAAGGATACGGGTTAGCTACAACAGCCCTAAGTTCACAACTATTCGAAAATGGTGCGAAATGTGGATCATGTTACGAAATAAAATGTGTGAACTCAAAATGGTGCAAACCGGGTACAATTCAGGTGACCGCAACCAACTTATGCCCTCCTTCAACTGGGCCTCAGGCATGGTGTAACGCCCCGGCCCACCACTTTGATTTAACAGAGCCTATGTTTCTAAAGATCGGAGTATACCAAGCTGGTATAGTCCCCGTGCAATACAGAAGGATACAATGTAGACGACAAGGGGGCATCAGTTTCCAAATCAACGGAAACCCGTATTTTCTACTAGTACTAGTGTACAATGTCGCGGGCGCAGGAGATGTTATAAAGATGAGGGTTAAAGGGTCGGGGTCGAATGATTGGGTGCAAATGTCACGTAATTGGGGTATGAATTGGCAAACTAATGAACGATTAGTTGGGAGAGGTATTTCATTCCAATTGATGGCCAGTGATAGAAGAGTAATTGAACTTGATAATGTTGTGCCTCCCAATTGGGGATTCGGTCAGTCTTTTAGAGGAAACGGTAATTGGTAAGGATCCAATTTGTATTTCATCAGAGGTTACTCTTTTCGTCTCGGTCATGAAATTTGTTGTCTTTTGATTAAAATAACCATCATAAATAATATAAAAGAACAACAAATGATCGAGACGGAGGTAATATATTTATAATTTATAATCTATGTAATCAGATACAATGATGAATGATAAAAGATCTTGCCACAAATTGGGATGCATTTTGAGCAGAAATTGAATTTTAGTGGTGATATATACTCCGTTTTGGCAAAACAAAAAAAGTTGAAAAATTGTATATCTTCTTAAACTACTACGGAGTAGTATTTTTATGTTTTCAGACGAAAATTTTCACCGGTCTATTGATCTATTAAGGAAATGAAAGTAGTACGGAGTACTTCAAATTAAAGTGCATTGTGCATCAACATTACATGGGTTCTACAATTTTAAAGTAGTACGGAGTACATGAACATGGAATAACATCACCTAATAGAAATTACGAGTACACTTTTATTTTTCAAAAGTATGTATTGTATAAGTTCTACAACAGATATTTTTAGGAGAATGATAATGTACTCATTAAAGGCACTCCGTAACATTATAATTCTATGATGACTTAGAAGCTATAACTACCCTAATTTTTAATAGTACTTGTAGACCTGACAAAATAGATCCGATCCAAAATGACCTGAACCGAATAAGCCAATTCAATTCGTCCCAACCTGATACCCCAGCAGAAGTATTTGGAATTTTGAGACGATTTCATGGTACATGTATTGGAATAAACTAAGGTAGATCATAGATCAGATGATGAATTACATTCATCTGTCGTCCAACTAGTTCTTTGTTTGTTTGATCACGACCTTGGTTTTTTACCTTTTTGGGTTTATTGATGATGACTGGTCTATTTAATTTGTGTTTTCTTAGTTCAAACTATTAGGAATATCTCCTCTATTATCCTCACCATATCATTGCTACTATTAGATTTATTATATGTTGTAATTACTCTGATTATTATCTTGTAAATATAGCCTAGAATCAAGACTGTAATCATAATCTTGTAATCATTAGGAAACTATATACTAGGAGTATCATAGGAGTATCATTTCTTGATACACATTGTAACTATATATTTGCATGTATGTACGTAATGATCAATTAAGCTAAATTACAAACATTTCTAAAACTCATTTATGGTATCAGAGCAAAGATCCATAAGTCACTAAAATCGTTGTCTGTCATACTCACTTGGCCATGTCTTCCTCCGGCACCGTACTCGCTAACCCACATGAACCAAACATTCCCCTCCTTGTCCTTAACCTTGGCTCCGTCACAAAACTTAACACCAAAAATTATCAACACTGAAGAACACAAGTGTCTGACACTCTTGTCGGTTTTGGTCTCCTCTCTTATGTCGACGGCACACTCACCGTCCCATCTGAAACCATCACTAGGGATGATAAGGATAAGACAACTGTTCCTAACCCTGCCTTTGGTACTTGGTCACGCCAAGACCACCTCATCAAGGCCGCCCTCCTAAGCACCTTAGAATCTGAGACCTCTCGCCTCTCCCTTGGCCTCAAAACTTCTCGCGAAGTTTGGTCCGTCCTTGACAAGATCTATGCCAATCCCTCCCGTGGCCATTTACTCCAACTGAAAAATAAGTTCGACATCGTAACGAAAGGTGACAAAACTGTCACCGAATATATCACCGCTATTACCACCACCACCACTGAACTTGCCCTCTTGGGCAAAACTGTTGACCACGAGGATGTGGTTGACAGGATCCTTAAAGGTCTACCCTACAAAGCCTATCAACCCATTATTGAAGGTGTTCGTGCCCGAGACGACACCATCTCAATTGAAGCTCTCCATGAGAACACTACAAGAAAGACGTTATTTAGCAACCGACAGAATCGGTCGGCAAAAGTAAAAAGCGGTCGGTAAAATAAATTACCGACCGATAATAGAATATTTCCGACCGCGAGAATATGGTCGAAAACTATAGTCGGAAACGCCAACTGCCGACCGAAACTGCGGTCGGTGATTTACCGACTGATTTGCGGTCGGTAATTTGTTTCTGCGGTCGGTAAAAAGAAATACCGACTGAATGCAGCGGTCGGTAATTAGGGTCTTACCGACCGATTCCGCGGTCGGCAAATGAACTAGGCGGTCGGTAATTTGTTATACCGACTGAAATTTGCGGTCGGTAACACTTGCCGACCAAACACAAACCAGAAGCTCCTGGAAAATGTTTGGTCGGAAAAAACATATCGCGGTCGGTAGTTCGGTCGGTAAACGTGATTATTACCGACCGAGGATTGCGGTCGGTATTGCTTAACGACCGAAGTATGACTAGTTTTGTGGTTAGCAACCTGCAGTCGGTAACAGTTTAATGCGGTCGGTAAAAGTATAGATGCGGTCGGTAAAAGTGATGAAAATAGATGGGTCTACTTCGTTCATTGTCCTCCAATTTGCACATACAAACCTGCATTATAACCATCATACCATTCAATTCTTCCAAGTCATTCAAACTACAACATCATTCACTTCAACCTTCATTCATTAACTTCGTGACATTCATTCAGAATCCAACATCTCCACAATTCATTCACATAAAACATTCGATATCATGGACATAGCTTTCTAAAATGTTTAACTAATTAACTAATAGAATACTAATGAAAGTGTAAAGTGTCTAAACAACTTGGAAGAGAAATCAAAGTTAACACAAATTAAAAGAGTAATCAATTACACCTGAAAACCGACCCCGGCTCCCCCAACTCCACCACCTCCCGAATTATCATCATTCGGATTACGGACGTTATTGAAGGTAAACAGATTACAATTCTGAGTTTGTAATGCCGTGTTCAGCGCTGACATGAGCTGTTGTTGTTGTTGCATGAGCTCCCGGGTCTCTTCTCTGAAGCGTCTGTTCTCTTCTTTTTCCTTCTCCAAGGCTTCCAAGATCTTGTTTTGAAATGCTTCTGCCCGTTTTTCTTGTTGTACAAGAATACCGGGATGATAAGAGCACGAAGCATTCCCCTTATTCTGTGCAGGGGGGGTGAAGTACAATGGGCCGGCGGATCCCACTCCGTATACGTGGCCTTTTTTGAAGCCCCCGGCCGCTTCAAACCAAAGTTCGTCGTCCTCTTTCTCTTTTCCCTCCTCCTCGTTCTTTTTCTTGAGTTCTTCAAAACGATCCTATTAGCAAACAGACAAAGGTAATGTTTAGGAAAAAGTTATAACTAATTTATTAAGGAATTTTAAGATAATCTCTATAATTAACTAAATTAACACTTACAAATGTAGCTTTTGCCTTCTGACTAGTATAAACCTTTTTACCCTCGACTTCCTTAGAATGTATGGTTTCTGCGAGCTCGGCCGCGCTGGGCCGCCTACCACCCAGTTGCTCCATCTACAAAAACAAATTAAAACTTACTATGCATAAACTTGGATCAATTATTACTATCATCTTCAAAAAAATATTAATAAAAACATTATGGAACATTTTAATATATTTTGTCATTACCAGCCTGGAAGCATGTTTAGTTGCCTTGATCGACCCCCCGTGGTGTGTAGGGCCAGGCTGAGCACAAGCTTTATTCGCCGCCGCTGTCTTAGATCTCTTCTGAAAAGCCTTTGTCTTCCGTCTCTCCAACAAGTCCTTGAAGACTTGCGGCACCATCCACCCCGGGCAATCTTTGTTCTTGCCATTCTTCAATTCACAGATGTCGTTGACGGTGTCCTTCAACCGTTTTCGTGCTTCGACGTCGTATCTCTCTCTAACTTGCTCTTCATCCTCGGGCTTCCATGAGCAGTAGCCCTGACATTGTGACCGATCATAATTTAATAATTACATATTAAGAAAATATTCAAATAACAATTAAAAGTGCATATAACTATATATATATCTATATAGTTAGCAATATACTCATATAAATTAAAGTGAATGTATACCCTAAAATTGCCGAACCATTTGTCTTTGATCGTCTTCGGGGTCTCCCGGTAGTTCATATGCGGTTCATGGTAGAAACCCTTGAATGACTTCGTTACTCGTCTTACCACAGCGGAGTCATCAAACCTTAATCAAAACAAATACAACAAATTGTATTTTTGTATAAAAAAAATTATATACTACATCTACTTCGATAATAATAGAATAAGCAATACCATCTCCCATTGGGTTCTATCGGAATTATGGGCAGATTTTCCTGTTGTTGTTGTTGTTGTTGTTGTTGTTGTTGCTCCTCGTGCTCGTCGACCTCCACCTGTGGTCCACGTCCACGTCCTCCTCCACGTCCTCCTCCACGTCCACGTCCAACCATCTTTCAGATATGATCTGTTGAATGACAAAACAAACAAACATATGCAAATAACACTTACCAAATGCAATCCAAGAAAACATTTAACAAATAATATTACCTTGCCTAAAACCAAACAAAAATATACAAATAACTGCATTTATCCATGAGTGTTAATCGACAACTATTTCATTGACTAAACAAATACAAGTTAGCAATCATCGTCGTCATCATCGTCTTCTTCTTCTTCTTCTTCTTCTTCTTCTTCCTCATCCTCCTCCTCAAACTCATCTTCAAATTCCTCCTCCTCATCAATGTCATCATCTTCGACAATCACATCATCACCCTTCTCATTCATCTCTTCCATGTCCTCTCCTTCACTAAAACTTTCTAAGACGTCATCGTCGACAAGACTAGATAATAATGAAGTACTAGTCACATCTTCTTGAAATACCGTGACATCCACTGGTGCATTAAATTGTGACTTTGCCCGACCCTTAAAAACAGCCCACCAATGATCTCTATCCTTCTTCGGGTTTGGGTATGGAGCATAATAAACTTGACTAGCTTGATGGGCAAGTACAAAAGGATCATATTTACCATATTTCTTCCTACTATTAACTTCTACTAGTTTATAAAGGCCATGAACACTTGTACCGTTTGTGGAATTATCCATCCATGAACACTTGAACATGATTGCATTATAAATTCTCTTCTCCCCACAATACCTCAACTCAATAATTTCCTCTAAAGTGCCGTGGTAATCGTTTCCTTCAACATTACTTACGCAAACCCCGTAATTCATGGTAGCTCTGTTTTTCCCATATTTCTGTGTGTGGAAATTAAACCCATTAATCATATATCTTTGCCAAGTGTTTATTTCTTTAGAAGGACCAAATGCTAGGGCTTGAATCACATCATCTTTGACATTCATCTCAGTTACCTAATTGCGTAGTAGAGTGTTAGTGCACGTATATGTGACGTGCTCAAAGTTTATTTCATTCTAATATGTCAATACTGAGACTTACATATCCTTTAAACCATTTTGGAAAAAACTTCTCATATGTAGTCCAAACTTCATCCATTTTAGCTCGTGGATGTTGCTCCATAATGAACTGCTCAAATAAGCTGTTGTTCCGGTAACGGAAACAATTCACCCGGCCTAGGATCCGGGTAGTGTAATTGAATTAATGATAAGCAACTGATCGTCTGACTCTCTTTATCTCCCTTTCCCCTCACTCCCTGAATCGGACTTTCCCGGCGGAAACGGCCTGCTCCCTGCACAATGAACGCACAGGGCCTCGGAGGTTGTCCGAGGAAACCCTCTCCGATGCCTAAGTCAGTCCGTGAAATGCCTTTACGAACCTAGCTCGTGAGGAACTAGGTGGCGTTTTAGGAGTAAGAGTCTAGAGAGAGAAAATCCCACCCCTCTCATGTGGGAAATGGGGAGGTATTTATACCTTCCCACAAGAGAGAGAAGAGAAAGAGGAATGGTTGGATGGGAAAGTGACAAGTGGCGGCTTCTCATCCATCCATTCCCAATTACCTTAGGCAAAATGACGAGAGGGCCCCTGGGGGTCCTGACCCTGCCGGCCAGGGATTTTCCCGGGGCAGACAGTCTCCAAGCAGGGGGCTGTCAAGCTCCGACAGGCTGGGTTGGCCCGCGCTCTCGGCGGCTGACGGCCAACCTTTAGCGTTTCATGCTTTGTTCCAGGTCCTTGCTGGGGGCTAGTCTTTCGACTCCCCGACAGGAACCGTCTCGGGGCCTGCATAGCAGGCAGTTGATTGACAGGCGGCCCACCCCAATCAATTGGCCCTCGTCAGTAGGAGGGAAGTGAGACTTCTCCTCTGCTGGCGACTCTTGCTTGGAGGGGGGTTGACTTCCATGTCTGTTGCAGCATTTAATGCTTCGCGCCTTCCCAATGGAACTTTGTACTGTTCCTGTCAGAAATGCAAAGAGGCGAGAGCACTTTTGTAATGATTGCCCTTTTCTTCTGGGCGGATTTTGGGGAACCGTGAAGAGTTCCTGATTGGTGGCTCTCCTCCCAGGGTGGTTGGAGCGTTCATTAATGCGGTGTTTTCCTTGGTATAAAATTTTTTGCTTCCTTGATCATTTGTGCTTCATTCCACCTTCAATCTTTCCATTTTCCTCATTTTAAACATGACTTGGATCAAGAAAAGTGTAGTTCGCCGCGGAGTCAAACATGTTTCCTTCATCTTCAGAGGGTTTTGGAGGCTCAGATATGCGCGGACAGCTTATTTAGCTGTTCGCCGGAGTCGCTGTTCACGGCTTCCCCTTCGCCGGAGGGGTCGGAAGGCCTCTATTAGGATGGGCAAACGCCCTAGGAGGTCCTCTCCTCCTGCTGCGCCTAGGTTTAGGCGTTGCTCCCAGGGTGGAGGCTGTTATGATAGGGGGTGTCATGAGTGTTTTCCATGGCTGCACCCTGAACAATTCGGCCCCAACTCTGACACCGATTCCTCCCTGGAGTCGGGTCCTTCTTCGCCTGTAAAGAAGACAGGCTGTCGCACTTGCGACGAGTCCCGAGCTGTCCCTTTTGGAAGGGACTGGGAAGACAGCAGCCATGACTCTGACGACAGCGAAGGTCTTGGCTGCCTGAGCGACAGGGACGAAGACGGGACTTCAAATGACCCCTTTCAGGGTTCCCCAAGTTGGGACTGGGGTTCGGCTCTCGGGAGTCCAGGCAGTCCTGGAGATTATTCCCCAGATTTGGGGGACGACTAGGCCTGCGTGGCAGGGCCTTTGATTTCTGTCAGGCTGGAACTTTTCGAGCCTTATGTAATTTTCTTTCATGCCCGTCCCACGATGTATCTTTTCCCTTGCGGGGTTTTCAATGAAATGAATATTTTGCGTATTTGAATTTTTAATATGAGTTTTTTTTTTTTTTTTTTTTTGAATGAGGTCGTTGATTGACCTTTCTCTCTGACGTTTCTGTTTACCGAGGCTCTTCTTGAAAAAGGTGAGCAATTGGTGTTCAGTGTGTGACACGTGGATGATCTTCGAAGGTTTTGTCAGGGATTCCACCTTTCGAACTTCTTTGGGCTTTTATATAAACCCTTCTCCCCCTTCCTTCTCTTCTTTTACTCTTCTTGATACCTTTACTCCCCATAACACTTCTTGAATTCCCTTCATTGACCGAGCGTTTTTTCTTTGAGGAGCAAGGATCACTTCTTGTCGCCGTCTTTGACGACTTCACCGACGTTTCTTAGGTCAGAACTTTTCGAATCTTTCGCTTCTTTTCTTCCCTTCTATAGCCTAAATGTCGCGAGCCCGCCCCCTTTCCCTTGATTCTTTGCTCGGAGGAACTAGCGGCGGCGACGGTGGTCGTCGTGACGTTGCTTCTTCCTCCGGGGTTGGCCCCCGGGAGGAAGACGATCACAGGGGAGAGGGTGCTGAGTCACCCGACCCAGCTCCCTTCGATGTGATTGATTCTGATGACGAAGCCCTAGAGGTGGACCCTGCCAGGGTGGCCGGTCCTCTCATCCGCAGGGAGAGAGGGAGGACCTATTTTCTGGACAAAGAAAAATACGTGATTCCCTTACAGACCTATCCCGAGGCTAAGAATAGGGACCTGATCCTGGAATGTAACGCGGCTGAGGCCATCGAGCAGTTTTATAATTTTGGGGAGGGGTACACAGTGGTGATCCCTGGGGAAAAAGACACAGTATGCTGTCCCCCAGAAGGGTGTGTAGCCGTCTTCCATAAGGCCCTAGAATTCGGCCTGCGATTCCCGTTACATCCTTTCCTGGAGGAAACTTTCAGGAGGATGAACGTCGCCATCGCTCAGTTAACTGCAACGGCCATTAGGGCATTAGTGGCCTACACTTGGACCTGCCTGTTCCATGGCGAGGGGCCTTACATTGACGCCCTTCGCTTTATGGTTGGCCTCCAAAATGGTGTCTTCGTCTGGGGGGGATGGCTCCCCCGGTTATTGGTCTCTGCTGAGACAGAAAAAGTACGCCTTGGTCTGGCCGGCCATGAGCAGTCTCAAAGACTGGAAAAACAATTTCATATATGTCCATAGTGCGTCGGGGTGGAAAATTCCTAGACATTTTAGGAATCATGTCCATACCCGCATGGAGACGCGTGAGGAGTATCATCCTCGTGTTGGGGGGGAAGGCTCTGGAAGTCAGGCTGAGCGAAAAGGAGAAGATTTTGATAAAAAAGTTTGAGATCGTGACGGATAAACATGGGAACTTTTGCCCTGTTTTCTGGCTCCCTCACGCGGAGCTCATCACGACTGACGAGTACCTGCTTCCCATGGGCCTGATTCGTGGCCTTGAAGGTAGTTCTAGGGTTTTCTTGTTGTCACGATTTTCCAGGGATTTTATTTCTCCCTGCTTTTTAAATGACCGCCTCTCCTTTCCTGCAGATTCCTACTCTTGGACCTGGACCAAGAAGCAGGTCAGAAGGTTAGGCTTGAGCGAGGAATTGCACGTTCTTTCAAAGCGTCCTTCTCTTCCACCAAATTTTAGAAAAGGAAGTAAGGCCCTGATGAAGCTTGTGAAAGACTTCGCCGCAGGTCGAAGATTGCCTCTCCCCCCCCGGCTGCCTTCGTCGAAGCCGGCGAATCCGACACCCAGTATTCATGAGGGGGAAGCGGAGGTCACTTCAGGGGCCACTCCTTCCCCTGGTCAAAAACAGGGTGCCTCTTCGGCTGGCCCTCGGATCTCACAGGGAACGCAGCCTGGAGATTCTGAAGGGACTGGGGAGAGTGTTCCCCTGGAGGCGAGGAGAAAGAGGGAGAGGGAGCCACCCAGTGCTGATGTGGTGGACCTGGAGGCGGATGTCTCTACCCCTGAGGCAAAACGCCCTGCACGTGAGCCCTCTAGCATTCCCTTCCCGGAGGAAAACGTGGAGTTCCACTACACAGCTGGTGATAGTGTGGATGTATCGGGCCTGCTTTCTGACTCTGGGGCTGTTTTGGCCGACCGCCTTACAAAGATGGTAACTTCCACCTCTCATCAAGTGCTTCAATATATCCAACGTACCTCCAAGGTCATGTTGGCATCTGCGGAACTGGCGGCTCTCAGCCGCCTGAGTGATGAGGAGCTAACAGTTACCCCTGGGGCTCCTCCTCCCGACCGCCTGGCCATGATAGAGAGGGACGTTTCCTTGATAAGCTCCTTGAAAGACAAAATGACAAGGCAAGAGGGGGAGCTGGAAGAGGCCAAGAAGCAGGCTGATCGCTGGAGGCTGCAGGGGGAAATGGCTGTGAAGGAAGTTTCCAAGTTGGGGGCCGAACTGCAGGAGAGCCGGCAATCGTTGGACCGTGCTAACATATCTTTGGCCGAGATGGGGCATTTGAAGGGAAGGGTGACTGTCTTGGAGGAGCAGCTGTCACAGGCAAAGTCGGCTTTTGACCAGGCCAAGGGGGAATGGGCGAAAGAGAAAGAGACCCTGGCTGCGGAGACTGAAGAAGCGGTGGGTGCCAGCTTCGTGAGCGGCGCCAATTCCTCTCTGGAGTTGGTTATGGAGGTGATAGGGGAGATGTTCCCTACTTTTGACGAGGATGCTTTCCGAAGCCTTTATTCCGCCAAGGACGAAGCCCGGGTGACCAGGCAGCCTGAAGCAGACGCCAACGCTCGCCAGGATGCTGCGTGACGCCCCTTCTCTGTGAAAAGCTTTTTTATTCTCTTGTGCTGAACCAGTGTTTATGGTTTTTCTGTAATTTTTTTGCTACTTGGCTTTTTTCTTCAACTTTGTAAAGACCTTTATACCCTTCATGGGTTTTGTTTGTGGAATATCTCTTTTGGCTTTCTATGGCCTAACTGTTCTTTAAGATTTTAGGGATCCTTTTCTCGTCTGTTTGATCGCGCCTGTTATAGCCTGTCCCTGGCTTTTGTTCAAAGTCCAGGGGGCCTGCCCCTCGCCTGCCTGGAGGTAAGCAGGGTGGCTCCTGTGTTTTTTATACAAGGTTGGGGGGCCTGCCCCCAGTCCTTGTTAGCTTGGCCTGTCCCTGGCTTTTCATTCAAAGTCCAGAGGGCCTGCCTCTTGCCTGCCCAGAGGCAAGCAGGGGTAGCATGTGCGTTTTTTATACAAGGTTGGGAGGCCTGCCCCCAGTCCTTGTTATCCTGGCCTGTCCCTGGCTTTTCGTTCAAAGTCCAGAGGGCCTGCCCCCTGCCTGCCCAGAGGCAAGCAGGGGTAGCTTGTGCGTTTTTTATACAAGGTTGGGAGGCCTGCCCCCAGTCCTTGTTATCCTGACCTGTCCCTGGCTTTTCGTTCAAAGTCCAGAGGGTCTGCCCCCTGCCTGCCCAGAGGCAAGCAGGGGTAGCTTGTGCGTTTTTTTATACAAGGTTGGGAGGCCTGCCCCCAGTCCTTGTTATCCTGGCCTGTCCCTGGCTTTTCGTTCAAAGTCCAGAGGGCCTGCCCCCTGCCTGCCCAGAGGCAAGTAGGGGTAGCTTGTGCGTTTTTTATACAAGGTTGGGAGGCCTGCCCCCAGTCCTTGTTAGCCTGGCCCGTCCCTGGCTTTTCGTTCAAAGTCCAGAGGGCCTGCCCCCTGCCTGCCCAGAGGTAAGCAGGGTGGCTTCTGATTTGCGTTGGGGGGTTCGTTTTACCCAATTTTGGCAACAGGGGGCCTCCCCCTATTGCCCCCTGCTCGTTTGTGTGTGAAAGACGCGAGTGTGAACAGGCAACGAGTATAAATCTGTATCTTCTCATTTCTCTTAAAATTCTTTTTGACATTGGGGTGGTCGGAGCCGTCGACATTTCTGATCGTCCTCCGCCTTTTTACTTTAGTAAAAGTGAAAACTGCCTACATTCTTGTTCAGACGTAATATTTCTTTAGTGTATCTGCGTTCCAGTGAGCGCTTAGCTCTTGTCCCTCCAGATTGGCTATCCTGTACGTGCCTGGCCCCAAAACCTGAGTTACTTGGTATGGGCCCTCCCAATTGGCACTCAGCTTTCCATGCTCTCTTGACTTCCCAATCGCCTGTGTCTTTCTCAGAACCAACTCGCCCATCTGAAAACTCCTCTGACGGACTTTGCTGTTGAAATTTTTCCTCATTCGTTGCTGGTAGGCAGCGATGTTGGTACTGGCTTCCTCCCTTAGTTCGTTCACCAGGTCTAAGGCTTCAACCATAGCAGCCTCGTTTTCAGCTTGGTCGTACTGCAGGGAGCGCAGAGAGGGGATTCTTGTCTCAATTGGCAATAAAGCCTCTGCTCCATATACCAGGCCAAATGGGGTCTGGCCTGTAGACTCCTTTCTGGTAGTTCGGATGGACCAGAGTATACTGTGGAGTTCATCAGCCCACCTACCTTTGCAGTCATCCACCATTTTCTTCAGGCCGTTCAGAATTTGTTTGTTGGCTGCTTCTGCCTGTCCATTGGTTTGAGGATGGCAGACAGCTGAGTAGGCGACTGAGATGTTGTGGCTTTCCAGCCAGATTCTTAGTGGGTCATTATTGAACTGCCTGCCGTGGTCAAATACCAGCATCTTTGGTACACCGAACCGGGTGATGACATTTCGCCAGATCACCTTCCTGACCGCCGGCTCAGTGATGTTGGGCACTGCTTCAGCCTCCACCCATTTGGTGAAGTAGTCTATGGCGACAATTAAGAATTTTCTGCCCCCTGTGGCCACTGTGAAGGGTCCTAGGATGTCCATCCCCCATTGAGCGAAGGGGATGGGAGATAGGATTGGCCTGAGCTCCTGGGTCGGGGCATGGATCGATGGGGCAAAGAGTTGGCATTTTCTGCATTTCTGGGTCAGGCTCTTGGCATCTGCCAGCATGGTAGGCCAGTAGTAGCCTGCCCTGAGGGCCTTGTGGGCCAGCGACCTCCCGCCAATGTGATGTCCACAAATCCCTGAGTGGATATCATCCAATACCTCAGCGGCCTGATCCGCCCGTAGGCATTTAAGCAGGGGATAAGTAAAAGATTTTTTGTAGAGTTCTCCATTAATGAATATGAACCAGGCTGCTTTAGCCTGTACCTTCCTCTTTTGTGATGAGTCTGATGGTAAGATACCGTGCCTCTTGTACTGGACGAAAGGGGTCATCCAGCTTTCCAGCTCTTCTTCCACGGCATTAATCGTTTGACAGGGATTAGTAGACTTCTCGTGTAAAACGTCAACCCATACCGATCTCCGGATGTCCTGCAGACTGGAGCTTGCCAGTTTTGACAGGGCATCTGCTCTGTTGTTCTGGGATCGGGGAATTTGTTTGACCTCATACGATTTCAGGCCGGACAACTCTCCCTTTACCATCTCCAGGTATGCGGCCATTGCTTGGTCTCTTGCTTCGTATTCTCCATTAATCTGGTTGGCGATGAGTTGGGAATCTGTCGCCAAGACAATTCGTTCTGCCCCTGCGGCTTTAGCTAACCTGACGCCTGCGAGTACTGCTTCGTACTCTGCTTCATTGTTTGATGCTGGGAAAACGAATCTGAGAGCATGCTCAAAGTCGGTCCCTTCTGGGCTGGTTAGTACGACGCCTGCGCCTGCGCCGTTGGCCGTCGAGGACCCGTCAGTATACACGACCCATTCCTGGGCAGGGGCTTCCTCTTCCCCTGAATGGGAGCACTCAGCCAAAAAGTCTGCTAAAGCTTGGGCTTTGATGGCTGTTCTCGGCTGGTAAGATATACCTAGCCCACTCAGCTCAATTGCCCATTTCAACAATCTCCCTGATTTTTCAAATTTTTCCAACACCTTTTCCAGGGGTTGGTCGGTGAGGACTACGACTGGATGCGCATCAAAGTAAGGTCTGAGCTTCCTGGCTGCAATTATGACCGCGTAGGCGGCTTTTTCAACCATCGGATAATTCTTCTCAGCTGCCCCCAGCGCGTGACTCACAAAGTATATAGGTTGCTGGGTGCCTGCCTCTTCCCGTAGGATGACTGCGCTGACAGTTATATTGGTTACTGCAATGTAGAGGAAAAGTTTCTCTCCTGCTACAGGTCTTGCCAGGGTAGGGAGCCTCTTAAGATGGTCCTTCAGTTGCTCGAAGGCCTCTTTCTGCTCGCTTTCCCATTTGAACTGTTTGTTTCCTTTCAGTATTTTGAAAAAGGGAGTGGCTCTGTCTGCTGATCGGGCAACGAATCGTGCCAAGGCGGCCATTCGACCCGTCAGGCGCTGGATGTCTCTGATGGTCCTGGGCTCAGGGAGGTCTAGAACTGCCTGAATTTTTTCAGGGTTGGCATCTATACCCCGAGAACTGACCAAGAACCCTAGGAATTTTCCGGAGCGGACTCCAAACGTGCATTTTTTCGGATTTAGTTTCATTTTGTAAGCGCGCAGAGAACTGAAGGTTTCCTGCAAGTCTGTCAGGTGTTCCCTGTCTTCCCTGCTTTTTACGATGGCATCATCAACGTAAGCCTCGATGTTTCTGCCTTTTTGTTTCTCAAACACCTTATCAACCAACCGCTGGTACGTAGCCCCTGCATTTTTGAGCCCGAAGGGCATCATCTTATACATGTAAGTGCCCGAACTAGTGATGAACGCACACTTCACCTTGTCCGGCTGCCACAAGTACACTTGGTGGTACCCTGAAAAGGCGTCTAAGAAGCTTAGCATGGTGTAGCCACTGGTGGCGTCTACCAATTGGTCGATCCGAGGGAGCGGATAGCAGTCCTTCGGGCAGGCCTTGTTCAGGTTTGTAAAATCGACGCACATTCTCCATGCGCCTGACGACTTCTTGACCATAACAACATTTGCCAGCCATTCTGGGTAGTCGCAGACTTCAATAAAGTCTGCTTTCAAGAGTTTGTCAATTTCTTCCTTGATTGCTGCGTCTTTTTCTGCAGACATGTTTCGTTTCTTCTGTTTTACAGGGCGAGCATCCATGCTTACATTCAGCTTGTGAACAATGCATGAGGGATCAACGCCGGGCATCTCGTCTGCAGAATAGGCAAATACGTCTTTGTTCTCCCTCAGTAGTTTGACCAGTTCGGCCTGGTAGGATTCCTCTAGGCCTGTTCCTACCAGGACCTGTCTTCCTGGTTCTAAGTCCACCAGCATACTTTCGCCCCCTGGTTCCAGGCGGTCGGACACCGGGTGCTCGACTGGGACCTCGCCTTCCCTGCAGGGGGAGCTGTCGGCTTTTCTTTTTCCTTTTCTGTCCCTCTCGTGTTCTTGTAGGGCCACGGAGTAGCATTGTCTGGCTGACTCCTGGTCCCCACGTATCTTTCCTTCCAGCCCGAAGTCTGTGACATACGCGATGGTGAGAGCCCTGATGGAAATTGCCGCTTCGATTTCATCCAGCGTGGCCCTGCCAATCAGGGCGTTATAGGCAGATCTTGCGTCCACAACAACAAAGGTTGCCCTGACATTCCTGGCTGTGGAACCTTCCCCGAAGGTTACAGGCAAGTCGATGACGCCCATGGGCAGCACGTCTGCCCCACTGAATCCATACAGCGATCCGGGAGCAGGCCGCAGGTGTCTTTTTTCCAGGCCCATTTTTTCGAAAGCATCCTTGTACAAAAGATTTGTATATGCGCCTGTGTCTACCATACATCTTCGCACAATATGGTTGCTGATCTCTAGGGACAGCACCAGAGGATCACTGTGCGGATATATCACCCGTCCTGCGTCGTCAGGGGTGATACTTAATGTCACTCCCCTTGGACTCCCTTCTTTCTCAGCGTAGCAGATCTGGTTCCTCAGCTCGCGCATTTGCCTTTTTTGGCCTCTTCGACTGAGCTGACCCTCAGTGCCCCCTGAAATTACATGGATTACCATCCGGTTCTGCACTGACCCCTCGGGTTTCTCAGACGCTTCCTTCTGAGACTTGTTTTTGGCTGCGTAGTTGGCCAACCATCCGTTCCTGATTAATTTCTCAATTTCATCCTTCAGGTGACGGCATTCTTCGGTGGTATGGCCTATACAGTCGTGGAAAGTGCAGAATTTCTTTGGGTCGCCTTTTGGGCTGCGAGGTTTGTTTGGACGGTTCCATTTGGCAGTTTCTTTTTCCAGTTCGAAGATTTCCGCCCTGGATTTGTTCAGAGCGGTGTAACTATCGAATCTGGGTTGGTAGACTGGGCGTTCCTTCTTGGGAGTGTCTCCCTCTTCTTTTTGCTTACCTGGTTCACTTCTGCCCCTTCCACCCTGCGGTCCCCCTTGAGGCTTTGTTTGGCCTGCAGGGGTGTCCGTCAGGCCGTGGAACTCCTCCTGCAGAATGAACCCTTCAGCAATCTTTCTGGCCATGGCCAAGGTTTCTGGCTGGGCCCTGATCATCTGGTTTTTCATTTCCCCTGGAAGTAGGGAGATTGTCAGGGCGTAGGCGGCGGTGGAATCGTCGATCTCCCTAACCTGCTGGTAGGATAGATCGAACCTTCTCATGTACTCTCTCACACTCTCACCCTTTTTCTGTTTCAGGGTCATGAGATCGAAACGGGTAAGGCGTCTTCTCTTATTTCCGGCATACTGTTCAAGGAAAATTTCAGCCAACTCTATGAAGAACCTGATTGACCCCTGGCGGAGGTCTCTGAACCACCCCTGCGCAAGTCCCACTAGGGTGGTAGGGAAGACTTTGCACCAGATGGCATCATCTACGTCATACATGCCCATGTGGCTCTCAAAGGCTGCCAGGTGGTCTTCAGGGTCTGTCGTCCCGTCGAACTTGATGGTGGGCATTTTGATTTTTGGAATGGGGTACTCTTGTACCTCAGGGTGCAACGGGGTTTTCGTGGGCCTGCCTACCAGTCGTGACCTGCTTTCCCCAGACTGGTTACCGTGAGATTCCCATTGTTTATGGGTCGGTTTCCTCGTACTGGGGGAGCGGTGCCTCGGTGGCGGTCTGCTAGCTGCCTCATCCTCTGTTCCCGAGGAGGCCTGCCTGGGCCTCTTCCTCTGGGAGTGGCAGAGGTTTTCACCCTGATGGTACCTGGACTCGAGCGGTTGTCCTCGGTTGAGTCTGGATTGTAGGCTTTGGGATAAGCCGGGGGCTGACTGTTCCTTGGCCGCAGGTGTTAGTCTGGAGAAAACTCCGCCTGGCCTCTCTCCTAAGCGTTTTGACACAGGTTCCCTGGGCCTCATGCGCTCCTGTAATCCTTGAGATAAGCCTCCCTGCCCTCCAGACGCCGATTCTGTTGTGTGAATAGAGAACGCCTGCTGGACAGGTGGTTCTGGATTGCCAGTGGTAATGCGCCTCTGCACATGCGTGTACATTTGGGCTGTTCTTCTCGCTTTTCTCTGAGCATTTCTGGCGGCGGTCCGCCTCGTGCCCCCGGCCTCGTCCCTGCTGACTGGGGACGGTTGCCTGGGAGCCGATGCGACCCTGCCCACCAAGTCCTCAGGTGTGAATTCCTGATCCAGCATCGCAGAGAAGAACGCGGCTGCCTGTGCCATCTGAGCTGGGGTCAGATTGAGAGGACGTCCTGGGCGTGCCCCCAGCTCGGGTGTCACAGCAGTGTTAGATCCACCGAGGGGATTGGTTCCCCCTACCCCCAGGATTGTGGCAGGAGGGACCCTCTCCGACAGCGGCATACCGTACAGGGGGGTCACCGGAGGGACCGTCGGACCCGCTCCTGCACTGGCATCAACGATTTCTGGCACGATTGTGTTTAATTTTGTGGTTATGAGTGGTTGATTTTAGTGGGTAACTCGTGAGCACAACCGTAAGTTCCCCACAGACGGCGCCAAATTGTTCCGGTAACGGAAACAATTCACCCGGCCTAGGATCCGGGTAGTGTAATTGAATTAATGATAGCAACTGATCGTCTGACTCTCTTGATCTCCCTTTCCCCTCACTCCCTGAATCGGACTTTCCCGGCGGAAACGGCCTGCTCCCTGCACAATGAACGCACAGGGCCTCGGAGGTTGTCCGAGGAAACCCTCTCCGATGCCTAAGTCAGTCCGTGAAATGCCTTTACAAACCTAGCTCGTGAGGAACTAGGTGGCGTTTTAGGAGTAAGAGTCTAGAGAGAGAAAATCCCACCCCTCTCATGTGGGAAATGGGGAGGTATTTATACCTTCCCACAAGAGAGAGAAGAGAAAGAGGAATGGTTGGATGGGAAAGTGACAAGTGGCGGCTTCTCATCCATCCATTCTCAATTACCTTAGGCAAAATGACGAGAGGGCCCCTGGGGGTCCTGACCCTGCCGGCCAGGGATTTTCCCGGGGCAGACAGTCTCCAAGCAGGGGGCTGTCAAGCTCCGACAGGCTGGGTTGGCCCGCGCTCTCGGCGGCTGACGGCCAACCTTTAGCGTTTCATGCTTTGTTCCAGGTCCTTGCTGGGGGCTAGTCTTTCGACTCCCCGACAGGAACCGTCTCGGGGCCTGCATAGCAGGCAGTTGATTGACAGGCGGCCCACCCCAATCAGCTGTAATTATCGAGTTCAGTTGTGACATCTAGATCTTTTAATTTTAAAATAAATAAGTTGTGGCTCCATAACGTACCGTTCATATTCTCCTAGTAATTCACAATTTGATAATGCGTACAGATGGGCACGATCGAACTCTTGTTCGTCCAAGTATCTCTGTTTTGGTTTAGCAAGTGCTCTACCTTTGTGTTGTCGAAAGAGCTCGGGTAATGATGAATCATTTTCATCTCCCGTGCCCACATCCAAATCCTTAGCCTTTGTATCTACGTGGTCTTCAAAGTATAGAGAACAGAAATTTGATATTTCTTCAGTTAAGAAAGCATTGCAAATTGAACCTTCCACACGTGCTTTATTACCCACTTTTTTTTTCAAATGATTAAGAAACCTACATTTTGATATAGTGTTGAGTATTTTCACAATTATAATGATATAATGATTAAGAAACATTAATAAGTTGAGTATTTTCACAATTATACCTCTCAAAAGGGTACATCCACCTATATTGTACTGGCCCACCAACTCTTGCTTCATAAGGCAAATGTATTGGTAAGTGCTCCATGGAATTGAAGAACGATGGTGGAAACACTTTCTCAAGTTTGCAGAGGATCTCCGCAATATCGTTCTCCAGCCGCTCTACATTTTGGGTTGTAAGGCTTGAGACACACAAATCACGAAAAAATTGACTGATCTCGGTAATTGAATTCCACACATTAGTTGGGAGCAAGTGTTTCAAAGCAACGGGTAATAGCCGTTCCATGAACACATGGCAATCGTGGCTCTTCATACCATGAAGTGTGAGACTGTGTAGGTCGACGCAGCGACCTAAATCCGATGCGTATCCATCTGGAAATCTCAAATTGCATATCCACTCACATAGTATCTTTTTTTGCAGTTTGTCAAGAGTGTATGGAGCTTTTGGTTTGCGGCCGTCCTTGAGGTGTAGGTGACCTCTACTACATAATTTGGGCAAGTCCTTCCTTGTGTTATGGGTGTCAGCTGTTTTATTTTTATTATCCAGTACTGTATGAATTAATTGCTCAAAGAAGTTTTTTTCAATATGCATGACATCCAAATTGTGTCGAATCAACAAATGCTTCCAATAAGGTAGGTCCCAGAACAAGCTCTTTTTGAACCACCCTGTTTTCATCTTCTTAAGTTCTTTGAGTTCATGATCAGTACCATCAATGATCGTCGGGTAGTCAGATATCGTCTCCCAGATTTCACATCCTGACAATATCGGAGGTGGTTCATCATTCTCGCACTTACCCTTCCTAAAGGCAGTTTTGTTGTAACGGAATGCATGATGTTGGGGTAAGAATTGTCTGTGACAATCGAACCAACACATTTTACCCCCATGTGGAAGCCAAAACGCCTTGGTGTCTTTCATACAATGTGGACATGCATGTTTGCCAGCAGTAGCCCACCCTGAGAGCATCCCATAAGCCGGAAAATCGTTGATGGTCCATAGGATACATGCTTTCAGCCGAAAACTTTGTTTCCTGGACACATCATAGGTGAGCAGTCCCGTGTCCCACAACTCTTTCAATTCATCAATAAGAGGTTGCATGTATATGTCCAAGTTTTTCTTAGGATTTTTTGGCCCGGGAACGATCAAGGATAGAAACATAAATTGTTTTTTCATGCATAATGCAGGGGGTAGATTATAAGGAGTGAGAATCACCGGCCAACATGAGTACGACTTACCAAATTGACCGTATGGTGTAAAACCATCTGTGCAGAGTCCAAGTCTAACATTACGAGGCTCACTAGCAAACTCCGGAAACATATAATCTAGATGCTTCCAAGCCTCACTGTCACTTGGATGAGCCATGGTCCCTGGTACACGTGGATTTTCAATATGCCATCTCATTTCGTTTGCAATGTTCTTGGTTGCATATAAACGTTGCAACCTTGGTGCTACAGGGAGATAGGTTAGGACTTTGAAAGGTATGTCTGCCCCACTAAAAGTTTTCTTCTTGTACCTATCTTTTCCACACTTTTTACATTTGTCAAGCATGGAATCTTCTTTCCAAAATAGCATGCATCCGTCCTGACATGAATGGATCCTATGATGGGGCATTTGAAGGCCCCTAAGCAGCTTTTTAGTGTCATAAAATGTGCGAGTCATCAGATTATCTCGTGGAATGATATCCTTAATCAAAGCAGCAATCTTATCTAAACTTCTTTCCGGTAGGTTGTCCTCACATTTAATGTTAATCATCCTAGAAGCTACTTCTAGCAATGACGACTCACATCCACGATACAGAGGTTTCTCGGCGGCCTCTAGCATTTCAAAAAATTCTTTCAAATCAGGGTGGGGGCTTTCTTCTTCACCGAAAGGAGAATCCTCAACACGGCCGAACATTGTGTCTCCAAATGCATCTACTACCATCTCCCGATAAGGTTGTTGGATGAAAGCATTAGTGTTTGTTGAAGTAGGAGGATTACTAATAAAAGAAAAGGGTTCTCCATGGCACACCCAATTAGTATAACCAGGCTTAAACCCTTTGCTAATGAGATGCTCTTTCACCGTAAACTCATTCAAGTACTTCAAATTTTGGCATTTCACACATGGACATCTAAGAATCTGATGTGTCTTGTATTCTTCTTGTTCCTTAGCATATAGAATAAAATCATCCACCCCAAGTATAAACTCATACTTAACTTTGTTTCTATCGTCTACCCTTTCGTACATCCATTTTCTTTCGGTATTCGTCATTATTAGATTTTCTATAAGAGGAACGAAAACTTATTTAAATAACATATAAAAATGGAGTAAATAACAAAGAAATAACCATGAGTTTACTCTCGTTAGTTCAAAAACAATAATCGAATATAATTAGAGTAGGGGTTGATCCGTTTACTCTAATTAGACAATTTGAACTCCCATGATCTCATCTCATTCATACCCCTTCATTATTTAATTAAGTTTTCACATCTAACCTTAGTTTAATATATAAACTCAAATTGTTAGTATTCTTTATTGAATTTGATTGAGTCATATTACACCATATTGTATCTAGTTGGCCTAAAAACATTTGACAAATAAGAGGTTCATGCCCAAAAACATTGAATGGAGTGGTCCAAGTAGAACTAAACTTAGAATATTTCACTATTATTCTAGAACACTAAACTATATTAACCTACAACTATATTAGGCTAAAGAGAAGAAAAACTCATTCATCCCAACCAAGCTATATTAGGCTAAACTGTAGTAGTTTATTAATTAACTTAATTGATGCATTAATCCATGATTGAATATAATCTTATGACATTGAATATATTCCAACATTGATGCTAACTAGATATATTCTTAATAAACTACTACAATAGTTGTAGTTAAGACTAATTTCAAGATTAACAACATTAACTTAATTGATGCTAATCCAATCAACATTGAATATATTCTTAAGACTAATTTCAAGAATTTTCCAAAGGGTAAGTACTATAGGGAGAGCTATATTAATGTAACCAATTTTTCATCTAAAGTAATATAGGGAGAGCTATACTAATCTAACTAAACTATACTAAACAATTTTTCATCTAATTTAACCCTAAATTAAACTAAAATTTGTACTAAGCTTAATAACTCGTAAACAAAATTTAAAAACTTAATGATTCATAAACAATTCAACCCAAATACATAAACAATTCAACCCAAATAATAATTCATACTTAGTATATATGCTCAATACCTCACCAACAAATTAAGCTAGATTTACCCGAATATATGATTCATAACGGTTTTGTTTCATCTAATTTAACCCTCACTAACAAATTAAGCTAACCTAACATCTAATTAAGTCATTTTAGCAACTTCAATCCGCTTTTCTTATAGTGTTGAGTACTAATATTCTAGGACACTAAACTATACTAAGCATACAAATTGTACTACAACATCAAGTATATCATCAATTATATCAATTTGAGCTATATTAATTGTACTAGAACATCAAGTATATCATCAATTATATCAATGAAAGCTACAACAATATGAATTTACTAATTTTTGCATCCTTTCTTCTTAAAGGATCAAACCCTAATTGAAGTTATTTAAGCTAAACTAACATCCAATTATATGAATCTATCATCTACAACATATTTAGTAGATGAATCACAGTAAACTAACAACACCAATTGATTTGCAAAACTAACAAATATCAACAAAATTCATCTAAAACTAACAATTTTATTAAATTAACCTAACCTAACATTAATTCACCAAATAAAACACCAATTGATATGTATACAACAGTAATATACAAAATCTAAACAAATTAAAACCACAAAATCAATTAAAAATCAGAGTTTAATCAATTTGGAGATTTTTAGGAAAAAAATCAAACCTAGATGAAAAAGAGGGAGGGCGGCTCCGGCAGGGAGGGCGGCGACCGGCGAGTGTGAAGTCCGGCGAGAAGGAGCGGGCGGCGGATGGTTCCGGCTATCGACGTCCGGCGAAGGGAAGGCAGGTAAGGGTTTGGGGTGAGGGTCGCGTTCGGGGTTTGGGGTAAGCAAATGACAGTTGATGGGTAGACTTGTGTATTTAATTCAAAATACGTACCGACCGACACTTGCAGTCGGTAAAATTACACTACGGTCGGAAATTGCTGTTAGTACCGACTGCCCGTTCAATTTACCGACCGTTATTTTCAGTCGGTATTTTACCGACTGCATACTCAAACACCGACCGTAATCGGTCGGTAATAAGTGCCACCGACTATATATCCGTCGGTCGGTAATTTCCGGTTGCTAAACTGCGTTTTTCTAGAAGTGGAAGCTTCTCCACTTTGAAATCAACAACTCTCACACTGACCATCTCTCTCCCTCGCCCCCGACATCGAATCTGCCCGTCACGGCACTCACGGCCACTACTCGGACCGGTCACCATCAACATCGCCCCTCTTCCTCACGCCCCTCTTCTCCTCTTCTTTCTACCCCTACCACCCCGCCTTTGTCACCCTTCAAAGGTAGGTGCCAATATTGTCGTATTATTGGGCATTATCTTTATAGCCCTTGTCGAAAATTCCAACGTGACTTTCCTGGTGTAGTCTTACCCCCTCAACCCGCCCCGGCCCCCCCTCGGTCCAACCGAACCCATACTGCCCCCCAAGCCCACACCGCCACCGTTACCCCCGTCAATTCCAACCCCACTTGGCTCCCCGATAGCGGCGCCTCCCACCATGTTACCAATGACCTCACTAACCTCTCCCTAGGGATGTCAACGGGTCGGTTTCGGGTCGGGTGGAGCCTCACCCGAATCCATCACCCGAATCCGCATACTCCACCCGATCCATCCGTCACCCGATTAACCCACCACCCGGATCCAATCCATCCGTCATCCGCGGGTGATTCGGGTGGATCGGGTGCTTAGCGGATGGAAAATATTTTTTTAAAATACAATAACAGATATACAAATTATAAGATGCGTAAAGTTTTTTGAGCTTTTTTGTTGGTCGGAAATTAAGATGGCGTAAGAAAATCTAAAATGGTGGCCGCCAAAGTGATTACGGAAAATATTTTCTTAGGGTTTTAAGAAAAAAAAGGATAATGAGTATAAAAATAGAGTGAAATTAATTAATTTTTTTATATATTTATATAATTTTTTTTTAAATCTATAAACGGGTGAACGGATCGGGTGACGGGTGAAAAATCTCCACCCGAATCCGATCCGATCCATCACCTGATTCATCCGTCATCCGCTTAAAATCCATTTAGTTCGGGTTTTCGTCCATTAATTTTATTCGGGTGGATGGATTTAGAACGGGTTCGGGTGAAATTGACATCCCTACCTCTCCCTCCACGCCCCTTATGATGGGAATGATGAGCTAATAGTTGGTGATGGATCGAGTCTCCCTATATCGCGCATTGGTTCTTTTTCAATCTCTATCTCCTCTTCTCTCTCTATTCAATTTTCTAATGTCTTATATGTTCCAAATATTGCTCGTAATATTCTTTCCGTCTCTCAATTATGTCTCGATAATAATTGTGTTATTGAATTTAATGCCTCCTCTTTTTGTCTTAAGGTACCCTCGATGACTACTCCCCTCCTTCAAGGTCCGCTTAAAGGCGGCGTATATCTTCTTCCTCAGCCTTCCTCGTGTCTCGCACTCTCCACCGTGGCCACCCCTCTCCTTGATTGGCACCATCGCCTTGGCCATCCCTCCGTTTCTACTACTAATTATCTTTATCGTTTTTTATCATTAAATAAATTGTCACCTTTTGAACAATGTAATTCATGTGACATAAGTAAGAGCCATAAGCTCCCATTTTCCGATTCTACACTCGTCTCAAATGGCCCTTTAAACCTCATTTTTTCGGATCTTTGGATTTCTCCCCTTCCCTCTATCGATAACTATAAGTATTATGTCGCTTTTATTGACCATTTCACGCATTATATGTGGTTATATCCATTAAAATTAAAATCCGACACCTCCACTACCTTTAATCGTTTCCGTGCGTTAGTAGAATTTTTTTTCAATCGACCTATCCTTCGTCTCTACTCCGACAATGGAGACGAATATCTTAAATTAACACCAAATATTACCTCTAATGGAATATCTCATCTCACCTCGCCCCCACATACTCCCGAACACAACGGTTTTGCCGAACGTCGTCATCGTCATATTGTAGAAACAGGTCTTTCTCTCCTATCTCACTCCAACCTTCCTTCCACCTTTTGGTCCTACGCCTTCACTACCGCCGCCTATCTCATAAATCGTCTTCCCATCTCCACACTCAAAAATATCTCTCCTTATCAAGCCTTATTCAATATCGTCCCCAATTATCAAGCCTTATTCAATATCGTCCCCAATTATCTTAAACTTCGGAGCTTTGGTTGCTTATGCTATCCTTGGCTCCGCCCATACTCTCAAAATAAGCTTGAGCTTCGATCTACTCCATGTATTTTCGTTGGCTACTCATCATCCCAAAGCGCGTATCACTGTCTCAATCCTGTCACCAATCGGCTCTATACTTCCCGGCATGTAAAATTTGTGGAATCCAAATTTCCTTCTTATCCCCATAAAGGCCCTTCTTTTCAGCCCGATACCTGGTGCACCTACACCTCCTCTGACAAACCTATCTCGACCCAAACAGACAAACCCACAAATCTCCCTCTAACTCCACCTGCCCAGCCCAATACAGACATAACCACAAATTCCTCCTCCATTCGGCCCAATTCCCCTAATCAGCCCACCCCCCTCAACCAGCCCAGTAACCCCACCCCATGTATCAGTACCCATTCCCCTGACTCCTCCCAGTGAAGTCCAAATTCCCCCTCCAGCCCATCCTCTGATTCATCCCAACCCAGTTCGCCCCTCATATCTAGTCCATTAAACTCAAGCCCTTTCTACTCCACTACCCACTCTTCTAATTCAACCCAATCAAATTCATCATCTTCATCCACATCACCTACAACTACACCCCCACCAGTCCGCACAATCCAAACCCGTCTCTCCAATAATATTATTAAACCCAATCCTTGTTATGCTATTACCGTTCTCCACTCCACCGACACCTCACTTCCCACCACCACCAAACAGGCCCTACTTGACTCTCGCTGGCGCGAGGCAATGACCGCTGAGTATGACGCCCTTATACGTAACAAAACTTGGACCCTTGTACCTCGTCAATCTCACCATAATATTGTCGGCTGCAAATGGGTCTTCCGAGTCAAATATAACCCAGATAACTCTGTTGAAAAGTTCAAAGCCCGTCTCGTTGCTAAGGGTTTTCACCAACGCCCTGGGATCGACTACTCTGAAACGTTTAGTCCAGTCGTCAAACCCACCACAATTCGCATCATTTTATCACTTGCGGTGTCTCGTGGTTGGTCCCTTCGTCAACTCGATGTCAATAATGCCTTCCTCCAAGGCCGTCTCACTGAAACTGTTTACATGTCACAAACCCCGGGTTTGTTGACACCACACACCCCGACTATGTCTGCTGTCTATCTAAGGCCATTTATGGCCTCAAACGAGCCCCTCGGGCTTGGTTCACTGAACTTAAAATTTTTTTAGTCTCTCTCGGCTTCAAAGGGTCTCTGTCTGACCCCTCGTTATTTATTCTTTCCTCTCCCACCCCCTTGTATTTGTTGGTCTATGTTGATGATATTATTGTTACGGGTCCGTCTATGTCCACAGTCCAAAAATTCATCTCTCTTCTTGCGTCCCGCTTCTCTATTAAAGATCTCGGTCCCCTGTCTTATTTCTTAGGTGTCGAGGTGCGTCCCACCTCTTATGGTCTTCATTTGTCTCAAACAAAATACATTCGAGATCTACTTACAAAATTTCATATGGCTGAGTCTAATCCTTCACCGACTCCCATCACTCCTGACACGTGCTTAACACGTGACGGAGGTGACCCCCATCCTGATGTCACCTCCTACCGTGCCCTTTTGGGAAGCCTACAGTATCTCTCTCTTACACGTCCCGATGTTGCCTTTACAATTAACAAACTTGCACAATTTATGCAAGCACCCCGTACCATTCACTGGCAAGCTCTTAAACGTCTCTTACGATATTTAAATGGCACTTCCTCCTCCGGTCTACCCATCTACCGGGATGGCCCAACCTCGCTCCACGCCTTCTCGGATGCAAATCATCCCGGGGTCAAAGGTGATTTTATCTCCACCTCTGGCTATCTCATATACATTGGCCGCAATGCTGTTTTCTGGTCCTCCAAACGTCAATCTGGTGTCTCTCGTTCCAGTACAGAGGCCGAATTCCGTGCCGTGGCCGCCACCACTACCGAACTCACTTGGGTTTCTTCCCTCCTTCGTGAACTTGGTGTATCATTTTCTTCTCCTCCTGTTATCTATTGTGACAACCTCAGTGCTACCCATTACTTTTCCAACCCGGTATTTCACTCTAAAATGAAACATACTGCACTTGCTTTCCACTTTGTTCGTGAACGAGTCCACGACGGGTCGCTCCGCGTTCAGCACATTGCTGCCGCTGATCAACTCGCCGACATTCTTACGAAGCCCCTAGGTCGCGCCCTGTTTACGTCTCTACTTTCCAAGATTGGCCTTGCATCCAGTTAGTCCATCTTACGGGAGCCTATTAGGAATATCTCCTCTATTATCCTCACCATATCATTGCTACTATTAGATTTATTATATGCTGTAATTACTCTGATTATTATCTTGTAAATATAGCCTAGAATCAAGATTGTAATCATAATCTTGTAATCATTAGGAAACTATATACTAGGAGTATCATAGGACTATCATTTCTTGATACACATTGTAACTATATATATTTGCATGTATGTACGTAATGATCAATTAAGCTAAATTACAAACATTTCTAAAACTCATTTACAAACTTTTCAGGTAGTACTTAATAATCGAGAATTAGTTGATGAGTGTTGAGTATGACTGATTAAAGATTAAGACAAGCTACCCAAAGAATCAAGAATATCAACGAGTATTCCTTTGTAAAGATAAGATCAGTTCTTGGCACATTGTACTATTGTAGTAAGTTCAAGTAACTAGCCAATAACCTAATGTATGTCACCGTTTGGTTGACTATTATTTCAGTTCGCTCTTTTATGCAATTCTTGTAAAACAAACTTTTACTCTCTTTCAAAAGGGTATGACTTTCTCGAGAGCTAACTTGCTTCAATATAAATAGAGCAGTCCTCCTCTCTCACTTCTCAAGACTTTGCAAATTGTTCATCAAAAGTTTTAATCTTAAAACTTTTTTCAAAATATTTCAAAGTCTTCAAAGTCACAGTCGAACGAACTGCTACATTGAGTCATGAATATTCTTGTCTAAATTGGTTAGATTGTAATCTTGTAACTTTTCTTTCTAAGTTATTAAGAGCCCTGACCGGAGTAGGTCATTCATGAGTTAGAGACGGAGTAGTCTTGTAAACTCAAAGTCATAAATCATAACAGAAGTAGTCTATTGCTTGTGACCAGAGTCGGTCACTGGAGAGTTTATAGACGGAGTAGTCTTGTAAACTCGAAAGTAGTAACCGGAGTATGTCATTGTTAGCTTTTCATTGTAAGGGTTTAAGTTTTTGGAGTAGATTACTTAACATTATTAATAAAAAGAGCATTGGACGTAGACCTTTATAATATTGGATGAACCAATTCAAAAACGTAATCTGTTCAATCTTCTCGCTTTATTTCTGCTACAACACATGTCATTTAGCTTCGCTTTAATTTGTTCGTGGATTAATATTAACTTTAGTTGTGTTTTTCATAGTGCATGCAACATTCAATAATGAATATACTTTAACATTCCTCTATAACATAATCTTCTGTTAATAGAAATATAGGCAATCTGACAGCAATTCGACTGTACTGTGACACTTGCTCTGTGGCCAAATTTGTTAAAGTCTGACTGTCAATTGCATTCACTTGCTTGTTTTCATTTTTCTTTATCTACGTAGCTTAATTTACTTTAGTTAATAAAGTTTAAGTTAAATTTTTAAAAGATACTTAATTCCCCCTCTTAGGTACTTGGATAGTTGGATCCATAAACTCTTCAAGGACCAATGAGATCGATATGAGATGACCATTTGTGTTTATTTAATGTTATATACTCACTCCGAATTCCTATTTTTGTCTCACTCTCTTTTTTGAGCTGGGTTTGATATTTGTTCACTTTCCATTTGTGGAATAACTTTGTCACATAAGTTGGAAGGGAAAATGAGTGATAATGTGAAAAATGAAATCAATTTAATTCGCGCAATTACTCTAATATACTGTACCATATTAATAAAAGCATCTAATAATAAGCAAGTATTATCCGGCCGTGCCTTTAAATTTACCGAAAAAAATATTTAAAAAATTATGAATTTTATACAATTTCATTAAAAATCATCAATGAAAAATTGGAGCATTTCATTATCGAACACTAAATTTTATTGTTACTGGTTTTAGGGTTTTACAATTTGCAGCTAATTTGTGTGTTTAATCAAATGAACTAGATTACTTGTACATTTGGTTCTAATCATCAAAATCATTGCGGGATAGTTCAGTTGGAAGAGCGTCATACTGAAAATCTGAAGGTCGTGTGTTTGATCCACGTTCACCGCATTATTTTATTTTTCCTACATTCAGATAATATACCTCATATATGAATAAACAATTGACAGATAATATACCTCGTATATGAATAAACAATGAAAAAAGGAGTACGAGTACCTTTTAAAAGCAATCATTTGTCAATATTTCACCAAATAAGTCATAATATTGTTTTTTTTCCTACTATTCATTTAATTGCACCATAAATAAAAAAATATTCAAAAAATTACCTTTTAAATATAATAATTTATCAATATTTTACTAAATTAGTCATAATGTTTTGACACAAAATCTCATATGAGACAATCAATATATATATATATATATATATATATATATATATATATATATATATATATATATATATATATATATATATATATATTTTAGGCTTTTTTCGAGCGATCTCATTGGTCCGTTCCATCAAACCTCAAATTAGGAAAGTATCATAAGTAAATAAAAAATCAATTAGAGAATCTTTTGATTGTTATAATATATATTTAATTTATTATATTAATGTGATGTTTTACAATTCTGACGTGAAAACCTTTAAAGTTCATTTTTTTAAAACATTATCGTAAAATAAATTATAAAAATGAAATATTTAGATTCGTGGTAAAAAATGCTTTCGTTAGAGTATAAATTTCATATTATTTGTTTCACGTTGTGTGATGAATCTATTATATAATGGAGTATCAAGTTGTAAAACTATCCCACATCGACAAATTATAATATGATGATGAAATTCTATATTATAAATAAATATGAGTAATCATTTGTTCTTTGATATCTACCAAAAGTCTTTTAAATCTCAAAAAGAGTTTTTTTGACTATAAACCTTAGTAATTATCCTACATGGAAAAATTATAATTTTATATTGTAAATAAGAGTAATCATTCGGTGTTAAATATCGACCAAGAAAAACTTTTAGATTATCCCACATCGAAAAATTATGATGGGGTGATGAAATTTTATATTATAAATAAACTTTTAAATATAATCAAGAGTAATGTATGATGTATTTTTTTTAATTTTAAAAAGAGCTCTTAACACTATAAACTTAAATAAATTATCTCACATCGAAAAGTTATGATAAGTTGATGAATTCAATAAATAAGACTAATCGTTCGTTCTTAAATATCAATAAAAAAATATTTAAGTCTTAAAAAGTCTCTTAATAAGACTACAACTCTAAGTAAAAATAATCTCACATCAAAAAATTATAATAAGGTGATGAAATTTTATATTATAAACAAGAGTAATCATTCGGTTTTAAATATCGTCAAAAAAACTTTTGAGTATTAAAAAAACTTTTAATATATAAGACTACAAACTTAAAATCATCCCACATTGAAAAATTATAGTGATGTGATGAACTTTTATATTATAATCAAGAGTAATGTCAGAGTCTCATGTATTTTTTTTCTTTTTAAAAAGAGCTCTTAAGACTATAAGGTTAAGTAATTATCTCACATCGAAAAATTATTACGAGGTGATGACTAATCATGTGTTCTTAAATATCAATCAAAAAAACTTTTACGTCTTAAAAAATCTCTTAATAAGACTGCAAACTTAAGTAAAATAATCTCACATCGAAAAAGTATAACCAAAAATCTAATGAGTTTTAAAAATATATTAGACCGTAAACTTAAGTAAAATTATCCCACATTCGAAAAATTATAAAGTTTCATCAAACAAAAATCTTCTGAGTTTTAAAAAATTTCTTAAGACTATACACTTAAGTAAGAAATGATAACAAGGTGATGAAATTTTATATTGTAAATCAGACTAATAATAATAATTTTTCCTTAGACATCAAATCAATTTTAAGTATTATGAATTTATACTAAATAAGAATAATTATTGTTTTTAAATACCAACCAACAATATTTTGAGTTTAAAAAAGGTCTTAATAAGACTACAAACATAAAATTATCCGACATCGAAACAAGTAAAATAAGGTACGGTGATGATTCTATATTATAAATAAGACTACAAATTTTAGTTAAATTGTCCCACATCGACGAATTATATTAAGGTGATGAATTTCTACATTATAAATAAGACTAATTATTTGTTAGACTATATACTTAAGTAAAGTATCGCACATCGAAAAATCATACTCCCTCTCTTTTGAGTTTCAAAATTTTTTTGTGATTATAATAAGACGATGAAATTCTATTATAAATAAAAGTAACAATTTCTCCAAATTATGATGAAATGAGGAAATTCTATATTATAAACAATTATCTCATATCGAAAAATTATAATGAGGTGATAGAATTCTACGTAACCAACAATCTTTTGAGACTTAAAAACAGTTCCGAAGACTAAGATTATATAGTTAAAGTTGGAATTCTATATATTATAAATAAGAGTAATTATTCCTCTATAAATAAAAGTTCTGAATTAGACTATATCTAAACTTAAAAAAGCTTAAGAAAATTATCCCACATCGAAAAATTATAATAAGGTGAATTTTTTTATTATATAAATAAGACTAATCATTCATCAAAAACATATACTCCAATATGATGATCAAATTCGATTATATAAATAAAAACTAATCGTCTATCCTTTAACTTAATTAGATATAAAAACAAACTCTTTTAAGTCTTAAAAATAGATCTTAAAACTATAAACTTAATTATATAAATTATACCACATCGAAAAATTATGATGAGGTGATAGAATTTTATATCATAAATGAGTAATCTTTCGGTTTTAAATATCAACCAACAATCTTTTGAGTTTTAAAAGCTTTTAAAAAGACTACAAACCTAAAATTATCTCACATCGAAAAAATTAAAATAAGATGATGATTTTATATTATAAATAAGAGTAATCGTGCGTTTTTTTGGGTCTTAAAAGCGGATCTTAAAACTATAAACCTTGAGTAAATTATCCTATATCAAAAAATTATGATGGGGCGATAGAATCTTATATTATAAATAAGATTATCTTTCGTTTTTAGATATCAATCAAAAAATTCATTCGTTCTTAGATATCAATCAAAAAAACTTTTGAGTCTTAAAAAATTTCTTAATAAGACAACGAACGTAAAATTATTTTCACTTCGAAAAATTATAATAAGTTGATGAAATTTTATATTATAAATAAGAGTTGTCATGTATTATTTTAAGTTTTAAAATAAGCTATTAAGATTATAAACTTAGCTAAAATTAAGTTTGATAACTAATATCACGTGATCATCTTATTTATTATAATGATATAGATTGATTAAGTTTCTTATTTAACGAATATACCTCATCAATGTAATTAAGCTCATTAACCCGTGCAACGCACGGGCTTTAATCTAGTCTTACGCTATTTTAGTGTGATTGATATTTTAAACCAAAAATATTTTTAATTTTCTACCAAATAAACTTATCTTAGCACACTATAAATAACACAACATATAATGATATAATCATATAAACAATCACATCTGTATAATTTTCAAAGAAATTAAAAAAAAATGGCTACTTGTTGTATTTACCAGATTTGTAGTTATGTTGCAATCATAATATCATTAGTTAATGTTGTGGCTGCTCAAGGCTGGATTGATGCCCATGCAACGTTTTATGGTGACATGCAAGGCCGTACTACTGAACGTAAGTTTATTTTCCACCATCTATATATTTACCGAAAAAGAAATATTAAATCGAGAGGTTTGCCTTAAAATAAATTACAATTAAATTAGTTGTCATTTTAAATTTTATCATTTTTATTGTCTAGGGTGGGTTAGGGTTAGTTTATCGATGACAAGTATAATATTGTTGTTACATACACAATCTAATTTAATAATACTACAAGTATTATATAATCTTCTCAATTAACTGTTTACGTTGCAGAGGGTGCTTGTGGTTACGATACATTCAAGGAAGGATATGGGTTAGCTACAACAGCCCTAAGTTCACAACTATTTGAAAATGGTGCGAAATGTGGATCATGTTACGAAATAAAATGTGTGAACTCAAAATGGTGCAAACCGGGTACAATTCAGGTGACCGCAACCAACTTATGCCCTCCTTCAACTGGGCCTCAGGCATGGTGCAACGCCCCGGCCCACCACTTTGATTTAACAGAGCCTATGTTTCTAAAGATCGGAGTATACCAAGCTGGTATAGTCCCCGTGCAATACAGAAGGATACAATGTAGACGACAAGGGGGCATCAGTTTCCAAATCAACGGAAACCCGTATTTTCTACTAGTACTTGTGTACAATGTCGCGGGCGCAGGAGATGTTATAAAGATGAGGGTTAAAGGGTCGGGGTCGAATGATTGGGTGCAAATGTCACGTAATTGGGGTATGAATTGGCAAACTAATGAACGATTAGTTGGGAGAGGTATTTCATTCCAATTGATGGCCAGTGATGGAAGAGTAATTGAACTTGATAATGTTGTGCCTCCCAATTGGGGATTCGGTCAGTCTTTTAGAGGAAACGGTAATTGGTAAGGATCGAATTTGTATTTCATCAGAGGTTACTCTTTTCGTCTCGGTCATGAAATTTGTTGTCTTTTGATTAAAATAACCATCATAAATAAATAATATAAAAGGACAACAAATAATCGAGACGGAGGTAATATATATTTAATTTATAATCTATGTAATCGGATACAATGATGAATGATAAAAGATCTTGCCACAAATTGGGATGCATTTTGAGCAGAAATTGAATTTTAGTGGTGATATATACTCCGTTTTGGCAAAACAAAAAAAGTTGAAAAATCGTATATCTTCTTAAACTACTACGGAGTAGTATTTTTATGTTTTCAGACGAAAATTTTCACCGGTCTATTGATCTATTAAGGAAATGAAAGTAGTACGGAGTACTTCAAATTAAAGTGCATTGTGCATAAACATTACATGGGTTCTACAATTTTAAAGTAGTACGGAGTACATGAACATGGAATAACATCACCTAATAGAAATTACGAGTACACTTTTATTTTTCAAAAGTATGTACTCCCTCCCTTTCTCTATGATCTTCCATATTGGATTTTGGGAAGTTTTTAAGAAGGAGGGAATATGTGGAGGAAAATGAATGGGAAGAAAAGAAAGTGGGGTCACAAACAATAAGAACCACAAAATATAGTACTAAAAAGAAAAGTGGAACATCTTAGTGAATTTCCCTAAAAATGAAATATAGAACATCTTAGTGAAGGGGAGGGAGTATTATATAAGTTCTACAACAGATATTTTTAGGAGAATGATAATGTACTCCTTAAAGGCACTCCGTAACATTATAATTCTATGATGACTTAGAAGCTATAACTACCCTAATTTTTAATAGTACTTGTAGACCTTACAAAATAGATCCAATCCAAAATGACCTGACCCGAATAAGCCAATTCAATTCGATCCCAACCTGATACCCCAGCAGAAGTATTTGGAATTTTGAGACGATTTCATGGTACATGTATTGGAATAAACTAAGGTAGATCATAGATCAGATGATGAATTACATTCCTCTGTCGTCCAGCTAGTTCTTTGTTTGTTTGATTACGACCTTGGTTTTTTACTTTTTTGGGTTTATTGATGATGACTAGCCTATTTAATTTGTGTTTTCTTAGTTCAAACTTTTCAGCTAGTGCTTAATCGAGAATTAGTTGATGAGTGTTGAGTATGATTGATTGAAGATCAAGACAAGCTACCCAAAGAATCAAGAATGTACATGAGTATCCCTTTGTAAAGATAAGATCAGTTCTTGACACATTGTAGTAAATTCAAGTAACTAGCCAATAACCTAAGTGTATGTCACAGTTTGGTTGACTGTTATTTCAGTTCGCTCTTTTATACTCCCTCCGTTCTAATGAATTGTTTGTCTTTGGTTTTGGCACCAAGGTTAAGGGATATAATGAGGAAGTGACATGTGGAGCAAAACTCATGAGAATGGTCATATTACCTATAAAAAACATTCCCAAGATAGAAAGACAAACAATTCATTGAGACGTCCCAATATAGAATAGGCAAACAATTCATTGGAACGGAGGGAGTACAATTCTTGTAAAAACAAACTTTTTATCTCTTTCAAAAGAGTTTGACTTTCTCGAGAGCTATCTTGCTTCAATATAAATAGAGGAGTCCTCCTCTCTCACTTCTCAAGACTTTGCAAATTGTTCATCAAAAGTTTTAATCTTAAAACTCTTTTCAAAATATTTCAAAGTCTTCAAATTCACAGTCGAACGAACTGTTACATTGAGTCATGAATACTCTTGTCTAAATTGGTTAGATTGTAATCTTGTAACTTTTCTTTCTAAGTTATTAAGAGCCCTGACCGGAGTAGGTCATTCATGAATTAGAGACGGAGTAGTCTTGTAAACTCAAAGTCATAAATCATAACAGAAGTAGGCTATTGCTTGTGACCAGAGTAGGTCACTGGAGAGTTTATAGACGGAGTAGTCTTGTAAACTCGAAAGTAGTAACCGGAGTATGTCATTGTTAGCTTTTCATTGTAAGGGTTTAAGTTTTTGGAGTAGATTACTTAACATTATTAATAAAAAGAGCATTGGACGTAGACCTTTATAATATTGGATGAACCAATTCAAAAACGTAATCTGTTCAATCTTCTCGCTTTATTTCTGCTACAACACATGTCATTTAGCTTCGCTTTAATTTGTTCGTGGATTAATATTAACTTTAGTTGTGTTTTTCATAGTGCATGCAACATTCAATAATGAATATACTTTAACATTCCTCTATAACATAATCTTCTGTTAATAGAAATATAGGCAATCTGACAGCAATTTGACTGTACTGTGACACTTGCTCTGTGGCCAAATTTGTTAAAGTCTGACTGTCAATTGCATTCACTTGCTTGTTTTCATTTTTCTTTATCTACGTAGCTTAATTTACTTTAGTTAATAAAGTTTAAGTTAAATTTTTAAAAGATACTTAATTCCCCCCTCTTAGGTACTTGGATAGTTGGATCCATAAACTCTTCAAGGACCAATGAGATCGATATGAGATGACCATTTGTGTTTATTTAATGTTATATACTCACTCCGAATTCCTATTTTTGTCTCACTCTCTTTTTTGAGCTGAGTTTGATATTTGTTCACTTTCCATTTGTGGAATAACTTTGTCACATAAGTTGGAAGGGAAAATGAGTGATAATGTGAAAAATGAAATCAATTTAATTCGCGCAATTACTCTAATATACTGTACCATATTAATAAAAGCATCTAATAATAATCAAGTATTATCCGGCCGTGCCTTTAAATTTACCGAAAAAAATATTTAAAAAATTATGAATTTTATACAATTTCATTAAAAATCATCAATGAAAAATTGGAGCATTTCATTATCGAACACTAAATTTTATTGTTACTGGTTTTAGGGTTTTACAATTTGCAGCTAATTTGTGTGTTTAATCAAATGAACTAGATTACTCGTACATTTGGTTCTAATCATCAAAATCATTGCGGGATAGCTCAGTTGGAAGAGCGTCAGACTGAAAATCTGAAGGTCGTGTGTTTGATCCACGTTCACCGCATTATTTTATTTTTCCTACATTCAGATAATATACCTCATATATGAATAAACAATTGACAGATAATATACCTCGTATATGAATAAACAATGGAAAAAGGAGTACGAGTACCTTTTAAAGGCAATCATTTGTCAATATTTCACCAAATAAGTCATAATATTGTTTTTTTTCCTACTATTCATTTAATTGCACCATAAATAAAAAAATATTCAAAAAATTACCTTTTAAATATAATAATTTATCAATATTTTACTAAATTAGTCATAATGTTTTGACACAAAATCTCATGAGACAATCTTACACTATTTTAGTGTGATTGATATTTTAAACCAAAAATATTTTTAATTTTCTACCAAATAAACTTATTCTAGCACACTATAAATAACACCACATATAATGATATAATCATATAAACAATCACATCTGTATAATTTTGAAAGAAATTAAAAAAAATGGCTACTTGTTCTATTTACCAGATTTGTAGTTATGTTGCAATCATAATATCATTAGTTAATGTTGTGGCTGCTCAAGGCTGGATTGATGCCCATGCAACGTTTTATGGTGACATGCAAGGCCGTACTACTGAACGTAAGTTTATTTTCCACCATCTATATATTTACAAAAAAGAAATATTAAATCGAGAGGGTTCCGATTAAATTAGTTGTCATTTTATTTTTTATATCAGTTTTATGTCTAGCGTGGGTTAGGGCTAGTTTATCGATGACAAGTATAATATTGTTGTTACATACACAATCTAATTTAATAATACTACAAGTATTATGCTCCGTATTATATAATCTTCTCAATTAACTGTTTACGTTACAGAGGGTGCTTGTGGTTACGATACATTCAAGGAAGGATACGGGTTAGCTACAACAGCCCTAAGTTCACAACTATTCGAAAATGGTGCGAAATGTGGATCATGTTACGAAATAAAATGTGTGAACTCAAAATGGTGCAAACCGGGTACAATTCAGGTGACCGCAACCAACTTATGCCCTCCTTCAACTGGGCCTGCGGCATGGTGCAACGCCCCGGCCCACCACTTTGATTTAACAGAGCCTATGTTTCTAAAGATCGGAGTATACCAAGCTGGTATAGTCCCCGTGCAATACAGAAGGATACAATGTAGACGACAAGGGGGCATCAGTTTCCAAATCAACGGAAACCCGTATTTTCTACTAGTACTAGTGTACAATGTCGCGGGCGCAGGAGATGTTATAAAGATGAGGGTTAAAGGGTCGGGGTCGAATGATTGGGTGCAAATGTCACGTAATTGGGGTATGAATTGGCAAACTAATGAACGATTAGTTGGGAGAGGTATTTCATTCCAATTGATGGCCAGTGATGGAAGAGTAATTGAACTTGATAATGTTGTGCCTCCCAATTGGAGATTCGGTCAGTCTTTTAGAGGAAACGGTAATTGGTAAGGATCGAATTTGTATTTCATCAGAGGTTACCCTTTTCGTCTCGGTCATGAAATTTGTTGTCTTTTGATTAAAATAATCATCATAAATAAATAATATAAAAGGACAACAAATGATCGAGACGGAGGTAATATATTTATAATTTATAATCTATGTAATCAGATACAATGATGAATGATAAAAGATCTTGCCACAAATTGGGATGCATTTTGAGCAGAAATTGAATTTTAGTGGTGATATATACTTCGTTTTGACAAAACAAAAAAAGTTGAAAAATCGTATATCTTCTTAAAGTACTACGGAGTAGTATTTTTATGTTTTCAGACGAAAATTTTCACCGGTCTATTGATCTATTAAGGAAATGAAAGTAGTGCGGGGTACTTCAAATTAAAGTGCATTGTGCATAAACACTACTACAAATGAGCACTTGGGCCACGACTGAATTCGTGGCAAAAGTGCTAAATTTTCGTGGCTAAAGTACTTTGCCACAGAAAAACCATCCGTGGCACAAGTGGCCGTGACAAACAAATAGCCACGGAAAAAAAGTGTGACAAGTATTGATTTTATTGCCACGGAGTCTCCCGTGGCTAGAACTAATTTTTTGCCACGGATTATCCCGTAGCTAATTATTTTTGTGGCGAAATATTTATTCCGGTGACAAAATATATAATAAATTAAATAAATGAATAACCGTAAGAATTCTCTACCCCTATAGTAGTCACATCTGGACCGGTTACTAGCCTTATAGCTGAGTCATTCCACTATTATTTAATTTCATTATACGCATCGAAGAGCCTTCCCAGGAGGTCATGGGCAGCTACCAGAAATGAAATTAAACTTTATTGACCTAATCATTGGTTTGAATTCTTTTAAAGTGATGTTTTTTTCAAACTACATTTTCTTTTGAGTAATTAATTTTTTTTCCCTTATGATTTACATATTATGATAAAAAAATTATTATTCCGGAAAAAAAAATTCAAAGTTGATTTTCGGACTCATGATTCCATTAATTTATCGATATTTTTATTTTAATTTCTATTTTCCACGTTCTTTTATTGCTAGTTCTTTCGATATGTTTTTTCTTTTCGTTATTGGTCGTTATTTTATATCATCAGTTTTTTTATTCTCATTGAGTTTCCTCTAACCTACTTCAAGTTTTACCCGAATTTTATTTTTTTATTAAGTATAATTTATTTCAAATTCATTTTTTAAAATATCTTCCAAATAATATTACAGAACAGCTACCGAATTAAACAGTTGACGATAAATTAATTTTTGATTTTCACACTATTAGTCCTTAATTATTAAATTTTCTTGTATTTGTTAATTATTTGATTTTGTCACTTATACCTCTCTTTTTTTGAAAAATTATTTTAACTTGTTATTGAACTTAGGCACGACGTTCTAATACGTTATTCTTTCTTCCAAACCAAACAACTTGAAAGACAATTAATTACAAAAATAATTATTGTTTTCGCAGTCAAAGTTAATTCCATAAAAAAATATAGACCGATTAGAATTCTTAAATACGAGTTTAATAAAGCGGTTTTTTTCACACTCAAAATATTGTAAGAAAATCAATAATTTGGAAAAGAATCATCCTCAGTCACTTTTTTTTAAGTTTTTTTGTCTTAAAAAGAAGTGTATTACATGTGAAAAATTTAATTAATTAAGCGGTAAAAATGAAAGAGTCTTAAATAATATTAGATGTCTTAATGATGGATGATCAATCACATACTAATTTTACTTGATATGCTATGTACGCCGCATTTTAGCTAGCATATATTACACTATGTAAATGTTAGTTGTCTTTCAAAAGTCATACTTAAGATTATAAAATTTTAATAAAACATCTTGTCAAATTAAGAGAAATCAATTGCTTCACAAATGATGATTAATAAAAAATCAACAAATTAGACAACCAAAGTTTTCTTGTATTTCATTTTACAAAAAATCTATTTTTTTTCTTAAAACAAAATAAAATAATACGAATTTTTTTTATTAATAAAATATTTTCAAATTTAATATTTTTTTCTTCATATTATCTTTAGCTTTGAATTTTAATGAATTTTTAAGATCAATAATTGACACTCGGCTTAACTTGAAATTAATTTTATTAAAATTTGGAGAACCATTAGCCACATGCTGTGGCTAAAAAATAATTTTGCCACGAAAGTTAATTATGTCGTGGCTAAATAATATTTGCCACTGAACAAATTCGTGGCTAAATATATTTTTGCCACAGGTGTGGCATCTTTCGTGGCAAGAGTGATTATTGTACCCGACTTTAATAAAATTCGTGGCGCAAGTGAATTTTTGCCACGGAAAAAATTGTTCCCGTGACATATTTTATTTACCAAGTAGTGAATCAAATTTGTCCCGTGGCTAGGTAAAATTTAGCCACAAATAACAAATTTTCGTGGCATAATTCGTGACGCAAGTGTCAATTTGTTGTAGTGAAACATTACATGGGTTCTACAATTTTAAAGTAGTATGGAGTACATGAACATGGAATAACATCACCTAATAGAAATTACGAGTACACTTTTATTTTTCAAAAGTATGTATTGTATAAGTTCTACAACATATATTTTTAGGAGAATGATAATGTACTCATTAAAGGCACTCCGTAACATTATAATTCTATGATGACTTAGAAGCTATAACTACCCTAATTTTTAATAGTACTTGTAGACCTGACAAAATAGATCCGATCCAAAATGACCTGACCCGAATAAGCCAATTCAATTCGATCACAACCTGATACCCCAGCTGAAGTATTTGGAATTTTGAGACGATTTCATGGTACATGTATTGGAATAAACTAAGGTAGATCATAGATCAGATGATGAATTACATTTTTCCTCTGTCGTCCAGCTAGTTCTTTGTTTGTTTGATTACGACCTTGGTTTTTTTACTTTTGTTGGGTTTATTGATGATGACTAGCCTATTTAATTTGTATTTTCTTAGTTCAAACTTTTCAGCTAGTGCTTAATCGAGAATTAGTTGATGAGTGTTGAGTATGATTTATTGAAGATCAAGACAAGCTACCCAAAGAATCAAGAATGTACATGAGTATCCCTATGTAAAGATAAGATCAGTTCTTGACACATTGTAGTAAATTCAAGTAAGTAGCCAATAACCTAACTGTATGTCACAGTTTGGTTGACTGTTATTTCAGTTCGCTCTTTTATACAATTCTTGTAAAAACAAACTTTTTATCTCTTTCAAAAGAGTTTGACTTTCTCGAGAGCTGACTTGCTTCAATATAAATAGAGGAGTCATCCTCTCTCACTTCTCAAGACTTTGCAAATTGTTCATCAAAAGTTTTAATCTTAAAACTCTTTTCAAAATATTTTAAAGTCTTCAAAGTCACAGTCGAACGAACGACTATATTGAGTCATGAATACTCTTGTCTAAATTGGTTAGATTGCAATCTTGTAACTTTTCTAAGTTATTAAGAGTCGTGACCGGAGTAGTTCGTTGATGAGTTAGTTAGAGACGAGTAGTCTTGTAAACTGATCAAAGTCGTAAGTCGTGGCAGGAGTAGGTCATTGGTTGTGACCAGAGTAGGTCATTGGAGAGTTTAGAGCCGGAGTAGTCTTGTAAACTCGAGAGTAGTAACCCGAGTAGGTTATTGTTAGCTTTTTATTGTAAGGGTTTTAAGTTTTCGGAGTAGATTACTTAGCATTATTAATAAAAAGAGCATTGGACGTAGGCCTTTAGAATATTGGCCGAACAATTCAAAAACGTAATGTGTTCAATCTTCTCGCTTTATTTCTGCTACATACAAGGTAGAACACGTGTCATTTAGCTTCGCTTTAATTTGTTCGTGAATTAATATTAACTTTAGTTGTGTTTTTATTTCGTAGTGCATGCAACATTCAATAATCAATCTACTGTAACATTCCTTTATACATAATCTTCTGTTAAGAGAAATATAGGCAGTCTGACAACCGTTCGACTATACTGTGACATTTGCTCTGTGGCCAGACTCCTTGGCTAGGCAAATTTGTTATAGTCTGACTGTCAATTGCATTCACTTGTTTTCATTTTTTTCTTTATCTACGTAGCTTAACTTACTTTGGTTAATAAAGTTTAAGTTAAATTTTTAAAAGATACTCTCTCCGTTCCAATGAATTGTTTGTCGTCTATTCCATATTGGAACGTCTCAATGAATTGTTTGCCATTCTATTTTAGGAATGTTTTTTGTATGTAATTTGAACATTGACTCCACATGTCACCTCCTAACTGGATCTCTTCCCCTTAGTGCCAAAAGCAAATGCAAACAATTCATTGGAACGGAGGGAGTACCTAATTCCCCTTCCTTAGGTACTTGGATCCATAAACTCTTCAAGGACCAATGAGATCGATATGAGATGACCATTTGTGTTTATTTATTGTTATATACTCCCTTCGATGAGTTCCTATTTTTGTCTCACTTTCCTTTTTGAGCCGAGTTTGATATTTGTTCACTTTCCATTTGTGGAATAACTTTTTTCACATAAGTTGGAAGGAAAAATGAGTGACTCAAAAAAGGAGAGATAGAAACGAGAGAGTAATGTGAAAAATGAAAATCAATTTAATTCGCTCAATTACTCTAATATACTGTACCATATTAATAAAAGCATCTATTAATAATAATCTAGTATTATCCGGCCGTGCCTTTAAATTTTCCTAAAAAAATATTTAAAAAATAATTAATTTTATATAATTTCATTAAAAATCATCATTGAAAAATTGGAGCATTTCATTATCGAAAACTAAATTTTATTGTTACTGGTTTTAGGGTTTTACAATTTGTCCCTAATTTGTGGGTTTAATCAAATGTACTTGATTACTTGTACATTTGTTTCTAATCTTTAAAATCATTGCGGGGATAGCTCAGTTGGGAGAGCGTCAGACTGAAGATCTGAAGGTCGCGTGTTCGATCCACGCTCACCGCATCGTTTTATTTTTCCCTATTCACTTGCACCATAAATAATATAAAATATTCAGATAATATATATACAATGGGGAAAATTTAGAGAATTAGGAGTACTTTTAAATGCAATCATTTGTCAATATTTCACCAAATTAGTCATAATATTGCTTTTTTTTGCTACTTTTAATTTACTTGCACCATAAAGAAAATAAAATCTCCAAAAAATTCAAAAAATCATGTCCATTTATTTACTGATTACCTTTCAAATATGTATATAATAATTTGTCATTATTTTACCAAATTAGTCAAAATATTTTACCACAAAAACTTATATGAGACGGTATTACACTATCTTAACGTGGAACGGTCTCACAAAAGGCTGATTGATATTTTAAACCAAAAATATTTTTAATTTTTTACCAAATAAACTTATCTCAGCACACTATAAATAACACAACATATAATGATATAATCATATAACAATCACATCTGTATAATTTTGAAAGAAATTAAAAAAAATGGCTACTTGTTCTATTTACAACATTTGTAGTTATGTTGCAATCATAATATCGTTACTATTTAATGTCGTAGCTGCTCAAGGCTGGATTGATGCCCATGCAACGTTTTACGGTGACATGCAAGGCCGTACTACTGAACGTGAGTTTAATTTTTGCCATCTATATATATTTAAGGAAAAAGGAATATTTAATCGAGAAGTTCGCTTTAAAATAAATTACGATTAAATTAATTGTCATTTTAACTTTTATATCATTTTTATTGTCTAGCGTGGGCTAGTATGGTTAGTTTATCGGATAATGTCTTATCAAATACTTTCTCCATTTCAAAATAATTTTCTCATTTTAACTCGATTTTGTTGATTTATTACTTACTATTTCATCCGTTAAAATCCAATAGGCACTTATATTATACTTTTGCCACACTTGTCAAGATGCGTTTTATATCATTAATAATATTTTTAATTTTACATCAACAAAATTTAATAAATTTTAATATACGTAGTTTATTGATAAAATGAATCAAACCAAATTCTATCGTTAATAATGTCTAAAAAACATAGTACGGGGTATGTGTCTATCATATTTGAATGGAAGAAGTAATTTTTTTTTAATTTGTTCACGCACTTTGAATACTTTTTTTGAAAAAATTGTACGATGAAAGAAAATTATAAGTCCCGTCCTTAATTACCTTATCAATTTAATGGATATTTTTAACAGTAATTCATGTGAAAGTTTAGAGCTTTGACTCTAAAAAGTCAAATAAAAATATTATTTTAGATGAAAGGAGTAAATGATCGATGACAAGTATAATATTTCTGTTACACAATCTACTTTGATAATACTACTTGTATTATAGTCCGTATTCTATAGTCTTCTCATTTGAGTGTTATGTTGCAGAGGGTGCTTGTGGTTACGATACATTCAAGGAAGGATACGGGTTAGCTACAACAGCCCTAAGTTCACAACTATTCGAAAATGGTGCGAAATGTGGATCATGTTACGAAATAAAATGTGTGAACTCAAAATGGTGCAAACCGGGTACAATTCAGGTGACCGCAACCAACTTATGCCCTCCTTCAACTGGGCCTCAGGCATGGTGCAACGCCCCGGCCCACCACTTTGATTTAACAGAGCCTATGTTTCTAAAGATCGGAGTATACCAAGCTGGTATAGTCCCCGTGCAATACAGAAGGATACAATGTAGACGACAAGGGGGCATCAGTTTCCAAATCAACGGAAACCCGTATTTTCTACTAGTACTTGTGTACAATGTCGCGGGCGCAGGAGATGTTATAAAGATGAGGGTTAAAGGGTCGGGGTCGAATGATTGGGTGCAAATGTCACGTAATTGGGGTATGAATTGGCAAACTAATGAACGATTAGTTGGGAGAGGTATTTCATTCCAATTGATGGCCAGTGATGGAAGAGTAATTGAACTTGATAATGTTGTGCCTCCCAATTGGAGATTCGGTCAGTCTTTTAGAGGAAACGGTAATTGGTAAGGATCGAATTTGTATTTCATCAGAGGTTACTCTTTTCGTCTCGGTCATGAAATTTGTTGTCTTTTGATTAAAATAACCATCATAAATAATATAAAAGGACAACAAATGATCGAGACGGAGGTAATATATTTATAATTTATAATCTGTGTAATCGGATACAATGATGAATGATAAAAGATCTTGCCACAAATTGGGATGCATTTTGAGCAGAAATTGAATTTTAGTGGTGATATATACTCCGTTTTGGCAAAACAAAAAAAGTTGAAAAATCGTATATCTTCTTAAACTACTACGGAGTAGTATTTTTATGTTTTCAGATGAAAATTTTCACCGGTCTATTGATCTATTAAGGAAATGAAAGTAGTACGGAGTACTTCAAATGAAAGTGCATTGTGCATAAACATTACATGGGTTCTACAATTTTAAAGTAGTACGGAGTACATAAACATGGAATAACATCATCTAATAGAAATTACGTGTACACTTTTATTTTTCAAAAGTATGTATTGTATAAGTTCTACAACAGATATTTTTAGGAGAACGATAATGTACTCATTAAAGGCACTCCGTAACATTATAATTCTATGATGACTTAGAAGCTATAACTACCCTAATTTTTAATAGTACTTGTAGACCTGACAAAATAGATCCGATCCAAAATGACCTGACCCGAATAAGCCAATTCAATTCGATCCCAACCTGATACCCCAGCAGAAGTATTTGGAATTTTGAGACGATTTCATGGTACATGTATTGGAATAAACTAAGGTAGATCATAGATCAGATGATGAATTACATTCCTCTGTCGTCCAGCTAGTTCTTTGTTTGTTTGATTACGACCTTGGTTTTTTACTTTTTTGGGTTTATTGATGATGACTAGTCTATTTAATTTGTGTTTTCTTAGTTCAAATTTTTCAGGTAGTACTTAATAATCGAGAATTAGTTGATGAGTGTTGAGTATGACTGATTAAAGATTAAGACAAGCTACCCAAAGAATCAAGAATATCAACGAGTATTCCTTTGTAAAGATAAGATCAGTTCTTGGCACATTGTACTATTGTAGTAAGTTCAAGTAACTAGCCAATAACCTAATGTATGTCACAGTTTGGTTGACTATTATTTCAGTTCGCTCTTTTATGCACGCAATTCTTGTAAAACAAACTTTTAATCTCTTTCAAAAGGGTTTGACTTTCTCGAGAGCTAACTTGCTTCAATATAAATAGAGCAGTCCTCCTCTCTCACTTCTCAAGACTTTGCAAATTGTTCATCAAAAGTTTTAATCTTAAAACTTTTTTCAAAATATTTCAAAGTTTTCAAAGTCACAGTCGAACGAACTGCTACATTGAGTCATGAATACTCTTGTCTAAATTGGTTAGATTGTAATCTTGTAACTTTTCTAAGTTATTAAGAGCCGTGACTGGAGTAGGTCATTCATGAGTTAGAGACGGAGTAGTCTTGTAAACTCAAAGTCATAAATCATAACAGAAGTAGGCTATTGGTCATTGACCAAAGTAGGTCACTGGAGAGTTTATAGACGGAGTAGTCTTGTAAACTCGAAAGTAGTAACCGGAGTATGTCATTGTTAGATTTTCATTGTAAGGGTTTAAGTTTTTGGAGTAGATTACTTAACATTATTAATAAAAAGAGCATTGGACGTAGACCTTTATAATATTGGATGAACCAATTCAAAAACGTAATCTGTTCAATCTTCTCGCTTTATTTCTGCTACAACACATGTCATTTAGCTTCGCTTTAATTTGTTCGTGGATTAATATTAACTTTAGTTGTGTTTTTCATAGTGCATGCAACATTCAATAATGAATATACTTTAACATTCCTCTCTAACATAATCTTCTGTTAATAGAAATATGGGCAATCTGACAGCAATTCGACTGTACTGTGACATTTGCTCTGTGGCCAAATTTGTTAAAGTCTGACTATCAATTGCATTCACTTGCTTGTTTTCATTTTTCTTTATCTACGTAGCTTAATTTACTTTAGTTAATAAAGTTTAAGTTAAATTTTTAAAAGATACTTAATTATATTCCCCCTCTTAGGTACTTGGATAGTTGGATCCATAAACTCTTCAAGGACAAATGAGATCGATATGAGATGACCATTTGTGTTTATTTAATGTTATATACTTACTCCGAATTCCTATTTTTGTCTCACTCTCTTTTTTGAGCTGGGTTTGATATTTGTTCACTTTCCATTTGTGGAATAACTTTGTCACATAAGTTGGAAGGGAAAATGAGTGATAATGTGAAAAATGAAATCAATTTAATTCGCGCAATTACTCTAATATACTGTACCATATTAATAAAAGCATCTAATAATAATCAAGTATTATCCGGCCGTGCCTTTAAATTTACCGAAAAAAATATTTAAAAAATTATGAATTTTATACAATTTCATTAAAAATCATCAATGAAAAATTGGAGCATTTCATTATCGAACACTAAATTTTATTGTTACTGGTTTTAGGGTTTTACAATTTGCAGCTAATTTGTGTGTTTAATCAAATGAACTAGATTACTTGTACATTTGGTTCTAATCATCAAAATCATTGCGGGATAGCTCAGTTGAGAGAGCGTCAGACTGAAAATCTGAAGGTCGTGTGTTTGATCCACGTTCACCGCATTATTTTATTTTTTTTCCTACATTCAGATAATATACCTCATATATGAATAAACAATTGACAGATAATATACCTCGTATATGAATAATCAATGGAAAAAAAATCAAAGAATTAGAAGGAGTACGAGTACCTTTTAAAAGCAATCATTTGTCAATATTTCACCAAATAAGTCATAATTCATTTAATTGCACCATAAATAAAAAAATATACAAAAAATTACCTTATAAATATAATAATTTATCAATATTTTACTAAATTAGTCGTAATGTTTTGACACAAAATCTCATATGAGACAATCTTACACTATTTTAGTGTGATTGATATTTTAAACCAAAAATATTTTTAATTTTCTACCAAATAAACTTATCTTAGCACACTATAAATAACACAACATATAATGATATAATCATATAAACAATCACATCTGTATAATTTTCAAAGAAATTAAAAAAAAATGGCTACTTGTTGTATTTACCAGATTTGTAGTTATGTTGCAATCATAATATCATTAGTTAATGTTGTGGCTGCTCAAGGCTGGATTGATGCCCATGCAACGTTTTATGGTGACATGCAAGGCCGTACTACTGAACGTAAGTTTATTTTCCACCATCTATATATTTACCGAAAAAGAAATATTAAATCGAGAGGTTTGCCTTAAAATAAATTACAATTAAATTAGTTGTCATTTTAAATTTTATCATTTTTATTGTCTAGGGTGGGTTAGGGTTAGTTTATCGATGACAAGTATAATATTGTTGTTACATACACAATCTAATTTAATAATACTACAAGTATTATATAATCTTCTCAATTAACTGTTTACGTTGCAGAGGGTGCTTGTGGTTACGATACATTCAAGGAAGGATACGGGTTAGCTACAACAGCCCTAAGTTCACAACTATTCGAAAATGGTGCGAAATGTGGATCATGTTACGAAATAAAATGTGTGAACTCAAAATGGTGCAAACCGGGTACAATTCAGGTGACCGCAACCAACTTATGCCCTCCTTCAACTGGGCCTGCGGCATGGTGCAACGCCCCGGCCCACCACTTTGATTTAACAGAGCCTATGTTTCTAAAGATCGGAGTATACCAAGCTGGTATAGTCCCCGTGCAATACAGAAGGATACAATGTAGACGACAAGGGGGCATCAGTTTCCAAATCAACGGAAACCCGTATTTTCTACTAGTACTAGTGTACAATGTCGCGGGCGCAGGAGATGTTATAAAGATGAGGGTTAAAGGGTCGGGGTCGAATGATTGGGTGCAAATGTCACGTAATTGGGGTATGAATTGGCAAACTAATGAACGATTAGTTGGGAGAGGTATTTCATTCCAATTGATGGCCAGTGATGGAAGAGTAATTGAACTTGATAATGTTGTCCCTCCCAATTGGGGATTCGGTCAGTCTTTTAGAGGAAACGGTAATTGGTAAGGATCCAATTTGTATTTTAATTTCATGAGAATAACACAATCGAAATAAATCTTTGAATTTATCGGAATCAAAATTAACTATGTGGACATGATACCCGAGATTTTCTTTTGCTTTTATAGGTTATGAAACGAATTGTTTTCATATTTACCATTTATCTTATTACTATCGTTGCCTAATCTACTACCTTCATCCTCGATAGATTTATAATTGAAAATGATTACTTTCATAAAGCTTCTGTCTAGTACCTAGATCTGACAAAACTGATAGGGTCCGAATGACTCGACTCGAATAAGTCAACCTGAATCCGATCCGACAATCGAACTAAAGATACGAGGTTGATCTGTAACCCGATTTGTCCCGGGTTAATCCTAAACCAACCGGCTATTATTATAGAATGCGAATCGAAATCTCTAAAAAAGGTTTAAAAAACCCGAACCGACTCGAAGTCAACCCGAATTCTATAACCTTAAAGTGACCCGACTCGAAGCTGATCGACCTGAACCCAACTGGGTTAACCCATTTGACATTTGCCAAGTCCATTAGTAGGTTCCTAAGGTTCGAACTCGATATCTCTATTAATCAATACACCAGAGGCCCATGTAGTATATATAATCCTCCCTACTCCGTATTAGAACTTGCACTTTACAACCGACCACCGACTCCCGACTCCCGACTACCGACTACCGACTACAACTCAATTCAAAAAAGCTCACGTGACCTTCCTTCTTCGACCAAATTCCGACCACCGCGACTTTCCCCGACGACGGCGGCGACAATAACCCTTTCCCGACCACCCACGACGGCGACGACAAATCCTACGTTATCTTTACCCTAAACCCGTACCCAGGTAACTCATTATACACTTGATTTAACATCTCCTTGCTTTCACCAATCAATGACTGCCGAAATTCGTTCCGATACTTTAATTCTTGTTCATTACTTTAAATCTTTCGATTTGGACTATGGGTTTAAGTGTTCTTTTTTTATTGAACCTTGAACTGGGTTTGCACACCACGTGTTCGATGAAATGCGTCTTTCAGTTTTTGGTTATTTTATGTTTTTTTGCTGAGTGGGTTTCTATTTTGGGTGATTGCAAAGTGATATCTAGTTTGATTGTGTAGTTTGGGATTGTACAATCTTTATTGTGTTTATCGTTATCACGCTAGAATGCAAATGGGGTGTTTGTTCCATAGTTACCGTCTACCGGATTCGATATGAATACGCCCTTTCCGATTCACGGTTCGTTCTTAGAGATTGAGGGATGAATGTTGTTGGTAGGAAGCTTCATATGAACATTAGTCCAAAATTTGTAATCTATGTATTAATGTATGTGAATGACTGCCATTGTTGCATCTCCTTGCTTTCACGAATCAATCACTGCAGAAATTTGGTCGGTCGATACTTTAATTATTGTTCATTACTTTAATTCTTTCGATTTGAATTATGGGTTTAAGTGTTTTTTTCTTATTGAACGTTGAACTGAGTTTGCACACCAACTGTTCGATGAAATGCGTCTTTCAGTTTTTGGCTATTTTATGTTGTTTTGTTAATTGGATTTCTATTGTGGGTGATTGCAAAGTGATATCTAGTTTGATTGTGTAGTTTGGGATTGTACAATCTTTATCGTCTTTATCGTTATCACGCTAGAATGCAAATGGGGTGTTTGTTCCATAGTTACCGCCTACCGGAGTCGATATGAATACGCTCTACCAATTCACTGTTCGTTCTTATATGTATTCACGGTTCGATATGAATGTTCATTAATATGCAGGGCCTATGTTTTGGTAACTTGTTAATGATATTGAGGAATGAATGTTGTTGGTAGGAAGCTTCATATGAGCATTAGTCCAAAATTTGTAATCTATGTATTAATGTATGTGAACGACTGCCATTGTTGCATTTTACTGATGTTGTATCGACTACGGAGGTATTACCATGTACAACGGACAAATTGTTGTATTCTTATTCTTTAGTCGCCATAATTCATGTTAGTCTACAACGGTCAAATTACCATGTACCGACTACGGAGATAGTGTTGCTGTAGCCTCTTGATCTTCTCTGCATCCACAAACCTTGACACGACAGAAAATGATGGAGATGTTATTCTCACTTTTTCTTATGCAGGTGAATTAATAGATTAAAAGATGCTAAGCAAGGCAAGATATCTTCAACAAGGAGGATTTTTACGAAAATTTTCCTTGTCACCATGGCAGGGTTTGTCGTACTCATCATATTCTGAAAGTCGAGGGAAAAAGCATAAGGCTACTCCTCTTCAGGTATATAACTCTTCCCTTTATACTATTTCAGTATTTCTTACATTCTGAGGCCAGACTCTAGAATCTAGATATATGAACTACATTAGAGTTTTTTTTTTATAATTTTACAGGAGAGGAGAATGATAGACCGCTTTTGGTTGAATGTTAAAGGAGGTGAGGGTGGGAGTGGAAATGCCAGCGTGCGTCGTAGTCGAACAAATCGCTTTGGCAAGCCTGATGGTGGGCTTTATGGAATAATTATCTACATGATTTAGCATTAGTATCAATTTGTGTTGGCATATAACAAGCTCCCCGTTTCTTCCTTATATTGCAGGTGGAAATGGTGGAAGAGGTGGGGATGTGATTCTGAAGTGTACTTCTGCAGTTTGGGACTTCAGTGGCCTGCAACACCATATTGTATGTAGTTGCTCTAGACCTTATAGTCTATTGTTGACTTTTAGAATAGTTGAGCATATATGTGTCAAGTATCATCATTAATTGATTTTGCATTTTGGCACGGTTGACAGAATGGAAAAAGGGGTGGAAATGGAACTTCAAAGAATCAGATTGGTAGTCGCGGAGAAGATAAGGTTACACTCTTTTTCGTTATTTTTTGTAAGTACATGTTCTCTTTTTTATAGTGGTCGAATTGTCTAACGACTTTTTTTTGTCAGCAGGTTGTGCAAGTACCTGTTGGTACAGTTATCCATCTTGTGGAGGGTAATATCCATTCGTCAGTGGAAATGCCTTCTTCTGGGACTCACCCTTGGGATACTCCTGGCACTGTTACCCCTGATATTCTTTTGCCTGATGAACAGCCCTCTTCTGTAAATAAGCTACCAATGGATAATAGGGATGATTCTGTTAATATCTCCAGTACTGGTACTGGTAAATGCATATCATATGTGACTCCATGTGCTCATGGATCATCTATTCGGACTAATTCTCTTCCTCTTTCTTCCCGTGGTAAATCAACACTTAGTGAGAGAATGCTCATCTCAAAACATGATAGTGAGAGAAGTTGTAAAAACTTGCCTGATGATGAATCTAGTCTAGAAAACGATGACGGGTTTTCTGAGGAAGCATCAGAGGAAGAGGAGGATTTGATACAATATAATGTTGCTGAATTAACTGAAGATGGGCAACAAATAATTATTGCTTGTGGAGGAGAAGGAGGTTTAGGTAGCATCTCATCTTCTGGGCGCTCTAAAAAGAAATTCAAAGATGTAAATTCTGGCTTTGGTAGAAATGACAACATTGAAGGTTGTGGGGATGAAGATCAACCCTCCATAAGAGCTGGTTTACCCGGATCACAAGCTGCTCTAATACTTGAGCTTAAAAGTATTGCTGATGTGGGTCTTGTGGGAATGCCTAATGCAGGCAAAAGCACTCTCTTGGGTGTCATTTCTAAAGCTAAACCTACTGTGGGTGACTATTCCTTCACTACTTTGAGACCAAATCTAGGAAAGTTAAACTATGATGAGGTCTCAATCACTGTAGCTGACATCCCAGGGCTCATTAGGGGTGCACATGACAATCGTGGTCTTGGACATGACTTCTTGCGGCATATAGAACGAACCAAACTCCTGGTCTATGTTGTAGACCTTGCTGCTGCACTTGATGACCGAAAAGGAATTCCACCATGGGAGCAACTTCGAGATTTAGTTGTGGAGCTGGAGTGTTATCGGGAAGGTTTATCTGATCGACCATCTTTAGTAGTTGCAAATAAAACTGACGAGAATGGAGCCGAAGGGGTTTTAGAAGAGCTACAGAAAAGGGTACAGGGTATACCCATTTACCCAATTTGTGCAATTTTGGAGGAAGGGATACCAGAGCTTAAAGCTGCCTTGAGACAGCTTGTTAATGGTGGAGAACCTGCTAGACTGAGATTAGCGAACATTCTTATTGATTAGCTTGTTGGAATTTGGATACACAGCAAGGAAAATATTCGCGCTCTTTTGTGGGAACGAGGGAGTATTTTTCTGCTATCTATAAAATAAAGGTATATATTTTGAATCCTTCTAAGTTTGAGTGATATTATCTATTTAGGAGATATCTCATTAGAATTACCAAACTTCTACCAACTAGTTAAGTTTCGAGGCATTTCGCTGATTATTTTTGTTTTCCCCGCAATAGAATACTTAATTGACTTTGATTTTAGATTGTTCAACTAGTATAAAAAATTGCCTGCCGTCGTCAAGTACTAATTGTTATCATTATCATGGATCTCCAGTAATAGAGGTAACTGCCGCCTAAGTAGTCTTCTTTCTTATTTTATGCTTTTACTTGCACATTCTTAACCAACTACATGCAAAGCAGCATGCTTCATGCTGTTTTACGACACTGTTATCACATTTGTAGTTGGAGCTGTTTTTACTGAATACTTTGATTTGTTGTTTACTGCTACAATTAAATTGGGTCATATGCATTAAAGGCTTCCAAACTTCTGTTATCAGTTAAACATCTATTAATAGGTTAATTTCTGTTCGAAGATAAATATTTTTTGATGACTTTGTACATAAACTACAAGCTTCTGCATGTAAGTGACTAAGTGTTTTATGCAGTGAGAAAAACAATACTTTAATTCATGTAAATTTGTGGCTGGATAATGTTAACTTGAATTATATCAAACGTCTTTAGTTTCATCAAAGTTTTACGGGGACAGATAAGTTCAAGGAATCAAGGTTGCGCACAAGTTTAGGTGTTTCACAGGAGAAATAAGTAACCTCGCTAAAGTAACCGAATAATAACAAGATATCTGTATTTGGAAATTTACTCGAGCCCTAATAGACCAGGCCTATTACCTGACCCGACTAATCCATTTGTCTGCCATGTTTTTCCCTATCCATACGACCGACTCCTTGGGTTTCCGAAATACTGTTAATAATATGATAACCATTTCATCTCTCTTCAGTCTTAATTTATTACAAAAGTTTTATGCAGATTTGGTCAGTTCTGACAGTGATGTGCAGAGTTGACATTTGATTGGCGGGGATTTCTGACGTGTATGGTTGAAATTTTCTGTTATAATCCTCAGGATGGATACCTGTATAAATAGGTTTGCAGATGTTCCTCAAATTTACATCATCAACAATTACATTTCTCTTGAACACTTTTTAGAACTATCTCTCCCATTGTGATAACCTGCATTTTTCTGCGAAAGACGATGGCCCGTACGAACTGTGGATGTGGCGATGACTGCAGCTGCAACGACTGCAACTGCAACGAGTAAGTAAAACTGTGGTCCATATACTTTTTTTTTTTGTTGTTGCTACATGTCTCGTTTCAGTAGTTGCTGTTCTATCTTATTGATTGACCTAATATTGACGTCCCTCATGATTCTTGCATAAAATGAACGAACACGACTTTGCACCCTTGGTAAATCAATTGGGTAGTCTATCCTTTTTATTTCCTTTTTTTCTTTGTTCAACCTTTTCGTATACAATGGACATATTCCGCTTCAGAATGTGATGAGATAAAGGACATTGTGGTTCTTATATTGCTGTGACGAGTTTAGGACTTGCTTATAGAAGGTGCGAAATGGGCCTATAATCAGAACAATGAGATTTATGCTATAAATTGTTGACATTAGAAGTGTAATCCTCTATATGATAAGAGAATAACACAAGCTTATTTGTCATTTTCTCGTTAAAAGTTTTCCCTCCAAAACTCTATTTTTGCAATTATGGAAACAAATATAGTAGTTAAGAAAACAATCAATAATTAACTCATTTTTATAAAAATTACAATATTTATACTCCGTAAATTATTTTTAAGATATGTAATAAAAATTGAAAAAAATTGTACAACTTTTATTTAAATACTACGAGTAGTACAATATTATTTAACTTAGTTTAATTAAGTGTTGTTTATATATCAATCAATTATTCAAATTATATTAATTAAAAGTGTATTTTTCCTTCGTTTTTTTATCTCTTTAGGTAATACTAATGCTAATAACATATACGGAGTATATTCATTTTCACAATTTTTTAAATAATTACAAATATTAATTATTTATTTATTTGTTCATTTATACACTCATTTTTCATATAACCATGCAATTACATGAGATCTATACCAATTTTAGAATTAATTGTGAATGGTTTAAACTCTTTTTATTTGCCAATATGACTATTATCATACTTTAATACTCCCTCCGCCAATGAGAAGATTATACAATCATTTGTACATAATTCTATGTGCAACTGGTTTTATGATTTTGAACTTTATCATAAAGGTTTCGAGTTTTGCTGTAAACTTTCTACTCCCTCCGATTTTTAATTATCTTCCCATTTGACTTTTTGGTGAAAAATAAGGGTGTAGGAATGTGTGGCTCAAAAGAGAAGAAGGATGAGAGAGAAATGTAAGAGGAATTCTAGACCACGTGTTGATGACCCAAAATAGAAATAGGGAAGAAAGGTTGTTTCACCCCAATAAGGAAATAAGGAAGATAAATAAAAATCGGAGGGAGTAAGTTTTAATGTAAAATTGTTGAGTTAAATTACATAAATATTTAAGCTCAAAAACTTACAAATATACTTGTATAAGCTCAGTAATTATATACAAAAACTCAACAACTTTGCCTTGGTTGTACAATAAGATTGTCTCATTTTCTATTATATGTGAGAAGTATTTTAATGAAACGAGATAATCTTAGTGGGATAGAGGTGGTATGTAACTTAAGCAACGACCTTTAACATGCTTTTGTTTCTGATTGCAGGAGGAATGCAAGGATGGAGTGTGACTGTGGCGATGACTGTTCCTGCGACCCATGCACTTGCGAGTAAAAGAGATATTCCCGTTAATGAATGATGAACTTCTGTGTTTTTCCTTATATGTCAAAAGTAATTGCATTGTGAACTCAATAACTTTGTTCGTCATGGCATTTTCAGTGTTTATCGATGCTATGGCTCGTGTTTGTAACGTGTGTATTGCTGGGACGTTAATTTGAATCGTTTTGTTTTTTGAGTGGTTATGAATTACTCGTATCAGTTTTTATCCTTCATAATCTCTTTGTTTTCTTCAAATTTTATGTTACGCGGGTCTTATTTAGATGGTTAGAAAAATATCTCATATTTTTTGGAAAATCACGTGAAACGGGCGAATTTAAAGGTTACTATCCACGTTTTTCGAGTCGTTTTGGTCCCAAAATTTAATGTCTCCAAATTCGCACAGTAATTCTTTCTTACATTGTAAGAATATCTCGGAGTGACAAAAGATACCTATGGTTTTAAATAAACACATTTAAAAGACATTCGTCTATCTTTCGATAAACGTCGAGTTAGGGCAAAATCTTTGATATATACTGTAAACTGAACTATTTAAGAGTTTTTCAACAACCATAAGTCATTTTATGTTGCACGGGTGCTATTTAGATGGACAACAATATATCTCACATTTTTTGAAAAATCACCTAAAACGGGCGAATTTGAAGGTTATTATCAACGTTTTTCGAGTCGTTTTGGTCCCGAAATTTAATGTCTCCATATTCGCATAGTAACTCCTCCTTACATTGTAAGAATATCTCGGGGTGACAAAAGATACATATGGTTTCAAATAAACACATTCAAAAACATTCGACTATCTTTCGATAAACGTCGGGTTAGGCCAAAATCTTCGATATATACTGGAAACTGAACTATTTAAGAGTTTTTTCAACAACCATAAGTCATTTTATGTTGCACGGGTCCTATTTAGATGGCCAGCAAAATATCTCACATTTTTCGAAAAACCAACTAAAACAGGCGAATTTGAAGGTTATTATCCACGTTTTTCGAGTCGTTTTGGTCCCGAAATTTAATGTCTCCAAATTCGCACAATAATTCCTCCTTACATTGTAAGAATGTCTCGGTGTGACAAAAGGTACATCTGATTTCAAATAAACACATTTAAAAGACATTCGACTGTCTTTCGATTAACGGCGGACAAAATCTTCGATATATACTGGAAACTAAACTATTTATGAGTTTTTTCAACAATCATAAGTCATTTTATGCTACACGGGTCCTATTTATATGCCAGCAAAATATTTCACATTTTTCGAAAAATCACGTAAAACAGGCGAATTTGAAGGTATCCACGTTTTTCGAGTCATTTTGGTCCCAAAATTTAATGTCTCCAAATTTCCTCCTTACATTGTAAGAATATCTCGGAGTGACAAAAGATACATGTGGTTTCAAATAAACACATTTAAAAGTCATTCAACTATCTTTCGATAAACGTCGAGTTAGGGCAATTTTTTTGATATATACTGGAAACTGAACTATTTAAGGGTTTTTCAACAACCATAAGTCATTTTATGTTGCACGAGTGCTATTTAGATGGACAACAATATATCCCGCATCTTTTGAAAAATCACCTAAAACGGGCGAATTTGAAGATTATTATCCACGTTTTTCGAGTCATTTTGGTCCTGAAATTTAATGTCTCTGAATTCGCACAGTAACTCCTCCTTACATTGTAAGAATACTTGAGCTTAAAAGTATTGCTGATGTGGGTCTTGTAGGGATGCCCAATGCAGGCAAAAGCACTCTTTTGGGCGTCATTTCTAAAGCTAAACCTACTGTGGGTGACTATTCCTTCACTACTTTGAGACCAAATCTAGGAAAGTTAAACTATGATGAGGTCTCAATCACTGTGGCTGACATCCCAGGGCTTATTAGAGGTGCACATGACAATCGTGGTCTTGGGCATGACTTCTTGCGGCATATAGAACGAACCAAACTCCTGGTCTATGTGGTAGACCTTGCTGCTGCACTTGATGACCGAAAAGGAATTCCACCATGGGAGCAACTTCGAGATTTAGTTGTGGAGCTGGAGTGTTATCGGGAAGGCTTATCTGATCGACCATCTTTAGTGGTTGCAAATAAAACCGACGAGAATGGAGCCGAAGGGGTTTTAGAAGAGCTACAGAAAAGGGTACAGGGTATACCCATTTACCCAATTTGTGCAATTTTGGAGGAAGGGATACCATAGCTTAAAGCTGCCTTGAGACAGCTTGTTAATGGTGGAGAGCCTGCTAGACTGAGATTAGAGAACATTCTTATTGATTAGCTTGTTGGAATTTGGATAAACAGCAAGGAAAATATTCGCGCTCTTTAATTTGGTGGGAACGAGGGAGTATTTTTCTGCTATCTATAAAATAAAGGTGATAATATCTTGAATCCTTCTAAGTTTGAGTGATATTATCTATTTAGGAGATATCTCATTAGAATACTCAATTTCTACCAACTAGTTAAATTTTCAAGGCATTTGGCTGATTATTTTTGTTTTCCCCGCAATAGAATACTTAATTGACTTTGATTTTGGATTGTTCAACTAGTATAAAAATTGCCCGTCGTTGCCAAGTAATTGTTATCATTATCATGGACTCCAACACTAGAGATAGCTGCCGCCTAAGAAGTAGTCTTCTTTCTTATTTTACGCTTTCGCCTACAGATTCTTAAACAACGACTTGCAAAACAGCATGCTTCATGCTGTTTTACGGCACTGTTGTCACATTTGAAGTTAGAGCTGTTCTTACTGAATACTTTCATTTGCTGTTTACTGCTACAATTAAATTGGATCATATGCATTGAAGGCTTCCAGGCTTCTGTTATCAGTTAAACATCTATTAGTAGTTTAATTTCTGTTCAAAGGTAAATAATTTTTTGATGACTTTGTACATAAACTACAAGCTTCTGCATGTAAGTGACTAAGTGTTTTATGCAGTGAGAAAAACAATACTTTAATTCATGTAAATTTGTGGCTGGATAATGTTAACTTGAATTATATCAAACGTCTTTAGTTTCATCAAAGTTTTACGGGGACAGATAAGTTCAAGGAATCAAGGTTGCGCACAAGTTCAGGTGTTTCACAGGAGAAATAAGTAACCTCGCTAAAGTAACCGAATAATAACAAGATATCTGTATTTGGAAATTTACTCGAGCCCTAATTGACCAGGCCTATTACCTGACCTGAGTACCTGAGTAATCCATTTGTCTGCCATGTTTTTCCCTATCCATACGACCGAGTCCTTGGGTTTCCGAAATACTGTTAATAATATGATAACCATTTCATCTCTCTTCAGTCTTAATTTATTACAAAAGTTTTATGCAGATTTGGTCAGTTCCGACAGTGATGTGCAGAGTTGACATTTGATTGGCGGGGATTTCCGACGTGTATGGTTGAAATTTTCTGTTATGATCCTCAGGATGGATACCTGTATAAATAGGTTTGCAGATGTTCCTCAAATTTACATCATCAACAATTACATTTCTCTTGAACACTTTTTAGAACTATCTCTCCCATTGTGATAACCTGCATTTTTCTGCGAAAGACGATGGCCCGTACGAACTGTGGATGTGGCGATGACTGCAGCTGCAACGACTGCAACTGCAACGAGTAAGTAAAACTGTGGTCCATCTACTTTTTTTTTGTTGTTGCTACATGTCTCGTTTCAGCAGTTGCTGTTCTATGTTCTATCTTATTGATTGACCTAATATTGACGTCCCTCTTGATTCTTGCATGAAATGAACACGAACACGACTTTGCACCCTTGGTAAATCAATCGGGTAGTCTATCTTTTTTTATTTCCTTTTTTCTTTGTTCAACCTTTTCATATACGAAGGACATAATTCCGGTTCAGAATGTGATGAGATAAAGGACATTGTGGTTCTTATTATTGCTGTGACGAGTTTAGGACTTGCTTATAGAAGGTGCGTGATGGGCCTATAATCAGAACAATGAGATTTATGCTATAGATTGTTTGTCATTTTCTCGTTAAAAGTTTTCCCTCCAAAACTCTATTTTTGCAATTATGGAAACAAATAAAGTAGTTAAGAAAGCAATCAATAATTAACTAATATTTATAAAAATTGCAATTATGTAAATTAATTTTATGATATGTAATAAAAATTGAAAAAAAAAATTGAAAAAATTGTGCAACTTTTATTTAAATACTACAGTATTATTTAACTTAGTTTAATTAAGAGTTGTTTATATATCAATCAATTATTCAAATTATATTAATTAAAAGTGTATTTCTTCCTTCATTTTTTTATCTCTTCAGGTAATATTAATGCTAATAATATATACGGAGTATATTCATTTTCAAAAATTTTTAAATAATTATAAATATTAATTATTTATTTATTTGTTCATTTATACACTCATTTTTAAATTAACCATGAAATTGCATGCAATCTATACCAATTTTAGAATTAACTTTGAACGATTTAAACTATTTTTATTTGCCAATATGACTATTATCATACTTTAATACTCCCTCCGCCAATGAGAAGATTATACAACCAACTGTACATAGTTCTATGGACAACTGGTTTATGATTTTGAGCTTTATCACAAAGGTTTCAAGTTTTGTTGTAAGCTTTTTGAGTTTTAATGTAAAATTGTGGAGTTAAATTACATAAATGTTTAAGCTCAAAAACTTACAAATATACTCGTATAAGCTCAGTAAATATATACAAAAGCTCAACAACTTTGTCTTGGTTGTACAATAGCAATCCTATTTTCCTCCCTCCGCCCCTAAAAGATTGTCGCATTTCCTATTATATGTGAAGAGTATTTTAATGCGAGACAATCTTAGTGGGACGGAGGAGGTAGTAATGTGACTTAAGTAGCGACCTTTAACATGCTTTTGTTTGTTTCTGATTGCAGGAGGAATGCAAGGATGGAGTGCGACTGTGGCGATGACTGTTCCTGTGACCCATGCACTTGCGAGTAAAAGAGATATCCCCGTTAATGATGAACTTCTGTGTTTTCCTTATATGTCAAAAGTGATAGCATTGTGAACTGAATAACTTTGTTAGTCACGGCGTTTTCAATGTTTGTCGATGCCATGGCTCGTGTTTGTAACGTGTGTATTCTTGTGACGCTAATTTGAATCGTTTTGTTTGTCTGGTTATGAATTATCGTGATTGTCCTTTGAAATGCTTTGTATTATGAATATGATCTATTTGTTTTCTTTAAATTTTATGTTACACGGGTCCTATTTAGATAACCAGCAAAATATCTCACATTTTGCGAAAAATCATCTAAAATGGGCAAATTTGAAGGTTATTATCCACGTTTTTCGAATTGTTTTGGTTCTGAAATTAAATGTCTTCAAATTCGCACAGTAACTCCTTACATTGTAGAAATGTCTCGGTGTAGCAGTAGATATTTATGGTTTCAAATAAAAAGCATTTAATAGAGATTTGAATTTCTTTCGATTAACGTCGGATTAGGTCGAAATTTTCGATATATATAATTGAAACTAAACTATTTAAGAATTTTTTTGACAATCATCGGTCAATTTATGTTATACGAGCATTATTTAGATTACCAGTAACATATCACACATTTTTCGAAAAATCGTTTCAAACGGACGAATTTGAAGGTTATTATCCACGTTTTTCGAGTCGTTTTGGTCCCGAAATTTAATGTCTCCAAATTCGCACAACAACTATTCCATACATTCTAGAGATGTTTCGGTATAACAAAAGTTGTGTATGGTTTAAAATAAATACATTTAAAAGACATTCGACTAACATTCGAATAACGTAGGATTTGGCGAAATCTTGGATATTCATTCTCGAAACTGTATTATTTTAGTGGTTTTTTAACAACCGTTAGTCATTTTATGTTATAGGGATCCTTTTTTTTTTGCCAAAGATTCAAAGTCCACTCTATTACAAAGTTAGAGATACTACCATTAAGGTATGCTCTCTTTTGTATAGGGATCGAGTTACATCATAATACAACATATAAATAACAAACTTAGATAACGGATACAAGGAATTAAGACCACTCCCAAGGACAGAGTGTTGGTGAAGAGCAGTGAGAAGGGCTCGAGCTTCAACACACTTCACATCTTGCTTGATCATTCCAAAAGACCGCCTACTCCTCTGAATGGTTAAGTGGGAAGAACAAGTTGCACTTACGTCACAAGGACGTAGAAAGAAAACGGGGAAAAACAGGTCAAAAGACCAGTCCCAGATGGAGATAAAACTCCTGCAACTTTGTAATCGAACCAACCACGTAAAAGATCAACGATCCAATAGACAATGCCAACCAACGAGAAGGAATGAGGAACACCTCCCAACCACCACCGAAGCCGTCGTAACCACCAACGAGAAGCCAACACAAACAGGTCCCATGGTCTTCATAAACTCCTTATAATAAAACACCATTGTCCTCAAAGAAGAGATTATTACTAAATAATTAGAAAGTAGCATAATATAGGTAGACACATTCAAAGAAAGATGATGAACCACCACCACATCCAAACCGCACAACACCAAAACCTATCCCAAAGACAATCACACTCCGATCATAAACACAACTAATAAAACCACCACAGCCAGCTCCTAGGAATCCCAGTACCACATGCAAAGACATCCTAGCCATCCTCGTACACAAAGAACAACAACTAGCCAGGGGCCAAAGGCAAAAGCCCTGACACCACCAACAACAAGGGGACTAACCACACAAACCAACGGAGATCTACTAAATAAACCGACGTACCAACGACCATCCAAACGCCAACAAAAACCACAAAAAAAACGACCCAAACAAAGGACCAGAAGTCCGAACCAAGTTAGCCAAACCAAAGCTAAGGTGGGGGAGGGGGGCGAGGGGGAGGGGAACACCCAGCCGAGACTAACAGGAAAAGAACGGACCAAAAGACGACTCAACGACAAAGACTAAATCGAATACCAAAGGGTGAGGGAGGAGGGCGAGAGGAGGGGGGAACACCCTTTAATAGTCAACCCAGACCGGGATCGAGCCGACCCAATGAAAACCTAAAACAGACAGCTTCGACATACCGACGGGTGGGGGAAGGGGGAACACCCGTCAGTAGTCGACCGAGACCCGAAAAGAGAAACTGACCACTTGGCGAGGAAAAGTCGGTCGACGGCAACCGAGAAGATCGACCACCAGAATATAGATCAGAACACCTCATCAGACCAAAAATCACCAACCGTCAAAGGAGCACGAAAATGGACTAGGAAATCAGCGCCATCGGTTAGGCCCGAGGAGCATGCAAACGGACATTAAAGCTGCGAAAATGAGAGGAGGGCCGAAGATGGAGTTATAATAAGCCCCATCTCCGGCATTGATTGAGTGATAGGAGGAAGATGGGTGGCGGCAGCTGTGATGGTGGAGTATTAGGGTTTTCTTTTGGTTTGTTTCTTAGAGAGAAGATAGAGAATATTTGAGAGAGAGAAACCCATACTGCCGGGATCCTATTTAGATGACCACAAAAATATTTCATATTTTTCGAAAAAATCATCAGAAACGGGCGAAATTGAAGGTTATTCGGGCCGATTTGGTCCCGAAATTTTATGTCTCTAAATTCGCATAGCAACTACTCCATACATTGTAAAGATGTCTCGGTATAACAAAAAGTGTTTATGGTTTAAAATAAACACATTTAAAAGACATTCAACTAGCTTTCGAATAACGTAAGATTAGGGCGAGATCTTGTATATATATATATATATATATATATATATATATATATATATATATATATATATATATATATATATATATATATACTCAAAACTGTATAGTTTTAGTGGTGTTTTAACCAAAGTCAGTCATTTTATGTTACATGGATCCTATTTAAATGTCCAACAAAATATTTCATATTTTTTGAAAAATCATAAAAAAAATGGGCGAAATTGAAAGTTATTATCCACGTTTTTTGGACCGATTTGGTCCCGAAATTTAATGTCTCCAAATTTGCAAAACAACTACTCCATACATTGTAGAGATGTCTCGGTATAGCAAAAGGAGTGTATGGTTCAAAATAAACACATTTAAAAGACATTCAACTAGTTTACGAATAACGTAAGATTAGGGCGAAATCTTGGATATATATACTCGAAACTGTTTTGTTTTAGTGGTTTTTTTATCAATCCCCGATCATTTTGTATCATTGGTATCCTATTTAGAAGCCCAGCAAAATATCTCATATTTTACAAAAAAATCATCAAAAACAGGCGAAATTAAAGATTATTATCCACATTTTTTGGGCCGATTTGGTCCCGAAATTTTATGTCTCCAAATTCGCACAACAACTACTCCATACATTGTAAAGATGTCTCGGTATAACAAAAGGTGTTTATGGTTTAAAATAAACACATTTAAAAGACATTCGACTAGCTTTCGAATAACGTAAGATTAGGGCGAGATCTTGTATGTATATATATACTCAAAACTGTATAGTTTTAGTGGTGTTTTAACCAAAGTCAATCATTTTATGTTATATGGATCCTATTTAAATCTCCAACAAAATATTTCATATTTTTTGAAAAATCATAAAAAATGGGCGAAATTGAAGGTTATTATCCACGTTTTTTGGACCGATTTGGTCCCGAAATTTAATGTCTCCAAATTCGCACAACAACTACTCCATACATTGTAGAGATGTCTCGGTATAGCAAAAGGAGTGTATGGTTCAAAATAAACACATTTAAAAGACATTCAACTAGTTTTCGAATAACGTAAGATTAGGGCGAAATCTTGGATATATATACTCGAAACTGTTTTGTTTTAGTGGTTTTTTTATCAACCCCCGGTCATTTTTTATCATTGGTATCCTATTTAGAAGGCCAGCAAAATATCTCATATTTTTTTTAAAATAATCTGAAACAGGCAAAATTGAAGGTTATTATCCACATTTTTCGAGTCAACTTGGTCCCGAAATTAAATGTCTCCAAATTCGCACAACAACTACTCCATACATTGTAGAGATGTCTCGATATAACAAAAGGTGTGTATGGTTTAAAATAAACACATTTAAAAGACATTCAACTAGCTTTCGAATAACGTAAGATTAGGGCTAAATCTTGGATACATAAACTCGAAACTGTATTGTTTTAGTGATTTTTTTAACAAACGTCAGTCATTTTATGTTATAGGGATCCTATTTAGATGGTCAGCACATACTTTTCATAAAATCATCAGAAACGGGCAAAATTGAAGGTTTTTTTTTTTTTTTGGTAAAGGGTAAGTATATATATATATATATATGAAGTGTAACCAATGTACAAATGAATGACTACATCAATTTATGTAGGCATCTAGCGTCTTTCGCATGAATAGGATATCTAATCTTGCACATTATTCTATTTTTCACATCAATCTTAATCCTCTTGACTACATACTGTGACTGTTGAACTAGACCTTCAATTCTACATATATTCCTCTGTCTCCAGATATGATAAATTGAGGCATTGAACACAGCTCGAAGAATGTTACATTGCAGCTTCGATCCTCTCATACGTGTCGCCCAAGTCAATCCCCTATTGCACGGAAATCTCTTAATTACCCATTCACTCACCAAATCCATAACTCGAGAACTCCAGTGACATTCAAAGAAAAGATGCTCCAGGCTCTCCTCCTGCGATTCACACAGATAACAAAGGTCTGAATCTGCCACTCCAAACCTCAGTAATTTCTGCCTCGTGTTTAGAGCTCCCCTAAACACAAGCCAAGAAATAAAACTATGTTTAGGAATACTCCATCCACTCCACACCAAACGCGCCCATGGAACTCTCGGTTTGTTACTCCGAAGTTCCTCGTACCCCTTCGATATCGAGTAGCAACTCATCGACCCATGCCAAACTCCATTGACATACAAATGTAAATTGAAGGTTATTATCCACGTTTTTTGGGCCGATTTGGTCCCGAAATTTAATGTCTTCAAATTCGCACATAAACTACTCCATAGATTGTAGAGATGTCTCGGTATAACAAAAGATGTGTATGGTTTAAAATAAACATACTTAAAAGACATTCGACAAGTTTTCGAATAACGTAAGATTAGGGCGAAATCTTGGATATAAACTCGAAACTGAATTGTTTTAGTGGTTTTTTTAACAACCGTCGATCATTTTATGTCATTAGGGTCCTATTTAGGTGGTCAACAAAATATTTCATACTTTTCGAAAAATAATCAAAAAACAGGCAAAATTGAAGGTTATTTATCCACGTTTTTCGGGCCGATTTGGTCCCGAAATATAATGTCTCCAAATTCGCACAACAACTACTCCATACATTGTAGAGATGTCTCGGTATAACAAAAAAAGTGTATGGTTTAAAAAAACACATTTAAAAGACATTCAACTAGTTTTCGAATAACCTAAGATTAGGGCGAAATTTTGGATATATACACTCGAAACTGAATTGTTTTAATGCTTTTTAACAACCGTCGGCTATTTTATGTCATTGGGATTGGGCTCCTATTTAGGTGGTCAGCAAAATATTTTATATTTTTCGAAAAATCATCAAAAACGGGCGAAATCGAAGGTTATTATCCACGTTTTTCGGGCCGATTTGGTCCCAAAATTTAATGAATCCTAATTCGCACAGCAACTACCCCGTACATTGTAGAGATGTCTCGGTATAACAAAAGGTGTGTATGATTTAAAATAAACACATTTAAAAGACATTCGACTACCTTTCGAATAACGTAAGATTATGGCGGAATTTTGGATATATATACTCGAAACTGAATTGTTTTAATGGTTTTTAACAATCGTCGGTCATTTTATGTCATTGAGATCCAGTTTAGGTGGTCAGCAAAATAATTCATATTTTACAAAAAATCATCAAAAACAAGCAAAATTGAAGATTATTATCCACATTTTTGGGCCGATTTGGTCCCGAAATTTAATGTCTCCAAATTCGCACAGCAACTACTCCATACATTGTAGAGATGTCTCAGTATAACAAAAAGTGTGTATGTTTTAAAATAAACACATTTAAAAGACATTCGACTAACTTTCGAATAACGTAAGATTAGGGTGAAATTTTGGATATATATATACTCGAAACTGAATTGTTTTAATGTTTTTTTAACAACCGTTGGTCATTTTGCGTCATTGGGGTCCTATTTAGGTGGTCAACAAAATATTTCATATTTTTCGAAAAATCATCAAAAACGGACGAAATTGAAGGTTATTATCCACGTTTTTCGGGCCAATTTGGTCCCAAAATTTAATGTCTCCAAATTCGCAAAGCAATTACTCCATACATTGTAAAGATGTATGTCTCGGTGTAACAAAAGTTGTGTACGGTATAAAATACACACTTTTAAAAGACAATCGACTAGCTTTTGAATAACGTAAGATTAGGGTAAAATTTTGGATATATATACCTCAAAACTAAATTGTTTTAATGGTTTTTTAACAACTGTCGGTCATTTTATGTCATTGGGATCCTATTTAGATGATCAGCAAAATATCTCACATTTTTCGAAAAATCACATGAAACAGACGAATTTGAAGGTTATTATCTACGTTTTTCGAGCCAATTTGGTCCCAAAATTAAACGTCTTCAAATTTGCTTAATAACTACTCCATAATATGTAGAAATGTCTCGGTATTACAGAAGATATGTATGGTTTCATATAAACGCATTTAAAAGACATTCGACTGTCTTTCGATTAGAGTCGATTAGGGCAAAATCTTCGATATATACTGGAAACTGAACTATTTAAGAGTTTTTTTAACAACCATTAGTCATTTTATGTTACACGTGTACTATTTAGATGGTCAGCAAAATATCTAATATTTTTCGAAAAATCACATGAAACGGACGAATTCGAAGATTATTATCCACGTTTTTCGAGCCAATTTGGTCCCGAAATTAAACGTCTTCAAATTCGCTTAATAACTACTCCATAATATGTAGAAATGTCTTGGTATTACAGAAGGTATGTATGATTTCATATAAATGCATTTAAAAGACATTCAACTATCTTATGATTAACGTCAGATTAAGGCAAAATCTTCGATATATACTGGAAACTGAACTATCTAAGAGTTTTTTTGACAACCATAAGTCATTTTATGTTACACGGGTCCTATTTAAATGGCCTGCAAAATATCTCACATTTTTTGAAAAATCGCCTGAAATGGACGAATTTGAAGGTAATTTATTATCCACGTTTTTTGAGTCGTTTTGGTCCCGAAATTTAATGTCTCCAAATTCGCACAGTAAATCCTCCTTACATTGTAAGAATGTATCGGTGTGACAAAAGGTACATATGGTTTCATATAAATGCATTTAAAAGACATTCGTCTATTTTTCGATTAACGTCAGATTAGCTCAAATCTTTGATATATATGCTTTAAATATAACTAGTTAATACTCCCTCCGTTCCAAAGAATTGTTTGCTTATTCCATATTGGGACGTCTCAGTGAATTGTTTGCCTTTCTATTTTAGGAAAGTTTTTTATATGTAATTTGACCCTTGCTCCACATGTCACTTCCCCATTGGTTCTCTTTTCCTTGGTGCCAAAAGCAAAGGCAAACAATTCATTGGAACGGAGGGAGTAGTTTTTAACAATCGTAAGTTATTTTAGCTTTTAGGGGTTCTATTCAGATGGTCAGCAAATTAACTCACATTTTTCGAAAAATCGCCTGAAACGGCATAATTTGAAGGTTAATTATCCACGTTTTTCGAGCCTTTCAGGTCCCGAAATTAAACGCCTTCAAATTCGCTTAATAACTACTCCATAATATCTAGAAATGTCTCGATATTAAAGAAGGTATGTATGGTTTCATATAAATGCATTTAAAAGACATTCGACTATCTTTCGATTAACGTCGGATTAAGGCAAAATTTTCGATATATACTGGAAACTGAACTATTTAAGAGTTTTTCTAACAACCATAAGTCATTTTATATTACACGGGTCCTATTTAGATAGTCAGCAAAATATCTCACATTTTTCGAAAAATCGCCTGAAACGAACGAAGTTGAAGATTATTATCCATGTTTTTCGAGCCAATCTAGTCCCAAAATTAGACGTTTTCAAATTCTCATAATAACTACTCCATAATATGTAGAAATGTCTCGGTATTACGGAAGGTATGTATGGTTTCATATAAACGCATTTAAAAGACATTCGACTATCTTTCTATTAACGTCGGATTAGGGCAAAATCTTCGATATATGTACTGGAAACTGAACTATTTAAGAGTTTTTCAACAACCATAAGTCATTTTATGTTACACGGGTCCTATTTAGATAATGGTCATCAAAATAACTCACATTTTAAGAAAAATCACTTGAAACGGGCAAATTTGAAGGTTTATTATCCACATTTTTTGAGTCGTTTTGAGCCAGAAATTGAATGTCTCTAAATTCGCACAGTAACTCCTCTTTACATTGTAGAAATGTCTTGGTATAGCAGAAGGTATGTATGATTTCAAATAAAATCATTTAAAAGACATTTGAATTTCTTTCGATTAATATCGGATTAGGGCGAAATTTTCGATATATATAATTGAAACTAAACTATTTAAGTTAACAACCATCGGTCAATTTATGTTATACGAGTAGTTCTCGTTAGATTATTAGCACTATATCTCCCATTTTTCGAAAAATCGTCTGAAACGGACGTATTTGAAGGTTATTATCCACATTTTTCGAGCCAATTTTGTCCCGAAATTAAACGTTATCAAATTCGCATAGTAACTACTCCATAATATGTAGAAATGTCTCGGTATTAAAGAAGGTATGTATGGTTTCATATAGACGCATTTAAAAGATACTCCGTATTTGACTATCTTTTTATTTACGTCGGATTAGGACAAAATCTTCGATATATACTGGAAATTAAAGAGTTTTTTTAACAATATCAATCTATTCATGTTATATGGGTCTTATTTAGATGACCAGCACAATATTCACATTTTTCGAAAAATCACCTGAAAAGGGCGAATTTGAAGGTTATCATCCACGTTTTTCGAGTCGATTTGGTCCCTGTACTAAATATCTCCAAATTCGCATAGTAACTCCTCCATATATTGTAGAAATGTCTCGGTGTAACCGTGTTACAAAAGGTACGTATAGTTTGTACTCCGTAATAATCAGATCGGATAAAACAAAATAACAATAAAATAACAAGATTTCATACCTTGGTTTTATTTATTTCCATTCTATACACACCAAACAAAGCATTCAATGATTTTTTAAACCGATTTATCTCATTTAAAATAATTTCTTACTATATATGACATGATCCTAACATTTATCACTTGAATAATATTAAATGGAAATAATAAATTTAGGATTGTTACTAGGACTATAAAATATATAACGTGTAGGGTTGAATATTACTCGTAGTCATTAAATTAAAACTAATTAAAAAGAAATTACATACGAGTATATTGTTTAATCTTTTGTGTTGAAAAATGTGTTCTTTCTTTAAACATGGCTTGTGTTTTGTAGCATTATTAATTGCTATTATTACCAGCAATGTAGCTGCTCAAGGCTGGATTGATGCCCATGCAACGTTTTATGGTGACATGCAAGGCCGTACTACTGAACGTAAGTTTATTTCCTTCAATTTATTTGTAATTATTTATTTTCAAAATTTGAGAAAATTAGAAGAAAAAAAAATATTAGGTGGTATATAGGGTTTACCATTTATATTTTGTTTACAGGTAAAAATCGAACTAATAGAATCATTATGTTATGGCCTCACAGACAACCTAATACATCTAACCAATGAGAATGTTTTATGTTTATTTCAATCAAAATGTTTTTATTGATGAAAAGTGTTTGAAATTTGAATTTTTCAATTGATCAAGGTATACGATGAGTCGATGAACTAATATACTCCATTAGGTAAAAAAAAAAAAACTACGGAGTTGAGTCATACTCCCTCCATTCAAATCCACTTGTCTCATTTCTTTTTGCACATTTGTTGAGACGCGTTTTACATTAACGATATCTTTCATTTTACATTAGCAAAAATTATAAAAATTTGATATTCTGCTCATAAAGACGAATCAAACAAAATCTCACATGACTATATTCTCACTTATAGATTGTCGAGAATATCGAATATTCTTATCAAGTGTGAACAGTGTCAAAAAAGGAAATGAGACAAGTGGATTTGAATGGAGGGAGTAATAAGTATTTCCTTCCCTCCATTCAATTCTTTACTTGTACTTTTTTTGTGAGAAGAAAAGGTGAATCTAAATTAATTCTATGTAAAGAATTGAACGGCCTAAGTAGTAAAATTATAGTAACTCATACATCAAAATTAATTTCATTTCTCAATATCATTATTTACTTATTCATATTTTATTTCATGTAGAGGGTGCTTGTGGTTACGACGTATTCAAGGAAGGCTACGGATTGGAAACAACAGCCCTAAGTTCGGCTCTATTCGAAAACGGTGCAAAATGTGGATCATGTTACGAACTCAAGTGTGTAAACTCACCCTGGTGCAAACCGGGTACAATTCAGGTGACCGCAACCAACTTATGCCCTCCTTCAACTGGGCCTCAGGCATGGTGCAACGCCCCGGCCCACCACTTTGATTTAACAGAGCCTATGTTTCTAAAGATCGGAGTATACCAAGCTGGTATAGTCCCCGTGCAATACAGAAGGATACAATGTAGACGACAAGGGGGCATCAGTTTCCAAATCAACGGAAACCCGTATTTTCTACTAGTACTAGTGTACAATGTCGCGGGCGCAGGAGATGTTATAAAGATGAGGGTTAAAGGGTCGGGGTCGAATGATTGGGTGCAAATGTCACGTAATTGGGGTATGAATTGGCAAACTAATGAACGATTAGTTGGGAGAGGTATTTCATTCCAATTGATGGCCAGTGATGGAAGAGTAATTGAACTTGATAATGTTGTGCCTCCCAATTGGGGATTCGGTCAGTCTTTTAGAGGAAACGGTAATTGGTAAGGATCGAGTTAGGATCGAGTTTATATTTTAATTTCACAAGAATATCATTAATAAACAATCGAAATATTTGTTTGAATATTGATTGATGAGAATATAAGGAGTTTTTAGTTTGTGTTTTCATCGGAATATTTATAATCCATGTAATCAAAGATGATGATGAATGATAAGATCTTGCTACAAATTGTGATGCATTTTAAAGAATTGAATTTTATTCGTGATACTCCGTTTTTGGTGGAAAAACATACTCCATATCGTATATCTCTGCTCACCCCTACTTTTAAAATTAATATTTTTATGTTTTCACAAGAAAATTAATTTTTACTGGTTTATTGAATCTATTAAGGAAATGAAAGTAGTACGGAGTACTTCGTATCATACTAGAATACATAAATATTACCTGGGTTTGCAAACGAATTTTCATATAGTCAAGGCCGAGCCAGAGTCCGCACCCTCAGCTGACTTTAAATGTCAACTACTTCTCTACTCAATATCTCTGCAGTTTTCTCCATCGCCTTCACTCTCACCATGGGATGGAAATTGCAGTAAATACAATCGGCTTCTTTACCATTGGCTGACGATGGCAGAGGTAACACATCCTGCAGATTTAATACACTAACTCGCTAAGGTAACACATTTTGACCATCTCGGAAAACATGCATCACAACTCGATAAGAAATTCAAATTTTGCCAATTTCCATTAAAAATAAATCAACAAATTTGACCAGAATTTTTTCCTCCAGGGATTTTGGAATTGTGTCAAAGAATTTCCAAGTAACAGGTTAACTTTACTAACCTATCATATCACAAATTACATCCTTTAAAAAAAACAACTGAAATAAATGGGGGGGAAGGCCGGCTGCATCGGTGACTAGTAGCTAAATTTTCACAAGCCTGGTTAGTGGAAAGACACCAAATATCTCCTAAAACTGGTTAGAACCTGTGCTTGGAACTATGCTCAAATGAATATGGTGGTGATGGATTACGTCACGACTGACGAGTATCTATATCGGCTTTGCAGAACCTCCATGAACCATCGTCTTGCCGTTTCAAAAGATAAGTGATTCTGTAAGTGCTGCAAGAAAATAAAAATAAAATAAAAAATTTATCTATTTCAGTCAAACATGAATCAAGGATGACTCCATAGTATGTCGGAGACTCGGAGTATATAACAACCGAATCCTTGTATCCGAGCCAAATAACCCGTTTGCCTATTTTAAACTAAGAATGTAGGGGTATACGGAGCTCTATACGACTATAACGTGAATACTTGACAAATTATAAATGCAGGTTGAAACTTGAGTAATAACTTAAGCCCACTTGGAAACCGACAATTAAATTAGATGAGAAGTGCAAATGTGAATTAGCTTAGTTGGTAAAGTCATGAGAGGTATATCCTCATCATCTGAGGTTCTAACCCCGCGGTAATCATCATTGTGGCTCCCTTTGCACCAAACAAAATAGATGTGAACTGGGAAGCTACAAAGTTGAAAGTAGACATATCAAAAGCAAAGATGTAAAAGTGATAAATGTACTGTATTAAGTTGCTCACCTATAATAGTTGGGGTTCTTTTGCTCATTACCGTCAACGAGCTCTGCAGCTTCTTCTAGGAGGACCTCAATTTCTGCCATTTCTGGACCGGCGGAGTTTGACAATGTGTCAGCTCGTAGAACGGATAACTGAAGCAAAACAAACCTCCAAAAACATGATCTCACTTTAGCCGCATCTGCCAAAGATTGCCACTGACCAAGGAAACATCTGGTATCACTAATGTGCATTACATGAAACCACAACAAGTGTTTCCCTGGAAAAGGGTTATGATAGAAACGCGACCTAGGGAAACCAAAAGCAGAAAATTTTAAAAGGGAAAAAACTGGAATGTCAAACACCCCATCACAAACTTTATAGAGTTTCAACAGTCTAAACAACCTCAATGTTCTAGTAAATTATTTAGCCAGCCTTAAGTATAAACTATGAGTGGCCTAAAGCGTAGTAGCAATGAGAAATAAAGGTTTTCAAGCAAGAATGAGCTGGTTTTTAACGTGATTTCGACTATGTTGGAAAATAACAAATGGGAAGGAGAGCAAGAGAGGAATGGTCCCGCTCTCTTGTGTTATTTCTTAGAGAAAAAAAACATAACACAAACTGCAACAACAGCTTGACAGTCGTTGATTCAAAAAATGGAATAGAATTACATGACACGCAAATCTATGGATACTTGCATCTTACTTAGAATAGTACTATTCTTTCCGGCTTATTTTCAGCTAAGTTAGGTTAAATTCATATTCATTCAGTTCTATTTAATTAAGTTAAGTTATTATCCCCCATTAAGTTAAAAGTAGATTCATTCCATTCAGTTCAATTCAGTCGAGTAAAGCTCACGTTGGTCAGAAAGAAGAGGGCCTAAGTCTGGTTTCTACACCAATTTAGGTAGCAGTAGGATAGCCAAAGGCCTTTATGCACTCAAGCTACATGTAGACATTTTGATAGATGCATCCCAGTAAAGTAACATTCCGTAAACAAAGTACACAAACAGAGCATGATGTGCCCATCGTACCTCAACCAGCATAGCCTCATCGAGAATGTCGAAAAGCAAATCAATTTGATGATCAGGTCCAAGAGCTTCAGCTTTAATCACTTGCCATTGCCTAACAAGGGCTTCGGCATCTTCTAAAGGCATCACCCCATTATATAAGACAGGTGAAGGAGAAGATGTAGTAATGACACTTGACTTTTGTCTGTTGATTGTATCCAAGTGATTCGTTGGCCTTATTTTCAAGGTTGACAAAATCTGCTTCAGTGCTGCAGGAAGTTTATCACGTGGAGCTTCATGGACATGAAAATCATCGAGTGAGGAGCACATGGTCCCACTAAGATTTCTGTTAGCCAATCCAGACTTGTGCAGCCGTCCAGTCTGCCTTCCCATAATCTTTGTAGTAGCAAAGACAATGCAACCTAGAACTGCAACAAATGTAATACGTCCAATAACATGTCCTTGGGCCATCAAGCCCAAACCAGATTTGTTATGATGGCCACTCAAATCTCGCTTTAACTGTGGAGATGGTGCACTTGTATCAGTCGTATCGCTTGTTTTTGCTTCTTGAGTTGAACTTCTCAAGTTTGTCGGAGTCAACTGCTTGACAGCAGCTCCAAGATGTTGGGACGACACCAAAGAGGCAAGACGATCATCAGAAACCGCTCGATCAGATGCTACAGATGAGATTACAGCTCTTTGGTTTAGGTTTGGATTAGTGTTTGACAAAACTCTGCTTTGCTTGTTGCCAATAACTTTCTTCTCTCGACCAAAGAAGCTTCCCTACAGAAACCACTAGTAAAAATCTACTACCCAAAACCTTGTAGTATCAAATATAAAAACATCATTGGAAGCCTTACAAATGATGCAGAACAATCTCGTGTATCTGAAAACAAGCACAGCACAGTATCTTTCAGCCACTTTTCCTGGATAAGGTAATGTGTATCAGAGAAAGAGCAATTGTCAAAATCAATAGATCATTTATAAGGCATTACTGCTGCCAGCAAAGAAAGGTTCACAGCTACCAGTTGAATCAGAAACCCATAAACTGAACGCTACTCCATACGGAATAAATAACATTCCAATCCATTCAAAAAGTATCTGTTGGAAAAATAATTTGGCAAAACAGCTAAGAATCCTTGAATGATGCGCCAGTTTCCAAGGCAACATACTATGTGTCCGTACCATTAATGCGCAGGTGAAAAAAAAAAGTGTAACAAACATTTCACAAGTCTTTTTCTGCAATATCCTAGAGTTCAAAATATAATGAGATATAGAAAAGAACTGCAAGTCATATTACTTTGATATGCATGTCAAGAGGGCGATAAAAATAATGATAAAAAACAAATAATTGTAAACAGACTTTTGTCTGAATATCTCACGCTGTCTACAGTTTTCCATATTGGTCTGTGATGCCATACTCATGAATAAGGTTTGCAGCTTAACAATCCAGTGATGCAAGCGCTTAGCCTTAACTCGGCCACTCTTCCAAGACTTCAATATTCAAGTGAGAGGCAAGAGTCTAGCTACCTAAGCTTTACTAGTGACTGCAGAACAAGTAACCTTCGCTCAACATACAGGGCTGAGACTTGTTATGAATTCAGTTCTCGATATTGTTGTTTTCAGTTTTCATCATAAGCACTAGGATTTAAATTAAGATAGTTATCAAGCTAAGAACTGACAATCTGATATTAATCTCATATGCGTCCGTCTTAAAATTTTACCTAAAGGTTACAATAGACCCGCAAAAATCCAAGAATGATGAGCTTTTGGATAAAAGAATGAAGTTTCATATCCCGTTAAAAAAGGTATTTGAAATCCCAAAACTTTACTCCTGAAATCTAGCCCTTCTTTCCTTCTAATAGAACAAGCAGTTCAAGGAGCGAATTAGTGCTTACACACATTATCGCATATACGGAGTATCTATCATATAATATCATCACTATCATCAAAAAAATTCTTTGACGATTCAGTGTCATGTGAACTTGTCCTACACAAGACATTCCAGACAATAGTATGCATAAAATCAGACGTACCAATGAGCAATCTGCAGTAGCAACGTCTTTGCCCTGCTTCCCAAAGATTGAATTCCTTGATGCTGAGCTCTTTTTCAATTCCGACTCCCTTAGCCGCTCGAGAGCATCTGCCTCACTACCCTAATGGTAATCAAATACGAGCACATTACTGTCAATACAAATGGCAATAAGTAATAATTAAAATAGTGCTTAGAAAAGTCATTGAGGATGAAAATACCTGTCCCAGAAGGAACAAGCAAAAAGATTCTTCAAGTTTCAAATCCACACCATCAGAAACCATCAGACACTCGCTTATTAGCTTTGCTTTGCTAATCTATGCAAAATGAGTGTAGTTAGCATCAAAACAGACATCAATGTCATCCATCCAAAAGAAAGACATGCATTTATAAGTACATCCTCCATAGACTATAGGTGAATAAGTGATTTGCGAACTTAGAATTCACAATGCAGTTTTTGTAGTAAACCCAAATGAAAGTATGAAACCGCAGAAAACATGACCACTCAATGGAAAAGAAAATGAGATAAAAGACAGACAGAAATAGATAGAGTTCCGGGGACTAAAGATGCAATAGAAATGCAAACATAAAGGTGTAGGACTATATGTGATTAGGAGAATACTGTTCCCCGAGACCTTGACTCCTGAAAAAGCTTGAACAACAAATCACATTATAAAAATTAAACAGAACATGAACAAATGAATACAGATGTATCCACACAATGTTCGTTGATCCTACCAGAAAGACCGTCAATACCTTTTTAGTGAATAGAAATCAAGGTTAGTAGATATCCAAAAAAAAGTGCAAACAAGTACTAGAAAGAACATTTATTCTCATTACTACAGCACAAGGTCCGAAAGCGAGTATAAGTTAGATTTGCGGGGAAAAACTTACCAAATCCGTTTGCCTGCTCGAGTAGCCAAAAGCAATATGGGCCAACAGTGCTGAATAGAAGCAGTCAAAATCAATCACCACTCTCTGGTTTTGTGAATCAAGAGATTTTTTGTTCTTCCGGGTTGATGCTAAACTGTCCCATGGGATCAGGTCAACAATCTCCGCAGCCGTCAGTTTACCAAGTGCTTGGCTAAAGAAGCCTGGCCAGTCTTGAACTTGGCATGAAGCTTCTAGATCAAGACCTTGGCTAAGTAACTCCCTTAAAGCTGCGATAGCTCCTCGCCTACGCTCAACGCTATCTGGTGTCTGAGGCATTGCTAGCAACTCCAATGTGCAGGCAGGTGCAAGCCCTTCCAAAGACTCCTCTATCTGTTGACAAATTAAAGCCAACCATCAGGACAATAGATTTTTTGAGGAGTTGCTATCAATCACATTGAAATTCCAAATAGATGCAGGATATTAGATAGAAAGCAGACAAATCAATCGTTTTTATGTTGCATATACTTAGATGTAGGATCTCCATTATAGTTAATTCTAGAACAGTAATTCATATGCACTGACATAGTGACAAACAAAACTGATATGTTTATGTCAATTTCAAATTGATCAACAGTTCCACACAAAGGAGCTACTGCAAATTGGAAATATTTAAAGATATAAAGGATAGCAAATTCCAATTTCAAAGCAGTTGCACACTTGATAAAGTCCACATTTCAAAGGATGGATAGAAGATTAAAATCCCCATCTTTGCAAGTTTGCACTTCAAAGCCATTTAATAATATAAACCAATCCTTAACGCAAATGTATACAACGCACTATCATTCATCAGTCCCTTAATTCTTGTGTACGGACAACCCCCTTTCATGTTAACTCAAAACGATTCAAACATTTAGGCAGAATAACAAACGAAAGTACACATGTACATAATAAGTATGTCCACTCAAAAATGATGTTGCCTCAATTATAACTTAAAATAGACACAAATAATGCAAAACTCACTTCCCAGCTGGTTCTCTGCTTGAACCTATAAGCCGACAGAGAAGTCCACGCCATAATAAACCCGGATTGGTCACTCATTTCTCCCATTTTCCTTTTTTACAGTGATAATTACTCTTTTGCCCTTTTCCTCTCTATATTCCCACTTTTTACCCCTTTCTAGCAATGGTCAGTATAACAGTTTATCTTACATTCTGACCCATGGCCCAAATGCCCAATTAATTTCTGGCAAAAGCTTTGTTGTTGCTCTTATCATATAGAACTCGGTTATTGATTTATCTTATGAACAGTCTCTCATTTGCACTTCAGAAGGGTAAATAGAATATTGAGTCAATGATTCCATACTGATTCCAAAAACTTAGTCAATTAGCAAGGAGGAAGGATACGCAAGGGATCCGTCAATGCGCAGGATTAAAATTACCTCAAAGAGAAGATTCAATTTCTGAAGGGAACTTTTACTTCGTAAGAGACGTTGAGCGCGAGCAAGAGCTTCAAATCCTTGAGATACTTTATTCTTCTCAAAATGGGTCTTTGCGATTGCACACTTCAAGAAAGAACCTAAAATAAGATAGGGACACATAACAAGGTTCCTAGACTACACAGCAGAGATTTGCTGACATCTTTCTTGCTTATCTTACCTCGGCAAGAGCCATAGAGAGAAGCATATCATGAACATGTCGCTTGGCATCAGGGTACTGAAGGGCTGCGCGACCAATTTCTAAAACAAGTTTCTCTTCTCCAACCTGCAAATATTGATTCCAATATTAGACTTTGAGAAGAAGCCTTGATACCATACAGATTCTACCTGCAATATCCCCCAATCACTAGACCAGTTTTTTCGAGGGGTAACACATAAAAAAAGGTCGGTTAACCTTCTTCTGAAAAGAGGAATCATAGAAAGCGATCTATGTGAAGCAAGACTTCTTCAGTGGATTACCATTTGCGCCTTTTAAGTTGTATGCAAACCAATTTGTAAAACAATTATAGAACACTTGACAGAGGTAAAAGAACACATAAACATACGTTCTTGTAAACAATAAATTAAACCATCAATAACTATTTAGATAATCAATAACAGACGATGTAAGACGGACCAAATCAAAAGATTCGCCAGTACAAGAACTTTGCTCATCTGCATAATTTTAAACAGAAACTCACCTCTTGAAGAAGGCATAGAGCACCAGGCAGCCAAGCCCATGGAATTCGCAGAGTAGCTTTTGGTGGAATTTTCTCTTTGACATTGCCAGCATACTCAGGTTCAAAAAGGAGTTTATCTCTAACATCCATCAATAAATCCTGAAGACATAGCAGATAAGGAATTGTATCAAGTACTGACAAACGATTGAGAACGTCAAAATACCTTAAAGAACATGATAAGGATGCATCTACAAATTGGTCTTTTTTACCCGACGAGAAGTAACAGCTTCTGTGGTAAACCCATCCTCCACCTCAGCATTTTTCAGATCCATCACGGCCTTCACTATATGATCCTTCTCTGCCTTAGCAGGAACACCAATAATCTGCAAAAATAGATTGCCACATCCATTAAACATCTTCCATTATAAGTAGTGACTAGGAATATTGTAGTAGTAACTAGAAAGCAAGAATGCATGAATATCCAGGCCAAACAGATCAATTGAAGAGGTTAGGGACCTTCCAAGGCAGAAAGGAAACGATATATGAAGGATGTTCATGACTTTATGTAATGGTGTTGCTGATAATGATCTGAGATTATCAAGCAAAGTATTCACCTACAACTTTGCCAATTATAATTTACGTACCTAGTGAGAATTGACGCCTGGGCTATGAGCAAAATATCACATTATCAGGAAGGCCTAAATGTTGTGGGAAAAACCATCCATTCCCTCTACATCGCAGAGAATGGTTAAGTAGAGTGATGAGAATGTGTTATACGGTTATATCCTTGTGAAAAACCAAATGCCACCATCCTTTCATTGCATGACATCTATGTAACTCTAATACATCACTTAGCTATAGATACTTCATTTTAGACCAAACTATTGAAAATTCAATAGAAAATGGAGGTACCCGATACTCTGCGACAGATGAGTAACATAGCATCACACTGCATAAGTGAAGTTATACTCCGTCTTAATTTACTCATAATAACCCCTAATCACACGCACCGGCACCACCCGTTCAGCGTCATACTCCAGAAAACAATGTGAGACTGAATTTTTTGTCGTACTCCAACTCTTTAAAGACAACTAATAAAACACTACTTACTTCCTGCTCCTATCTCTGGGAACTGCATCCTTCAAGCCTCACTCCCTACAAAGAGGACGCTAACTTATCAACATCACCACACATCCCCGCCCTCTCCATGCAGAAGATAAGAATCCGAATATCACACCAAAACCAGATAAACAATGGAGTAAACTTTTCGAAATCTCAACAAATGCCCAAAAACTAAAATTACTACACGACATTAATTCCAAACAACCAACTTAAGATCTTGAATCTTGAGAGCCTCCAATATCTCATAAGTGGAATTCCATGGGCGTTCAAGCCAAGGCAAGGCACATTCGAATGAGGAGCGTAATAGGATACAAAGATACATTAATTCAGTCACAGAGACAACGAGTGAGGGGACGTAATAGGATAGAAATATACTCCGTATTAGTTAGGTTTTGAATGGGATGTTCATCTAACAAATCACACATCACACAAATGCACAATCTAAAGCATGAAATTCTACTGTAAATTGACCTAAAAAATACTGCAACAAAAACCTAAAATATACGGAGTACTACCTGATAACAAGTAACGGGAATCTCAACACCGGCGACATTAGAAGCAGTATGTCCATTAACATGCGCATCCAAAAGCCGAAACGACGTCGTCGCAGCACGAACTCTCCACCGACGCCATAAACCACGACCAACGGCGGCGGAAACGGCTGATTTACGGCGGCGAAACGCGGAACAAATCGGAACACTACGGAAAGAGCAATAATGCGACGAGGATGAAATTTCCGGCAACAAAATGCTCGGAAACGATGACGTTGATGAAGAAGACGATGGTGTCGCCGCCATTAGAGGATGACGATGATAACCGTTGGAATTCATCGAATTAACAATCGCATTTTACACACGAATCGGAAAATTAAACCCTAATTAAAGAGAAATTGATGAAATTAACAACCGGATTTTACATAATGATCGATTCATGGAAGAATTAAACCCTAAAATGGAGATTTTGATGAGTGAAGAGTGGAGAGTAGTATGCACGACGAAAATGGAGGAGAGAGAAGGTTTGTTGGTTGGTTCCACTACTACACTCGTTCGTTCGTTTGTTCATCCGCTAAGCACAACGGTAAGGGATGGATAAATAAATAAATAGAAAAAACAAAATTGGATTTTCGATCCTTCCAATATTTGATTTTCTTATTAAAACGTTTTCTCTTTAAAAAAATATCGTTTTTTTAAATATACTAATTTTCGTATTAGATGTTCTCACGATAGATAGTTTTATTTTTTTTATTTGCTATGAGTGTGTCTTACGATAAATTTTCGTGAGACGGTCTACACAAAAATAACACTTTATTTGGTCTCTTAAATACAACTCTATGGATTGTATATAACATTACCCTTAAATAATTGCTACTGTACTAAGAATTCCAATCGATTAAAGTTTATCTCGTAAAATACGGAGTAACATTTACTGAACACTAAAATTCTTAAAATACGAAGTATGGATACCATAAATCTCTGAAAAATGATCGAAAAATATAAGTGAGAAGATACCATATAAATATTGTTCGATATATAAAATAATAAAAAGGGTGATAAATAAATAAATAAAGATAATATGGAATAATAAACAAAATACATGAAATGAAATACGTATTCAATACTCAGCAATACACAAATACGAGTAGGAAAAAAAGGAAAGAGTATCGCTTTGCCTCCACTCTTTCTTGTCTTTTCCTTATCCTCTTTAAATAAAAAATTCTTTATTTTCTATCTTGTCTTTATTTTCTCAGTCGCGTTTTTCCGTTCAAATTCGTTTAATTAAGTTATCAAGGTCATTTGGTAATTCACTCGACGAAATCTATTTCACATATACAATCAGTTGTATATAACTTTATATAAACAAGTGATTTTATGTTTTTTAGTGTTATCACAAAAATTTTGAGATTTGTCGTAAACTTTTTGAGTTTTAGGGTAAAGTTGTCGAGCTAAATCACATAAATGTTCAAGCTCAAAACATACGACTCAGCTCAGAAACTTGCATAAACTCAGTAAATATACACAAAAGTTCAACAACTTTTAAGATATTGTACATGCAACTAGTGTTTTAATATTATTTTCTCTTCTACGGTAACGGTACTTCCTACTCTTTCGTCAAAGTCATATACGGAATAACAAACATTTTAATCTAAGCTAAACAAATGATCGATACGGATAGACGTTGTTCATAGCAAGGGATTACTTTGGTAACTCGCTAAGTACTCATTTCGTTCCGTTCATTTGTTTGTCTTTTATATTCATTGTGAGTGGTATTTTAATGCAAGACAAACAAATGAATGAGATGGAAGGTGTAACTAAGATTAATTAGGGTTACGAAAGACTCATCTTCTCCTCAGAATACAAAGTATATTTCCCTCCCTACGAAAAATGGGGGTGACCGCTTGTTGATGCCTGGGTAAAGACCTAAAGTTTCCTAGTTTGATATGAATAGAACACATCACATACGTGATACGAATGATATCTTAGTGATTTGATTACATTTGCTTTTGGAGCGAAAATCAACTGCGAGTATAAAGGAACCACAAAGACAAAGAAGAGAATAGTGGGTCATTTATAGGTATGTACTCCCTCAGTTCAAGTCCAAGCTTTCCTTTTCTCTTTTCGACACTATTCACATTCAAGGAGAACTTTCGATATTCACGACAATCTATTAGAGAAAATATATTCATGTGATATCTTGTTTAATTCGTCTTTAAAAGTACATTATTAATATCCAATTTCCATAATTTTTACTAATATGTTACGAAAGATATTAACGATGCAAAATGCACGTTGGCAAACGTGAAAAAGTAAAATGGAAGCTTGGACTTGAACGGATGGAGTACTCTATAGTGGATGACAATCGACAAGTGAATCAAAATATGTGTGAATGATCATTTCTTACTAAATCTCACAAACGGGTCAAGTTAGAGTAAGTTAGTTTCGGCTCATATCGACTCATTTTCTGTAATACTATTCAGGTTAGGTCGGATCAAACTAGAAAACAGAGTGGCGCAAATTGTCTCGAGAGTTGAAGAAGCTTTGAGTCGATTTGGTCGAGTTAGGGTTCTTCAGATTTTTGGGGTTTTTGTGGTTTTCTGAATTTTTTGGATTTTTTTGGGTTTTAGAGATGAAGGTGTTTAGTTTCACTAAGCAAATGATGGAGGAGGAAGAGGAAAGAGGGTAATCTTCTTTCTATAAAAGAAGACACCGCTTGCAGTGACTTGGTGCAACGTAGGAGCAGTATTTCGAAATAAGTCCTCTTTTTTTATCTTTTGGAATAGTGGCATATATTAGGGTAAGAAATTGAAATGAGATTGTTTAGGGGAGAAGTAATCTTCACCCTCATTAATTTCTCCTGCATCGTGAACTGCAATTCACAAAAAATTATTTATTGTGAAATTATTATTTATTGTGAACTGCATCGAGAAATTATTTATTGATTTTCATTGATTATTCACAATTCACATTATTTATTGATTTCCATTGCACAATAAAAATATTAAAATCCGATCTTTAAAATTATTTTATTACTACATGATAAAAAAAAGTCGTATTAAATTGAAAATTTGTTCATGTTTGTAATTTAAATAATAAAAGTAATTTTTTTTTATTATAAATCAATTTAATATATAAATTATAAATATTACAACTAATATTTTATCGTAGTAATTTTATAATTCTATTTGATCTAAGGGTTCGAATAGGTAGTGTCAGTTCTAGACCCTAAATTAACGGGTCATTTTTCATATGTAGAATAAGTTTTTCATACGTATGTCAAATTGTCACGTCTTCATATGTAGTGACCTATTTACGTATTTTATCTTCTAAAAGATGAACTTATCTCAAATTATAAGACATAATACTGTATTAGCTTAGCTGCTTCACTTGCATGAGTATTTTTTTTATCATGAGAATTAGATTAGGCAAGTACATCCGCACAAGTTTTAAAAACCGTAATACTTCAAATTCATTGCTTACCAATTCTTTTTCAAATGACACTTATACACACAACCACCCCAAAATATATGTGTTTTTCTGACCGCTTTTTTTTTACATCCAATCTACTTTTGAAAATTTTTGTGACATGGCAGTACCCTAGAAATACATAGTCGTTTTTATATGAATTTGATTACCAAATGTCGGAAATAACATTCGTGTTGTTAGTACCAAACTACACCTCCAATGTTTTGCTCTTACTAATTTCCAATAACAAAAAGATTTGTTCACAACCCCGTGACGTGTCACGGGTATCACACTATATTGTACGAGTATTATATCGATGAAATGAAGTACCCTTCACTTATTTGTTTAATAATAGAAAAATGAAAATGAATTTACTTTTTTAAAGCTATACTAAATACGAGTAACACTTTATATTAACGGGTCGGCTTATTGGGTAGTCAAGTAAAACAGTTTAATGTGTTGAGTCGTCTAACGTCATAACTCGACTCAGAATTACACATTTTATATTATATTGTTATTTTCCTTCTATCATTTTGATAGAATAATATCGTATACTAAGAAACTCAATGTATTAATATATTCTTTATAACAAACCTATAATTAACGACAATGCTGCATTCCCAATGTTCATGCCATTTTCTCGAACAGATAAAAAGTGTACAACCCCGTAACGTGTCACGGGTATCACGTGAATATAAAAAGAGAGGAAATAGTACTTAAATTTAAAATCAAATTATCATCAACTTCTTTCCACATAATATGAGAAAAATTGCATGTACTTAGTGAATAATAATATCATGTCCAATTAATCATATCCATAAACATAACATGAATTGTTTAAAATATAGGAGTACTTCGTATCAGCAAGCGTATCATCAAACATATTAGCAAACCTAAGCATTTGTAACACGTTTGAAAAATGTTAACAAACCGTTAAAACATATCGGGCTTCGGGTCAAAAATCGTTAAAAAAATCGTTAAAACCGTTAAAAATCGTTAATAATGTGTTTGAAAAATGTCGGGTTTCGGGTCAAATACGCGTTAGTAACGCATTTAAAAAATGTTAATTGTCTTTACTTTTCTTAAAATGTAAATACAATTTCATTCTTAGTTTTTTTTTTAACATTTATTTAAAAAAATGACACTCCGTATTAGTAAGAATAAACAAATTTTATTTAATTGCATTTATATTAGAAAATCGATATATAGAAAATTTTTACCCATAACAAACTTTGACTCAATTCATTGAATTTTTTATCATTATAATAATCATGTGATAAAAATATGATTTAAAATATACTACTCCGTATTTTTTTTATAATAATATTATTAACAAAGAAATTTTGAAAATGAATAAATATTTTTTACTATTTTGTGAACTTTTAGTCTAAAATATTAGTAATGTTTTTTAATTTACCTAATTTCTGCTTGGTGTCATGGCTCGGGCGGGTTCCGCCCCAGAATATTTGTGTTTTAGAGGCCATAACGTTCATTACAGGCCTTCTTACTTTTTTGTATGAGTTGTGTCAAACAAACATTATACACGTACTCATTTCGACGTCATATGTCGTTATACGTAAGACATCTACATTTATCATACACTATCCGAAATTATTATTTACCTATATACTCACGTGAGTTCTTTGACTTCGATATTGAACACACTATAATAATCATATGCGTCAATATTCAATTCATTTACGTTATTTTAAGCCAATATCCTCTTTCCGTTCACCCTCATATGAATTGTGATTTGTCTTTTTGATGCGAAAAAACGTTTCAACCCCGTGAATTTTCACGGGTATTACGCTTTATTTCTAACTTCCTATTATTTTTAAAAAATGTTCACCAACCCGTGACGTGTCACGGGTATTACACTAGTATTGGGAGAAGGGCAAAGTGAAAAGAAATGTTGTTTAAGTCATCGAAAGTAGAGAAGAGGGAGTTGGGGCAATTTCTAATTTTGGTTGAAATTGAAGGGGTAATTCCTAATAAGTTCCTCGAGAGTCATAAATAAATCTAAGGATTGATTCGATATTCTACAATTTGGGGGTAATTTCGAAAAACGGTAACATAAAAGGGGTAATTAGTTCTTTACTCTTTTATTAAAGTTGATTTTGGTGATCTATGTCAATCTTCTAAATTGAGTTATTCGAATTCGAGTCCATTTCAAACAATTACGGAGTATTATTTTTAAATTCTACTCCGTATGATAACGTCAAACATTGATAATCTTTTATCTAAGATTTTTTCTTTCGCAAAGTTTAGGTAGAGATGATCTCTCCATAAGTTATTGAGAAACCACTTATCTGTACCACTTCATATCTTATTCGTACCTATTTCATGATTAGATGTAACTCCGAATGACAACTTTGTTTGTAAGCGTACCTATTTTTATTAGGTTTTGTATCACTATTAACTTCTTTTGTAATCGGTCTCTCAATAAATTTAATAAAAGATCGTCTCTAAGTAGATCTACTCTCTTTTCCTATATAGATTATTTAATCTATGCGAATATTATCGATGGTCTAATCATCTTATTTAATCTATCTATATTATCTAATAAAAAGTCATTCCAAATTAGATTTACTCACAATAGAATAATACAAAACATCCTCACTGTGCCACGTGACATTTAGGGTATAATAGCTATATATTCAATTAATATTCTTCTAAAACATTACTCTCATTCGTCATAACTATAGACGTTCTTTTAATTAAATATTTATTCTCATCCAATCCTAGCGTTACATGAAACGTAGTATTAATGAAAACTCATGAAAAATTTGCAATATTAAACCAACTACTTCCTTCATTTTTATTTTATCTTCCCATAAACATTTGACACAATTTTGGGTAGAATGGTAAGTGTTTGTAAGTAGGAAAGAATAAAAGTGTAAAGTGTTGTAAATAGTAAAGGTAATATGGTAAAAAATTATGGACCAAAATGGAAAAAAATTAAATGAGAAGATAAAAAAAAAAAAAAAAGTGAACCAACAAGGAAATTGGGAAGATATAAAAAAGATGGAGGAAATATTATTAATTATTCAAACCAAAAAAAATTATATATACAAATAAAGCATAGAAATTCTTTGATTGAGGAAAAAAATTAATCGGGAAAACAACTTAAACCCAAATGTCTTTGCCAAAGACAATGTTTTTATAAAAAATAGACTACGAATTAATAGAAACATTTATCTATTTTTAAATAAGTTTTTAACCTATTATATTTGCACAAAAATATAAAACTTATTTCGTAATAGACAATTTTGTTTCAAAAATATCAAAAATAAAGTCACAATTTAGTTGTGACAATATTGTCGCATATTGTCAAACTATTTGTCACAATTAATTTTAAAAATAAAATTGTGATAGTTATTTTGAAATATATCCGTGATTTTCACTGGTGAAAAAACTAGTTATGTTATAGAAATTCATATGCAAAACTTTAACCGATACCGATATAAAAGGATTTGTTAAGCATAATTTTGATGTAATTAGAAAAGAAGTTACCATTAAAATGTGTCTTAAATGCATTGATGTATATCAATTTAGGGGATGTTAGTACTGATCTCAATTGCAGGTTCTTTGATTTGCGACTGAGAGAATATTGTTGTAAACTACTTCGATAATTTTTTTATAAAAGTTAAATCTACTGTTATTAGGATTAATAATTTTGTATTTTAAAAGTTTGTTAAAATTTAAATTTAATATTTTTACGAGTTTCATAATTTAGACTCTTTAATATCGTTCGAAAAGTTTATTTAGCTAATTTATAGTGGTATTCGACCCAATATTATATGCGAGGATGTGGTGTCTCAAGGGTGTGAAACATAATTGATACTATGGAAATACAAACACTATTATCACTCTCGGGAGCGCAAAGATGAAGATGAAGAAGACGAAAAATTTGCTGGGAATGATATAATCGATAACAAAAAGGTATTATTGAAACTTGTCCGCATCATGCTCTGGTTCACCACTTGTTGCTGTTGCTATAATAAGAAAACTTAACCTTCCTTCCCCCAGTCCCAATTCTTTTACTCTAAAACCTCATTCTCTCTCCCCAAACCCCTGTGATCCAGAATTTTAACCATGTCAACTGAAATCCCAAGTCATGATACCGACCAACCCCAACCACCACCACAACAAGAACCCGTCCAACCCCAACCACCACCACAACAAGAACCCGTCCAACCCCAACCACCACCACAACAAGAACCCGTCCAACCCCAACCACCACCACAACAAGAACCCGTCCAAGTCCCACCACAACAACAACAAGAGTCAATCCACACCCTCAAGGTGCTCCGGTTCCATTCCTTCTCAGCGAAGGGGAGCGAAAAGTGTTCTACGAGTCCCTCCTCCCTTTTGTTTGGGCGCTACGTTTTGACTACGTGGATAGGTGAGTGTGACGAACCTGAAAGTGAAGGCGCATCAAACTGCTTATGCAGTTGGGCATGGGCTTCTTATGACGACCTGTCACGATAAATGGGATGAATTTCCAAAGCTCGCTATCACTGTCAAACCTGTTTTGGCTTCTTCGTGTCACCGGCGTGCGTAACATGGCCTATTAGTAACTCTCGGCTTGAGGTCGGGGAGTCTATCCTAGTAATAGGTCACCCCTCGAGTATTCTGCTTCGGGAATGTATGGAATGAATGTTTTTGAATGTCCTGCTGAAGGTGGTTTTCGGTTGACCGATAAAGGCTATTGTGGAAATTATGACTGCACAGATCTTATGAAAAGGTCGCGCCGTCGGGTGATGGTAATGTCTACAACAAGGACTTTTCAATAGAACTCCTAAAATATATTTTGAGTTTGAGGAAAAACTCATAGCACGGATACCAATAATCTGTTGGAGTGTGATCCAAGACATCTGTCATGATTGAAAGAGTCAAAGAATTTAGCCTAATAGTAGGAGAAAGAGTAGAGTATGCAAGTAGTAGATCAGTTAGCTAGAGTAATGATTAGTTAACAACAAACACTCCATATACTTGGACATTATGATAGTGCAAGTAGTGGAGGTAGCAGTGCGTAGAATAGTACTTATAAGTATACGGCATTAGGTAGTACTTATTTTTTAAAATCAGAAGTCTCGACTCTAGCCACCTCAAACTCCACCACTCCACCGTACTAGTTCCACATCATCTACCACAACTAATTAATTATTGGAGTATTTGAAATTAATTACTTTTTATATGTAATTTGACCATTGACTCCACATGTCACCTTCTAATTGGATCTTTTCCCTTACGGATGGAGTATCACAATTTATTTTTTAAATTTAATTGTGACAAATAATTGTGACAATATGAGGTGGCTAAATATTGTCACAATATTTGTCCCATATTGTCACAATATGCAACCCATATTGTCACAATATTTGTCCCAACTAAATTTCAAAAAGAAATTGTGACACCTCTTTTAATGTTTTTGAGATAAAATTATTTATTATTAGTGTTAGGGCATCATATTTTTCTCGAAATCATACGGATTAAAAATAAATCCAACTCTTTTGAAAAATGGAATGTTATACACATTTTTCATCAAGTGGATTTAGAATATCCACATAACTTGGACTCTCAAAGTCTCCGTCGTTGGCATTGTCATCCACCACGCCATACATTCTCACGTCGAGTGAATTCGCCATAGATCCTCACGTCGAGTGAATTTTGGGTAGGTCATGTTAATCATATTTTAATGTCTCTTAAATGTGTCTTTTAAATCATACATCCTTTTTAGCAAGGAAACAATCAATTTGAGTATCCGGAGGAGACTGAGAAAATATTGGCAACTTTTCATTGAAATTCAGCAAAATAAGAATAACATTAGCGTTATGTTATCTATCGATGTTTTTACCGCAGATAAAAAAACGGTTGATTTCAATTATTGAAATGTTGAAATCTATCCCTGAAACTACTTTTTATCGTCGGCGTTTTATTTCTTACCGTCGGCGTTAATTACGTAAAATGACGACTTTGCCCCTGCTATTTATTCTCGAATAATATTACTTTTACATTTTATTGATTATCGGTTTATTAAAACTCGATAATAAAACCGTCTTTTTCGATTCGTAATAAACCAAAACCGACTACCTATATAGCTAGTATATGGAATTACGTAGAATGACGAGTTCTCCCCTGTAATTAATTATCGAACTATTATCACATTTACCTTTCATATCGTATCGGTTTATTAGAACTCGATAATAAAACTCTTTTTTTCGATTATCGTTACGCCTCCGGTTTTAAACAGTTAATTAGATTAATTAACGACTAACAATTTAATAAACGTAATTAATAAATACGAGTAATATACAAATTAAATCCTAATTAATCTACAACAAGTTAACAATTAAGATTTATTATACAAATCGATGCAAATAAAAAAAATTGCTCGAATAACTCAGTCAAAAAATTTAGTCGACCGACCCATCTGTCAATCGACTAGATTTTTCGACTGACCCATCGGTCAGTCGACAGAGTTCTTTGACTAGTCGACTGATCGATGGGTAGGTCGACCATTTTTTTAAACAAGTAGTTTTGAACCATTTGAAATATCAGTTTGTTGAGGTTGGTGTAGTGGTTTAGTCATTTGTCTTGTATTCAATTGGTCAAAGGTTCAATCCTATCACTTTCACCACCTCATACTTCATATAAAATAATTTATAAACTTTAAAAATGTCGGAATTTTTTTTGTGTCCTAGGTGAAAAATCCTAGGTCCGCCACTGGACATACACAGAGAAACAGAGATTCATAAGTCAAGCTAAACCGATAAATCTATCTCGATCTACGATATAAATCGATTTAATTGCGTAAATAAGTAAAAGTCGCGAAAAACAATCGAAGAATACGTCCAATTGTAGCTCGATGGATCGATTAACACCACTTGTGGAAGTGTAAAACTCGTTCCTCAAGGTTCGTGAAATAAGAAACCCGATATTTTAGAAAACCGCTACGTAATACTCGATTTGTAATTTTGATTTTCTAGAGAGATGAAACGGAAATGAATAATGAAATGTTTTTGAAGTTTCTATAATAAGTTATGGCTTTTAATGAAGACGATTGTGTGGATTTATGTCAAGTTTTTTAAACGGTTCTTAAAAAAAACGTTTCATTTGAGTCGAGTTTCAAAATAAAATACTAAACACGTTTTTTAAAATATGAAGCGAAAAAAATGACGTAATAAGTGTCAATTAAAACACAGTTTCTAAAAAAGTCGATTTGGTGGAGTCGGTTTCAAAATTAGAAATCGTAAATATTACCGACTTCGTGAATCAAAAATATTAGAAACAAAAAATAAATAAAAAATTTAATGAAGGGCAAAGTCATCATTTTACGTAATTAACGCCGACGGCAAAGAGTAGTCGAAAAGTTTATATGCATTTCTTCTCCAACTATGGAAAATATTTTTTGTCTTATTATTTTGCGATAATTGTGATTGTATAATTGACCAAACGTACATCTTAGGTATAAAGTGTGTGTGTCCTACAAAATTTTGAATGCCGTGTCACGTGTCTGATACGTGTCCGTGTCCGTATCGGTGTAACCTAGCTTCCAGCCCATTTTTTACTGAGTAAATCTTCTTTATCCGTCACAAATCGATGACGGTTCAAATAAATTTGGTTAGAAAAGACACGGTCAGTGAATAACACATGACTTTGTCATCTATATCTATCTAAATAAATATTATTTGACCCGTCACACGTTTATGACGGACGATTCTGTCACAAACAAGAATTTACCCTTTTTACTACTTTACGTAAACTCTTTCTTTTATCCGTGATACATACGATTATACGAGTTTAGAAATGATCTACTCCGTATACCAAGTTACCAACGACAAGAACGTGAAACAAAAGCAATTTCAATTTGGATTAAATAGTCTATATATTACTCCGTATCTCGAAACGATCTAACGGTTACAACAATAAATTGATTTTGAGATAATGGATAGGATTATTCTAACTCGATGCGCACTCGTAATTTTTTTTTTGAAGCGGATAGATCATTTCATTAATAAAAAGTCATACGACATCTGCAACTAATATCAAAATTGAACGGATACAATGCTATAAAATTTGAATACTGAGTAATATATAGACTATTTAATCCAAATTGAAATTGCTTTTGTTTCACAGATCTCTCCCTATGATTTTGATCTTCGCTTCTGCACATCATCTTTCAATACATCGCTGTTTAATGATACAACTTTTCACAAGAGGGTCTTCGAATCTTCCAAAATTTTGAAAGAGAATCGATTTCATCTAACCTGATAGATTGTAGCCGACAATCTGATATAAATTGAGATACCATATAGTGAATAGTTATGGTACTGATCTTCCGCGTCCTCTCCGCTATCATAGATTCAAACCTCTCTTCTAAAAGAGAGAACGAAATCCATCAATTGATGGGGCGAAAATCTCCAAAAGGAGAGGACAATTATTATTAATAAAATACTAATATTGATATTAATTAATACTAAATTATAATTTGTTTTAATTGGGGGCTTATCACCAATTAATGGTGGTAGCCCCAAAGTTTTTGGAGGCTAGGTTTTTTTTTTAGAGGAGGGAGACTACTCCGTATTTTATGAGTCCGATGTATACTCGTAATAGTTAAGATACACTAGTTTTTTTTTTTTTTTTTTCTCGTTTCATATAAATCAATTCTAAAACTCGTATTAGCACTATTACGATGTCTTCGGGTTACATTGAAGTTGAAGTTCATATACGGAGTACGTATTTTAATAATACTCCGTATGTTTTAATATTTTTCTCGCCAAAATATTTATTTTCGGAAAAGAATATTGAAGAGAATACAACTACAAACCGAACTCGAGGTTCAAATTTTCAGATATATGGAGTAGCATATTACGAGTAGAATACAATGTAATTCAGTACTCACATAATTATGTATTTATGTGGGTATAATTTTTGTTAAATACAATTAAATAATACGGGTATTTCATATTTTATTTATAAAAAAAAGTGAGTTTAAACTTTAAAGGAGCATTTGATCTCACGTAGTCCAAATTACAATCGGATCATGTTTGAACGAGCTCAATTTGAGTTAGCATCCACAAGTAGCTTGATGGACCTAAGCCAAGTTTATACGCATTTCCTCTCCAACTATGGAAAATATTTCTTCGATCCTGAAATAAAATAAATCACCAAAATCGACAATGATGCCACAACACAAAGCTTCATGGCCGATTGGTTAATACATTCAAAACATTAATACGGGTGCTTTTTAGTTTTACCTGTATGTATCGATGTTCACCTCTGCTAGCCATGTTGTCAGATACACCTGCAACACAAACATTTATACTATTAGAAGCGGACCATACAGGAGTAAAAAAGCATCGTATCTTTGGATTTTGGAATATAGGATTCATTGTAAGATCCAAGTTACCTGCAAAATCTCGCTGCTTGGATGTTTATCAGATTCTGAATAAGCTGAATCGGATTTATAGCCATTTAACTTGGGAAGGTACGGTTTTGCCATTTCTTTAGAGTACATGTTGCAGGTGCTTAAGTCATCGGTTTCTCCATGGTACAGTTCATCTGCCCAAGACAGCTGACTGAATTGTTCGTGCTTTTGAAAAGTGGCTGAGAGCAGCTCAACTACAAGCAGACGCTGTTGGCCGTAATTAGCAACAACATTATATCATTCAAACCATTTAAAAGTGATGAGAAATGACTGTAAATAAATAATACGGTGATCACCTTCAAAAGAAGTTCCTGTTTGAACATCTCCAAAAGCTCTTCTGCCAACTTTTCTGAAATATGCATGGTTAAAAAAGGTCAAGCAAAAATATTGTGAGTTAACTCGAAACTGTTGCCAGAAGTCGTGAACCAACTTACCAAATGCTGAGATTGGCAGAAATGTGAAGACGGTAGCTCCTCCACCGTCACCAGTGTCATTACTATTTGCAGCGCTACTAGAAAATTCTATAAGGGGGCTTCCACTACTTGCCTTCAGATAGCACCTCATTGATCTGCTTGAATTAATCATGTCAACAACTACGCCGACCTACAAAGTTGATCCCATTCAAATATTAAATTAAAACTAATAATGTCAATAAACATTGTGCCTTTATACTACTGTCGTCTAAAAGCTCGTCACCCACAAAAATCTACCACAAAGAACCTAAAAAGAACGATGAGAAAAAAAACACAGCACGTCACATTTGTGATGCAATCTGAAAACTAGAGCTAAGGATAGTAATCCTAGTTTAACAACAACAACGTGTTCCGTCACTTGGGCTTTGATGCTCGAAAGAAGCAATACTAGACATAAACAGTATCTATGTTTGTTCTTTACCTTTGCGATTGATAAAAAAATTCAAAATGTATCATCGATTTGTCTCAAAGACATACCATAGACTTGTATGCCGACAGAAGCTTGTTCAGATGAAGCTCCTGATGCAGAATTCAACATTCGAGTTAGATGTTGTTTCAATGGAATAGATAATAAGATGTGAGTGCTGATCCTATTCATATGGACAATATTCAATCTCGAACAAAGCTTCGACATACTTAGCTCAAGACAGTTTGAAACTTGTGAGCATATACTATTCATATTCCATAATTAAAGACCCGTCTTCATTCGTGACACTCTTATTAGAGTCTTTTTATGGTACTTTTCCAAAACATGATTAGATAAAGGAACCCTGTAACAATCGATCTAGTTCGATCATACTACGAGTATATAATAACTAATCAAACCAACATCAATTCGTATGCACGTGATAATCCCTTCTCTTGAGTTTGCCAAAATCAATAACGAGCATTCACCCAATTAACTGGCTAATTTGTTGACAATAGTTTTCCAGTCAAATCAAAAGCCAAACCTAATGTACTAGTTGAAAAAAGCTTCAAATCCATCACAATCAACTAGACGACTAACCTGCTGCTTCATCAATTTAGAGCGAGCCTTGTTCCGGATATTTGGAATATCACTCAATACACCCAAGTTCATATCATCCAAGTATCTGCACCAAACCAAGTAAGATTTGGGCTATGAAAGCTCCCAACAACAACCACATTTCCCCTAGAGGTCAGAAAAAGGGTGCGACAGCTCGATGGCGACAGGGCACAAAGTTCACTATTTTGATATAAATAAGCCACATTAGCTACCTAAAACGCTCTAAACATATGCTCCCTCAGTCTCGATAATTTGTTTAACTTTGCTTTTGCCACAGCAACACTCCCACCAAAACCACATTTTCTCTAGAGTCCAGAAAAAAGGTGCGACAGACGACAGCTTGATGGCGAGAGGGCACAGTTTGCTAATTTGATATAAACACATCATAAGTAAAACGCTCTGATATATAGTTGTGTTTAATGGACGACAATGGAGCAAATTGTAGGTAGATGATCGCTTTTTACCGTTAACCGCTCAATTTTTTTTCCTCCATCGCACACCATACAACGATCTCAGAGTATAATTTGCGCAACAGTCAGTGATGGTAGATAAAGCTAGAACCCGCGATTCGACTTAAGAGCATAAAATTTCCATCTTTTGGGCAAATTCTCAGCTTAAACCCTAATCCATCACTCCAATTTCTAAACAAATTTCAAACCCCTAGCTTATAATTATGAAAAAGGAGAAGGAGAAGGAGAAATACCTGGAAGAAAGATAAGAGTTGACGAGAGAAGTGACGTGAGAACGGGAAGTAGAAGAAGAGGAAATCCATTGATTTCTGAGAGCAGAAAGCTTGGACCATTGATTTCTGACATTTCTCTGAGCATTTGGCCTCCATTGCCGAAGCAAATTAGGTGGAAAATCTGGAGTTTGAAGAGTATGATCTGAGGAAGATAGAGAAAGGGAAGCCATTGATGAATCCATTGAAGCCTCCATTTTATGGTCTGGACAATTTTAATGATGAGTGAAGGCGTCTCGACGAGGATGGGGGATATTGACGTTTACGGTGGGCCCCAAAAAAACGGTTATTTTTATCGAAAATTCTTGGTCGAATGGTTAAGATTTTTTTTTTTTTTTTTTTTTCCCAAAGATTCAAAGTCCACCATATTACAAAGTTAGAACAAATACCATTAAGGTAAGTGCTTTTTTGTTTAGGGATCGAGTTACATCATAATAAAACAACATATAGATAAAAAACTTAGATAACGGATACAAAGAATAAAGACCACTTCCAAGGACAGAGTGTTGGTGAAGGGCAGTGAGAAGGACGCGAGCTTTAACATACTTCACATCTTGATTGAACATTCCAAGAGGTTGTCTACTCCTCTGAATGGGTAAGAAACAAGAGCAAGTTGCACTTACGTCACAAGGACGTAGAAAGAAAACGGGGAAAAACAGGTCAGAAGACCAGTCCCAGGTGGAGATAAAACTCCTGCAATTTAGTAATCGAACTAACCACGCAAAAGACCAACGATCCAAGAGAAAATGCCAACCAACGAGAAGGAATGGGGAACACCTCCCAACCACCACCGAAGCCGTCTTAACCATCAAAGAGAAGCCAACACAAACAGGTCCCATGGTCTTCATAAACTCCTCGTAATCAAAGGAAAATGTCATATGGAAGTACTCGTACTGATTTTTTCCAAACTTTATTTCGAGGTTTCAATCTGATGTAGTTTCATGAGTCTTATCGACAAGATTAATATGTCAATCGATGGTTCATCGCTAGTCTAATAGTCTATTCATTATATACAAGTCATTGTCGAACCAAGGATTACCTCGTCAAAACCCTCCAAGAATATAGAAATATGATGACGTGCCGAATTGTCATACTTCATCCTATTCAGAGTATTCCTCCCCAATTTTTTTGGGGGGGAAAACCAATGAGAGAAGTAAAATAATAAAGTAAGAGAGACGAGTAGAAAGTAGGTATGAAGTGTAAAAGGTGGGGTATAAAGTGAAAAGATGTTGGGTTTAGGTATGGGAAAAGAAGAAATAATTGAAGGAAGAATAAAGAATGATTAAAATTATTTCCAAAAAAGGAAAGTAAGAAGAAAACCAAACTAAACTCAAAAAGAAAAATGGGAGACTCTGAATAGGAGGGAGTATAAGTTTTGTGATACCTACAAGTAACAAAAAATTGTATTCTTTAATTTTTATTAGATTTGATTACAATTATTGGATTATACGAAGTAATTAATGAGTTTTACTTCCAACTGGTTCGAAAAAAATCATAATTGGATAATTGATACGAGTAAGTTTTACTATCAAATACGAGTACCATACAATAGTTTTAGGTAAAATTGTGGTGAAATCGTGTCAGTAACTATTTATGGATATGGTCGTTTAATTTGGAGGAATGATAAATATTTAGTCCGTGACCAGTTGACCAGTGACCACGTATTTACCCGAATTCCTTGATCTACATTTCTACATACTCCCTACAAAATCACCAACACAACACACCAAACGCGATGTTCATCGATTAATTTCTCATAATTCAACTGATTAATCATTTCTAGGGTTCATCCATCCAATTATACAACGATAATTACTGCGATTTGGTACGTCCTTTTCTCTTTATTTTTATTTTGATTTCTCTATAGTTTTTTTCCCCCTTGTTGAATCTCAAAAGCGATAGAATTATATCGTAATTCGACTGAAATGAGTTGATTTTACTTAATTTTGATATCTATGGTGTAATTGTTATGATTGCGATTGTGATTGCTGTGTTGTTAACATCAATGCATTTTGGCGGTATTCTGTTGATTTTGGAGAGAATTGTGGGATTATCGATTGAAGTTGATGTTTTGATGGTTAGATCACTTAGATGGAGTTGGATGAATTGATTTGGGGATGAAATTGTGATCTCGGAGTTGTACGTATTGTGAAGAACAGTGAATTAGAGATAGTAAGGAGGATACCCTAGCTAATCGTGAATCATTAAAAGCGAATTCTATCCGTTTTCTACAAATACATGACACATATTCTAATGGAGCGAATCATGAATTGATAAAAAACGTATTCATAGTGAATTCGGTAACCATGATGAGGGTTGGAATTGTATTAGAGGATGATGAAAAATGAGAAGATTGATATGGTTTTAAGATGTTGAAATTGGGCTCAGAACCGAAGGATAATTGTAGTAGAAACTAGATAGCGTTGAGTAACGGTGAAACCCATCTTAAACATAAAACGATTCAAATAGTATTGATGAGAATAATTCACATGGATAGCCATGGCCGTATGATTTGATTGCCTTGAAATGCAACCCAATTGTGGGAGAACGAAGGATTTGGCTGAGGCTGGCCATTAGAGATAGCCATGTACTCAAGTACAAGTAGAAAGAAAGCTCGGGTCTCTCATTGATAATACTAATACAGAAAGTCAGATGTAACTAATGGTAGAAGGTATATACATATGATCCAATTCACAAACTAGCCAAAAAATCAAACTCGCTGTTGGATCTGCTTTAGGGACTCGGGTGTGGTTAATGAATGATTCTCATGCTATGCAGTATCGGTGTATCACTGCAGTCAACAGTCATGCTTAAATGAAACTGGAAGAAACTATGGATACCTGGCAAATTAAATTCCACTTCCTCAAAAGTAACAATGATTACAGGAATTGTGTCGGGGTAGAATCGTTATAGGTTACATCTCTTACTATTCGTTGGATCGTCACATATTAAAATTGTTCAGTTGACTTGCTAATCTCAAGCTTCCTTTCATGTTGTCTTCTTCCCTTTCTGCTATCTTGATAATGAAGTAATCAATTTCCTAGTGTAGCAAATATCGTTGCTTTTAGCAAGTAATGTTGCGTTTGGCATTTCCCTCAAACTGATTTATCGCAGTTTGTGCAGGTATCTTGTCATTTTGTTCAATTTTGTTTGTCCCTGGCATTGTTCTGTTGTGTTAGCTCTCACGCATGTGGCAAAATGACATGTGAAGTTTTGAAAGCCGTCTTTCCTCTGCTTGACGGTGTAGACCTTGCTTCTTGTATGGTGGTGAGCAAACAGTGGAGAGAAATTGCCCGAGATGATTATCTTTGGAAATGCTCATGTGCTAGGAAATGGCCTTCAATCTGCAAAAGACCATCATCATCATCGTCATCTGTATCATACTACAAACTCTATCGGACCTTCTACAAGCGGCAGAGATGCCGGGATCTTCCTCCTCCAAAGTTGTCCTTCAATGACTTAGAGTTCTACATTGACATTTGGTTAGAAGGACAACTGATCTTTTCCGAAGTGATAGCGGGACCTGTCTTCCTTATCGGCATAACGGATCCTCCTTCTGGAATCTCTGACATACTCAAGAACCATCTAAAGCGACCCGATTACAAAATGATGTTACCTGTGAAACCCGGGTTCTGTCTACCTATAGGCCAACTTGCTAGCATTTCCATGATGGTTAGTCGCAAGGATTCCGACCAATTTGCCTGTGTTATTAACAAAGCATTCTTCGATTATGTTGATCGGACATCGTACCGAGCTCATGCATCGGATTACCTTGACTTTTCTCCTTCCCACCCCTTTATATCGGGAATTCGAGCTTGGATCTCGTTGCTCCTTTCTGATCAGGGAAATGATGGGTCGGTCGAGGTTTTTGGGATAGAAATGGATTTTTGTGATGTTGCTTGTACTATGGAGGAAGTCTTGTGGTTGTTGGATATGCTCGATTGGAAGTGATTGAAACGGACCGTCCTCAATAACTGCCACTTCCGACCCCACTGTGTATTGAACTATTGATACGCCGATAATGCTGTGGAATAACAGAAATATTTCCGTCTTTGCCTTGGTTAAACGATGTAGTCGTGTTCATGAATAGGATACAAAGTCTTGTATTAGATGGTGATGCAGTGAAATTTGTGATGTTTATATACAGTTTATGTCTGATACATCTAATTCATTGTATATTATACAGTATTTGCATTCAAATATCAAATTCATCTTGTTTTCATTCTTGTTCGTTGAGGACAATATACACCGGTTTTTCTTCGAGTGACCTTATATGCTCTTAACTCATGTTTCTCATTTAGCTTGAGCTCAACGATTCAATTCGTCTCATGAGTACTTTGTCCTTTTTCGACATTGTTTGTAAAGTAACAATGAATGATTCAATCTCAACAACTTTGCTTGAGTACCGATTATTATGTACTCCGTATCAATTTTATTAAATAAATTAGCCATCGGGGTTAAATTAACAACTGATAGATACATAGGATTATAGGAGGCGAAAAGCTGAGTAAGACAACATTGACTTTGAATTTCGATGACCGCATCAACAACGTAAAGAGGCTGAAGGAAACTTGGAGATCAGTTGAAAGAAAAATGAAAATGCTAGCTTTAGCTAAAGTTCATCAAAAAGCGAGTTCAGTAAAACTAATTTTGTTGTATCGACCAGTTGTGTCTCCAAACTGCAAACAGAGGCAATCTGTCTGGAGTTTCCAGCATAGAAGTTCACGGCATTTGCAGTCGCTATAATCAGCACAAAAACAACTTCAAGATTGTGGTGCACCTGGTCGTGGTCCCATGTAGTTTGTTACCAGTCCCATTATAGCAAACCTGGAACAAACATAACATAACCAATCAAAAAACCGATAACAGTGCTGAAAAACCATTACACAATTGCCATCCACCAGCACAATACAATGCTAACATTTTGTTTGTAACAAAAAAAAAGAGATGCTCAGATATACTGTACTATATACTTGCGTTGGTTAAATCGTTTAGCTTTTTAAGTGTTTCTCTTGACGGTACCAATTTTAAAGCCGATAGCCATAGGTATGGCAAATATGTTGACCCCTGCAACTCTAAACTTAAGCATAAGAGTCAATCCTTCAGCAATAGGAAGCCGCATGAAAGAAGTTGATTCTCATACAGTCAGACATAGAAGAACCTCAAGATTAATCGTAATTAGCACCTTTATCATCCCCAAACTTAAACCCAATTTGTCTATTCCCTTTGGTTTTGAAGAGTTCGGTTAAAGCTAAGCCAAGCCAGGCCAATTTCATTGACAAAGATCAGGGCCTCACAGTAGCACTATATGCACGATTCTAAAGCATAAGTTGATTGAATGAATCATGAGATTCATTGACAAGTAGAACGGATAGATACAACAGAAGAACATCAAGACAGTATTTCAATCACAAAGTTCACAACAACAAAGCCAAAATCCCGAGACGATATTGAGTCAACTAGTACGAATTAATGGTAAGCGAAACACATGTAATACAAAAGTGCTACGGGCAAACTTACATCATGGCCATAGAAATCTGCTTAAGATCAGTCTCCATGTTCCTCATGTTCACCAGTGATTGTGCGCAAAAGATTATCGCAAGCCAAGATCCCAGCTTATACTGCACGGAACACCAAAAGTCAATTACCAGTTGAATTCTTAGCTCAAATCTGTTTTTTGGTACACAGCTCAAATCTGTTTTTTGGTACACAGCTCAAATCTGTGCAAACGACTGTTTTCATGGAGGAGCTACACAAGTTACTAAAACAAAATTGAATCCAATCCAATTCACTGGTACAACTGGACTTCAATTCCTATAATTTCGAACTGAATTGAATTGAATTGAATCGAATCGAATTAAAACTTCGCTAAACTGACATCAGCTAAACATTGAAACAATGATTTCAAACAAAATCACGATCATTCACCAAAACTCCAGCTACTACTAACATACTTCATGAATCAAATCATCAATCTATAAACTGAATTCAACGAATTAATCAATACATCGCACTAAAATCAGCAATCAGAGATCCAATAACAGATCGCGGATCAACAACACCAAAACTAAAATCAAAAAACCTGAATTCAACTCATAACTGAACACCGCAGATACTCAGCAATCGCAAATCAACAAAAATACGATCGAAACTCGCAAAAAAAAAAAAAGGAGAGAGAGAGAGAGAGAGAGAGACGAACGCGAAACATGACGCCGAGAACACCGCATAAGACGGCGAGAAAACCGGAGTAATCGACGGGGAGTTCATGAGCTTGAACGAGAGAAGGCTTGAATGGCCTCGCTGCTGACGCAAGCCTCGGATCGTTGCTGTTGTTACTTTGGTGCGACGACATTTTCGTGTCTCCGATCTCTCTCCCCTTCTTCGATTCTCCTTACTTGCCTTCCTTCTGAGTTCTGATTCTGTTATCCGGGGATTCGAGCTGAGTAGAGCGATCCGATGTCAAAACTGATCCGATCTGAATAAATCACTCCATATCATTGTATCAAGTACTTATGTCGTTGTCGATTCGGTTAAATTTACGACTTTGTCATTATATATAGAGAGATTATATATGGGATAAGTGGAAATATAATTGACTTTGTTATTTTCTCAAAATCTTGAAAGAGACGGTCTCAATAACTAACTTATTGAGAGAACTCTTTAGTACCACTCTATGTCTTATTCGTACCATTAAATGACAACTTTGTTTTGTACCTGTTTTTATAACAAGATGGAGAGACCGTCTCTCAAGAGACCTACTCTATTATTTTAGGTAATCTTTACAATGTAAGGGTACACTCTTTGATGAATTGAGACTCGATGAAAAATTGATCGGACCTGAATAAATTATCGATTACTAATTTAGATACGGTTCGAAATATTTGTATATCATTGTTGATTTGGTTAAATTTATGACTTCATTATTATATGTTTGAAATAAGTGGAAATATAATCAGATGGTAGAAGTATTTTAAATAAAGCTTTACAATGTGAAGTTTTTCTTTTTTGGTGAATTGGGACTCAATTAGGATTCGAAATTGTAACTATTAGAAAAATTGCAAATAACTGTACCAACTACCTGTTACTTGATATTAAGTTTTTTTGTAAGTCTCTAAAATTCGTTCCATTTTTACCACCTTCCATAACTTTACCAACGAACTCTATAACATGCACAAAAGATGCAAGTACGGAGTAGTTATTATGTCCCGGACTCCCGACTAAGCACAATGCACAAACACTTCTCAAATTACAGTACCGTCACTTGTGCCTGCTGCAAAATCGACTGCCTGTGCATTGTGCAACCATGTCCTTTTATTCTCTGGGCATATCCCGAACAACCTTCAATCACGAGAGGTGATAACCTTAGGGCTTAGCCCTTCGGACAGAAGTTAAGCTGAGGTACTCAGTCGATCAAAACCGCCTTCGTCTGTGGCCAAATACACTTTAGATTTCACCAATGACCTTCGAATAGGGCGCAAGATCAAATCAAACAAAAGATAAACAAACCTTCCCATATACATCCACAAATTCCAGAATTACAATCACTTACATCAGTCAGCATTACAGAAATCTTCTCTTCTACCTACAGGCTACAAATCAAAAGGCTTTACTGAAAGTTGGTGTCCTTACTTTCACTTTTGCTCACACAAGTGTTCTATTGATAAAGCAAGCACATATAAAAGGGGAATACTGGGTAAAACAAGATACTCTTATGCACATGGAAACATTCTCTGCAACAAGTGTAAATGCACCAATTCAGAAATCGAAGCTTATTACTTGGACCTCCGGGATATTACTTGGGAATTTCATAAATGGGAATTTATAGTATTTTCATTGCCATCTCCAATGACTTTACACATGACAAAATACATTGCTGTTCTGCCGTTCCTGCAGAACCCGAAACCTTTATAGACTAAGCACGTTCTTTTACAATCGGCAAAACCCTAGCATCGGAAGATCTAGTTAAGCATTCATAAGGAAATGAGATAGGGATGAGGGAAAGAAGAGAAATCCTAAATTCTAAGGAACAGCACCGCAGCATGCATACATATGGATTTACTTACCTTTAGCTACCTACATTCTAACACTTCGACGGCTGAGAAAACTTGTCGATATTCAATCTGCCATAAACATGTGGAGAGCAAACTCGGCTTCTACCACTTCACGGGAGATCTGTAGTATAAACTCATCACGATTCGCATTTCCCCCTAGATCGACTGTTAATACCTCGCCTTTTTTTTGGGTAAAGGAGGTGTCTTGGTATTCCAAAACTTTCAAACCAACCCCACAAGATACTCGGCATGGCTCAATTTCAGGTGCAATATGACATGCACGGAAACGAAAGTTGAGCAAAATGAGGTAACATGGATGAAATAGAGCCAATGCAGGAAAATTAATTAATTTACTAATTAATTAATATTCAGACATTGTACCCTCTCAGGAACAGTACTAGGCATGGGATGAGCAGTAACGTATCTTTGAGGAAACGGTTTCTGTGATACTGCATTTGCATTTGAGGATGACGAGGTCTCAACCCCGTCAGCTTGACTTCGAGTATGGAACCTGGCAAAACGATTGATAACTGAAAATCGCTCCAGATCCTGACAGTCCAATCTGAAGTCCAAAATTGATGCACTCTTGTCTAATCTGTGCGCCGAAAAGATACAAGGATTAGCCATAGTGAACCCTTGTATGAGATGGTTTCACAACTAAGAAGGTGATGAGGATTTCACCTTAATAAATCAATTTCCAGCTCCTTTGCCCTATTTGTGAAATCTTCCACAACTTTTAAGAAACACTGATCGCGATTTTTTTCCAGGCCTTCCGCTTTCCTGGTCAAGCTTAAACAAATCGATCATTAACACAAAAGTTAAACATAACATATTTGCACGAGGACAAACTGAGAAAATCACAAATAAAGCACAAGTCTTACGAGATTTCATTGTCAGCTGGTATATCACTTTCTACACCACAGATCAGGTTGGTGGCATCAGCTAAAGCTAGTCTTGCAATAGAATACGTAACTACTTCACAATTAGACCTCCCATCAAGTGAAAGAATGGATGCTGATGGGGGACTAAATACTTGCTGCATAAGCTTAGTCGTCAAAATGAGCCTTCTTGTTGATCTAACCATGGGTGACATATATTCATGGGGATCAGTTTCATCTCCACCCTGCATGGAAATACTAGTGTCAATAAATCAGGGTATGTAATAGAAACTTGAAACGGTACATTGAAACATGAACACACCCGTTCAACTAGGCGATTTGATATCCGCGCCCATTCTATTTCTGCTAAACTGCAAGACGCAGATTAGCAAACATCAGTGCACAGTGCAAGAAATTTACCAATTGCAAAACTTCAGTAACTACATAATAGAGTCAAATTACGATGTACTAGAGATAAAACGCATGAAGGTAATAACTTCAAAAAATTAGATATCAAAATCCTGACCGCACATGATATAACCAGTAGTTTTAGTTCTAGGGGATGTTGTATTATCCCCCCTGACAGGCTTGCCAAAATGTATACTCCGTATATTAGATGAACATGAGGTGGTTTCTTATGTTTTTCCATCTTTTAGTTAAATAGTTATGGATTTGGCCAAACAAATGTCTATAATGTCGGATAACAAAATTAAGGACTCCCTCCCCTCCACTTTGATTTTCCCACTTTATTCAAATGTGAGGGATTATAATAATAAGTGGGAAAATCTTAATGGAGGACAGGGAGTACTAAATACCCACCCTCCAAAAAAAACATCTAAAAGTTCATGATTGTCATTGTAGAACACATTTACTGACGAGTGGAGACACCGTGGACAGAATAGTTGGTATTTTCTTTTTCAATTAGACGGCTAAATGACTCACCTTATGTTCTGAAGTTTCTTCAAACCCTGCCCTATCTCATTATTCCATGGTATTAGATCAGATGTCTCAGTCTTCCGCTTCTTAGTTCTCGTAGGCAATGGAATTGGTGGAGCGATATTCGGAGCCAATGCTTGGAGAGAAGAAATGTGATCAGTAGCAGAACACACATTTGATATTTGGTTAGTACCAGCAATCTGAGGGGTGTCAACCGAGTTACTAGGTGGCTTGATAAGCTGCTGCTCCGCATTGTTCACCACAGGAACTCTCGGCAAATTATATACAGGTAACATCTGCCCATTTTTTATTGACCCAAACTGCTCAAACCATGATGGGGCCATCTGTGGGCTAATCCCCATAAACTGAGCTCTACTAGCTGCGTTGGCAAATTTTTGTGGGTCACTATGGCCAATTGAAAATCCATCTTGGGAAGCAATGGCTCCGTGAGGCAACAAGGAAATATTATTGTTGCCCAACTGAGGGGGAAAGCTTACCAAGTTAGCATCCCCAGAAGTATTAGAAGTCTGAGCAACTGATGGATCTATAACTGCACTATTCGCAGTCATCAGTGGAGCATCTTGACCGATTTCCGAACTCTTTAATCTCTTTGATTCTTGATGGCTTGGATCCATTCCAATGGCTTTCATATTCCGCATTTGATGAAGCAAGGAATAGCTGTAATTTGTGGTATCATTAAGTTTTAACGACTGGTTATATACATCTGCATCAGTTTGGCTAGCAGCAGAATTTACATGAGAAGCCTCCATGGACTGTCTCCTGCTACAGCTTTCCTGTGATGGCCCTAGCGTCATTGTAGATGGTTGCGGATCTGCTTCAAGTGACACACCTGTGTTTCTTGAGCAATTCAACTCATCCTTTTTCAGTTGACCAACGAGATTAGTATTTGAAGAATCGTTGGACTGAAAATGAGAATTCACAAAGCCAGGCGTATTATGAGCTTGGACACCCGGCAACTGTTGTTGTAAGCTCCTTGAGTTAGGTCCAACCAATGGCATATCATCCTTCCTCATTCCATCCACAGCGTTCACAGAGCTTGGCACTTGATACACTGAGGCTCTCACACCAGATAAATTCATGTCCGCAGACATGGAATTGTTGAAAAGATTACATTGACTGGCTGCAGCCTGATTCTGAGAATTTACTGGTTGTTGATCATGGTAAGCATGCTTGTTAGAAGAGATAAAGGAAGATTGATGGTCATCAATCAGTTGTTCATCCATTATTTTAGGTGGCCTATGTGAAGGTGGTAAAGAGTGGGTGGAAGAGGTTGAAGGCAACCACGTTTGTGCATGGTCTCCTTTCTCTGAAGACACATTTTGTGAACCAGGGGAACTAACACTTCTCAAAGAACTTTCGGCAGGGTCATTGAAATTCGGAGAAACTCCTTGAGAAGGGGGAGCTAACTGCAAGTTGAAACTGTGAGACACGGAAGATTGGCTCTGACCATGTCCAACACGTCGATCAGCCGAACCATCAGACTTATTGTAATAATTAATTGAACTTGAGCCCATATTGGAGACACTATTCTGGTCCTTGGATTGATCAACCTTGTGAAGAAGTTCAAGCATATTCTGGCTGCAATAGGAGTACTTTGTCAGCATAGTAAACACAACTAATGATACCATAAATGTAATTAATCACTAGCAGCAAAACCAAGCGTTAAGGAAAAAGCCACTTAACCTACAAAACAAGCGGTCAGGAAACTACTTGAGGGGCGGCAAGCAGGTTGCAGTGAAGTAAATCACAAGTCACAACCACTGATTTTGAACACAAATATGTACTTTACCAAATGCAAATTTGAAATAAAACATCACCTTTGTGTCAGCCGTTGGTTTGAAGAAGTTTCAACAGATCTGCCAAAGGGTACAGATGATCTGGGTAAGTGGCTGGGGTGAACATTACTAGACAAACCGCCATGCAACATTTTAACACTTCCATGGAAACCAGATACTTGACCCTGCAATGAAGATGTTAAATTGAAATCTGCAGCTATAAAAAGAGAGGGACAATAAGGACAGAAGAAATCACTTCCTAGTACAAGTAGTCGTGTCTGACCTTTTCCATATCTGCTAAGCTTAAGCCTGCTTGACCAAACAATGTTGGTTTCACTTCATGTATTTTAGATCCCAGCGAAGGAGAAACAGCATGTGAATGCAGAACATTTTTTGCTGGAGAAGATTCATCCACATTCCCATCTCTCTTTGGATGATACTGAAACTTGCCCGCTATAGGCACTCCTCTATCAGCAAGACCAGATGAAATCTCTTGTGAGCCGGGCAAACACTGTCGATCACCAGCATCTGACCACACATTCTCTCTCAAACTGCAAGGCAAAGCATAATTTGGAACACTGTTTTGGCGACTATCATTGGAATTTCCCAGTCCGGCGTTTTGAGTTACAGGCATCTCCGCAGCTCCACCACCAGGAGTATTACCTGAAGAACCCACATCTAACTGCCGCTTCTTCATGTTATGCTGATCATTACCATGACCCATGATCCCAGCCTTGGAAGCAAAACCAAACTGCTTCCATAGATCAAGGCTATGATTATCAGGAGGCCTTAAGCTGGAAACAGGACTGTTATTTACATGGCTCAAACTAGGTCCACCAGAATCAACCTTTAAATTTACGTTTGAGACGGGAACTGACTCAGGCAAAAATGCACTCTGTCGATGACTCCAAAAGCCACTATCAGTTTTGGATAAGTCTCTGGAAGAGTTAGGATCTTCAAGTACACGCTTCTCCTCATTATGTAGCTTTGGCGAATTGCTATCCAACCACCTCCTTTCTTCCTGCAGGCCCTGATTTTCTATAGGTGAAGCTCCCTGATTTGAGTGCGACTGCGGTAACCTGGAGTTATTCATATAATGTGTCTTTAAAGTTGCGTTACTGGTACTGACGTCATTGGTGGGCATCCTCCAGCCCAATGAGGCTCTCTGGGAACTGTCAACCCAAGCAGGTGTTGGCATATCATTATCATGGGAAGTTGGAAGATGCTGGTTATTGGACTGTGACCTGGAAGTTTGTGACTCTAACCCATTCCACTCTTCCTGCATCCCATCACTACTGGAGGTTTCACCCACAGCAGACTGCATGAGGGCACTCCAAGTCCCGCTCTGCATAGAAGAAAATCCATTTAAGAGGTCTGCTCCGTCATTTTCTGTAACAGATGCTCCCCCAAATGCCTCCCAAATGTTGGTATCATTTCCAAAGAGAATCTTTTCCTCAGTTGGGTCTAAACCAACACCAGCCTGAGAAGATATCGACTGAGAGGCTGCAGCCTGCATTGAAGATTTCTCGGAGGATACATCTGAAACACCAGCAAAACCTCGTTCACCTCTATCTGGCGTCGAAACATTCCTTTCTTGAACCTGGTTGGAGCTTCCCGATTTAACTACATTCCGTAAACCTTGATTAAAAGCATGCTCAAAAGAAACTTTATCCCCAGGTCTAAATCTAGATGTTGTACTAGCATCTTGAGTGCTAATCTGCTCAAAATGAGGGGCATATGGATTACCAGAAAAGGTACTACTATGAGCAGGAATATGTGAAACTCCCAGTCTATCCACGCTATTCTGTTGAAAAGGATGAACACCTGCTGAGTTAGATACAGGAACCCCATACAGAGATTGGGAAGCTTGCTGGGAAGTCAAACCCATAAAGCGCATTGCTTGAGTTTGCTCTGGATTAACCATGAGTCCATTAGCGTATGGGTTTCCAGGCTGTTGCCAGTTTGTGCCACCGGTCATGACCTGAGATTGCCAGGGACTGTTAGAGGTATCGTGGACAGGATGTCCATTATTGGCTAAAGAGTGCTGGCCTGCCAACTGACTTGGGAAGTTAGACATATGGTTCATAGCATTTTGCACCACTTCAAATTGCTGAAATGGTTGTCTCCTTTGTAACTCCTGCATTTGTTTCATGATGACCTGCTGCTGCATTAGCCGGCCATCGTTCAACATTCCCGGTTGCTGACTATTCATTTGCTGTTGACTGCCAAGAAAATTGAAGTTTATTGGTGCTTCTGCACCTCCAAAACTTTCTGAATTGCTATGCTGTTGGACACTTCTCTGCTGTGTTTCAAGAATGGATGGAACCCTGGAACTTATATTGGGCTGATTGGATCCTCTATCCACTGCAAGAAAGTTTGCTTCATTCCGTCTCGTATTACCAACCTGTTGGGTATGCATAAATCCATTCAGATTTAACTGCTGAATCTGTGATGGACTTTTAACAAATTCAGGCCTAACACTTGACTGTGGGAAGTTCAACCCGTGTGAAGCCGGGGAGAACTGATTGTTCCCCTTCTCGATCTCTACAAAACATAAACAAAACATCCATGAACACACAAAGCGGAAACATAATCTCCATGATAGATTACAAGAAACTAGACTACACAAAATATATTAAAAATATAGTCATAGACAATAGGAAAATGAGAAAAGCTGATGGAAGGGAAAGATATATCGCAGGATGAAATCATTCAAGTTTACCTGGCTGCTGATCATTGTAACACTTGGAATCTGAATTCAAAGGTGTGCCATTTTGTCTTCCGTTTTCATCCCATACATTGTTATGAAAGCCAGGCCAGTTTGGTTCACCAACTTGTGCATGGCGTTGGTCCTGTGAAAAGCTACTCTGGTCGAAAAAATTGTAGACCCTGTCACCGATTTCGTTCCCTGGCATAGATTATCCTGACTGCAAGTTTGCAGCAGCTTAAACTAGCATCGGATATACTACTTGTTAAAAGTAGAAATCCAGGTCGAACTTAATTATCCAGTATGAGCTTTAGTGATTGATGATGAACTAAAAAAATGATAGTAATAATTAGCGAAACAGCACAGGCTACATTCAAAACCACGACTTCTCAAAACCACATAAATTAAATATTGACCCCACATCATTTAAAGCTTACCATCCATGCTGCTAGAAACACTAATGTTGGGATCACAACTAAAATGAAAATAAGGATATTCAAGGATGGTCTTCTAATTTATGTGAAGGCTAATGGATAACTTTACTGCGCGCTCGTATGTTTACCTTTTATTGTTGTTATCCTCGTTCATTTATGTGGATCTGATAAGAATATTTACTGAGCACATAGCCATCTTAGTTCAGAACCATTATCTTGTTGCACAAAATTTATATTACAAAAGTTACAAATTCTAATGTCTTCCATTTCTAGCCACCAATGGTACCAAAACTCACCAACTTAGCTTTCGAATATGATGGAATGAAGTAAACACGGTTCGCTAGACTATTTTCACTTCTAATTTTGTGTATTAGTATATCTCAAATCTCACAATAAATTTCATATTGGGTCAACTAGATTGGCCATTTGGGCTTGGAAAAACCCAAGGATATGACTGGATGTGTGTGGCACCCTACATCAGCATAAGCTGAAAGTGTTTGAGGCACTATGATCGGGTCTATCAGTGTATGGTATTATTTGATTGGCCCTTTTGGTAGTCAGGCAACTTCAAGTCGATCACCACTACACCTTCACTCATGATTTCATCACTCATAGTGGTAAGGATTTTGTTGAGTAATTAGTCAGATGATCGCTACCCTTGAGCACAATGGAGTCATCCACTAATGTAAATAGTTTAAAAGAATCTGCCTTACACCCACTTTCTAATTGAAAGATGATGTACATATTCGGACACTAATAGGAGCACGGAATTAATCTTATAATGGATGGCAATTTAGGCTCTGTTTTGGCATGTCTACATGGTTTCTAGCGCCCTAAGATGTTATGTAACAATGGATACTGTTATGTAACACCAAAACAAAATATACGAGTAATATGTTGTTTTACTAATATATGGCTGCAGCCTCGTTTACACTGTTATCCATGCAACATGTAAATTTAAAACATGGGATTGTTCACGTGTATAAAACACCAGCATTTAGAAGCTTACGAATTGTGCTACATATTTATTAGCAAAAATGCTAGTTCCCCATCCTCCAAAAGCGGTTACAATACATGAACGTCCAGGTTTCACTACTGATATTATACTATATATATACTGACCCTTCAAACGTTACTCCGATAATATGATAGAAAACACGCCACGAAATTTAGCGTAAATGTGACTAAATGCTACGTTAATTACAAACCCTGCTCTGAATCTTTAATAGTTAATACACACCCCTCAGAATTACCGTAATAGCAAGCTATTGAAACAAGTACTACCCTTGCTTTTTATACACACTGCTCCTACTTGCCTTAATAATAGCAAGCAATTGAATAAATGCTACCGCGCTATAATAATCAATATCCCAAACCGTAGCAATCGGTAGCATAGACTTGAAAAGGCAACTGACTGTACTACAAAAACCAACAAATGTTACAATAATCAGTGTATAAACGGTATAATAACTGCGTCCCCTCTCCAAATTCCTACAAATACCCCTTGTAAACAAACAGTTGCAGAACTAGGGCGACGTCGAACAATGAGAAATTTCCAGTTTCAGTTAAATTTTTCGAGTTTCTTCTAACTAACCTTAATGCATTAATAGTCCCCCTAACTACATATCCTGGTTCCGAGTTCCGACACCACTTGCATTTAAGACAATAACAAGCCATGGAAATGAACAGATTCTCTCAATATACCTAATTCAGCGCCACGAACCAAAATTAAACCACATGCACATGTTTCTCACTTCTATTCATGATACATAACCCAATTGAGCTGAAAAAACAGCTAACAACCAAAAAAATCAAACAATTTCAGCATTGATTAAACAACCTAACGCTTTAATTACATTACACCAGATCAAATTACAAAACTACCAAATTAAGCACAGCGATAATCATCAACACAGACTTAAGCATTGCTTACAGTTGCAAAAAAAATCAAAAATCACTGAAAATGGGGGAAATGGGGAAATTAGGGTTTACGAAAAAATTGAAACTTACAGTGGGGAAAATTGTTGGTGGAGATGAATTAGGGGTGAAACGAGGAGTAGAGAGGTGGGAAAAGGGGGGAATTGAGTAACGAATTAGGGCGCAAATTGAGGAATTTCTGGAATTTGATGAGAGATAAATCAGCGTCGAGGAGAGAGAATATAAAAAGGGGGGTAGGAGGAGGAAGAAGAGGGGGAGCTGTTGCAGAAAAGATAGATTGTCTTTTTTTTTCCCTTTTTTTTCCTTCTTTTTTCTTTTTTTGGTATAAAGGTTGGGATTGCGATTATAATGTTAACAACGGTTTTTTTTAACGTGTGCCCAGTGTAAGTTACTCCGTTCAAGTCGAAACTTTCATTTTACTTTTAACACAAGTTTTAAGAAATCGATTGTTTAATATTAAATGTACAAATGTGTAAAAAGTTAAGTACGATTATTTGTTTAATTTTAAATGTAGGGTAGACATTGACTTTTATGTAGTAAATATATAAGATTTAAAATATTTGTTTAATATTAAAACAAGAGTAAATTAAAAATTGCTCCCTTTTAAGATATCAATTTTTAAATTTATTTTCTTTTGAAATTTTTGTTAAAAATAACTCCCAAAATCTATCAAAAGTTCAAAAATTGCTCCAATTTTTTTTTTTTGAACGAAAATGCCCCTAACTTTTTTATGTCATATTACTTCACCTCACCCTCTAGCCAAGGACATTTTTCGTCCTAAAAATAAATTTGGGAGCAAATTTTGAATTTTTGATAAATTTTTGAAGTTATTTTTAACAAAATTTTAAAAAAAGGGGTAAATTTTAAAATCGATATTTTAAAAAGGAGTAATTTTAAATTTACTCTTAAAATAATGATTAAAATGGAAATGAGACGTTTGGAATAGAATGTCCCAACAGGAAATAATGCAAGGTTCGACTTGAACGGATAAGTAATTAAAACATGATTAATATGAATATTACCATGAGAATTGTGGATAAATAAACAATATTTTTCCCCTCACAATAAATTGCATTCATTAAACCAAAAACTGAGTAATAAATGTCCTAGTTTTAATGGCATTTTAGATGCCTTTATTGATTTTAAAGTAAGAAATATACTCATATTTATTGGTCATGTTAACATTAACACAAAACAATTAACATATTTTAATAAAAGATTTGACTATCAAATTAAATTAACAGATTTAAGAAATGGTATTGGATTAGATCATAGAACAATTTGATCGTTCTCACGTTGAATATAGAGTACTCGTATATCATTAACAAAAACAGTAAGCTCTAATCAATATGTATCGAAATACATTTATCAAATAAATGAAATTACTCATATTTACATAGAAATCTCCTGATTTCAGCGAATATATTGTTTGCCAAACAAGTCTTATTTACGCCTTTCCTAACAAATACGAGTATTTAGTTTTGTTGGGTATCATATACTCCCTCCTAGTTTTTTATTTCTTCCCCTTTTTTGGGCACAAAAATTAAGAAAGTATTAAAGAATTGATTAAAGTAAGAAAATGTGGGGATATAAATTTGAAATATGGTAAAATTTGTTAGTAAAGTAAAGAATAAGGAATTGAAAGAAAAATAAAAAATTGATTAAAGTACAAGTAAAATGAAAAAGTCTTCTTTTTTTTTTTCCTTTTGGGAGTTGTACATTTTAAATTTCACCCATGCCAATAAACAATAGTGCTCACCTTTTATGGTTCATTTGTTATCTATCCCATTTACGGTACGAGTATCATTTATGATAAAGTTTATGACACAATATGAATGAACTTTATTCATTTAATAATGGAATGTACCAAAAAAAAATAATGGATGTTTTCTCTCTATGATATCCATAGAGAGCAAGTACGGAGTAACAAACTAACAACCTATGGGAACGGAGGGAGTAGTAAATAACAATAGTTGATTTTGTGGGTCCGAGACCACTTTTTTTCCAAAATTTTGTTTGGTTCGTGAGACTGACCGGACTGGAGATCGATCATCCAAAAAATTTCTACCCAGAAACTGAACCAAATCCCTACGTATGTTTGGTAGCAAACGACTAAAAACCCTACGAACCAAATATTCCTAATCGAACTAGCCATACAACCGAATAGTTGAGACACATCGAACCCAAAACCCAGCCAAAAAATTCACACCATGAGACTTGACTGATCGAGTCTATATCGGCTGGGTACCCTACCCTACCCTACCCAACCTAACCAGCTCATGGGTTTCAGAACGCGAATAGGCAAGAGTGACAAGACCCAAAAAACCCAAAATCTGCTGACACAAGATACTCAGAGCCAAGTCCTGCATGATCCAGAATTCCAAATTTCTGAAAATCATGCTTTTATCTCACACACACACAAACATAGAGAAGTCACAGTTGTACCTGCTGCAGAATCTTCAACTGCCTGTTCAAGTACAACCATAACCATGTCCTATTGAATGAAGATAGCTACACCATCCAAGGACCACATCGAACTTTTCGTCCTTGAGCAAATCACCAACAAACTTCAATCCAGACAAACAATGGTCGTAGGTAATTAAAACCAACAGCTGTTTCTCCTTGATGAGCGTGAAGTGACGCGTTGCCAGCTTCAGCTTCACATACTTTGCGAACTGCAAGTGGTGCAAACTCGGAGCTTGCTGATAATATTGCACAAGCTCAATTGTCCCTTCCCCATTTTGTACAAAAAAGCATGAAACAATCGCAGAAACGATAAAACCTTCACATATACATCCACGAATTCTAAAAAGTCAAACTGCACCGGCATTACAGAAATCCTTCTCTTCTACACATACAAACCAAATAGCTTCACGGTAGACAGATTTTCAACCGCCGCAAGTGTTCTATTGATAACTTCATCAAGTATCCAGTCAACATTATCAAACTATTTCAGGAAAAAGATAAAAGCGATAATGCAAGGCCATAAAAAGGAAGATCAACAGGAAAGGTCAGGGAAAACCCGTGTTACTCCGACATGGTATGGCTATTTTTTGGAGGAAGTATTCAACCTTATGTTCTAAAGAGAAGTGTCGTGTCGTGTCAGACGTGATACGTGTTAGAAATGCGTCACACCTAAGTGAAGTGAAGTGAAGTGAAGTGTCGGAGGAGAACATAGGGGAAAACAAGAATACAAGATATTATGCACAAGAGGACATTATCAACAGCAAGTACAAATGAATCTGCTGAATGATTCCAGAATCTGGGCACTTGAAGTATATGCACCGTTGGCAAAAGAAAAAGAAAAGTATATGCACTTTAATTCAGAAATGCAAGCGTATTAAGCCTGCAACATAACGGTTTGAGCTCAGCGATTACTTGGGAATCTCATAAATGGGAATTGATAATATTTTCATTGCCATCTCCAATGACTTTACATATGACCAAAATACATTACTTTTCTGCCCGAATCCCTTTTAGATTCCCACGTCCTTTTACAACCAGCAAAACCCTAGCATAGGAAGATCTAGTTTATCATTTATAAGGAAAGGAGATGGGGACTGCGGAACGACAGAGAGAAAAGAACATGAACCCTAATTTCTAAGGAACTGCACTGCAGCATTCATACATGTCGAATTGCTTACCTTTAGCTACCTAAATTCTAACACTTCGACAGTTGAGAAAATTTATCTCTCTTCAATCTGCCATAAACATCTAGGAGGCAAACTCGGCTTCTACAGCTTCACGGAAGATTTACAGTAGCATAAACTTATCAAGAATCACATATTTCCTAAATCGACTAAACCAACCTCTTTTTGGGTAAAAGAGGGCCCTCATAGTCTGAAACTCCATAACCATCCCCACATAATCCTCGGCATGGTTCTATTTCAGGTCCAATATCACATGCATGGAAATGGAACATAAGCGAAATGAGGTAACATGGACGAAATAGAGCCAATGTAGGAAAATTAATTAATTAATTAATGTTCAGACATTGAACCCTCTCAGGAATAGTACTAGGCATGGGATGAGCAGTAACGTATCTTTGAGGAAAAGGTTTCTGTGATACTGCATTTGCATTAGAGGACGATGATGTCTCAACCCCGTCAGCTTGACTTCGAGCATGGAACCTGGCAAAACGGTTGATGACTGAAAATCTCTCTAGATCTTGACTATCCAATCTGAAGTCCAAAATTGATGCACTCTTGTCCAATCTGTGTTCCAAAAAAAATGCAAAAATTAGCAATAATGAAACTTGTATGAAATGACCTCGCAACTTAGAAGAACTCAAATTCTAGTGCATTGCTAAGTTATCATTAGAAAACTTTCAGATGAGACAATCTTGTGATAAAAACTTCACGGAAGTAAAAATAGCATGGAAGAGTCTTAAGAAACTTAATGATTACTTCTAGTTAATGGGTCGGTCCTTCGCGTGGGACTGTCTCAGACAGGTTGTGTGTGATTAGTTTCAGAGCATGTGGAAAATGGGAAAATGGAAATATAGACACAACAAGAAATGCTGTGTATGTGAAATCATTTGCTGTTCATCTCATAATTGGGGAAAGAGCATAAACCAGCAGAATTATTTGAAGATGAACTGTTGTATTTTGAATTCAGATAAAGATTGTACTGAACATACAAAGCAATCTACAACAGTACAGTGCTGGGATAATATCACCCAGCTACACTGAGAAAGTTAAAAATGCTCTCCTCTGACTGTTCGCAGAAGAATTGAAGAGGTTCAACCGCATATTGGCTCCTTTTTGGAAATGGGAAAAAAATTCTCGCAGAAAAGTTTTTCAATGATAAAGATATATACTCTTTAGCGGAAAGTAGAGTTCTCTTGTTATAAAATCAGAGAAACAACAAAGACAAAAGCTTATATTTTGTCATATTACGTAATCAGCAATCGAGAAGCCAAGATCGACAACCTGCAAAATGGCATTGATCTAATTGCTAAAACTCCGGCCAAAAATTGCCCACCAAAGGCAGAAGAAGAAATAAATACCGCGACTTCTGTCTTTTTCAGTAAAATCATCACGTAGAACTTCCATTGACGGCAACCAATGTACCATGCTCAAAAGTCAAAACTGGCTACAAAATTTTCTTTCAAAATAAATAAATAGAATTATGACTTTCTAAAAATGCACCCTGGAGGTACTCATCTAATGGGCATGTCTACAAATTCATCAAAAGATCAAAAGGGAAATGTCTTGAGAAGTGATGGAAGCTATACCATCAGAAAGAATAAAAGAGCTCTGCACAGAATAGACCACGATAATTTAAAAGCGTGTATAAGAATTTAACCTCTGTAGATCATTTTCCAGCTCCTTGGCCCTATTTGTGAAACCCTCCACGACTTTTAAGAAATACTGATCACGAGTTCTTTCTGAGGTTTTTGCTTGCCCGGTCAAGCTAAACAAATTAATCATTAAACCACAAATATAAGTTAAACTAATATGTTTGCACGAGAGAAGATTGAGAAATTCACAGATAAAGTGCAAGTCTTACAAGGTTCCATTGTCAGCTGCTGAATCACTCTCCACACCAGAGATAAGGTTGGTGGCATCAGCTAAAGCTTGTCGTGCAATAGAATACATAATAACTTCATAACTGGACCTCCCATCAAGTGAGAAAATGGAGGCTGAAGGAGGACAAAATATTTGCTGCATAAGCTTAGTTGTCAAAACAAGCCTTCTGTTTGGTCTAACCATGGGGGACATATATTCATGGGAATCAGTTTCATCTCCACCCTGCATGTAAATATGATTGTCATTTCTCAGTGAATGCAAGGAATATTAGCAACTTAAAAACGGACCATTGTAACATGAACATACCAGTTCAACTAAACGATTTGATGACTGCGCCCATTCTACTTCCGCTGAGCTGCAACTAGCAAACGTCAGTGCACAGTGTAATTATAACATTAAGGGACGCACAACTTCAGTAACCATATTATAAAGTTAAATTATAATGTCCCGGAGATAAAAGACATGTTAAAATGTTTATGATCGACATAGAGGTACACACTTATTGGAGATTGGACAGTATCAACAGAAAAGAGTTGGTATTTTTTTAATTAGACAGCCTAATCACACACCTGATGTTCTGAACCTTCTTGGAACCCTGCTTTATCTCTTTATTCCACGGTATAAGATCAGATGTCTCAGTCTTCCGCTTCTTAGGCCTCGTAGGCACTGGTATCGGAGGGGTGGCATTTGGAGCCACTGCATGGAGAGACGAAATGTGCTCAGTAGCAGAACCCACATTGTGTTGGTTAGTACCAACAATGTGATTAGTGTCAACAAAGTTGCTAGGTGGCTTGATGAGCTGCTGCTCCACATTCTTCACCATAGGAACTCTTGGCACATTATGCACAGATAACATCTGCCCATTTCTGAATGTCCCAAACCGCTCAAACCATGATGGGGCCATCTGGGGGCTAATACCCGTGAGCTGAGCTCTATTAGTTACATTCACTAAAGTTTGAGGGTCACTATGCCCAAATGAAAATCCATCTTGGGATGCAACGGCTCCATGCGGCAACAAGGAAATATTACTGTTGCCCAACTGAGGGGGAAAGCTTACTAGCTTAGCATCCCCAGAAGTAATAGAAGTCTGACCAACTGATGGATCTATAGCCGTACTATTTACAGTCTGTGGAGCATCTCGGCCCGTTTCCGAACTCTTTAACTCTTTTGATTGCTGGTTGTTTGGATCCATCCCCATGGTCTTCATAGCTTGCATTTGATGGAGCAAGGGATAGCTGAAAGGTGCAGTATCATTAAGTTTTAAAGAATGATTAAATACATCAGCATCTTTTTGGATAGCAGCAGAATTAATATGAGAAGCCTCCATGGACGGTCTCCGCGACGATTTTTCATGTGGCAGCCCTATTGTCTTAGGAGATGGTTGATGATCTGCTTCATTTGACGCATCGGCGTTTCTTGGGCAAGCCAGCTCATCTTTTTTCTGTTGACTGACGACATTCATATCCAAAGAATTGTTGGACTGAAAATGAGATTTCATAAAATCTGAAGTATTATGAGCTTGGATACCCGGCAAATGTTGTTGTGAGTTCCTTGAATTAGGTTCGACCAATGGAATATTATCCTTCATTGTTGCATCCATCACAGCATTCACAGAGCTTGGCATTTGATACGCTGAGCCTTTCACGCGAGATAAATTCATGTCCTCAGACATGTAATTGTTGTACTGATTACTAGTGCACTGACTGACTGCAACCTTATTCTGGGAATCAGTTGGTTTTTGATCAAGGTAAGCATGACTGTCAGAAGAGACGAAGGATGATTGTTGATCATCCATCACTCGTTCACTGTTTCCATAATCCATTGACGGTGATCTATGTGATGGTGGTAAACAGGGAGTGGAAGAGCTGGAAGGCAACCACACATGTGTGTTGTCTCCCTTTTCTGAAGATACAATCTGTGAACCAGGGGAACCAACACCTCTCAAAGAACCTTGAGCAGGGTCATTGAGATTCGAAAGAGCAGCTCCTTGAGAAGGGGGAGCTAACTGCAAGTTGAAACCATGTGACATGGAAGATTGGCTCTGACCAGGTTCAACATGTCGACCAGCTGGAGTGTCCAACTTGTTGTAGTAATGAGTCAAACTTGGGCTCAGATTGGAGACACTATTCTGGTCCTTGGATTGATCAACCTTGTGAAGAAGTTCTAGCATATTTTGGCTGAAAAGGAGGTTAACTTTGTCAGAAATGTGAATATATAGTCATAACGCAAATTTAACCAATCACTAGCAAAATCTAAAAACAAGCGACAAGAGAAGGCCGTGACAAGGAATGAAAATCAAAAATTAAAGAAAGGCGCATTGCAACTACTTGAAGGGTCACAGACAGATTGCAACGAAGTAAATGTATAAGACACGCATTGGTTTTGCACACAAATTTGTATTTTCTAAATAAAATTGTGTGCACCAATACCACTTTTGGATTTTGAGTGCTAACATGTGAAGGAGTAAAACATAAGGATATTAAGGATACTGCATCAAAGATGCAGAACAATTAGCAAAGATGAATAGATTTTTTGGCACTGTCCCTTATCTACAAGACTCAGTTAATGCTCATGAAGCCTAAGGTAAGGTGCATTATTTAAAGCTAAGACCATTCCCACACTCCCATGACTAGGAATTTTCAATTTTCCGAAAACCAGAAATCACTGTAAATATGTTATTAAGTGTTAGTTTGAGACTTGAAATTAGTCTCAAGACCTGATCTGAGTCATTTCGCCAAAACGGGATCCGTAACACCTCAAAATGTGCCTGCTATAAGTTGCAAAACCTTTATAGCTTGATGTCTTAAGCATGCGGCGTAACAGCCAAAAATTACTACCGTGACCACAGCAGCATTTCCAGCAGCACACGTTTTGATAAACGCACCAAAAACAAACCATACTGGCTACAGCGATATTTTAAAAGTTTGCACAAATATTTTACCATCAACTTAATACAATACTTAACACAAAATTGATCAGGAACCACAATCCATTTATATATTAAGAATGTTTGGAATGTAACAGCACTCTACGGACAGTCTTAAATTAAATAACTTTGATGTTGTTTCCTTTGGTTTTCATGCAGAGCATGGTAGAAGAAAAACATGCTGTAAATTTCACAACTAATTTGAAATCCATGAAACATAGCAGCAAATGGGAAACAACCTTTAAAAAGGTCTAGGAGCCCTAATTCTTCCCGCTAAAAATATTAGGGTCTTATGTAGCGGCAGGTGCACGAAGTTGGGGACTCTTCCTGGTCCAAGCAACGATCACAAGCTCGAATATCAAATTGTTCAATACATGCACAGAGGTCAATGACTTACCCCTAGCTAATAGAAGGGTGGCTTTTTACCTTTACAGAAATAAATCCACAAAATAATAAATGAACAGGAGGCAAGTTTGAAAAGAAAAAAAAAAATCACCTTGGCGACAGCCGTTGCAGTGGAGAAGAATTTTCAACAAATCTGCCAAAAGGCATAGATGTTCTGGGTAAGTGGCCGAGGTGAACATTACCAGATAAACCACCATGCAACATTTTAACACCTCCATGGAAACCAGTTACCTGCCCCTGCAGTGAAGATGTTAAATTGACATCTGCAGGTAGAATTGTGAGGGACCATATGGAAAGAGGAAATTACTTCAGTAATAGCCATGTCTGACCTTTTCCATATCTGTCGAGCTTGAGTCTGCTTGACCAAGGAGTGTTGGCTGCACTTCATGAACCCTAGATACCAATGAAGGAGACATAGATTGTGAATGCAAAACCTGCTTTGCAGGAGAAGATTCATTGACATTCACATCTCCCATTGGATGATACTGAAACTTGCGTGATATGGGCAATCTTCTATCAGCAGGACCAGATGAAATCTCTTGGGAGCCTGGCAAAAACTGTCGATCACCAGCATCTGACCACGCATTCTCTCTCAAACTGCTTTGAGAGAGCCCACGACTACTATCATTCGAATTCTCCCGTCTGTTATCATTTTGTGTCCCAGGTATCTCAGCAGCTCCCCCATCAGGAGTATTACCAGAAGAACCCACGCCTGAATGCCCCTTGTTCATGTTATGTTGATCATTACCGTGACCTACGAACCCAGACTTGGAAGAAAAATTAATTTGTTTCCATAGATCACGGCTCTGGTTATCTGGGGGCCTTATGTTTGAGACAGGACCAGACTCAGGCAAAACTGTACTCTGCCGATGACTCCAAAAAGCAGCATCAGTCTTGGATACATCTCTGGAAGAATTAGAATTTTCAAGTACACGGTTCTCCTTAGTATGTGACTTGGGTGAATTGCTGTCCAACCACCGCCTTCCTTCCTGCAGACCCTGATTTTCAATAGGTGAAGTTCCTTGATTTGAGTGTGACTGCGGTAACCTGGAACTGTTCATATAATTCTTGTGTAAAGTTGCATTACTGGTACTTACGTCATTGGTGGGCATCCTCCAGCCCAATGAGGCTCTCTGAGAACTGTCAACCCAAGCAGGTGGTGGCTCTTCATTATCATGGGAAGCTGGAAGATGCTGATTATTGCACTGTGACCTGGAAGTTTGTGACTCTAACCCATTCCACTCTTCCTGCATCCCATCACTACTGGAGGTTTCTGCCACAGCAGACTGCATGAGGGCACTCCAAGTCCCGCTCTGCATAGAAGGAAATCCATTGAAGAGGTCTGCTCCGTCATTTACTGTAACAGATGCCCCCCCAAATGCCTCCCAAATGTTGGTATCGTTTCCAAAGAGAATTTTTTCCTCAGTTGGGTCTAGACCAGCACCAGCTTGTGAAGATGTCGATTGAGAAGCAGCAGCCTGCATTGAAGATTTTTCAGAGGACATGTCTGATACACCAGCCAAACCATGTCCATCACTATCTGCCATTAGCACTTTCCTTTCTTGAACCTGGTTGGAGGCTTCCAATTGAGCTGCATTTTGTAAACCTTGACTAAAAGCATGCTCAAAAGAAACTTTTCCTGCAGGTCCCATATTAGATGTTGTACTAGGATCTTGAATGTTAACTTGATCCAAATGAGAAGCATATGGATTACCAGAAAAGGTACTACTATGAGCAGGAATATGTGAAACTCCCAGTCTATCCACGCTATTCTGTTGAAAACGATGAACACCAGCTGAGTTAGATACAGGAACCCCATACAGAGATTGGGAAGCTTGCTGGGGAGTCAACCCCATAAAGTGCATCGCTTGACCTTGCTCCGGATTTAACATGAGCCCATTAGGGTATGGGTTTCCAGGCTGCTGCCAGTTTGTGCCACTAGCCATGACCTGAGATTGCATAGGATTACCATTATTGACCAGAGAATGCTGTCCTGCAGACTGACTTGGGAAGTTAGACATATGGTTCATCGCATTTTGCATTGCTTCAAATTGCTGGAGTTGTTGTCTCCTTTGTAACTCTTGCATTTGTTTCATGATGACCTGCTGCTGCATTAGCCGGCCATCATTCAACATTCCTGATTGCTGACTATTCATTTGCTGTTGATTGCCCAGAAAATTGAAATTCATCGGTGCTTGTGCAATTCCAAAACTTGCCAAATTGTTATGATGTTGGGCACTCCTCTGTTGTGTTTCAAGAATGGTTGGAACCCTAGAAGTTATATTGTGCGGATCGGATCCTCTATCCACTGCAAGAAAGTTTGCTTCATTCAGTCTTGCATTACCAACCTGGCGTGTATGCAAAAATCCATTTGTGTTTAACTGGTGAGCCGGTGATGGACTTTTAACAAATTCAGGCCTCACATTTGCCTGTGTGAAGTTCAACCCTTGTGAAGCTGGAGATAATATCTCTACAAAACATGAACAAAAAGTCCATGAACATCAAAAGCTGAAACACAATGTATGAGACAGATCATAAGAGACTAGACTATACTCCGTACAAGTTTATTAAAACCATGGACAATAGAAAAAAAAAATTAAAAATAGGAAGATAATGGAAAGGAGAGAGAAAGCTCTGAATCAAAGATACCGGACTGCTGATTATTGTAAGACTTGGAACTGGAATTCAAAGGTGCACCATTTTGTCTTTCGTTTTCACCCCATGCATTGTTATGAAAGCCAGGCCAGTTGGCTTCAACATATTGTGGAGGGCGTTGGTCTTGTGAAAAGCTACTCTGATCGAAAAAATTGTAGACCCTATCACTAATTTCGTTTCCTGGCATAGATTATCTTGCAGCAGCTTAAACTAGCATCGGAAATACTGTCAATTAAAAGTAGGGATTCAGGTTGAGCTTAATTTCCAGAATGAGTTTTTGTGTGTCAACAATGACTATACTAACAAAAATAGTAAGACAATACAAACTTCAAAAGCACGCCTTTTCTTATCCACAAAAAATTAAATAACTGACTCCACATCATCAGCCTTTTAGAGCCCGTCCTCCATGTTGCGAGAAACACTAAAGCAAATAAGCACGACCAAAATGAAAAATAAGAAATTCAAGGAAAGCCATGTAGTTCATGTGAAGGCATACACGGAGAAAGCAAGATGGACAAGAGCACTGTGTAGCCATAAGTACAGCCTTATTGTTGTTATCCCCATTCATTATTCATGTGGCTTGGTAAGACAACTAAGCACAAAGCCAACTTACTTCGGAATCATAATCTAGTTGTGTGGATTTACATTTTAGAGTTATGAATTCAAACACTTCAATTTCCAATGGGACAAAAGGCTCACTAAACTTAGCTTTGGAATATGATGGAATTAAGTAACACAGTTCACTACATGGTTTCAAGCGCTTTAAAATGCTTCCCCAATTAGCCAAAACTGCTTAATGCCTTCCATAGTTACTTGGAAGTAACAACAGATAATGCTATGTCAAATTTTGCTTCGCTAAAACATACTCCTATGTAGTAATTATTGTTGCCTTCATTAGGCCAAAATGTGTGCAGCATGGCATCACTACACATTAGTTGGCAAAAATGCTAGTTCCACCATCCCTCAAAAGTAATTACGTAAATGAACATTCAGGCTTCACAAATAGTATATACTCCCTCCGAGTTCCTATTATTGTCCCATACGCTTTTGAGATGAAAATTAAGGGGAAATGAGTGACTCACAAAAGGAGGAAGAGAGAGATATGGGAGAGTAAATGTGAACCACACATTGATGGTCTAAAAAGGAAAGTGGGACAAATATCAAACTCAGCTCAAAAAGGAAAGTGAGACAAAAATAAGAACTCACAAGGAGTAGTTTATATACCCATCTCTTAAGTGTCCTGGGATAGAAAAACACGTCATGAAGTTGGCGTTAATTACAAATCCTACTTAGAATCTTTGATACACACCTCCTCAAAATTACCATAATAGCAAGCTATTGAAATAAAAGACACCCTCGCTTTTACAAAAAAGTCACACACCCCTCATAATTAGTACCAACTAGCAACCAGCGTAATAAATATAACGACGCTAGGCTCGTCAACATCCATAATAGTAGCATTGACTTAACGCGCGAGCTGATTATACTATGAATGCCACCTTTCTTTTACACAAAGCTACTAAAATAAATGACATCGTCGCTCTTACACAAAGTTACACACCCCTCATGATTACCAAGTAGCAACCAGTTGAATAAATGCAACGCAGGGCTCGCCAGTATCCCTAATACTAGCATTGAATTGAGGCCTAAGCTGAAATCACGAACATCAACAAAATTCCCAACAAAATGTGTATAAAACACTAGGCTAACTGCCCCTCTCCTCCTCCACCACCAACACCACACTCCTTTTGGTACAAACGCTGAAACTAGGGGCCTCTAACTTCTAAAAATTTAAACATTAATCATAACTTTCAACATTTCCCGAGTTACTTTTGTTGCATTTATAGTTCCCAACTCCAGATCGTGGTTCCGAGTCATCCAACACTGCCCATATATACGGAGTAACACAATATCAAGCTAGGAACAAACCAATTCTCCTACGATAACTAATTCAACACCATACCACAAAATCAAACCACACGAACGCCTGTTTTCACTACTACACGATTATACATAACCCAGTTAAGCAGAACAAACAGCTAAAAATAACCTTTACAAAATCCAAATTTCAGTAAATTCAGGCACAACAAACAAAAATCAAACAAATTCAACATTGATTACACAACCTACGGCTTGAAACAGCAACACGTTAATTACATTACACCAGATCAAATTAAAGAAAACTATCAAATCAATCACGACGATGATCGTCAAAGTAGAAGCTCAAGCATCACATAGTGAAGTAAAACAATCAAAAATCGCAGAAAATGGGGAAATGGGGAAATTAGGGTTTGGAAACAAGGAACTTACAGTAGTAGGATTAGCTGGGAGAGATGATTAGGGTGAAATGATAGGTAGGGAGGAGCGAAAAGGGGGAAATTGAGTAACAAATTAGGGCGAAAGTTGAGGGAAATTCTGGAATTGATGAGAGAGATAGAGATCAGCGTCGAGGAGAGAGAAAATAAAAGGGGAGTAGAAGTAGAAGGAAGGGAGAGGGAGGGAGGAGGAGCTGTTGCAGAAAGAAAGATAGATAGTCTTTGCATTTACACTTGTGTATTCCTTACTCACTCCACTCCCGACTCTATTGAAAAACCGTCTCATATTAATGTTAGTTCATATTTCCTCCGTTTCATTTGATGTTTTGCATTTGCTTTTTTACACTTGTCATGCACGTTTTCTTCTGTCTATATTTTTAGTTACATGTTTCTAAAAATTATAAAAAAAATTATATTTATAACGTACTCGATTAGACAATTTAAAGACAATCTCGCATGACTGTATTTTATTTTATATATTGATATTTATAACGTACTCGATTAGACAATTTAAAGAAAATCTCGCATGACTGTATTTTATTTTATATATTAGAAGTTACATTGACGGTTTCATTCACCTATGAATAGTGCCCAAAAAACAAATGCAAACAATCAAATAGAACGGAGGAAGTATTAATGTTTTTTATCAGAAGACACATAGCATTTAGTTATTCTGTAAATAAGATGGTGGTAGTTATTTTTTGCCCAGAACTAACTTAAATTTACATTTATTTGTTCAAAGTCACTGATCCCCAACTTCTGTTAAAAAATCACTAACATTGACGGTGCTCTTCTTTTAATCATCTTCTTTCATCCCTTAATCTACCTCCTTCCTTGGTCAAACTCGAATCATTATTCCTTGATGTAGCTATGAACTTATGATGGACTCAGAGCGGCGGATACAGGATGTTATACATGAAGGGGCGAGGAGGGAGAATGAGGAGGCAATGAAGTGTGGAGCGAGGATATATGACGGTGGGTACGAGGAGGCGGGATTTAGGTATTTGTTACTCAGACACACCGGAGTTTGGGCGTGTCTCGTGTCCGCGCGACACGATGCCAGTAGACACAACACGTGTCCAATACACCAGATTTGGATACGATACGAACACATCCACAAATACAAGCAAATGGAGTTAGTAGTATCAAGGAGAGGGATGTAAAAATATGACCCCATGTGGGCGTAATTAGTGGGCAAGTGTTAGCCATAGAAACAACAGAGATGTTGCTAATCTTCAAGTGAATTACAGAATTTCATCTCTTCTTTGTAAAGTTTTAAAATTTTTAAAACTTATAGTTTCAATTGTTCATAACTTTTGTAACACTACAAGAGTTAAAGTCAGTGACGACTGATCTTAGCTACTGACATTTGTCGCAAAAATCAGATGCGCGACCGTCAACAGTCGCTAAGCGACAGTGGCTACAGTTAGTCGCTTTTAGCGACTGATTTCAGTCGCTAAAAAAACGCGCGACTGAAATCGGTCGCTATAACATAATTTTAGCGACTGATATCAGTCGCTAAAAGCGTCAGTTAGCGACTGATTTCAGTCGCTAAATGGTGCGACGTGGCATCCTTTAGCGACTGATTTCAGTCGCTAAATAGAAAACTTAGCTACTGATATCAGTCGCTACCTTGCCAGAAATAGGCCGGTTACATTTATTATTTTTCTAGCCAAAATCTGCACAATAAAACAAACCAACAACCACAATACATCCCAAACATCATTCCAAACGTTATTCCAAACGTTATGCAAGCTTCACACTCCAAAATTGTCAACCAAGTACGCAAACGTCGTGAATACACTAAATTAAAAGTGTTGTTACAAACAGTTTTTTCAACAAGCATTCAGAAACTACAAATTGTTTTCATTCAATCAACTCAGCCAACAGGAAAACTAGCGGACGCACCACTACCACCGTCACCGAAGGGGTCTCTAGGATCCGGGAATCGGGGAGTGGGGCCGGAGTTGCAGTTATATTGCTGCGTGTTCCTAAGACGCCGTATCTCTTCCAGAATTTGCAGGTTAATGGACTCCTGCGTCTTCAGCCTCTCATTCTGCTCCTTCATCTGCTCGGCCATAGCTGCCCGTTGCGCCCTCTCCTCTCGAATTTCCGCCCTCATCTCAGCCATCTCGGATGGTACACACTCGGTCGTGGTAGCATGGGCCCCCCGAACATTGGGTGGTGTCCAGTACAGGGAATGAGCGTTCCCCGTACCGTACACCGCTCCCTTGCGGTATCCCTCCGCGACTCTAAACCAAATCGTGCTCGGGTCCACACCTTCATTCTCGGACGCTCTAGTGGCCGCCAAATACGATCTCTGAAAGAAATAGAAGTCATGATTAGGTTGATTGTTTAATTTGAAGAAAAAAAAGTAACAAAGTATTGTGTTTGAAACTTACCCAAGTCTCCAAATCCTTCTTCGTGGCGAGTGATCGACCGGTGGCATCGTCCCCCTTACTCTTCGCTTCGAGAAATAGCTGCACATGAGGAGGGAATTTGATAAGGCTAAAGTCGTATCACCTTAATCAAAATAAACCTAACTAACAACTAACAAATAGCTAGCAGCAAGTAAGGGTCGAACCACAGAGAGATGGACGAATATTGCAACTTATCTATAATTGATTCTAAACTATTTAAATTCCGATTTGTTTGAATTTATTTCCTAAACTATTGCAGTAATGTAAATAAAGGGTTCTAACAATATTAAAAGAGATCTAGGGTCTTACGGTTCACTATGCAATTAAATTGGGTAAAGTTAATTAATCAATCAATCAAAGTTATTTAGGGCAAAGACACGGCCTCTCGGATCTTATGTCAACCTTAGGATAGATTCTGACAGGCTCTCGCAACTTACCAGATTATCCTACCCACTTAGGTGTAAGTCTACCCTTACCAGGCTTTCGATCTTAGGTTCGGGTTCCTAAACATTCAACTAGTTCAACGTCTCAAACTAATCAAACGATAATACAAAACAAGTAGTAAGGCAATAACATATGAATGATTAATCAAATAAGTAATTAAACTAACATTCCCAATTCAATTAACATAGATCCCCTTCAACCCTAGATAAATAAATTAGCCACTCATAATAAACGATAAAGCAATAAAGAAATTAAGCATAATAAAGAACAATATGAAAATAAGAGAATAAGAAAAGGTACCAATTAAGTAGAACTGAAAGATTAACGGTCTAAAAGTATGACTACAAATTTGAAGAATTCTAATGCTAATAAAAAGTCTAAACTAAACTAATGAATATGAAAGTGTAAAAGTGAAAGATGTCCTTAAACCTAACCCTAAGAAGGGTATTTATACTTATTACAATGGGTCTAATTAGGAAATAGGACATAATTTAATAAAATAATCCCGTAGGATTTTAATTAAGGCAGAATACGGATTCTTCAGAAGATTAGGAAAGTCACTCTGACGCGTCGTGAACCGCTCGGTACATAAACAAACCGCTCGGTACAAAAACGAACCGACCGGTTCACAAACGAACCGATCGTTCAACATCAAACCGACCGGTTCGGTTTTCCTGCACTGCGCAACGAATTTGAAATGCTTGCTGTTTCTTTGTTACTTGTCGGATTTGGACGTGTAATATACCGTTGGAAAGCTAAGAGAAAGAGCTTTCCAACGCCATAAAAATCAGCTCCATCGGAGTTGTATAACTCAAGATATTCACGTTTGAATTTGACCCTTGTTTTAGCGTTCGTTCTTTCTTCTCGATTTGCATTTGTTTGAGCTTTCCAACTTGTTTCTTTGTCGTTTCTTATTGTTTCTTCACTTCACGTCCTTCCTCAAGTATTCACTTAGTATCCTCTAACTTTTATCACTTCTTTCTTGTAGATTTCATGGCTCGACTCTCGACATTGCCCAAATATAGCTCAATCGCCTTTATTTGTTTCGTTTCCTACAAAACGTAAACAAAATACCCGGCATAACAAAGAAGAATAAAAAGTTAGAAAAACAACTCCCAGGACACATAAAACGAACCAAAATAAAGGAAAAGTTGGGGTCAAATATATATACGAAACGAGTTCATCAGAATTCTCCGGTTTTCTTCTTCACCTGTTGACAGTACATGTAGATTTTTCATTTATTTTTATAATGAAAACATTAAATAAGAATCCAATATAAAAAACAAAAGTACGGAAATACTAACGTTCATGGCCCGCTGGTGCATCGACTGCGACCCACCGTAGTGGGTGTACTCCGCCTCCGCCTCGGGGTCCTCTCCCCGCCTCTTGTTCTTTTTCGCCTGAACGGATCTCTTAAGGATGTTCGGGTCGGAGCGCGCTGTTTGGAACTGTTGGATGGCGTCACCTACAATTTATACACTTTGAGATCAATAAATGTTTTGAATATATATACAACTTTCTGTTCAGGTACCAACACCAATTTAGTAATCGAACCTCTAAGTTGTTTCTGTAACTTTTCATCGCTCGTCATCTTATACATCATGTCTTTGTATCTTTCCTTTGCGACATCCATGTATCTGTCTCTCACAGCCACCTCGAGACCATCGTTGTAGAAGTGTTTCCTGCAAGATAGTTTGTTGTCGTTGTATTAGTAATCTGTAAATAGTAACAGATAATTAATAAAAATCAGAAATTGGTGTACCTTGAAGTTGGCAAACCACTTCTCCCGTTGCCACAGAGGCAACTTAGTCCAGCTCGTGCAGTAAGTAGTCAAATCATTCATGAAACTGTCCTTGACACCAGTCACCGTCGCACGAGTACGAAACCTACACCAAAGAGTGAAATAAGATGATGTCTCACAAAAAAAAAAAAAATACAATGTCTCACCATGTGGACTCGGGGCCAATTATTAGGCGCCCGTCGTCTGTGTATCGAAGCACTTCATCCTGGCGTGGTTGCGGTTGTTCTTGTTCCTCATTGCCCTGCACCTCCTCCTCGTTCTCCACTTGTTCGTCCTCTCGCCTGTTTTCTTCTTGGTCTTCCTGCTGTACCCGGTCCCTGCTCCTGCTGCTGCCGCTGCTCGAACTACCAAACCTCAACCTGCTGCCCAACGTCATATCTGCAGACATGTAATAGTTGAAAGTTAGGAACTGACATCATAATATTGAAATAATCTCGAAAAAAAATATGTAATGCAGATTACTATGTACAAATAATATAACTTACTAAAACTATACCCTACTAAAAAGCATCATCACTGTCGTTGTCATCTTCCACTTGCCTACTCGAACCAACGACATCCTCTTCCTCGACGTCATCTTCGTCCTCCTCGTCATTGACCTCTAAATCAATGGTGTCATCCTCCTCCTCGACCATATCACTAGAAGCACCTTCCTCCTCCTCACTGCCTTCATCGTCTTCAAAATCTTCCCCCACATCCACCTCATTATTGTCATCATCATCATTTGTAAAAAGATTCTCATCAACTGGAGACAATGTTGTACCACTAGAAATGACGTCCTCTTGGAAGAGGTCAGAGTCATAGTGCCCCCGTGGCTTAGTTTTGAACACCGCCCATCATTGGTTTACAGTTCTGTCGTTCTTTGTGGTTGGGTAAGGCGCAAAGTACACTTGGTGTGCTTGATGTGCAAGTATAAATTATTTTCTCTAAAGTAATTTACTAATATATATACACTAGTCAAATATTATGTAAAATTCTCAAATCACCTAAACATAGTACTATTTTCACCCAATTCGTCCATAATTACATCACCAAATCGGCATAATTGTATTTTACTTCCAAATTCCTAACACATCAAAACAACTCAATTCAATCAACTACTTAACCGCAAACCCTAATTTTATACTAACAATCTACCTAATTCAAATTGGGGAACCTATTGGGCGATTAAAATTCTAACTACACTAAATATTCCATCAACTAAAAAACTATCCAACCCAATAACTAATTTATTTAAATCGATAAAAACAGAAATTAACAAATAATTGAAACTAAATAAAGATAGATAAACATACCTTAAGGAAAATGAGAGAATTGAAGAAGGAATGAAGAGGAATGGAGAGGAGCCGAGTGTTAGAGAGAGGGGGGGAGGGTTTTTAGAGAGAGAGACCGAAATGGGTGAATGAGCCGAGGGAGGGGGGTGTTCGTTAATTTAAAAAAAATTAACATCTTTAGCGACCGAAATCGGTCGCGCGCCACTCTCATTAGCGACCGATTTCAGTCGCTAATTCTGTCGCCATTTCACTAATTTAGCGACCGAAATCGGTCGCGCGCCGATTATTTTAGCGACTGATTTCGGTCGCTAAATTTAATTAATTTTTTAAAATTCTGTCTCCTCGTCCAGCTACTAATATCGGTCGCGCGTTGAACTTTCAGTCGCTAAATTAGCCACTGAATTTATCAGTCGCGCGTGATTAGTAGCTACATGCAGTATTTCTTGTAGTGTAAAGAGCGACGTGTCTTATCGTATCTACTTTATTGGTCAAAATGCTCCGTTGTCTGTATTCACGTATTTTAAAAGTTTTGAAGTCATGTGTCTGACACTTTGATACGTATATGAATTGTAACACTCTGACCCAATCCTGCCGAGTATTTGTACTACAGACCAACCCGAGTCCAACTTCTCTCAGGCAAGCACGTCAGGCTTAACTGCGGTAGCTCGCCTTGTACTGGTCCCGGACCAACACAAGTCCGACTTCTCCTAGCCAAGCACACCTACTGTGGAGGCAAACCATTTGTTTTTTCTTTTCTAAGAAGGTTAGATTTATTCAGGGGTAGTTTGGTTGCCCTCTTAAATCTACCTCCCATCAATTGATTGATAAATTGTGATGCTCTTTGGTTGTCCACTCTCTGGGAATCGTCACTTCTCAGGAATTGTCACTTCCTCCTGGAGGAGAAGTTACTCACCAAGTTCCTGGGTGCGTATAACTTTCCGTATTAAATACAGTGAATAACAATGAACATTATTGATTCGAACTGAAAATGAGTCGGAAACCAGCCGCCTAAAAGATCTAACTAAAGCGATAGAAACCCTTGCCAAACCAAACATCAAATTATTATCCAAAATTTTTGAAACTTTTGAAATCGAAGCAGGCAGCTATATAACGCGAAAAGATCCGACACTCGAAGTAAAACAAGGGTTTTCTGTAGAGAGCTCCCCAATTTCTTTGAAATTACTTAATCCTATCAAAATTGCATAGCAAATTCTGGGGAAAATACCAGTGTTGTGAAGATGAAGGAAGAGAAACGACACCAGATGATGCAGAATTTATTTGGGGATCAATCTGAAGAAGAAGAAGAGGAAGATGAGGAAGAAGAAGTAGGAGAAGCGGAAGAGGAGGAGGAGCTTGATTCTGAGCATGAATCTAATCATCATCGTCCCAATTATCTCTCTGTAATTCTTCTTCAATTTCTTGATTTTCTTAATTTTTAATTTTTGTTTCTGTAATTGTATATCGTTCTTGACGATTGTTGAATTAGCTGAAATCTGGGTATTTGTTTGGTGGGTTTTTGATTGCTTTAATTGATTAATTGAGTGAATTTAGAATCTGGGTTATTGCTGGTTTAGGGAAATAATGGATTTCATGTATTTTGAGCTATAGTTATGTGTGCTCACTCTGTCGAATCATTTGTTTACCTTTGATCAAAATACAGGATCATTAGTTTACGTTTGATTAAAATATGGGATGGATCAATGGGGTACCTTTGATTAAAATATGGGATAATTAGGATACCTTTGATTAAACTACGGGATCATTAGTTTACATTTGATTAAAATATGGGATCGTTGGTGTATCTTTGATTAAAATACAGGATCATTGATGTACCTTTGATTGTCGACTGTTGATTCTCTTGAAACTAGCATTGTACGGCGGGAAAGAGATTTACACAGTTAGTTGTAACATCAGACAAATCCTTAGTTGTAACATCTGTAGACAAATCCTTACATTGACATTGACCAGGATGACAATGCTGGAGTCCCTGAACTAGAGGTTGATGATGGTCCTCAGGAGGAGGGACAAGGGGAAGTAGAAGTTGAAAGCGAAGGTGAATACCGTGTAGAAGAGCAAGAAGTTGGAGAGAGTGAAGGTGAAAGAGAGCAGAGTTCTCAGGAGATAGATGTCGGTGAGCATCAAGATGAACCCGAGGCGAGAGAAACAGACAGCGATGAAAAAGAAGATTATTCCCAAAGAGTAGTGACTAGTAGAAGAAGAGAGGTAGTGGACAGTGGATCGGAACGTTCTGAAGAACAAGAACCTCGTTATGCTGACCCTGAGGATGAGGAAGAAGTTGGACAGATGAAAAGCCAAGGGTATGGATCATAACTTACTATCAACACTCTTTGGCTTTACAACTCTTATTCGTGTTATTTCCTTTTAGTTTTCGTGGCCTTTTTTGGGGAGGGAGGTTTTTTTCCCAAAGCAAACAGTCTTGCAATTACTGCATTATGCTAACTTCATTTTGTGTGTGTTATTTACTTGCATCCTTCACGTAACTGAGATCTACTTTATGAAATAGGGAATCTCCCGAAGAAGAGAGGAATCAGTCACATTTAGCTCACTCAACTGCTGAAATCCATGATGTATTTGGAGATTCTGACGATGAAGAACCAGCAGAGTACGAGGCTCCACATGATATGGAGCAGGAACCTGTGAGATTTCTAATGTGATTATGTATTGTTGATTTCTATTTACGTCTCCATGATGCAGTAAAGCCTAGGCTGATATGTATAAGGATGTTAACAGTCCTGTATCTTTTTCTGTTTTGTTAGAAATTCCCTGCTGATGATGAAGAAGAAAGCTACGAGAAGAATCTCAGACCAGATGATTTAGTATATGATGAAGATGCGATGTATGGGTCAGAAGCAGAAATGGAGAACAAGCCAAGGGAGAAACCAGTTGGCCCCCCTATGGAATTAGAAATACCTTTGCGCCCACCTCCTGCACACCCTGAGAAGGTTTAACACAAATTTTAAATGTTTGGCATTATAATGTGAACAACTGTATGTTCATTTTTTTTCCCAATATATGGGAAAGAACATTACTAGGATGCCTCAAAGGCTCCCACAACTGGTGAAACCCTTGGGGGAGGGGAGGGGGGATATTAGGGCATAGGGGAGGTCAGAATGTCTGATATACACCCGTGTTAAAAGCAGTCATAGGTGTTACCATTAGGGAGGGCATACCATGTCTTGGTGTTATAATGTTCGAGAGATATCAAATACTGAAATCAGCATTTTCATTATTATATTTCCCCTTGGTGGCAGATGAATTTGATTAGAGTTTCAAACATTATGGGCATTGATCCGAAACCTTTTAATCCCAAGACATATGAAGAAGAGGATGTCTTTGTTACGGATGAATCTGGAACAAAGAAGCGAATTCGCTTGGAGAACAACATTGTGCGCTGGAGAGAAGTGAAAAAGGCAAATGGAACTGTAGTTGTAAGTGAAAAGTCTTTTTTTATCCAAAATCTGTTAACTATTACGGAGTATTTTATTCGTATGATCTGGTTTCCATTACCTGACATTATTATACATTATTATCCAAAAGAAGTAGATTGCCTATTTCCTTCCTGTCACATGCTATTCTCGTTGGTCAAGCTTATAAATTACCTCTCCTCTACCTCCGGGGGCAGCGGGAATTGGTAGGATTGGATTAACTCATCTACGGATCCAATAGCCGAGGGTTCTGAGAGCTATTCTCCAGAGGGGCAGCCTGCTCCAAATACAGCCGTGGAATATTGTGTAATTTGAATTTGAAATGTTTATAAATGAGGGCGAATGAGGGAGTTTTATGAGGGGACATCAAGGGGGTGACTGTCATGTAAAAATACATATCGTAGAGACGATGCCCATCTATGAATAAACACCATGAGGTGACGCCCATGTACCAAGGAAATGTTTAAAATTTTCTTTGTATGTGTAATTTGGCCTTTTCATTGTGTCATTTACAATTTTTAGACTGCTGCATAGTGCATACAGTTCAATCAACCAAGTGTCTGACTTTATTTGTCCGTTTTCTAGCAGGAAAGCAACACACGCTTTGTGAGGTGGTCAGATGGAAGCTTACAACTACTTATAGGGAATGAGGTTCTTGACATTTCGGTGCAGGATGCTCAGCATGATAATGCTTACTTGTTTCTTAGACACTCCAAGGTTAGCAGTACTTTCCACCATTGACGCTTTTGCCGACCACTTGTTTTATTCTCTATTACTTTAGTTCCGTTTGTTGAATGGTACCTGCCACGTTAAGTTATGGTTTCTTGAATTCTGGATGATAGAAGGAATCTGGAATTTCAGCTTACTTAAGAATGTCTCAAAATAGTTGATGAAGAGAGTATACAAAAGGCAAATGTTCTTTCAGGTCGAGGGATAAATTAAATATGGAAGTCGTAGTCCATTTCTGTTAGTGGATACGTATATTCAAACACATACCAAATCTTGTTTTTCCTTCTCTGTTGGAACTTTTGTTTTTTAGCGTATAGCGAATCTTCATTTACTAATTACTACTCGTACATGTTTTTTACCTTAGGGAATCCTTCAATCGCAAGGGAAACTCCTTAAGAAAATGAGATTCATGCCGTCATCATTGTCCTCAAACTCTCATCGTTTATTGACTGCACTTGTGGACTCGAGGCATAAAAAAATCTATAAGGTTAAGAACTGCATAACTGACGTGGACCCTGAGAAGGAAAAGGAGAAGAAAGAAAGAGTAAGCATTACTTTAGGATACATTTGTTTTGCTATGACTTTTATAATTGTCCAGTTTTAATATATACTCCGTATATATTTGCTTGCAGGCTGAGAGTCAATCAATTAAGGCCAATTCCACTCTTGCTCGAAAACGTGAAAAGGTAAATCGGAGGTACACGAGGCCATTGGATAGAGGACGCCAGCTCTCTCCTGGGTTTTTAGAGGATGCAGTTGAAGAGGTTTTCACCGACCTATCTCTCTTTTTCATAATAACAATCACCAAACTCCATCGGTCTCTCTGTTCCGTTAAATATTTTCAAAGTATTGCACACGGCCACACATATGTAAAGCCAAAATCAGGATGTGTTTCATATTGGCTGAACGGTTACTGTCCCTAGTATGACGTCATTATTATTTAAAGGCTCAAATGCACATTACTTTTACTAGCATCAAAGATTTTGCAGTGAGGACCTTTGCGCTGATTCTTTGCAGGATGATGAGGCGTATTATGATTCACGTCGTTCTGGTTCTCGGCGTCATTTTGACGATGAAATGGAGGCCGAAGCTCGAGCTGAGAGGCGTATCATTAACGCAAAGAAGGTAAAATGACTGCAATTGCTGACATCATATGCCATGTTTAACTGTAATGATCTCTAGTTAGTAATATAATAGTATTTCCTTCGTGAAGGGCCAACTAAAAGACATTCCTCGCAAGTCATCAACTGGATCTAAACCTTTCCGACGCCCAGTGGATTTCTCAGGAAGTGACAAATCAGACTATGAAACTGATGGGGAAGAGGAGGAAGTCCCTGAACAACCCTACGAGGATTCAGAACCAGAATGGCAGGATTCCGAGGATGATGCCGAGCCACAGGAAGAGGCAGCAGAAGGTGCTGCTTCAGATGAAGAGGAGGCTGAGGTATGCAGAAAAAGGGCCTTGTTTTGCTTAATTTGTTCGAAGTTTGTACAGTTAGTGAGGCATATGCCACAATGATCATTTCACTGTCTATTCTACGTGTTTATTTGTGTTAGTTAGCGTACTATGCTTGCCGATATGGCCTCCATGACTGCTGCAGTCTGGTTATAAATTACTCCATCAATTGTGGTTCCATTCCCTTGCACATTTGCTTCCACAGGAGCCAAGGCCGACAGTTAAGGAGTCTAGAGGCAGCCTTAAGCGCAAGGAGTACGAGTCAGATGAGGAATCTCCTCAAAAGAAGCCTGCCGCACATCGTCGGATGTCAGTTGTTTATGACAGTGACGAAGAATAATTGCAATTTGGATTTACGTGAGAAGTTGTTTTACAACGAGGTTAGTTCAATCTTAGCATCCTAAAAATAATTCTCAGCTTGTTAAGATACATTTCTTGATTCTTTGGCGGACACGGTGTCGACACAATTTTCAAATTTTTATTCTAAATTGAGTATCCAAGTGTCGGACAAGCGACACAACACCCAAGTGAAGATAATTTTCTGTATTGCAACGGTCTGAGTATTACACCCTTAAAATTGCAACCGTAGGGTTTATGCTGCAACCTTCAACATCCATGAAGCATACAGTATAATGGCTTTGGACATGCTTGAAAACAGGTAATTGTTGGATCGGCATAATAGTCGCTTCTGTGATCTAAGAACGCATTCAAGCGAAAGGATTCACAACTCACAAGACGGAAACGGGGGCAGATGGAGTTGATTGAAAAAAAAAGGCGATCCGTGTTGTGTTTATGCATTCATCTTTGAGTTGTTGCTAATTAAGTTGGTTGTGATTGCTAATAGAGAATAACAACTTTTGTTTACACTTACAATTTCATGTCAAGACTTTAGAAATGTCTATTTTGTTTAATGGAGTACATTGTATTTTTTGTTTAGCTACATTTTTTTTTTTTTACTATGTATAGATATTAACTTTGTGAAATTCGGCACCCCAAAGCAAAAATAAAAAATTACTATTAAATTATCGAGGCGGTCATTTTAAAGTTTTTGTGAAAAATATTTTCTTTGTTTAAAATTTTAAAGTATTTTTCATAAAGATAGTTAGGTCATAGAAATGAACTAAACAAAGAAGAAAGGTGCCAATTGTTATGAAACCCGAGACAAGGTCACGTGATATTTGTACTGCGAGTATATCTCAGCTAGTCTCTCTGGAGTTATCCATCACTTCATAATACTCCCGTTATATCCCAAACACACCATATCTCTTCTTGACACTATTCATATGTTAAGAGAATTTTCGATATTCTCGACAATCTACAAGAGCAAATATATTCACGTAGAATCTTGTTTGATACGTCTCTACGTGTTCATTAAAAATATCAAATTTTTATAATTTTTACTAAAGCAAAATAAAAAATATTGATGGTGTAAAACACGTTTTGGCAAATGTGAAAAAACAAATAGTGTGTTTGGTTATGGAGGGAGAGGATATGATTTTCACATAATTACATTTATTATCATTTTTTTTGTATAATTATAACATCAACAAAAAATAATGACGTATAGTGATGATAAAATCACGGTCAAAGTACTGTCTCGAAGACCGTGAAAAAATAAATGGGAGCATCTCTGAATAGCAATAATTATTGTATCATTTTAGGTTAACTAGTTACCACTTTCAGATACATAGTTATCAATTTTTGGTATCACGTTACTATTTAACCTAAATTGTTCACTAAATAACCCAAAATAGTAACGTTTCTCATAAATTTCTAATTTTAAAATCTGTCGCACGGTACAATGATTGTTAATATAATTTGTGAGTAGACAAAACATTGATTTTGTGACATTTTGTTTTTGTTTTTATGTGCAAATGGGTAATATTTAAAGTAAATGAAAGAGAAACATTGAGAAAGAGCGAGTAGGTTCTAGAGAAGCCGTCAAAATTCCCGACACTTCTCCACCGCTTCAATAAAACCACTTCCATCGTCTTCCTCCTCTCCTCAATTCTCAAACAAACAATCACAATCACAATCACACTCTCAAATCACAAATCAAAACCCTTGTTACTACTCTACTTATTACTATAATCAATCAAAGAGCTCAATCAATCTTTTTCGCAATTCTCAAACCTTTAAGGTAATTTTTTTTGCTCAATCTGCTTCATTTTACTTTACCCAATGGTTTAATTACTTCTGTTATTGTAATTGCATGTTAATTTTGCACATTGCTAGTGTGATTTCTCGTTTATTACGGATTACTCTTTTGTTCGACTCTTCTTGTTTTGGGTGTTGATTTTTTGATCGTATTGCTCTGTTTTTGGTGCAATGCTACACATAATGTTAGGAAATGATTGATTATACAACTAGGGTATATCGAAATTTTGAGCGGGTGTCGCTTGATTTTGGTGTTATACCCTAAATAATCGGTATATTGTGACGAGTAAGTCTCGTGAATGACCGTCTCACATTATATAAGAGATCTCTCGTTAAAGCTGGGCTGAAACCGTCTCTTCTGTGTTTTTGTTTATTGGTAATTGGTATGGTGTTTCATCTTCATGAATCACAATTTAAGTACAAATTTGGAGTTACATTTGATTTGGTAGGATCGAGATTCTACTTTGAATCGATGGATTTGGTAGGAATGTAGGATAGTTCGGAAATATAATCAATTGCTCGTCATCATCAAAAAATTGAGAATTATTAAGTTGATTAGTTGGGTTTTTAGATACTCGGTTTTCTTATACTACTATTTGTGTAATCATTCTTAATAAGAAAAAACTCAGATGACCCAACGGATAATAGTGATTAAGATTAGGTGCTATGGGACGGGAGGTTGATTCTCCTCCCCTATATTGTAATGTGATTAAGTGCGCTCTTTTTTGAACAAAAAAAAAAAGAGAAAATTCAGCTTCGGCCTATGCATAGCTTTGTCTCTGAATCTAAGTGTTTTTGTATGAAATGCAGCGATGAATCCAGATAGATTTACCCACAAGACGAACGAGGTTCTCGTTGAGGCTCATACTTTAGCATTGGACCATGGACACTCACAAATCACACCACTCCATGTAGCATGTGTGTTGATCAGCGAACCCAACGGTATCTTCCACCAGTCGGTATCTCAGGCTGCTGGTGGTGGTGATGACTCGGCTAACTCGGTCCAAAGGGTGCTCACTAGAGCCCTGAACAACTTACCTTCCCAAACCCCTCCACCTGATTCTGCCCCGGCTAGTACATCCCTAGTTAAGGCCATTCGTCGTGCACAAACCCTTCAAAAAACTGTTGGTGATACCCATTTGGCTGTTGATCACCTTATCCTAGGAATTATAGAGGATTCTCAGGTGGGTGACTTGTTTAAGGAGGCTGGGGTCGCTTTGGCTCGGGTGAAGGCCAATGTGGAGTCCTTAAGAGGGAAAGATGGTAGGAAAGTGGAGAGCGCTTCGGGAGATACGAATTTCCAAGCACTGAAGACTTACGGACGTGATTTAGTCGAGCAGGCTGGGAAGTTAGACCCGGTGATTGGTCGGGATGAGGAGATTAGGAGGGTGGTTAGGATACTATCTAGACGAACTAAGAATAACCCGGTATTGATTGGTGAACCGGGTGTAGGGAAGACGGCTGTGGTCGAAGGGCTGGCTCAGAGGATAGTTGGTGGTGATGTTCCGAGTAATTTGGCTGATGTTAGGGTTATTGCTTTGGATATGGGTGCGTTGGTGGCTGGGGCTAAGTATAGGGGTGAATTCGAGGAGAGGTTGAAATCGGTGTTGAAAGAGGTGGAAGAGGCTGAAGGTAAGGTGATTTTGTTCATTGATGAGATCCATCTTGTTCTTGGAGCTGGTCGGACTGAGGGTTCAATGGACGCGGCTAACCTCTTCAAGCCGATGTTAGCTAGAGGGCAACTGCGGTGTATTGGTGCGACTACGTTGGAGGAGTATAGGAAGTATGTGGAGAAAGATGCCGCTTTTGAGAGACGGTTTCAACAGGTCTATGTGGCTGAGCCTAGTGTACCTGATACGGTCACTATCCTTCGTGGGCTTAAGGAGAAGTATGAAGGACATCATGGTGTCCGAATTCAGGATCGGGCTTTGGTGGTTGCGGCTCAATTGTCGGCTAGGTACATCACGGGCCGTCATTTGCCTGATAAAGCTATTGATTTGGTGGACGAGGCGTGTGCGAATGTGCGAGTCCAGCTCGATAGTCAACCTGAGGAGATAGATGTTTTGGAGAGGAAGAGGATGCAGTTGGAAATCGAGCTTCACGCTCTCGAGAGGGAGAAGGACAAGGCGAGCAAGGCACGGCTTGTGGAGGTGAGGAAGGAGGTGGATGATATTCGGGATAAACTTCAACCTTTAATGATGAAGTATAGGAAGGAGAAGGGTAGAGTCGACGAGCTTCGTAGACTTAAGCAAAGGAGGGAAGAGCTCCTTGTGGCATTAGCTGAGGCTGAAAGGAGGTATGATCTTGCTCGGGCTGCTGACTTACGGTATGGTGGGATCCAGGAGGTTGAATCTGCTATCGCGAAACTTGAAGGTGACACCAATGAAGTTGAGATGTTGACCGAGACTGTCGGTCCTGACCAAATTGCAGAGGTTGTGAGCCGGTGGACCGGCATACCAGTGACCCGACTGGGTGAAAATGAAAAACAAAAGCTGATCGGTTTGGGTGAGAGGCTGCACGAGAGAGTGGTGGGCCAGGCTAATGCGGTGCAGGCTGTCGCAGAGGCTGTACTGAGGTCGAGAGCCGGTCTAGGGAGGCCTCAGCAGCCCACGGGCTCGTTCTTGTTTCTGGGGCCCACTGGTGTCGGAAAAACTGAGCTCGCCAAGGCTCTCGCTGAGCAGCTTTTTGATGATGAGAATCTGTTGGTGAGGATCGATATGTCTGAGTACATGGAGCAGCACTCGGTGGCTAGGTTGATTGGAGCTCCACCCGGGTACGTGGGTCATGAGGAAGGTGGTCAGCTCACAGAAGCCGTGAGAAGACGACCTTACAGTGTCATCTTGTTTGACGAGGTGGAGAAAGCTCATACTTCTGTGTTCAACACGCTTCTCCAAGTTCTCGATGATGGAAGATTGACCGATGGTCAAGGCAGAACTGTCGATTTCAGGAATACGGTCGTGATCATGACTTCTAACCTCGGAGCACAGCACCTCTTGTCCGGGTTAACGGGTGAAATTTCAATGGAAACTGCGCATGAGAGGGTCATGACTGAGGTACAACTCTTTTCTTTGCACTAAACTGTCTCCCTTCGATCTAAGTCTTGAATGTCAAGGAAAGGGATGTAAACAGTTTTGATTGACAATCTTTTGGCCGTGGATGAAACAGGTAAGAAGACACTTTAAACCGGAGCTGCTGAACCGTCTGGACGAGATTGTAGTGTTTGATCCTCTATCGCACGAACAACTGAGGAAAGTTGCGAGGATGCAAATGAAGGATATAGCCAAACGTCTTGCTGAGAGAGGCATTGCTCTGGCTGTTACCGATGCTGCTCTTGATTATGTTTTAGCTGAGAGTTATGACCCAGTAAGTATTTCCAACTGAAACTCCTTTATTATAAGTACCTCACGTAAGAAATCATGAGTAATATAAGAAATGACGATCCAGAATAATTTTTTTTTCTTTCGAAAATATCAAGGTTTCTGGGTTTCATTTCAAATTCTCAAACCTGATGTTGTGGTTGATCAGGTGTATGGAGCAAGGCCAATCAGGAGGTGGTTAGAAAGAAAAGTGGTGACTGAACTGTCGAAGATGCTCCTGAACGAAGAGATCGATGAGAACTCGACTGTATACATAGACTCAGGAATGGAGGGGCTGACATACCGTGTGGACAGAAATGGAGGGATGGTTGATATGGCCACAGGTCAGAAAGCCGATGTCTTGATCCAGGTTCCTAATGTACCCAAAGCCGATGCTGATGCTTATGCCAATGCCAATGCCAATGCCAATGCCAAGAAACTGAAAATTGAGGCACTAGATGATGAGGACGATGTAGGCATGGTCGAGTGATGGGGCGGCTGGCAATTGTGAAGTTTTTTTTTCTTCTTTTTGGACGCTTACTAGTTACTCTGTACTAGTCTACTGCTATGTGTAGCGATGTTTTGCAATTACAAAGACTTGCCCATGAAATGTACAAAGTTATGTGTGATTCCAAGTCTCAAAATTTGTAACGAAGTTTTACTGTCCTACAATCCTATCACGAATTCACGAGAAGTGAGCAAAATATCTGACTATTCGATTCGATCCGGTATCCGGTCTGAAAAATGATTCAGGAAAATTTTGGATCTCGGATCATACAGATATTAGTTTCAAAATTTTCAGATTAGTTTCAAAATTTCCAGATTGGATATTGGATCGGATATCCAATAACCGATCCGTAGCTATTTGACACATACTCACTCCGATTCTTTTGTTTCTTTACATTTAAGTGTATAACTTAAAATATAGTCATGTTTTAATCATCCTAAGGAGTATATTGAACATCAAACTAGTACAATTTTTAATGTGTAAATAACGATATAAAGTGCAAGTGTGATAAAGCACACTTTTTCCTCTTCAATTCAAAAAAGGCAAGCAGGAGATGCAGCGATTGATATATTCCAGTCCGTATCGTCTTATTTTGATCTAATAGAATTCAAAAAACTCGATATATATATATATATATATATATATATATATATATATATATATATATATATATATATATTTAAATATATAAATAAAATGGTACTTATTATATGTACACATAATCGAGACCCTGAAGTTCAAAATTGAGGATCCTGCATAATTAGCGTCTTTCTACATCTTTTGTCGCATTAATGGTCGGATTCTAAGAGATGATCAAGTGAGTGCTCTACTTGATAACCAACGTAACAGTCGGATACCAATATCAATTTTAGGCCCTGCACAAAAGATGACATCAGTTGCTGGTAATGTCAATAATTTCTAGACCACCAATTTCAAGACTACCATTCTATGTTCCCAGAAATAACATAATAAATGTGTTTTATCATGTTATCGGTATCACCCTTCTAGTAAAATACAGAGTAAGAAACTAGTAATAAAATACAATAATAAATAACACTTTCGGATCAGATCGGGTATCTGGAAAATAGTATTCATATCCATATCTGATGCAAAATAATCGAAACTAAATTGGATATCCGATCCAAACTTAATTTTCGGATGAGATCCATAATTTCGGATTTTTTGTTCAGCCCTACACAATAGGGATCGACATTCATTATGACCTAGGTGAGTAGGTTCCCCCTCCAACTTCATATACTCTTCTCAATCACGATATCACAATCTGTTCAATGCCAGATAAAACGAAGCAATGCTGCTCATATTTCAATTTTGTATGTAACATATTCCCTTTTCCTCTCTTCATTTTGCTTCTTTGTTTCCATTCTTCCCTTATGTTTCAGGATACTCATACGACTGCCAGCCAACATTTGCCTAATGTTCACGAGTACTAAACTTTTTGTTTGCAAAATGTGACTCCATGCATTCAAGATTAACTAACACCGACAATTATGAGTCTATTTACCTTCAATTACCCCTCACAGATAATATATAAACATTATGAAATGACTGAGACAGAAAGAGTATTGAAAAAGAAGATAAGCACCTGGCTAATGGAAGCAGTTGATGGCAAATTTATATGTGTCACCAGATGATTACTAAATGAAACTCTCTTCAACGCAAACAGTTCAGATGAGATACCGTCACCGAGAACCAACCACCAGGCTTCCTCTTTAACCTGTGAAATTATATCCGATTAGTACCACTAGTCTAATAACTCACATTTAAGTCCTAAGTTTTCTCGGGTTATTAGTCAGCCAGTGTGTATTTTCTACCAATCGGATATTACTGAACTTTCAATTTATTTTCTGACTCATATCAGAATTAAATTGGTTGCTATTGTTAGTATGAGAATTTAGAAGGAAAAAAGAATTCAAGTAGAAAATACCTTGGGGAAACGAGGGAGGAATGCTCTTGATGTCTTCCGCTTATTTACATTCTCCAGCCGAACATTGAAAGAAAAACGACTCCCACTGCCTTCTTTGTTCCTCTGAAGTCTCACTTTCATTTGTATGCGAGGAAATCTCAGTAACTCCTGCAGAACAAAAATCACACGACCAAGGGAAAGTTTTAGTCTAGAGAGAGCAAAGCATGTTGCCGCTAAGTTGGCACAAATAGTTATGAAAAAAGGACAAGCATTAGAGGATCGTATTCCTCAACAACTGCACGATTACAGATATTCAGCTACAGAAATCTAACATTGATCACAAAATTTAAATTGCAAGATCAGGTGTAAACATGGAAACCACGAGCAATTGAGATAAACAAATGGAGGGGTTGTAAAAATCGGTTTCTAACTTGAAGTATAGGCCTCTAAGCGACAATAAGAATGAATGATAAAAAAAAACCTATTTCTGCCCCCACTGTAAATTTCTGTGTCCATTAAACATGTATACCGAATTTGCTTCAGCATATACTAATCCTTGGTTTCTCGCTCATTAATCATTTGTCTACCTTTGCTTTAAATACCCCTCAGAAAGAACAAAAAGTGATTTAACAAATTATTTGGACAAAGTGAGTATAATAAGTACTTCACAACACTGTAGGCCTACCACATTCATATTAAGATAAATGTCAACAAAAGCACAGTTAAAAAATATTATCAAAAAATCTGATACTCATGCATAGAACAAAGTACGCTAGAGTCAAAAAACATGATAATTAGCTTTCAAGATGATACACGACCACAAGGTATCCCACCGACCTTTTTGGTAATGGAGAGCAAAAAACAATTACGAGTAATGCTAAGCCTAAAAAATCATATAAACTTCTTCACTACAAATTAGGTAATCTGTAATTCATATGGAATTTTGATTGAATTACATTTGATCTAGCTAAATTGGGACGTTCTCAACCAAAAGATATGGGAACCAAATTGACATCTATAATGAAATTTGCTAAACCCTGAGGGAGTGAGGGTATCCCTTATATGCATGTACATACGTAGATATAGATGTAAATAGAGATATTTCCCATGATTAATTTTTTTTCTTTCACCTGGTATAAGTTTGAAGCTGGAAAGCTTCCAAGTAAATTCTGTACACGTGTCTTCGAAAGACCCAGCAGTTGCTGCAGATTTGCTATACCTCCTTTCACTAACATGCCAATAACATCTTCACTTGCAGCAGGCAACATTCTTAATGATCCATTCTTGTCAAACCATAGACCCTGTTCACACAGCAAATGAAGACAGCTCATTTCTGTGAGTTTACGACGTACTCCAACACTTGTCAAATTACTAAATATTACTTTGTACATCTGTTCTGTTGTGTATGATAAAAACTAGGGGAAGACCTCTTGAAGTCAAGAAAATAGAATGGTATCCAGTAAATTTCTTAAACAATGTAGATAACACAGATTTCAACATAAATATAAGCCTTGACCCAAATTGAGATAATTTCACCATACTTACATAGTTTCATTAGATAAGAGTAACTAAGTTCTACTGTTCTAGTTTGGGGGAATCGAAAAAGTGAAAAGAGACAATAGTAAAATACCTGCATGACCATCTGCATAAGATGCATACAAGTGAGCGTGCTTGAAAGCCACCCACTATTTGCACATATATCTATCATAGCCTGGAGTATTCGAATACTCTGATCCAAGACTGACTTAAGGTCTGTTACATAGTCACTGACTGGCATCTCTACTTGAGAAAAGTGTGCCTGAATTCCAAATGCAATATAGGTTCAAATAGCTTCTTTGATTTTCAGAAATGAAAAAAATTATGCGGAGAAAGTAGGATCACATTTTCATGTAAAAGAAGCTGTCTGAAGAAGACTTACCTGAAAGAGTAAATTTGTTTTAACATGAGGATCATCAAGCCGGTCATTGTCCACCTTGTATGGGACCGACTTAGCTAATATTGCATTGTGATTTTCCAGTAAATACACACAGTAGCTGGTTGTCAATCCAGGGCTGTTGACTTATGAGTGTTGTCATCCCGCTACAATTAATCTTTTCTCATGGTGTTCTAAAAGGTTAACATTTAAGAGCAAATGTGATCTAAAATGGACTCCAACTTTTCATGCTTCTGTATGTAGCAATTGATATACTTTAATAAGAAAAGCTTACTAAAATTATGAGCGAAATACTCCTTTTATTTGAGTAAATTTACACAATTATTTTACCTCATTATGCCGTACTGGTAGCTCATCATACTCAGAAGCAGCAGAAAGCACATGCAGAAGAACCTGAGGAAGAAAATTATTAGTTTAAGATATATGAGTTTCTATGTAAGAAATGCATGATAAGCCTGACACTTACTTCAAGCGTAAGGTTGGGTCCAAGATTTGAGCCAAACATGGACACTGTCAAATAATTGAGATAGTATTGAGATGCAATCGAGCCCAGCATCATCGGTTCCACATTATCATCACCCATTTTGATGCACCCACTGTCTTCCAAATCTTCAAATGTACTCTGTACCAACCTGCCACATGAAGATCAATTAGACCAACAAACTCACCCTTCAAGCAGAAGTTACACAAGAGGAATCTTGTTACCTTGACAGATACGCGCTTATGATCCCAGGATCTGTACCATCCAAGCCATAGTAAGCTGGATTAAACATCTATTAAAAGAAATACAGTTGGGTGTTAGCAAGAGAAGCGACTCCAAAAGATGTATTGCAGGCATGAATACATGATACTCCGTAGTAATCTAACATAATTTTAAAAAGTGGAGGAACACTATGAAATGGAGGTTGATACTACATCTATCAGAGACAGACTTTGGTCGATGCAAACATGAACCATACTACCAATTCTAAAACTCATCACTATTGTAAATAATGAGAAAATCATTGGTTGAAGTCAAAACTCCTTCCGAGTGTTCGAATGCCAAAGTCAAACGGGAATTATAAAAAAGGGATGGAGAGGGCAAGGTTAAAAAGTTATAGTATACCAGTCTTCTGTAAAAGTATGTCCATGTCAGGTAGTGGATGGCATCTGCTTTATGGCAAATTGTACCAGATACGATCTCTGCATTGAAGTGGTCATGCAAATGCTCTCTGAGACTACTCTCAACAGGAAACGGTTCATACAGAAACTGCAAGAGAAGAACAAGTTTCAGAGTCATTTTCTAAAAGTGGCTGTTAGTTCCTAACATAAAATATTGCTGACCTTCATTTTTCTTGACAGCCAATACATATAAATATCACTAGAGGGCATCAAGGAGGTTGCCAAAAACAAGAAGATGCCACGGGGAGAAAACGGGACTGACCTTCTTGTAAAAACTCTTTTTTGGTTCGTGAACTAGAATAACTGCTTTCCCGTGCTGGTCAAATTGTGGACGGCCAGCACGACCCATCATTTGTAAAATATCTGTGATAGGGAAATCAACATATCTTTTCATCTTTCCGTCAAAAAATTCTGTTCCCTGCATCAGGTAAGATTGTAAGAAAAATGTCTAGTTACTATTGACATAAGAAGAATTCTAATAGTAACCCTTACACTTAGAGTTGATACCCTAGAGGGGAGAGGGTAAGAAGGGGATACATAGACTATAGATGAATACCAAACAATGCACCTAAATGAAGCAGTAAAGTACAAAGACGTACTTAAATACCAATTTATTTCGTTAAAACTCTAATATATTAGATACGGGCCAACATGAGTAAATAAAAAGCAAAAGCACCAGTAAAGAGTAGGAGAAAAAGTTTTTTTTTTTAAAGATACACAAGGAACCAAAATGTAAACTCTTACTCTAATAGTCTTATCTCATCGTACCCAATGGTACCCCAACACTCCTCTCCTCTCTCACATCCTTCTCCCTCCCCCAAAAGAGGGATCCCAGCAACACTAATAACTACTATAATAGAAACAACAATAGTAGCAGTACAAATAGTTCAGTTAAGAGCAACAATAATAATTATAGTAAAGTCATCATTATCATTTACTGATATTAGTTTTATACTCCAATTATAATTAGCAGTATTAACATGGTGAAATTCTGCACGGCACACTAACCTTGATAATGACAAGATGTGCAGGAAGGTTAACTCCCCAAGCCAATGTACTAGTTGACACCAACACCTATCAAAACAAATATTCTCTTAAACGAGTACAAACATTCATGCATAATATAAACAAATCCCAGACCAAGAGAAAATCTTTATCGTGAATGAGTGACATAACTATGACAAATTATCTAGAAATGCATGAATTTGCATAAGCCATCAGCAAAAAATTACTTTTAAAAAAGTTAAGGTCCAGAACCTGAATCTTGTTGTTTCCAAACAGCTCTTCCACAGCAGATCTATCCTTATCATTCAATCCAGCATGATGTAAACCAATGCCAAACTGCAAAGTGTGCCTCAGATTCTGATCGGTAATTTGGTAGAGCATCATCTGTAGATCTTCCTCAGACAGGTTCAAAAACTTCCTTGGATGTTCGTCAGCTGCTGCATACTATAGTCACCATCAGAGTAACAATGGGATCAGTCATCGGTGACAATAAATTTTAATCAACCGGCACGGGAACAAAAAAGGATAACGATTCACAAATTATGATCTGCAGATTAAAAATCTCTGATACCTGGATGAGGTCCAAAGCCGTTAGTCTAGTCTGTCGACGCGAAGAAACAAATATGAGAACTGGCTTTGTAGGTGAGTGCGTAGCTATGGCAGCATAAGCAGGTTTGTTCATACTATTCATTCTTGGACAATAGTACTTCCCAGGGTATCCCTATTAGTTTTGAAAAGTGACAACAGTTGATGTTAGTGACCCATAGCTTCTTGTCCAAGCAAAATAAACAAAACTAGAACACAGAATAGCTAGAGGTCCAATCTGAGTGCTGGAGCAATATGAGACAAAATGTATGATGACCCAAGATAAAACAAGATTTGGCAAGTGAAATTCAAGATTCAGAAGGATACACTAAAGTAATTTTGGCTTAGAGATATTTATAATGAAAATACTCTAATAAAAAAGGGTTATTTAACAGAAATAATACCAACTTTGGGTGGTATTCCATAAATAAAACCAACTTTAATTAATACGGGAATAAAATCATGTATGAGACATATTATACACGAATGGAATATCATTACCTGCTACCGCCTACCCCAGTCATATTTCACTAATACCATTATTACTGACTGACAATAAAGTAAATTCACACATTTAACTTCATTAATTTTCAACTTTTTAAGTTCAAACTTCATCTTCATCTTCTTCCTCAATTCATTTCATCACTTCATCTTCTTCTTCATCAATTTATCTTCTGTTTCACTTCATTTTCTTCTCATCTCTTGTCGAAGATAATTACTTTTCGAAACTTTTGTTTGTTTATTTTCCTCAAACTTTGTCGAAAATCACCATTAATGTTGTCGAAAATTCTTTTTCAATGGATTATAGCTCTAAAGAAGTTCATTCCTCAATCATTTGGGTCAGCAATGTCAATGGGGAGTATTGTTTTCATTTTTCCCAAATCGATTTTTCTGGGTTTCCTTACTAATATAGGGTTTTCCTATTCTGGGTTTAATTTAGAGTTTAAGTGCCCTATTATTGTTCTTTTTAATTGATTTGATTAAAAACTTAGGTTGATCCATGAAGACTTGTGACCTTGAAGTTTTGTTAATTATGAAGGTTCATTTATCAGACATGATGTGAGTTTAGGGGAAAATCGAGTTTGTAGTGGCAAAGAAGATGAAGATATGTGATAATTAATAATATGGGACCCACAAAAACTGACTACAGTCGGTCATTTAGAGGGAATTTCATTCGTGTATAATATGTCCCATAAATTGTTTTATTCCCGTATTAATTAAAGTTGGTTTTATCTATGGAATACCACCCAAAGTTGGTATTATTCCTGTTAAATAACCCAATAAAAAAAGCCGAAATGGACCAAACCTAAGAATAATACAATATCAGATAAACTAATCCACTATCAGAAATATAATTAATAATAGTAGTAACATTTAGTAATACTGACCTGAATGTGTACTTCAAGCGGTACAGGTCTAACACTCGGTTTAAAATTGAATAGTCCAGTCTCTCCGACTCCCAGCCAGTCAGCTAAATCCCTGAAAATCAGAAAGACTACTAAGGGAAAAAAAACGTAAACATGTTACTGAAGTTGAGCCCTTGCACCATTTCCTGGGTTACACATGGGATTTGGAGTTATCAGTCTTGTCCTCGTGGCTAAAATGAGAAGTTATGGCTCGGCTTGTACAACCAATTTTGGACATTATTAATTGTCTGTGTCATCTAACTGAACACAGAGTTTCAAATCTGAAAGGAGAAAAAAAAACGTACCCTGCATTTGCTAATGCTGTTGACAGACCCACAAACCGTACCGAGCGTTCTGTCTGTGATGATATATACCTCATCCTTGAAACAATAACCTACAAGTGTACCATGAGAATAATATGTTGGCATTTGAAAAACAAAAATATACTCTGCAAGATATGGGAGGCTGAGTGAAACAATAACAAGCTCCTTTAGCAAGCCAAACGTAGAAATTGTTTGGGCATCTAAGAGACCTAAATGCTACATATCTCCCACCACTACCATCAAGATACATTAGGTGAAACCATGAAACTATTACAGGTTCCTTTAGCAAGACATAAATAGAAAATTTGCATGCATCTAAGGGGCGTGCATATCTCCTTTCACTAACATCAAGGTACATTTAAATTCTGTATAGAGGAAGTGACAGTTACTGAGTTCATTTAGGGGGCGTCTGGTATATCAAAAGGAAATGGAAAGAAAAAGAAATACCCAAAACACCCAAACATACATCCGTGTTTGGTTACTCAAAGAAAATAATGAGACTAACCAGTAACCACCCATTCCCCTCCTTCATCACCATCACCCTTCACACACACCTCCCACAGCCCACCGTAAGCAACCTCTGTCGCTGGAGACACGCCACCCAGCCACACTTCCACCCTTTAGCCGCCATTCAAACCCCTCATCCTCATTCGAAATCATCACCAACCCCATACACACCAACCTAAAATCTTCAACCCCTCCTTGCCTTTCGTTTATCTAGTTTCAGGATACATATTTCATCAGGCATTATCTTTGTACCATTTTGATTTTCAGCATGTATCTATTACTTTTAAATAAGAGTGTTAGCAAGGAAAAAGAGTAATGACGAGTAGCATAACTATCCTAATACAAAGAAATAATTTTTTTTTTACTTCATGTAACCATAACATATCTTTTACCTATACACAAACTTCTCCAGGAAACATACCTCAAGGATCGGGCCTCTATCAGCTCCAAGTAGGTGAATCTCATCCAAAATCATTAGCCCGACCTTCACATGGAGTGATGAAATAATTCAGAGAGAAATCGTGTATAACAGAGTTGAATGTAACATGACTTCTAAATATAGTGTAGTACACATGATACTATGCCGGATGAAAGTAAAAAGATTATCACAAGTAATCTCCAAATAAGAAACTAATACACACACCAAACACCTACTAAGGAAACCTACTCCCTGATTTCAAACTGTCTAGTGCACTTGTCCCTTCCTCCGAGAATAAGTCTACATAGTAACCCCATCTTACTTCCTTTTCTGTTGGATTAACTAACTTCATTTTCATGATTTCATCTGATACAATTAAGTAAGAAACAGCCTTTCCAACTAGTATAAGGAAACTACACAAGAGAAGTTGCTGCCTGGCCATACATGGATTTCCCAAGTGGTAGGAATGGAGCTACAATAGATCGGTATGGACAACCGAAACAGGATTTGGATCAACATTACAAAGTGAAATGGATTAAATTTTTGCTAAGAAATTCTTGGAGGGAAAATTGGAATGAAAATTAGTAGGTAAAATCTTTATAAAGAAGACGCAAGGCAAAGCAACGAAAGCATACTAGTGTAGAAAGCAGTAAAGCTATGGACCTTTTTAACATAACTTCGAGTATGCCAGTTACGGCTGATCCCATCCCACTTTTCAGGAGTAGAAATTATGATATCAGCTGACAGAAGAGCCATCATATCTGGGGTGTAATCACCAGTCATTTCAACCTGGAAAAGATGGGGGCTTTCATAAGATGGTTCATCTAATAAACTGGGGTATAGACTATCTTTAGAAAAGAATTAGAATGGAAATTGTGTCGAACAGAACCATCTCTTTCCCAAGCTGAGTCACAAGTCGTTTCTTCCAATCATTCATTCTTTCACGAACAAGGGCCTTCAAAGGTGCTATATAGATAACCTGCGTGAGTTCAAGAGTATAGATCACTTGTTTATGGGCCAAATACAAAAGAACAACGAAAAATTACAAATACCAAGAGGCTATCCAAAACTAACCTTCATATCAGGCTGGGTATTAAAGAGCCGGAACATAGCAAGCTCAGCGGATATGGTTTTTCCACTACCGGTCGGAGCTCCCAAAAGAACATTGTTGTCTGTGTGATACAGGACATGGAAAGCCTAACAAAAAAATGATTAATAGTTGCACTGGAGATGGCTACCAGTTGCTCTTAAGGAAATCATATTAGCATAATCGAAACAACAAGATTTAAACCTGTGTCTGAATAGGATTGAAGTGTGAAAACTTGTACAAGGATTCGTAGCTTCTGTTGCCAAGAGAAGTTATAGGCAGAGGTTTCAAGTCAAGCAACTCAGTATGGGAAGAGCCAGCCTGGATGAGAGGGAGAAGGCAAGAAAGATGAAATAAGTAATCAAGAAAAAAGGAGGCAAAATAAAAATATAAAATTACATAATACTCCGTATAAAATTACATATTATGTTATACGTCTAGATACTTAAATTACCTCAGGTAATGCAAGATTGTTCAGAGATATTGTATAAAATGATTCTGCCTGTAACCAAGTGTCAGAAACGGCACGAACATAATACTGTGGAGGATGTGGTTCAAAAATCGGAACTGTAAAAGAAAGTTTTTGAGGCTCCCCTTTGGCTGTCCTCTTGGTTAGCGTGAATAACTCTGAATGATATATATGGTCATTCTCAGAATCCTGTTCAAATTTAGTGTTAAAATTCATAATTTAAAATACAGTATCACACAGGGTCAGTAAATTACAATGCTTACAACTAAAAAATGACCAAAGCAAAGGACAATCCAGAAGTCACATATTGATATCATCACCAGCTGGAATGGGCTTCTCCTTCAAAAAAAGAGAACTAATCTACCAGAAGTCCAGAATAGAACAAGAGGGTTTGAAGGGATCCATTACCCATCCAACAAAGCACATCAAACTTGCTCGAATATAGGAAAAATTGGAGGGTAAATATATCCAAACACACCTACTCCATTCGACCTTCTATCCTCTCCGTTTTCTTTCCCTCCGTTTTCTTTCCCTCTATCCTCTCCCCTCCCTTCCCTCCTATTTCGCAATCCAAACAAGCCCTAAATGTGCTGTGGTCTAGCTAAATTATCGCAGTTGAAATGTCTCAACTTGATTATAATTTGCATAATGCTATAGAAAAGAAAACATGAGACACCTAGTATACTGAGTTCACTCTACACGACCCCACATTCTACAAAGGTTGTTAAATAACAATAACATCAACAAAGCAGCATTCCCTAAATCCGTTTGGGTTGACTTACGTGTAACATCGTTTAAAAATTCAGACAGTGGAGAAAGAGAATGGGAAAACAAGATCAACAAAAAACGTGTGGATATCAAAATATATAAACAGATAAAATAAAAGGAAAAAAAAATATGCGGGGAACACGTGAGGAGAGAAAGTAAACAAAAACAGAGAGTGAGATGGAAAGTAAAGGGAAAAAATAACAAGAGAAAAATGGAACATGGAATATTAGCACTTGTCAGCTGTCACAAACCTCATTATACTAGAGTTTGTCAATTTGAAAGTGAAAAACCACATGTGCAGAAAAAGAGCAACTGAACTTTCAGCTCACATGATTTCCACCATAACTCAGAGAATTCTCGTTATTTCTGATTTCCAAAGATTTGGATATGCTAGGTTAGAATTGGATATGCTAGGTTACTTATACGGAGCACTTCGATCTAAGGGAAGTTTACTTTCTCGAAGGGAAAAATCGATGAAATTTTCATCTGTGAAGAACTGTATGAACAAAGCATTTCAATGAATTAACAGCGTAAAAGGAATCTTCAGGATGATACCTCGACAAGAATCCACCATCTCTGGGCAGTACCATGGAAACGATCCTTCCACGTGAAATCAGGGGTCATGAGTAAATCAATCTGAACAACAACCACCGATTCAGAAAAGTGCTTCCACCATTAGATGACAAAATCTAATAGTATCTAGTAGAGTATCTACTAGCACAAGGGAAAAGAATTACTCCGTAACAGATATTTAGTTGTTCCATACAAGAATGACAAAATCAACTAAATAATAACTTCCAGCTTATGAGGTGATTTTAACCTTCAAAACAGTCCTAGTGATTGGACTAACAGTAGCAGACAATTGGACCATTGGGAAAAGTGCTAAATATTGCTTCACAACCTGCAATGCAGATAAAAAAGAGTCAATTTCAGATATGAAACGTAAATTTATACAGTAAACGATGATTATGAAGGTATGTGGACACAAGTAAGAAGATACGAAAAAAAACGAGGAGCTAACTGGAGTTCTATCATATAGGTGGACATCAAGACATGTGATGGGAGTCTATTATGTTTTCGAATTGGAGTTCCATCATAAAACTGATAAATCTAACCATGACCTTATGGTCAAAAAGTTTTATATGAAAATAAAATACATACTCGTATATGTTTCCAATAAAACTACCCCCATGGCCCCACTTCAAGTCTTCTAAGTTCTTATGCCCAGAACCCTAAGTCGAACCCACAATACCAGGTCTATTTTTTACTCGAAGAATGACAAGCACTATATCTGTTATTATTATGTTTCTGTGACACACCACTTTCTAAAAGGCAAAACCATGTGAGAAGTGAACGATGATGATACATTCAACTTTGTCCCAACACAATTCAATTTTCTAAAATGAGAAGGGAAAGTCAACTTCGTCTCTCATCAGTATTGTTTAATACGGAGTAGTCGTCTAACTTCTACGGAGTACCATTAAATCACCACTATATTTTCCCCATCCAGCACGGTGTTTTTAAGGTCCAGAAACTAGTTGACCACACTCCATTTTCCTAGATGATATCAAACCCATGTTCCTGATCCAAACCGGGGCGTGTCATGTCAACTGAAAAACAGGGGTCACCACCTTAGTGGCATGCTCAAGTATCATAGTTGCCACATCCTTGATACACTATGCACACATCGAAACTTACAGCCAAAAACTAAGACAATACCTTCCCTCCAGGAAAAAAACGAATCAGTGCTCCAATGTCTTTCTCCTCCATGTCGTAAAGGCGATCTAGATCAGCCCCTCGATCTTCGAGTTTCCTCAATATCTGAAACAAATTACAAGACATGTGAGCGAGTCCTTACTCATTTCCATTATTTTAAGTAGTGAATGTGGAGTGAACCTCTAAGGAAATCTCTCGGTCAAATTGTCTAAGAGCATGTTGATGGGGCCAGATCTGACGGTCAACTGCCTTGCAGTATTCTAACATAAACGACGTCATCTCAGACCACCCTCTTCGAAGACAGATTTCAAACAAAGCACGCATAATACGACCCAAACTTGCACTTATATATGCAGCATCAGAAACCAATGAAAATGAATCTATGGGTCTTCGGGATATGTAAGCCTGCAAAAAAAAAAAATTTCAACTACAATCTAACACATCAGTGTTACGCAATTCATCAAACTTGAGTACATATCAAGAACTCGTACCTGAATGAGAATAGCAACCTTCCCATATTTACTGGAAGGACCGCCTTTAACCTCTAATGGGCAATCACGTGCAAGATTTTCAAGCTCCATTTGTTCCTCTTCTCTCACGACAATATTTTCGAACTCAGAAGAATGTGCCACCATGTCAATAACCTGAAGCAGGAGAAGAGGATGAAAACATAAAATGCACGATAAATCAGTTAGATAAACACAGAGGCAGAAAAAAGTGCTCATGTTGAAGTCATTAAACTTAACAATAAATAAAAAGGCAATAACCCTCCAATCATAAATGAATTCCCTCCAGAACATACTGACACCAGCACACCAGACATGTAAGAGATTTAGAAGTTTATTCTGTAAAAATAATGAAGCTTTGAAAGTGGCATGGATATAAGATTGGGGAAAAAAAACTACAAAAGTACAGGTACGCATTTCAAATTAATAAGAGAATCGATTAGTTAATCTCACCTCATTGTCACTCATATAACGTTTTAACATTTCATTATAAGTTTCTACACTTGAATATTGGATATAAAAATGACTGGCAATGCGACCAAGCTCAGTACAGTAGAAGTTGCCACTTTTCTCATCAAAACGCATCATCTTTGCTTTATCAAGGGAACGTGCAGCTTCAGTTATAAAAGATCTTTGTTTCAAACCCAAAGAAGGGTCTGCAACCACCTAGATACAAACAGAAAAAAGATCAGAATTTTATAACTTCGTAACACAAAAACGCCAGGGAAGGTATAGAAGTGAATAAACTTGATATCAAAAGCATACATATCAAATTTAATCAGCAAAGATGTACCGAAACATGAAGAATGTTCAGCAGAAAATAGATCCGGATCACTATTCTTTCTCATTTTACAAGTGTCACAGAATATGGTAAAGAAGATTCTATTAAAATCAAAACAGTAATAGTTGCCTCTGGTCTGCCATTCCTCAAATCAAAGGATCCCATTCAGAATCGTCCCTTGAGGTAATAAAGCAGACCAGGATGGCCGGACCTGACTAAGACGCCTTGGTATCATGCGATGAGAGAGGGGTGAAAACATAATACTTCAACAAAGTGAGCAATAGTTTGCAATAATCTGGGAGGCGAAAAAAAAAATCTATAGCATATACATGTATGTCTTATTCCTCCAGTAGGCAAGCTACATGTTACAGAGTGATTATCAAAAAAGAGGTGAAAAGACCTCGAAAAGAGCTATATTTTGTAATTGAAAGAACTACTTTCATTACCTTCCTAGATCACGGCAATTGAATTTAGAGGATGTCATATACTCATATCCATATGCATTAGTCAATAAAGTATGTAAATTCATACCTCATCCCATCCAATACCATATGCTAACGGATTCATCTTCATCCTCAAGAATAAATATGTATAACCAAGCCATGCACAAGCTTCTTTCACATTAGTGACAGTTCCTAATGCAACCTCAGCATTGAGATTATCTTTCAGGGAGCTAATAAACTGCAAAAGAGGTATAGGAGGGGGGAAATACAGATAAGATAAAAACAATTTCATGGAAAAAAATACGCACAATAAATAGTACGAGTACTACTTTTAAGTTTTGTTATCACACATAGCCCATATATACAGCCAACTATGAATGTAGTCAAGACCACATGTATCTGAAAAAAAATTTGAGAATCATATTCATATAACTGCCTTATAACCTCATCCCAAGTAGGCCTTGGAGAGGAAATTCTGCTTCACCACTTCATAGAAGCAGGTAATTTGCAACCAAAGCAAGGTTTTAAACTCTACCTAATAAATGATGGGGGGGGGGGGGGGGGGGGGGCAATCAGAAATGCAGAGCTCACCTGACTCTCAATAGGAAGCTGGCTAGTAAGTAGACGCAGATAATGAGCTAGTTTGTCGTGAGATGTAATAATAATGCCTTCACCGCTTTTGTCAAACTGAGGCCTTCCTGCTCTCCCAAAGATCTGAAAGTACAGGATCAAGTCAAGTCTAAGTAAGAACAGAGTACTAGGCTAAACACAGCAGAGTAAAAAAGAACTAACCTGCATAACATCAAGCATGCCAAGATCTCGCCATCCACCTGCTTTCGCATCATATATCTGTGTACCCTGGTCAAACAAAAAAAATACTCAGTTACTCTTAGAAAGGGCAATACCGGACTCCTCTTGGATATGCTTCTTCGACAGATAGAGGTACAACCGTACAAACCTTTATCACAACAGTGTGAGCGGGTAAATTTACCCCCCATGCCAGAGTAGCTGTACAAACAAGCACCTGAAACAGACTCAAAACATCAAATTGAACAGCTGGGAAGCCAATTTCTACCAACGTCTGTGAAAACAGATAAATTTTACCTTCAACAACCCCTCAGAGAAAAGTCGCTCAGTAAGACCTCGATCAGCACGTAGCATTCCAGCATGATGAATTCCAAACCCATTGTCAAAAAGTTGAACAAGTTCTTTGTTTCTAGATTTGACAACCTCTTTCTGAATGAAAAAATAATTAATAATAATGAGACACATCATATACCACAGCATAGTTACGATGTTACTATGTAAGCAAAGAACAGTGATATTAATGTTAAAATCCGTGCCTTTATTAAATGGTACTGTGGATGTGTCTCATTCTGGAAGAGCTCCAGATTATCATTCTCCCGGGCTAGCTCAACCTGTGATAGTGTGATGATCCGAAAAAATTAGTAAACACAATAAATGTAGATGTTCCCTTTCTCTACTGAGAAAACTCGTTCCTCAAGTACATTTAATGAGAAACTCTTTGTTTTGGTTTTGCAAGATTAAAGTGATTATGTGAGAGTCAAGTGTGTGAAGAACATAGGCCACAGAAATGTAGTTGAAGATAATAGATGAAGGTCCACTATGATAGCATATTTCACTAGTGTAATCTTGAGCGCGAGATTGAACATATAAAGTATCTATCAAGAGGCCTTCATTGTGTAGACTAAATATGGGAGGTGGTAATTTAACTTAAGCTTGGGTTCAGCAAAAGGTGTATGACTAACAGATTAAAAAAATAGTTAAAAGTTAATTGATAGCTACAATAAGTCTTATCCTAGCATTAATGCAATGAATTAAATTCCAAACAAAGCTATGTGTAGTACACAAATAAGCAACACTGAAAATTGCTATACAAGATATTTCATTATATAAGAAAGATATAATAATATTAATAAAAGGACAGCAAAGGGTGACAGTGTGACATCCATGTACAAAAGAAATAATAGAGGTGGCACCCGTCTACAAAAAGCCATGACGGGGGTGACGACCATTAACAAAATCACACCTTAAATGTGTCGCCCATATAAATAATGAGAGGTGAAAATTACACTCTCAGACAATCATGCATAATAATCTTGATATACAAGATCATGCAAACATATAAATATCCCTTACCAATCGCTCTGCAGTTTTCACAGTATCTTTTCGAGAATGGACGAAGACCATTGCTTGGTGACCTTGCCTTAGTGAATCAACAACCTTCGATGAAATTATTAGTTGAATTACAATAGATAAAATTTTAAACAAAAGTGAAGAAATTAAGGAAAAAAATATTACCTTGTTATAACAAATCTCGTTCTGCAAGTTATTGCGAGCCAAATAATTCCTCTCACTAATGCCAATATACTGTTGTGCAAGAGGCACGGGACGATAAGTAGAATCAAAGAAGAATAGCCCTGCGTCCGGATTCACCCTCAAGAATTGTGCCACCTAAGTCGTATGGAAGCATGAATATTACAGTATAATTATTACAAATTTATAATGAATTCAGAACTGAAAAGAGAAGTGGGAAGAATGTGAGTTGACAAACCTCTAAATAATTTGGTAGAGTAGCAGAAAGACCAACAATGCGAATCATGGACTGTGATGACTCCACCTATAAAAAAAATTAAAAAGTTCGGTAAAAATCATGAAAAGCCCCGCATACAGAAAATTACCAAATCTATTTCTGTGGATAAATTCATATATTTGAGGCTTACACAACAGTAGCAACCATGGGGATCGGATTAGCACAGTCAGCATTTTGCAACAGTATTTATTTTGGGAATTACATTTCGACCGAAGTAGATAAGTGTTTAAGGGTGAGTTTGGATAGAGAGACTTGGACAGAAAGGGAGGGGAGGAAAAGGAAGAGGAGAAAATTCCTTTGTTTGGTTAGCAAAATGGATGGGGTCATGGAGGGATTTAGAGGGGGAAGGAAAATGGATCCCTTCATTTCCCTCCTCAAAGACAAAAAATTTCCCCTCCAACATAGGAAAGATTTGGAGGGAAAACTTACCATCTCCATTCTCCCTTACCTCCTTCCCCCTCCCCTCCCTTTCTCTCTCATTTTGTTATCCAAACACACCTAAAACAACCAATAAATCACCCAGCAGCTAGAATTAGTCAAAACCAGAAAGGAAGGCACTGGACAGTTAAGCTTCCCAAAAAAAACGCCAACAATGGAATCCTGATTGGGTAGGTAAGACTTAAATCAAAGGTTAGTCGCCCTCGTAAGGCACTACCCGTGAGCCATTACCAGCCGCGACGCCCTCGTGAGACATGAGGCCCCAGCCAGCACCGGCACCCAAAAAGAGCACTGTATAAAAAAATCAACTCAAACTTTTGGATTTTCTTTCATAACAATCCAGCTCACCAATTCAAGAATAGAAACTTGCTCAAGTTGATTCTAGGCTCACAGTATGTCTTGCCTATACTACAATGGCTTCCTACCTATAGCTTCAAACATTCCGATCCAAACCCGTTGCTGGTCTCACCATTGCTAGCCTTGGCCCCCATCGCCTGCCGCCGCTTCACTCGTCAAACAACCCTAAAGGCACCACCATTTCTTTCCCTCCCAACTCAATGGCATGTATTCATGTCGGCGGTTAAGCGGTTGTTTCCAATGGAGGATGTTCCCTCTTTTCTTATTTACAAAATTTGCGAACTAAATTATGGTGGGTTAGGGGGTGTTTTCGGCAGGTAAATGGTTGCATCCAGCAGGTAACGGGGTGTCACCCATGGAGGAAGGTGGTCGGGTGAGACTTGAGAGGTTGATTGGAGGTTAGGGTGGCTGGATTGGTGGTAACATGAGTTAGGTGAGAGTGGTGGGTATGATTTAGGCAAGGGTAGTAAATGAAATTTCCGAGGAAAAAAATGGGTATGATTTAGTAAAAACCGGGGATACGAAGTACTACCTTATATTTTCGTATTATCATTTTTTTGCATTTGTGCATATTTTTACATTAAACTTGCACACATAGATCAAAAATTGCACACTCTAACCTGACGAAGTGTTCGAGCAACTAATGCTTCTATCACAGGACCTCTATCATCATTTAGCAGATGCACTTCATCAATTATCAAAAGCTTGACTAGCATCGACAGTGACATATCGCTGCTCTTGCGTGTGATCACATCCCACTTTTCAGGTGTTGTCACTATCATCTGATTAAAATCGAGCAGAAAAATGAGCTTTTCATATCAATATAACAAAACGATATTTATATACCCTATGCAGAAAGCTGATAAAAAAACCTGAGTTTCTTCAAGTTCGTTCTTAGAAAGTTGCATGTCTCCAGTGAGCTCCTTCACAGTTACATTTAACGGAGATAAACGACGGCTAAACGTTGACGTGACTTCAGCAGCTAATGCCTTGAGGGGAAGAGGCAGGAGGTGGCATAGTATCAGAACTTACACAAATAAAATAAACAACAAAAGTTAAAAACGACAATAAAAGATTACCTTCATTGGAGCAACATAAACAATCTTGAACTCATTTTTGTGCAGGTATCCATCCTTGAAATGCTGCCCAATCTATCGAAACGTGTACCGCTTTAGTCATGGGATCATGGCAGTGCCATTAGGCTATTAGCATCAAGTCTCGTAATGGTGATGACGAAAACTGGAGCTTAACAATTCAGAAGGTCCCATCGCAATATGGGAACCACACTTTATAACAATTGCACTTCAAAATTAACAATGGTCAATTATTTCGATGAATGATAGGAGCCCCTTTTTTATCAATTTTCCCACAACAGCCTTTTGTACGTACTCATGGCAGTACGGATAACTTGTACACATCCTTAATAGCCAAGTAATGAAATCGTCGCAATAAATGAAGTAATGCAGTAAAAGACGGTCAGGGCAAGCTGACAACACTAGTAAGAGTCATGACCAAAGAATCATACCTCATGTAAAATAGCAACCATGGCAATGTTTGTTTTGCCAGCTCCGGTAGGCGCACATACCTGAAAGAAAGAATATATCAGCTCAGAATAGGCTTCTTCTACGACAAGAAACCAACAAAAATGCAGTTTCCTAACAACTTACAAGAATATTCTCATTAGTGAAATATACAGTACGAAAGATTCTGCTTTGGATACGATTAAGAGTTTTATAGCCTTCAAAAGCAGCTTGAGCAAAATCATCCAGCTCTTTAATCTCTATCTGAAAACATGTAAATTATAGATCAGAACTGCGCCATAGTAGGTAAAGTTGTGCAACAACTTTGTCAAAACATGCTCCAAAATTAAAAGTTACAAGGATGTGAGCAAATGGGACATGGGGCAAGATCAGCAGGTAACCAAATTGGCATATGGCAAAAAGTGTAATTCCCTTGCATAGGAATAAGATCATAAACAATTAAACACAACCTATCATCTGACTTCAAGCTTCTTCAAAAGGTAGCTTCCAGTCCTAACCTCAAGTGATACACTTGTAAAGAACTAAAGACTCGCCAAAAAAACTGTCGTGGGGCAAAATTAGGCCGCCCGGAACACTTTCTAGCATACTAAAACAGACAATGATGAACATCAGATTTTGTGGTTGGGGACAAGAAAAACAATCAGAAAAATTAGTGAGAACCTAAGCAAATAGTGAAAAAAAACATGGGACATGCTACTAGCAGATTTTTAACTTTTGACCTGTTGGGCAGAAGCCCTATCTTTGCCTCTCACACCACTAGGCTGGTATATATTGTACTTCTTCAAAAAGATGCAAGGCCCATGGGCCATGGCCACTACCGGAGACCTCCTAGTGTCCAGCCATGATAACATACATTTTACCATGAAATAAAATTAACCATATAAGCTCCACAACATTTTTTGACTCTAATACCCAAGACTTTGTACAGCGCCATGCCGCCATTAGCTTAAAGAGCGATAAATTTTACCACAGGTTTATCTAAAGATGCTACCAGTGACTTTCATGGTTCGTCTACAGAGCAAAGCAGTGACCTCCATGGGGGAAAAGTATATTAATGAGAGAATGTATAGCTAAGAAAATCTAATACTCTATCCTGTTGTCACGTTTATCAATATTGTTCAGTAATTGATCATTTATACTCCGATTTGCAAGTTTTTTATTTGTCACAAGTATACCACAACATGCATTAGTGCTCTACATAAAATTTCCAGCTAACTATCTAGATACAATCGAAAAAATAAACTTATGATGACCACTGCTCTTTTCTAAGTAAGCTTTCTTTCACTTTCAATTATAGTCTAGACCTACAGCTAATCCTTCCTGAAAAATACTCTTAAAAGATTTGTGTAGTACCAGTTTCTCCCCAGGTTTCATTGGAGCTGTTGGTGTCGGAGGAATGATGACTTCTTCGTATCCCTTGAGATGTCTCCTCACAGTTCCTTGAGGAAGTGAAGAAATTCCAAGTGATTCATCCCCTCCACTTCCCAAAACATCATCAAAGAGATTTTTCTTCTCACTTGCTTCCAGCAATGAAGAAAATGTTATGCCAGAAAACTCATCCTCAATCCCATGATCCATTCGTCTTTGGCGTTTTTCCTCTTTGCGTTTAAGTTTATCAAATTGTCGGGAGGACTCGGTTTGAACAGTAACCTACAATTTTAAACATCAAGTGATTGGATTTTCAGACAACTAACAGGCCAAACGACTAATAAAACCATTAAAAAAATAAGAGTACCTGGGTCCCATAACTGGGCATACGAGGTTGAGTATTTGAGGCTGATTTATCTGATCGCAGTACCAGTAAGCCATGACGAATTGCTTCAACAAGATCCTTCCTATTCTGTATGATATAAAAAGGATTAAGCAAAACTAAAAAACATACTGCAGCGTAAGATAGCTGCCTATGCCTTTATTCATGATATTATGTTGCCAAAGAAACAGTAAAGGCAAATTCATCAGATTATACCAAATGAATCACCTTCCAATCTTACGAATATATATTATGAATCACCTTCCAATCTTATATCTTATTTTAAAAAAACAATTCTCCCTACACTTCAAAAACTGATCCATACTAAGCGCAATATGCAAAGGCCAAAAATTAAAATCCCCAGATTTAAAAGTATAAAACAATATGTTCAATTTAGAAATAACTAATCAGATAATGATGGTGACACCAGCGACTCCATCTAACTCACAATAGTCTCACAATTTTATGAAAAGTAATTACTGAACAGTTGAATACTGCGTCTGTACCATGATGTACCTCAAATAAAGGCACCCCTACCCCTCCACTAAGCCCCGGATTACATGCTACGTCTGGTGACACCACCTACTCCTTCTAACTCACAATATCTCTCCCACTACAACCATACCTTCTCCTTCCTGATATGTTCAGAAGTGCACCAAAAATCTCATTCACCCTGCCATCCCCTCAGTCCCGAGATTTTAAAGTCTGACGTTTGATGTTCACTTCAATGGGATTGGAATTTTAAGGAATTTGAATTTGCTGAAATCATTGCACCCATTTGGTTCTTTAAATGAATTTTATAGCGACTCCGTCAGAAGTGTGCCAAAAAGAATGGCAAGAATAAAAATAAATGGAACATAAAAAAATTACTCCGTACAAAAGAATGAATGAAAGACCCTGCAAATGAATTTGAATTGGATGGAGAAGAAAGCAAGTTAGGAACTGAACCAACGAGATTCTTTGTCTTACCGAAATAAGCTCTTGAACAGTTTCAAAAGCACCATCCCCAACTAGGTCCAATAAGTCACCAGCAACCTACAACATAGTCCAACCTTTTTTAAATTAAGGTTGCTATAGAATACAACATCTTAATTTGATGCTTGAAATACAGATAATCATCAATACCTCTTCACCAGGCTTCTTAGAATCAAGATCCCGACAAATTTTCAAAGCAAGTTCATCTTGTGATAGTTGGGAGGCATTACCCTGAACTATAAGATCACATGTGTCTCTTAGCCATTTTAGGTCATACCGAATTTTATCCGCAGCTGAAAATTTGTCGATAACCGCAGCTGCTGGCCTGTTAATATAAGTCGAAGTTGATGGAACTAACTCCTCTACTCCAAAAATGTCGTCATCTTCAACAGATAAATCCACCAAAAACCGAGAAGGGGGTCTAAATTCAAGATTGAATCCAAATTCTACATCATTGTCACTCAGGGCTTCATCTGAAGGAGAATTTGTATGATCTATAGGCTGTATATTATAAAGTCTCTGTGCCAAGTGCACTACTTTCTGTAAGTTCCCGTCAGAAACAACATGGCCAAGTATCTTTTGGAATTCTGACCTGAATTGACATAAGGTTGAAATCATCATCGAAACTAATTTCTGAAAGGTGCGACGGTGTAAATAAAGATAAAGAGTGGACAGCAACTGATATTTGAATAGTGAAAAACTACAAAGTGAAGATCATATGTCGTTCCGGAAACAAAGAAACCCCTCACTTGAAAGAACTCGATCACGGAATTTGTTTCTTTCCACAACGTAGTCTACATAACTATAATGGGAAAGGAGAAAGATAGCAACTGAAGGAAACTGAAATTGAAAACAGTCATCAATCACAGATGATCAACAAATTCAACACTGAACAAACCCAATTTCTAGAAGCAATTACACAATACGAAACATAAGTGACAAAAAGGGCATGGAATAGTGAACGAAAATAAGTTACTTTTTCTCAGCGATCGGTCTTCTATCTGCCCTCTCTTCCTCCTCAATGTCACTAAAAAGACGGTACGCAGCCAATGCCACTTCTTGAAGTTCCTCGGACACCACTTCGTCACCTATCAACTCTACCACCGCTGCAATAAACTGTTTGTATGTTTGTCTGACTTCAAGAGAGGCTACAACAACAATGGCATAGACAGCATTAACAAAAAAAGTATCAAGAAAAACGACATCATTTCTGTCCTAAAACTACAATCGACGGACACAAGGATAAAAAGCTTCATAAAAAAATCCAGAATCAAGCATAAATATCTACTGAAGAGAAGAACAACCTCTTTCCCAGTTATACACAATCTTCCGAGCTAATTCCGATTCATCCAGCGACTTCACTTGACTACAAAATTCAAAAGGCAAACTAAGGCGAACGATCCGTATGCTCGCACTTGCAGTAAACATAAAATTGAGCACGAAATCATCAAGAACTCGGAAACGTATAGTACGAGAAATTGCGTCACATTAACCTAATCCAAATACTCACAATTGCAGTAAAACACGACATTGAGCTGTATAAATTACCAAAATTTCGCATCCCACTGATTCATATGCTCGCAATTACAGTAAACATAAAATTGAGCACGGAATCATCAAGAACTCAGAAACGTATAGTACGCGAAATTACGTCACATTAACCTAATCCAAAATGATGCGAGTTCATTTTGCAGCGTTGTTTTGATCGGTCCATATCTCGAGTTATACTTGGAATTTCATAGTCATTCAAATTTCATAGTCATCACTTTACAGCAACTATTTCAATCTGATTTCGTTGCTTGTTTTCGTTTATCTCAAATTACTATCAATCTCCAAATAACTTGTTCGAAGTTCATTCCAACTCACATCACAAAAACTCACAATTGCAGTAAAACATGAAATTGAGCTGTATAAACTACCGAAACTTCGCATCAAACTAATTGATATGCTCGCAGTTGCAGTAAACATAAAATTGAGCACGAAATCATCAAGATCTCAGAAATGTAAAGTACGAGAAATTGTGTGACATTAACCCAATCCAAATACTCACAATTGCAGTAAAACATGAAATTGAGCTACAGAAACAACCAAAACTTCGCATCAAGCTAATTCATATGCTCGCAATTGCAGTAAACATAAAATTGAGCACAAAATCATAGTACGAGAATTTGCATCACATTAACCTAATCCAAATACTCACAATTGCAGTAAAACACGAAATTGAGCTGTATAAACTACCAGAACTTCGCATCAACCTAATCCATATGCTCGCAATTGCAGTAAACATAAAATTGAGCACGAAATCATCAAAACACGAGAAAATGCAGAAACGTACAGTACGAGAAAATGCATCACGTTAACCTAATCCAAATACTCGCAGTTGCATTAAAACACGAAATTGAGCTATATAAACTACCAAAACTTCGCATCAAACTAATTCATAAGCTCGCAATTGCAGTAAACCTTGAAATCCAGCATGAGAACACTAAAATTGGAGAGAATTTAGAGCGTGAAAAACTGAGAGTACCTTTGACGATCGAGGTTATGGAGGATAGATTTACGGTGAAGGTAAGCGGCGTCGATGTTGAAGGGTTTACGGAGGGAGTTCGTTAATCGAGGAAGCTGAAGCACCATTGTCGCAGACGTGTATGATTCCTTCGAATCCCAGGTGCGCTTGTAAGAGTTGGGCGGGGAGATTTATAGGTTGCCTTGGATATGTCGATTTCGGCCTTTTGGAGTGTTATGGGCCTTATGGTTCTTGAACTACTCTAGTAATTTGTGACCCGTTTACAACAATTGAGTCAGGCTTGATTATTTTGGGTTCGGATATTTGGGTGTGCAATTATCAAGTCACGTTAGTATATTGAATTGTATGCGGTAATATCCATTTCTTGTATTATTTGATAGTTATAAGGTGGATCTGTGACGTGCATTTGTACAACTGGCATAGACAGAGGAAGAGACGAGTCATGGGTGTCGGTAAGCCTCGTATGGTTATGGTTATGGGCTGAAGGGTTGTTTGTAGCATAAGAGTTGTCTTATCATGCAGACAGTTGTAGCCTCCAAGTTTAAACTTGATTTATCTCGAACATGTTGAAGGGAACCAACTTATAACTAGAGGCATGTGGTCTAAGATAGTCGCCTTAAGAGTTCCCTTTAACCGAATATAAATGGGTCTCAACCATTACCTTAAGATTTGGTTGAATTGGTTCTATAACGAGAGGTAATGAGTTCGAATCCCCCAATATCTCGAACTCTTAAATGGAAACTCAACACATGGTACGGGGAGCATGTGCACACCAACCACTCTTTAAGCCCCGGTAAGAGTGTGCAAAATTCAATCCGGACCGGAATAAAAAAATCCGGTCTGATCTCCGGTCCATCAATTTGGGAGATTTCGGGTTCCGGTCTGGTCCGAACCGGTTTGCCCTTGAAAAACTAGAATTATATTTATTTGATAAAAAAATCGGTCTAACCGGTCCAAGAGACCGGAAATTTGGACCAAAATTTTTAAAAAAATTGCAAATTTCGATCCGATCCCGGTCCGAGATTTTTTGTAGATTTTGGTCCGGTCCACACCCGTTTCGATTTTGAATTGATCCATAACACCCTTTAGGTATCTATGAAACGGGCTAAGCTTGGAGGGTTTCATTTTAGGTTCCCTTAATGGACCTCAAGGGTTTGGGCTGTGATCAATAATGTAGTTGAAGGCTTAAGAGTTAAGGAGACATTGAACCAATTTTACAATCACTTGGCCGTTGTTGTGTATATTAAAAAGCATCCCATCTTCCCACACACACAGACGTCTTCAATTTGAAAACGATATTACTACTCAGTACTCACTCGTTAACGTACACTATCGCACAGGAGTACTTTATAAAGAGACCTTGAAATAATGAAATGTACCCTACGCATTACATTGCTCCTCAAACCCCCATACTCTCTTTCTCTCTTTCTTACTTCCAAAACAACAGAGAACCGACTCTCTGACTTACTTTATTTGTCTCATTTCTCGCTCACTCAACAGTCAACACACATACTATTACTCACTGTTCATTCTCAAACCCACCACAAGGAAGGAAGGAAGGAAGGAAGGATGATGAAGACGTGTTTTATGCAGCTTCTTCTTCTTAGTTTCTTCATCTTAGCCATGCTTCCTCACTCAAGTACTACCTTCTTTCCTCTTTTCTTTTTTTTAATATTTATTTATTTTCATATTAATTATAATTATAATTACTCGTAGTATTTTAATCAAAAGTTAAACAAATACTAGTAAATAACACGACTTTAAAGTGGGCCTATATAAAACTTTAAAGTATACACGTACTCATGTCTGAGGTTTTTTGTCTGTACAGTTAATCGCATCACAATAGAGCTATAGATTCAAACTTGATATTTATGATTCCCTCTGTTCATAATCTTTTTCCCCCATTTCATCGTTATTTTTGTGAGGAATATTTTAGTGAAACGGACCAAAAATAGTAAAGGGAGGGAGTAATATCCATGATATTTCTGTCTTAATGACTAGACTAGACTATGGTTTTCTCTTCTTAATCTTAGTACACTTATCCTGTTGATCTTCATTTTGAGCTGTCGGTGCTAGTATTTGTAGGGCAGATCAGGAAATGATTAAAACATTAAATGAAAATAAATGAGGTAAAACATTTGGAGTAATTAAATGAAAAAATTGCTTAAGATTCATTCTACCAGACTAACATAACATAACAGACTCACTCAAAGCTCAAACTACCATTAATCTTACCATTACCTTCATTTTTGTACCTGTCCCTTCGATTCACGTGATTCTTTGCGTTTGATTTATCATATTTGGCTACGCACACCTTGTTTTATTTATATCTTTATTTAGGTATTATTAAAAATTATAAAATTGATATTTTTAATGTAACAATTTTAAAAAGATGAAATGACTATGTACTGTGTATACATTAGAAATTACTGTATACACTATTAGATATTATCTCCAATAGTGCCAAAAAGCAAAGTTAAAAAGAAACAAAAGAATAGGAGGGTGTATATACTACACCTGTTTTCTTTTTCCCAGTTTCTTTCATATTCCCTGTTTCACTTGTTGCTATTCCCTCAGTCTTGGTGAATTGTTTGTCTATTTTTTATTTGGTGTCTCGGTAATTTCTTTGCCTTTTTAATTTAGGATGTATTCTACTCTCTCTCATTCATTGAAAAAGCACACCTTTTTATTCAAATGGGTGTTATATTTTATTCAAAGTGTGCTTTTCCAAAGAATGGGAGGGAGTAAGAGCTAATGGATCACGTTTTCTCTCATTAGTTCTCCATACCCAAGCATTTACACTATGCTTCTGGACAAAGTACTCCCTCCCATTCTCCCAACACATAGGTGAGAGAAGAGGGTATTTTGGTAAACCATCGACTTTTGTACCACTATTCTTAATAATGAACCCATTTGTAAATAGTAGGTTCCCATAGAATGGGAGGGAGTAGTTTCAGGGTCTTTTTTGTCCAAACGAAAGACAAACAATTTATCGGAACAGATGGAATATTTGACTACTACTAATGTGTAATGTCTAATGTTCAATAAGGGCGGAATGGATACACCATAATTTGATTGGGTGGTGTTTTGGCAGGTGCATCATTCTGTGTATGCAAGGCGGGACTGCAGACTACACAATACCAGACAGCAATAGACTATGCATGTGGACAAGGAGTTGATTGCACTCCCATTAGACCAAATGGGCAGTGTTACAATGCTAATGGTATTCAAGGTCACTGCTCTTTTGCTGCCAACACCTATTACCAGAAGAATTCCGCTAAAGGCGCTACCTGTGATTTCCAAGGAGTTGCTGTCCTCACTAATTCCGACCCCAGTAAGCTACTCTTTCACTTTTCATCCGCCATTAACTGGCTTAGTTGATAAGGTCATGGGAAGTGTAATTCATGGTTCGGGGGTCAAGCCTCGTCAGCATCATAATCGTCTTTGTGCCTCATCTTAAACCAAAAAACAATCTCATTAGTTTGATTATTGTATGTTTTAGATTGATGGATAATATACTTTCGGTCATCAAACATGTGGGAACCTCTTTGTGTTAGCATAGGGGTAGTGTTACCTACATCCGACTCCTCCTTACCCTGCAATTTTGAGGAGTAATTGAGGGAGTGGGATACTGTTGTTGGTAACGGTCATACCAAGTTGTATGGCGAACTTAATAACTAGGATTCCATACTCTTGTACCCATGTCAGACACTCGCTCTTAGACTTAATTTTAAGAAAGAAAACATGAGGATTTTTTTTACGAATAAATTAGCGGGGTGATCCCAACGACTACACTCATCTTTGTGTCAGATTCTTCCGACCATGGTCATTAAAAGGGAATTCTATCATGTCGCTTACTAAAAATACACGTGACACATACTCTGAAAGAGCGAATCACAAATTGGTAAAAGCATATAGTAACATTTGGTAGCCTTATAATCTTGCGCCCTGAAAAATTGTTGCACCAAGTGCTTCATATTAGTTATGCTCAATATACTAATAATTAGTGGTAGGTTATGCATTAATCTATGTTGTTGTGCTTAAATGACTGTCTTCCCGAGTTCCAGGCACTAATTCTCCTTCCTGCTTTTCTTTTGTTAAAACTTTACAGGTGGTGGAGGCTGCTCATTCTCTGCTGCTTCTGGCTCCGGGTATGTTTTTCATCACAAATTTTCTTTGTATGCTTATATACCCAGTACTTGAGCGTAGTGCAAAACATTATTGAATCCCGTCAAATATACACTGTCAATGTCTGCCAATTGTCATCGATTTTTGACAATTACAGCCGAACCTCAACTGTATTAAACAGTTTCATCTCACAAAAACAAAAAAAACTGATATTCCGAGCTATATTTAATACTACCATGCCTAGAACTTGAAAGACGGATTGAGCAATGCATAGGCCGACGACCAGGTCATGACCCATGCGGTTTTTTCAAATGTAATGTACACAATAACTTCAAAAATGCCCATAAGGATGTTGCCTAGTGGTTAAAACTTGTGGTCATTGGCCCAAGGGTCTCAAGTTCAAGCCCCTGCAAGCGCGAACTTGTGGGAGTTGTATGCCTTGAGACTATGCCTTCTAGACTTCGAGTCTGTCGCTCACGGGCGGTTTACCTTGGTGTGCGTGGTTTGCAGGCTATGCGTACACCCGAAGCTGCGGGTTACCTCGTTCATCAAAAAAATAAAAAATATTAACGAGTATATATAAGTAAAATTATTATTTCGGCCCTAGGGAACCAAACCGCGTCCTTGAGTCCTCGTTCTCGACTTTTTGGAGAGATTGCCTTCCCACGGGTTAGGTAACTTAGCACAACCCAAAAGCAGAATACTAGTGTTAGCTAGATATTTGTAAAGAAAAACTTATATGTATAGTTTTTGTTTAGAGACTAAGGAAAACAGCCCACTTTTGCATGTTATGAGATCTTTTCTAAAGTTCCAACTTTACATAGTTTTTTTTTTTTTTTTGTCATATAGCCTCATATCCTACATGCTAAGAGTTGTATGATTATCTTTTTGACTCATCTGTCAGCAATTCTCTTCTAGCTATAGAAGTGGCTTTCACTTTGTTAAAAGGATGTGTTAATAAAGTCGCCCTGTACTATATATATGTGTCGCTTTTATTATGGACCGTCTAATTAAATACGGAGTAATAAGGATACTATCATATCATGGCTGTCTTGAATTATGAAAGCTTAGTCTCAATGATATGCACCCACCAAAAAAACAAGGTGGAAAGTTGTTGTAATAGTTGTACAAGTTTTTGTATGAATTGTTTGAGCTATGGGTGCAAAATATTGAATGTGTTTTTGTCTTGATTAGTTTCATATTCGAGTTTTTTTTACGGGTTTAGTACTTCAATGATTCAATCTATCTCGTCTCCAAAAAAAAAAATGATTTTTTTCAAATATTTAATCGTGATTTATTGTCATTGTTTTGCTTCTTAATGGTGTGAAACTCGACTTGGCTCTGGCAAAGATGTTGAATCAAATAATTTAAAGCCTAAAAATCGACTTGTAACGAACTCTTCACCTTAATCTATTGAAGCATGAACTGTCAAAGATTCGGAATTAGTAAGATGGAGCATGTTTATTTTTGTCTATTGAAGCCGATTTAGTTCGAGAATGACTGAGTTTTGATAATCTGTTGATGTGAATCAGCTCTACCAGTACGGGCACCACTACTCCTGTCTCAACCGTGCCAACATCGTCCCCAACAACCCCAACCGGCGGTGGTGGTGGTGGCATCATGCCCATAACTCCAGTATCCGGCACAGGCATCTCTACACCCGGCACCAGCACCGGCTCCCCAACCTCTGGCACTGGCACTGGTACTGGCACTGGCACCGGCACCCCTGCATCTGGCACTGGCACGGGCACGGGCATGGGGACGGGGATTAATCCAATCACCACACCAAACATGAGCAACCCGACAAGCACCGGGTCCCTTGGAGGAGGAGGTATGGGGATGGCTCCCACCGCAACAAGCATGGACAACCACGGGACCAGGGTTGGGTCCGTCTGCTGGTGGTCGGCTTTGGGTGCGCTCGCTATCTCAGCCGTCTCGTGCATGTGAATTTGAGCAGCACCACTATGAGATGTTATCTATGTTTTGGACCTGAATTTTTTACCACTATTTGCTCTTATGTATATCTAGATTTAGCTTAGAAAGGCTGATGCAGAGGTATGTTATGTATGTAGCAGGGATGCTTATGTTGTATGACTTGTATCTGTACTACTATGTTACTGTGTTGTATGTTCTACTATGAAAGTTTTTCAGTTTTATATCTCATGCTTTGAAAATTTTATTTGAGTTAAAAAAAAACATTTAATGATGGGAGGGAAAAAATGGGAAATTTTGAAAATTGAGTAGATCAGATCCGAATAATCTCTATCGATCGGCCCTTGAATTGGAGACCCGGATTTGACTTGTAAGTCGCAACCCTTTAGGTTGTCTATATATTATCGTATACAAAATGATATTCTAGAAAAAAAAAATGAATTGTAGAAATTCGAAATGATTTCTTACATTATTACAATATTACATACACTAAAATAACCTGTCCGGATTGATTCAACCCAAATCCAACCTGTTCACAAGTAATCCGACCCGTTTGCTAGTTCTATCCTAAGGTAGTGATAGAATAAATATTCGTTTGGTTACTCGCCTAATTATCAAGAATGCATTTTCACGGGTTGTTTGGTTGCCTATTTCATGTGAATTGTCACTTCCTCCGTGATGGGAAGTTACTCACCAAGTCCCCGATGTGTAGAATTTTCCGCATGAAGTTATTTCTCATATGACAATCGAACAATATTTTTGTAATTCTCATGAAATACAAATTCATGTGAATCTAACTTCCAGTAATTATCTTCTCACGAATCAAACGAGCCTAAGTGTAATTATTTGGTTGTTAATCCTTATTTTTTTACCTAATCATGTGTGATTTGTTACCTAGTTTTGTATAACTTGTTACCTAATTTGTACGGAGTAATATTTTATTCCTACTTAGTATCGATTAATCTCTTTTAAGTAGGATAGGTGAAATACTGAAATTCCACCATTTACAACAACAAATGTATGATCAGTAATTTTATTTGAGTTAGTTAGCTACATCTACGCAACAAATTCCTGCACTTTTTTCTCAATGGCAATGTAAAAACTTGGTTTTCTTACCACTCACTCCTATAGGCCTAAAACAATCCACATTTTCAACATATAATTTCAACCTCAAATCTACCCAACATGCATGAAAAATTCCCATAACGTAAAAAAAAACCGAAGTCGTTTGGTAATAAAATTTACATTTACATCGTGAAAACATGGAAAACAAGAGCAAAGGTGGAGTTCTGGTAGTACCATACCCAGTCCAAGGGCACGTAATTCCGATGATGAAGCTATCAGAAAGCATAGCAAGTCAGGGTGTGAAAGTAACGATAGTAATAACGGAACACAATTACAGAGGAATGATGAGTCGGTCGATGATCGACGGGGAGAAGACGAGTCAGGTTCGTCTGGTGACGGTTTCAGACGGGTTGGAAGCGGACGACGACAGGAAGGATCATTATAAGGTTTATGGGTGTATAGCTAAGGTGATGCCTAACCATGTAAGTAACATTGTGTGTAAGGCCAAGGAGAAGGAGAAGGAGGAAGGAGGGAATAATGGTGAAGGGTGTTATGGTTGTTTGATTGTGAGTCCAATATTTGGGTGGGCTCCTAAAGTGGCTGAGGATAATGGACTTAAATTGGCTTTGTTTTGGACTGCTTCTCCTGGGACTTTGGCTTCTACTCTTATGATTCCTGACCTTATCAACTCTGGATTTATTGATCAAGAAGGTATATATATATATATACACATATTCTTGTTTGTGACGGGTAACAAATTTGTAACGGATCAAGTAGTGTCAAGTGGGTAGCAGCAAATGACTTGTCATTGTCCAAGTGGATGATATTTGACCCGTTTTAACCTTGTGACGGATATACCCGTCACAAGGGAGACTTACTTATACCCTCTATTTCAATGAAAGATTCCACTTAAAAAAGGACACATTTTTTAAGGACAATAATAAAATATTCAAAAGTAGAGAGAGAGGGTAAAGTTGGTAGGCCATTTATGTAAGAGAGAAAAGTGATATAAAAAAGAAAAGTGGAAACTTTCATTGAAATAGAGGGAGTATAATGTCTCATCCAAAAAAAAACTTTTTTGGGATCACGATGATGATATTTAACACTAATTCTTGTTTGTGATGGAACGTATGTAGACCTGTCGAATGGGTCGGGCGATTGAGTTTTGGGTTCGGGTAAAATACGGGTCGGGTGTATTTCGGGTTTGAAAAATACGGGTTCTATACGAATTTGAGTTTTTTTCGGGCGGTTTTGGACCGGGTCAGTTTTTGACAGGTCTAAATATATGCATCTTAAACGTGTGATAAGTTAGATATCACGTTCGTATGGTTAGATAAAGACAAGTTATTTGCTACTATGCATTCTGATTTGTCTTATCTATCCATATGAGTTTTTGATCATTTATGACGAACATACACGTCACAAATCACAATGAAGATTTAATATAATCTTAAAGCATTTCAAAAAAAACAAATACTCTTAGTATATATATAATCTTAAAGCCGTTTTACATAAAAATTACCATTTTTTACTTAAAATACATACATAAAATTGAACTTTGAATTAATCTTTTACTCGAAAAACAAAAAAAAAAGGTGAAAAAAGAGTGAAATTTACTAAAATATTATTTATTGAAGGATTTAAATCAATTCATGTACTCATTTGCTGATTTTACCGACTATATTAATTGACACCAACTTTAATACTACTAGAATATTGTAATGGGTTAGTCTAGTGGTTAAGATATATTTAGGGTCGTGCTTTTTCCTAACGAGCTTTTACTCAATTCTAACGACAATTTACCAAATTATACTAACATCGGGGTGGATCTGGATGGTGGTGGATAGGGTGGGTCTATGGTGGTGGACTGGTGGGTCAGGGTCGGTCCAAGTGGTTGGGTCGGTCAGGGTGGGTGGAGATGGTCCGGTCAAATCGGTCTAGTTGGGTGGTTGGTGGGTGAGGTTGGGGGTGGTGGGATGGAGGAAGGCGTGGGGTGGGTTACTAGCGTGGGGGTGGGTTTAGGTTTAGGGTACGGTTAGTTTTATTTATTTTATTTTTTTAATGAAATTTTCTTAATTTTATATTTTTTTTCTTTATTATGTAAATTTCTTGTTTATATACTCTATGCTTTTTTTATTATGTCGTCGATAATTGAATTAAATTTTAATCGAATTTTGAAGATTTGATTGATTATGTATTGATAAAAAGGAAAAGGAGTAAATCGAATATGAGAAAAGCCAAGTGATTATGAAAGGGGTAGAATGGGAAAATTATAGAAAAATTCGTTAGAATTGAGTAAACGCTCGTTAGGAAAAAGTAATTTCGTATATTGTAACATTTCATTAAGTGTCCATGAGATCGTAAAATAAAATTATTCATATCGAACGTGCTATGTTAAATTGTTAATCAAGAATCGAGAGACATTGGAGTAACGTTGTTGTTGTTGTTGTAGTAATTGAATGGTTATTATGCAGGAAGTCCATTGAAGAAGGAATCACTAAACATACACCCAGACCTACCAAACATGAACCCAACAGAGCTACCATGGTACAACCACCTCAACAAAAACCTAAACCGAAAACAAATGTTCAACACAGTCGTCACAAGCGAACAAATCCTACGAAAATCCAAATGGATCCTATGCAACTGGTACACCACCCTAACCCCGACCCTAACCCAACCCAAACCCAACTTCCCCAACCTAATCCCCGTCGGTCCGTTGCTAGGCAACACCAAACACAACGAGACGTTGTACCCTGAAGACTCCGCATGCTTCACTTGGTTAGACCAACAGCCTACCAAGTCCGTCATTTACGTTGCGTTCGGTAGTATAGTCTCGTTAACGCAGGCTCAGATTGATGAGTTGGCTAATGGGCTTGAGTTGTCGGGTCGGAGGTTTTTGTGGGCTTTGAGGGCCGATATGTCGAGTCATTCCGAAGTTCAGCTTCCGGATGGGTTTGAGGCTCGGATTGCCAATTGTGGGAAGCTTGTGGAATGGGCCTCTCAAGAAAAGGTACGTTACGTTACTCTGTATTGTTACACTTATACTTTAATCGTATCATGTGAATCCATAAGAGTCGTAAACTGAATCTGGTGTATCGAGATGGATTTTGGTAGGACTGTGGACTGGATCGGAATCTTAAAATTTCGGATTGGAAAAATTTTGGTCCAAGATCGGACCGGAATTTTCAAATTTTAAAAAATTCCGGACCGGTTTGAGTGGGTTAGACCGGAATTTTTATCAAATAAATATAATTCCGGTCTGTTCAGACCGGACCGAAACCCAGAATCGCCCTAAATGATGGAACTAAGACTGGATCCGAAATATTATTCCGGCAGGACCATTTTTCCCATCCGGACTAGTTTTTGCACCCCTAGATTTTGGTCTACACACAAACCGTCCCTAATTTTACGTTCTACAGAATATATGTGAAGGTGTGTTCAACTGGGGACTAAACCGAGGATGTTTTAGCCTAGCTAGTGGTTAAGTTTAGGTAACGCCGACTAGGTACCATAGACGATAGGTGTCAGATTCGAATCCCTCATTTCCTATACTGTAAAGCGACTAAGTGCGCGCTTCATTGCAAAAAAACAAACTGGAGACCAAACCCCTTGTATATAGAATAGTCAGTACTCTTGTAATATTCTTAATCCACCCCATCGATAAGGAATATTAAATTGATTTTACACATTATTTTCACGACCTCTTTAATACCGGTAACCGATATAAACTTTATTAGATCACTTTGTTTATCAGTAAAAAAAAAGTAAAATAGTGCGACACAATTATTAGTATAGATTCGATAACTTTATGAATATATTAATATATTTTGAACAGGTATTGGCACACGGGTCAATAGCGTGTTTTGTGACACACTGTGGGTGGAACTCAACCATCGAAGGGATGAGTCACGGGGTGCCGTTGTTATGTTGGCCTTGCTTCGCGGACCAACAGTACACAAGGACTTGTATTTGCGACGGGTGGAGGATCGGGTTGAGTCTGGTTTCGGACGAGAACAAAGGCGTTATCACCGCGAATGAGGTTAGAAGTCGGATCGATGAATTGTTGTCTCGTCAAGATTTGATCGATAATTCATTGAAGGTAAAGGAAAATATTGTGGCTTCGGTTCAGAAAGGAGGCTCTTCTTATGAAGCCATGCAAAATTTTATCAATCAAGTACTATAGTACAAATTTAATCAAATGTCATTATATTTTTTGTTTTTATTAATTAAAGTTTTGATTTATGGAATTGTTTGTTTTAATTTCATTTATAAAAATAATGTAAAATAGAAGAGGTAGAAATATGTTGGGTCTAAAATATCCCGAGAAATACTGTATTTTTTGGTTAGATCGTCTTACTCTTAAATATACGGAGTATAACACAATTAGCGGCAATGATGTAACTTTGAAGAATTAACATTTTGGTTATTCTTTAGACCGAATCAATATTCTTTTACTCGAAAGTTGTAATTTATGAGCTACTTCGCCGAAGTCGAATATAGGGCTCGTTTGGTTCACCATGGGAATATAGAGTTACCGGGAATTTAAATTCACATGAATTTGTATTTCGGGTGAATTACAAAAATGTTGTTTGGTTGCCATATGAGAAATTAATTCATGTAGAAGTTGTACACACCGAGTTCCTTGGGAAGTTGTAATTCCCATGAAATGGACAGCCAGATATCTTCTCAATATATCAATTCATGAGAAGTAGAACTTCTCATGATATAAGAGGGCAACCAAACGACCTCATAGTTTGTGCGTATACCCTAACGTAATTAAAGGTAATACGAGTTTATAGTTTATAGTTAATCAACTCTTTTTCCCCTGGAGTAGTTTACAATGGTTAAGATCGGATGATTATATTAAAACTATAGAGATTAATTAGAGCAAATGCAATAGTTGTTTTTTTACTACCATTAAAGTACGCTTTGAGGTGTGCAAATACCATTTAATTTTTACTATTTTCCAAAAAAAAAAAAAAATGATGCACCAATGGAAGGCTATATAAAAAAAATAGTACTCCGTATAAATGTTGAGATTTGCGAAATATGACGTGACAACAGAAAAACTTTATATTAAGTTCTTCCCTTGCATTTGCTCTTAGAACATTTAATAGGCTGTAAATAAGATATACGGAATAATCATGATAAATATCTTGTAGCACTAAGCGAATATAAGGAGTACGAGTATTATCTAATTGCACAAGTTCGAGGGGCCACCCATGAACTTCTTGAGCCGATGCATCGTTAGCTGAGCGGCTGAGCCCGACTCGTTAGATTCTTGAGCCAAGTCCAACTTAAGTAAAGATTCAAGAAAGTTTTTACCGAGTCAAGTTCAAAATTCAAAGTGCTTCTCGATAGGGATGCCCGACACTCTTCAGTTTGTTTATGTGACTCATGAGTCATGACTGGTTAGTTGATCAATCGATTCGAAAAAAGAAAGATAAATGACAATCAAACAATTTTAACCGCCTTATCTCCCGGCATGACCAATTTCATTACAACAAACCCCTAACTCATATCCGACAAATAATTCAGATCTAACCAGGTTTGAGTTCATATCACATGTAAAAGGGTAACAACACTTTCAACCCAGCTCGACCCTAATTAAGTCTCATACCATATCCACGTCGATCCACTCAAACAAACAAACCAAACCCGTTAATCTCATATCAAGCTACTCTTTTCGAGCTCTAACCTAAAGTCCTAACCTCATACAAAACACGACCATAACCGTCACAAGAAAGACCAGCAATGACTCCATGACTTAATGACCAATGACTCTATCTTGACTTGTGAGTTGTGAGTTGTGAGTTGTGAGTTGTGACTTGTGAGGTTGCATGGCACTCCTATAGTCCCCCACTACTGAGTAGTGAGTACTGACTACACTCTCCACTATCCATCTCCCCACTTGCCCTCTCTCTAGTCTCTAGTCTCTAGTCTCTACCCCAAAACCCAAGCTTTTGGAGTTTGGACCTACCATTAAATTAAAAAGAACAACAAAGACAATTCATGCCTGCTGCTCCACCTCAAATTCTTCACATGGTATTATACTATTCCCTATTTCCTTTTTCTAATCATTATTATTGGATTTATTATCAACTTCACTATCATTTTATTCTCCAATATTTTCCTTAGATTTATTCCCTTTTTTGTGCTTACTCTTGCTTTATTTTATTTTCGTGAATTACATTGTTTACTTGTTGGGTTTTAATTTTACCTTTTTTATGTGGTAATTTTAGATTGTTGTTACTTGTTAGTGTATTATGGTTTTTATTCAGAGTTTATTCTACATTCAATTGTAAAAAAAAATCTTACGGAGTACAGTACATTTTTTTTACTGATTTTTTGGTATAATTGTGAAGATGCAAAAGGGTTTTTGTTCAATTTTACCTAATTTGGGGTTTAATTTCCATTTTAATGTATTTATAAACTGAATAATTCAATTATTCAACCCATGAAGTTGTACAATTAACATGTTGTAGATGAGAACTTGTTGAATCCGTAAAATCACGAGCGGTGGTATTCATGATCATGACCCGGATTTAGGGTTTGCAGTTTAATCGTCCCTAGTCGGGTAAATTACTGGGGCGATGAAGACAAAACATTTGCTACCCACTGGGCATTCTGATTTTGTTTCGTCTAAAATATGTGTAATATTTGATTTGAAGCGTGACCGTGTGACTAATATATCCGTCACAGGAGATCAACAAATAAGTACAGGGTAAAATGTAAGAATCCGTGAGAGTTTTTTTGGGGGGAAAGTAAAATGTTGACTTGTAGAGTTGTAGGTATTGAATATTGAATATTGGGTTGAGGTGGGTACTTTGATGATGAGATTGTGGGTGCAATTGGGTCATATAATATGTTGTTTGTCCTCCAACCCCTTTTTTATTATTCTGTCCTTCTTCACTGTTGTTGAACCCACATCACAATCACCTGAACTTTTACATTAAATATAATTGGGTTAGCTTATTGGTGAAAGGGACAACATTAAACCCTAGGATTCTCTACCTTATAGTATTCACTCCATTATTCATTTATTTTTGCTGTACTTGTTCAGTCGACGGTCTATTAAAAAAAGGCGAGTGTTCTTGTGTAAGGCGGTTGTATGGTACGTTGTGCTTGTTGTTATCGTTAAATGAAGGGGATAGCACGGGATAGGGGTTGTTGTAGAACCGTCTTATTTGAGTTTGTGTTGAAAAATTAAGGTTGTTATAAAACATTGTGTAGAGCATCAATTACATAAGAAACTCAGAATTTTGTTACTGTCCTGAGTTTCCAGTGGATCTCTTTCTGGCTTTCTCTCTTTTCCTGCTTTTATCGTTGTGTAGGAATCATTGTCGAGTTTACATGCATGTGAGGTCGGACTCCTGTTTCTATGTGTAAATAAGCTACAATTAAGATTTTAAAAATGGGTTTGAACAGGAAGTCCAGCATTGCTGACTACTTCCGATTGCTGTGCTATATATGAGGCCTGTATTGTCGGAAAAATGTGGCCAGAATAAACTTTAAGGCCTTGTTTGGATTGGGGAATCTGGAGGGAAAGTTCTTTGTTTGAATAACAAATGAGGGCGGAGGGAAATGGAGGAGGAGAGATTCGGAGGGATCCATTTTCCCTCCTCCAAACTCCCTCCCCCGTAGGCAAGATTGGATGAAAATGGTATCCAAACAACCTCACTCCCTCCCCTCTCCTTTTCCTCCTATTTTGTTATCTAAACAAGCCCTAAAGCCTCTACAGAGCTACAGTAACGTTGCGTCATGCCCCACATCAGTACCATGGTTACCGATGTCCCTTTCTGTTATGTAGACGACATATATAAATGTTACTTTTGTCTCCTCAAGGGGCTGTCAATAAGTGTTAACCATTTATAGCTAGCTCTTTTTTCATTAGCTTGTTTACTCTCGTACTTCATGCCTGATGTGCAAAATCATTCTTCCATTTCACCATTTCCGCTATTTCTTATTTTGCCAACCTCTAGGTTAAGCCTGTATTTAAAATTAATTGAGTTATAATTACTATTCTTGTCATATGTAATTGCATGATCACAGACTCGCAGTTACTACAAGTGTAAATTCGCAAAGCATAGTTGTTTGTTGACATGTTTATAAAGCTGAGAGGAAAAGTCTTAGAGAACTATTTGTGGATCCTGGTTTAGTCCACTGCTAAAGTAATCAGGCTAGGCTCTTTGTGATATCATCGCTACCCACCGACTTACCTTGGTCTACCTGATGGTTCAAACAATTATTAGTTTACAACTGACTTATAGTACACAATCATTATCTTAATCCTCGGTCATGTGGCCTACAGTTTTTATAGTAGATATTCTTGTCTTTCCAATGCACGGAGCTTTGAGATAATGCGTCATTGGAAATTTGGAATATTTTGATTTCCTCGATTTTCCTCAAGAGGCAACTGTTGAGATTTTCAGTTGGTTTCATCTGTATTTTGCTCTCCTGTCTTTCTCAGTTGCCGATGCTAGAGTCGTACTTGGTACTTTCCAACTTTCAATTAAAGGATAAAATATGTTACTTTAAGCAGCCAGTTCTATCATGATATGCCTAGATTCTCTACGAGTCTTTGAATATTGTACTTGCAGGACAGAACATTCCACGCGAGTCCTTATGTTTTGCCTGAACTTGTTGAGGTTTTTAAATGTTGTACATTTTGATGGATGTAACGACTCTTTAGCTTTTCATTACCTATCGCATTCTACTACAAAACACAAGGGGAAAGGTAGATGTGAAAGACCGTCTTTATTTCCATTAGATATTGTTTGGTTCACCTAGCGCTTTCCCACGAACAGTTTATTTACCTTCTTTTTTAAATTATGTCCAGCTACAAACTCGCCAATACATTTCTGGTTGCATTTATTCAGTTTCATATCTCCAAGCTTCAACTGGTGGCTGGGGCCATATTGCTGCCTTGCTATAAATCTGAATCTAAAATATCTAGATTCATTGAATTTGTTTCATGTTTAATGTGATACTTATATTTTAAATTTTGTAGTTTATTTGCGATTTGACTTGTGTAAACAACACAATTCATTTTTCTCACTGAATTTACTGTGTGGTATGCCAATTTTAACCACTGAGGAATAAATTCTTTTGAAGGTAATATGGCTTTAGCAGCGAAATAACTGTCTTATTATAATATTATTTACATTATTTCGATGGCTAATGTATTACCCCTTACTTCATGGCTTAACTCTGTATGTGATGACTGTTACATGGTTAACAATGTAATATAATGTAGGAGTGTAGGACACTAGGATATGGGAGTGTGTGCTCTTTGCTTTCATGATTTGCCTCGTCTTGTAATAGTTTATTACGATGGTTGATTTTGATGTTGAAACCAGTTTTGTAAATATGTGTTCTGACTATTGATTTGGGTTTCATCATCATTCAACATAAGGTTTAAGGAATTAGTTGGATTGGACAATTGCTTTCTGCAATGGTTTTTCTGATCTTATCTGATATGCAGGACAAACCGTGTGAAATTTGTGGCAATATTGGCTTTGCAGAGTGCATCAAAATCTGCCACAAATGCAAGATAACTCGCGAACATGCGTACGACATACTATCTTCTCATTTCGTACTTTCATGCATTTATCTTTCTAACGAACGTGTTTGTCATCTACGTATTACATTGTTTGCTAGTTTCTCTCTTTCATTCTTTGTTACTGGGAAAATAAAAAAGCCTTTGTAAATGTCATCTTTCCCTTGCCTTACTGTCAGCCTATTTTTAGCTTCCTGATCATGTGCATCACATCCTACATTTTCTTTATTAAGTTTTTGTTGCGCATATAGTAAAAGTCATAACACCTCTGTGGGCAATTTTACAAATAACTGTATAATTATAGAATCTGCATGTGAAATTTGGTATTGTTTGTGACATGAAATTATGCATAACTTTGGATTCTCAAAAGCACAAATCAATGAGTAATGACTCAACATTGTCGTAGAATTTGACGAACATGAGAGTACCCTGTTAAGAATCATATTAGGAAACTCAACAAGGCTCTAATAGAATATCATTCAACTGGAAGACGTAGCATTATGAGATGTCTATTTAGATCCTAACTTTTGAGTAATTCTTTATTGATAACATACGAATTTTCACATCATTGCAAAGTTCAATTGTCTTACTATCTCCTTGGTTACAGTGTGACGTGTGTTGTTTTTAGTTTGAAATAGTCTGCAGTAGTACTGTGATGTCATATGATTTTCTTCGATCTTGATTTGAGAATTAATCGTTGTTGTTTTTTGAGCTGCATGTTTTCGGAAACATTGGTAGTAGTACTGTAGTAGCAGTATTGTAAGTTTCGTTTCGGATTTTAGATACTGTCTTTTATCTTTATCTATGCTTCCTGCAACTTCCATTTGCTGTAGTTTGTAGTTTGTCCAATGCAGCTAACTTCATATTGCAACATATCATGGATGCCCTTCTAGTAGTGATTTAGGAAAGACCTTTGCTCTTCACTTTTTTTTTTTATTTCGTGGACAGTATTGTGTGAGGCATTATGGGACAAGGCTCCCTTAATGTCACATTATTGCATAGCTTTCATTTAACTACTGTATATTTTATTACTAAAGCTTGAAATTTCAGCATTTGGACTTCCCATTTCTTTACACAGCTATTGCATGATAAGAGTGTATCGTGGTGACTCTAATGGTTGGGTTTGTGAAGATTGTGTGTTAGGAGATAAGAAGATACTTTCTTCAAAACCCGGTATCGGTTTTTGCTCTTTCTTGGATCTTTGACTTCTACACTAATCCTGAAAAGTTTTCAGAACGGACCTTAAATGAACTTCTACACTTTTTTTTTTCTGCAGTTCCAAGCAAACAGCTCAGTGACATAACTTCAAGGTCTAATATAAGGAAACCTCCTCAAAACACCAAAGTGCAGTATATATCCCCCGAGGAGGCTATGGGGCTGGAATCTGGTTCTCAGAAGTGTTCGCCTGGTAAATCATATCTGTCGTACAAACCTAAAGCAAACCGAATATTTGCTTCCGGGACAGAAGCTAGTAAATGTAAAACATCCCCTCCAAAATTCATTGCGAAAGCAAATTCTCATATAGGACCTTCTGGATTCACACAACTCCAAAGTGCAAGGAGCCCACGTCACACATTGCAGGATAAAACACTGCCGGCTTGGAAAGGTAATTAAATCCTCATTAGTTCACACTTCCTTCAATTATTTAATTTCTTTCTAGTTGTCAATTTATGTGAGGGTTTTTGAAAAATTCACAAGGAATTCAGAGAATCAGATCAAATAGAAGATAAGTTGATTAACACTCGTTGCCCGCTTCTTAAAGAGTTAGAGATGTGAGGAAGTGGGTATATGAATCATATGATACTGCGGAAGCGTAGATATCTCATGTTGGGACTCCGTTACGTTTGTCCTCCATCCACAGTAGTACGATATTGTCCGCGTTCCTTCTCGGATTTACTCTTATGCTCATTCTCAAAATGCCTTTTACTACTAGAGTTTGGTGTACACTTATAAAGATGTGCTTCCATCTTTACATCACCCATGTGGGGACATGATTTTGCACCCTAACAATCTCATATGTTGCTTGAATGGATAATTGAAGCAAATGACTGCATTTAGGTTTGGATGTATTAAATTTAAGAGGAGGTGTCCTTCTCACACTCAATTAGTGTAAATTATATACCTCCCCACATTATGTGAGAGGTCTCTCCATAACGCTATTGAGAGACCATCTCTTTAGAGATTTTGTGTGAATTTAATTTCGTTGAACATGATCTGTGTGTATTTGTATTCATAAGAACTTCTGCACCTGAACTTCTAAATTTTTGTAAGGTTTTTCATCCCAACATTTATCTTATTTTTAAAAACACACCCCAACAATGAGTTTTTTTTAATTGAACAATATCAAGAACACCACTTCACATCTATCTTATTTTCAAAGACTTAGCCTAATAACATTTTTGTCATTCAAAGCAAGGTGGAAGGATCATTGCTGCCTCATTTGGTCTCTACCTCTCTCACAATACCTTTCTGTAGGAAGAAATACAAAAAAAATGAAGCTTAGAGAATATGTTTAGATAATTTTTTCTGACCTATGTCACCTATCCAAAGTATTGCTCTACTTTCTCTGATGATCAAATTATGTGTTGTCTTATTGGTATATGACAGTTATACTATCTTTGTGGCAGATAAAGGAAAACGTGTGGTTCAGAAACAGAGAGATCAACAAAATTCACCCTTGGTTGTAAGGCTCTCAGCTAAGAAGCCTCGGATATCAAATGCCAGTTTGCAAGAGAGAGGTAAATGTCGCGTTTGTGACATATTTGTAGTTGATGGTACACTAGTAACTCAAAATGTTCTGCCCTCTCACGACTACCCATATTTCGTAATACTGCGAGTGGAATATTGAAATTTGGGCAGTTTAGTGCGGATTGGTGAATCATCCTATTTGTGAATTTGTAATCTCGTCTCTTGTTATTATCACTCACATTCACCTAGGTTCTGTGGACGTAGACTACAGCTGGTAGAAAAGATGTAACATTTGATCTAGTGATTTTCTACTAGGAGTAACAATTCACTTGGTTTCGAAGCATTTGTAGGCAAGCGTGTTTGTGGTACTCAAACGATATAAGAGTCTATGATTTGATGTCCCTGACTGTGTTTTTGGCATAAATTGATGGTTATAGTTATCATGTCGATACACAATCATGGTTGAAGTGAATTGTTGAAGAAACATAAGTGCCTTAGTTTCTCAAAAGGAAACAAACTAATTGGAAGTTTGCACTTCTCCTAAAACTATTTACGTGAACTGATGTATAGTATCCTGCGAGTAGTTCTTACTGAGTCGTATTTAGTAAACTGGTAGTATTGTAATCTAGCTTCATCCTTAATTTGCTCAATACAATCTGCTTCAATAATTCCTTTAAATGCGCACCTCTGATTCATTTAGCATTTCTTTTCTTGTTGGCATTATATGTCAGCTTTGTTTACAATGAATGTGAATTGGAGTTTTTTTAACCAGATAAGAGACTTTCTCGGCAACTCTATACTACAAGGGACACTTCAGCTGAGATAACCTCGCCCCCTGAAAAAAATTCCAACCCAAATACGGAATTAGCCATTGAAAATTCAGAGCAAGCCCTTGTGTGCTCAGTTGAGCGTCTACCTACTGTAAGTTCAGGTACGTCTGTGTTGGTCCAAAGCACCTAGTAGCCCTCTAGTTACTGCTAAAATGTTTACTGCAGTGTTTTGTGTCCTAATGCATATAGTTACAATAATGCTTCTAAACAATCTCTATTCTCTTAAGAGGGTCTCTTTGACTACCGTATGTGCCCAAACAAAATGCTTATTGTTTCATGGTAACATTTAATATGTATACAGGAGTTGGTATTTGTGCTGATAATCAAACAGATAACTTCGGTTCGGATGGTAAAGAGCCTTTGGGAGTTGCCTTGGACCTTGATAGATATCTTCCTAACCATCCTGCTGAGTTTCCTACATGGAAGTGAGTTACGGGTTTCTTCTTCATCATTTTCAGTAAATTTGCATGTGATATTTGAAGGAAAAAATGAACTCAAGGTGCATTTACTAGTTCCTTGTTGCATTTTACAAATACTTGGATGGTTTGACACATATGCCTTGTGTCTCAATCATTTGTTCAACTTTGATTAAAATACTCCTTTCAAAGATAAAAAAAGGTTAACAAATGAATACGATGAATGGAGTATATTATTATAGAACTCAATATATTTGACTCAGTTACCCCTATAAAAAGTTTTACTAGTAAGGCCCTGTTCTTTTCGGCTTATTTTCAGCCCGTTTCAGACCAGCTCAGCTTCTATCAGCTCAGCCCAGCTCGTATCAGCTCAGCCCAGCTCCTATAAGCTCAGCTCAGCTCTAATATTTTCAGCTCAGCTCCAATATTTTCAGCTCCTAAAATAATGCTTCAATAATAATAATAATATTATTAATATATATATTAATATCAACAAATTATTATTATTATTAATATTATTTATTTATTTATTTATTTATTTATTTATTTATTTATTTATTTATTTATTTATTTATTTATTTATTTATTTATTTATTTATTTATTTATTTATTTATTTATTTATTTATTTATTTATTTATTTATTTATTTATTTATTTATTTATTTATTTATTTATTTATTTATTTATTTATTTATTTATTTATTTATTTATTTATTTATTTATTTATTTATTTATTTATTTATTTATTTATTTATTTATTTATTTATTTATTTATTTATTTATTTATTTATTTATTTATTTATTTATTTATTTATTTATTTATTTATTTATTTATTTATTTATTTATTTATTTATTTATTTATTTATTTATTTATTTATTTATTTATTTATTTATTTATTTATTTATTTATTTATTTATTTATTTATTTATTTATTTATTTATTTATTTATTTATTTATTTATTTATTTATTTATTTATTTATTTATTTATTTATTTATTTATTTATTTATTTATTTATTTATTTATTTATTTATTTATTTATTTATTTATTTATTTATTTATTTATTTATTTATTTATTTATTTATTTATTTATTTATTTATTTATTTATTTATTTATTTATTTATTTATTTATTTATTTATTTATTTATTTATTTATTTATTTATTTATTTATTTATTTATTTATTTATTTATTTATTTATTTATTTATTTATTTATTTATTTATTTATTTATTTATTTATTTATTTATTTATTTATTTATTTATTTATTTATTTATTTATTTATTTATTTATTTATTTATTTATTTATTTATTTATTTATTTATTTATTTATTTATTTATTTATTTATTTATTTATTTATTTATTTATTTATTTATTTATTTATTTATTTATTTATTTATTTATTTATTTATTTATTTATTTATTTATTTATTTATTTATTTATTTATTTATTTATTTATTTATTTATTTATTTATTTATTTATTTATTTATTTATTTATTTATTTATATGAAATGGAAGTTGCATAAAGATTGAAACAAATTACAATAAGTTGTTATTGTTGTTGTTGTTGCTGTTGTTATTGTTATTGCATTTCGATATTAATACAAGTTTCTTTTCATAAAAAATAATAATAATGATAATAATATTATTGTTGTTGTTATTTTTATTACTTGTATCTCTTAATAATAATAATAATAATAATAATAATAATAATAATAATAATACTCCGTAACAAATTATTATTATCATCGTCATTGTCATTGTCATTGTCGTCATCATCATTGTCATTGTTATTATTATCGTTATTATTATTATTATTATTTTCTATTTTTTTTATCATCATTGTCATTATAATAATTATTAATATTATTATGCACTCCATAATATTTTGAGGTCTTGAAATAGATGTTACCTTCAAATATTTTCAACTCTCACACACACACACAATATAACATATGAGTATTATTTGTATTGTATTAAGATTTAAAAATATGAAAATTTAAAATTTTGTATATTAGTAGTTATGAAAATATTATTAGATAATTTATATAAGTAGTTATTAGTTTCAGCTTCTTTTAATTCAGCTCAGCTTCTATCAGTCCAGCTCAGCTCCTATCAGACCAGCTCAGCTCTTATCAGACCAGCTCAGCTCTTATTCTCAGCTCAGCTCAGCCCTCTTTCAGCCGAAAAGAACAGGGCCTAACTACTAACTACTCTGTACCATAATATGCGGAAGCTCTTAGATTGTAATATGGTGGTTTTATTTTGCTGGCAATAAAAAAACATAATACTCCCTCCGAGTTTCTATTATTGTTCCACTTTCTTTTTTGGGCTGAGTTTGATTTTTGTTTCACTCTCCTTTTTATGTCATCAATGTGTGGTTCACAATTACTCTCCCATTTCTCTCTTTTCCTCCTTTTTTTTTTGAACCACTCCTTTCCCTTTCTTATTTTTCACGCAAAATCCCTTTGGGACAATAATAGAAACTCGGAGGGAGTATGTGGTATGTGTGTCCTGTCTTTGAGGAATGGTATTACAATATGGTAGTCTATCAATTAGGCATTCCGTGCACACTTTTTGCCATATTGGTCCGTTGCATTGACATACAATGATCATGTTGATGATTTAGGTGGTAATTCCCAACTCTATGTATGTTTTCAACAGGGGACGCATTAATATCATGGACAGCGATGATGCTTTGCTTTGTCGATCCTTGGATGGTATTCAAGCTCATCCACCTTGCAAGGTTCACAGAAAGGCGTATGATTTGTCCAAACAATTGCCCAAAGCACTTGAGGTTGAGCTAATACCTAGAGTGAACATCTGGATGAATTTGTTTGGGGGCGATGTCCCTGGTGCGCTAGACATTGGCGTATATTTTCTATCTCCTGAAGGGTACATATCTTACTAAATTTACCGTTCCTTTTTTATTCTTCGTGCTGTGCTGTGAGCTAAAGGTTCTTAACAACTTGTTGGTTTGGTTGCAGTTCTGTGCAAAATCTTACTTCTGTTCTGGAGTTTCTGGATGAGCATGACATGCTTTTAAGAAGTAAAATCGATGGAGTAGAGCTCTTGTTTGTTTCTTCGAGACATCTCTCAAAGGATTCTCAGAGTATGTGTTTCTAACGGATCTTTTTTAAGTACCTTGTGTCGAAAATGAATAAATTCTAAGAAAATTCAAATTTTCAACAGCTAGCTTTTCAGCATCCGACATTACTGGGAAAAAATATATGACTGACTGGTTTTTTACTGCAGGAATAAATCAGACATTTTTCCTGTGGGGTTTGTTTCGACGTTGTGAGGATAATGCAGCAGCTGAGAACTCCGTGTCAGGGTCGAGTGAGGATTTGGGTGAAGACATGGACATCGACATGATAGGAGGGCATGAAGTGGGACTCATCGACAAGGTAATAGCACAGCGAGCTGAGAATTCCAGTCCCCGGCCCACAGTGCCCGACCCCACTCCTCTCCATCTACAAAATTTATCCGAGTTTGAGAGCGACTTACAGAAGTGTTTGGATAGGTTTACAATGATCAAGAAACCCAAATGATCATTTGTTCATATCAGTTTGTAAAGGTACAGTTCCCGTGTTCGGTTAGGTTAACCTAGATTCTTAGACATTCATGATACTTATATATATATTAGGAACTAGCTTAGGCGGGGAAGTCATGAGAGGTATTACTCAATACCCGAGGCTTGAATCAGAATCGTTTTTGTGGTTCCCTTTATTAACTCGTAAGATTTGTGATTATGTAAGGTAAGTTTGGATAAAGCCAGCTGTCTGTCTCTCTTTGTAATTCTGGAAATATGAAACAAGGTTTTACGATAACGTCTTCTCGAGAGATGTGTTACAAATCTACTTCGTATGTGTCGTCGCGAACAACGGGTACTGTTTTTTTATGGAGTATGACGTTGCAAATTATACTCTACGAACCGTTTTACACTGTTATTTTGCAAACAATTGAGAAAAATAAAATGAATAAAATTTCTTATGAAATGGTCTCACTGTAACATTATTGCAAGATCTCTAACGTATGTGTTGATTATCAAGTTTAATGTAATATAGGGTAGGAAGTAGAAGAGATTGATGATAATTGATGGAGGAACAACAGCTTTTGTTATTCATTCAATTGAAAGCATACAATGAGGATACATAGTTGTATCAAAGGAGACTAAGACCAGCAAACTGGTTACTTTCTCCATGTCTCGTTCATTTGTTTGTCTTTGATTAAAATATTCTCTCTTTGTTTCCCTTTTTCTTCTGTGCAGTCGTGAAATTCCTCTTTATTTCCCTTTTTCGTCTTTGCAGTCTTGATCTCCTACTTTTGTGCAGTCCTGAACTAAGTCATACGATGACTGCATCCTGCAAATCAAAATCAAAGATAATAAATAAATCAAGAAAAAACGAGGCAAAATTCGAAAATTACATTATACTCATGAAGTGCTTATACTGTACCCATGGAACATGTGGAGCCTGGACATCACAAGTCAGAAGCGGACGAAGACCATCATTATGAATAAGGCTATTGAAATTATGGCTCTCAACTTCAAGCTGTAAAAAAAGAGTTACAACAACCCATTCTCAGTTACCACTCTCACAACATCAATCGTCAAAAATTGGGCAAAATTAATTCCAACATTACCAGAAAGCGATTCACATCATCTGTTTCAGAAAACGAGAGGGTCGCAATTAGTTAACAAATTATCATGAATTGGGAGAAAATCGAACTCAAAATCAAAGATAATTAATCAAGAAAAAATGTGAATTGAAGTGGTTACAGTGTACCTATGAGAATTGAAGATATCCTCAACGTCATTGGAACAGGTGAATTCATGAGTTCTTCACGGTAATTTCAGATTAACAACAGACGGTAAAAGTGCAGATGATAAACTTCTGAGGATGGCAAACCCTAATATAAAAGGCAGTGATTGAGTAAGAATAGTTGAGTCTTAAATTACCTTTCTACTCCCTCCGTCCATTCTCTTGGGTTAATCTCATATTCTTTTTGAGTAGGTCTCTTGAGGGACGGTCTCTCATTAATTTTACTGAAACACTAAGTACAAATGGAGATAACACTGGTACCAAACCTGCAAAGTTACCATTTAAAGGTACGAATAAAACATAGAGTGATACTTGTAGACACCCACATTTTGACCGCCAGGTGTCTATAGTAGTTCCCGCCAAACACCCGATGATGATTGGACGTAAACGTGCTTTGATAGACTCGGATATGGGCTTGTAATCATGGACATTTGGTTTAGACTTATTAAGGAGTACAAATCTTACAAAACCAACCTCAAATCCAGGCCCAATGGGTCGTTTCGAGTCAAATAACACTAATTTGGGTCGAATCCGACACCAGGGGTAAAATTGTCTTTTAGCGACCGAGTCAAAACCCGGTCAAAGATTTTCCCGAGACATGTGAGTCAGCCGTGACACTCACACGGTTGATTCCTACCCAAATTCCTACAAAATTTCAGATTCATTAAAGCATTAAACAATTCCGTTAAAGGTAGAATTCGACCTCAAGTAGGAATTCTACCCGGAAACCGAATCAGACATTGACCGAGTACCAAATACTCGGCCAAACACTCCTCAATCAGCCGAGATACCCTTTCTTCTTTGCCAAGAAAGCGGAATTCTCATGTTCCTCAAACTCCTACGTTTCCTATCCTAAGCGGTATTCAAACTCTCCTAAACCAAGGTCGAAAACTCTCTATAAATAGGACCTCCCGTCCAACATAAAACACACGTTTTTTTCAGCCAATACACACGGTTTTTACACACCCATCACACCAAAAAAACAGCCTTGTAACACGGTTTACATACATCCTCGATAGTTAGAAAATCCCGACACCCTTCCGAAGCCTCGAAGCCCCGACGAAACCGGCCAAACCCGACGTCCAAACCATCCAAACCGATACACCTTAACTCATCCTCATCATCTCGACGCTCCCAAGTCTAAGCCACTTTCCGACGAGTCTTATCCCGAGAAAACAAAGCATGTAGGTTGAGGGTATAAATCAAACCCGACTCTTCTCTTTTCTCTTCTCTCCTTCTCGTTTTTTTTATGGGTCTTTTCGTCGGTCTTTTTCTATTTTTCTAATATCGATATTATTAAACTATTTTTATATACCGAACATTCTTAAAAATATGATATCGATTCTATATAATCGAATATTGTATCGAAAAGAATTATATTAAGATTTCGACGATATCGTTACATTTTTTTCATTCAAAATCCTTTTTTCAAACTTTTCGTTCAAAACAAACTTCCTCCAAAACCTTTTCTAAAATCCTTCCGACTATTCGATATCGATTTCATAATCGAATATCGAATACGACGAATATCGAAAATATAAACCGAGTATAAATTAATTCATATTTGTACGCGGTTTATCAAATTTTTCGAACAACAAGCGAAACAGGGACAGGCCCGCACGCGAGTCGCGCCCCTCGCAGGCGACTCGCGCACGAGTCTGAAACCCGCGCTCCTTTTTTAGTTTTTCGTTCGTTTTTTATTATTTATTCTACGACACGATTTCTAAAATTTATACCCTTTCCAAAACTATTCCAAATACTCGATATTGATTTCGTAGTCAACTATCGAATATAACGAATATCGAGAATATTAAGTTGAGTACGAATTATGCAATATTCGTACGCGATTTAATCCAAAATTTTCCGAAAACCGCTTCCGAAAACAGGCCGCCACGCGACCCGCCTACGTTCCGGGCGAGTCGCGCGGCCGACTGTCCAAGCGCGCCCTTTCTCGTTTTTTTTTTATTTTTCGAACTTCGTTTTTTATACAAAACAGTGTTTTAGCAATATTTTTCAGATTTCGATTAATATTCATTTTCTCGATCTCGTACATTTATTTACTATATTATTATTCAATCGTTACTAACTCGTTTTCTCGTGGTTGTAGCAATTTATTTTCATATTCTGTTTTATTAGACTAAAACGAATTCACATGCTAAAATAATTTTGACGTTATTAGTTTAATATGCATTAAACGACTTAGCAACCCATTTATTTATTTTTCCTCACATGTCTTAGGAAAATAATCTCTGCATATCATTCAATCGTCGAACTAACGCGTGTACACAAAACCGAACGATATCTTAGTAAAGGCCGCTAAGTGCGGGCGGGGTTGGGTGTTCTCAATGAGTTTCCCAACACGTACCCTCACCCTTTACTCAGAACCGTGGTTTCCGGATGTCCGAAACCATTGGCAACGAGAGTCATTCAATATACGATTAACCGCGCAAGTCGGCATCGGTATCGAACTGCAAAGGGACGAACCCAATAAACTCTGACATCGGAAATGGGCCAGGTTTTAAATATGGCCCACTACGACATAGAATGGGTTCGAATGGTTCCGAATAACCATAAAATTCGGTGGCGACTCCTACTTCGATTTAAAATTCAATTCGATCCATCTTATATGGAAATTCAATCGCCTCCCCAAACCCGCGCGTCGCCGCGTCGGGGTGGACCTATGTCATGTCCACAATTTGGCGACTCCGCTGGGGATTAACTGATGTGTCACTTACCATCGGCATCCTCAGGGTGAGACTCGAAAAGAAATCGTTCGATTAGTAATGTACACGTTTTAGTTCAATGGTTCATGCATAACCCCGTTCTATCCCGGGCCGGTTACTTGTGACCTACGTCCCACTATACCACGGTGCATTTCTACTTGGATGCACTAAAGACTTCGATGGCGGAACTCGCATGGGTTTTACGGCAGATTCTAAGACCAACTCGGCTTAGGAGGTCCGTCCTGATTTGCGAGAATGCGATCGTTGTTGGTATAGACCCTATTTGACCGACCGAGACTTAGACTAAGAGCATACATGGCGTCGTTATACTGTTTCTATGACTACATGCTACTTGATCTTCTTTGGTCTTTTTCAAAAACCGTCATTTTTCAAAAACTTACATCTTTTCAAATCCATTCTTTTTTCAAAACCCGGAAAGCTGCCGAATTTAGGACTTATGATTTTGACTCAAAATAGCCTATTTTTAGCCGGTATGCTGTCCAAACCTTTTCAAAAAAAAAAAGCCCGAAATCTCGGCCCGATAACCCTTTTCTTGGTTTTCAAAAAAAAATCGGGCCTTCCAATCCGACCTCGTTCGGTTTTCAAATCCAAATTCCCTTTTCGAAACCATTTTCTTCTTAGGACTTCCCGTATTTAGCAGTGTCGGGTCTTGTCATAAGTTAGAATCTATAACGTCGAAACTACGTCGATCTTATATCACGGGTTTCCACCCCATCCCAGTCCGCCTTACTTGTCAAGGCACGGCCCACCTTAGAGGACAGACTCCTACAAAGAGAAGCCCGTTTATACACTCGAGTCCAAAGTCTGGGGAATTCTCACATAGACCTTCCTTCGAACTAGGGATGTCAATTTCACCCGAACCCGTTCAAAATCCATCCACCCGAATAAAATTAATGGACGAAAACCCGAGCTAAATGGATTTTAAGCGGATGACGGATGAATCGGGTGATGGATCGGGTCGGATTCGGGTGGAGATTTTTCACCCGTCACCCGATCCGTTCACCCGTTTATAGATTTTTTTTAAAAAAAATATGAATATATAAAAAATAATAATTAATTTCACTCTATTTTTATACTCATTATCCTTTTTTTTTCTTAAAACCCTAAGAAAATATTTTCCGTAATCACTTTGGCGGCCACTATTTTAGATATTTTTTCCCGTCTTAATTTCCGACCACCAAAAAATCCCAAAAAATTTTACGCATCTTATAATTTGTATATTTGTTATTGTATTTTAAAAAAATATTTTTCATCCACTAAGCACCCGATCCACCCGAATCACCCGCGGATGACGGATGGATTGGATCCGGGTGGTGGGTTAATCGGGTGACGGATGGATCGGGTGGAGTATGCGGATTCGGGTGATGGATTCGGGTGAGGCTCCACCCGACCCGAAACCGACCCGTTGACATCCCTACTTCGAACAGGACTAGGCCCACTTTGCCGAATCCTAAGGAAGACCCACCATTCACGCGTCATCCGTCTAGAAGTCAGTCTCCGGTCTTTTCCTAGTTTAGTCTTCTCCTTGCTCGGGATGTACTTTTGATTCTAAGATCTGGGTCAGTTACTGATTACGCGGTGCCCTTACAGACAGGCCACCCCACACTCGAGCCATGACGCAACAAGCCATCGATGACATGAAGGCCTCATTGACCAAGCTTGAAAACATGATCACCTCGATGAGAGGGGAGCAGATCGCTATCCTAACCCAGGTAAGTGTCGTGGAGCAAGGAACTCCTAGCGGCAATGTCGATACTACTGGGCCTTTAGCTCAATTGGCCAGCGCAGTCCACAAACTGCAAAAACAGGTCCATCTGACAACCCAAAGCTCCATCCATACGGAGAATGCTCGGACCTACACCCCACTGACCGATGAACTACCCGCCAATCTCAATCTGACGGGTCTGCCAATGTTCGAGGGTACTGAAGACCCGGTCCACCATATCCGGGCTTTCAAGGAATTCATGGCCCTTAAGGGAGTTAAGTCCAACATGTTCAAACACCTGTTTGCTTCTTCTCTCGAGAAGCACCCAAGAGCCTGGTACTACCGGCTCGATTCCAAGAAATACAAAACTTGGGATGATGTGGCAACGGAATTCGCTCGGAATTACACCGACAACACGGAAATCCAGACCACTATGCGCACCCTGGAAGTAATGGCCCAGGATCAACGCTGGAGGGCTGAAAGTGTCAAACTGGTCGATAAGCCCAGTGAAAAAGTGATGGTTGAAGCCTTCGTCAAGAACCGCCTTCCAGCTTACCGGATCCATCTCCGGTACACCATCATACCTAGCTTCGCGGTCCTAACTGAAATGGGAACGAGAATCGAAGATGATCTACGGTTGGAAAGCCTCACTAAGGCCTCCACCAAGGGATACCAAGGGGCCAGCTCATCAACAAGCAAGCCCACTGCTACTGCTGCCACTCGTAGCATCTTTGACGAGGTAAATGCACTTGATACCTCAGCCCAGAAGACTACCACTCCCCGGGTATTCACCGACATAGGCACCACCTATGAGAATGCCCTGCAGAGGCTATCATCAAAAGGCCTGATCACCCCGATAGGTCCAACACCTGATATCCCGGTCGAACGCCGCTCCAAGGCCTACAACCTTCAGGCCTACTGTCACTATCATCGTGGTAAGGGACACGATACCGAGAAATGTTGGAAGCTAAAGCACCTCATCCAATATCTCATTGAAAACAGGAAGATCCCTTTGCCCGGGGGTAAACCCAACAACAAAGACAACCCGTTGGCCACTCACGCCATCTTTTCCGGAGAAGTAATGGATTGCTCACACCTCATTTCTCCATTTATCCCACAAATAAACGGGATCTGGTGCGATGACGAAGACGATGTCTACCTCACCAAAGGGGAAGCTATCCCCATCACGCCCGAGGAGATTCAGAAGGTTAAGTCCAAGGTCTTAGCCACCAGTCAGACCCTCATCATTGCCGAGCCACTTAGGGTCGAGCCCGCCCCAGAAGAGCCAACTCCTGAAAAGGCTCTTGTAAAACAGCTAAACAAGACTCGAGTTGACCTCTCTATATGGCAACTCCTAGTTAGCTCTCAGGAACATCGAGAGGCACTCACTAAGGCCTCGATCAAGTCAAAATCGACTCTATGGCTACTCCTGCTGAAATGGTAGCCACGGTCCTACCCAACCTAAAGGGGAGATCCATAGAGGAAGGCCCACTAATCACCTTCTCCAATGCTGATCTACCACCATTTGGGCCGGCCCACAACATGGCCCTTTACATCACGATTATCTGCCGTGGAAAGTATCTACCCATGACCCTAATTGACGATGGGTCAGCAGTCAATGTCATTCCCTTGAGGACCGCCAAAGCCCTCGACATTACCGAGGCCGACTATATTCCTATAGCTCAAACCATTCAGGCTTTTGACGGAAGCCCAAAGTCAGTCGCTGGAGCCACAAAACTCACTATTATCATAACGGGCCCGATAGAGAAAGAGCTGGAGTTTCAAGTGATCAACGTGACTTCTTCCTTTAACCTTCTTTTGGGAAGACCTTGGATCCACGCGACCAGGGCTGTGTCCTCCACCTTGCATCGGAAAATCCAACTACCTTTGCATGACACCGTCATCACTCTAGAAACCACACCTATGACTGTGGCTAACTGCAACACCTCGGGCCGCACCGATCTCTGGGGGTTCGACTTCGTAGGGGCCATCGAAGAAGACCAGCTCTTCCGTTCTTATTTCACGGTCCCCCTTGACCGGATGTTGCAGAATTTGGGCTTTCTACCTGGGGTTACATCAAGGCCCGATCTCCCTGCAGGAAAAATTCTCGAAGTTCTGGACAATGGGAGGACCCAAACAGGCTTGGGCTACACCATAACCCCGGAAAACATGGGCCAAACTGAAACCAGTAAGGTTATCTTTGTCACTCTAGTGTTCGAGACTGTCCAAACTGGCCTATATCGGCCTGCCACCACACGCCCTGGGACCCACTTGGCCCAGGACTGCAACTACATACCGGACGACATCTTCGCTCTCATCCAGGCCGAAGATGCTAAGAATGTTGAGCCCGCGCTAGGGCTACTTTTTGGAGAGGAGCTTGCGGTCCCAACACCGAAGGAAGAGCTAGTCAGCCTCATTCTCCGCAGTCGCACCTTTGATCCGTCTAAGCTAATCTCAGAAGTCGGGTCCGGGACCAGAGCTTGGAGGAAAACTGTCAAATGGACTGACAGTCAAGGAAGAACTTACAAGCTGATCACAGGGGAAGGAGAGATGCTAGAATCTGAGTCTGAGTCTGAGTCCGAGTCCGAGTCAGAGTCTAATATTGAGTCTAGTGAGTCTGGTGCTAGGGTCAATACTGTAACTCCCCCTCTCCCTTTAGCCATTCCTGGTGCCTCGGGGTCTGTCCCGGGCACCCTACCTATCCCGCCACTGACTAGTGATCAGATGGCAGCTCTTTTCGAGCTCTTTTCCCAATTTATGATCAATAATAACAACCGTTCTGCTTACGACTTGTCTCATTTTCAAAACTTTCTCAATTTCAAAAATTTTATGTGCAATGAAATTGAGAAGCCCGACGAACAGGTATCCTTGCCTCCGCACCTGATCGAGCAACTAGAGCAAAGGGAATCCCGCAATCCGGTAATCGAAGAAACCGAATCCGTCAACGTGGGAACAACCTTAGAACCTCAGATGCTTAAGATAGGATTATCCCTAGATCCCGAGGAGAAACAGCAATTCATAGTTCTCCTTCAAGAATTCAAAGACGTCTTCGCATGGTCCTACAAGGACATGCCGGGGATCGATCGCGAAATAGCCGAGCACCATATACCGATCAAGGAAGGGTTCAAGCCGGTTAAATAAAAACTCCGACGCATGAGGCCCGAATGGTCCCTCAAAGTCAAGGAGGAAGTCGATAAACAATTCAAGGCTGGGTTCATACGAGTCTCCGAGTATCCAGATTGGGTCGCAAACATAGTACCAGTCCCTAAAAAGGATGGTAAGGTTCGGGTCTGTGTGGACTTTCGGGATCTTAACAAAGCGAGCCCGAAAGACGATTTCCCATTACCACACATCGATATACTGGTGGATAATACAGCTGATCATGCCCTTCTATCGTTTATGGACGGATATGCGGGGTATAACCAGATAAAAATGGCAGAAGAAGATATGGATAAGACCACCTTCATTACATCTTGGGGGTACTTATTGCTATACTGTTATGCCATTTGGTCTCATCAATGCCGGGGCCACTTACCAACGAACCGCCACAACTTTATTAGATGACCTGATGCATAAAGAAGTGGAAGTCTATGTGGACGACATGATCTTCAAATCCAAAGACAGGGATGGTCACATCACCGCCCTGAGAAAGTTCTTCACCCGACTACGCAAATACAACATGAGGCTAAACCCTCAGAAATGCAGTTTTGGGGTAACGTCTGGCAAATTACTGGGTCACATCGTTAGCCAACGAGGTATCGAGGTCGATCCAGCCAAAATCAAGGCCATCGCCGAGATGCAGCCCCCTAAAACTGAAAAGGAGATAAGAGGGTTTCTCGGAAAAGTCCAATACATCAGTAGGTTCATTTCAAAGCTAACCATGGTGTGTGAACCGATCTTCAAGAAGCTGAAAATAGGAGAACGGTTACTATGGGACGATAAATGTCAAGCAGCCTTTGATAGAATCAAGGAAATTTTGGCCTCACCACCGGTCCTAATGCCACCTCAGCACGGTTTGCCTTTGTCACTATACCTAACCACGACAGAGACAGCCATGGGGGCTATGCTAGCTCAAACGGTCAATTCCGAAGAACGAGCCATATACTACATCAGCAAGAAGTTTTTAGAGTACGAGTGTAAATACACCATGCTCGAAAAGACGTGTTTAGCTCTGGTCTGGGCCACTAAGAAGCTCCGACATTACATGCTCAGTTACGAGGTACAAGTGTTGTCCAGAATGGATCCAATCAAGTACCTTTTCGAAAAGCCCATCCTCAACGGCAGGATATCAAGATGGACCCTCATGTTGGCAGAATTCGACCTAAAATTCGTACCATTGAAAGCCATCAAAGGACGAGTAGTAGCCGAATTTCTCGCTGACAGTCCCGTAAGCGAAGAAGGACACACCGACACTTGGTCCTTCCCGGATGAAGACATTTTCCACACTGACACCTAAGCGTGGGACTTATACTTTGACGGAGCATCCAACTTCCGAGGATTTGGGGTCGGGTTTCTCCTAATCTCACCAAGAGGAGAGCATACTCCCGTATCCATCAAATTGGACTTCGACGTCACCAACAACGCCGCTGAGTATGAAGCATGTATCCACGGGCTACAAGCCGCCGCCGAGTTAGGGGTCACGAACCTCCGAGTACACGGTGATTCATCTCTGGTCATTAATCAAGCGCTCCAAAAATGGAAAACTCGAAATGCTAATCTCATGGCCTACCAGACACGAGTAAGGGATCTCGAGAAACAATTCCACAAGGTAGAATATATATACCTACCTCGGGAAGAAAATCAATTCGCAGATGCACTCTCAAAACTGGCATCTTTGCTAAACATTCCCGATCATATGACCAGTATGCCAATCTGTGTCGAAAGACGATCCGAGCCAGCATATATCCACGACATCGAAGAAATCGAGATACCTGATCCCGAGCCGTGGTATCAAGCTGTGTTGACATACCTAGCAATCGGGGAATATCCACCCGGAGCTGACAACCGAGCCAAAAAGGCCCTGCGAAGACTGGTGTAATCCCCTATAAATTCTAACGCAATACAGTGGCGGAAACACTGTAGATTTGGGATTAAAACACACTGATGTTCTATATTTTAGAAAAAGAACGGTCAGTCAATACAAAGGCCACTTTTTACAAAAGGGCTAAAAATAAAGATCCTTCAAATGGGTTTAACAATCCATAAACAAACATAATTAAAGCAGAGTAGGATCCATGCCACTCGCTAGCGCACACCAAACCCCGGAACAAAGAATACCTGTCATGTTATAAACATAACAGCCACAATTCAGTGGGGAGCAACGCAGGCAGTTCTCCCAGCCATATTACATAATATATAGGCAATAGAAGCATAATATAAGAAAATAAATTAAAACTCAAAACAGTATATGTATCAAAATAGATTCAAAACTAGAAAATAATTCAGCAGCCTGACGGCGTCAAAACGAATAATGGAATATAAAACCGATGATCAGTACAGCTTTTACTACTAGAGATATGTCAAAATAACACCGAAGTGTAACTTAGTGCCCACGAAGCGACCCCTAAGCCTCACTGGTTAAGGAACTCAGTGCCCACGAAGCGACTCCTAAGCCCTCTCACCAGACAACTCAAACTATAATAGGACTGCGTTCAGCGAGGTCCTAGCCTAAGTACATGTGCATGACTCCTGAGCATAAACGATACCTAGTTCGACAATCAATGTATCCCTGACGCAAATACACTGACCATATAGCTGATGATAACAACCAACATATCCTAGACTTATATACTGTACATTCTCATTTCCAACATTATTCCATATTCAAACCAACACATATTTTATCCGAAGATATCTTAAATATTCCCAAAATAGTAACTTTCCAAAGATAGAAACTTTCTTCAAATAGTAACTTTCCAAAATAGGTATTATTATAATTAGAAATCGTTTAACATATGAGTTATATAAAATATTTAATATTAGGCCTTGAGACATAAACATTATATTTATTAGATAAATGTATAATTAATGATTAAAAGTCAAAGAAAGTAAAAATCATAATTATTTCTCAAAAGGTTGGAGTTTAAGTAATTAAAAGTAATAAATTACAAATTTACAGATTTTTCAGATTTGCACTGTCTTACTATAAAATTCATAAATAAATCATTAAAAATCAAAACGATATAAAATCAGTGAGGTTGAAAACTTTAAAAGCTTAACTACAACTTTTGTTTCTGGAGAAAATCGAAATTCCTAACTTAACAGGGCTGTTTATTCGTAGTTTGATAAACTGTCAGAATCCGACACCCGATAGTATTTATTTAATAAAATACGTTTAAAATTTTATTTTAAAACAAATCCAATTAGAAACATTAACTAGACTCTTTAAAGTTAATGTAAGTAAATTATCAAAATTAAATTCAAAGTTTATCATATGTTTTAAATTAGGTTTTACAACAACTGACAGATTCGCAAACTAATCCATCACAGTTTCATAAACGATTTGTTGTGACGAAACTACTCAGAATTAATTTACGAAATTTAACAGAAGTATAATAGACTTAAAATAAACAGTAGTCTATTTTCAAACTTTTTGCAAATAAGATCTATAAACAGGAGTAAAAATCGTACAAAAGTAGTAACAGATTCGAAAACATGCTGTAACTTTACTAAAAACAATGAAACTTTCAATTTGATAATTCATATTAAAAATCACGAAAAATTAAGAAATTAATTTTCTTATTCATATGTTTTAGTCTCGGCCCTATAATAATTTTTAGAAGATTGAAACATATCATCTTAATAATATAGTAAACATATTTATAAAATTCGATTTAAAACGATACTACAAGCAACTACAACATATATATCATGCAATACCGAGTCATGCCATCATGTGTTACCTTCATCGAGATCCGAGTTAATAAAATAACCGTCTTCATCGGATCTAGCACGATAGCCTACGAAAAATTAAAACATATGGTATTAGAACCACATAAGAAGGGATTAGAAAGAGGGAAACGAGATGGAGAATAAGAATAATTAAATTACCCTCGGATTAGAATGAACAAAGGAGAAGAGATACGTAACAGACTGAGCAGCAATAACGTAATTAAACAGAATTGAAGAAGGATGAGTTTTATGTACAATGAAGAAAGAGTAATTGAAGAGTTTGGGGATTATAAAAAGAATGGAGTAAATAAGGTAACAACAACCACTAGAGAAGTAGAGATGGGAAGCAGTTGGGTAGAATTAGGATAAATAAAAATATGTGCTTAAATTAATAAAATATTTAGTGACTCATCTAGTTAGTGACGAGGTAACGGACTTGATTTGGGTCGGCAAATAATTTACGGTGTGATCAAAATCATTAGTAAAAAATAAATAACTGGCTTACAAATAAATTGGGTTAAAATCGCATAAGAAAGGAATTAAACTCAAACTTTGAGATGGGCTAAAATATTATTTTGTCATAAAATTAAATGTTTGGGTCAAGTTCGGTGTTGATAAAAATAATTAGTTGACTCGAGAAATCAAATGGGTCAATCTCAAATTTAAATAATTGTTTGTAAGGAAATTGAGTTTCTTGACGAATAAATTGTTTTCAACGTAAATGAATTAAATTGATTTCTTGAAAACAAAATGATACTTTTCAATGAAAGTTTAATAAAATGGTTTCCTGAGAAAATAATAAAATGTCTTAATGAGTTTCGAGTTGAAAATAGAAATTCGAGGAAAAATAAAGATTTTAGGAATTTAAGAAGAAGTCAACGTAAGTCCAATAAGAACTAAAATTAAGGATTACGAGTAAGATCGTAAACAAAATAAAAATACAAATACGAATTTAATTTATAAAAATTAGGGGTGTTAAAACTGGCAACCCAGTTCATCCGCACCGACGATGGGCAACTTTACAAAAAGACATCACAGGGGGCTCTCCTTCGATGTGTTGATAAAACCAACGCTGAAAAAGTTATGGCTGAGGTACATGATGGCGAATGCGGCCCACACATGAATGCCCAGATCTTGGTCCGGAAAATCATGAGGCTCGGATACTACTGGAATAGCATGGAAACCGACTGTCAACAATATGTTAGACATTGCCATAATTGTCAAATTTTTGCCAATGTGCGGCATATGCCACCATCCCTGCTGTACACCATGACATCACCATGGCCATTTTCAACATGGGGAATCGACATAATTGGAAAGATAAACCCCTCGGGAACCGGAGGACACTGCTTCATTTTGGTAGCAATCGACTATTTCACCAAATGGGTCGAAGCCGAATCCTATCGTATTCTCAACGCTAGCCATGTTGCCAAGTTCATTCAAAATAAGATAATATGCCGGTATGGGATTCCTCATGAGTTCATTAGTGACCACGGGACCCATTTTCAAGCCGAAACAGCAGCCTTGCTGACCAAGTACAAAATTCAAAGGCATACGTCTTCACCCTACCGACCCCAAACCAATGGAGCGGTAGAAGCGGCTAATAAAACAACTGTCACCATACTCAAAAAGATGGCTGATAATTACCGAGACTGGCCCGACAAAATACCATTTGCACTTTGGGGATATCGAACCTCGATTCGTACCGCGACCGGGGCAACACCGTATTACCTTACATACGGCATGGAAGCAGTCCAACCTGTTGAGTTAGAAGTGCCATCACTCAGAATCCTACTCGAAAGTCAAGTACCTGAAGCTGATTGGGTTCGAGCACGATATGACTCGCTAGTCCTTTTAGACGAACGACGATCTCGGCCCTCAATAATATTCAAATCTATCAGAAGAGAATCCAACGGGCTTTCAACAAAAGGGTGAGGCCCAGAAACATCAAAGAAGGAGATTTGGTTCTCAAGTCTATTCGAGCTCTATTACCAGTAGACCCAAGAGGAAAATTCAAACCTAATTGGGCTGGGCCATATCTGGTAAAGAAGATTCTATCAGGTGGAGCGGTAATGCTAACAGATCTGGACGGGAACGAGTTTGTCAACCCAACTAACCTGGACCAGCTGAAGCGCTACTACCCTTAACCCATCTCTCTCAATGTCATTTGCAAAAGTTTATCTTTTTTCAAACTTTTAAAGACAACTCAAAAGCTAGAATTATTTATTCTACTGTTACAAACATCTTGAACTAATAGTCTCGATGTGTTTCGAAATTGCAAATTAATTCAGTCTGAACTACGTTTGGTTTGATTCCATTTATTGTGGATACGTAGGCAGCCCCTCAAAAGGGCACAACCACTGCAATCGAGAAAAGAAAACAGGAATGGTTCTTTAATAAACCTTTTCTTACTTATTTCAAAAAAAATATATCAAAAAAAAAAAATCAACACAAAATAAATAATACTAATACTTAAATAATAAAATCTAGGGCATTTTCCCTTTCCTTTGCCCTTAGCCTCCTTTTCCATCCACCGGCGTCGACATGGAGGTGAATGCTCCCTAATCACCAAGGGGACCTCCTTAACCCGGGCACGTTTCTTCAAACTAGACTCCCCGGTCACCTCGTTGTCACGCGGGCCTAGCCTGTCTTGGACCAAGTGGTCCAAGCCTTCTCTCCAAATCACCAGCACCGGTCTCATTAGCCTGAGTCTTAGTTTTTGACTTAGAATCCGACCCCGGCTCAGCAAAAGAAGTTGGAGTCTCTTCGAAGAACCGTCTGTTGTCTTTGGCCGATTCTCGGCAGGCCAAGTCAAGAGCTTCTTCAATCTTCAAAGTCTTACGAGTCTCTTCTGATTCTTCGGATGTCCACTTTCGATATGATTCAGAAACCCAAGTGGTCTGACAATGACGAGGTATAGTCCATATGACACGGGTAAACCACCGTTGTAGCCACGTGTCACACATAGCGTCCGTCAATTGGATCGAAACGCTAATAATGGCCTCAGTCTCAGGGATCTGCTGAAACGAACCGAACTGTCTCAGAATACGGTCCGGATAGATATGGACAGACCAGTCCAAAGACAAGATCACCAGATAACGGGCCTTGTGTCCCTCCTAGCTAACCCCGTCAGCCTCGAAAGGAACCACCAGATGACGTTCCACCTAATCAAAGGCCCACCATGGAATGTTAGCTCTTCATCCCAATATTTTTGAGTTATGTGATGACTTGATCTTATTCGGCGAGACCTTGAGCCGATTTGACAACTACGATATCTGGATATGTTCACCGGGGACTCTATGATCGACAGACGCTCGGATAGCCAGGTCTGCAAAAATTTTCAAAAAGTCAAAAACTTTCGAAAATCAAAAAATTCGAAAAAATAAAAAAAATGAAAAATTTTCGAAAAAAAAAATTGAAAAATCCGGAAAAATTGAAAATTCCGGAAAATTTCGGAAAAATTCAAAATTACCGCAAAAATCGGGAAATCGGGCAGTTATTCGAAAAAACGGTTAAATACCTGCAGAAGACGGATGCTCCCCGTCAATTGTCGATCTGGGTCGAGTCTTCTAGCGTCAAGGCCCATAATAATCTCCCCAGTTATCAGCCAAGCCGGCCTGTGACCTGTCTCCATTTGGTCAACTATGCTGATTAGCCTGATCTCACCTAAGCATGAGTCAACATCCATCCGACCTTCGAAGGCATATCTATGCAGCATACAAAAGGCAAAGGCCCTACGCCTATGGGTAGAAGTAATTCTTTCACCAACCGGGTCCATGAATTTGTCAGCCAGGTCAAATAGGGAAACTGAATCTCCCTTCACCATACGGGCTGTCTCAGCATGCGACAGGCCTAGAAAATCCCTCAACCTCCTCCTTGGGTCAGGATAAAATGGGGGAATAGCCGGACGAGCACTGGGGCACCAACCGCCTATAGCTGCAATTTCTTCAGGAAGGGGGCACATTTCTCCTCGAGAAAATGCAAAAACATGGTGGGTGGTATCCCAAAAGGCTAAGCAAGCATCAAGAAAGTGCGAGTCTACCCTAAGTCGCTGAAGTGGGAATAAAGCCACAATTCCCATTTGAGTCAGCTGAACTTTATCTTCATCTCGAAAATCCTGGGCCCACGCCTGAAGCATCGCGGTCAAATGGTCAATACCCATTACAAGAATAGTTTCTTTTATTTATCCTAAAAGTCTAAGGGATTTTAAGATGAAAAAAAAGATTTGGATTAGAATATGAAAAATAAGAAGCCGAAACTCTCTATTTATAATGGAGAATATCCCTCTTCCTAGTCATCACAGGAATAGGATTTTTACCACTTCCTCTACTTCACCTAGGCATACAGGCCTAACCAGGGAATTCCAGGAATCCGTGTCAGAATCCGATTAGGAATCAAAGTCATCCCAAGCATCCTTATTTCCAAATTTCCAAAAAAAATTCAGCATTCTTCTTTTCAAAAAATTTTTCGAAAAAATTCATCATTTCTTCCTCAGCATGAATAAGTGTTTCACCTAAATGTTACATACAAATTATGTCAGCATACAGGTACACCCAAGACTCCTAGAAAATTCTAAGAAAAATTCCCCAGTGGAAAACTCAGGCGACATTTTCTACTGAAGAATCGGGATATATCTGCAAACAGATATACCCATAGCTTCCAAGGCAAGCTCCCGCGCAATTCCTAGACAGGATATACTTGTAAACAGGTATACCCATGGCTTCCAAGGCAAGCCCCCACGACATTATCAGCATCAACCCAGGTATGATTTCTATTCTATGGCTGGCGAGCCCTTCTCGCAGGTCTAATGGACCCTATACGACCCGATCGGAAGTTTGCCAGGTTTTAATCCTTGATTGACCTGGTAGCTACTCTGACTTTTGCCTTGTCCAAGCCTCAGTCAGAGTGGGGGCTCTGTAGACACCCACATTTTGACCGCCAGGTGTCTATAGTAGTTCCCGCCAAACACCCGATGATGATTGGACGTAAACGTGCTTTGATAGACTCGGATATGGGCTTGTAATCATGGACATTTGGTTTAGACTTATTAAGGAGTACAAATCTTACAAAACCAACCTCAAATCCAGGCCCAGTGGGTCGTTTCGAGTCAAATAACACTAATTTGGGTCGAATCCGACACCAGGGGTAAAACCGTCTTTTAGCGACCGAGTCAAAACCCGGTCAAAGATTTTCCCGAGACATGTGAGTCAGCCGTGACACTCACACGGTTGATTTCTACCCAAATTCCTACAAAATTTCAGATTCATTAAAGCATTAAACAATTCCGTTAAAGGTAGAATTCGACCTCAAGTAGGAATTATACCCGGAAACCGAATCAGACATTGACCGAGTACCAAATACTCGTCCAAACACTCCTCAATCAGCCGAGATACCCTTTCTTCTTTGCCAAGAAAGCGGAATTCTCATGTTCCTCAAACTCCTACGTTTCCTATCCTAAGCGGTATTCAAACTCTCCTAAACCAAGGTCGGAAACTCCCTATAAATAGGACCTCCCGTCCAACATAAAACACACGTTTTTTTCAGCCAATACACACGGTTTTTACACACCCATCACACCAAAAAAACAGCCTTATAACACGGTTTACATACATCCTCGATAGTTAGAAAATCTCGACACCCTTCTGAAGCCTCGAAGCCCCGACGAAACCGGCCAAACCCGACGTCCAAACCATCCAAACCGATACACCTTAACTCATCCTCATCATCTCGACGCTCCCAAGTCTAAGCCACTTTCCGACGAGCCTTATCCCGAGAAAACAAAGCATGTAGGTTGAGGGTGTAAATCAAACCCGACTCTTCTCTTTTCTCTTTTCTCCTTCTCGTTTTTTTATGGGTCTTTTCGTCGGTCTTTTTCTATTTTTCTAATATCGATATTATTAAACTATTTTTATATACCGAACATTCTTAAAAATATGATATCGATTCTATATAATCGAATATTGTATCGAAAAGAATTATATTAAGATTTCGACGATATCGTTACATTTTTTTCATTCAAAATCCTTTTTTCAAACTTTTCGTTCAAAACAAACTTTCTCCAAAACCTTTTCTAAAATCATTCCGACTATTCGATATCGATTTCATAATCGAATATCGAATACGACGAATATCGAAAATATAAACCGAGTATAAATTAATTCATATTTGTACGCGGTTTATCAAATTTTTCGAACAACGAGCGAAACCGGGACAGGCCCGCACGCGAGTTGCGCCCCTCGCAGGCGACTCGCGCACGAGTCTGAAACCCGCGCTCCTTTTTTAGTTTTTCGTTCGTTTTTTATTATTTATTCTACGACACGATTTCTAAAATTTATACCTTTTCCAAAACTATTCCAAATACTCGATATTGATTTCGTAGTCAACTATCGAATATAACGAATATCGAGAATATTAAGTTGAGTACGAATTATGCAATATTCGTACGCGATTTAATCCAAAATTTTCCGAAAACCGCTTCCGAAAACAGGCCGCCACGCGACCCGCCTACGTTCCGGGCGAGTCGCGCGGCCGACTGTCCAAGCGCGCCCTTTCTCGTTTTTATTTTTATTTTTCGAACTTCGTTTTTTATACAAAACAGTGTTTTAGCAATATTTTTCAGATTTCGATTAATATTCATTTTCTCGATCTCGTACATTTATTTACTATATTATTATTCAATCGTTACTAACTCGTTTTCTCGTGGTTGTAGCAATTTATTTTCATATTCTGTTTTATTAGACTAAAACGAATTCACATGCTAAAATAACTTTGACGTTATTAGTTTAATATGCATTAAACGACTTAGCAACCCATTTATTTATTTTTCCTCACATGTCTTAGGAAAATAATCTCTACATATCATTCAATCGTCGAACTAACGCGTGTACACAAAACCGAACGATATCTTAGTAAAGGCCGCTAAGTGCGGACGGGGTTGGGGGTTCTCAATGAGCTTCCCAACACGTACCCTCACCCCTTACTCAGAACCGTGGTTTCCGGATGTCCGAAACCATTGGCAACGAGAGTCATTCAATATACGATTAACCGCGCAAGTCGGCATCGGTATCGAACTGCAAAGGGACGAACCCAATAAACTCTGACATCGAAAATGGGCCAGGTTTTAAATATGGTCCACTACGACATAGAGTGGGTTCGAATGGTTCCGAATAACCATAAAATTCGGTGGCGACTCCTACTTCGATTTAAAATTCAATTCGATCCATCTCATATGGAAATTCAATCGCCTCCCCAAACCCGCGCGTCGCCGCGTCGGGGTGGACCTATGTCATGTCCACAGTACTTAAGAGTGGTCTCTCAATAAGTTATTTAGAGACCGTCTCTGCCAAGATTTTGTGATTCCTTTTTGGGTATTTTTTTGGGTTAGCCTCATTTCCTTTTAACGAAATATTTTTATCTATGTTTCTCTCTCATTACATGCATCATATCATCATTTTTCTCTTACTTTTTCATCTTTTATCAAATTATGTGTCAAACACCAATGGGGCTAACTCAAGAGAATGAAGGGAGTAATAAATAATCATTTCGATTTTAAACGATTTGTTTTGGTGTCGGTGGCACGATTCGGCACGACCCACAACCTGCTAAGCATGGTATAGCATGATGCGATACGACACGGTATGAATCGAGAGTCTTGCGCGTATCGCAGTTGGATGAAAAGCACCGTGCTTAGGCACGACATGACACGGCTGATACGGTCTTGACACCCACACAAAATGTAAAGAAATAATCTTAAATTTAAGGAATTGGTTAAACATGTCCTACATGGCACGACAAGACACGCTATGGGTCGTGTCATTTTTTTACTTCCTAGCATGATGGACTGACACAACCCATTTTCATATCTACTTGAGACAAATAAATGAGGAGTTAAAATGGTTTTGGGTAAACAAAATATTTACGGGGACTTATTTATAGAAAAGCTAAACTAAGGCGTCGTTTGGTTGCCTCTTAAATATGAAAAGTAAAACTTTTCATGAATTGATAAATTGTGATGTTGTTTGGTTGCCTACTTCTCGGGAATTGCCATTTTCCAGGAATTGTTCCTCCCTATGGGGAAGTTACTTTCCCCTTAGTGTGTAGAACTTTCCGCATGAAGTTATTTTCTACGTGACAACCAAAACATATTTTTGTATGAATTTAAGTTTCCGATAACTCCATCTTCCCATGGTGAACCAAACGAGCCCTAAATATTACTCTTTCCGGTTCTTTATAATTGCAACCTACATAGTATTTCTTCTAGTCTAGGTTAAAAAAATATACTGGACTGCATTTCATTTCTAAATGGATAACCGGAGGGGTAAGGGTCTTCTGACAATTTTTTTTTCCCGTCATCTAAAAACCCTTCGTCAATCAAATATACAAGTATATTTTTCGATTATATTTCTCATCTTTATCCGGAAAAAAAAACTTTTTATTATTCATTATTTCTTTCCTATTTTATATCATGAGAATCTTTTATTTTGAATTTAAAAAAAAAACAAAAAAAAAGTAAAGAATTTTGTGAACTGCCTCTTAAAATTCCCCAAATCCCTCCTCGTACAACTCAAAAAAACCCCAAATTACATTTTCCCTCCAAAATAAATACCGAAAAATCTCAGTACAAGGGTATTTATGATCCCGAAGTACTCGTAAGATTTTTCGGTTTCAACTGACGATCCAATTCTTCATGTTCTCCATTTACTGAAGAATTGAATTAAAGCTTCAAGGTACAAAAATGGCGGAAATTGGAGGTAGTAATTCAGTGGGAAGTAACAAGGAGAAGAAGAGAGTAGGGTTAGTATTTGATGAGACGATGTGTGATCATCATACTCCTGATGGTTCTGATCATCCTGAATGTCCTGATCGAATTAGGGTTATCTGGAATCAACTCACTGTTTCTGGTCTTCTTAATAGGTTGAATTTTATCCCTAATTTTCTAATTCGTCTTGGTTTCTGACTTTGTTTTCATTTCCGTCATTTGTTTACCTTTGATTTGATGGTAGAATACCCTCGTAATTTACGGAAAAGTAAACAAATGATTGAGACTGGATATCGTACTCTTGATACTTTTATTAACTACTGGGTACGGTAAAAGATTGTGCTACTGGATATCATTTGATGTTTGATTCACAGTTGGTAGTTGATCAATTATGGCTGTTTAATTACGGAGTATTTGTTTTCTTTCATAGGCATTCTGTATAGTATATTGGTATTAATGCATCATCGTAAATTATCAAATGAGACTGTTATACGCATGTAACGGACTCTTTTTATGCAGTGCAACTCGGTAATTTAGAAGGTACATTCATTATGTTGTATGCATAGGACGGTTTTGTATGAGACTGATCGCATATTGTTTGAAAATTGGCTGGAATGAGGAATTATGTGTGTTTATTTGTCGATTATTGTTTGTCGATTATTGTTTGTAACAGTTTCAGTGATTGGGACGGATATCTTAATGGACGAGTATTAAAGATGGGTTACTATAAAAGATTGTACTATGTTATGCAGGGTTTGATTATATTGGTTTCATTTGCTGTTTGATTCATTTGTTGGAATATACAGTTGGTAGTTGAACAATTAAGGCTATGTACACTATTTGTTTTATTTTCATAGGCATTTAGTATGACATTAAATTATTAATGTATTATCCAGTATTGGAAATTATCAAATGAGATCGTTGTATGCATGTAACGGACTCTTTTTATGTAGTGCAAGTCGGTAATTTAGAAGGTACATTCACTATGTTGTATGCGTAGAACGGTTTTGTATTAGACTCATTGCATGTTGTTTGAAAATTGCATGGAATGAGGAATTATGTGTGTTTATTTGTCGACTTGTTTTGTAGTCCGAGTAGATTATTGTTGGGGAATTTTTTCCAGGAAAAAGCGTTTTCTAGGTTATCTTTGTGTGTGTGAGGATTGGATAGCATTACTGTTTCGGTGATTGTTTTGGCTGAAATTTTTATAATGTGCTACAGTATTTGAAAGGATTTTGTAAAATCTGATCATTCAATAGTTGATATATTAATCAAGGATGGAAGCAAATCGTAAGAAAATGCAGCATAATCTAACACATAATCGGGAATTCGGGATATTGATATTCTCCAGTGTTAACTGGAGTACTTCCCGCAAAGAAAATGCAGCATAATCTAACACATAATCGGGATGTTGTTGTAAATTATAAGTAACTAAACTTGTCGCTGAGGTGACCGTACTGAACATGTAGACGACCTATATTGGGAAGTTGGCACTCTAATCGTGGTTGATTTCTTCTATTTAGGTGTGAGATCTTGAATGCCAAAGAGGCAGAAGATAAACACATACAGTTAGTTCACTCGAAGTACCACGTTGATATGATAAAAACTATAAGCTCGGAGCAATTTGATTCCAGAAGAGACAAGATTGCTTCTCAATTTAATTCTATTTACCTAAACAAAGGTTCATCGAAAGCTGCCTATCTCGCTGCTGGCTCTGTACTGGAGGTAAACAAGTCATATATCAGCAAATGTTCTAAGCTTCCTCATTTATCGACTAGCCTTAAATGTCAATAATTTGAATTTCCTATAGCTATCTAGTACGAGTATTATTATGATTATTGCTTGAGTTGTTTGTCACTCCTTCATTGCGTACTTATAGAAATCGTGATTTTAACATTTTGGTTTTTTTGTATAACTGAGCAAGTTTCTTGTGAGGCTATCTTCCATTCTTACTCGAATTTATCGTAAAATATATAATAGAGGGAACTTACAACGAACAAAATGAAAAAAAGAGAAGGATAAATCTCACAATTATTTTGTTGTGAGATTGTCTCATATGAGCATTAGTGTAAGTACATCAAGAAATCTATAAGATTTAGTTATTCATCAAAGAAATCTATAAGATTAATACTTTTATACCATATCTTATGCTGAGATATACATGTCTCTTACCTTTACCTGTCCCAACATCAACATAACTGGCAAGTTTTATTTGCCTGTATAGATTTCTTCAAATTTTCAAGTATGCCCTCTCTAGAGGGTGTTCTTTAAGTGCTTATTGTTGGTTTTTTTTTCTTTGCATTTCAAATCTGAAAATTCATTTGCAACGAATTTATATCACTTAAGCTTCAATATAATGGAAGGTTTGTCTGTAAACATTTCCAACTTTAAGCAGGTTCTCTAACAGTTTCCTCAGCAATTTGGCATTGAATATTCTATAGACGATGACCTTCCCGTACAGTAGATGATACTAGGAAAGATTAAAAGGGAAATGTATAACATACCAAGATATGATACTGATCATAAGAGAAAGTCTCATCTTTATTTATATTACCTTTTATTTCAGTATTGTAATTGCACAAGTGGTTATGTTTTTTTAAATAGGCTGCAGAGAAAGTTGCTAATGGTGATCTCGATTCTGCTTTCGCTATTGTGAGGCCACCAGGTCACCATGCTGAACAAAGTGAGCCAATGGGTTTTTGCTTTTTCAATAATGTGGCTATTGCAGCTAGTGTTTTGCTGAATGAAAGAGTGAGTGTCCTTACCAATCTTGCTCTAACTACATTATCAGTTTTGTACGTGTAAATGGACTTAATAGTTGTCGAACAATTTCCATGATCTTTCAGCCGGAGTTAGGTATCCAGAAAATTTTAATTGTCGATTGGGACGTTCATCATGGAAATGCCACTCAAAAAATGTTCTGGAATGATTCCCGTGTTCTTTTTTTCTCAGTACATAGGTAATCAATCCTCAAATTGGTATGGTGCATTAATTTATGATTGTTTAAATATAAGTATTCTTTGGAAAATTGAATTGTTTTGTCTTCCTCGGAATAACCTAAATCATAGTACCTGTTTGTTGTCTTCAGGAGTTTCCTTTTTCTTTTAATTATTATTAATTAAATTTCTGATCCCATTTCTCCAGGCATGACTTTGGGTCTTTCTATCCTGGAACTGATGATGGGTCTCATACTATGATTGGAGAAGGGCCTGGGAAAGGATACAATATTAATGTTCCTTGGGAACATGGTCGCTGCGGTGATCCAGACTATTTTGCAGTTTGGGATCATGTGCTGATTCCTGTGGCCAAGGAATTTAACCCAGACTTAATTATAGTTTCTGCAGGATTCGATGCAGGTAATATAAAGCTAAATTGAATAGATATCTTTCATAAAATTTGCTCTGACCTCCCTTCATAATATCTAGTCACGCAAATATAAGACCATTGGTGGGTCATAGCGGTTATTATGGTGGCAGAGGGTGGTCGGTCACCTGTTTCATCTTAGTATGGAATAGTATTATTTATCTCGACATGTAAATTCAACATGTAAAATTAACATCTCACAAGCTTTTTGCATTTCATGTAACATCTTCATTTGGTTATGGTGTGTGTTAATCAAAGGGAATAAAATGGCGATCAATATTTTCACTGTCATTAATTGATGTTTAGATTTGCTTTGTCATTGGTATGATATGCATAATGATTATTCCAAATTGTATGCAACAGCTCGTCATGACCCTCTTGGTGGCTGTAGTATTACCCCATATGGATACTCCATCTTGTTGAGCAAGGTCAGATATTAGTAGATATTATAATACTCATATAACGGTTAAAATTCAGCAGCGGTAAGGGTTGTTGTTCTTTTAATCTTCTCCCCTAATTCAGTCTCTTATTGACTTTGGTGGGAAACCCATGTCAATATTTCTCCATCTTTATGTAAATATACAGCGTAAAACTTGATCCCAATGTTTGATTCATAAAACAACTCTTTTCGTATTATAAATTTTTTGTAATTCTACTCTGAAAAAGTATTTGTCAAAGTCAACATCGTTCAACCATAAAGGACTGTATAATTGGAAAGAAGTATAAAAATTATCAGCTGATTATGACAGCAACAGTATGCCACGATAAAAGAATGTAAAAAGAGAAATCTGTTGTTGGTTCTCGTTTTCACGCTTATTTCTTTGTTGCTTCCATTTACTGCTTGACATCCTTTCATGTTGGTGCAGTTAATGGGTTTCGCTCAAGGTAAAATTGTGCTTGCTTTAGAAGGTGGATATAATCTTAAGTCTATAGCAAACTCAGCCCAAGCATGTGTGCAAGTCTTGTTAGAAGAGAAACCAATTATTGGAAATTCTGATGGAGATCCATTCGAAACAACATGGCGTGTCATAACAAATGTGAGCTTTTGTGTCTATACTGTTGTCTTGGGACTGCCTTATGGGCTATTTTTTATCGTGTCTAAAAATGCTGAAATGATTGATAGGTTCGGCGAAACTTGAGTAAATACTGGCCAAGCCTTTCTGGTGAATTGCCAAGCAAACTAACAAGCCGGACAACTCCTCCATCTCAGGTATTATTCCTGAGTCGACACTTTCCAGTCCATCTGAATCTTTGGCTCACCCTAGTAAAAAATTGGCACAAATTTTTTAGGAACTTTATTTATGTAGTAAAACGTTACTCTCCCTCCCCCTAAAGATGGAGGTGATGTGTTTCAGTGTTTGACTTCACGTAATTCTGTGTTACCAATTACATCGTCGAAAAATTGGCTTGAAGAGGAAATGTGGAGTATTAACGAATCTGTCAAAAAGGAAATTTGAAAAGTATCTTATGCTCCCTCCATTTTTAGAAGTAGCCTAAACAGACTCATTTACCCTTGACTGACTACTTGTCCCCCAACTTCACTGATTCCCTCCTTTCTCACCAACCTCACAAACTCAGTAACACCACCAGTTCACCACACACCACACAAATCGCTGCAGTCAAATCAGCGATGAATCTTCTTACATAGTTCACACTACGATGCTAAAAAACCTCTGTAACTCAGTTTTTGTACCGAATGCATCTTTTAGTCCTGTTGAGCCTTTATTAACCGTATGTAACGTATTTTTAAAGTTTAACTTTGTTGCTATGCTTGTGTTCATCAAGTATATATTACAATCTTATGGAAACTCTCTGTACAGTTGATAGATTCAAGCTCTGATTCAGAAATCGAAAATGATGATGAAGCTGTCAATAGTATTATACAGCCGCTTTCAGACTTGAAATTCAATGAGGATCAAGGTATTGACTATAAACCTTTTTTAACACTCTCCACCCTAAGCTTTTTTTCTTTTCTTTTTTTGTCGTCTAACTTTGTTTGAAAAGCAGACAAGTCTGAGACGGCTTCATCAACATGGAGAACGGAGCTTAGGCTATTTGATGTCTGGTATGCAACCTATGGATCTAATATGTGGACACCAAGATTCCTCTGTTATATTCAAGGAGGACAGGTATTTACACTGCTCTTGACATTTTTTAACAGATATCGCATATAGGTAATATCGTCCAGGAATCTCTCGTATGATGGGCTTTTTGGTTTTACTGTTGCCAGTTTTCCAGTTACATGAGATGCTCTTGCTCTTATTAACTAAATGCATCATTCTATTTAGGCTGATCTTGCATATCATATGTCAGACCGTCTCATACAAGACTCATCAGGATAATTATGCTTGTGGTGGATTTAACTTTTGAAACTATTAGGTGGAAGGTATGCAGAAGTCGTGCTCGGGTTCTGTGGATAAAAGTCCACCAAAAGAAACTTTGTGGACGAATGTCCCTCATAGGCTATTCTTTGGCCGTGAATCTACTCTTACATGGGGTCCTGGAGGAGTTGCTTTCCTTCATCCTCAAACTACTTCACAGGATAATTCTCACATTCGCATGTATAGAATTACGTAAGTTCATGCCACCTCTTTTTCCTACTGTATTTGATAATGCTAAATTTCTGGGTTCTGGATTCCATATGTATTTGGCGGGAATCGTGTTTTGAATTTTTCTATCCACTTTTTACACCACTTCAGGAAAAAGATAATCTTTTGGTTATGGTGATTGGCTTCTGGCTTCGTTGACGTATGTTTCTTTTGTACAGGTTAGAGCAGTTTAACGATGTTTTGTTTCAAGAAAACTTGATCGTTGACACAAATTCACCTCTATTTGATTTGGAAGATTTAAGCTCTATCAAGGTTGCTGGATCATTCTCCCCAGAGGGCATTGAGGTGTGGAACATTATTCTGTATAGCCTTCTTTTTCTGTTTCTTCAAGTAACATATCAAAAAAGTTGTAACGAAAGTCCAACCTTAGCATATTTTCCCTCTTTCCCTGTCATATATTGCGTTAGATTCTAACAACTACCATATCGCACGCCTACTTATCTTCCTGATGACGTACAATGAACATTCCTTCCAGAAATGCACTTGATTCTAACCTTGAAACAGCTTTCACTTTCTTTCGTGCTTTTAATGCGTAGCTGAAATTCATGGTATTGTCAATTACTGATTTTGGCCTCCCTGGTTTTGCTCACAATAAATGTCGTCATCATTTTGGCTATGTTCTTTCTGGCTGTAGTGGACTTAACTGAACTAAGAAGTAGATTTAACGGACTTGAATCGACCTAACGAGGTGCACTAAATTGAAGTGGATTGGACTAAAATCTATCGGCATGTAGTTCATATTCGTGCATAATTTTTTTAATAAACATGCATAAACAAATTGGCATCATTTTCACTGTGTACACATGAATCTAATTCATGAAGCTGTTAATTGCAATTTTCTCCAGGGTGGTTGGTATCACAATGTCGTGTTGCTGGGCGAGGAGCAAGGCATCCCCATCTTAACCATGACGTATGTTCTACGACTTCTACTCCGGCTGCACTTAACTCATGGCTTACAAACATAATTACATGAATTTGTTTTCCTTTTTGAGATAATTAAGTTATTGCAATTTTTATTTTTCAGGTGCGATCTTAATGATGTGGAAAAATTCAAATCTGGAGAGGTACCTCTACTTCCTCCTCCGACCAACTATGCCAATACCTTAATCCGAGGCCTCTCAGAAGATGGACCTCTTTCTCGAGATGAAGCATCCGCCTATATAGCAGATGCTGCAAGAAAACCACTCTGATATCGACACCTGGAAAATGGAGCATTTTGATTGTTGGGTGTGATTAATTGTGGTATTTTTAGCTTCCGTTTGTGAATCATTTGTGATTGAATTTAGTACTACTAGTAGTATCAGTTTGCTCCACAGATGAAGCTTAATTAGCTATAGCTGATGGTTGATTAGTTTTTGGAGACAAGGTTGTTTCTGTTTATTCATGTGAAACACTGTTCATTGAGCTAATGATCAAAGTGTTCTGTTTGTGTAATGTCGTCATCTCAGATATTGAAAACTCCAGTAGTATGCTATTCTTAAGATAAATACCGTCTGCCAGTAACAGTAAATTTATATATTGCGGTGAACTAGATCAGTAAATTCTAATCTCTGAAATATAACTGACAGTCACACTAGTGAAGTGATTTGTTGACTCGTATTCATGTTTTGCAAGCTGCTTCATCTAACATGAAGAAAATTCATAGTAAGAACTAAGCAGAGAGATCAAGGACTCTAGGCCACAAGCATCAAGTGCTCGTCCCATCGAGTATCATAAGTTCATAACTCAACTCCGTCACATTTGCCTTCATCCAAAAAGAGACATTCATCGCATGACAATTGAGATGCAACGTTATTTCAGTTCCGCATAAACATATACAGAGAAACATAAATATCCTGTTCCTTGCTAAAGAATAGGAAACTCTAGGAGATGTCAGAATCATCAGTTCTGCTGTCATCTTTGTGTCCACACTGAGAATGAATTCGCTCGATTAAAGAATTAGCTGTTGTTTTGTTTCCTATGTTCTTATGGAGTTTTGCTTCTGTGAATCTGTCTATTTCTTCAACGTTGCATGACCTGTATCACTTAAATGCTTGTAGAGTTGATTTCTGTCATGAGATGGCAAACACATAAGAACCTGACATATCAGAATAACTATGGAATAATACATCAGGCTATCTAACTACTGAGATGCAGAATTCTCCAAATACCTTGAATCGAACTCCAATCCGCACTTCTCGCACACAGGGTCAGCATCCTTCTCCTAAACAAGTGTAAAGAATCCGTAAATTCTTAAGTATGCCAGTTTGTGAAGTATTACCATGCTTTTAGCATATAAAACAGAACGTCGTGCAAACACAACTACACGAGACACGGACATGAAACCCATAGCCAAAGCGAAGTGTCAAAGACTCGAAAGGTAATTATACATAATAGAACTGAATATACACCATTTTCCGAATTCATCTCTGGAACTAAATCTACCTTCAGGCATACTTAATCTACAGGCATTCTACTATCATGAGCTCGCTCACGAGTCCATAGACTTCAGTATGTCAGTCAAAATAGAATACTCTAGATAACATACAATGTTTCCATCTCCTGCCAAACACTCATTATTCCTTGAGTAAACTTATGATAAAATAAAGGCAAATGACATGCCTAAAATAACAGTGAAGTAACAGTCATCTGATACGACTGTCAACGCATTAAGCCTTTTTGCGTCCTAAGAATGATATTATGTCAAGAATGAAAAATGGTAGAAAACGCATAGGCAGAATAAGATTGTTTGTATAAATAAGTCGACTAGTTCATGAAAGCGATTGCTCAATATATAACCATTCTAAACACAAAAAAATATGGCAAGCTTGTTCACATCGAGTTTCCAAATCAACAAGCGGAATTACAGTCCGGAATTACCTTATTTTTCCTTCCTTTAGAGGAGGCCTTAGCATCTCGTTTACTTTTTCTATCAGCAGCTTTCTTCCCTGCCTTTCCTCTACGTCGTGTATCGACATCACTTTCATCACTTGCATCATTTGAAACACTAGGAGCTCTACTACTCTCACTCGGGTCATTTATACCATCAGAAGCTTTCCCTTTATCTTTCTTAGCTCTTCTACTTTTCCTTTCGACTTTTTTAATTACCTTTTCCTCCACCAATTCTTCGGGAACGCTCGCCTCCTCACCTGAACCAACTACAGGCTGTTCAACTTCGACCCCATTCGACTCCTCTTTATTACCAACACCGTCTTTGTTATCAGAAAACACGTCATCTTTCTCTTTTCCCTCGTCAACCCCATTGGGCTTCCCATCATTACCAACGCCATCTCTCTCTTTTCCCTCGTCAACCTGAACACATTCCTTAAACTTCTCATTTAAATCACCTTCACCGTTCTCTTCACCATCAGAACTTTCAGCATCTTCCTCAGCAGAGACGAACCCATCAACAACCTCATCCTCATCCTCGTTATTCACTTCGAAAACCCCCTCTTGAACATCTGATCCACTAACCTCAGCCTCCTCCTCGACCTCGAGTCCCTCAAACTCACTGTCCTCCTCCTTGAAAAACCGCCTCAACTCCGCCACCTTCTCCTTATGCTTCTTTGATTGCTCATGATTCTTCCATTGCTTATCTGACTTAAACTTCTTCCCACACGCCGCACAATAAAACTCCCTCTTCTCCTCCTCCTCCTCCTCGTCCTCCTCCACATCATCAATCCCAACCGCGACATCATCATCATCAACCCTAGCCCACTCGGGATCCTCATACTTCCGCACCCTCTCCATCTTCTCCCTCTCCTTCTCCTTCCTCCTCCTCGCCTCCTCCTCCCGTTTCCTCTCCCTCTCCTTCTCCTTCTTCACCCCCATGTCAATCACCCTCTTATCCCGCTTCTTAACAAACTCAGCCAAACCCCTAACCGTCTCATTGAACTCCCTCTTCGCCTTCTTAATCACCTTACTATTCTCATCCTCCATCAACCGCCTCTCCTTCCGATTCCTCCCACCTGCAACATCCCACTTACTCACCCACCCGAAATCCATCACAGTACTAAACCCTAACCAGTACCCGTAAAACGCGGTCACCTGACCGTAATCACTCCCCAAATCCCCCATCACTGGCGCCTCCTTCACTAACCCTAACCCTAACCCCATCCTCCGACAATAATTCACCTCGTTCGCGTAAACCCTACCGAACACATCCCCGTAAACCCGATAAAACCCGGTTTCCGAATCTTTATAATCCGAATAACACGACGCCGAGAAATACGAAAACAAATCCGGTATCGTACCACCACCAGTACTACTACTACTACTACTACCGCCATGATTATCACTACTGATATTGGAATAAAGGATTTGAGAGCGGTGAGAGTCATACCAGGAGCGCTCTTTGGGGTCGGATAGAACCTCGTAGGCATGGACGAGTTCTTGAAACGATGAGGTGGCGTCCGAAGCTGCAACGCCGGATTGGATGAGCTTGTCAGGGTGGCGTTGTAATGCGAGTTTCTTGTAGGAGGATCGGATTTCGTCTTGTGTGCAGGTTTGGGGAAGGTTGAGGACTTCGTAGTAGCAACGCTTTTCTGTCGACGTCGACATTGCGGCAGTGTTTGCGGCGGCGGTTTTGGATAGTAGGTTGGTGATGGGCGATGGGAGGTAGTCGTATAAGGTATTGGTATGAAACTCACCTCGCGCCCTAAACTGGTGGAGGAGTTATGGGTTGGGAAATAAAGTGGCTAGCTCGTCATCACATACGTCTATAATCATTGTACCATACGACAATAGTACAAATTTGTAGTGATTATTTTAGTTAATTAGTTACCGCTTTCAAATAAATAGTTATCATTGTAACATAAGTAGCACCCAACCAACTTATAGTTTTAAGATCTGTCGAATGATACAACAGTTGTATACTACGAGTATAATTTATGTTTACTTTTTATGTGAAAGACGAGATAATTTACGGTAACATGATTACTAACTGCGGTAATTGTGCATTTGTGTCGCTTCTATACTACTATGAAACATTACATCCATGTAATTCGTTACCGGATATATCAGCGTAACAGGTCCAACATTGAGAGTCCAATTCGGGAATAGGATATACTCGTACAAGTTGGGTTTATTCTAGGTTACATGATACTTCAAATTATTTTAAAATGACTAATAGCACGGATTATTCTTATTATAGATTTGCCCCCTTCAACTCTATTTTGTTTCTCTTGAGGCGTTTTTTTTTTGGCTTAGGGTTATACGAGTATTTGAGTGGTTTGTTTGTATGTGCACAACAGCACAAGTTCTTTCCGAAAATCCGAATGTATTTGCTTGAGATACTTCACGTCTTCACCCTGAGTCGGTTTATTAGTCTGTTCGGAATCATTACCAATAAGCCGAGCACAGGGCCGGCCCATGGAATATACCACTGACTCGAACACACAACCTTTGTAACAAATTTAACCATCTTAACCACTATAGCAATATACCACTCCATGTTAATTTTGTATTAACAATATATATATTGAGACCCTTAACCTGTTTGGGCCCCGATTCCAAGAACCCAATTGAGCACCCAATGGGCCGGCCCTGGCCGAGCAGCGATAATCACTTCGATCTATTTCAATCAACCTGCTTGACATACGCTAAGAACAATGTAAGAAACACGTCAAGTCAAGTTAATGTGTACGAACGAACGAACAGCATGTGTGTTCATGTTCATCAACATTTACAGATTAAAGAAGGTTCACATCTTTTTACAACAGTACAGAAATTTATCATAACCTCAACCAAGTCAATCACATTCCGATACAGAACAAAAATTTCAAAATTTGCTACTACTATCTTCCAAAACTAGTAATGAATCCTCAGAATCACGACTTTTTTTTTATCTTTCTTTCCCTCAATCGGTATAACAGTAAAAACAGAAACTACAAATAACGGTCAACTAAGCCTATACAGCAAGCCCCATCTGTGAGCAGTAAAAAAAAAAAGTAATGATGGGTTAAGAATGTCGAACCAGTCATGTAATTCTTCTTCTATGCCGCCTTTGGTAGAGATTTTTTCTTGTCGATTGAGATGCTTGCAAGTTCTTCATGTTTATTATCCTCTACCACTCCGTTGAACCTCTCTCTCAGAAACTCCACTGCCATGAATGTAAGAGCAGATGCCGGAACGTACCATATGACTCTTGGGACACTACCTCGAAACATTCCCTTTGGTCCTTCAATCATCCACATCCTGTGGATGGCGTGAAACCAACCTTTGTACCTAGCCGTGCAAAAAAATTATGAATAAAAGTAGCCTAATAAAATGTTCGGAGTTTAAAATATACAGTACAAGTATTATAGAATGCTGATGAAGTCGAGTATTTACCAAATCATCAACACAGTATCAGCTCATATTAAATTTTACTAACAGTTAAATTTTAAATTTTACGTTTATTGTTAATGCATTACCCATATACTCAATAATGCACGGGGCCTAAGCTAGTTCGTAACTAAAGAATGAGTCTTTGGCTTTCGAGCAGTTCGTAACTAATTGACTTTTGGAAAACCTGGGGAGAACCGCCGTCAAATCCCACAGGTATTACTGTCGATGCCATAAATTCATTCAAAAGAAAACTATGCACCCCACAACACAAGGAAGAACACATCAATGCATAAAATTCTACTGTATGAAAGATTGAAAGACTGATCGGAATAGATTTGGAATCGGTCTTACTTTAAATCTGGCCCTTGTACTTGCAATCTAGTCTTGATAACGTCTAAAGGAGTAGTCACATAAGCGCTTAACCCTGCAAAATGTTACAAATTTGGCGGAGGTAAATCTCTAAGTACATTAAGGAGACACAGAGAATAATTTAAACATCATCCACTGAATGAAAGACGCACTACAAACCTCCAGCCACTCCTCCCAGCAACAACCCCTCTACAGTATTATTGAGTTGATAATCGGGGGTAGGAGACCACTTCTTGATCCCGTAGTCTGTCATATCTTTTAACGCTTCATAAAACATGACCTGCACAATTGAGAAATGGTTAACACTAGGGAAAAAAGGAATTTAGAACTGCAAAACATCATTTTAAAATTCTTTAATGGAAGAAACTATGTCAATAACCAAATCTCTCCTTCATTGTCTAATTAAAAGGTGCTCTGAAATAAAGCAAAATCACTAACTATAGTGATGTTACAGTCGTTTGTATTCAGTGCAGTCGAAACAAGCGTAGAGACATAAATTCAAAAAATCGCATACCTACCATTAAACCAGCAAAAGGCACATCCCTAGCAAGTGTTGACCAATACCTGCCGAAAAACCCAGAGGAGAAAGATAAATAAACGAGATTATAATAACCTAAAATGCAAATCAATTCTGTAATTTCTAGACATTGGCGAGAACAGCAAAAGAACGGGAAAAGCACAGACTACAAGGTAGTTAGAATTAAAAATAGAACTAAACTACTAGTAACATACAAGCCGTAAGCTTCAATTTGGTTTGTTGATTTTTCAAACAAGTGTGCTGAAAAACAAAAAGTACAAGGGGGAAGAATAGAGTGAGTAAAGTTGGGAAACAGGGGAAATTTTTCACAACACACGGTTTAGGTCCAAGAGGACTGACAGTTTTCCACCCCGTAATGTGCAAGTGTCAAATTCCAGTTACAGACTTACAGGCTAATAGAACATCAAAAATAAGAAGGGAATGTTTAAGTGTATATCTTTATGCGAGTAATCTAACGTACACAGATATGAACTTGAGCAACTTCACTAAGGACCAACAGCAAACATACCCAGCATATAGACCCTTTGGCCCCTGTTCCTTTAATATTGAGCTGCCAGCGTGAAACATTCCATTGTAATAGCCATACATCTGCACTTCAGGAATCTTACCACTGCGTACTTTGGAGATTACAGAGTTCCAAGAATCACTTGTGCCTTGAACTTGCATCCTTTGCTTCATCACTTCACAAGGAACATATACGAAGGAGCCGATTGTGTCTCCTGCAAAAGACGGTAAAAAAATTGTTGCTCTAGCTATCAAATTCAAATTTCAATATGTGCTCTTAATAATATAGCTTTGCCACAATCATTGGCATACCATTAACCCTCCAAAACAACCAAATAAGCTAAACTTACAAGGTAGCTTTAAGTGCTTAACATGTTAATGGAACCGAGGCCTAACTTGGCACTTTCCTTATCGTCACAACAACAATGATACAATAAAATAATACTCGTACTCTGTAATTAACTGGGAGAGCAGTTAGATTTTCACAGCATAGGGCATACCAATGCCTCCAGCAAGGAAGTGCGCCCAGTGACCTGAAAGGCTTGGATGTGATTCCTCGATCCACTTTTTTGTAGATTCTATGAAACCAAAATAAGTTGCTCCTGTTAGAAGGGATCCAGTAACTCCAGGAGCGACTCCTCTATAGAAACCTAGAAAAACACCCGAATAAACCGAAACTGTGAGTATATGAACAAATCCATGTATGGGCTAAAAGCACACTGTTAACAGAGAAACAGACCTCTTAGTCCATCAGTAGCCCATACAGTTCTTATCATCTGTAGCACAGTTTTTTGGTTCTGCAGGCAAACAAATAGGCGTCAACATATCTAATGATACAACAGACAAACTGCAGTTTGGCCAGTAGTATGTGAAATACTCACCACACTAAAAAAAATGAACAAACTATGAATATGTTATGTTAACCTGAGAGCCACATAGAATGGCCTGACTTTGAATTCGTGTTTTTACAGTATCGATTGGGTGCATCGTTCCTTCGCCAAAACCTCCAGCAAGGGCTCCCCATAAAAATTCCCTCCACACTACAGCAAAAAGAGATGAAAAGTTATACGGAGTATTTCACATCCTTCAGGTGACCTATATTTTTAACGAACTCAATGAAGACACAAGTAACTGAATGACCTGAACTAAGATAAACCAGTAGAAAGATATCACATATTCACATGTACTTTGAGATGAAGTGGCCATATGTCTTGACAGCGATACAGCAGTCACCATTTTACTGAGCGAGCATGGCATATTTAGCCAACCACCCCTTTTATTCGTTTCCGTGTCAAATATAGCTAGCTTTAGGTCTAGAAATGGAACCGGATTACTCAAAAAAAGACAACAAACTACACTAAAAATTCAATACTCCATACATTGTTCCTGTTTATATCCGTTTCCATGTGAAGTATAGCAAACTATAGCTCTGGAAATGGAACCAGATTACTCAAAACAAGACAACAAACTAAACTTAGTATTCAATACATTGTTCCCGTTTTTCCAGCCGCAGATATGCCGACAAACTCGCGCTCCAGAAAATATACCAGTCCTGTGAGCTTATTCCATACATTTCAGTATTTTCAGCAGCTGGCGAAAACCTCTGATTTCGCTTTTGTTCAACTAGACGCTCACAGTCCATATATGATATATTACGGTTTCGAAGCTGAAAAACTAGCTCGATGAGAGGCATCACACTGAATTAAACATATGGATGCAGTTAATTACAGTTGGACAAGCAAGATAACTAGCTAAACGATGCGCATCACACTAAATTGATCGCTTCGAAGTCGATTGTAAACATCTACAATCATTACTTTGCTAATGGCGCGCTAACAAATCATCCAGCACCAGTAATTAATGTCACTCTATCTACACAATTGCATTTACAAGCGTGAACAAAACAGTTCAAAAAAGGTGAACATAAACTCATACGCAGCAAATATCGAATCATCGCAAGATGAAAATCGTCGGTAAACATCGAAAGCGTGAAAGTAGAGCTTACCGAAGAAATGAGAGCTGGAATGCGGCAATAACGGCTGTGGTTTCTGAACAACTGACGTACTGGACGGCGGCATTGAAGGCGGAGAGAGGCGGTGTCCGTCTCCTTCCGCCATTGAAGCTGAGAGAAGAGCTTTTTTCCGTCAAAAATGGCGGTTTATTTAGTTGATTAGGGTTGATTTTTCCAGTGAGAGGATAGAGAGCGCAGGTAAGTCAGCCTTCGACGGGGAGGAACGCTAATTTTGTGAGTTTTTCTCACTTTATGTCGATGTGACTCGAGAGGTAGATGGTCGCGTTCATGTCTCGTTTCGTGTCGGTCCACCATATTTCAGAAGAAATTAATTTCTTCAATTCTATTTTATCTTTACATAGATATCTAAAAAATATTGTGGTAAAATGATAAATGTGGGTAAATAGAAAAGAATAAATAGGTAAAGTGTTGTAAATAGTAACGATAATATGGTAAAAACTATGAAATAAAGTAGAAAGAAATAAAATGGGAAGATAAAAAAAAAGAGTAGACCAAAAAGAAAATTGGAAAGGTATAAAAAAAATGGAGGGAGTATTGAAATACGATCCTGGTGCAAGTAGTGGGCTCCACATTGTACCAGTGAATGGAAATCGAAGCCCAACCATAACTCGCAACGTGTCGTGCACTCGTGCAGTCGTGCTTGATCGTGCTCAAGTGCTAAACGGTTTCATCGAATTGAGGCCTATTTGTGTTATTTTTTTGGCGTGTAGTGTATATGTAGTCTTCTTTCTCAAATTTCGACCAAGCAGATCCATGGACCACGGTGTATCATGTAGTGTTGGTTCATGTCAAAGTGGGTTCGTGCCTTGTTGAGTTGGGTCCACGATGGAACGTGTTAGTCCACCCACCAGCATGTCCACTTTCATCTGTAGATGTGACGACGTTGTATTTAACGGGTCGAGCTTTTACTCAGTCTTAACGAGATTTTACTTAATCCTAACGACATTGTACCAATTTGCCCTTCTCATTTCACCAATTGATTTATTTTCTCTCTCAAAAAAATCTTCAAATTCAATTACCCAAATCAACACCGGCAACCACCGCTAAAAAACCCTAAAGACCTAAATCACCACCATACACCACCCTTTCCACGTAATTGCCATTTGTTACGGTTGACAGTGACGGTGAGTATAGTCCTAGATCCTCTTCTAATTGAATTCATCTTTACTACTTCTATTAACTTTTTTTATTGGTTTCAGAATTTTGTAGTCCATCAACTCAAAATTCTATTGGTGTAGTTGAATCTTTTATCTACTTGTATAATTGAATCGTTCATTTGCAATAAATAATCACGTAAATGAGTCAATCATTATTATGTCATCGATAGTTGAATTAGAATCTATAATCTATAATCAAATTATAATCTACGATCGAATTCGGAAATGTAGAGTGAATTAGGTTAAATTGAATTAGAGATAAATGACAAGAAATGATAAAAAGGTATAAAGGGTAAAGTTGAAAAAATTATGAAAAATTCGTTAGGATTGAATAAAAGCTCGTTTGGAAAAAAATAATTTCGTTTGACAAAAGATCAACCGATTAAGTTGAGGCCTTGAAGGTTAAGGTACAACATTTGGAATTTTCAATTCAAGAATTTTGAAAGTTACTTTAGAAGTCGAGGACGTCGATTGCACCTTCGTTGATTCACCCGAACCAAAACGTTGAGAAACGTAATGATCAGTTTTGGAATTTGCACAACTACAACGCCGTTAGGGTGATTTAAAAAATTGAAGTTACATAAATCAAAATCAATACCGAAAATGTTTTAACCTAGTACAATGCCGTTAAAATTGGAGCACAATGCCATGTACGGAGTACTAAAGAATAAATGCACTAGTCATAAACGATAGAAGAAATCTGAAATAAGTGGTGCAATACATATCACTGATCACGTTACGGTTCTCACTATAGAACATAATTCGAACAATTATTTCAAAGATTTTAAAGAGCTTACGATTCTACGGATCAACGAGCCAAGGACGTGTGACCGAACGATTTTTAACCAATGCGGATCTCCTGTCCCATTTTGTGTCACACTTTGTGTGTCTCACCATATACTGAATGACACATCAACAAGTGTATGATATTTGCTACGTACTTATTTTATTTGTTGAGTAAGCGAGATGTCATCCAGTGTATGGTGTGACACACGGGGTGGAACACAAAAATGAGACAGGAGATCCGCTCCGATTTTTAACTATTTTAATTTAGATTAATAATATTCTTTATGTCTCGGTCATTTATTTACCGACTTATACCCTTAGAGTCCTAGACTCACTCTCTCACATTTTTTATACTCATTTTTTTCCTCTCAGACATACTCCGTACCAAAAAAACTTTAAAAGCTAGGGTTCCAACTTCCACCTCCAGTCACTTTCCCCAATTTCCCCAATTACCCAAAATCTCCGAAGAAATCAACACTTCAACAATGGCGATGGCTGCATTGAGACGCGAAGGAAGACGTCTTAGCCCTATGATCTACTCCAATCAAGGCCCCTCTATTCGTTCTTCTATCCTCTCTTCCCAGTATTTCCTCATCCGATCTCTATTTTCATTCTTCAGTTTCTTAGATCGTCGATTTTCCTTCCGTTTCATTTGATATGTTATTGATCGAGTGTTCATTCTTCTGGAATTTATCGTATAAATTTGTAACTACTACGATGATATCAAAGCCGTAGTCGGGTCGAATCATCCACTGAAACAGTCAATGCTTGATTGCATAGATGAATGATTTGTAATAAGAAATTAGATCGTTATATACTGACTTTCTGGGTTGTTGGAAATGTTGATTTACCCTCATTTCGTGTTGTTTGACATCAATCAATTACTGTGGATATGTTATTTTTTCGCCCGTGTATCGGTAATGGATCTCACAATTTGGGGAAAAGTTTTTATCGCGTTTGTTTTGGTAGAATAGGCTGTTTTTGATGTGTAATTGATTGATTTTGATGGATTTGATATTTGTTGTTGTTTTGAAATGTGCCCCCTCATTTATTCATAGAACGACGAATTTTTATACCTAGCTGAAAATGTACGCTAATCTATTACTGTAGCCAGTACTCATCCTTTGCTGTTTCTACGAGTAATCCTCAATCATGCCGAGAAGTTCTGCGAGTATATGTTTTTCATTTAGTAGCCATTGGAATGGAATCAGGAACTTCATCTTGGATAACCGATAAAAACATAAAAGAACTAGAATGATGGAGGTTGCAGTGGTAGCCGAAGTTTTTGGCAGACATACTCCCTCTTTGTGATTACTATTATAGCTGTGTTTTGTCGATTGCTGAGTAATTTTGTTAGAGTTCAGTTTGTTTTTAGGTAGCACGATATTCGTACGAAGTTTAGAAATGATAACTGCAATAATACCTATTTCTATTTGTACTGTATAAGTTAATTTTTCAATCCTCTGATTTTTCAGGGAGCAGGTATCTCCTGGTGTTCGCTATGTTTCTACTCAAATTGGTGAGTTTTTTAGATATTCTTCTCGCTCGAGTTTTTCACAGTATCCATTTATCTTGATCTGCGATTTGCTTGGAAATGCAGTAAGAAACCGCATGAAGAGTGTTAAGAACATCCAGAAGATCACAAAAGCTATGAAGATGGTTGCAGCATCAAAGCTGAGACAAATTCAGACAAAAGCTGAAAAATCTCGTGGCTTATGGCAGCCTTTCACTGCACTTCTTGGGGATCTTCCTAGTAAGAAATTTTGTGTTTATTTGTCAGCCATCTGATTTTCTTGTACTTATAATCGATTATTGGTTCCTGTCAATTGCACGTTTGTTAAATTTCTGTGACTTTGATATATTGCCATATCCTAGGATACTATGCTGTCTGATGTGTTGAAGCATCTATAAGTAATTCCTGTCACGTGTCTGATATGGTAGCTTATGGTTTTGTATATTCTTTGGTTACAAAACTAAAATCTATTTACATTCTTTGTTTTCCAAACACTACTCCACTCAGTTGCTCCATCGTTATTCTCCTGACTATGTTTTCACTGTAGAATGTCGTTCAAAGCTTTAGAGGTCAAGTGTGGAGATGCTTGCAGTCTTTATGTCTATTGAGAGTTGAGATGACTTTCTAGTTTCTAGGTTCTAGTCTTTTCTTGAAATTGATGCATTTGTGTTGTGGGTTCTATTCAATTTCTTTCCTATTTATTGGGTAGGGAATCCAGGTATACTTCTGGGTGAGGACTATTTAGAGACTAGTTAATTGGCTGCTGGCATTCTTCTAGCTTTGCTGATTTTGCTAGGGACTATGTACTGATTTGTTGATGATTCATAGGTGTTGATGTGAAGAGAAATGTGGTCGTTACCATCTCAGCAGATAAAGGTTTGTGTGGTGGAATCAATTCAACTTCTGTCAAAACAAGCAGGGCAGTCCACAAGCTGAATGCTGGTACTTGTTTATCTATATATTTTTTTAAGTGATCTTAAAAGTTATAAGTTTGCTCTTCTAGGTAAATCACAGTATACTGACAAATTCTGTTGCTGCAGGTCCGGACAAAGAAAATAAATATGTTATTCTAGGAGAGAAAGCTAAAGTGCAGCTTATCCGTGATTCAAAGGCTAACATCTTGCTCACTATCACTGAGTTGCAGAAAAATCCCTTGAATTATACCCAGGTTTTATTTTGAACTTGTCCAATACTTCAAACTAGCTAAACAACTGTGAAACTTTTGCAAAAATGGTCTCAACTCTCAATTTGTTGTGGTTTTCTTTAGGGTGTGTTTGTATCGGGGATTTGGAGGGAAAGGGAGGAGAGCAAGTTCCCTTGTTTGGTTAAAAAAAATGGGTTGGAGGGATTTGGAGGGGGAGGGAAAATGGATCCCTCTATTCCCCTCCTCCAAGACAGAATATTTCCCCTCCAAAATAGGCAAGATGGTCTATCTCCATTCTCCCTCCCCTCCCTTCTCTTTCTCTTCCCTCTCCCCTCCCTTCCCCTCTCATTTTGCTATCCAAACACACCCTTAGTGTTTTGTACGTGGTGTTATTCAGAACTGGGTGGATTGCTCTAAACTCTGAAGTGCCTCGTGGATAATGATATCTTTAGATCTTTTTTTTTGTGTGCTATTGGCTATCGTTTAGCTGTTCTATTAAGATACTTTTGGCCATTGATTTGATTTGATTTGATTTGATGTTTGTTTTCAGTCATGTGTTACCATTGAGCTTGTAATTGGTGCTATAAGGACACATGCGTATGTGTGTTTTATGCGAGATAACTCTGTAATGAATTTAGCAGTTAGGAGGGCATTTTACAACATGTATACGGATTGAATACATTTCTTTATATTTTTTATTTAGTTATTTGGATAAATAACATTCTTCATAAAAAAAATCGGCAGGTGTCTGCAATTGCGGATGATATCTTGAAGAACGTGCAGTATGATGCGTTGAGGATTGTTTTCAACAAGTTCTCTTCGGTAGTGGCGTTTTTGCCGACAGTATCGACCATCTTATCTCCAGAGGTACTCTTTTGAGCGCTCTGGGAAGTTGCTAATTCTATATATAGGTGATTACTGAAGCTTTATTTTTGTATAGATTGTGGAGAGGGAGTCCGAGTCTGGTGGTAAGCTGGGAGATCTAGATGCTTATGAGATTGAAGGCGGAGAATCGAAATCAGAGATTCTCCAGAATTTATGTGAATTTCAGTTTTCATGTGTAAGTATATTAAGTTTCGGTTTGCTTCAATACCATGAGTGCTGGTGTTGTGTACGAACTATTTTGGTTGGGTTATTAAAGACTCTTCCAAGTATTGGCCACTTTACTTGCTTGGAGAGGTGGTAAATCTTATCAAATATTTTGCAAAGATCTTGTTTGTTAAATATGTGAGGTTTTTGATGGCGGGTTTGTACATCAATTCTTTTGAATTCTGTGTGGCTTTTTTTTCAATCGAGCATTCATACTTCATCAATATGTCTCAGGTGATGTTCAATGCTGTCTTAGAGAATGCCTGCAGTGAACAAGGTGCAAGAATGTCTGCAATGGACAGCTCTAGCAGAAACGCTGGAGAAATGCTTGACCGTCTCACACTTACCTATAACAGGTTCTATTCTCCCTCTTACATGTGTAAATTAGAGTGCTATTGTCATTTTTGTTAGCCTCTTCTAACCGCCTTACTATAAGATAGTGTAAAGTTATCTACATAAGAAATCAAAAAAATTGTTAAATACAATTGCATTAGAGATTAGTGTAAGGTGGGGTATATTACTATTCTTGTTTCATTTGACTGTGTAATCTGTCAGTCTGCTCTGTGAAGTATTATATTTTTTTTCCTACTGAATTCGTGATTGATCCTATTATTTCAATTGCAACAGAACTCGTCAAGCATCTATCACAACTGAACTTACTGAGATTATTTCTGGAGCATCAGCCTTGGAGACCTAGAGAAGGACTCATTGGTTAGTGTTATCTTTGATGTCGACGAAATAATTATAAATGATGGCATGGAATTATTTTTTCTGGCCTTTTTGCTGCCCAAACTTCTGAAATAAACCCAAAACCAGCTTTCTTGTGGAACCTGAGAAAGTAGATTTTTTTGTTCCTTTTTTTTATTGTTTTGTTGTGTACCAGGAAGTCGTATCTGATCTTGAGTCAGATTACGCAAATTAGCTGCTTCTTATGCTGCATTCCATTTTGTAATATCAATTAAGTTTTTTTTTCCCTCTTTTGTGCTGAGTTAATTTTAGTGACTTATTGGTCGGAGTGGAAGCAAAAAGGGCAGGGACTAGATTCAAAAAGTGTACCAAGCATCATGTGTGATTGAGGCTATTTTTGCTGTCTCTTGGCTCCTAAAGCTATAAAAGCCAGGGACTAACCGACACAAAACAAATTAAAAATACTAAGTTAAAGAGAATGAATTTGGAATAAAAAAATGAGTCTAGTAGTTCTCCTTGTGGAACACGAATCTAGTTGTCGTCTTTGTAGATAATTTAGTGCACAATGCCTCCAATTCCTTTGCCAGGTTTGACGAGCCACAGTAGAATACACCTACAAAACACAGAATATTTCCCTTTAATAACAGCCGTATTTTTTTTTCCGTATATGGGACTCCAGGTATGAATCAGGTTACAGCTTACCAATACTTGATCCTTCATGGCTTCGAGCCAAACTTGTAAATATCTCCAACCAATCCGGGCGAGAAAAATGTGTACGTACCTATTATCAGCCAACCGAGAATCATTTACACCCTTAACATTCTTTCCCTATTCTCTGAGGTCTTGAGGAAAAGCTTTTTGGTCAGTGAAATTATTAGTCTTATACCAGATACTCGTATATACTTGCTTGAGAAATCTCACCTGTGTCCGAGAGAAAATATCAAGCCCGGTTTTGGCAAAATGCAGCGATTGAGCTATGCTTAGTAACATTGATCTTGCATCCCCAAGTGGGTACATACTGGTCAGAAAGTTGTGCATTTCTATCACTCGCTGGAATCATATATAAAAAAGTGGTTAAAACGATATACTCCCTCCATCCATGATGTGCATCTAATTGCTAATGCATCTTCAATGTGGACATTTTGAAATCACCTGTTTTTGGTTTGCTTCAAAGATTTCCTTCATGGAGTCCCTGAACCAGTCTAAGGAGCCTTGTTCCCTAGTAACCCAATAAAAGTATGCCTTCAAAGGACCTCTTGCATCACCAAACTCTATATCATTTCCCTGCTCGAACATTTTATGTGTAAATCTGATATGTAATTTGCACCCTAACTATAATCTACATCAAAAGGGTTAAGTGAGGATTACTTACATGATTAGGAGGTTGTTTTTGGAGCCCATCTCCTATGTCCTTGAGGACACTTATGAATGGTGTTGCTCCTATGCCTAGGCCAATCATCACAACAATGTCGTATTTGACATGATCTTGAGATGCTGCTCCATATGGCCCGTCAATGTATACTTTGGGATAATTAAATGGTTTTGAGATCACTGCCTGCTAGTTGTTTTTCTGAACATTAGTTTTTTGTTTGGAGCTAGCTCAAACAAGTAATTGAAGTTTGCTTGGTGTTGGTAGAGCATAGTGAGTCTCTCCTAAGACGGGCATGTCTTAAGATTAAAACGGGTCCAATAACACTCATCTGATTCAATGAGACACTATTTTTGATAGCCCCTCGGGGTTGTGATATTGACTCATCTACTCTAGTGGATCCATATTACGTTGATGACAGATTATCTGTCCTGGACAAGAATTTGTGTATTGATTACCTCTTGGAAGAGATTATGGATATTATAGCTCCAATCTCCTAGGGTTCGAATATGGATGCTTAAATAGTCGTCACTTGGTCCTGATGTCAAAGAAAATGGGTGCCTAGAAGTTAAGAAAAGGTTAGGAAGAAATCCAAATTTCTTAAGCACCACAGTACCATACAACAAACACAATTTCTTTAAGAAGGTTTTGCATGACATTAGCATTCTATGTGTAGGGTGATCTTTGATTCGTCTCCTAGTCATGAACACCGAGTTTTGATAAATTTTCTTGCTAAGGTAGTTTATATTTACCTGGTTTTTAACAAAGAAGAAATCGAGTAATAATGAAGCTTATAGTACATTGTTGGCTAGATGCGTACCATTCAAAAGGAGATATATGAGGGCACTTGATGTATATGTACATGCCACTTTTGTATGAAAAACCTGTCGGTTTGGATAATTTGAGGTTTAAAACTTTTCCGGGGTACATGTTTGCCTGCAAACATGACAGTCCATAAGATGACGACTAATTTCCCTTCGTAACTTGTAAATATAAGCAAGCATTTCTATGTTAATTTGTCTCTACTTACCTCTAGAATATCAACTTCATATGTTTCTGATCTTATACTTCGGTATATTCGCTCCCCTGTATATATTAATACCGGTACTGCCAGGTACATCCATGTCTAGACATGAACACCGAAGGTATTAATATTTCATGTAGAAAGAAATAATGGACACTTTCTCCGTCTCAGTCAATTGTTGACTGTTAACCTACCTGTTTCATTGTTTTTGTGTGAGATTTTTTGAAAGAATAAATTATTGTCTGAGACGGAGGAGTATTAGAAGGTGGTTTAAGGGAGACAAAAGTTGTTGGGAGGGCATACCGTTTTCTCAACGAAGTTGTTAGCGAGGAAGAGGAACATGGAGTGGATGATGAGTAAAACATAGACTATGATGAGGAGATGATGTGAGTACCAAAATGTGTTGTAACCCGTAACCCAACGGATTGGGACGGGTAACGACAGTGACCGTTGTCGAGGCAGTTTGGTGGCTAAAGCAAAGGCAATTGCCATTAGAATGACCATGGCAATACCCGTGGCAACCTCAGTTGTGCATAGGACTTGTAGATATGAGGGTTGTTGGTTGCCAAAGCGATTTCCAAAGGTTCTTTGGAAAATGAAGGGATTGCTTGATGATATTCTTGGTAAGTCACAAGTTAAGTGTGTACCTCCATGTAGGATCACCCCTATTACTATCCCTCCTGCAATTAGCTACATTTAGACAAGGTTATAGCAAGTGTTAATAGTTGGCTAGTTTTGGTCATTTCTTCGGTTTGTTTGTGTGACTGTGATCCCTGATGCTGACGGAATTCGAACCCAAGTCATGAATCTCACCCCATGAGTTTACCAAGTAAACGGGTTTGTACTTGCTCAGTTCTTCTTCCAGTTAGATAGTAGCTTGTGTAGCCGTGTCAAACATTTTATATCAAAAACACGAATTCCTTGCCCTAATTGAGCAAAAGTCAGTCGGTATAGTCTTTTAGCTCTCCTCTAGTCGTAGTCATGACTTTGGTTCGAATTTCGCTAGAAACGTGTTGTGCTATAGCTAGTTAAGGAAAAATGTGGGAGTACCTTGTGGAAATTGATGTTATCATTGAAAGGAAGAATAGAGGTAACCCAAGGGCTTCTCCTAAGCCAAGTAAGCAAGTTCCGAGAGACAGGAAGGAGTATAAGAGCCATGTTGAGCTTAAGAGTCTCGGCTGCGCCCTTAGCCGTGCTAAGACAGTATCCCATGATTTGGAATGCAGCTCGATGCTTGTACTGTATGAATTTCCATGTGAATAATCCGATGCAAATTGTCAGCCAAAGTGTCACTACCCAGGCTCGACGCCAATACTTTCTCCACAGAATTTCTACCATTGACATGGTTGTTGTTGCTTCTTGATCATGGCCTTGCTTGACTGAACCGTTGATGTTTTGGGTTGGTGATTTCGTGATGAGGTTATTTTCGGTTGAACAGGCTTTTGTTATCGTTGTTTTGATGAGCTTCTTAAACTGGTGAAACTGCGTAACATCGTAAACATTGTACCATTAATCCATAATGTCATCAGGTGATCGATACTCAACACTCAATTGCTCGTTAAACCATCTTATGTAGTAATGTGGGGTGGTTGTGTTTTGTGTTCTTTTCATCTGATTTTTTTAGAAAACTCTTAAACGCAAACAGTATTGTAGATGTTTTAGCCTATTGGTTAAGACGGAGGTATCCTGGATAATAGGTTTTAGGTTCGATTCCCCTTCCCGTTATTGTAATCTGACTAAGGTCGTTCTTTGTTGAGTAAAAAAAAAAAACCGTAAATAGTCAACTGAAAGGAAGTTTTGATTATAGAGGAATATAAAGTCATTTGTATGATTAAAGAACTTTTACATGAAGTTTTGAGAAAAATATATACCTCAATAAATCCCTTGTTATGAGTGTGAACTTGTTGCATGATTAGAGAAGCAAAATGGTTGGCTTCTTCTGCCTTGATGCTCAATGAATTTGTAGATGCACTTAAAAATAACATCTATATATACAACAAATCAACAATACCTTGATCAATAAAACCTTTTTTTTAGTAGATTTAGTCTATGATTAAATGATTATATTAAGATTAATGTTAATGATCGCAACCTTTGTTATATCTTTTTTCGTTATCCTTCCATCCATATCTCTATCACACCTGCAGAAAAATAAATTATTACTCGTACTATCGTTGTTATTATTATTGATTCAAATTGTTAAAAAAAAAAGTCGATGTACGTCCTTTTATATCTTATATACTCCCTATTCTACTAGGGTAAAATGTAGGTAAAAAAAGTTGAAATTGTATTTTTAGAGTAGAATCATTGATGGTAAAATTATTACATGTTGAAGAAGATTCTTGTATTAAGATCAAATGATGGATTAGTGAGGTGATGACAATAATTATAAAGCTCTCTTTTATTAATCCTCTTGTTAAGATTTGTTCTTCCTCTTAATGCTTGAAGTAGCTCATCCCCAAATTCCGAATTTCGTTGCATTCCTGTTACCACGCGCAACGAAAACAACCAATTTACAAGTAAATCGTAAAAATAACAGTTGTTATGCTTCACGTTATCTTAACATGAGACAGTTTGAAATGAATAAAAACGAAGTTGGCTTACCGATGCAATAGCCAAAATGAGAGGCATTAACAGTAGGAAGAGCTTCATGGTCATCCCAAACCGCAACTTGGTTGAACCGTTGTTCTACTTGTTCCCACAAAATAACAATGTCGGTCTCTCCATCGATGAATCTCAACCGTTGATCATACTCGACCTCATCATCTAACCATGGAGGCGACGAGCCAAGGTCGATCTCATTATCAGATGAATGTGAAGACCACGACGATGATGATAACGACCACAACGACAACAATATATCCTCTTTGATATCTCCCATTTTGATAAAATCCTCTATGCAAAGGTCACTAAAATGAATATATAGATTATATGAGGGTTAAGTGAATTAGGTGAAGTAATTAAGGAGACCATTACATCTAATAGACATAGTCAAGTACACTAATAAAATCGTAAAATGTGGTACTCATAATCACCTGAACATTAAGTTTGTTCATACCGACTTTTAGTATATATTTCGTTTGAAGTAAATAAGAATTGTATCTACCGTTAGACGGTCCATTTAAATGGTAAAGGCTTCAAATACAATTGACGTAAATAGTGTTTTTAATAATTTGGCTAATAAACGAGTAGATAGTCTAATTTTTGACCACGGTTTAAAATAATACGGAGTAATTAAGAGGTTATTTATCAGTATAAGATCATGCCCTACGTACTAATCATTCTTAGTATTATATTATCCTCAAAATTATAATACAATTTTTGAGTAAATTAACAATCATTTCTTTTAAAATATTCATTTAAAAAATTTCTTTTTTTATTTTATTTTTGCTTTTGAAAATCACGCTCAACCTAACAGTTTCAAAATTATTTCAAATTATTGCGTTTGTTTTTACAAATAACGAAAATGTACTCCGTTAGAGGGTGGGTTACAGTGATAGACAAAGACTACTTGACAGTTGATCTATCACAAGTTTATGATGAATAAACTCGTCATAAACTGGATTTTATTTATTGTAATTAGAGGGGGGTGGTTGGCTTGTTGCACTTGGATAAACCAAATCAAAGGGTAGGAGAGAAAACTTGAGTCCCTTGTTCATGGTGATGTTGTTACTTGTGGATTTGGTCATCCTTTTGGAGTATTTGGTAAAATCAATGTCCTCTATACCTAAAACAAATTTATTACTCCACATGTCCTACACATATCTATTATTTGTAATTTGGATGGTGAGTTACCAATAATGTTAACTTTAGAATAATTTTGATCTATATATAGTAGGTCATAAAACAAGTTTATTTTGAATTTTTGTGTTTTTTTAATGTGATTATGTAGTACACGTGTTGAGGAAGATATACGTGTAACTGTTAAGTAGAATGAATGTTTATTTAATCCTCATATTATAGCGCGGGAAAATGTTTCTCTAATCACGTTATTATGATACAAGACTGTGATTACTCTCCTTTTTATATAGGTTATTGAAATAAGAGTGCCAAAAGCTAATACTACTCAATAACGGTTACAACCACAAATAAACTTGACAAACAGGTCAATTTGATCGTGCAGGTAGACTAGTTTCATTATCTTGGTGTTCTTCGTCCGTTTTAACCTAATAACGGGTCAAATATTATGAATTTGACAAAAAAACAGAATGCACGAGGAATAACAAACAATCGTCTCTACCAAACACATCACTGAATATTATTTGATCCGTTATAATTTTAAGACATACAGTATATTTCTGTCATAAGGCAGCAGACCATAAACATTTGAAGTTTTGAACCCAAATTAATACAAACCGATTAATTCGAACTGTACCAAATACGAGTCAGATAGAAATCAGATCATTCAAATCGGGTCAATTTTACTGGAAATAAGTTAATAATAATAATTGGTGAATGGCAATTGGTGACCAACAACCCCCAATCCCCAAAAGGGACCCCAACTAACACAACGATCTTCTCAATTTTTTTTACCAGAAATACAGAATACGAACAACATTCCATCAAAAAAGTTCCAACATTTTTTCCACTTTTTTAAAAGGAAAAAAATAAATAAAATTGATCACACATTTTTAGTCTCAATTGGTCACGATTTGTGGGTCAGATCTTAATTCCCAGAACCTGTTTATCTCTTATTGGTAATTTTTTATTATTCTTCTCTAAATTTCATTGTTTTTTTTATTGGGTAGTGATTATAATTGCTTTTGGTTGTTCATGTTGAGTGACAATCGGTTGCGAAATCGTCAGACACTAGATTGTATGATATGTATAATTTCACGATTAGAAACTAACTAATGTAACTAGTGAAATGTTTCACGCTGACGTTGACGTGAGACCGTCTCATTTGAGAAGGTGGTGTATTACATATAAAGATGCAATTTTTATGAAAGGGTAGAATGCATTTGATATGATCAAGTATTGGATTCCCTATGTACAGTAAAACCCAGCACCATTTTTCAGTTGTTTCTGATTTGTTGTGATGCCATATTAGTTTTGGCATTTGGGTTATGTTTGCTATTAGAGGAAAGTTCCCCCTTTTTTTGGATTTGGGAGTTGTTGATTGTAATGTCTGGATTAGGGTTTTGGAATTGTAATCGTTGCGGACGAGAAGAAATCATGTTTTGTGAAGAAATCAAATTTATGGGTTTACTGAGGCATTTGGGTTGTGTTTGCCATTAGAAAATTTTCCCCTTTTGTTTGAATTTGGAAGCTTTAGATTGCAATGTTTGGATTAGGGTTTTGAAAAAATAATTGTCTCGGATGAGAAGAAATCGTGTTTTGTTAAGGAATCAAATTCATGGTTTGCTGAGGCATTTGGGTTGTGTTTGCCATTAGAAAATTTTCCCCTTTTGTTTGAATTTGAAAGCTGTAGATTGCAATGTTTGGATTTAGGGTTTTGAAAAAATAATCGTTGCGGACGACAGGAAATCATGTTTTGTGAAGAAATCAAATTCATGGGTTTACTGAGGCATTTTGGGTTGTGTTTGCCATTAGAGAAAACTAGAAAAGTTTCCCCTTTTGTTTGAATTGGGAAGTTGTAGTAGATTGTGATTTTTAGTGTCTGGATTAGGGTTTAGAAAGATAAAACGTAACGGACTAGAAGGAATCATGTTTTGTGAAGAAATCAAATCCACTGGTTTACTGAGGCGTTTGGGTTATCTTTGCCATTAGAGAAAAGTTTCCCCTTTTGTTTGAATTTGGAGTTGTAGATTTAATGTCTGGATTAGGGTTTTGAAAGATTAATCATCGCAGACGAGAAGAAATCAAATTCATGGGTTTACTGAGGAATTGAGACGTGCTCTGTTTATGGAATGCACATGTGGATGTTTGAGTTTGGAAGTTGTAGATTGCAATGTCTGGATTAGGGCTTGAAAGTTTTATCGCGGCGGATGTGGTTGTATAATAATTTGAAAAAAAAATTGTTTAGTGAAGAAATCAAATTCTTCGGTTTACTGAGGAATTGAGCTGTAATGTCCTTGTGAATGTTTGAATCTGTAATACATAAACGGTGCAGCATTGTCCTGAAATTGTTGATGCCCTAATTAGTCGCCGTCTGCAATAGGGAAAACATGAGAGAACGATTAAATTTGAGATCACTGCATTGTGTTGCAGCATTTTGCATATTTGAAGGTTATGAAAAAACTGTAAAACTATAATGCTTAAATGTTGCAGCATTGTGTTGAGAACCTGAGATTGTTGATCACCTAATAAATCAGTGTCTGAAGCAAAAAAGATGTGAGAAAACGGTTAGAATATGAGTATGGCTTTCTCATTCTTTTTATTTTGTGACTTTTGTTAAACAGATAAACTCGATGGAGTTGTTGACGAGAACGTGTGTTGTGCAAGTTCCTGCAGATCACTCAAAGCAATGTAACAAGCCATTCCTCAGTAACTCTTTTCCTAGGTTAGCTTTAAAGCCACATCAAACTTCATTTGGGATACTAAAGACTTCCAAGATGACAACGTATGCAACTTCTCCGATCCAATCTATTCAAACTTCATCAACAAATCGCTTTGATAATACACTACCTTCCAAAGGTTGTTTTTTAACACACTACCTTCCATCGTATGAATGCCATGGTGCATCATGAAATTTTCATTAAAATTTACATCCATGTATCAGCAGTAGTGCTTGTCTGTCCTAAAAACGATATCTTCTCTCATGTGCATGCAGAAATACTTGAGCTATGGAGAAACATAGATGCAGTTTGTTTCGATGTGGATAGCACGGTGTGTATAGATGAAGGTATCGATGAGTTTGCTGAATTTTGTGGCGCTGGAAAAGCTGTTGCAGAGTGGACATCAAGGTTCATTTCATTTCATCAAGGTTGATTTTTGTTTCTTTTACGTCGGAATTCCGACTAAAGCCTGTATAGTATGATTCTTGCAGAGCAATGAATGGATCGGTTACTTTTCAAGAGGCATTAGCAGCTAGACTATCCTTGATCAACCCGTCCTTATCCCAACTCCAAGATTTCTTGCAGAAAAGGCCTCCACGGTATGCTACCAACAGAATCGAGGCTTTCATGAAATATAATGTGTGATTTCTTGCATTGGGTAGTCAATTTTATTCTTGAACATCTGGATGCACTTCATTTTCATTTTCATTTTTACCGTGTTTTTAACCACTTATCGCTTTTGTTACAGTCTTTCTCCTGGAATAGCTGACCTGGTGAGGAAGTTAAAGGCGAAGAACATTGACGTATATTTAGTATCTGGAGGTTTCCGTCAAATGATTAACGTAAGACACTTACATGAGCCATCAATCTTTTTCTATGGTTAAATACAAATTAATTAACCTCTAAAAATAGTTACTGTATGTAAAATCTCTTTTAACAGTGTAGCTTCATATTTCCATCTTTTAATCAAGATTTTGCCTTTTATTGAAGCCTGTTGCATCAATCCTTGAAATTCCACTTGAGAACATCTATGCCAATCAAATGCTTTTTGGAAACTCGGGGGAATCCCTGGGGTTCGACGAGAATGAGCCCACATCAAAGAGTGGTGGAAAACCTGTAGCTGTTCAACGGATACGCAAGGTTTGCTTAACCGCATTCTTTAGTCCTGAAATTGCATTATATCAGGAATAAAATCCTGTTGAAATGTAACGAGGTTTATTTTCAGGCCCGTGGGTACAAAACATTAGCCATGATTGGAGACGGTGCTACAGATCTTGAGGTAAGAAAATCGCTTACAAATACTTCCGTGCTCACATTATTCAGTTGGTCTTCCTTATGACGAGTACACCTGTAATAAAGCTGAGAAAATTTGTGCACGTTCCTGTACTAAAGCTGAGTGAACAGGCAATTTGTTCATGAAATTCTTACCATCAAGTTCGTCAACAATATCCAAATATATACGAGTATTCAGATGAATGGTTTTTTCATGTGATAATACATTTGTGTGTTTTTTGTAGGCTCGTCAACCAGGCGGAGCAGACTTGTTCATCTGTTATGCTGGAGTTCAACTTCGAGAGGCTGTTGCAGCGAAAGCCGACTGGCTTGTCTTCAATTTTAAAGATCTTATCAATTCCTTGGAACCATAAACACCTTCAAAACTATCAAAACCAGACATCGTCGACAACCTCAGGCCTCATCGAAGCTTATAGCCCTACCCTAAATGTATTATTTGATGCGTGCGCTTTTTATTTACGGTTTGATTTTTTTGGAAGTTATTAGATTTTGGGAGCAAGACCGCCACCATATTGCGAATATGATCATTCAACATATTTAGACTTTGATTCTTCAACGTTTGAAGGTTACGGTGCAGGTTAGGTTAAACCACCCTATTGGAAACTCGTTTATCGTGTAAAACAAACTTACACATGTCGTTTGGCCGTGAAATCGAGCAGGGCACATCTTGAATTCACCCTAGTCACGTGGTATGAAAATCAGGTTGTTTTGAAACGGAATCCGATACGAACTCCCGAACATCTCGATTTTAAGTGTATAATACACGTTTTTCAGAGAGTTTTTCGGGTCCAAAATAAAAATAGCAAAAAATTGTCCTAGTTTGCATCTCGTGTCGGTAGGAATTCTCCCACAAAATATGAGGTGAAACAAAGAATGTTTATGGGTGTCGAGGAGTGTTAAACCACTCCTACCTGAAAACTTGTTTATCGTATAAAAACAACTTAAACTTGTCGTTTGGCCATAAAATTGGGTAGGGCACATCCTGATTTCACCCTAGTCACGTTGTAAGAAAATCAGGTTATTTTGAAACGGGACCCGATATGAGCTCCCGAACAGCTCGATTTGAAGCGTATAATACACGTTTTTCGAAGATTTTTGAGTTCGAAATAAAAATAGCTAAAAATTGTCCAGAGTTTGCATTGAGTCAGTAGGAATGTCCCCACAAAATATGAGGTGGAATGGAGAAAGTTTAGGGCTACCGAGGAGTGTTAAACCACCTAACCCGAAAACTCGTTTATCGTATAAAAGCAACTTATACTTGTTGTTTGGCCATGAAATCGAGCAGGGCACATTCTGAATTCACCCTAGTTGCGTGGTATGAAAATCAGGTTGTTTTGAAACGGGATCCGATATGACCTCCCGAACATCTCGATTTGAAGGGTACAATACACGCTTTTCGGAGATTTTTGGGTCAGAAATAAAAATAGCTAAAAATTGTCCAGAATTTGTATTGGGCCGGTAGGAATGTCTCCACAAAATATGAGGTGCAACAGAGAAAGTTTAGGGTACCGAGGAGTGTTAAACCACCCTTACTCGAAAACTCGTTTTTCGTATAAACGCAACTTATACTTGTCGCTTGGCCGTGAAATCGAGCATGGCACATCCTGAATTCACCCTAGTCGCGTGTTATGAAAATCAAGTTGTTTTGAAACGGGACGCGATTCGACCTCTCGAACAACTCGATTTGAAGTGTAATAACCTTAAAAATCTATCTTTTTTGACTGTTTTTGAACGAGATAAAATTTGTTGTAAAACAAAAATATTTTTCAACAAAAACTTGTTGATCGTAACTTAATACTTATTAATGATTGTTGCAACCTTCAAACACGATATAAGATAGAGTATCGAACTTGTTTCATTGGATTCCGACACGCCTCAAAACACGAAATTATGGCTTTTAAATGTCTCTATTGAATACCAAATGACCCTCATAATACACCGGAACATTTTATTTGTTGTGGAATTTGTTCTGCGCAAATATTAGCCAATTTTTTTCGGGACCTAAAACACCAAAAAAACGTGGATAATAACCTTCAAAATCGGTCTTTTTTGGCGTTTTTGAACGAGATAAAATTTGTAGTAAAACGCGAATTTTTTTCGTCGAAAACTTGTTGATAGTAACATAATGCTTATTAATGATTGTTGCAACCTTCTGACACGTTATTAGATGGAGTATCGAACTTGTTTCATTGGATTCCGACACGCCTCAAAACGCAAAATTATGGCTTTTAAATGTATCTATTGAAGATCAATGACCCTCATAATACAGCGGAACATTTTATTTGTTGTGAAATTTGTTCTGCGCAAATATTAGCCACTTTTTTTTCGGGACCCAAAACACCAAAAAAAACGTAGATAATAACCTTCAAAATCGGTCTTTTTCGGCGTTTTTTGAATGAGATTAAATTTATTGTAAAACGCGAAGATTTTTCGTCGAAAACCTGTCGGTAGTAACATAATGCTTATTAATGATTGTTACAACCTTCTGACACGTTATTAGATGGAGTATCGAACTTGTTTCATTTGATTCCGACACGCCTCAAAACGCAAAATTATGGCTTTTAAATGTCTCTTTTGAAGATCAAATGACCCTCATAATACACCGTGACATTTTGTTTGTTGTGGAATTTGTTTTGCGCAAATATTGGCCGATTTTTTTTCGGGACCCAAAACACCAAAAAAAACGTGGATAATAACCTTCAAAATCGGTCTTTTTCGGCTGTTTTTGAACGAGATAAAATTTGTTGTAAAACGCGAATATTTTTCGACGAAAACTTGTCGATAGTAACTTGATGCTTTTTAATGATTGTTGCAACCTTCTGACATGTTATAAGATGGAGTATCGAACTTGTTTTATTGAATTCCGACACGCCTCAAAACGCAAAATTATGCCTTTTAAATGTCTCTATGGAAAACCAAATGACCCTCGTAATACACCTGAACATTTTATTTGTTGTGGGATTTGTTCTGCGCAAATATTACCCGATTTTTTTTTTGGGAAGTCAAAACACCAAAAGAAACGTGGATAATAACCTTCAAAATCGGTTTTTTCGGCTGTTTTTGAACGAGATAAAATTTGTTGTAAAACGGAAATATTTTTCGACAAGACTTGTCGATCGTAACTTAATTCTTATTACTGATTGTTGCAACCTTATCAGATGTAGTATCGAACTTGTTTCATTAGATTTCGACACGCCTCCAAACACAAAATTATGGCTTTTAAATGTCTCTGTTGATCAAATGACCCTCATAATACACCTGAATATTTTATTTGTTGTAAAATTTGTTCTGCACAAATATTAGTTTTTTTTTTTCGGGATCCAAAACATAAAAAAAACATGGATAATAACCTTCAAAATCGATCTTTTTCGACTGTTCTTGAACGAGATAAAATTTGTTGTAAAATGCGAATTTTTTTCATCAAAAACTTGTCGATAGTAAGATAATGCTTATCAATGATTGTTGCAGCCTTCTGAAACGTTATAAGATGGAGTATCGAACCTGTTTCATTGAATTTCGACACGTCTCAGACAACTCAAATTTGAAGTGTACAATACAAATACATATTGTATGGTACGTATAACGATATACTACAGTATTAAATTTAAGTTTGTTTTTCATCGATATAGTCTAATAACTTGTGATCAAATCATATATACAAAACATATGGAATATTAGGCCAATCAATAAGAACTTTCAATATGGAGAAAAATTATACAATTGTTACTATATTTATTTAAATAAAAGCAAATATTAACTAACCACATTATTTCGAGCTGCTCACGAGCTTTTCAAGCCGAGTCAATAGCTACTCGACTGGACTCGTTAAGTTGTCGAGCAAAGCCCAAGATAAAACCGAGCTCATACGAGCCGAGCTTTGAACGAGTCGAGCTCAAATTGCTCACAAGTTGTATCATCTCATTATCAGCCCTACTTGACACCAATCAGTTTGGTTGTCGAGGAACCGCTCAGAATTTATTCTCAAAAGCTGAAAGTACCAAGGAGCAAACAACAAACAAACCAAAAATCCAGAATACAGCTTCTGTAGCATTTCTCTGAGCTAAGGACATAAAATCATGCCACTAAATTATCCTAACAAAGACATGTTAAACATGTTGATATAGAGATTCCAGCAACTAAGAAACCGATTTGTTCAGCGAGGAAGGCATAATCGACAAGAATCCAAACGATACTGACACATACCTTGGCATAACACAAATGTCTGGGGTCATATTTGCAACACGGAAATGCCTGTTGCAGTTGAGAATGTTGGATACCCTGCCAACCTTATTTCCTCAATCATCAAGCCCGTTTAGCAAAGTCATCGCTGGGCTCATCTTCCCCTGAACTCCCTTCAGATGGCGCAGTCCCACTGCCAAATTGGTCGCCTGCGACGTTGCCTACGCCTGAAGCATCTTCAAGACCGCTACTAGCAAAGCCAGTGTCAGCAGTGACATTACCACTGTCAAATTGGTCACTTGCAGGTGCAGCATTGCCTACGCCGGAAGCATCTTCAAAACCGCTACTACCAAAACCTGTGTCAGCGGTGACATTACCACCGGCAGCACCTCCACCAAAGAAGGAATCACCGACTCCAGCAGCAACTCCATGGCTAGCACCACCACTAGGAAATCCACTGCCGCCACCAGATTGTCCCGCTCCATACCCACCACCAGGTTGTCCCCCTCCATACCCACCACCAACAGATTGTCCTCCATACCCACCACCACCGTAATTTTGCTGTCCACCACCGCCGTAATTTTGCTGGCCACTTCCATAACCACCACCACCTCCATAACCACCGCCCCCATAACCGCCACCTCCGTAGCCACCACCACCGCCTCCATAGCCACCGCCACCAAATGTGCGAGGAGCTCTCTCCGTTGCGAAATTCACCCTCACTCTACGACCTTGGATATCCTGCATAATTGAAAGGTTTGGAAGATTTTAGTGCAGTGGTCGAGACAGTAATATTTCAGAGCCTCCAAGACACAAGATGAACTATAGACAGGTTCTGACTATGATTACAATAATATTCAATATAAGTGAAAAAATTTGGTTGAAAGTTATGACCATATTTTAGATATTTTTCCTCATTCCAACACAATTATTTTGATACATTGCAGTACAAGCAACAGCATTAAGAATGTTGTTTTTTGCAGTACAGCATTACAGACTTTACAGTAGTAGAGTTCCTCCTAAATACACCGTTTGTTAAACCACCCCTGCCTACAATCAACTTATACATTTCGTTTGGCCGTGAAATCGGGTAGGAAACATCATGAATACACCCTAGTCATGTGTAACGAAAATCAGGTTGTTTTGAAACGGAACCCGATCCCGAACAGCTCAATTTGAAGTGTATTATACACGTTTTTCAGAGATTTTGGGATTCGAAATAAAAATTGCTAAAAATTTGAAATAAAAATTGCTAAAAATTACACGTTTGCATTGGGTCGGTAAGAATGTCCTCACAAAATGAGGAACGGAGAACGTTTAGGGGTTCCACCCGTTACGTGTGTTAAACGACCATCCATGCCTGAAAACTCGTTTATCGTACAAAAGTAACTTCTAATTGTCGTTTGACCGTGAAATCAGGCAGGGCATATCCTTAATACACCTAGTCACGTGTTATCAAAAATAGGTTGTTTCGAAATGGGACCCTATATGACCTCGTGAACCGCTTGATTTAAAGTGAGTGTATTATCCCGAGTTTGCATCAGATCGGTAGGAATCTCTCCACAAAATATGAAGAACAGAGAACGTTTGAGGGTTAATGTGTGTGTTAAATCACCCCTAACTGAAAACCCATTTGCCGTCTAAAAGCAACTTATACTCATCATTTGGTCTTGAAATTGGGCAGTAAATATCCTAAAGAGACCCTACTCACATAGTATGAAAATAATGTTATTTCAAAACAAGACCAGATTTGACCTTCACAACAGCTCAATTTATATTGTATAATACACATTTTTTTGAATTTTGTGTCAGAAGTAAAAATGAAGAAAAATTGTTTGGAGTTTGCATCCGGTGGTTAGGAATGTCCCCGTAAAATATGAGGAACGGAGAATGTATGGGGGGTTACAGTGTGTTAACCAAACTCGTTTATTGTGTAAAATCAACTTATACTTGTCGTTTGGCCGTGAAATCGGGTAAAAAAACATCGTGAATACACCCTAGTCACGTGTTATATAAATCATGTTGTTTCGAAACGGGAGCCCTATGACCTCCCGAACACTCGATTTGAAGTGTATTATACACGTTTTCCAGAGATTTAGGGGGTCCGAAAAAAATATTGCTAAAAATTGTCTGGAGTTCGCATCAGTTGGTAGGAATGTCCCCACAAAATATGAGGAGAAACGGAGAATGTTTATGAGTTCTGGTGTGTTAAACCACCCATAACTGAAAACTCGTTTATCGTATAAAAGTAACTTATACTTATCGTATTGTACATTCTTAATGTTGCTTAGCGTGTATTTATAACACGTAACTAGGGTGTATTTAGGAGGTTCCTCATTATGTAAATCAACTTATACTTGTTGCGTATAAGTAATGCAATAAGACAACGTGTATTTGTAATGAGGAATCTCCTACAATAAACTGTTTTGAAACGACCTGATTTCACGTGACTAGGGTATATTTAGGATGTTCCCTGTCCGATTTCATAGTGTGTATTTACACCTGATTTTCATGACACGTGACTAGGGTGTATTTAGGAGGTTCCTCATTCCAACAAAAACCTTTTTTTTAGCATTTTGTCAAATTTTTATAGGTTTTAAGATGAAAATATACTTTTATATAATAAAATAACTTGGTAATTCTCCGCAATGAATTTTAATGTTCACAATTTTTATACCTTTCAGATGAAACATATAACAGAATCATGGATGGATATCCTATCCAACAAAAAGACGAAGGAGCAATACCTGTCCATCCATCGCCTGCATGGCACTAGAAGCCTCTTCAGTAGATGCAAAAGTGATGAAGCCAAAGCCCCTAGACCTATTTTGCTCCCTGTCAATAATGACTTTTGCTGCAACGAAAACACCGAAGGTCAGACAAAGGGGAGTAGAGGGAGACAAAGTACAAGAAATTTCCACGCAAAAGTACAAGAAATTAAGGGAGATGTTGTGCCTAGTGGTACAGTCCATTCATGAGCCGCTAAGAACACGTTGGGAAAGCATGTTAGAATTATATAATCGTCAAAAAATAAGTGAACCCAGCCATGATTTGTGGAAGGTAAAATCAGGTCGACAATGTATGTCCAGGCTTCAGCACATTGAGCAACTGAAAGAGAACTACCAAGTCCAAGTTCGACAAAACACAAATTCTGGAAAGCGCTGAAACATTTCAAAACATGGATTTTGGTAGCGCTATAAAATGAAACTACTTGAGCACAATCAAATGTCACAATAGTATGATTAATATGTAATAGATTACTAATACAGCATGTGAACATGAAGATAGATAATGGACCCAAAAAAAGGACTACATTTTTTAAGCTTACTCAATAAAAAAAACTACACAGGCGACTACACTCAAACATAAATTAACAATTCTACACTGAAACCTCGGACTGACTGGTGAGTAATAAGTTACAGACACACAAGAGAAGGTTCCATTGCATAGGCACGAACATCATTTCACAACTGATGGCATATAGAGATCCATTGTCGGCAACCAAATATGAACAAGACAACAGGTATCATATGAACTTTGACAGCAAAAGAGGCAAAAAAAATAGCAATCCAGAATAAGATTTCACCGCTCGCTAAACTTTATGGTTAATAAGATTTGTGTTAGTTCTTGTTTGAGAAGGATCAACAGAGTTTCTAATAGCATAAAAATAGATCCATCTTCCCTTACAGTATAAGATCATAGAGTTTCTAGCCTGCCTACTGATTGGATAGCCTAACAAGGCTTTTCTTTCCAAGAGGATATCCTACAAAGCCTTACCACCACCGAAATTCTGGTTTTGCCGTAGACAAACCTTCTTTGTTAAAGAAAAAGCAGGACAAAATCAATACTCTATCCATGCTCCATGCAACAGAAACTACGTCACAGCACAATCAGTGGATGGATGAAAAGCCAAAGTTTAATTTCATTGGCAACGAGGTGACAGCAGTAGAGGCAGACGATGAACGAAGAATGGATCAAAGACTCAAAGTAGCCAATAAATGTTTTAAATGAACTATATTGTCTTCCTTTCAATCGACATGAAGAATTAAAACAATACCATGTATAAACATATTCCACCCCACACTTTTTCACATGACATAGTTTACCAAGTCAATTGATCAGTTTTAATGCACACGGGTAAATCAGTCTGCTAAGAGTTGCTATAGTAATACTAACCGTCAATGACCTCGCCATACTGAGAAAAAGTATCCCGTAGACCAGAATCATCTATCGAGTAAGGGAGACCTGTGTTTCATCAAATGATACATACTTATATGAGGATTATATGAGGGTACGATAGAATGTATATGGAAGTCTATTAGAAGAGAAAAAATACCTCCAATGAAAAGTTTTGAAGTTGACATGCATCTTAAAGCTTGGTAAATAGACGAGTTAGATGCTGAGATCTGTGAGACAACTCCAATCTGTTTGCTGACACTCTGTTTCAGTATACTGCCAACTCTACTGAGAAACGCCATACTTGCAGCCTAGAAAAAACAATCAAATACGAGGATAAATTAGAACAATATAGTTCCGAAATTCATCCATCAATTGCACTAATTAAAAGCCCAAAGATGTATGTGATAACTCAAACTTGAACATTGGTAGCCTTAGCCCTTAGTCAACTATATATTTCACTGCCACCTAGATAAACTTCGCAGCTAACTGGGTAAGCTCCGGGAAGTATTGTGAATCACAACTCCTAGTATGACCCTACCTTTGATCAGAACAAGTTAACAACCCTACATAGAATACAAGCTAGAAACAAATAACCCCGCCAATTTGCATGCATCCAATCCATGTAGAGGTGGCAATCGGGTCAAGTTTGGGTCGAGACAAGACTGGTCGGATCATACCGGGTTCGGGTTATGTCCGGTCAACATACTCTTTCGGGTTGGGTCCTTTCAAGTCAAAGGATATGTCGGGTCGGGTGTTTAGGATGGATTATTATCGGAGTCTAGTTAGTGTATCATATTGCTTAAATAGTTAAATATATCCCCAATAAGTTTATTTATTGACCATTACTTGGTTTAATTACTTTGTTATTATGTCAAATGTATCAATCTATACACCAAATCACAAGCGAGTCAAGTTGGGCCAGTTTCGGGTCATCTCTGAATCCATGTACTTTTGCGGTTCTTCATTACCCAATAAATCGCACTCAAATACTAAAAACGACAGTCTCCTTTCAATCAAAACAGATTTCTGATGCATTTTCCAAATTACAGAAGAACATGGTATAATCGCGCTATATATGCAATCAATCAAATTCAACGATCATATAACCCTAACAACACAATCAATCACCCCAAAACACGCATCATTTCTTCACATAAACAAAAGTTCCGACCCTTAACATCATCATAACCATACATTCATCAAGACACTCAAATAACATCCATTTTCGGCGAAAAACGTTTAAATTTCTCGATCAAACAAAAAAAACGCAACAAAATTAACGATTACGAATAAAATCAATCAGCGTACAGGAATCAGAAAGATTAAACAGGTGAATTAACTATGAGGAAGAGGAACGAACCTTAGATTTGAAAAAACGAAGTGTGATTTGAAGAGTAAACCCTAGAAATGAGAAAGAGGGGTTTTAGGATCGTGAAGACTAGTGGGTTTTTAAAAGGGGAGGAGAGAGAGAGGCTGATGGATGGTTTGGTGTAAGCTAATGTGAGGGATCAAATCGTGACCGTTCATTTATTTACCATTTATATTACTCCCTGCATAAAAAACTAAGAGTACTCCATAATACTCCTCCGTTCGTATCCAAATGGTACGCTTCTCTTTTAGACATTATTTATAATTTATTTAATAATTGTTAATATTTCCGACAATTAATAAGAGAAGATATAGTCGTGTGGAATCTGGTTTGATTTGTCTTTAGGAGTTGATTAAGAATATCGAATTTTTATAATTCTTGTTAATTTAAAATGAATGATATTGACGGTATAAAACGTGTCTCGGCAAGTTTGAAAAAACAAACGTACTATTTGGATTCGAATGGATAGAGTAATATGGATAAACTCGTTCATTTCAAGTACGCAACTACTTAAGCGGCGTTTGGTTCACGAGTTCATCATCTTTAGGTATAACTTATACATAGTGTGACTAATGAGTTTAGAATGATTAAAAACATACATTGTGTTTGCTTGCAAAAACACCGTGTAGCAACTGCAACAATAAACACAGTATGATATTAATGCACCGCAAACCAAGCAACTAACCAGATTCACGAATCACGATATACAAGTACTCAAGTACCATCGTTGAACACTCTATCAACTAAGTAAGAGCCTATTGACCAGTGAGCCGTCCAACTGAATACTAAAACGGTAAGAGCCTTAATGACCCTTCAGTTCGACCCCATCCACCCGACCCTTCATTCTTAAAAAAAGCGTATACGGACCCATATGTGAACCTAACCGCATTTGAACAAGTGTAGTAAGACCCTGTTCTTTTCAGCTTATTTTCAGTCCGTTTCAGACCAGTTCAGCTTCTATCAGCTCAGCCCAGCTCTTATCAGCTCAGCCCAACTCCTATCAGCTCAGCTCAGCTATAATATTTTCAGCTCAGCTCCAATATTTCCAACTCCTAAAATAATACTTGAATAATGATGATGATAGAAAATATAATAATAATAATAATATAATATAATATAATAGCAGTAGTAGTAATAATAAATATTATTATTATTATTTATTTATTTATATGAAAATGAAGTTGCATTAAAATTGAAACAAATTACAATAAGTTATTGTTGTTGTTGTTATTATTATTATTATTATTATAAAACTGGAACTTGCATTAATAACGAAACAAATTACAAGAAGTTAGTGGGTAGTCGAGATACTATCTGGGCACCCACTCCCTTAGCGATAGAAAAATTTGTAATTAGTAAGGCTCGAACCCACAACCTCTTGAACACAAATGAACCCACAAATTTGATATTATTATTATTATTATTATTATTATTATTATTATTACTACTGCATTTCGATATTAACACAATTTTCTTTTCATAAAATAATAATAATAATAATAATAATAATGTTGTTGTTATTTTTATTACTCATATCTTTGAATGTCAATAATAATAACAAATTATTATTATCTTCGTCATCATCGTTGTCGTCGTCATCATCATCGTTATTATTATCGTTATTATTATTATTTTCTATTTTTTTTATCATCGTTATTGTTATTATAATAATTATTAATATTATTATGCACTCCATAATATTTTGAGGTCTTGAAATAGATATTACATTCAAATATTTATAACTCTGTCTCGCTGCCATTACGATTAATTTACATTTTTGTTACACTATTTTCGAGTGAATAGATATCTAATAAATTTACCATACAATATAGCATATAAGTATTATTTTTATTGTATTAATATTTAAGAATATCAAAATTTAAAATTTTGTATATTACGTAATCAAAGATATATACACATAACAAAATTTCTATTGTCAAGTATGAAAAATAAAAGTAGAAATCAAATGAATTGGAGGAAGTACTATCTTATTGTTATTATTATTACTACTATTATTATTAATTACTTAATTAATTAATATTATTGTTGTTATTATTTGGTGTTATAATTTTTTTTTTCATTTTTTAAAATATTATTAGATAAATTATATAAGTAATTATTAGTTTCAGCTTCTTTTAGCAGTTCAATTCAACTCTTATCAGTCCAACTCAGCTCTTATCAGACTAGTTCAGTTCAGATCAGCCTTGTTTCAGCCGAAAAGAACAGGACCTAAGACACGACTAGCTAACCCCTACAAATGAGGGGCAAGAGTGAAAAACCCTTGAAACCTCGTCAAAATCCCCTCTTTAACCCAACCCCACCTCGAATTCAAACCGTATTACGCCGGTGGAGCATATGCATATTCCTACGCTGCTTTGAAGAACCTCGATCGCTTATGGCTCAATATTTGCTCTCTTCAACCACCTACACCTACAGGTAGGCAGCAGCCTCCGTTTGTGCAATCAATCATATCATATACAGTAAATAAAATACTCCTACTGTAATTGGGTTTCTTCGAGTCGGTTTATCTAACCTGCCACCTTAGCTCAATGGGCATTCGAGCGAGGGGCATAATAGAATATAAATAAAATAATTGAGGCCGTTTTTTTGCTTGAGTTGAGATAGATTAAATTTGATAGTATTGCTGCAGCAGTAGCCAAACCACCAGAGGTAGTTAGTAGAATTGGCGGTTCCTTTGAGGATGTTGATCAAGTAGTAGAGACATATGATGTCATAGTATGCGGAGGTACTTTGGGAATCTTCACTGCCAAAGGCCTCAAAGTTGGAATTGTCGAAAGAAGTAATGTACTCAAAGGGGTAACCTGAATCACAATCAATTTGCTTTCTTGGCTCACCCTGAACCCCTTTAACTTAATGTCATAAGCTTGCATTGTGAGCAGAGGGAACAAGAATGGAACATTTCCGGGAAAGAGTTGTTGGAACTTGTCAAAGTTGGCATTTTGGATGAAGATGACATCCTAAATGCCGTATCCGCAGCATTCAATCCTGTCAGTCATTCGCAGCATTCAATCCTGTATCCACAGCTGTATACAGTTTACTTGCTTTTATCTTACTTATTAATCAAGTCCATAATCTGTGTTGGGTCTTGTTTGATGTACCCATCAAATTATTTTTCCCTTTCTTTAATCGGATTGACTTCGCATGACTGCATTGGAAGATACTCTGTTAGTTAATCAAGATTTATCCTCACAAATTTGCATTTGAGTCATAGTGCTTGGTTCTAACTAATTCTGTTTCCTTCATACTGAATGCAGAACAGGTGTGGATTTGAAGAAAAGGGTGAAATCTTCGCCGCGTGATACCACATGAATTCGAGGTGTATCAAAGATGTGATAGTGTAGTGGTTGATACGAAGTTTTGGACAATCGTCTCCCCTTTACTGTAATTCGACTAAGTGAACGCTTTTTTGTGCATAAAAATGAATATGTTATGTCAAAGCCAAGGCGCCAAACTGACAGCAGAGGATGCAGCAAAGAAGCTCATTAAACTCAACATACAATTGGCCGAACTCATCCGCTCACATTTTTACTACGATTCTCTTTGCTTGTTCCAGCAGATTCACTCGTCACCTTGTATAACACCTGACCATTATTCACTATCCACTTCCATTACTGCCTCGACTCGATTACGCAGCTTTACATTTGGCAGTCAGCTTCATTGTCATGGTGTACGCACTGGTCTCTCAGCATTTAACCCTGTCTCGAATTCGCTCCTTTCATTTTATGCCAAATCCGAGAACCTGGGCAATGTTAAATTGGTCTTTTGTGAAATGGGTTATCCAGATAGTTACTCTTGGACGACGTTGATGTCAGCTTGTACGAAGTTGGGCCAGATTTCTCATGCCTGCCAACTGCTCCACGTAATGCCTGTGAGAAAAACCGAACCTTGGAATGCTGTTATGACTGCATGTGTTGAGGATGGACGTCATGCGTTTGCATTTGATTTGTTCAGGAGGATGCAGTTGTTAGGTGTGAGGCATGATAATTATACATTTGCTTGTGTGCTTAGTCTGTGCTCGGTAGGGTTTTATGAGTTTGGGAGGCAGATTCAGTCTTCGGTTTTCAAGAGCGGGTTTTCAGGCTATACATCTGTGGTGAATTCTTTAATCTCAATGTTCTTTAACTGTGGTAGTGCATCGGATGCTTATGAAGTTTTTGAGGGAACAAATGAAACAGTACATAATGAGATTACGTATAAGGCAATGATCAATGGGTTACTAAAAGTGAAGAGGAATGAAGAGGCTTTAGTTTTGTTCAAGGAGATGTTAACAAAGGGACTAAGACCTACTGCGTTATCCTTTGTGAGTCTTATGAGCTCAGGATTGGATCTTATCACGTGCGTCCAGCTACATGGGCATGTTATAGAGATGGGCTATGAGTCATATACGGCTGTGAGCAATGCTACCATGGCAATGTACACCGATAATGGTTATTTAGGCCCAGCTAGAAATATTTTTGTGAACTTGGAAAAAAAGGATGTTATTTCTTGGAATACGTTGATTGCTGGTTACGCTCAGAATCAATTTGCAAATTTTGCAATCTTCGGTTTCGTAGAGATGCTAAGGTGTGGGATTAAACCAGATGAGTATACAGTAGGGGCTCTAATCACTAATGTAGATACATTAGAACACAGTCAGATGTTTTATGCATATGTTCTGAAGAGTGGGATTATTCAGTTGACTGAAGTTGTGAATGCCTTAGTTTCTTCATTCATGAGCCAAGGTGATGTTGGTTCGGCCTATGCTGAATTCTCTGGCATGCCCTATAAGAACCTGATTTCGTGGAATGCAATTATTTCTGGATTCTTGCAGAATGGATACCCTTTGCAAGCTCTAAACCTATTTCTTCAAATGCAAAAGACAAAAACCAAACCTGATTTATACACTTTAACTACTATACTAAGCATTTGTTCCAACAGTTCTGCCCTGGAACAAGGAAAGCAGGTCCATGCCTACATTATTATACATTGGCCCTTTCAGGAGCCTTCCCTGGGCAACGGTCTCATTACAATGTATGCACAATGTGGCTGCCTAGATTGGTCGAGCAGGGTATTTGATTGCATGAATATAAGGAACGTTGTAAGTTGGAACGCCATAATTTCTTCATTCGCCCACTATGGGGAGGGAACAAAGGCTTTACAGTTTTTCAGAGCTATGCAGTCGGAGGTTTGGATAAGACCTGATCAAGCCACATTCACGGTCGTTCTCTCAGCTTGCAGCCATGCTGGTTTGGTATGTGAGGGAATCCATATATTCAATTTAATGGTCAACGAATATGGGTTGGAGCCAAAAGTAAGTCAGTTCTCTTGCCTTATTGACCTTTTAGCTCGTGCTGGCTACCTGGATGAGACTGAGAAATTAGTCCAAACCAAAGTATTTGATGTTGATGCCATCGTTTTATGGTCTCTTTTTAGTGCATGTGTAGCATATGGTAATGTAAGGCTAGGAAGAATTGTTGCAGGGTTGCTTCTTCAAACTGAGAAAAGTGATCCATCAATTTACGTATTGCTGTCAAATATTCATGCAAATGCTGGACAGTGGGAGGATGCAGCTCATGTTAGGGAATTGATAAGAAAACTGGGGTTATGAAGCAACCTGGCTATAGCTGGTCAAGCGATAAAACATCCCAAGAAATCAACTTGTTATAGGTTTGTGTGAATTTACAGGAGAGAATTTCGGATATGAGGTCATCGGAGGAGACGACTCTAGATGAGTTGGTTGAGTGGGAGAGGATAAGTTGATGGTGCAGTGCTCAACAAATGTTGACTTGTTTTAGCTTAGTGGTACGGTATTCTGTAAACTGTCCATTTGATACCTGGTTTTTTGTTCACTGTGATCATTTTGAGTGACACGGAAAATTATACTATGTAGGTTCATGCTAAAAAAATGCCGAGGATTGGTGTCTCTGACATTAGGATGGCTACAATGGAAGCTGATGTGAGGATCTCTTGGAAGCTGGAGACTTTCGCTGTACCAGCGTTGAGTAAGTGCTATTCCTTGCTTATAGTTGTTATATATCATTTGCCGATATCAAGAATGAAGTATTTGTGGATTATATTTTAACTTGTGTTCATCATGTTTTTTTTTTTTGTATAATACTATAATGGGCTCAACGAAGCAAAAATCTTAGTTTTGAAGTTGACAAAACTTGAACCCAAGTCAAAAATGCCCCCTCTTAACTGAATTTTTCTACAGTGGCGTATAATACTGTCATGTAACTTAACTACAAGAAGGTTGTTGACCTAAAAAGATAGTTGCCCGCTTGCCCCTCACCCCTTGCCTGAAAATAATGAAATGGAAGTTGACAGTGTACGATTGGGTAACTTCTAGTTGATAGTTGTCTAAGTGATATCTAGTGTTTGAACATGCTTTTGTGGTAGAGAGATTGAAAACTCTCGACATGGTGTGACATTATTTTCAGATGAGTTGAGTTTTAAGGATGGAATGAATTTTTCAACTTGAAATCTCAAAGCTCAGTTAATGGATATCTATCTCGGTTCAGTTGATTTTGATGTATACACAATTCCTTCAATTTTAATGCATCAAAAAAATGAATTATCACCATTTTCTATCCAGTATTTGTGCACCAGAATTACAAAGCAACACGAGCTTAAAAAAGGACATAATGGCAACCATCTCAAACATCAAGGACCCAAAAGTAAGAAAACCGTCTTCTTTTTTAAATGAGAACTGCACATCATCTGTGACCGTGATCCCTTCTACGAATGGAGAACTGCACAGTTTTCTGTGATCCCTCAAAAAAATCCTGGAGTAGATTCTCCAAGTCCTCAGAATCATACTTAGCATACTTTTGAATATTATACTTGGCGTTCCTTCCAAGGAAACTCTGGTATGCCAATATGACCCTCTGAGAGATCGAAATCTTCAACTCATCCTTGAGCTGATCCTCCCGTATAATCCACCCTGTTTGGTTCTTGTACACTTCCTCAAATGCCACATTAAAAACCCGAAGCTTCTCCTTGAGGGTTGCCTTCACCCCTAAACAATCATCCCTAAGCCCAGCCACTATCGAGCTCCAACTAGTCCTCATATAGTTAGTTGCATGCTTCTGGTAGTTCACTATCTGGGTTCGTATCCATACGTCCCCAATTCTACCTCGGAGTTCTGATCCCATCACCTTATGCTGAAGGTAATGCAAGTTATTCATCATGAACACATTTTGAAGAGCAACATCCTTGTATAAAAGGGATTTCTTCTCGAGGTTGGTTATTAACTTATTCCCTAGAGATCGAAGGTGAGATCCCAACAAACTTTCATCATTGCCCTTTTCCTGGAGAAGTGTGTCGAGAGTTCCACAGTAGTCAGGCAAATAGACAATAATGAAATTCATGACATAGCTGGTGAGGGGGTGAACTCCTCCTCCAGGCAAAGGGTCTGTTGATGGATCAGATAGAATTGTTTCACCAAATCCTAAGAATGTCTCTTTGGCTGAATCTCCAAGTCTCGACATAACCCCTTCAAACTCGGCCCTAACAGTTGACCCGTCTTCGTCAGAGAAGAGGGTGTTTATCTCATCGTGGACTTTTGCTAAGGATTCATACATGTCGAGGAGACTAAAGAGTTTCTCAGGAGTGTGGCGACCAAGTGACATGGCATTGCCAACAATTAAAAGACATGATACAGAAGACTTTGATGTATTGACAAAACAAAGAGAAGCGATATGGCTAGACTCCCCAAATATCTGATTGCAGAGCCGCTTCTCAGCTCTGAGGTAGACTTGAATCGCGGTTTTGATCACTCGAAACCATGTCTTGATTTTCGAGTCCAGAATGGGCCACTTTATCTTGAGAAGCTCATCGATGCTGTGTTTCTCCATCCCTAGGCTAACCAAGCATTCTTCTAACGCTTCCTTTTGGGTTCTTGTATATGCTGCACAATATTGCTCATGGTAGCCTGCAGAAAACATGGTATTCTTGATTGACGTAAGGAAAGCAACCGATTCCGGATCGATCAAATCAAAGTTGATTTGATCTGGTTCATTGACAGTATCAGTATCATTGGCTTCTCCTTCTGATCCATCATCTTCTGCCGTAGAAGGTTCATAGGATTGCCTTTTTTGAACAAGAATGTAAACCATTTCCTCTTCTAACCTTGCCATTGCATCCTTCAAAACAACCTCAGCTTGGGAAATGCTTTCATTTACCTCATTTTCCACGTGACCCACATTCCTCAAGCAATCCAACAAACTCTGGAGTTGTTGAATGGCTTCTACGAACTCCGATGCCACTTCAGGGTCCGATTCACAAATCATTGAAAGATTCAATGTCCAACCCATGATCTTCTCTTTGACAGAGTTGAGTTTGTCTAGAACCTCGTCAATATCATCCTCTTTACTCGGAGTATCGATAGATCCACCTGTTTCACTCTCGATGTTATAATTCTTGGTGAGTTTAATTTTCCCTAAAATCCTCCTCATACCACTTTGGGTCTTTGGAGATTCACTAGTTTCACCCTCGTGGGTTAAATTCTCTGAGAGTTTGATGTTCATAGCTGCTAGAATTTTCCTCATATCATCCGTCAAACTATCATTAGCCTCTAGTTCTCTTAACAGATTATGAGCTGCTTTCACGCTATCTTTTTTCATGCTTGTTGCCGGAAACATCCCCACATCCCCTGGCATACTTGTATTACAAAAAAAGGCCCGGTCTTTCTGAAACAAAATGCACAATAACAATAAAGTTAACTAGAAATACATAAATTATATGGCTTTACATGATAAACAAGAAAACAATCTACCAAATTTCTGTAATGTGTTCAAATGATAACTACAGAGTATTAACCTTAAGCATTGTAGATACATTATAATTTATAACGTTCCCGTTAATGGCACGGAGTAGAAATTATGGGTTTACATGAGAAATAAGAAACAAATTCAGATTTTGCTCATATGATTTATTCAAATACCTATGAACAAACCTGAAAACATGTAACAATCAAACAAAAATGGTACCTTATTTTCTTGAAGAGGGAACCTGACTATCTGCTCACGAAAAACCGTCCGAAAATCTGATGATTATTCAAAAAGGTTGATTATTGATTGAGCATAGACATGTTCAGCATTAGTAGAAGATGGAAATGGGGAGGGAGAGCATAAAGAACAAATAAGGGTGGAAGTAAACAATAGCAAAAACATTCCCACTACTCAACTTGTCAGGAATAGAAATAATCAACTAGAATAAGTATTCAGAACCTCTCAACAACCAAATATAAAAAACATTAACAACCCAAGTTGTGAAAAATCTGTACAGAACAGTTGGAGAGTGCTTATAAATTCAACCCTTTAATATTACCCAGAAGTAGAACTATTCTTTTGTTTCAGTTGGGTAATTAATTAATTAATTAATTAATTTTATATATTAGGTAAGAGTAGGAATTGTCTTCAAACTTGTTAATTAACTCTTAAAAATCCACTATACATTATGCATACTCGTGGTATTGACTGAATATCGTGGTATTTAATGCACACGAGATGACGGAACTATAGAATTTGTCTTTTTTTTTGGGAGGAACATAGAATTTGTCTTTTGTTAAGTTAAGAGAGGATTTGGTGCATGTTTTTTTTTACTATAGCTTGACTTTTTTTAGTTCAGTTGTTAGTTTCTGTAAAATAATACGGAGTACTCCGTAAGAACAACCATCAGGTCAAAACTCTAAAAGTTCAAAGTTGGGACCATCAGTAATTTGTTTTGCTCTCAACCAGCTCTATCCAGTTCAGTTTTGAAATGTTCTGTACTCTATAATCAGATTTGTCAGCATCATCTTAGATTGAGTCTTTTATCTAGGTAAAGACATTTACCTTCTATTATAACTAGCCTATGGTAACAACGACGATTATGTTCTGATTTACATATCGCCACTTGCTTTGATTAAGGACTTTATTGGATTGCGAATAATTATTACCGGGGTAAAGGAGGATTATAATAAAGGACACTAGTAGTGGTGGCGAATCCGGGAATGCAATGATGGTTTCGTTAGAAGTTATAACTACCCCATTAATGAAACATTACTTATGACAGATGTCAACTAGCTTAGTTGGTGAGGTCACGAGAGGTGACACTCATGGTCTGGGATGGGATTCGAAACCTGTGAGTATCATAATCGCTCTTGTGGCTCTTCTTAAACCAAATAAATAAATAAATAAATAAATAAGTGAAGTATTACTGAATTCAGTATCTAGGATGGTGAGAGGATTTAGCTTACCAGATTCGTTGACCTAGTATTCAAAAGATGGATCTAGATCTTAAGATTTTCTACGTGATTGGTTTGGGTTGGATTCGAGTTCATTGATCTCATAAATATCATCTCATTTCATTTTCATGGTCTTTGTCTACTTGGAGTACATAGTAGTCAATTTTTTTGGGTTAAACCGCCTTAACACAAAAAATGTGTAAAACGAGTTTTTAGTAACCATTTTTGTATGAATCCTATTATATTATCGTAAAACCGCTTCATAGGAGACCAATTGTTATAATTAACCCAAACAAATGTAAGGTTAACTTCACATTTGTACAGCCCATTGTAAAACAGAAACACATAGGCAAGAGTTAGTTAGAGAAGGCGGCAAAAACTTCAACCAAAATTTGGAACACTCTGGCCAAACACAAATTCCAGTTCTTTTGATATTTTCTTATGTGGATGAGAGAGAGAGAGAATTTTGCAAGAATCAATTACCCAATTTCTCTTAATTTCTGTCACATTTGCAGGTTGCCATCTATTTTTAGCTCTTTTTTTCACCCTACCCTTTATCTCTTTCTCTTCCATTTCTGCTTTCTCATTACCCAGAAAAATCCCTTCTTTTTTTTCATTTTTTTGGGAATAAAATATCTGGGACTGTTGATTCCCTGTTGGCTTTCTCATTTTACAGTGCTGGGATCAACAGTCTCGTCGTTAATTTTCTGGGTTTTCCTCCTTGCTTCAAGTTACAACCATCCATCTTAAGGTAATTCATCCATCTTTTACCGTTTGCTATTCTTCATATTGCATCTCTATTGAAATATTTTGGTTTTATTAGGATGTAGAGAGACGATACTGATTAGATAGGACGTTCTTACGCAAGTTTTATGCATCGGTTTGGGGGACTTAAGTTTATATACTCAAGTTTAATGTTGTTGGAAATATTATTTTTGCATTACCCGAAGATTCTGTCTTCTATGTTGGTCTCGTTCAAGGAATATGTAAACATTTCTTTAACTATTGGTGAAAAAATGAGAGGTCGACAAATTGCATGCTTGAAGCTTTATAAACTAATTGCAGGACAGTAACCTCATTGGAATCGTTTGAATGATTTCAGAACGGCAATTGATTTCACTATGTGGGTTCAGTTTTAGTGTCTGAACTTTGAACTAAAGTTCATACCAGCTAACTTAATCTTGGGTGGAATCTTCTGCATGTCTAGTTATTATACCGTTGTTCACATTCTCGTGAGTTTTAATATTGATGTATGTGTAAACTGAATGCTCGATATGCTGTTCATTTCGATTTGCATTCATTAAGAGACCTGTAGAAATGAACAAAGAAGGAATACGGAGGTGATTGTTTTATCTTTCGAATCTAGGTGAATGTGAGCGAATAAATGATTGATCAACTATGATATGCAATCCAATGGAAAAACTTATGTGTAGCTCTGAATTTTGGTAAGTGTGAGTCAACTTATATTGATTTTTTTTTTTATGATGATGCAACTAGATGCCTGTGGTTTTCTGTCTTAATAGTTTGTTTATATTTTTCTGAGTACCAGTTTTGTAGGCAACTCGGCCAACGCGTGCATGTATATGGAGTATATGAACAGCTGATCATCTCAATCTTTTCTTGAAATGGTCATTACTCTTAGACAATCAGCAAACTTTTAAGTACATGTTCTATAAGACTGGTCTCCATTTCCCGGGATGAAGTTTTACTACGATTTCATTTTTTGTTCTTCTTCTTAATCCACTAACTGGCAATGATGGTGCGGACTTTTTTTGGGTCCATTTTTACCATTTGTCTGTGTTTCTTCGGCGAGTATTTTGTGTTGGAAATCAATCCAAGTATCGAACTAGGGCCAGAGCCGTAGCATGCATACAACAATCTCTTACAGTTTCAAAAGCACACGTAAAAACGACCAATTGGGGTACTACACCGTGTAAGTCTACACACAATAATATGACAATATGTCCTTGTAGACAAGCATATTTGGATCTTCCCTACGGCCTACGCCGTGTTTATTTGTTTTGTGCCAATTTGGATTCATGGAATGACATGGCATGCTGCAATCTGAAGCAAGTGGTTTCATTCACTTCTGAAAATTATGTATTTGCATCAGAAGTTGCTTAAATCTTCACTTTGTTGCTATGTTGATTCGCTGTTTTCTTCGTCTCAGTCGTAATTAATTTGTACAAATACCCAAACTACTGTAAGAAACATAATACGGAGTACTATCAAATATCGTATGACCTAATCCTAACATGTATTATATATTTATATGCTTATGATGTTGTTTGCTTCATGCTATATTCTAGATTTCTAGTATGCTGCTCCGTAGTTGATATGCTTCTAAAGTGATGGAACCTCGAGGTGCCGTTGAAAAGGGTGCCGTTGAAGGAGGTGAGCGTATTATCCCAGAAGACAGGCCAAGGTCTTCCTCCGTTTCTTCTGCATCATCAGCTGACTTTGGATTCGAAGATCCATATTCATTAGAGATAAATGGACATGGTGAGTTTATAGCTCGCATCAACTACTGTATGACTTATTAATCAGTGATGCTTTTAAAAGAAGAAAACTTCCATTTTTGGTGTCGCAAAGTTTGCAGCAAATATGGCCTGTTAATCAGTGATGCGAGGATGAAAATGTTTTGTTTATTGTAGGTAGCTTTGCACTTGAAAATGAACAATCAGAGGCTGCAGCAACCTCAGGTGGCACATTAACATTAGAAACTCCGCCAGTTCAGGTGATGGAGCGACCTCCTGACGAATCTGGATACAGGATTCCCGCACATGTTTTTTCCAGCAACAAATCGGGCACCCCTAACCCTGAGTGGAGCACAGCTTCAAATGAATCATTGTTCAGTATCCACACTGGGAATATGAGTTTCACTCGGGATCAGTTTAGCTGGTTGCTAAAGTCCGGCGACCTTGGTTTGTCCGGAGGACCTTGTGATGCTCAAAAATCTGGGGAACTCCCTCCTCCTTCACCCAGAATCGTGCTCAAGTCAGGGGAACAGAAACACCTGAAGGCATCTTCAACGACTACTCCACCTGTGGCTGTGAACAAACCGGCTGATGTTGGGGTAATCAGTCCACGAAAGGCAAATGAGCCGTTGGGAGCTCCTGGTTTGACTGTTAGTACCCAGAAAGATGGTCCGAAACCCGAAGTGAAGGATCATAAGAAGAACATATCGTTGATGTCAGATGATATCCGGGCGTCAGCCATATCCCCACATCATTCCGATGCAAGTGGTCAGTCTTTCGCATTTCCAGTGTAAGTTGACAACCACCGCTCCCTGTCTCTTCTTTTTTCATCAGTCAATTTTCAAAAGTAGAGGGACTGACGACTAGTTTGGATCCGGGGTTGAAATGCAGGCTTACAGATATTGACAGGGACAGATCAGTACATTCAGGCCAAAGTCGGGCTGATTCAAGGAGTCGAGTGAATGCAGCAGATCAAGAGGGAGGACCAAAGACACCAACATCAGGTCCAGCGCCCGCTTCTACGCCGTCTTCCTGGTTTTCTTGCTTCACTTGTTGCTCATGTTGCTGACACACAGTGGTCAGATCAAACAGCATTCATTGGGATTTTGTACATGCTTACTTCCCACTTCCCAGCTAGGGCTTGTCAAAATTAGTGTTCTACATGCCATTCATCTGTATTAATCCTATTGCTATAGCATCGGAAAATCGTCTTTTGTATTGCACATATTTTTTTGGAGGGAAGGGAGTCTCAGTGATGTTTTTTTTAATGTTGACGAGTTTTGGAACCCACGTTATAGATATTACTCGTACTAGTTACTATTAGGCTATTTTTTAAAAGGAGTCGTTCCTTTAATGGCGGCCTTAATATTACAGAGTAACTCTTAAAAAGTTGTCAAGTAACGTGACGACTCTTTATTATTGATCCTAAATTCTCAATTATGTTATACTCTGTGGATTCCTTCATACCATCAAATATATTTTAAGAATTAACCAATCATCTTTTTTATGAAAAAAATATACTCCTTATGAAATTAACTTCCTAAAACATGGTTGTAGCCTGCAGAGAGAAAATAGAGGAAAACTCGACTTTTCTATAATAATACGACAATAAGCGCTAGTATTTACCAAACTATTAAGAAAGATATATAAAAAAAATGTTTGAAGATCAAATAATCGTCGTGCATCAACTTTTGGCTATATACATCGGGGTAATTATCTTAATAACCTTGTCTTATTCTCGTTCTTTTTTTTTTGCCAACGAAGAAAAAACATCGGATAACATGATGTTCAGCATTCTCTCGTTCTTAATCCTACAAAATGGTCACATTGAAATATATACTCCAATTGCACTTAATTCTTCTTAAAAATAATAAATTTTGAAGTAATAATTACTCACTCCGATTTTTTATTATCTTCCCTATTTTTATATTGGACTGAAACACCCTTTCTTCCCTATTTCTATTTTGGGCCATCAACATGTCGTTTAAAATCAACCTTACATCTCTCTCTTCCTTCTTTTATTTTGAACCACACATTCCTACACCTTTATTTTCTTTCCCAAAACCAAAGGGGAAATAATAAAAAATCGGAGGAAATACTTTTTTTGAATATATTTTGTTTTTTTATGCAAACAGCGCAATTTTTGAAAAAATCGAAATCAATAAATACGATATTTAAATAGATTACAATAAGACGGTGTGCAGAAGAGTGGGCGAGGTGGGTCGACTGATTCGAGTCGTGGGCTTCTCCATCCCAAATACGAGTAAAAACGAAGCGCCAGAAAACGAAAGAAATCCCCAAAATTACCGCGCCAAACTGCTGAACACTACTCCAAAAAATGGCGCCAAAACATTCAAAACCTCAAATCAACTGAGAAATGGCGCCTCCAAATTCTACTTCATAACCCCATAAATCCCCACTCCGTCTCTCTCTGTCATCCTACTTCCCTCGCATTTCTGTACCTCACTCTCTCTCTTACTCAAACCCTAATTATTCGTCTCACTAAGTTATCACTTATCACTACTTTCTCGATCTTAGATTCAGAGAAAATGGAGGTAAAGACAGTAACCCATGACGCCATTTCGAGGATTAAAGCAAACCCATCTCCTGAATCTTCTGCTGATGTCTCTGATTTGGTTATTCAAGTTCTTGATTTGAAAGCTGTCGGAAATCGTTTCATGTATGTCACTCTTACAATTCGTTCTTCTTATTTTCGATTTAGTTGTTTTCGTAGTTTTACGATCTGGGTTTCTAATTTGTTTAATTAATTGTGTTTTTTTTTTGCTTGATTGATAGATCTATGAATGATTCATGAACATGTTTGAAAAATCAAGGAAAGTTAGGGTTTTTGATTATTTTACAATTTATTGAAATGATGAGATTCAGAGATGTAATGGCTGAAAGAAAAAAGTTTCAACATTTGTGTTTATCCCTAATTGTAATTAGGTTTTGTTAATATTAAATTCAATGGCAGCTAGGGTTTGAGATTTCAACTAATGAGATTGTGACGAGGTTTTGTGATTTTCAAATTCAATGAAAGTTAGGGTTAGGGATTTCAACAAATGGGATTGATTCAATCAATTGTTTTTATTCTCGTGTCGCTTTGATTGGTTTTCCTACATTTCGTGTAGTCTGTTCTATGAAGTAAACATTGAAAAAGCTGAATCTGATTAGTTTAACCTGAAATGATTTCAGGTTCACAGCAAGTGATGGGAAAGACAAGCTCAAGGGAATTCTACAATCGAGTTTTTCACTGATGGTCTCTTCTGGCGCAATTCAGAACTTGGGTCTCATTCGGGTTATTGATTATACTCTCAATGATATCCCAAACAAGTCCGAAAAGTAACGATCTTTTGTACTCTTTTGTTTACTCGACTTTGTCATCGACAGGATACTTGAATGATTGATTGATTGATTACTAATTGGATTTAATTTTCAGGTTTTTGATGGTGACAAACTGTGAGCCGATATCTCCTGCACTTGATGCGGAGATCAAAACCGAGGTGAAAATGGAAGATGTAGAAATGAAAGTCGATGTTAAGGATGAAGAGACGGGTATTGTCTTGAAGCCTAAACAGAATCATGTTGCGAAATCAGCTGCTCAGATTATGCATGAGCAAAGGCAAAAGTATGCTACCGATCTTATTTCTAAGAATTTTGTTCAAATTGTTTGTTGTTGACATTATGGATTTATCGTTTTGGAAGCGGTGTGCTAGGATCTGAATCTGTTTTCTGTTTAGTTCTTGAGATGAGATGTTTGTTTCTCTAGAGCTCATGATATTCTGTATGTTACAGTATGGCTCCTGCTGCACGAATGTCGATGACAAGAAGAGTTCACCCTCTGGCTTCTTTGAACCCATACCAAGGTAACTGGACCATAAAGGTCAGAGTTACCAGCAAAGGGAACTTACGAAGCTATAAGAACGCAAGAGGTGAAGGAAATGTCTTCAATGTCGAGTTGACTGATGAAGATGTAAGCAGAAATGGCTCTGTTTGCTGCAATTTTGTATTTGATTGGCTTAACTTTTTTGTTATGGGTATAATTTGTTTGCTTTCATGTAGGGTACCCAAATTCAAGCAACAATGTTCAATGAAGCTGCAAGGAAATTCTACGATGTCTTCCAAATGGGAAGGGCCTATTACATATCGAAGGGGACCTTGAAAGTGGCTAACAAGCAGTTCAGGACAGTGCCCAATGATTACGAAATGACCTTGAATGAGTACTCTCTTGTCGAGGAAGCCAAAGATGAAGGCGTCTTCATTCCAGAAACAAAGTTCGACTTTGTTCCTATTGATCAGCTTGGACCGTATGTTAACGGAAAGGAACTTGTTGGTAAGAAACTTGAAATCCCCTTTTGCTATAATACGGAGTATATAGTATGAACTACTGTGTTCAGAACCTGTATGTAACTGTCAGTGTATTTTGTGTTGCAGATGTAATCGGAATTGTTCAAAATGTGTCCCCAACAATGAGTATTAGGAGAAAGATCAACAATGAGCAGATCCCAAAGCGTGATATAACCATTGCTGATGAATCGTGAGTATTCATTTTCAGCACTTGTTGGTTATGATTTGTGAAGCTAATTGTTTCTCGTATATCTAATTGTTTGTTATATATTGCTGTGATTGCAGGAAAAAAACGGTTGTAGTCTCTTTGTGGAATGATCATGCTACGACATTAGGACAGGAATTGCTGGACATGGCTGATAAGTCACCTATTGTTGCCATTAAGGGTGTTCGAGTCGGTGATTTCCAAGGTAAAAATTCTTCTCATCCATTGTGCCTGTATGTTTCACTTTCCAGTTTACTATGAACAAACAATATAATGAATTTACCCCCATTGTGCAGGTATTTCCTTGTCTGCAGTGAGCAAAAGTGTAATCAAAGTCGACCCTGATCTCCCTGAATCAAAAAGATTGAAATCTTGGTAATTCCCTAACTGAAAGTTACCATGGAAATAATTACCTTGGCTAGTAATGTCATTATCGTAGAGTGTATTCTTATCGTTTTCTGTTTTTTCAGGTATGATTCTGAAGGTAAAGAAGCTCCAATGGCTTCAGTGGGTGCTGGTATGAGCCCTACTTCCAATGCAGGTGGGAGGTCAGTCTACACTGATCGAGTCACCATTTCTCATATCACAAGCAACCCGTCATTAGGTGAAGAAAAGGTATTGCATCATTTTGTTTACCAATACTGATGACTAATTTTTTAAAAATGTGAATTTTCGTAGCTCATATGATGTTACCACTTCTGTTTGCAGCCTGTGTTCTTCAACCTGAGGGCATATGTAAGCTTGATCAAGCCCGATCAAGCAATGTGGTATCGAGCCTGTAAGACATGCAACAAGAAAGTAACTGAAGCAATTGGATCTGGTTACTGGTGTGAAGGATGTCAGAAGAATGACGATGAATGCAACTTTAGGTATGCAGCCTGAATTACAAAACCCTTGTTCTGAATCAAACAATACTTCACTCGACTGAGCTAATCTCGTTTTTTTATTGTTGTTTCAGATACATCATGGTGGCGAAAATCTCTGATGGAAGTGGAGAAGCTTGGGTTTCGACATTCAACGACACAGCTGAGAGAATTATAGGCTGCACTGCTGATGAACTTGACAAATTGAAATCCGAGGCTAGTACTTAGTAGCTAGCTATCTCAAAAATGACTAATGTTCAAGAATCAAGATACAATGAAGTTTTCTAACTAAAACCGTATCTGTATGTTTTTTCAGGAGGGAGAAGAGAACCCGTACCAAACAAAACTGAAAGAAGCGACATGGGTGGCATACAATTTGCGTGTAAGTGTAGTGCAGAATGAGTACATGAATGAAAAGAGGCAAAGGATCACGTTACGATCAGTTATTCCAGTTGATTATGCAGCTGAAACCAAATTTCTTCTGGAGGAGATTTCAAAAGCTAAAGCTTCCCCATAAACTCGTCTGCTCAACTTTTGCTACTCTAGAATTTCGGGTCTTTTTGACCCTTTTGTTTATCGGAACTTGTGAAACATTAATGTTGTTTCTTGTAATATAAGTATGAATTCAATCCTTTTTATCAGTTATTTATCCTGGCTTGATCGAACAATTAGTGAAATTTTATGCTGGCTGTCAACTGCATTCTGAAGTAGTACAGCAGTTACTACTTATACAACTTACTAATGACTACTCCCTCTGTGTCAAAGTTTTTGATAATCTGCTTCAACCTTGCATATGATAAATGAGTAGGTTTCTTGAGAGACGTTCTCTCATTAACTTGGCTGAGAGACTTAGTACAAATGGAATTAACAGTGGTACTAAACCTAATAGAAAGAGGTACAATTAACCTAAAAGAGTATACAAATATAAATAGGGTACACTTGTTATAGAAATAGGTACAAAACAAAGTTGTCATTTAAGGGTACGAATATGACATAGAGTGGTACTGAAAAGTGATATCTCAATCAGTTATTGAGAGACCGTCTCTTCCAAGATTTTGTGATGATAAATCTGCTTCAACTTAGACTTATAAAATCATCAAACTTATTGTGAATAATTCAACAATTTTAATTTAGTTTAACCATATTTCAGTTGAAAACAACATGGTAAGAGTCAATGCACGTTTAAACCACTAAGTACAGTATCTTTTTATGGAACATGATACAAAACACTACTCCGAACACTTTGGGTCCGTCCCATTTTGTGTCCCGCACCATATACTGATGACTCATACACATTCACATTATGTCAGAATGTGTCCATCTCAGTTGGGAGATTACATTCACATTATGTCAGAATGTGTCCATCTCAGTTGGGAGATTACATTCACATTATGTCAGAATGTGTCCATCTCAGTTGGGAGATTACTGGAGTATAAAGCCCACTGTCATGATATTAGTAGCACCATGAATTGTATTGTTATTCAATACATTCCCCGATCCCATATGTTGCCAACTTTCTCGTTAAAGAGGCATGCTCCTTGTCGGAATGTGGCAATGATTTATTTTTATTTTTAAAAAAAATCTTTTTTATTTTCTGCAATACCATAAGTCGAATATATGCAAAATATATACGGAGTATATTTTAATCAATTGATAGAATTCTGGTGATAGGTGATGAGTGGTTTTTTGTCTACGGGTTATTAGGATTCAGATCAAGTAATAACCATTATATACGTAAGAACGTCACCATCAATCAACAGCCCGTCTAGCTCAGTTGGTAGAGCGCAAGGCTCTTAACCTTGTGGTCGTGGGTTCGAGCCCCACGGTGGGCGCTTCTATTTTACATTTTTCTTCAGTGATCATGTTTCATTTTTTTTTGCCAAGTACTCCCTTACCCACTTCCCTCCAATTCCTTGGAGTTTTACAGTCATAAGTAAGGATGGCAATGGGTCTGGGATACTGCCCAGACCCGTCGGGTCTTATCCTAATGAGTTGAGTACGGGTCCTCTATTTTTTAGACCCTGTGGGTACGGGTCATTCAAAAATATTCCGGGTCCGGGTCCTACAATTTAGACCCGTACCCGACCCTTGGACCCGTTAAAATTATTTTTAAAAAGAAAAAGTTACTGAATATACATACTAGTATGAGTAATTCATCAACACTAAAATGAAAAAACCATTATGTGGATCTTCTTTCTTCAATTTGCAGCTGGGTGTACGGTTATTTGTTGCTCGTTTACAGGAACTTTTATGCTTAATTCTTGTTTTTATGCATGATTGTATGTAATTTTAGTAACTGTCATGCTTAATTATGCATCTTAATTTTGTTTAAAGCTAGTGTTGGCCGATTGTTTTTACTTTGGTCTGTGAATTGGGTTTTGAAGAAGCGTCGGCTTGTCAATAAGGCATATACGAAATATTATAAAATTTTAAATATTAAATTGTCTTAGACCCGTGAAGGACCCGGACCCTACCCGTACCCATCGGGTCCGGGTAAAAGTTTTGGACCCTTAAGGGTACGGGTCGGGTCCGGGTCCAACTTTTGAGGCACGGGTCCCATACCCTACCCGTTGCCATCCCTAGTCATAAGAACATTAAACTCGTAAAAGAACTCAAATGATGAATAACTAACCTAAAAAAGTGACTCCGTACTCATTTGGTCTCACTAAATAGTTTTGGAATTTCAGTTCATTTTTTGCCATCTACTCGTAATAGTTTTTTATGGTGCATAAATAGCGTTGACTCTCCAACACAAGAACCGATCCAAAAATAAACGTGAATTACCAAAACCAAATCAGAAAAAAGAAATTGATTAAAAAAATTCCATGAACTATGTCCATTATATCAAGTATGGTATGTACAAATTGGATATAGAAGAGTACAGAAACTAGTTTAACTAGTTGCAATGTGACAGGCATCATAACACCACCAAAAACTGTCAGCAGAGGCTGACATTTAACCTGCTACTGCCTGCCTTCACACTTACCTGTTTGCCCTAAAACATAATGTGTCTCTCTAGCTAAAGTATAGCTAACCCAAATGCTGAATGTTCCGAAAAACTGCCCCTAACTAAATGCTGAAAGATTGGCTACAAGTGTAGCTTCCGACAGTAGTAGTACTAGTAGTACTTGTAGTAGTAATAGGATATGAGATCATCAGAAGATGATCTCCTGTGGCAGTTCTCTTCTCACCTCATTCCCCTTTCGATAAGCACAGTTTCAACTAGTCCATGATAATCAGCGGATTATCTTGTCTTATCTTATCTTATCTCATTGACATCAGCACGCGCACCTTCTGGTCCCTTTCTGCTCTCTTAACAGCAGGCGACCTCTGCAGTTTCCGCTGATCTTCTAGCCAGACTTCCCTCACCTTTTCAATGGAGCTGAGAAGCTTCTTCTGTGGTGTCAGGAAATCTGTGCTGTCGACACTCCAGTCAGCATTGTCGACAACCTTCATTCTCAACAGTTGAGTGGCTGGTGAGAACTGTGGCTTGACTGTGATGCTGGGAATGGGTGTCGAGGCAACAAATTCAGCATCAAGCTGGTTGTTTGATGTAGTATTCTCTTCTTGTGGAGTTTCTGTGTCTCGGTTCAGACCGAGTTCTTCTCTCCTTCTCTCGATGGCCTGCCATGATTCAAATCAGCTATCACAGTGAGAAAAATCATACAGAACCCTGCAGCATTAAAGCTGACCTTTACACCAGAAAATACAGTAGTAGTAATTAGGTCGAACGAGTAAAGAGTGCCTGAATCTTCATTTTCAGTGATTATGCCTCATTTTTCTGCATCTCAATTACATCGACCCAAATCTACAGATGTGCATCAGGTCACAACTCGAGCACACGTTCCTGAATCCTGTGACAGTCAGAGCTCCAAAAAATATGGAAGCTGACATCTAACGACATGCACGGGATCACTCCAAACTCGAATGTTATGTTTTCAAGTCAGCAGACAACATTTAGCACTAAATTACCAGAATCCAACTGTTCAAACTCATCTATTCGCAAGAGATTCATTTTCTAAGAAAACGCGGTTGAACATTTCAGGAACTCATAATCACCACTAGTCATTCAGTCCGAGCTGCAACTAGCTATGAACTGTTCCTCGTACTCAGTACTCCGACTGTACACATAGAAAAGCCATTACAGTTTGCACAGAAAATGCAGTCACAAAATCGGATAGATGGTTTCGAACTATTGACATCGTACTCAACTAACTCACAAACTCATCATATCATACACACATTTGTCACATACAGACCAACCCATTTAATACATTATAGCATCGTGAAACCGTCTCACATGAGAATCAGTCAATAATCAAACTCGAACCAATCAAACACCCTACTTAATGCATCATTTAACTAATTTGTACAATGTGATCCAAGCAAAAGATTCACACATTGATCAAACATTAAAGAACTAAAACATACGGAGTAATAAAGATTTAATTAAACCCGATTATTATGCAAAGTAATAATAAATGCGAAGAATCATTAATTCGTTGATTACCCTCATAATTCCGGTTATGTCCCGAAGAGGAGTTCTTGGGTACCAAGAAGGCAACTGACTCCTCCTCCCTCGGCCACCACCACGTCGATTTGCAGAAGCACCCGACAACCTAATACCCCGCCCAACCACCACCCCTCGCTGCGGCTCCTGACCACCACGAGCACCGCCGCCATTTCCCTGTCGATTCCTAAACCCGTATCCTGTTAACCCGACCCGCTGCAACCCCGGGTCGTCCACAATAAGGTTCACTCTACGGGTTGCTCCGTCGAGAAGGGTAGAAATGTCAACTGGCCTTGACAATCTATCTCTTGACACTGGTACAGGCATTTTTTTTTCTTTGGTTCTTGAAAATCCTACACAATTTCAATTCCGAGGCGAATTAATTGATACATTTTCGAATACCGAAACGAATTAATCAAGATCTCATGTGAAAAAATGTTAATTAAATGCTTAATTCTAGAAGAAATTAACACGGTAATTCATAAACCCACGATTAATTCATAATTAAATCGACGATAAAGATAAAAACACGCATTCCCAATTGAAATGGAAGTTCATTACGCTTGAATTCGGCGAAATAATTCATACGAAAAAACTCGATTATCGAAGAAATTAAGTGAAACTCATTGAATTAAACGACGAACAGAAGCGAATTTGCAAGTAAGAAGACATACCCAGATGAATTTCTACACAGATTTACGTAATTTGAAGTTCTAGGGGAAGAAAGGGTGAAGATTCAAAAATTTAGGGATGAAATGAAAATGAAAAGAGAATCTGCGAAGTTTAGAAAAGTGAAGTATGCTGTGTTTTATAGAGGTTAGTTATACTGTAATGATTGATTACGGAGTCTGTTGTAATGGTTTGAATCAGAAATGGTGTGATTAGGGTTCTAATTTGAAGTTAATTTGGGGGTTTAATTTTTGTATTAAGGATTTTAATTTTAAATTAGTGATGAGAGCGGGATTTGGGGTTTGAGGGTTCAGTTTGAAATTAGGGTTTGAAATGACGAGTATGCCCTTTGTTCGATTTTCTTGGGCTTTGGATTGTAACCGTTGGAGACTAATAAGTGTGGGCATTTATGGGTCTTCCTCTTATGACGGGTTTGACTTTAATAAGACGTCTTCGTGTTTGGAGGTGAAAATGGTGAAATGGAAATCACGACATTGACAATTTGGCACAACACGAGTCGAATGGCTTGTCGTGTCGTGCTTGACTCAGCTTGATCTGGTCTAATTTGATCTTTTGTTTGGGAATGGTTTAACAATTAGATGAAGAGCCGTAACAAAAATTATTATCTCCGTTTATATCCAAATGATACGTTTCTATTTTACACAGAAAAAATATTAAAAGAGTACTCGTATTACAAGTACAATAATTGGGAATAAATTAATATTTAATTATCTAAAATATCTTTTCACAATAATACAGAGGATATTGAGTAGTATAATGAGGATAGTATGGTCAAAATAGACTAAAAAAGTAATAAAAAAGAATACGTATCATTTGGATATGAACGGAAGGATTACTATCAATGAAAGAATTATACAACCAGTTGTACATTAAAAAGGAAATAAGTCAATTGGATTTGAGTGACCAAAAAAAGAATACGTATCATTTGGATATGAACGAAGGGATTACTATCAATGAGAGGATTAGCTCTAAATATAAATGTTTCGAGTTTTGTGGTAAATTTCATGAGTTTTAGTGTAAAGTTGTTGAATTAAATCAAACAAATGTTTAAACTAAAAAATTTACAACTTAGCTCAAAAACTTTTATAAGCTCAATAAAATATATACAAAAGTTCAACAACTTTACCTTGTACAACCAGGTGTATAATCCTATTTTTTGGATTACTATATTACTATGAATTATACTGATGATGCTATTATTTGATAAGTATTTCACTTGTATTTCCTGCAAGACAAATTATACTCCGTAACTATTGCTACGAGCTTCAAACCCAAAAAAACATTAAAACTATTTGAGAAAACTATTGTTCAAGTCAAAGTGAAAATATATATCCGTCCAATTTTTTAACGTCTGTCTTATACTCTCATTCACTCAATATATATATAGGAGTATTTTATTTTTTATCTATTAAAATGAGATAATTTCTTTAAAAAAAACAGATGGAGTAAAAAATATGCAATCTTTTGATCTATTTTGCAATTTTATTTTCTCAGATCAAATAACTATGATAACACTAAAGACTAATGTACTACGAGTATCAATTAACAGTGAGTTTGCTTGGGATGGGAGTAATACATTAAGGGGTAATGAAGGTTGAAATGTGAAGAAAATGGATAGTGATAGTGTTTTATAGTCTAAAAGGAAGGTGAGACGGTAACAATTACCTCCATATGGGGTAATGCATTACTTAAGGAGTGAGGGGAGTAGTGTATTACCTCCATATGAGGTAATTGTTCCTCCTTCACATCCTCTTTGCACCATAAATCACCACTACTAAGCACCCCTCACCTCCATTTTCTTCACATTTCAACCTCCATTACCCCTTAATGTATTACTCCTATCCCAAGCAAGCCTTAAAAGTATTAATTCATCTGGGTAGTACTCTATAATTTGTATATCTTACAATATTGTACAGTCTATGAAACTTAAATTAGATAAGAGTTAAAATACTCGATAAAAACTAGGTGGAGTAGTATACCCTTTCCATTCAAATAGGCATTCTCATTTGATTATTAGGCTATGGTTAATGGAGGTGGAAAAGAAGGTGGAGGTGGAGGGTGAAAGGTATATTAATAATAAAATATTTGGACCCAAACTCATTTTGTTCAACTTTGGTCCAAATAGAACCTCTTCCACCCTTTCTTCACCTCCCCATGTGGCATGTTTTTATTGGTTAAATGGATGATAAATTATTTTTTTAATTAATGTGGAAAATCAATAAAGAGTAATATATATGTGTGGGACCAGGAGAAAGGAAGGTGTGGATAAAGATAGAAAAGTTAGTATAATTTTGATTAGGTGAGTCGTAAATAAAGAATTGTATTTATAATATTAGACCTTGGTGAAGAAGACCCATGGATAAACATGGTGTTCCTCCAACTAAGTATTCATTTTAGAGACTATTTCGTACTCCTATTAATAATCAATCAACTGGGAAGATCAGAAATTGAAGTGATACCGTACTCATACTTACTTTATAGTTTAATAAGAAGGGAGTAGTAGGAACTAGGAAGTATGTTTTCAAGTAATTTTTCAGTTAATTTGTCAAACATCTTTTATATATAGACGTTATATATTTTTAATTTCCAGATTTGTGTTCATTTTACTTAACAAAATCGAGCTAAAATCCGATTCATTTAAATTTAATTTCAACTCGGTTCAAATTATCCGTTTCAATTCACCCAAAATCGGATAGTTGAAAAAACATCGGGTTAGTTGAAAAGAACACAAGTGAAAGAATGAGCGAAGCGGCGGCGGCGACGACGACGACTCCATCGGCGACCCAATCGCCGTCACCGGTGAAGAGGAGAGAGAGTCCGTGGGGCCTACCCGACGGCGATCATCGCGAACCCAAACCTCACCGCTGCAACGACCGCGCCGAAGATGTCATCCAGGTCTCCCTTTTCCCCCTCTTTCCATAAACCCTAATTTACTCAATTTCCATCGCAATTTCCTATCACTTCAATCATTTATGCTATGCAATCTTCAATCAACTCTACAATTTGTTTCGCATTATGGTTGATGCTACTTTGATGATTTGAGTGCTGGAATTTGTTCATCGTGTATGGTGAAATTTGAGCTGTAGCGTTGGTGATCTGGTTATTGATCTGCAGTAGGCGGATTATATGACGAATGCTATTCGATTTCTGTGCGTTGCATTACATAATCGAGGATGTCACAGAAAAATGTTAGTAGGGGAAACTACTTCAATAGCTAAATTTTAGTTGCCGAGTTTCTGAATTTCGATCAATGTAGTGAATACTCGCAGTAGTACTTCCTAGCCTGTTACGTTACTGAAGAAATTGTTTGGTCGAGGAGCTCATTGAGATCCACAGCTGAGATACTTGAATGAGCAAATGCTTAGATGTCGATGTTCAAAGAGGATCCAGTTGAAACTTACTGCTGTTTTATCGAGTTTTTGATTGGCAGGCGATGTTTAGAAGTATTAAGTATCCCTTTGATATGCTTCAAATGTTTAGCATTTATATTACTGAATACTGAATGTAGAGTCGGATTGTTTTCATGTAAGTTGGCGCTCATGGAATCATAGTTTTGATATACCTCATGGCGGTAAGAATCTGGTTGTTACGATCATTTCTCTACGACGGCTCTTGAGACATTTGTTCTATTTTGTTAGGCTTGTTTCGAAGGAAACCCATTTAAGACAGTTCCAGGTCCATTCAAACTTTTCTGGCGATGTATGCGCTCAAACCTCGGGTATGCCATTTTATCTTGATCACTTATCTGATTTTCCAAATCAACAAGGTGCGAGCATTCATGGATGATCATGTGCAGGGAAGAGCCCACGGAACCTTTCTTTTACTTGCAGTTGGAACCACCAAAGAGAGAAGTCGAAGTAACACTTGAGTGAACCCTTTCACCATTTTCTTAGACAATCGAGGAACTTTAGTTCGAACTCCTTTGATGAATGAGCTGAGTAGCATTGATTTTTCTTTGTTCTCCTTTCGCCATGTTCAGAAATAAGAACATTACACTGGTTTACTAGGTCTGCAGAGTGCAGAAAACTTATCGTGTACTCTAGTCTCGTCTCCAGATCAAACAAAGCTTACAAATGAGCATGTTTGCCGTGTCTATTTATTGGTTGGTTGTTTTAATAGTACATCGATAATGCAAATTCAAAACCAGTGTCGGTTTACCTACCTAGTATTTCAACTACAATTAGCCTATTGAATTTCTGTTTGTCCCTGTTTTGCTCATTTCATAATATTTCATCTTTGTCAATGTTTGCTGGGATGTAATGACACAAGTGTATATTAATGGATCTCGATTCATAATTCGTAGTATCACCTAGCTAGTATCAAATAACGAACTCATTTTTCTTCCATAAAACCGAAAGTACGTGGGAATTTTGGTATGTTGGATAGATAAAGGGATAGAGTTACAAAATTATTTCTCCATCATTGATTAACCAATGGAGGAACGTCTCACATCTTGAACTTGTAGGCTTATAGCAAATAAAACGAACTAAACGTGTTGATGGTAAAAACGATGAGCATCATCAATCAGTTTCCCCTTTCGTGAAATCTATAGGTAATTGTGGATGTTGAAAAGAATGGTGGGAAAGTGAAGCTAGTCATTGTACCTTGACACCAATTTTGCTATCTTATGCACCAATTGGGTTGGATCGCCATTGTTTTTGTCCTTGGAAGAAAGAGGGGAGGTCCATTTTTGGAAGTTGTGGAGACTGCCAGTGAAATCGGTAAAGAGGCCGTCTACTCCAATCTTATTGATCCAATAATCATATTCGATGTAAGGATCTTGATGATAATCGAAGTGCAGGAATTGGTTTTCATTCCTGAATGTGTATGGATGAACCTGAAAATTGATAACCATTTTAGAGAGAGGCAACGGAAACATTGTAAATACAAAAACGAGAGCTTGAACGCACCTGTAAATCATGAGCATGCGCTCTGGCAACCAGATGAGTAGGTTTTTGGAGATAATTGTTTTCTACGGGAACTATAGTATCTTTCCAGGGTCCAATACCAACGACGTATTCAGCTATGTATTCCAAATAAGCATCTGAAGTGATCTCTGCATACGTCTGGATGTTATGCAATCAAATGGAGTAAAAGTTAGAACTGAAACCGCGACATGCCACAAAGAGGCTGTTTTTTAAAGGCCTGAGATGAAAATTGCTTTATTACCTGATTGGTATCCTGAGTTCGGACAGTAGTGTCATCAATCAAGAAGATTTTGGGAAGATCGGTCAGTTTTGATGCGTAGACTAGTGATGTTGGAGCAAAAGATTGGATAAAACAAGGCTGTTTCAGCCAATTCTTCGACAAATATGTGCCTCTGTAACCGTGCTTTTTAAGAGTGCTCACAAAAACATCCTCAAACTTTTTCCCGTCTGACCACTTCACCTGCAGATCCAAGTACATCACGTTGAGTATCGACAGTCCTAGTTATTCACGATGCAGAATCATAGTAAACATTAACCAAATTTCCATGATCTCAGTTAATTGCTGAACTTACATGTTGGTTGATAAAGATGGGATTTTTTATCTCGGGGTATATCCCAACAACTCTCGGAGCATCAAGAGCAATTTTGATGTACTCCTCAAACGAAATTATCCGGTATTTCCCTGTAATGCATACAGAAGAATTCAAAACATTTGAGATACACATACACCACCTAAGAGGATGATAACCAGTGAAACAACAACTCACCGTTATACTGTTGATCCCTAAATCCATATCGTTGTTGTGATCTTAAAGTTCGGAGTTCCTTCCACGTGAAATCAACTACACAAATAACGAAGTTTGTTAGACAGTGATAAACCAGGTAGCCTCCCTGGAATAAACAGCGGGATTAATATGTAGAAGAAGCTAGATCGCTAGAATCAGGCAGAACTTTCATACCGGTGAAAAAACCAGTAATGTTGTACCCCTCGACCTCATAGGTTCTTTTGCGGTCAGCGAATTCCTTGTGATCAGCAATATCCGAGGTCACATCTAGAATTACATCATGTTGACAGATAAGTACGCCATCCTTGGTGGCTAGAATGTCTGTTTCTATAAAATCTGTTCCTTCTTCTATAGCTCTCTGCAAAGGACATAAAGAATCTGTTTGAATAACACGCTTGTAACAGCAATCGAAAAGTCAATAACAAGCTGGCTGAATTCACAGACAATGATAGAAATCAGCAAAGAAAAATCAACCCAAAAGAATACGGAGTATGATTAATCAACGAAAAGATGTGAAGGAAGCATGTACTACGTACAAGGTATGCGCCAGCAGTTTCCTCGGGGTATTCTCCATTGGAACCTCGATGAGCAACGTTATATGGGCGGGAGGTTTGCAAGGGCTGCTTAGAACCTTTAATTCCGTGGCTAGGGAGTGGATATATGCGTCTACCATTACACCCAACAAACAGCAGCAGAAGAGTAAAACCGACAACAGCTGCACAATTCAAGTTTCATAAGAAATAAATGCTTCAGTGTGCTGTTTGCTTCTGAAAAACGTTGATGCTTAACGATCTTGCTTAACACACTACACTACAGTTAATGCTTCAGTTTCAGAGGGGTTTGATGGAACAACAGCTGCTGAACATTGCAGTAGCAGTAAACTGTCACTGTCACTGTCACTGTCACTAAGCATAAATGATGACAAGTCTTTGAAAGGCGGTCATCAGGTATTTAGGCCGATCTTAATGTAAGACCGTCTCACAGAAGAACATTAGCAATTACCAAAAGCACGATTCTTTTTATATAAACATGAAGAAGAAACAAATACAAACATCTCAGAATCCAATCTGATAAATTAGCCAGTGTAAATAGTGCAGAATTATGCATTCCGTACCCCAAACTTTAAAAAAATGGTTAAAATTATCGACTTTTTGATACCTGAAAACTCGTAAATATGAGACATTAACGTAAGTATAAAACAGTGTCTCGAAATTTTACTTCTAGATTTGTCCACCATAGAAATTAAAAGGCTAAAAGACATTAAAAAAAAAAAACATAGCAAGACAGTAGCTGGTTAAAGAATCAAACAGGTTGAATGCATAATCATCAAAGGTCAAACCCAGAAAACTTAAGAAACGTAAAAAACAATCAAACATCATAATACTGCAACAATTCAATAAATTCAATCAAAATCAATGAAAAATGCAGAAAAATGAATTGGGTTGTTTGATAATTGTGCTTACATAAAGAAGACATGGTGATTGAGTCTTGTGTTTTGTCTCCTGTGAAATTGGAGCTTTCAACTTTTGAATTGTTTATGGAGTTTTAGCACATGATGTAATAATTTGAGTTTGATTGTAGTACCAGTACTTCTCAAATCTAATCAAATTACTCGTATTATTATTTGAATAAATTATGGAGTATAAAAGTAATGAGGAATTCCAATGATGAGTGGGAATTAAACTGGGAATATTCTTGCTGATGGATAAGCTTGGCTTTTATGCTCAACTTATTATCTACCGTCTCATATAATCTGCTCCTTCACATCAACTGTCTTCCATTGACTTTGACTTCTTACATTATTAATATCGTTGACTGTAGACTTATGAATGAGTAACCTAGCTAGAGTGGGTCAATTGGATGGATGGTTTAGATCGATCAGTTTCGAGTCACAAGTTCACAGGTAGTAGGATTATTTCGACTTACTATCGGGTTTGTTATTTTAAATACGGCTTTTAGGATATCAATTTATTTGTTACGATAAGCATTCGTGTTACAGTCAAATTCAAATTCAGATCTGCAGTTCTAGTGTTGGGTCAGATCATTCACGTCAGGTCAATTTTAGAAGGGTTACTTGTGAACTGTGATAGATATATCTAATTTAAGATTGAAAAAGGAAAAAGAAAAAAGAGTACATGGGTTGAGGTAGACAGGTAGTTACCATGAATATCTACTCGTTTTTTAAATATAACATGTCAAACAATGATACTGTACTCCGTATATGATGTGTAGATGGAACCAACGTCATGTTATGGCATACAGAGTATGCAGTATATATATTTTTTGATTTCACCCATTCATAAAATTAAGACAGTTATGTTTGTCAAAAAATAGAAATCTTTCATGAAAAATTACAATGATTTAGCGACGAAGTATACGCTTCAAGCAAAAATCTATGCATGAGTAAATACTCTAGACAATTTGTATGAATCACGGGAATAAAAAGAGTGATGTGGTGTGAAAATTATGCATATATTATCGAGAAAACATACTTAAATCCTACTAAAACCCGTGAAAATGTTAGACTGGAATTCTGGAAAAATAGCTTGAGGTTTAGCCATTTAGTAGCTCTCGTATTGTCTTTGTAATCAACACATATTTTTAGACGAAGCCTTAAAAAAAAAGCAAAAAGATTCCGTTGCCGGGACTTGAACCCGGGTCTCTCGGGTGAGAGCCGAGTATCCTGACCAACTAGACTACAACGGATGTTGATTCTTCACCTTGATTTAATATATACAAACTATTAAACTAATACTGTACGTAATTGTTTTCTAGTGTTCACATTCGTCTTGTTATGATTTTCTTTTATGAATTACTCAACTCCATGATTCTTTGATCTTTGATTTACTTTTAACTTGACTTTCACGAAATATTCTATCTTTAATTTTTTTTTAACTTTATGGGTCATTATTTCTTTAGAAAATAATTCATTTTAATAATAGTAATAATATTATGATTTTCAAAAAAAGTAATGACCAATGATACTTTTAAATTATGGCTTACGGATTACCAATATATTTTAATTTTCTCGCTTGATTCATGTCAGATTAATTGTGTATTTGTGTCCCTATTCAATCTTGATGAGAAAAGTAATGTAAATCAATACGAGTATTATTTAATTTTCTAATAACGATTTCTTATTTTTTTTTTCTAAAACCGAAGCCATGAAGGAATATATATACTGTATTATTATAAGGGTTGATACAAGAATACAATATTAAGGGTGTATAAGGAACATGATATACTGGTATCACTTACTATGAGAATCTCAATTCGATACTAAGCTACAATTTTACGATTTTAAAAAGTCTTATTGATATTCATCCGATTCTCTATCAATTTTACGATATTACATGGTATGATTGATGTGTTCCTACAGTCCTATGATCAACCAACCAACTCTAGCAATCTTTTTAAATTTATTTAAAACCCAAATTTTTGTTTAAAAAAAAGTACACAATCATATATGGACACCAGGACTTTTAATAAATACCAATAAATAATTATCATAATATTTCAATAAATATTTTTGCCAAACAAAAACTTATACTCCGTATTTACTTCATATATATATATATTACGATCCGATTTTATTGATTTAAAATTCATCATACCCAAATCGGTGATTTTAAGTAGAATCCCGATCCTAACAAGGAAACGAGAATAGAATTTTGAATAGCGTACAAATAAAAAATATTCTACTACTCAATACTACGAGTAGTTCTCTACTACCAACTCTGGATTAAATCTGGGAGAGAGTTGAATGGCATCTCACTCAAAATCTGAGAGTTGCTAAACAATCTCTAGTCTTTGTGTTCTCCCCTTTTCATCTTCTTCCCTTTTTTGTCTTTCTAGATCTCTGCTACTCTCCTCCTCCTCCTCCTCCTCCTCTTTACCCTTTTGCCATCTCTCGATCATCAATTTCCTCCAAAACCCCCCATTTCAAGAGGTACTAATCTAATCTAATCCCCCTTTAATCGATTTTGTCTCATTTATTTATGCATTATATTGTGTAAAGATTCTAACTTTTTCCTTTTTTAAGGATTTTAAAGTTTTTTGGGATGTTGGGTAATGTTAATTTTGTGGGATTTATGCTTTATATTGGGTAAATATTCTGCCTTTTTGTCTCTTTTCACATTAATTAGCTTGTTATGTTGTGTGGTTTGAATTGTGGCAATTCAGGTGTATTTATGTAGATTCTTGACATATTTGATCTGGGGTTTAGAAGGTTTTTTTGGTCAATTTTTAGTTGATGATATTTGGATTTTGTATGAAATGATTATGGATGTTGTTTGATGATTTACAGCATTTGTTCGGGCACAAATTCTTGTTTGCGATGAACATATCCCATGGCAAACTCGTGACGTGTCAAATATCACTCACATGAGCTATTTACAAATCACAAAGTTATATCCGTCACAAGGGAGATTTAGGTGTCAAATTGGTTGATTGTGCCGTATTATGTAGTTTTCTGGTGATGCTTTCACACATATTGATATAGGGTTTAGAAGATTGAAGCTCAACTTGATTATATTATGTGATTGATTGGAACTAATGATATGTTTATGATTCGGGTTTGTAGTGCTTTTTGCATTGTTGTTCATCCCTTCTTGTTAGAATTCAGTAGTTTCTCAAGTCTCCTTTTTGTTTGCAAAGGAACCGACCTTTAGAGGGATACTTTTGAAATACCTTTTACCGAGTAGTATATTTGATGCGTAAGGTGTAATGCTCTAGGGTTTTGGCTAAAGGTTATGATGTGCCATGGTGCTCAAATGTCTAGCTAGTATCTACCATAGAGTAAGCTTGTTTTTCCATCTTACTTCAATTAATTTTAACCTTAGTTTAAAGAGGCGATGAGAGGCGAAGGCGACAAAGCGCAAGGCTAGGGGGCCCAATTTTTAGTAACCGTTTTTTACTTTCCAAATGCTATAACGGGAAAGGAAATGGCATAACCTCGTCTAAAAGATGAAAATGCATCGTGACATTGGGTGTGGTGGTGGAAACTGAAAGCTCGGGAACTAGTTAGGGAAACACAGGACCTTTATAGAGATTATTCGGAAGCCTACATGTACGATGCACAATGGGGGTGATTTGTTAGACACTACCTCAAGCCACCACTTTTATATTTTATGTGAAGTTGTGAACTTTGAATTATATCTGGTTACAATGAAATAAACTACAGTATTAACTATTGATTGTATTTTCTTATTTGTGTGTTTTTGTGCTTGCTCATACTTCTATGCCTTCTTTTTATTCTCTTTCCAGCCCAATTTTATTGTCCCCGTTTCTATTTTGGTTAAGAAATATAGCATGTTTCAATACCATCTTTTCCATAACCATTTCTTAAATCTTCCAAAAATAGAAAGTAGACAATAAAAATGGGATGGAGGGAGTAATACATTTTCTGTATCGAACCCTTACTTTCTCATTGTTCTAATCATTTGTGCTGTCACTTATGTATTTTATTGGCTTACGGACTAAGTTTTGCTTCTGCAGATGGCAACACAGGCAGAGATTCCAGTTGTTACTCCACCCGCTCAGATTGTTGGTAATGCCTTTGTGGAGCAGTACTACCACATTCTTCATCAGTCCCCGGAGTTGGTTTACAGATTCTATCAGGACTCGAGTGTCCTGAGTCGTCCAGATTCCAATGGTGTTATAACATCTGCCACAACAATGCAAGTATGTTTGCACAATACCTTTGTCCTGGGAAATGAACTTTTTTTCCGAGTATTAGTTTCATAACCAGAACGTTTTCTGCAGGGAATTAATGAGAAGATTCTGTCTTTGGATCACAAAGATGTTACTGCAGAGATTAAGACAGCTGATGCTCAGCAGTCCTTGAGCGATGGAGTTGTTGTTCTTGTTACTGGATACTTAACTGGAAGCGACAGCGTGAGAAAGAAATTTGCTCAGACATTCTTTTTAGCGCCACAAGAGAAGGGTTATTATGTCCTGAACGATGTCTTTAGATATGTTGAAGATGCGGATAAAGTAGAGCCTGCTGTAGCTCCAGCTAATGACAGTACTGAGAATGTACAAGTTGCCATTCAGACACGAGAACTAGGTGCTCTATTTCGTATCTCATAATCTTTGAATTCCATACCCCGTTTATATTGTCCCAATTTGACTTACGTGCTCAATCGATGTCGATTTTATCACTTCAGTATTTTTTCACTATGACATTAGCTGTAACCTTGTTAAGCTGTTTGAACATTGTTGTTTTGATTAATCGACCTGGAGAAAATTCACCATTTCATCTTTAATGTCAGTATATATAAAATTATAAGGTGGAATTCATGGTTAAAATTGAAAGGGTATGAAAGGCAAAGTCGATGGGACTATAAATTTGGGATGGAGCCATGGAGGTAGTAATTTACTTTGATTTTAAGTTCCATTCATTTTGTTTCCAGAGCCGCCTTCTCAAGTTGTGAATCTTCCTGAACAAGTTCAAGATCTCTCAATCGAGGAAGACGTGTCTAATGAGCCTGAAGTTTGTGATCCTTCTGATATCGAAGACGAGTCAATACCTGAAGAGGAGGTTGTTGACCCGCCACCACCACCACCTCAGCTGGATCAAAGTGAAAGTGTGATTGTTACTTCGGTGCCATCCCCCACTCAAGATGATGGACAAAAAAAATCGTATGCATCAATTGTAAGTTTACACAAATTGATATAAAAACAACACTCTCACCATGAGTTTCTTAGTTTTATTTCAATAACTTACTATTCTATGTAGAGAACCCACATATTTAAAAGATTAGTTGTCATCCTAAAGCACCAAGTTTTTGGCTTAAAACGAAGTGTTCACGTGTGATACCCGTGTAACCATATCCCAGTTGGGAATGTGGCCATGTGGGTATGTGTAGTTATATAAAGAGTCGGAGTAACATAGCTTTGTAGTATGAACGTTTGATGTCGAATCTTGTGGAACCTTATATAACATGTTAATCGCAGTTGAAGGCCATGAGGACCAATCCTCCACCTTCACCGGCCAGAGCACCGGCCAGAGCACCTGCTAGTAACGCCAAGGTTAAATATCCCAGCAATCAGGAAGCAACTGTCTCTCCAAAACCTGCTCCTGCATCTGATGCATTGGCTTCAAACAACGAAGTCTCTGAAACAAATGATGTTATTGAAGATGAAGGTACTAAAGTTTGATTTCCATTGTATCATCTTGTTCTTAATATACATGCACGGTTTTGTGATGCTGAAACACTAATTGTACTGCAAGCACTTATCTGCAGCAAGTGCTTGATTTGCCTCTCTTGATATTGTCTTGATTTGGCGCGACTAAAGTGCAGTGCTGGTGTAGTGTAGACGAGGACATGACTATAGGGACACATATTCAGATCATAAATTTGATTAACCTAATGGAATAAGTGAGATTATTTAAAGTGAAATGCCCATATATATGAAACATAAGGCTTTATGATTGTCACAGTTCATACTCCATCTATTTCGCCGTGGCAAATTCTAATTCTTTTCTTCATTTATATGAATTTTTAATTCTAGATGAGATGCTCTCTCGAGTTGCACAATTTTACAAATCAAAGTTAATGTCTATGGCAAAAATAAGGCTCGACACAAAGCCTATCACTTCTTTTTCATATTTCAAGAGACAATTATTTTGTTTAACTAACACGGAGTATTGTACAAAGTCGAATGAGTTCAAGTCTCGAAGCTACTTAATCTTTTCTTGCTAGAGTAGTATGCCGTATGTGAATATATTTCATTTTCAATAGTGCCAAAGACTCTTCATTCTATTGTTTGGTATTATGATGGAAGAAAGCAAAGTGACTCAGAAACTGGCTGCGCCTTTTCTATCGTGGAGTAGTAGTTGTTTTCATCTTGCGTTAATCAGAAAGAACACCTTTTTTCTTGCTAACCTCTGAACAAAGCACAGACGCATAGTTGATTATGCATTTTATACCCCTTCCCAATAGTATGTGTAGTCATGTCTATTATGAGTAGGACAATTTGGCGTTAGAAAGAATTCCTGTTTGCATCTTTTTTTTTTGGCAATGTACATGGATTTTGAGTTTGCTGGTTTTGTTAAAGTTGAAGGTTATTCGATTTATGTTCGGAACCTTCCTCAAAGTGCTACTCCCGCACAAATGGAGGAAGTCTTCTCAAAGTTTGGGCTTATTAAACAAGGAGGTGTCCAAGTGAGAAGTAATAAGGTATCGTTCTTGTTGTCTTCCTTCCTTGGATGATCAATTCCTTCATCTTCTGTACCATTCTCGTGTAATATTGTCTCTTTATCAATTCCTTACATGATATCGCTGTTTCTTTCTGTCAATCAGCAAGGATTTTGCTTTGGTTTTGTTGAGTTTGAATCAGTGAGCTCCGTGAAATCCGCAATTGAGGTATGGTTCGAGATCTATCTATGCAACTTCCTTTGATTAAAAACTCCTCAAAATATTACAAAAGGTAAGCAATTGACTAAAAAACACTCCCTTCTCGGTGTGAATGAAAGAAACTAATTTATAAACCTTTCCAGTGTAAACTATGAAACGATGCTCATAAAAACACCATAAAACTGTATCGCCAGATGCTGAGTCGCTGTGTTTGTCTCTAACCTAGCTTTGTTCCATCCTTCAGGCCTCGCCCATTTTAATAGGGAATCGTAAAACTGTTATCGAAGAGAAGAGGACAACTGCTCGAGGTAAGTCATACAAGTTGTTTTTTTAATGTCCATGGCCTTTCCTCCAAAATCTTGAAACAAAAATGCACTTTACTGTCATCATAATAGAACTCGAAGATTAATATTCCTGTATCAGGTGCGGGAAACCTCAACAATGGAAGAGGAGGGAGATTCCCTTCTTCGAGGGGTGGGTTTCGTAGCGAGAACTTTAGAGGGCGCGGCAACTTTGGTGGTGGTGGTGGTGGTGGCCGCGGTTATGGAAGAAACGACTTCAGAGGGTCTGGCGAGTTTTCAGGCCGACCTAGAAGCACATCTGGACGGGGTTCCGAGGGTTACCAACGGGTTGATCAAAACGGAATCAAACCCGTGCAGAAGTAGAGAAAGAGAGAGAGAGAGAGCACACAACACAGCGAATCAGACAACCCGAGAGTTACGAAACATCATCATCATCTGTTTTTTTTTCCTTGGTATACAAATGATGAGAGTTTCAACTTCAAATTTCAACAGTTAATTTTTTAGGTTTAGACTCTGGGATCTTTGATCCCTTCATTTACCTTGATTGCAGCTTTTTTATGTTGATTATATATTATTATTCTTAATTAATTAGTGACATATATAAGTAGGAAAATGATTATTTTTTTCAATAATATAATGGATTTTCCACAGAATATATCTTACAGCATCAGCTTTGGTGCTGTACCTGTACTGGTACTGGTGTGTGTAACCTGAACCAACCTTTCTGTTTCCTTTCTTCAGTCATGCAACTGTTGTGACTTCTGAACCATGAAAATGTATTTCTTCACTATTGTTATCAAATGGCTTCGTCTCCCTGCATTGGTTGTCGATTTTTTCTTGTTGTTCATATAACCTGATACAACTCCATTAGTACTACTACACATCGAATGTTTCTACCTGTATTTTTTGACGGGTCATTATTTTCATGTAAAATATACGAGTACTCCGTAACTCATTTGCATCACACTAAATCGTACCTAAATCTAGGTTTAACAATCAGATTCCACCAATTTGATCGTAATTATTTCATCGATCCATACAGAATCCTTATACTAAAAACATTATACTTAAGGAGATAAATCCCTACTCAATAGTCAATACTACTCGTAAGTCATAGTCAATACTACTCGTAAGTCTTACTGAAGATGTCATTATAATGCGACTAAATACGTTTTTTGGACAAAAAAACAAACTTTACCAACTCATCGAGCAATTGTTGAAAAGTGAAATAAAAAGATGAAATCTCAACACACAACACACAAGTTGTTGAAAGGCATTACATTACCATAATCTGAGTCGAAAAACAATCTCTACTCTTGTCCTTTCTCTCTTCCCCTCTCATTTCCCTTTCTTCCTTCACTTCTCTTTTGTCTTTCTAGATCTCTGCTACACACACTCCCTCTTCATCCTCCTCCTTTGCCATCTCTCGATCAAATTCATCAAAACCCCAATTCCAAGAGGTATTAATCTAATCCCCCTTCATCGATTTTGTCTCATTTATGCATTATATTGTGTAAAGATTCCAACTTTTTCCATTTTTATACATTTATTATTTATTATAAGGGTTTTTGCCATGTTGGGGGAGTTTTAATTTTGTTGCCATTCGATTGATTTTATGGTATTTAAGTCTTATATTGTGTAAAGATTCTACCTTTTTGTCATTTTTGATATTAATTAGCTTGTTGTCATGAATTTTGAATTGTTGCAATTCATGTGTATTTATTTTGATCTGGGGTTTAGAAGTTTTTTTTGGTCAATTTTGAGCTTGCTGTTAGTGAGGAGTCGATGATTTTTGGATTTTGTTTGAACCCGTCACGAGTTTGTGATGGATATGTTCGTCACAAATGAGAATTTGTGTTGTTTGAAATGATAACCATTGTTTTATGATGATTTACAACATTTATCTGGGTAGTTGCTGGATTGATTGCTTATGCCTCATTATGAAGTCTTCTGGAGATGTTTTCGCGTAAATTGATCTGGGGTTTAGATGATTTAAGCTCATTTTTTGCTCCACTTGATGATCTTAACATTATATGATTGATCGAAACTAGTAATATGTTTATGATTCTTGTCTGTGGTGTTTTTTGCATTGTTTTTTCTTCCCTTTTTAGGTTTGATTAGTTAAAGTCTGATTTTTGTTTGCAAAGAACCAATCTTTAGAGTGATGTTTTGAAATTTCGTTTCACCGAGTGAAATATTTGCTGCAATAAGCTGTACTGTGAACTTCAGTGATGAAAACCATGCACAACAATGTTCTAGGGTTTTGTCTAAAGGTAGTACTACTATCTCTTATGAAGTAATTTCTGCCGGTTTGTCTACTTTTGTTAGCCTCTAAGTTAATGGTCCTCTGACTGACGAACACTGATTTTTAAATGCGCGATGCCTGTGGTGGTCAAAATGTTAAGTTCGGGAATTATTTAGGAAGCACATGGCTTTTATTAGGAAGATTATGTGTACACGATACAAGGAGTTGATCTGTTAGACACTACTCCAAGTCAACCCTTTTATAGTTCATGTGAAGTTGTGAACTTTGCATTGTATCCGGAAAGTGGACCAAACAATTAACTCTTCTTTATGATGAAAAAAGTAATATGAGGCCGGAAAGTTGTTAACCTTGTCGTCATAGATAAGAGTCTTCTAAGACTTTGTAATGGCGGCAGTGTTCTTATGTGGGCTGCGGCAATTGTGAGGGATTGGGAAGGTTCTAGCTACACCATTGTGCGTTTGTGTGCTGGATCTAGTTACTCCCGCGTATCATTTTAGCTAAAGGAAGACATTTTCTTGTCGCGTTTATCTGTTTAGTATTATTCGCATTTATCCATGTCTTCATTTGTTGTCAATAAACACGGGACTTTCTTCAACATATATTTCACATATACTTCCTTTTGCCTTCATATTTTCCATTGTGTTCTTTCTCTTTACAAATAAATCTGGAAGTAATGAACTACGGAGTATTTCTTTAGGGCTTGTTGGGGGTAGTGATCTTGAATATATGTATTTTTATTAATTTTTTTTGTAATTTTATTTGTTACTATTACTATTGGTGTGCCTTTTTATTCGACTGTTCTATTGGTGACAACTTGACGTTTTCGGAGAATGATTCATGTTAGCCGACCCCAAATCATTCAGTAATACAATTTGGAGAGAATTGAAACTTGAATACTTGGAAAGTAAGTCGAGCAAGGAGAGTGAATTGATTTCTACTGTATATAACAGTGAGTTTTGTAGTACAGAAGAAAAAAAATGATATGCAGTAACTTATGTAGCGTCTCCGACCTGATTCAAATTGTCTAGATAACTGTGCAAAGGAATAGTGATGTATGTATGGCTGTATAGGGTGCGTGAAAAACTGCTCTTTGACCATTAATAGGAGTTGGAGAAGATGAGAAAGTATTTTTTATTTACGTGTTTTCATACTTGCTTATACTTCTATGGCGTTTTTTTATACCGCCTTTTCTATATTGTACCCTCCCTTCGCCCACTCTTCTGTATTTTACTATCTTATGATATGATATTGCTTCTGCAGATGGCAACACAGGCAGAGATTCCAGTTGTTACTCCACCCGCTCAGATTGTTGGTAATGCCTTTGTGGAGCAGTACTACCACATTCTTCACCAGTCCCCGGAGTTGGTTTACAGATTCTATCAGGATTCAAGTGTACTGAGTCGCCCAGATTCCAGTGGCGTTATAACATCCGCCACAACAATGCAAGTATGTTTGCCCCAAACCTTTGTCCTGGGAAATTAACCATTTTTTTTTCAAAGTATTAGTTGCATAACCGGAACTTTATACTTCATTTTCTGCAGGGAATTAATGAGAAGATTCTGTCTTTGAATTACAAAGATTTTACTGCAGAGATTAAGACGGCTGACGCTCAGCAGTCCTTGAGCGATGGAGTTGTTGTTCTTGTTACTGGATACTTAACTGGAAGCGACAGCGTGAGAAAGAAATTTGCTCAGACATTCTTTTTAGCGCCACAAGAGAAGGGTTATTATGTCCTCAACGATGTCTTTAGATATGTTGAAGACGAGGATAAAGTAGAGCCCGTTGTAGCTCCAGCTGATGAAAGTACCGAGAATGTACAAGTGGCCATTCAGACACGAGAACTAGGTGCTCTATTTCGTATCTCATAATCTCTAAATTCCATATCCCACTTATATTGTCCCAGTCTGACTCAAGTGGTCAATCGATGTCAAATCTTATCACTTTGACATGAGCTATAACCTTGTTAAGCTATTTGAACAGTTGAACATTGTCGTTTTGTTTAATCGACCTGGACAAAATTCACCTCTTATGTCAGTATATTTTATAAGATTATAAGGTGGAATTCATGGTCAAAATTGAATGAAAGGCAAAGTCGATGGGACCATAAATTTGGGATGGAGCCATGGATGTGTAGTAATTTATTTTGATTTAAGTTTCATTCATCTTGATTCCAGAGCCGCCTTCTGAGGTTGTGAATCAACCTGAACAAGTTAACGATGTCTCAAACGAGGAAGACGTTTCTAATGAGCCAGAAGTTTGTGATCCTTCTGATATAGTACAAGATAGGTCAATACCTGAAGAGGAGGTTGTTGACCCGCCACCACCACCTCATTTGGATCAAAGTGAAAGTGTGACTATTACTTCGGTGCCAACCGCCTCACAAGATGATGGATTCAAAAAATCTTATGCATCCATTGTAAGTTTACACAAGTTGTTATATAAGACACTCTCACCATGAATGTAGCCCAACTACAATAAACCCAAACTAAAAAAGTATTAACAAGTGATTTTTTTGTTCATTTGACTATCGAGTTATCAAAATAAAATATGAAAAGCTGTATGATGACAACTGTACAAGTATCATTTATATAGGGTTACCTCTTATTGGACTCAGTTTATTGAAGACAGTCTTATAAGAGAGCTGCTGGTAAGTCTATATATAGTTGACATTGTAACTGTGTTACTTGGACGTGAATGAGTGTCGTCCAAATGTCGGTATCAACCATCTTATTATAGAACTAGGACTTGGCTTGAATGAAGTGTTCACATGTGATACCCATGTGACCATGTTCTTGTGTCGAACATGGGTGTGTGAATAATAGAGTTGGAGTGGTGTAAGAAACTTTGTAGTATGAACGTTTGAGGTAGAATGTGATTGAACATTATTTAACATGGTCGTCAATTGGTCACAGTTGAAGGCCATGAAGACCAATCCACCGCCTTCACCAGCCAGAGCACCTGCCAGTAATGTCAAGGTTAAACGTCCCATCGTCAATCAGGAAGCAAGTTCTCCAAAACCTGCTCCTGTATCTGAGGCATTAGCTTCAAACAACGAAGGCCCTGAAAAAGATGATGTTATTGAAGAAGGTACCTTTTTGATTCTCATGATATAAGGTTTAAAAGCGTCAGAGATCGTACTCCCACCTGTTTTGTTTTGTTTTGGGAATAGCTGATTTCTTTCTTCATTAATTTGAATTTTTAATTCCTTGAACGTATGAGATGCTCTCTCCAGTTGGACGTTCCATGCATAATTTTACAAATCAAAATTAATGTTGATGGCAAAAATAAGTCTTGATACAAAGGCTATTGTTTCTTTTTAAAATTTCAAGGGGCAATATTTTCAAATATTTTCTTTAACTCTCGCACAACATCCAAAACCGACTTCTGAAACGAAATGGAGGGATTGCTATATGCTTTGTACAGATTTTTTACTCTACTTTTGTCATGCAAGCCTTTTCCACTGAGAAGTGTGGAACTTTAGACACGGAGACCCTGTCCTAAAATGTGGGTACAGGTGCGGGGGTACATCTTAAAAGCAAAAATATACTTCTAAACTTGAAATACTCCGATACTTAACCATCTTCCTCTACTCTTCTGGTGCAAACTTCACTTGTTTAGCTCCTTTTTTGGCAATGTTTTTCTTATTCCAACTTTGCTGCTTCGTTACATGAAATTAAGTTGTTTGCTGGTTTGGTTAAAGTTGAAGGTCATTCGATTTATGTTCGAAACCTTCCTCAAAGCGCTACTCCCGCACAAATGGAGGAAGTCTTCTCAAAGTTTGGGGTTATTAAACAAGGAGGTGTCCAAGTGAGAAGTAATAAGGTATCGTTCTTGCTGTCTTCCTTCCTTGGATGATCCATTCCTTCCTCTTCTGTATCATTCTCGCGTATATTCTCGCTCTATCAATTCCTTACATGGTATCGTTGTTTCTTTCTGTCAATCAGCAAGGATTTTGCTTTGGTTTTGTCGAGTTTGAATCAGTGAGCTCCGTGAAATCCGCAATTGAGGTATGGTTCAAGATCTATATATGCAACAACTTTGATTGTTGAGTTTGCCCATGTTTTAGTATTTTATACTCCATATTGTCTCTTTAACATAATAATCTTTTTTGCCTTCCTTCTCGGTGTAAACTTGAAAGAAAGAAACAGGTTTATAAAACCTTTCTAGCTTCAACTACGAAACAATGTTTGAGAAAACACCATAAAAATGAGTACAAAGTTCGCAGTAGGCAAAGTACTAAAATTTGTTACTAAAAATTAACCTAGCTTTCTTCCATCTTTCAGGCCTCGCCCATTTTAGTAGGGAATCGGAAAACCGTTATTGAAGAGAAGAGAACGGGTGCTCGAGGCAAGTCACAAAAGTCATCATTCTTGTGTCCGTCCATCATCTTTCCTCAAAAATCTCGAAATAATCATAATAATAAAAATTCTCCTGTCTTGTCTCATCAGGTGCGGCAAACCCTAGCAATGGAAGAGGGAGGTACCCTTCGTCGAGAGGTGGCTTTCGGGGTGAGAACTTCAGAGGACGTGGCAACTTTGGTGGCGGTGGGGGCCGCGGTTATGGAAGAAACGACTTCAGAGGCTCTGGCGAGTTTTCAGGACGACCCAGGAGCACATCTGGTCGGGGCTCCGAGGGTTACCAACGGGTTGATCAAAATGGAACTGCAAATGGCGCTCGTCCTCCTCCACAGAAGTAGACAGCACGTAAAAGACGAGCATCATCATCATCATCATCATCATCATCTGTTTTTCCTTGGTATACAAATGAATGATGATTCCCAAGTTTCATCAGTTAAAATTTTAGGATTAGACTTGCCTGGCTTTCTTGGTTGCAGCTTTTTTTTTTTATGTTGATTATATTCTTAATTTAGTGACTTTTTAGTAGGAGAAAGAACCATTATTTTTTTTCAATAATAGTGTATCTGAGTTTCCACTATGATTCAAGGATTTTATGTTATCAGATTTGGTGGTGTGTAACTTGAATCAACTTTTTTGTTTCCTTCCATTGTTATTAGTCTTGTAAAACAGAACATACTGTTGCGAATCCTGATAATTATGTAATTTTTTTCGAGAGAGTAATAATTCGTCTGAGAATTGTTTCCACTTTTGTTATAATCCTCGAAAATACTGTCCGAGATGATTGCAGCTTGTTTTTGTAGCTTTTATAACTCGATACAGGTCAATTAGAAGACTGTAACTTTCGCTCCTACATACTGACAGAGTGACAGGTTTTGAAGTATCGATATAGAGCATGCACCAAACAAAGATGGCTATCTATCAAAATCAAACTTGAAGTCGATCTGTCGACAAATAAACTTTACTTCCTGGTTTACAAGCATCTATTCAAGAAACTCAAAAATACAAATAACAAAAACGTTTCAGTTTTTCTGCAGGTTCGATACAAGATTAGAAGCAGCAAAAGCTGCAGAACCCCCGAAAACACTAACTGAGGCAACCAAAACCTGCAAAACCACTTGCCAAGGATAATCTTCCGGCACCAAAAAAACAAACGCAGGGCCGACAAGGAGTAATCCCAGGCTTAAGGTGAAGAGGCTTGATGGAGTTTCGGGGTTGGTAGCTGCTGATAATAATCCCAATTCTTCAGCCTTTGACAGCAAACCTGACTGTTCTATTGTTGACAGAGAAAACCCTAATCTCTCTACTGCTGACAGTAATCCTGCCTTTTCTGCTTTTGTCAGCAGCCTCAGTTGCTCTACCCTTGTCAGCAGCTTCACCCGTGCCGTGCCCTGGAAAACAGATGATGCAACACAGAATCTCTTCAAACAATTTGATGATGAACGACTACATTAGCGATTTCTGAACTTAGAAAATTGTACAGTACCTTTTTTGAGCCGACGGTTTTAGTGGCGGGCTTTGGAGTGGCCATGGACCGAACGACGAATGCTCTTTTGCCAGTACTAGCAAGTGCAGAAGAGTAATTGCATTTCAGAAGTGGGATTACTGTACTGCTCAATGTTGCTGATGCTGCTTCCATTTCTGCTGTAGATTTTTAAAGCATTACTTACACCAAAAATGGAAAAAAGGGATGAAATAGTGGTAGTATCTGGTACTGAACTCACCACATTACACTTTTTGCATAAGTGATGCAGAAAGCAAGGTTATTGGGATTGGTTTATCTGATGATCAGCTCACCACTTGTCATATTCTTCTTGGTTGGTTGGTTACCCTTCTATGGTCCACCCTCCACCTAAAGGCCAAGGTTAATCATACTGACATGATGCACATTCATACTACTACTTGCAAAAAAGTAACTACCCTCCTCAGTAGATCCGACAAAACTGATCTGATTTGATTTGATATGTCTGCTTCGAGACCTGAATTGACCCGGACCCGATCCGAAACTTCGATGACCCAATTTTGACCCGACCCATTTGCCACCTCTACTCAACTTGAACGAACTAGCATGTGGGAAGTCGAGTATTGTAAGTCGGGTTTATAACCATGAACCTGTTTGTTTGGTTAGGTCCATATTATACGGATCAAGCCCAATTATCATATTCGGCCCACAATTGTGTTATTTACTTAGTTATAAGGTTGCTCCGTATAACTTTCTTCATGAATCGTGATTCATTGCCCATCCTTCATTAATCCCCAAAACCTCTCAAAAACCCTAAAAATGGCGGATTTCCCGATTTCTCTCGACTATCTCAAACGCATCTGGCATTCCGAAACTCAGAACCCCGAAAAGTGGGCTTCTAATATGGTATTTTCTTTTATTCCTTTTTTTTTTTTTTTTTAATATCCTCGTTTTGCATCAATATTCTTTATGATTCGTACTGTATGTGTTTTACGGAGTAATTGGTAACGATTCAATTGATTGGTGTGACGAAACGAAGTTCAATTTACCGCCGATTTTGTTGGGTTTTGATCGAAAGTTGTCTTTTGGAGGTGTATGCTAGATTAATTGGATTAGATGATGGATTATTAGGTTGTTTAGCTGTAAATTTGCACATTCGGTGTAATTTGTCGCCTTAAATTTGGATGAAGAGCTATAAGTTACACCATCTTGGATGTAAAAGCTTATTTGTGAATGTTATGAGTTAATTTGATTGATGGGGAACTTAGTTTAGTAGCGTTTACCTTAAGAAGGGTCGAGCTCTGACATGATTTTTAGGGTTTTAAAACTATCGCGTGATGTAAATTCAAGGAATGATAAGAAAGAAGGGTCGATATTATTATTTATGAACAACAGACTGTAGTTTTGGAGTAGAGGTCCTAAATCCGTATCTCTTTAGTCAAGGATCGCTTGAGAAGGATCTATGTTGTAACGCTTGATGATAGTCAGATAGTATATTGTAGTTTTGGAGTAGAGATTGCTTTTCGCGTTTCAAGAAAGATCTACTTTGTGATGGTTGGGATCGTATGTCTTAACTTTGTAGTATGGATCGTGTCTCTTTAGTTAGGGGTAGCTTGAGTATGATCTACACTGTAATGGTTAATGATAGTATATTCGAATTTTGGAGTAGAGATTGTTTTTTTTAGTAGCTAAAGAAGGATCTACTTTGTAATGGTTGATGATAGTATATTGCATCTTTGGAGTATATGTTGCTTCTCTTTTAGTAAAGGAGGTTGTTAGTGGTTCGAAAAAGGGAACCACCAACGCCACCACTCATGGGAAGGGAGGCGCAGCGGTGATGACTCTGAGTTTGAAGAAGGAGGTTGTTAGTGGTTGGAATAGGCACGATTGTAGTTGAAGGTGGTAGCAAAGAGAGGTAGCCTTGCTTCATCTTTCACCTACAGTGAGAGTGAGGAAAGAGGGTTAGTGTGGAGGAAGGCTTACATTAAGGGATACATTAGTAATTGTATTGTTTAATAATGTCCCTACTCCCTACTCAACATTTTTTAACTCTTCTACAACTACGTGCAAAAAGTAACTGTGTACATCTATTTGGAACAAAGGAAGTATAATCTAGCTCAGTTGTGGGCTTTAAGTTATTTTTTTTCCCAAATGAATTGTATGCTACTTGTTCAGCTCAATTATGTTTCTCTCTTTTAGTTACGGTGCCGAGCGAGATGATGGTTGCCTAGTATTTTCTCACAATTATAGTAGTTACAAACATAGCTATTGTGATAAACTAAAATGGCCACCTTTACATGATATATTCTCTACTTTTGATTTGCGCAATTAGACTCACAAGGAAACTGACCTCTTGGGTTCACGGTGCTCCTGGTAGTGTGGTTCGAACCAAAAACTCTTCACATCCAAAGTATTTTCTTGATTGAGCATGCCTATGGCGCGCCTTGAACGCACACGGTGCACATGCAGCCTGCTTGTACCACCCTTCTTCACTTGCTTGAACTTCTTTGGCTCTTTAAACTCGACTTTTACTCCTCCCTTTTCCATGAGTCAGTACAAATAGTTCACTTCATTCTCACCCTAGGTTGTGAATTACATGCCAGAAAACCCATTATAAGCAACGTTGGTTGGAATGGTGACATTCTTCGATTACGCATCCGCATCCAAAAACTTTCCCAAAACCCACTTATTTTACCTAAATACTGTACATAATTAAAACACCAGACATTGTAGTAATAACTTATCGAACTCCCCCACTTAAAATTCATGTGTTATACTTTTGCATGAGTTGTCTGATGACTAGGGTAGTTTGTGTATGCCGATTATTGTAAATTTCTATTTGGTGGTGGATTTTTTTTTTATCTTTGTTAAGATGGTCATTTGGATTGAATATACAAAGTTGTGATGATTTGTGGAATGGTTGAACTTGGATTGGTTGGGATGGAGATTGATTATGCCAAGTATTTGCTCTTAATTGATTATACTCATCTTGATATCTTGTTTTGTGTTTGTTCCAACCTAGTTATCTTATTTGCTGTCTTCATTCAAACCAAACCAAACCGAACCGAAACCCCCAGTTTCTTTACTTGTTATTGATGTATTTAATGTAATCGCTACTTTTTATTTGCACAATTGGAGTCGTAGCGAAACCGACCTTCTCTTGGGTTCGACCCTTGTTTACAATTAGCTACTTCGTTTACGTATTGAGTATGGTAGTACAAATATTTAATTTGCTTGCTTGAAACATGAGGATTAGAGCATTGTCACTTGACGTTTCTTGTTGGTTATGACTTTAATGACATACTGATTACTCATGCCTACTTTTTTATTCAACTATGTTGAATTATACAGTAAATGTTTCATCTCAAGAAGTGTATCACTACTCTTGTATTATCACTCAGTCGAACTGAATAGTCTGAATTGTAGACGGTAAATCTATGTTCAATGTTTGAATACAATGGAATAAAGTAAAATGGTTCTCTAAAATTTGGTACTTACTCCATAATAATCATTCTGTTATGGGTCATCATGGGTAAATTTCTGTCATTATGGGTCGTTCGAAAATAACTTCACAATTTTCAGTTCCGCCATTAGTGGAGGGCTGTTAAGATATTAAGCCGATGTACGCTGAATGTAGTTGTTTTTAGCATGCAACAACGGAAAAAGACTTGCTGGTATGTGTATTGTGTGTTTTGTAGTTGTACTAGTTCAAAAAATCTCCGATTTTCTTTTTGTTGGATGCTGTCCTTGGGAATTATATTCAACTTCAACACGATAAACTGATTCAGCTTTTATGCTTTTTTTGTGTGTGTGTTGATTCTTGGCAGAGAATACTGAGGGCAGCAGGAATGTTCGTTGGCTCAATTGTTGTGATGCGGAACTTCAGCGAGCTTTTACTTGGTGAAACTGCTTAGTTAATGAATTTGCGGTCTTGGTGTATTCCCCCCCGCTTTTGCTCATGTACTACGATTTTATCGACCTCTTAGCCTCGTCTCCTGTCTCAATGTTGTGCTACAACTTACAAGGCTAATGCCTTGCAGAAATACGCTTTTGCTCTATTATCCAATTATGTTTTTCTAATGTCGTGAAGAGATTTGTGTGGAGACGGTTGTCTATAACTGTTGTCTAGGCTACAAGTTTTGCTCGTGACGTCTCACAAGTCACAACCCTCTTCCCTTGTAATAGTATTATCTAAATCGTTTGTGACGGTCACAAATGAGAAATTGGCTTGTCTCAGAATACGGATGGAAAGGGGAATGTAGGAGGACTAAGGACAATATGATGGCCTTGGACCTTGGTAACTGCCAAGGGAGGGAGGGAGGGCTGCTTCTTGATATCCAATGTTAAATTTTGTCCCTATATGACGTGCAGGCTGACCATCACCTACCTACTTACATACTCACGATACTTCATTATCAAAAGTGGGATCTAGTCTATACTCTCTAGTCTTCCTCCTTCCTCACTTCATTATCAACACAATTTCTCATATGAGACGATCTCACGATACGGTTATTGTGAGACCCCTCACATAAGAGGAAGTAATTAAAATAATAAAATATTTCCATGTGAGAGGTCTCACAATAATCATATTGTGAGACGGTCTCATGGGAGACCAACTACATTATCAAAATACACACATTCTTCATTGTGATCATCATATTCGTCACAAATTTACGACAGATTAAATATCTAACCTTATGTGTAGACTAAGAGAAGTTATTTCTCACTCCTTAATTTATATTCCTTAACAAATACAGAACTCAGTATATACGGAGTATCTGTTATAAGAGAGACCTAATAAGTAAAATAATTTTCAATCAAATTAGCTTTTTTTTTTGTTTAATGAGACTTAATTTAATTATTATTTACTTTTGTTTTTTTTATATTGAATTATTGGTAGTTTTTCGAATCTCAACATTTGTCACGAGATATTATATGTTCGATTAGTTAATGTCAAGGTGGTAACCTAGAGGTATAATCATATTTCTCCTCGTATATAAGCCACACTTTGACAATTTTTTAGTTCACACACATATAAAGTACTACTCCCTCCATTCATTACCAATTGTCACTATTCATTTTTGCACCAATTTTAAGAAAGTAATAAGGAAATGAATAAAAGGACAAGAGTGTGGACCAACACACCACACTTGTCCTAATAGTAGTGGACCAAAATGAAGTATGTGGATCATAGTAGTGGTATATGGTGTAAATAAAGTAAGATAGTGAGGGCAAATTTGTCATAATAATTGCCAAAAAAGGAAAGGTGATAAGTGGATTTGAATGGACAAAAAAGGAATAAGTGAAGAGTGGAGTTGAATGGAGGGCATGGTACTCCCTCCGGCCCGTTCAATAGTTATCTATTTCCTTTTTCCGTTCAATAATATCTATTTTCCTGTTTGGGTGTATTATTCAATAATTATCTATTTCCATTTTAAGTAAGTTTTTATTAGGTGTTTTGCAAATGGATTTTGTGAACTTTGATCCAAACCCTAACTTTCACTGTATATGTCTTTACAATTTATACGAGTAGTAATTTTTCTTTACAACTGTCAATTTTTTTTACTCGATGCGTACTACTATGTATGTATATCGTGTTAAACAAGAATTGGGGCAGCAGCGGAATTGAATTGAATTGAAGTAAAGGAGAGGCGCATAGGAATCGAATTAAAGGAGAAGAAGAAGGAGAAGAGAAAGGGGGAAAGAGACAGAGGGACAAAGAGAAAGCTGTTTAATGGAAGGAGTCAATTTATTATTGCCTGCCTGCCCTGTCCTGCCCTCCCTGCCCGCCTTCATTTATCATTTATTAGTCAGTCATGTCCCTTTCCCTTTTTCATTTCTTCTCCTTCATTCTCTTCCATTCGTATTTTAACCACTATTGTCTATGCTACCTAGTCTTGATCACTCAGCTAATACATCTCATGTAAATACGGATTATTTATGTAGCAAAAGGGTTGAAAAGGGCTGAATAATTGAATTTAAATGAGATAGGTTTGATGTAACTTAACTTAATTTAATGAGATTAAGTTAAATGAAAATGAACTAAATGTGTCGATGAATTGGCTAATACAAACTAAAATGAATGAAACTAGATTTAACTTGACTATACTAAATAAAGATCTACGAGTATATTATTGGTTCGAATTGAAAATAAGTTGGAAAGAACTAACAGGTGTAATAATGCTTCCATGCATGTTATTCGAGTTGATTTCATAAAATTATCTTATACTTCCCCCGTTCCAATGAATTCCATGCATTTATCTATAGTCAAGTGATATTTTGTTTAAATCGTCTAACCGAGTACAATATGAATAATAATTTTTTATAATTTTTAGAAATACGTAACTAAAACTATGGACAAAAGAAAACGAGCATCGACACACATGTACTATAGGCTGATGCTTGTATATACAATTACTTAATCACAGTGATGATCCGACACATAAGAAAATGAACCCTAATTTTCTTTGGAAACACTCAATATGCATGCCATCAATTTGATGGTGATAACTCATATATAATAAGCCCTAATTTAAAATTAAAAATAGTTTGGTTCTAATTAGTACTCGTATCAAGTTTGGTTAATGGTTAATGCACATGCATGTCCCCTCTATCACGGACTGAAATTATGTATGTTGGTGAGATTTTTGAAAGTGGTAAGAATTCGAGCACGCAATCTTTGGTCACTGGCTCTACTAGCTAGGAAGCCCCCCTTGACCTCCTCGTAGAAGACGACTATATATGGATATATGAGTATTAATTATCAACAATGTGTTAAAAGGTATGGAAAAACGTTATATGTATATTCACATACTAGTACCGGTAATCTCTATTTGAAAGATGTTAAATTTTGTGTGTTATTAGAATTATTATACTTTATCCATTTCATTTGATTCTTTACCTTTAGAGGTGAAAATCGAACTTAAAACCTCTCGATCGGAGTAAGAGGTCAGGACTCTTACTACTTCAACTTACTCCTTATTTTTTCTCTAAGAATTAAACAATATGACGGATATTTATATTATATCAGCTCGTGAATATAGGTGAGTAGACACTAGCTATAGACAGTGATAAACATTCAAAATACTGTAGCGTGACATCCTAAACTGTTATGGGCTTGATGCCATGATGAACTTTTTACTGTAAATTCAGGTAAACACAACTACTCGTATGGAGTATTATTATTAGTATTATTATTTATTATTATTATTATTACATGTAGAATTATTTCACTGAGCATATTGTGAAAAAAAAACGACAGAAATTGCAGTGATAGAAACAACAGCTATTGTCTGGGGATCTGGAGACCATTTATTTTTATGACTACCAGTACTAGGGTCCATTCAATTATCAAATTTTTTTAACTTACTACAAACAAAATTATTATCAATTGTATTACTACAAACAAATTTATTTCAAATTCACCCTCTCCTATACGCCCACTCTTGTATATCTCCACACCATGCATCCCATAAGTGTGCTCTAAACTTATTATGATATCGATCGATTTGAGTAAGGGATCGTTTAGTTGTATTCTTAAATCACGAGAAGTAAAATTTTTCATGAATTGATAAATTCTAATGGTGTTTGGTTGTCCATTTCATGAGAATTACAACTTCCCAAAGAACTTCAATTCCTGCATAATTGAGAAAGTTGCTCACTTAGTCCCCTCAGTGTGTATAACTTCCCACATGAATTGATTTTCATCATGGTAACCAAACAACATTTTTGTAATTCACGTGAAATATAAATTCACGTGAATTTAAGTTCCTGGTAACTCCATCTTTCTGTGATGAACCAAACAACCCTGATAGATTTGTAATAACTGATTACATTAGCAGAATACCATTAACAAGTTATAGTGATAAGCAAGTTTGACTATCAAATTAAATTATCAAAATTAAGAAAGAGCGTTTGGTACTTAACAGATTATAGGACAATCGAATTATTTTCATGTATAACTTGAATACGTTGTTTCAATATACTCCCTCCGTACCGCTAAAATCTTCTCACGTCATTATTATATCCCTCACAAATGAATAAAAGTGGGAAGATCTTAGTGATACGGAGGGAGTATATGTTACATATATCATCATATTCATCGATCGATATCGCCGGACTGTCAATAATCTACTCCACTAATTAGGTCAGAATCTGCTAATTTTCACATTTTGTTTAACAAACATGGCCATCGCCTTGTTGGAAAATCCGTAAAAAAAATATGATAATTTTATGTGTAAATAAATGTTAACGCTAGCTTTTGAGATGATAGTATTGTGATACGATGAATATATTTTACCATAAGCAATAGTAACTTTTTAGTTTTTTGAGCGTAAAATGATATAGTGTCTTTTGCGTTGTACGTAGAAAGCAAGATATACATACGGAGGAGTATAAATAAAAAATGGCGAGGTACAGGTACAGGTACAGGTACAGGTACAGCACAGCAGTAGTGGTAGACTTGTGGAGTATGTAGCAGTACGTACGTACGTAGTAGTTGCCCTGCAACATCCAGCATTATCGTCTAGGGATCTGGAGTAACAATGAGATGACTGACATCTTCACATCCTCTTATTTATGTGTATAACTATGCACACAAAATTTACCCAAATTGTTGCTCGACCCGCCAGATGCAGATTCCTTAGTCCGTTAAATAAATATTTATACGTACAGTTGTTACAAATTGAAGATATATATTTGAAAAAACAATCTAACATCGTTATGTTGCAAATAGATTTATTCAAAAACGAAAAACATGTAAAGTAGAAAGATGAAAAATTAATTGAGTTTGATAATACATAGTAGTCCATAATGAAAATAGATAACTACTTCGTCCTCATCGATAGTTCTGTGTAGGTCAGTGTATGGAGGGAGAAGTACATCAATAGCTTTACGGTGATGATTATCAATCAAAATATATATATACTTTTCACAAATAATATACGTAGAAGGTAAACAAACGACTGAAAAGAAAAAAATAGTTATCAATTTCCAATAAATTTGGTAAGATTTTTTGTTATGGTTATGTAGTGCAAATGAATGCTGTGTACGTGATCCAAATTTAACTATTTTTTTCCGTTGAAATAAAGAAATAGTTGGTCTAAGTAAGTCAGAATTGTATGTTAGAGATGAACTATATATAACGGTGATTATGATGTTGATTAGTTTTACGATTTCTTATGACTTTAACGACTAAGTTAATCGAAATTTACAATGGTAGTATATATATAGGTAGTATTTTAACTAATAATCTAATATTTCTTGGGCTTTGTGTTTTGTTGTTGAACTAATAATAATATTCAATACAATAACATTAGGGTTTGAAGAATGAAGATCTTATATTCTTATCTATGAAGTAAAATAATGATAAGCCCTATCTCACTTTTCCTATAAATATATTTATTTTTTATATTTATATTTATATAATATTCTCTTTCTTTTGAGGATGGAAATTATCATCTTACATAACCTTTTTTTTTGTCCCACTTTATCTTTTTTGTACTGTATGTATATTTTTAATTTTTAATTTTTAATTTTATCTCTCCATAGAAGCCTTTTGGTTTGTTGTATACAATGCTTGCACATCTTGATGTTAAATTCCCTTTCTCGATCGAATCAATTTTCTACCTAACATTAAAACTTTATACTCCGACTCCTCCTCCTTTAACTTTCTCTTTATTGCTCTAGTTTCACTTAACTAACTATTCACTATTCTCTACCTCTACTCTTCTTTCTTCTCTTCTCAGGCCTGCCAAACTTCAATCCATGAGCTAATTAATTACAATCCATAATTACATCCTACCAATTCTTTTGTGACACCGTCTCACGGTAATTTATCATGAGACATACTAATAAAAATAAAATAATAATAATAATAATAAAAGTAGCTATCTTATGCTACATGAGAGGTAGGTTTTGTGGTAACTAGTTTTAGGGTAGGGTTAAAGTAAGGAACAAATGAGACAACATAATTATACGTGAATAACCGTTGTAAGGGAAAATCCACAGGCACTAAGCCAGGTCTAGATTGCACGGTGAATCTTGCTCAATATCGTAAGGTTAAGTTTATCGTAGTATCATTATTTCACAACCATCTCGGGTTTTTTTTTCCCGAATACTTGGCTCATTTGTGTCAATAGTTTAGTATGAGACCAACCCTCAACAAACCTACTTTTTTGTAAACGAAGTTGTTATAAATACAATACACTTTTAAGATCTCAGTTACACTTTTAATGACCCCAATTACACTTTCGAGGAAAACCAAAAATTGGTAAGAGTATTAACTTCTAACTGCTCAAAATTATGTTACTCTGTAAGAGTATTACTCTCTCCTAGTTTTTTTTTTATCTTCTCTCTTTCCTTTTTGGCACTAGCTGAATTATTTCTCTTTCCATTTTTGGGATGTACTTTAATCAATTCTTTATTCTTTTCTTTACTCACAAAATCCACCATATTTCTACTTTATACCCCACATTTTCTTACTTTAATGATATAAACAACTAGGATGGAGTATTAAGAAACGATTTAAACAAACTTATAACTAAACAATACCCAATTTATTTATAAATATGAATATGAAAATGGTATGGTAGTAGTGTAGTACACAGGCAGGAAATGAAATATGAGTTGTTCAAGTTTTGCCAAATTAGTAAAATAAGTTTGACAATTTGGAATGGAATAAACTTTGATTTAGTCAACTAATTTTAGCATTCATATATTACCGATATATATACTCATCAATCACCTATATATTCAAATAAAACCCAGTGAGTGGTCCTATTTATTTTGCACTAAAAAGGTAAAGAAAATTTAAATAAAATTTGGTCCATACTCTACTACTCTAATCAACCTCAGCTCCCTCTTACAATTTACAAACATACATTATACTCTCTACTTCTACTGTATTATCCTACATACAATCTCCAGCTGCTCGCTGTCTTAAATCGCTAAACGTACTCTTCGGCTTTGTTCTTTCTGATCTCAAAAGAATTTAAACGAAATGACGTGATTAAAGTTAGCTTAACTTAACAAGGTTGAATGGAAAATAGGATTACACAACTGGCTGTTGTATAATAGCATTCTATAACCAAGACAAAGTTGTTGAGCTTAAACATGTATGTGATTTAACTCGACAAATTTACACTAAAAACTTACAAAGTTTACAGCAAAACTCGAAACCTTTGTGATAAAGCTCAAAATCTTAAAACCAGTTGTAAATAGAGTTATGTATAACTGGTTGTATAATCCTGTAATTGGTGTTGAATTGACTAAAATAAGCTTAAATTAATGGTGTTAATAAACCTAATTTAACTAAACAAAAATTATATTAATTAGTTGATGACTTTTTGAAGAATTTGTATAAATAATGATGTAATGCATACCTAAAAACTTTTGTTAAGATGAAGCAATAGCATGATATGATAGAAAAACTTACCTTATTTTGATTAAATCACACCCTAAAAGAGGGATCCTATAAAAGGATTGTTTCCCATTTGATAAGACTAATGATGTGGTTCTCCCAAAGGTGAGGAGGACTCACTACTACTAATTAAGGTCTATGTTTGTGCACCAATCCATTTCATTAGACGGTTTCACATATGAAACGATTCAGTCCTGTAAAAAAATAACACATTTATTATGGATAAATGACTTAACTGTGTCATGGTGTAAGATATTTTTTAGTTGAACGAAGAGCACACTTAGTCACATTACAATAACAAGGAGGATGATCAAACCTGAGACCTGTCATTCAGGTACCTCCATCTTAACCACTAGATCGAGAAATGTATGCAATGGGTTAAGTGAGGCAATAGAAAGGAAGCATGCATAATTAGTGGAGTGTCATTATCGATATTTACGACAAGTTGCATATTGTTAGAATGGTCCCCTTGTCTATAGCTAATAAGCTAAGATAAGGATATATAAAATCATACTCTATCATCATATATCATATCTACTCTTTCATTCTCATCATTTTGAATTATTAAAAATCAGTCTATATCAAAATGTGAACAAGGTGTTAACATTTTTTAGAGCATGCTTGCTTCATTAATAATTACGTGAACGATCACAACTTTTTTCTCTAGATCCTCCTACGTTTGTCGTAATCAAACTGCACACGATAATTAACTAGTTTAATCGGTAAAATTATACATAGGAAGCGATATATAACAATGCTATTTTTAACCTTAAATTAATTAGGGCGGCGGTAAAATCATAAGCAAACATTCCAGTGTCATCTATAATAGGGCGACGGTAATATATTAGGGCATTTCGGTAAAGTGTATATATATATATATATATATATATATATATATATATATATATATGGATTTCAGCTAAAAGTTTTTGGTTTGATTCCAACTCATACCTAATAACCCAGGCCAACTTAAACCTGACCTAATCGGCTTAAAATGACTATAATCAATGAACCAAAAATGTTTAATATAAAATAGAATGGAATATATATCAATTTAATTGTGACCCAAAACAACTACATGTACACCTATAACCTAATTATATCAATCAAACTAATATGTGATTCGAAATGAGTCAAGAACTATACATCTGAAAATGACCTAAACCAAAAAAACGACCCTACTAAAATCAAATGTCCCGCTTATAAGATAATAGTGGCATGACTATATATATACATGATCCTTAGACAACAATTCATCAACTAATTAATTAAGACCTAATCTAGCTTACTTAATGAAGCAAACTCATTAAGGAGACAATCAACAGTATCTCGATAATCTGAATAATAATGTTATTGAGAGACGGTTTGTATTGTCACGACATTGACTGAGTGACTAGGTCGGGTGTAAGTGTAGACACCACAAGGCCACATGGTGAACATATAAGCCATTCCTTTATCCTTTCTTGACGTGGTAGTAATAAAAGTTGTTTTGGCATCTCTACTCTTTGCTTTTTCCATAACACTACCACACCCTCTTCCTCTTCCTCCTACTCTTTTACTCTTACTCTTACTCTCTTCTTCCTCCTCTTACTACTTCACATATTTTCTTCACTAATAATTATTTTTGCAGGCTTTAGATCCATTACATTTATATATATACACCTATACATACATAAGTACCCTAGCTATATAGTGTCTTTTATTTTAAGGGCTATATATATATTTTTTTCTAATTGTTTGAGCTCCTCATGAAGTAGATGAACCAACAAAGCTAATTAAGATCTCTTTCACTATTCTCTTATATTAGAATCGATATTTTGGGGAAATCTGTGCTTGTTTTCGCGCTAACAGTCAAGTGTTAGCGCGAATTTTGTCTATCGACTAGGTAAGTTCATGCTCTTAATTAGTCTTTCATATATTGTATGTACTACTTCAAGCTAAGGAATAGTTGAAAAGATAAGAATATATATATATATATATATATATATATATATATATATATATATATATATATATATATATATATATATATATATATGGAGTATAAGGGCATGGTAATTAAATTTTATGTCTAGTATTATATGACTGTATTTATTTATCTAGGTTTTTTGGGTCTTAATTTATTGTTTTCTTCTTCTTGTTTTTCAATTACTTATACATATTATGAAATGGGTTTTTTTTTACTAAATTTTAAATTGCTACTGTCTCAGTTCATAATCTTTTGTCCCATTTCATCAGTATTTGTAAGGGGTATTTTAGTGAAACGGAGCAAAAGATAATGAAGGGAGGGAGTATAAATTAAATGAAATAATTATTTTACCCTAAAAAATCACAAAAATGGAGTAATAGTTAATGTGAAATTTAAAGGAGTGGAGTAAATATTAGTGTGTTTTTGATTGAAATTAGAGTGAAGAATTGAGATTATTTCTTTTGTTTCTTTGCATTTGGAAGGTATCTTTATAATGAGGGGATGTATGATGAGTATGACAAGATGATGAGCAACATGAATTCAAGAGATAAAGAAGCATTGTACACTACAAAAGAAGAAGGTGATCTCACTGCTGCCCCTTCTAGTTCAAGACAATGGTCATCTTCGGGCCTAAAAAACCCGAGAATAGTTCGTGTTTCTCGTACCTTTGGAGGCAAAGATCGACATAGCAAGGTGTGCACCATCAAAGGGTTGAGAGACCGGAGGATTAGACTGTCGGTCCCAACGGCTATTCAACTCTATGATCTTCAAGATAGGCTTAACTTAGGCCAACCAAGTAAGGTGATAGATTGGTTGCTTGATATTACAAAGCATGATATTGATAAGCTTCCTCCCTTACCGGCTATTCCCGGTACTTTTGCTCATTTTCAACAAGATACTCACCACCCTTCTTATGGAACTTCATCGTCTAATCCGTTCATTGATGCAAGTTTGTTCCAGTCAGCCAGGAAAGAAAGCAGTTTTAACATCCATCGTGACCAGAGTATGGTTGATGTCAATGAGGATCCATCAATTGTTGAGAAATTGAAGTATTGGGATGTAAGTGATGCTACAATGAGATCAAAGCAAAAGGAAATTGATGATGAGAATCATCAAGGGAATAATTCCCAAGTCTTAGCTCAAAATTTCTTCCCTATTGCTAGTGGTAGCAATAACAATAACAATAACAACAACAACAACAACAGCTCGAGTATTCTACCTCCTTCAACCTATTTGAGCAACAATAGTAATCAAGCAATGTACAATTACTACCATTGGGAGCCATCCAACTTACTATCCTTGAGCCAATTGGGTAGCCATGGCCTAATGCCTTCACAAAATGATCAACAAGGGCATCATAGTAGTCACTCGAGCTCACTACCATCACCATTAGCCCTGTCCTCTGGGTCTCAATTGTTCATGTCTCCTTCTATGTCTTCAACCTCTTCCTTGTTTCCTCCTCCACACGCATCGTATGTGAGTAACCTTCATCATCAACAAGCCGAGAACCATGACATTCGACAATTCAATCGTTTCCATCATCCTATGTCAAATTATCCTTTCACTACCTCACCTTTCTACACTACTACTACCTCTACTAATGGCATGGGCTTGAAACCCTTCCCTTTGAGTATGAACCATCATCAACACGACGAGGATGATCACGACAAAAACGAAGATGATGGTTGATTGATGATACTCCTTTCAATCCAATGCAAGTAAGATTATGATCACTACTATTATGACTTGTTATGTTACATTTAAGCTTGTACTAGCTATTTGCTTACATGTTTTTCAAAAGTGTGACATAGAGATGAGATAAATAGGTGTTGAGGAGCTTCAATTCTCTTTATATAATAGTAGAAGATATAATTATAAGTTTTATTATGTTTATTTTACTTAACACACTATCAACATTATTGATATATCATGGATTATTATTATTCATTCATCATCATCCATGGTAATTATATATTGTAAGGTGGAGTTGGGTGTAAAACAAGACAAATTTAATTTTTGTGTAACACTTGGATCAATCAATGCAAGTTAATCATGAATCATGATGTAATTCAATTAATTTAGTAATTAATATCAAATATTCATGATATTTGATTTGGTTTTTTCATTGGTATAAGATTCACACACATGAATGGCATGATTCATTGTGAGAATTACTTCAAATAAGTTGATTTTAAGCATTTTGTTAGATCACTAATGTTGAGTACTTCCTCTGTCTCGATTATTAGTTTAGTTTTTATTAATATAGTTCTTCTAAAGATCAGCAAAAAGTTAAAGAAAGAATGAAACAGAACCGACTGAATATATAGTGTTAGTTATTATTATGAACTTTTACTTACCTATATAAGTCGTACATGTAAATTTCTCGGCTGAATGACCAGATTGGTAAAAAAAAAAGGATGGTAATGCCAAATTGGGGAAAAGAGATACCCATGCCAAATTCTTAAAAAAAAAAAAAAGTAGGTTTGTAACATTAATTTCTTTTATACTTTTTGGTCGTGCAACCCCATATGTAAGCAACTTTTAACCAGCAAAAATAAACATAGTTTTCATTTTTATTTGTAATAAAAATTTGTGTGTCAATGGCGATTGCACAAAGAAGTTTAATTTTAATTACGATGATAACAAAAAGCCGAGTTATAAACTTTTTTTTTGACAAAACTAACTATTTATAAGTTCATAGTTCAAGTTTTAGGATCATGAATTTGTTCAGATTATATTTTTGCACAAATTCATATTTTTTTTTACCAATTTGGCATGCATGACGCGATTTTTTCTTTACGATTATGGTCAGTTGGCCTAAATTTCTCTAATATACTTGACATTTACGATGATCAGTTTCTTATGACTAGAAAGACGAGATAATTTGCAATTTTAATTTTTTTGACTACCGCTTTACAACAATGATATATCGTCAAAATTTTAATTTTCTAGTCTAACTTACATCACCAAATTCAAATAAAAGATTTCACTAAAGAAAGGGTCATACGAACTTTTTTTAAAAAAAATTAGGACTATTTGGAAAATGCATGAGAAAATTACTCCGGAGTAGATTTCGGTCAAATAATAGATTGACTATATTAATCTATTGATTTTTTGTATTTGGGAACGGTATATATTCCGATAGCATATTAACCAGAGTCAACTGTTTTTAAATATGTTGTTTATAACAAAAAAACATTCTAATTATGATCAAATGCTCCTTCATTCTAAAATTTTCTAATTTAGTGTCACAGTCAAACATATTATTAAAATTTGCTAACTGTTTTCGCGATTCACAAAAGAATAAGAAACACATTTATAATAAGAAAAACGAGAGGTTACCTACCATTGAACAATTTCTTTTTTAAAACAATGGTATAATCCGTAGCTTATTCTCAATTTCAATATCGATTTTTCCAAGTGGGCACACGTTAATAAGTTAAATAATGCAACATTAAAATGGATTTTGTCTAAGTATGGTAAAAGATCTTAATATTTCCATTTCTAATGATAATATCTTTGTAAAACTGGCTTTATTTAGCTTATTAACGTGTGTCCAGTGAGCACACGTTAGAAAACCCGTTTCAATATTTATAGGATAAATTATATCATTAAAATTTCACTTAAGAAATGGCTATATACTTAATTATATCATCATATTCAAGAATTTATATCTCTTCGGATTGACAAAAGAATAAGAAGCACATTATTTATGATAAGTAAAATGAGAGGTCGCTCGCTGCCATTGATGAGGCACGCATTGAGTGATAGTATAGTAAGTTAATTATGTCACATATAGTATGATATATGACCGTACTTTATATTAGAGAGTAATTTATAATAAATACTCGTACTCTATATTAGCCTAATACGTTAATTCTCATTGGTTTCGGACTATGTTTCTTGTTGTCGATGTACATGAACATTTTGTATTGTATTTATTTTTTAGCTTACTGTTTGTTTGTTACTACGAGTATGAAACTAGGAATTGTGACAAGTACTGTGGTATCTAAATAGAGGCAGTAGATATTGGAAGGTGAAAAAAGAAGGGGGGGCGGAGGACATGCATGCACTGTACTGTACTACTGGGGCATGCAGGCAGGCAGCTGATCGATGGGCTTATGAATAACTAATTAATGCACATGTATCATGTACGTATGAATGAATGAATGTATCTCCTCTTGATAGCGCAGCTATATATGCATCCTACTTTGCTCATTCTTTATTCCGGCGTCGCGTCGATTATTAAAAAAAGTCTAACTTGTACTCTTCTACCTATGGCCTATCTATAGTACTACACCTATACACAAATGGGTAATAACTAATACGAGTAACAATGCCAAACAAAAATCATTGGGTGATGATCGATCGAGAATTAATCAATGATTTAATACCCTATTAACACGTTCAAAGTTTTAGTTAAGAGTGAGACCTTTAAATTTAGGTCACGCTCACATGCACTTACCATGATTACAAACTTCTCTTAAGAGTTTTTTTTTTTTTGATGAATGAGGGAACCCGCAGCCGCTACCATTTTGGTGCGCTCTGGGTAAACCTTCGGGTGTACGCATAGCCTGCAAACCACGCACACCAAGGTAAACCGTCCATGGGCGACAGGCTCGAAGTCTAGATGGCATAGTCTCAAGCCATACAACTCCTACAAGTTCGCGCTTGCAGTGACTTGAACCTGAGACGACCCTTGGGCCAATGACCACAAGTTTTAACCACTAGGCAACACCCTTATGGGCTTCTCTTAAGAGTTACTCCAAGTCTCAACGATAACTTTAAATTGACGGTTTAGATTAGTACCTTAACAAGTTAAATGTAAGCATATATGCATGTACCTCCCAAAGTGGATATGGATCGGATCAAACATGGATTGGATTGATATGAAATCCAAAATTAGAGCATAACTATGCTCGACTTGAAGTCTGTTGGCTTAATAAGCTAAAAAACATTATATCACTTGTGGGTTGAATTGAGACCGACCAACTCAATTGACTATAGATCATTCGTAGTGAACTTAGTTTGTTTTAATTATGAATTTGACAATTAGGAAATGTGTACTTAGTCACATTACAACAAAGAAAAAAAAGAGGAATTCAAATCTGGACACTATTTTTCACCATACTAAGACCGTCTCATACAAAATTTGGACGGTCTTCCATTTTAACCAATAAATCTTGGATATTAAAATTGAATGGAGTTTGACTACGCATGAGGAAGACAAGTAAGAAACGGCCAAATATAGGACTAAGTAGGAAATTTACGACTCCGTTGAGTGGTGAGTGGTGAGTGGAGTGGGGATTATATCATTCATACTGGTATGTATGTGAGTGAATGAATGATCCACAAATGAGAAGCTTAGACTGGTCTTAGAAAAAGACAGTTCCGTAGGACGCTAGAATGAACAACTAAGTTTCTGCCAATTACAACTAACTCTATATGCAATCCAAGTACGTACTCGTATGTAGCTACTTATTAAAGCTTATTAATTGTTTTTTCAGATTCCCTTTTAAATGCTAATATTAATATTATCGTCTTAATCAAGATTAAAGACTCTCCGTTATCATTATCTAGATACCATTTTTTTAAAATTTTTGTGAAATGTGTGTATTACATTTAACTTCAAGCTACTCCATACAAGACAATACTCTACCTTCTAAACGAACAAACATAAAATGACAAACCAGATGAGCCAACAGATAGTGATACACGAGGACAAGTGTAGTTAGAGAACAATTTCGATTAACATAGGTTATGTACTGTTTGGCAAATAACAGTAGCAGATTCATAATAGCGGTTAACAATAGCGGAATACAGTTAGCATGTTGTATTAACATTTTGACTATCAACTTAAATTATCAGAATAAAGAAATAGTGTTTGGTAATTAGCAGATTATGGAAGAATCGAGTTGTTTTCAGTTATAAATTCAATATGTTGTTTCAATATGCTCCGGCCAATATGCTATCGCAATATGTTGTTTACCAAGCAAATAGAATTAGTAGTTTGATTGTCAATCTACTATTTATGTCAAAATCTGCTAATTTTTCTCCAATATGTCATTTACTAAACGGGACCATAATCAACTAATAGTGGTATTAGAGAGAGTGTTAATTAAGATTTAAGATTAAAATAAGGAAAATGAAAAAGTGTTGGGGGGTAATGGTAATAGTGAGGATGAAAAGGAAAGAATATAGGCGAGTGTGAGTGTGAGTGTGACTGCTACGCCGATTGCTGCTTTATGTCACTGTATCTTCTGTATGTATCTCACAAGATCCAAGTAAATTTAAGGGGCGCCCCCCACTACAAGGACACCCCTTCAATTGACTACTCACTGCTATTTTATTAATTAAATAAATAAAGAGGAAAAGGATATATGACTCAATACATGAATACGGAGTACATACTATTACTAACAACATTTTCATTTTGTTACGTTCTACTTAGCTTCTACGTGGTCCACTGCAACCAAATTACATACTACCAGTATATATACATATATACATACATACATTCAACGACTAAATCTAATCCTTAATAAGGTAGTATCCAATTCTAATTTCAAATCGAGGTATCAAATAGGTGAGTTGAATGTTTTAAAGGAGATCAGCTCGTTTGAAATATAACTTTTCAAATTGAGATATATATAAAGAAGTCCGCTATATTTGAATATATATATATTACCGTATTTGTTTTTCTTTGGTTAATATAATCACTGGGAATAGTTTTTTTACTAACGTTGTATTCATCTATTTTTTTTTTTTTATTGTCTCATTTCATTAAAATACATTACCTATATATTGGGGAAATGAGGTAATAAATAAAAAACGGAGGGAATACTAAATATTGTAAGTTTTGAAATTATGTGGAAATTACGACCTTGCGTAGTATCTTGCCAATAATAATAGGGTTAAGGTTCTTTTTTTATAAAAAAAATGTGTCTAGCTAGCAGGGACACGTGTTAAGATGTAAATTAGAGAGATATTAACAAGAATATCTAACAACAAGAATTGAAATTTGAATTCATAATAATTATTAAACATAGATAAAATTATACTCGATCGTACTTGTTAATATTTCTTTAATTAATATACTTCTTAACATGGATCCGTTGACATATATATTTTTTAAAAACCCTAATAATAATGCAAATAATTTGTTAATTATGTTTCCTTTATTTCATCTGTTTGGTCTCCCTCCATTCATTAAGGAGCCTCCTGGCCTCCTCCTTTCAATTTCAAACAAGCAAAAAAACAAACCCTAGTATCCTTTTCAAAGGGGCTATCATCCATCATTTTGATGATATGATAAGAATCAATTTCCTCCATAAAAAATACTTTTCATGTAATTAATATGAATAATAAATGATGCCCTGGCCTGGATGGCCTCTTGATAGGAGAATTTTTGCCCCAATATCAATTCTTAGGTTTTCTCTATTTTGTTCGTGTCAAGTATTTGGAAGATCAACGTTATATATATATATATATATATATATATGTATATATATATATGTATATGTATATATATATATGTATATGTATATATATATATATATATATATATGTATATATATATATATATATATATATATATATATATATATATATATATAGACGTTCTTTATACGTCATCTCAACTATTCTCATTTACGTTCTATCAAGTGAGGTTCAATTGAAACTTTTTCAAAACATCGACAAATTCATAAACCCCTTGTAAAATGTAGAAGTATTGTAAATAATCCCATCAATCGAATCACTTTTTCGAGAGTTCTTTGCCCCTACAGGGATGGATTGTTGGAAAATAAGTGCCTAACAATTGTCCTTTCGAATCTCGAATTGACTTGTGATCTGAATCTGTTTAATTAGGAAGGTTTCTTAATCAATATCTGATCTGAGTATCTGACTTATATACACTCGTATCTCTAGAATAGAAATTATGATATCAGTCTGAAATCTGTATCGTTGTGGATGTAGCTAACAAGTTAGTTGTTAGTGAATCACGTAAATCTGTCTGTCTCTTAATTTTACGTTCTTATTTGTTCGATGTCGGATTTTTGGTAGAGAAATAGAAGAGGGGGGTAAAATGAAAAAACGAAGGGGGGGGTAAAGGGAGGATAAGTAGCACGCGGTGTTTGGAAACAAAATAAAGGAAGAAAGAACGGGTCCCCTTGTTTTCTTTCATTCACACTAAAAAGTTGGGGTTAGGTAATAGTGGCAGTACTACTACTACTAGGACTACGAGTGTGCTGCTTCTCCTTTACTCTTTTAGCATGCATGGTGTAGCTCTGCCTCTTTTTTTGGGTAACCCTAATTTTTATGTCATTCTTCCCCTTCATTCTACTTTTTCTAGGGCATTTCAAGTTTTACTTAACTTTATCAAGTTTCAACATAGTATGAGGTCTTATCATACTTTACCTTCCATTCTTTACTTTAATTTGTTAAACATTTAAGGTGACAAGAGTATACGTGTTAAACGAGTTGGAAGGATAAAATTTCGAGTAAGATTGTTATTCCCTCCATTCATATCCACTTGTCGCATATTTCTCTTTAGTCCATTCAAATCCACTTGTCACATTTCTTTTTTGGTCAATCATTATAACACTTTTGTCCTTACTTTATTCCTCTTTATCCTTCTTATGGCCCACCTTATATTCTTCTTATTGTACTTTAATAATTTTATATTCATCTCCTAAAAACTTGTGCAAAAAACATATGTGACGAGTGGATATGAATGGAGAGAGTACTTTGTATGTATGTTGAGCTTAGGACACATGTTAGGCTCTTATACACGTGAATGTTGAATTAAATTAATCATATAATATTGGTTATTACTAGTCGGATTAAAAATAGTGTATGACACCTTTTTTTAATCATTTTTTAGTAGTAGAAAAATAGTGTACTTTTCTCCAATATTATATTTTTTGTTGACAATAATTGTTTTGTGAAACCTTACTTTATACAGAGTAATAAATATAAGTACTCTATATTTTTGATATATTTAAATTATTTTTATTTGATTTTTTATTGTTGATGTCAAAATTTAACCAGTTTGACATTAAAAAGTGTATGGGTAGTTTGGTGTGGATGGGAGGTAATACTAAGTACTACGGAGTAATATTTTATCCAACTGTACTTGGACAAAAATAAAAAATAAAAAAACATCTTATTTTAATAATTACATTACTCTCTCCTAGTTTATGTTTCCTCCTTTCTTATTAAGGCTACGACTGCCTACGAGTGATTACCGGACCAGATTGACTTGAATACCGGCCACCCAAAACACACAAACCCGGAGACATGACTGGTAAGAAACGAACCATGGACCGGACCCTCTTTAGGACCGGTTCTTCCGGGTTTGGATCAGACCAGACTGGAGAAATAGGCTAAAGTAATTTTTTTTACAGTGTGGACTAGATCGGATTGGAGACCGGTTACCAATTTTTTGGAGAGCAGGAGCCCGGACCGGTATGTTTCAAATAAACACATTTAAAAGACATTTGACTATCTTTCGAGTAACGTCGAATTCAGGCAAAATCTTCGATATATAATTATACATATTCGAAACAGAACCATTTTAGAGTATTTTTTAACAACCGTCAGTCATTTTATGTCATAAGGGTACTGTTTAGATGCTCAGCATGATATCTCACATTTTTCGAAAAATCATCTGAAACGGTCGAATTTGAACGTTATATCCACATTTTTCGGGCCGATTTGGTCCCAAAATTAAATGTCTCAAAATTCACAAATTAACTACTCCATTCATAGTAGAAATGTCTCGGTGTAACAAAAAGTTTGTTGGGTTTCAAACAAACACATTTAAAAGACATTCGACTTTCTTTCGAGTAACGTCAAATTAAGGCGAAATCTTAGATATATAATTATATATACTCGAAACTGGACTATTTTAGAGTATTTTTTTAACAACCGACAGTCATTTTATGTTATACGGGTCCTATTTAGATGCTCAGCAAAATATCTCACATTTTTCGAAAAATCATCTGAAACGGTCGAATTTGAAGGTTATTATCCACGTTTTTCGGGCCGATTTGGTCTCGAAATTAAATGTCTCCAAATTCACAAAGTAACTACTTCATTCATTGTAGAAATGTCTCGGTGTAACAAAAGGCACGTTGGGTTAATAAACACGTTTAAAAGAAATTCGACTATAACGTCGAATAAAGGCGATCGAAATCTTCGATATATATACTCGAAACTGAACTATTTTAGAATGTTTTTTTAACAACCGTTAGTCATTTTATGTCATAATAAGGGTCCTGTTTAGATGCTCAGCATAATACTCACATTTTTCAAAAAATCATCTGAAACGGTCGAATTTGAACGTTATTATCCACGTTTTTCGGGCCAATTTGGTCCCAAAATTAACTGTCTCAAAATTCACAAATTAACTACTCCATTCATTGTAGAAATGTCTCGGTGTAACAAAAAGCACGTTGGGTTTCAAACAAACACATTTAAAAGACATTCGACTTTCTTTCGAGTAACGTCAAATTAAGGCGAAATCTTATATATATAATTATATATACTCGAAACTGGACTATTTTAGAGTGTTTTTTTAACAACCGCCAGTCATCTTACGTTATACGGGTCCTATTTAGATGCTCAGCAAAATATCTCACATTTTTCGAAAAATCATCTGAAACAGTCGAATTTGAAGGTTATTATCCACGTTTTTCGGGCCGATTTGGTCCCGAAATTAAATGTCTCCAAATTCACAAAGTAATTATTTCATTCATTGTAGAAATGTCTCGGTGTAACAAAAGGCACGTTGGGTTAATAAACACGTTTAAAAGAAATTCGACTATAACGTCGAATTAAGGCGAAATCTTCGATATATATACTCGAAACTGAACTATTTTAGAATGTTTTTTTAACAACCGTCAGTCATTTTATGTTATACGGGTCCTATTTAGATGCTCAGCAGAATATCTCACATTTTTTAAAAATTCATCTGAAATGGTCAAATTTGAAGGTTATTATCCACGTTTTTCTGGCCGATTTGGGCCCGAAATTAAATGTCTCAAAATTCACAAAGTAAATACTCCATTCATTGTAGAAATGTCTCCGTGTAACAAAATGCATGTTGGTTTCAAATAAACACATTTAAAAGACTTTCGACTTTCTTTCGAGTAACGTCGAATTAAAGTGAAATCTTAGATATATAATTATATATACTCAAAACTAGACTATGTTAGAGTGTTTTTTTAACAACCGCCAGTCATTTTATGTTATACGGGTCCTATTTAAATGCTCAGCAAAATATCTCACATTTTTCGAAAAATCATCTGAAACGGTCGAATTTGAAGGTTATTATCCACGTTTTTCGGACCGATTCGGTCCCGAAATTAAATGTCTCCAAATTCACAAAGTAACTGCTTCATTCATTGTAGAAATGTCTCGGTGTAACTAAAAGGCACGTTGGGTTTCAATTAAACGCATTTAAAAGACATTCGACTTTCTTTCGAGTAACGTCAAATGAAGACGAAATTTTCGATATATATAATGGAAACTTAATTATTTTAGAGTGTTTTATCGAAAAATCACCTTAAACGAATTTGAAGGTTATTATCCACGTTTTTCAGGCCGATTTAGTCTCCAAATTTGAAGGTTTATGAAGGCTAGAATAGGAAGATTTTAGAAAAATTCATATAGGATTATGTAAAGCCTCAGTATAACATAAAATAATTGATGGCACTAGTAGAAAAAGTGAAATTTGTTGCTCCAAAAAACATCTATTTGAGGCATTTGGCATGGCAGCAAATAATTCAGTAGCCATTTGCGGCGTCTCAGGACGCCTCAAATAGATTATTATATGCGGCATTTGTTTGTATGTCGCCGCAAATAATTAATGTATTTGCGGCGATTTTATAACTTGACGCCTCAAAAGTAACTATATTTGCGACGTTGTTTTGATGGGAACGCCTCAAATACGTTTCTTTTAAAATAAAAAAACAAATGCTTTGGTCAATTATCAAATAATAACATTTGTAGTCTCAATAAAATCAAATAGTGTCATAGCCCACCACTAAAATAGACGTCCACAACATGTCATTTAGAATACTCTCAATGTAACATACACTTCAAAGAGGAAAGTATCTTCTAAATACAATCATTTTAAAAAGTACTACTACTCCCTCATATTCTGAGTATTCCTCCCACTTTTCTTTTTGAGCTTAGTTTGGTTTTCTTCTCATTTTCTTTTTTTGAAAATAATTTTAATCATTCTTTATTCTTCCTTCAATTCTTTATTCTTTTCATCCACACCTAAATCCAACGCCTTTTCACTTTATACCCCACCTTTTACACTTCATATCCCATTTTCTATTCATTTCTCTTACTTTATCTTCACCCTTATTATTATTTTACTCCCCTCCTTGGTTTCCCCCCCAAAAAATTGGGGAGGAATACTCTGAATAAGAGGGAGTAGTAGTTAGTACTATAAATTAACTACTACCTACAACGATATTGAAGCAGCCTATTTGTCACGCACTTCAACGATCTAATCTTATACGGAGTATAGTCGTAGAGCTCCTCTTTGCTTTAGATCGATCCAAACCTACTAATAACACCAGACCAACCAATTAACTGAAAAGGAATGACATACACTTGAACAATGACACTTAACTAATTGAAAATATGATAAAATGAAATGCGAGGGAGAAAATACCAAATATTTTAAAAAAATAATTAATTCACCAATACTTAATTTTAATTTACGGAGCTATGAACACGAGGTGATATGTTTTCCTCTGCCTTTTTAATTTTCCATATCCGTCTTGAAAGCTGCATAGTCTGTGTCGACAATATTTTTGTCGTCTTTAAAGTGTCACGTTGTTATTGTCGCAACAGGAGCGACTGCCAAGACTACTAATCTATCTATCATCTGCTTTCGTATCTTGGGTTCAGATTCAGTGTTAGCCAATCGAGATGTCACTAATTCAGATGCATATGCATAATGATGAAAAAACATTATCAATAGCTTGTTGTCCTCTCTTACAACAACACTGAAACTGAAACATTTTCCGACGATCAACCAAGACTATCACCCGCCTTCGAGAATTAGGGTTAGATTCGTAGCTAGCTAGCTAGTCAAATCGATTCTTCTAAAACCAACAAAACTACATAAAAACAATAAATCTAAGCATATTCAAAACCTAGATAATCTAATTAGACAGTTAGATTCGTAAATTAATCGTGCTATTGTCTGTCGATATAATTAGAAACCCTAACGCACGATATTGAATTCGCTTTTCCCCAAATTAAATCGAAATCATGCAAATGTGGAATTTTATGAGTGGTAATGTGGTATCCCGTGTTCTAGGATGATAAGATTTAACATAAACAACCAATTAAGCCTACTTAAAGCAATATAAATAATGACAGAATTGTCCTCCTTTCTTATTATTTAAATTACAGAGTAAAATTATTTGATGCTATTTGGTTAAAAATCGCAAATTAGGAGCCGCAATTGACCCTTTTTCTAGTAGTGTGGTTTGTTAAGAAAACCATACGTACCTTTAGCTACAGCGAGACATTTTTACTAGTGTGGTCCAGTTTCGAATATATATATATATATATATATATATATATATATATATATATATATATATATATATATATATATATATATATATCGAAGATTTCGTCCAAATCCGACGTTAATCGAAAGATAGTGGAATGACTTTTAAATATGTTTATTTTAAACCATATGTATCTTCAGCTACAACGAGACATTTTTACAATGTATGTAGTAGTTATTGTGCGAATTTGGAGACATTTAATTTTGGGATCAAATCAGCCCAAAAATTCGTCCATTTCAGGTGTTTTTTCAAAAAATGTGAGATAGTTTGCTGGACATCTAAATAACACTCGTATAACATTGAATTACTAACGATTGTTAAAAATAACTCTAAAATTTCGAGTATATATATCGAAGATTTCGCCCTAATTATCCGACGTTACTTGAAAGATAGTCGAATGTCTTTTAAATGTGTTAATTATATACTATACGTACCTTCTGCTACACTAAGACATTTCTGCAATGTATGTAGTGGTTATCTTGCGAATTTGGAAACATTTAATTTCGAGATCAATCGGCTCGAAAAACGTGGATAATAACCTTCAAATTCGCTCATTTCAGGTGATTTTTCAAAAATTGTGAGATAGTTTAATTTGCTTGTCACACGTATAATATAAAATGAATGACGATTTTTTAAGAAATTCTAAAAATGTTCAATTTCGAGTATAATTTTTTTGTAGTTTCGTAGTATCGAATTCTCTATTCCGTACAAAAGTTGAATATTCTTCTGTCAACCAATTTGAACGCCCAACTAATTAAACACCCAACCAACCATCATCATGTATCATGAACCACCAACCTAGCCAAGTGCCTAACCCTTACTATGACCAACCCAACCCAACCCCAAATTATGGCACCAATTGTAACACGAGTATATGCCAATGACGATGCTCATTCAAAATCAGTGTGATCGAACTAACGAAAACCACCACTCCACGTCTCCACCTCCTCAAAAATTTCACACCATTGACATATACTCAGATCATACTATACCATCTTAATATGAGACGGTATGGTATTACAAGAGTATCAAAAGTCGTTGGAAGCATTATTAGTCAAAAGGCGATAAAAAGAAGAAGTTATATATACTACTGTATGTACTAATCTGATGTGCATGCATCATGAGCAGCATAAAGTGAATGTAGTACAGTCGTCTACAGTGGCAGAGTGGAGTGGACTATCGAGTATATGATGATCAGATCATGATCAGTAGGCTGTCTGTCAGTTAGGATCAGTGGTAGATTATGTGTTTATGTCAAACATAATTGTCTCACCCAGACTTCTGCGTCCTGCATGAAAGTGGGTCGCCACTTATTTCTCAATGCATCAAGTCATAAACCCACCCCACCCCCTTTGTATAAAGTCATCGTGCGTGACCCCAACTATCTATACTTCACATTTACACAACTATAGTATACTCTTAATATCCTCTGTTTTTCAACCCTAATACGATTACTTATTTGCGACAGTATAACACTCTTAATCTCATAACGGTTCAACCAATGCAATATGAATAGAACTACAGAAAAAGTCATCGAAATATTCGAATAGCAAAACATTTGTGACTTTGTGATTTGTGACATTTGATAAAGAAACCAACTACTCCCTCCATTTCATTCAATTATTTGTCACTTATATTCATTGTGATGAGAATTTTAATCAAATGCAAGCAATTAAATGAAATAGAGGGAGTCATTTTTTGTATGCTCATATTCATATACACTAATTTAATTATGCTATATCCAAGATAAATAAACTTTGCATTTTATCATTCTCAATCTTCTTTTTTTAGTTGTAGATCAGAACCGGTTAATATTAATACTGTTGATTTTGCATTATTTAAATTATTGCAATTAAAATGTCGATAAAAAATGTGATGATAAACACATTCATTATTAATGTCTCATATAACGTCACATGAATCATTTTTCACATAAATAAAAAAATGTGATTAATAATTTTTCAGGTAATAAAATCAACCACACGTCACATGAATAAAAAAATTCAAAGATGTCTACGGCCTACCTAGCATAATAACACCCACCATCACAATTCCGATCATGTTAGTTAATTCATCCTTAATAAATACGGAGTATTTTTTTTTCATTAACTTGGTATTCTGTATCTCATAAAAAAACTAAAAATATAGAATTATTCTAAAAAAAAACAGAAAGTGATTAATAAATTTAAAATTAAATATGGTTCATCAGTTTTTTTGTCCATACCGCCCATAAATTCAACCCTCTTCTTATCTTTCCTCATTTCGCGTTTCCTGATCATATCATTCTTCTTCTTCTTCCCCCAAAATTTCTTCCTCTTTTCTCAGGTAACCACCATTTTCTCTCTTCATCAATTTTCTGCAGTTTATTTCTCGTTTTTGTTTTTAGTTTCGTAATTTCTGCGTACTTCTGTTTCGGATTATGATTTTTTGGGGGGAAACGATATTCAATTGAGTATTTTACAATCGATTTTGAACGTGATTGTCGTAAATTAGGTTTGAGCTTGATGTTTGTGATATGTTGAGAGAATTGGTTGTTGGGATTGTTTTAATGCTTTAATTTTTTGTAATTTTGTTTGATTTTTGTGCGTTTGGTTTGTTTTGGTCATGTTCAATTGTGGATCATCTAGGGTTTCATGGTAAATTGGGATTGTTTGTTCGATTGTGGGTAAGGCTACGTACATCCGACCCCTATTCCCCCAATTTCAGCTTCGATGTTTGACATCGTATAAACTCCCTCCGTTACATTTGATTCTATACATTAGTTTGATGGAACGAAAAGGTATTAACTTTTTTAGCATAGATGAAATTGTGATTGCAACCAAGCAATTCAAGGTAGTTATACAATATACATGTCCGTGTAAAACCGTTTCACATGAAATTCTGATGTTTATGCATCGAGTTTACCCTTAATCATGATGATCTTACCTTGCTTGTGCTGTTGGTTTTGTTTGATTTTAAGAAAACTTTGAATTTCATTTGATTTTTGTGGAAATAATCAGGTCATTATCTGTTGGGATAATGGGTCGGGGAGTAAGTTACGGAGGAGGAAAGAGTTCTCTAGGATATCTTTTTGGCGGTGGAGAGGCACCAGCACCAGCATCGGCACCAGCATCAGCATCCACCCCTGCAAAAAGCAGGACCGAAGCTCCCAAAACTGCACAGGTTGTGAACAATGATGCCTCTCCGAGACCTGCCTCAGCACCAGCATCACCAAGAACAACATCATCTGTAAATAAAGATATTCCTGCTGGAATCAAAAGCTCCCCCAACAACTATCTTCGTACTAGTGGCCAAAATTGTGGCAATTTCATCACGGTATTATCTTGCTCCTTCACATATTAGCTGTTGTTTTTATTCTTTCATACATGCTTTAAGATCAGATGTAATTCGACATGTCTATATATAGCTGTAAAGTTTTGCATTCTAGTTTCTACTACTGTGGTAAGCGGCATGATGCAGGAAAAAATCAAAAATGTGTGTTATGCATGCTAACTGGTAAGATTCTGAAAACCTTGTGTGATGTTGCAGGATCGGCCTTCGACCAAGGTCCATGCTGCTCCTGGTGGCGGATCATCGCTAGGTTACCTTTTTGGCGGTGGCAGCAAATAAGGGCTGATGTCGTTTGTTTGGCCACGAAACATCGTATCTTCCCACAATCAAAGATTTGTATTGCTGTGCTACGATGTGAATGTAAATTTAATTTATTTTGTTTAAAGATGGAGTGTGTATAATAGAAGAGTCCTGGATTCCAGCGTTGGTTTGTTAGACGAGTCGATAAGAAAAAAAAAACGATTTTTTTGGTATGATTTTATTACCTTTACTCGGACTCCGAATTGTTAAGATATTACTGTATTGGAGTACTATATGACTAGTGTATTTGAAGGATTCAGTTGATAATTTCCTTTTGTTGTAATTCTTGCATTTTTTTGATATGATTTTACTTCTGAAACTCTTTTCAGCAGAAAGTCGGCCGATGGCCTTGATCAAACTGCATATGCTAAAAAATGTCAAAAAAGGGTCTAATCAAATTGACTAGCAAAGATCATCTTCTGATCTAGGATTGATTCTGGATACGAAGGCTGAAAAATAAACAAATTAACTATAGCATCACTAAGATCGATTCAATAGGAGAAATGACAGCGAAAATGGATCGGTTTCTGTAGATGTTATAGTTACCAGCTCGGAAATCTCAACAATGAGAGTATTCCAGTGAAGTGATGCAACCAACTACTCCCTATACTACAGCCGGTAAAACATGTACCTCGGTCTCCTAGGAAACGAATGTGTCTATGTAAGTGCCAAAGACTGTCATTGCTGGTCTAAAATTGCAGTCTTTCGGCTCACTACCTGCTCTAAAACACTAGCATCCGAAATGAATTTCTCTGACTGCAAAAATAGTCTGCCTTCATGTACCATTGCCAGTCATTACCTGAGCTCCTGCAACTGTTCAATGCAGAAAAAATGTCAACTTGCAACAGATCACAAGCCCGCAATCAAATAAGACGGTCATATCAGAATTCAGACGGATTCAACAAACCTGAAGCTTGATCAGTCTTCTCACCCTCTGAACCAACAGCATCGTCTAACGCTCTTACAAAGACCTACAATACCAACCAAACTGTTGTAACTCTGATACATACCGGATGCAGCTGTCAAGAATATCACTGCAACTAACTGAACGAATAAATCTAGTACAGTAATTAGTTCATTAACGAAGCATTATGAATTTGATTATTCCATCAGTTGCCAAAGGTCCTTAAAAGCATTACATTGGAAAAATGAGGTTATCAACCATATAGTAGGGAAGTAAGAATGATTGAAATATCGGAACCAAGTTATCTAACCTCCTGTAACTGGCCCAAATTAGTAGGTTTTGTTTCCTCTAAGCAAGGCTGATGAGAATTCGGAGATCTTACAAAAGTCTCCTGTTGTTTCTCATTCATCCTCGGCGTAACATCTTCCGCGTCACTTTTTCTGGTGAAATGAACGAAATTAGATTCATGAGGAACTGTAAGAAAAATGAATTGAAGAAAAATATGCGACTTTTTTTTTCCTGAAATAGTTGTCAGATTTGACAGTTGCAGCCAAATTAAAATAGGCAAAATATTACTCGTTAGGATTCAAATTAGGCGAGGAAGAAGTTGAAAAAAGAATTCCACGAAAAGGCTTCCCATCAATAATAGTCTCAATTGTAAGCCCATTTGCAAAGTTTCTGGTTACTTTAGCTTGAAATGTTCTTTTCCCAACTGGAGGCCGATACATGTTGAGATGAATATACTGCCGACCTGAAAATAATGCATAATCTTAAATAATCGTTTGCAAAAATAAGTGAAACGATGAACATGATAATATAAATGAAATATGATAAGCTAATATGGAGTAATAAATTAATAAATGTTGTCGTACTTTGATTACTGTTACAAGGCAAGGATGAAGGACTTCCATGATCAGCTGCTGTGAAAGTTACAAGGGCTCTCTCATTGTCTGGGTACGGAACATCTTTTTCTAGATTCGGCATATTTAGCTGCTTTCTATGGGATAATTTGTCCAACCTTCTTTCATCTCTTCCATCATCGTTTTCAAGTTCTAATATCAAACATAAATATAATCAGCTTTATATTTCAAACTATAAACTCTATAGAGCAGAAGCATTATTTTATTTCATCAGCTCAGAGAATAAAGAACCTGTGTGCAAATAGTAGATGTCGTCCAATGCTTCCAGATTTTTATCACAGCCACCTATGAAGAATAAAACACCGTTTTTTGATGGATCTAGACAGTCACCGGACATGGAAAATCTGGCAGAAGGCTTATCTCCATGGGGGTTAATCTTCGTCCAAATACCCGTGTCTGAAAAATGCATGAAAGACAGTAAGTCGCGCATAGTAATATAATCAGAGTAATTACTTCCTGACAAAAAAAATGTTGATATGAACAGTCGTGTCACGATAATCATCACAGATGTAGAGAATATGGGATCTCTTTTCACTGACCAACATCAAGCATGTAAAGGTCATCATACAGATTCTGGTCATCGCTGAACCCTCCGAATACAAGTATGTGTTTGCCAAAACCAACACTCGAGTGTCCAGCACGTGGTGGTAATAATTGTCCAGCAGTGTTCAGCTCTTTCCATACAAGCGTATCTGTTGCAACAAAGACACAACCCACGTAAATGCACATAGATCAATTAAAAACACAATACATGACGATATTTCATATAACCAATTGTTGAAAATAAGGCACCTAAGAAATGAAATAACACCTGTATCAAGAACATGAACATCGGACAAATAGTAATCACGTTCATCTTGGCCGCCAATAACAATAATTTTGTTCTTCCAGGATGAACATGTATGGCTATCTCGTGCAGCTGGCGGAATACCCGAGGTCAATGCACGTTGCCATACAAAAGTCTCTGAAAATTAATAGTAAAGCAATAAGCACTAAAACAGCTATGATATCCACTAGTCAGTGTACACAGAAATAACTACTAAAAATGTGAGTATCAGGATTCAGGCATACTACAATAAGGACACCATAAAACAACGAATTAGTATATAAACTAGACCTTGTAACCTTGGTGGCTGGGGATTTTACAAAATTACACCTAAATGACTTGAGACTTCTACATGTATGTATATGATACATGTGACTTTGAGTTTATAACTTGGAACATGAGCGAAATTCACGGTTTTCCAAAAGAACCGGTTTCAGTTATTTTAAATTTAGTAATTGACTTTTCATAATACTGAACGGAAATAAGAACAGAACACACCAAATAAGGAGGTGCACAACCACGAAAAATGCCTCTAGAAGTAGTTACTGTTATATAACACTCAACGAATCAAGGAAGAGAGAATTTACCAGTATCTAATATATAGAGATCATTATAATGCACTTCATCCAAATTATTCATAGATTTGCCACATCCGCCAAAAATGAAGAGTCTTTTACCAACTACTGCCGCACTATGGCCTTCCCTTGCCTCTGGAAGTTCACCTCTGACATATGGACATGTCCATGTATTTGACACTGAACAAAACATCAGAAAACAAACTCACACAGCATATCGTAGTAACCCAACAGTAGTAAAGCAGCAAAATCAAAACAAAAACTTACAAGTATCGAAAACATGCAAATCTTTAAGAGGTTTAAGCCCATCTGTCCCACCAAACACAAACAGATTATCGTTAACTGTTGTACACGTATGACTGTCCCTAGGAGTCGGTGGAGCCCCTTTTACAACTACCTCACTCCATGCTTGAGAATCTGCAAGAAAAAAAAAAGGAAAAAAAAAAAAACCGACAATATAAGCATAACAAGTTTTGACAGAAGAAAAGCCAAAGAGATAGGACAATTGAGACTTGAAAGGGCTGGACTGAGGAGAGCATGCTCGCATAAGCTAACTATACCAAGAAACTCAATCAGAACCACCAAAACCCCAATTCAGTAGAGCACCAGACCTAACCTGACTCGAGCTGAAATTGACTCAAGATGACCGCAATCTAATAATGAGTACGGGCGTTCGGCCCTTCAAAGAATCTGCTTCACATTAATCCAAATAAAACATATAACTAGATACTGACTAACTTTAAACTAGAGACAAAACATATGGACTGATAGCTATTAGCTAGCCATGTAAAACACACAATGAAACATCAACTGATGAAGTCCTGACCACCAAACCCGAAAAGTGACAGCCCAAAGATCGTTATCAACCCGATTAAAACCAAACCCGATATCACCCCACTTGTTCAAACTTTGACCCAATACAGTGACCCTATTGGCACACACAGCATTACACCACATATGAAACAGAGGGCATCAATCCACTTCCACTCCACATGAAAATTCAAAAACCCCTTCCCTGGATGATTGCCCCTCTATAGCATTACAATTCAATTAAGAACAAGAGTTAAATCAGTGGTAAGAGAGGTTCGATTCTTACCCGCGACATTTGAATTTGAATAATTCATACCCATATCACATAATTACACAACAACATAGCATAAAGTCACAAACTTTCATCTTCCAAACAAATAACAATTCAAAAAAAAAAAGAGGGGAAATGCAAACCAGAGTGAAAGAGATGAAGGTGATTAGAGTGAGAATTGAGAGGGCCATATCCTCCAAACACATACACCATTTTCCCACCTCTCACAGCATTACACGTGTGCCCCCACCTCTTCCCTGGCCCACCACCACCACCACCAACCCCTTCCTTCTTCACTCTCTCCCATCTCATTCCGATTCCACCTCTTGCCTTTTTCTGGGTTTTTCTCTTCAAAATTCTGGGGTTTTGTCTGTTCTGCAATTTCGTTAGAAATTGTTGATCAATCTGTGATTTTGGGACATGGGTTTAGATTTGATTTTGGTTAGGAAGACAAATGCTGCGAAATTTTTGTTATCAAAATGTGAATGGTGTAGTCATCAGTCGAAATTGCATTAGTTTTTAAGTTTGAGAGGGTATGCTCATGCTCATCATTTGAAGTGCCTAACTAAAAAGACTACACTTTCTTGCACTATTTTCATATCCGGGTCGGATCCAAATAAGGGTTGATGATGGATCGCTTCATCGTTTGTTAAACATAACATAATGGATAGATCGAATGGAGTCAGAATAATGGATCAAATCGTTCCAAGTTGAATTTATCGGAAACAAGTTGATGAATTTAAATTATCCTTCGAAGTGAGCTTATAATGGTAGCTTTAGAGATGGCATGGACGATGTTGTGGATCAAATCCTCCTTGTGGCATCATGTCGTTGGTTCAATCAACTTCGATGCATTCACATTACTGAAAATTCGATGATTCTCAGATGACGTGCGAATATCATAGAAAGTCAGTTACTCATCGTTCTACAATGCTTGTGAATTACATGGAAGAGAAGGAAACACAATCAGCAGATCGATGAATTGCCATGAATTAAGTAAGTATTAACCTAAAGGCACACCACACCAAGTTCAAACACAAATCCCTCGACTCTACACGTTGAGGTTCGAACCTTCAGCCTTGTGCCCTCGTTAATAAATTAGTTAGCCTAAAAAAGCGCGAGAGTTTTAAGATCTAATGAAAATGATAGTAATGGGTCAGAAGCGAAAGCCCCTGCCCTTCTTCAGTCGAAGCCATGCAACTGCTGCAACTGCAGCACCACCCAGATGAGCTGACCCCGATATTTGCTGATCACCCTGCAACCACATCAATATTATAAGGGATGGAGTTAGTGGGTTCATTCAAGATCATATACTGTCTTACTCCGACTTTCCAACAAGGTGTCGTGTCTGACAAGTGCCAACACAGCTATTTTACACAAAGTGCATTTTTTGTCTAAAGATAAATGAAAAGGCAAACCCGGCATACCTCTACCATCCTCAACACATCTTGGCCGATCAAATAGACACCCTAAACATCCATAGAATTGATAAGTTATGGCAAAAAAAAATGAACAAAAAAGAATAAATAAAAAGAAACCTGGGATCATAGTAGCATCTTACGAGTAAAATCGCAGGGACTGGTATGAAAAAGTCAAACATGAGTGTTGCCCTTGGAAAAAGGAATATATCAAGAAGCATGATGGCATTCACCGCCCCACTCGCACCCTATATGAAGTCGAAGTCAATTCTCCATTTTGCAAACGAGAAAAGATCCAAGCTTTACAGAAAGCGAATTTAGACAAGTGAAGTACGGAGTATCAACCCTTATCGACATAGGAGTATTAGTTGGAAAACTACTTAAATCTAAAGTGTAAAGTTGTGATTATTCGACACATTTTATGTTTCAAAAGGACCCGTCCGTCTCAAACAAGAGTTTGAACATACTAAAAACAATAAACGGAGGTCATGAAAAATTACCAATCCTGGAACGTTTGTGAAATCCCTTATAAATGTTCCTTGTTTCTGCACAGACCAATAAAGGCAGCAACATTAAAGATCCGCAGAATGTATCAAATCTTATTCAAGGTTCCAAACTACATATCGTAGCCTAGAGCTCAACCAAAGCCACAGTAATTCAGAAGGCAAATACGATGTAATGTTCCGCACAACATTTTTTTAAGAAAAGGGAAAATGTGAAATAGATGAATATTTACATCTTATATGAACCAATCTTGAACATTATACCTGGAACATGTTGGCAATAAAGGCATGGTGCACCACATAGAATATTGATCCAACAACAGCTCCGGCAAAGTATAGCTTCAGCAAATATTCAGGTCCAAGATATCTTCCAATCTGGCATGAGAACAATGTAAGTCAGTAAAAAATCAGTATGAACAAGATTCACAACCATGTAAACCTTCAAAACGTGTGCGTAATATGATGCTGTAAAAAGTTGTGCGACTTATATTTATTTCACATGGTACCACCGAAAGGGCTCTACTTAGGTGAGGTGATGTTTTTAGGAGCACTAATACAGAATTACAGAGCAAGTAAAAGGGAAAAAGGAAATCGACAGGTTGAAATTTGGATTCTGTATTCGAGGAAAATAAACAAGGGAAATCCCAATAACGTACGCATTTATGCACTTGCATCTCTTGACAACCAAGAAAATGAAAATGAGAATATGTGCAAACAATCAAATGTAAAGGTGTGCACTGTGTTGAGATTTTAATGAACACGGAGTATATAAATAAAGTACAGCGGTAAAAGAACATAAAATGTCACACATACACTGCTGCCAAAGAAGTAGAGACCAATCATGTTGGATGCAATATGCCCCATGTCAATATGACTAAACGCAGAAGTTATCAGCGTGTGCAAACGTCCACTTTTTATATTGTCCACTGAGATCTGCAGGAAGGTGGCCCAAACCAGGGTGGCAATTAGAATAAAAACCGATTACCCACATTCAAAAGCTATTGCAATTATGAGGTAATAGCATTGAGACATCAGACTTTATACAACGACTAACCATAAAGTTTTTGCGCATAAAATCACGGTCAAGAACTCGCCACAGTACAAAAACACCTGCATTGGCCACGATTAAGCCTAGAACTATGTTATCAGCAGAATAACCTTGGGACCATGAGCTCCTGCATGCATAGACAGGATAAATATGAAGGAAAACTGGACTTGCAAGTCACTACAGCTGGTAACATACTAATATTAGCTTGACGATCAAACTTCACATGGTTAAAACTTAAAAGAAGATTGCAGGAGCTTATACGCTATTCTATACAAAGGACACAAGAGTCGAAGAACAGAATTCCTTTGAAAAGGTAGACCGAACAACAGAGAAATATGCAAGAACCAATGCCACTCAAGCATACATAAACAGACTGCAGGCTCAAAATAAGCAGTCCCATCACTAACATTTTGAGTTATACATGTACATTGTCGAGTGCTGCAGTGTAATGTTTTCGGAGCCTGAAAATTTGAATTGCCCCACTGTAACAAGAGAAACACAAAAGGACACCGCCTTCTTTGTCGTAGTTCTGCTGGTATAACATTCCAAATAATTGGAAATTAAACTCAAAGATCCTTGAAGGCCTAAATTGTTACAGAGAAACAGGAAAATCACCCGATTTGACATGGAAAGAAGATCACTATGGTCATGACATGAGCACAACACCTACCTACCACATTGGTGACAGGATTCACACAGCCGCAGCAAATTGCAAATCGGTTCAAGCATACTATACATTGGTCTTTACTTAAAATCCACACCCATATAACACACATTACTATTGTAGGTATACAAACCAGTAGAACTATACTAAACACAAGTCGCCATCAAAATTCTTTGAGCAAACTAAATCAGCCCTACACAACTACACAAAAACTTATAAGATACGGTCTATCAATGTCGGTAATGAGAGGCCTCTCGCACAATGGATGTAATTTTTCTTTTTCTTCTTCTTTTTAGTGTTATGTCTCCCACTAGCGTAGTGATGGTCGAGACTTACTCACACAACTAAATGATAATGAATGCCATTGAAAACTAATTGATCGTATACAAATTTAACAAAAAAAAAAAACCATCAAAAGTATTCACCAAAATGCTTATGACAGGGATCATGATCTTTCTGTTTCACAACATCCCTCTCTCGATAATTTTACTATGAGACCGTCTCATATAAGAATTGGTGAGCACAATAAAAACATGAAGCATCTACCCAGCTTAATAAATAAATACTAAATATTTAATAAAACTAAAATTGAAACCCCAAAACCCTATAATTTTCAATGATCAACAAAATCAACAAAAACCCCATCATAATTAAGAGAAATAAACAACTACCAACATCATTATTATCCCAATAAACCATGAAATGAACTAAATTCTGAAGAAAAATGGCAGTGAACAATTACCAATTGCGATTGTGAGTGGAAGACGAAGGTGAAGACTTAAACTTTGGAAATTGGGTTCTTAGAAAACAAAGTCTTGAACCCAGAAAAGAATTGAAAGAAGCCTTGAAATGGGGGATTGAAGAGAATGATTTGGCAAGAGGAGTAGGGTTTGAATGGAATCCATAAGTTGTAGGGGAAGAATTAGAGTGAAATTGAGGTTTTGAAGGTTTGGGAAGAATGGAGGGAGATCTAGAGAAAGTGTTGAAAGGTTTAATGGAGTAATAATGGTGATGAGAGTTTGATTGAATTAAAGATTTCTGGAGTTTTTCTGAGAAATGTTTGAGGGAAATTAGTTTGTTCATTTTTAATTTGTTGGAATTGTTCTTAATTGATTTTACAAAGGGGACTATAGTGGAGTTCACCACTCAGTACTCACCACCGAACCCAAACCGGTTGACCCGTTTGTCAGATCACTGATGCCGTGATGAGTGTAGGCGTATAGCAACAAGCCAACAACTGCTAATTGGGCCTTGTATCAGCTACCACACAAAAAAAAAAAAAATCAAGCCCAACTAGCCAACCAGCTTTGTTTCATGGGCCTTTGCTTAGCAAAAGTCTTTTCCCTTTTGTTGATGTTAATCACTTATTGATAGGGCGGTTCAAAAAGTGTTTTAGATCGGATCGAACCGTAAGATCCGGATCAGTTCAGACCGGGGCACATACCGGTCTGGTCTGCGGGTCGTCAAAAACTTGGCGACCGGTCCACACTAAAAAAAAAAAAAAAATAGTGTATTTTTCGGCCAGTCCGGGTTTCTTTGTTAAACGGTCCGGTCCGCGGGTTTGGATTTTTGAGGTTGCCGGTTCGGTCCGGATTTGGACCAGTGAACACCCCTACTTACAGAGGGGGTGTTTGGTAAATGGCGGATCCGCCAAAAATCGGCATATTGAGAGCAAATGGCGGGTTTGACCACAAAATATGCTAATGGTAGTGTTTGGTAAATGACGGATTGTAATAGCATATTGGGGTCGAATATGCCGTTTTGCAATATACTGCTAGGAGCAACATATTAAGCTTAGCGGATTACTTTTCTTCTTTATTTACCACTTTACCTTTTTACAATTTAAATCATGCTTTCATTATTTCTGTTTTCATTATTCTAAACTCTTTCATAGAATTCATAATTCTAAGTACGTTTTTCTCCCTTCGATTTTTTTATACTTAGCTTCCCCTATTTTTTTTATCTTCTCATTCTTTTAATATATAGGTAGAAGATTATATTAAAATGGGAAGATAAAAATTAAATGGAAGAAGTACATAAATTTGATAAACAATTATTTGTCGCAGTAATTAATTCATGACTCGCAGGCTTCGGTTGAGACTTCATAAACTCAAGAAATATCAACTCTCTGTGTTAATATTTGTTCAACTTTAATCGATATTAGAAGAAATCGACGATATTAATTATTGAAATTGTTGTTGTGATATATATTGACGTATATTTAATTGAAAAATTATTTATGTCCTTTTTTGTCATTTTACAAAACAGTTAAACAATCCGCTAATCTAAAACAGCTAATAACCAAACACTATTAAAAATTTCTGCTAAAATAAATCTGTCAGTCAAACCTGTCAATTGATTTTGCTAGTCAAATCTGTTTTCTAAATCTGCTTCTGCTAATATCATTCCGTTGTTTAACAAACAGGTCCAGAGTATGAAATTGCAAAAATAAGATATGAAATATACAACAAATATGATAATCGTTTATGTGTCGGAAAATGTATGAAAGGACACACGAACGAGACACAAAAAGTGTGACAGAGGATCAGACGGCCTACTAACATCACTTTAATTTTGCCAAATTACCAAAAAAAATCATGAGTTTAAGGAAGGTATAAATAAATCTTACTTATAGATTAGCAATTCGCTAATACAACATGAAAGTTTGGTTAAATTATCTGGAATTGCAAATTACAACTAATATGATTAGGAAAATAAATAAAGAAAATAAAAATAAGAAATGGTTGAATTAGATAGAGTTGGACCATCGTATTCAAACTGTGGCCCGGCCTAAAACTAACTACGGAGTAGTAGCTTAGAACATGAAAAAGAAGTGTTCAGTCTTCACCATTGGAAATATTCTACTGTACGATCGGCTCTTGTGCCTACTACACTTTGAATTCTAATAATAATTCAACATGGAATCAAGTAATCAACAACAACATCAACAACCATAATAATAATAATCAAGGGGTCGTTTGGTTTACCTCTTAAATCATGGGAAGTAGAACTTCCCATGAATTGATAAATTGAGATGTTGTTTGGTTGCCCACTTCCCGCGAATTGTCACTTCTCAGGAATTGTTACTTCCTCCATAATAGGGAAGTTACCCACTAAGTCCCCTTGGTGTGTTGAACTTCCTGCGTGAAGTTATTTTTCACATGGCAATCAAACAATATTTTTGTAATTCTCATGAAATGCAAATTCACGTGAATTTAAGTTCCCGGTAACTCCATTTTTCCATGGTGAACCAAACGAGCCATAAGATGGAAATTATGGGACCTAAGATTCAGGAGAGAAATTTTATGATGTTGGATTACTGGATTATTTTCATATTGTTTCGGTATGTTTATTTTCACTTCTCATGTGTGTGTCTCACGCACATTAGAAAAAATACTAGAGAATTAAACCATTTTAAAGTAGAGAGGCACTGTGAATATTATTGTCAATTGATTTTTTTGACAATTGTAGGAAGAAACCTCATTTGATTGAATCAACTCGTGAAAACGCTCCCTCTATCCCTCTCTCATTCACTTCCGATGGTTTTAGAGTAAGTCATGCATGTGTGAATTATGATATGTCTAACTAACATCTTAGATATGTGAAGAAATCCTAGTTCGAGACTTGAAACATGAGGTACATGTAATCAAATGGTTAAATTAACTATTTGAAGTCAATTTGACGTATGACGTTGATTATATATAACCAAATTGAAAAAAAAATACATGTACTCCAATCCGCCATGTTAGATTTGTATAAAAAAAAAAGTAGTATGGATAATATTTTCATGTTAAAAAAAAAAAAGAGCTCAAAGTCTTTTATCAACTTGTTGAACGTGGTATTAATTAACCCTTCCAATGTGTATACTTATTTAATTATATGGATGTAAAAGAGAAATTCTAACAAAAAGTATCTTTACATAGAAAAGCCATAGAAGAATATATAAAATTACTTAGATATATATATATGGATTTGCATCAATTGTAATTTACAAAGGGAAGATAGAAGTATGTAATTATACATTAACTAATGTAGATGGTTAAGCAAAAACTAATATAAAGGGTAGACTCAAATGGATCAACTTGTTGTTTAAATCTTAATAATTCTTTTAAGCAACTTGTTGCTTAAAACTAATACTCTTGTTGTTGACTTCAAATAATATTTTTGAACTTTCGACTTTAGCTTTGATCCTAAAGCTATCCAAGATTAGTTTCTTCATAAAGTCCATATCGATCTTAAGATTAAAATGCAGATAAAATGATATATCTTACGTATATACAGTATAAGTGGTGTGTTTATTTACTAAACTCTATGCATTCTGTTTTTATTTCGGGTACAGAGTATTATATTTAACACATTTTAAATTTAAGACAGATATATTTTTTCTAATTATAAAACGAAGTAAGTATCATTTATAGCTTAATTAGTTTATTTTGTTGTTTGAATGGGTTGAAGAAAGGGCAAATGGTAGAAGTTGTAAACATGCAAGTTGGAAAATATTCTAAGAAAGAATAGTTTTACCTTTTTTTAGTCATTTTAGAATCATGTTTGATTTTCAATGCGGTGAGATTTGGTGCATAACATACACAATCCTAGATCGATCTCAAGAATCCATATACCATCCTAGCTAGCTAGCTAGCTAGGTCAAGTTGGTTTCTCATGGAGTATCATTAGCTTGGATATTTAAGTAGTTGACCTTGGTGATTAGCATTTTTTAATAACACAAATTCTTCCATTTATGATGGAGACATCTGTATTGTTATACTTCGTACTATTAAGTACTCGTATGAAATACAGAGTATTTACCATCTAAACAAATAAGACAAATAATGATAATGTTGCATGTAATAACTTGGTTAGTTGTAGATCATCTTTATCGTTCAAATTATCACTATCAGATACATAATTGTTATATAATTAGATATTATTTCTATTTCCATCTTTATAAGAGTGTCTCATTCTATCCCAATAGAGTCAATACTCAATAGCCATATTAACCAATATAACTTCTATTTGCAAGGACACTTTATTATTAGTAGAATACTTTAGGACACTTTTTATGAACCACCAAAAGTTGTTATTGCCTTTAAAACGTCCCTAAACAACACATTAATTATACAAATCTAACCATGTAGGGATTGGGTTGGACAAGGCATGGGTGATAATAATCTCATGGTTTACTTGTATTATTCCGTTGCAATAACATCAAGCATACACATAAAACATGTGTGTTTCTTTGTTCTTGCATGATGATCATACAAGCCATACTCTAGTATATAGTAGTAGGACTACAGTACCTACGTACGTAAGAGCATGCTCAATTGCGTAGGGTAGTCACCAAGAAATAGTAGGATGAGTCGTGTGGGTTGACCATCTGTCTTGTGACAAATGGTTGGTTGGGGCATTAATAATAAAGTTTGTACCAATGCAATGTGATGTGAATTTGAATTAAAGACATATAAAAACAACAAAATCTCAATTAGCCAACACTCATGTTACAACAATATCGGATTCCATGCAGATCAATGTGATATGCCTTCGTCTTCTTCTCAAACATGTCACACACCATTTGCAGTTTCGAGTAGGTCTTAAGTTGTTTCCCTCTGTACACTGTTATTGTAATACGATTAAATACGTGTTTTGTTGAAGGAAAAAAAAATTAACTACCCACAACAATATATATAGCTCAGCCCGTTTTAGACGAAAAAAGAGGGTCTAACCGGTAAATATCAATCCATGGCTAAATAAAACAAAATCATAATGTATAGGGAAATACTGAACCATTTGTCTTAATCTCCCCATGTGATTAATCAACATATGATTATCACAATTTTGTGACGGATATGCCGACGTGTGAAGCTGTGATTAATCAACATATGATTATCACAATTTTGTGACAGATATGCCGACGTGTGAAGCTGTGATTCATCATTCATATTTGAGCAATGACGAATCGATCACCTGAGCAAGTAAGCTCCAGCTTGCATTTATGTATGCATGTAACTAAAGTACTGATATTATTGGTCTTATTAATTTTGAGAGGTCCAAGTCAGTGAAAAAAGGCTTTTAGTGTACTGTACATGGCAGGGGTGTAACTGTTTCCATGAAGTTTCGGGTGGACAAAGCCACGATCCCCTTTAAAAACCCTATTCAGAAACGGCGCGCCAGACCATCCCAACAACAGTCCCAGTATTTACCCTAGCCAACAGTTTATACTGTACACAAATTCTTATTTATGAAGGATGTATCCGTCACTTTGTAATATTTAACTCGTTATAATAAAGTAACAGATACTTTCGTCACAAGTGAGACTAGATGAATTTATATATCTGACCTACCATTCATTCTTAAGTCGCGCCGAGTTGAATCCAAGACAAATGACTCGACCCGGATAGTGCTATAAAAATAATTTGATGTGAAAAAATTGTGATAATTTGGACAAAAAAATAATTCATACACCTCTCAAATAAAAATAGTTTTATTGTAAAAAAATCATTTAAAAAATTTGATAGATCATAATTCACAAAAAAATTGTTCCTAAAATGAAAATATATTATTTTCATAAACAGAATAAATAATTTAAACTATATAAAAATTTTCGTGATAAAAAAATTGTGAAATTTTAAATTCATTAATTTATCCGGACAATTTTCTTGATAAATATATCTAGATATTTTTTCTGTTCGGTGCATTTTGAAGTGAAATATATTTACGAGACTTATTTTCAAAATACATCATATCAATGTTATAGAAAAATAATATCATAAAATCAATTTTAAAATAACACCATTAACTGTGGACTCAGCTTTTAATTAACCCGTTCCATTGTCATCCCTAGTACGAACCCAAATCCCAACACGATTCATCCGTTTGTCCAAAGAAAAAGAAAAAAAAAAAACAATGCAATGCATGGCTGGCATTGTGGTGTTCTAGTGAGGGTAATTGATGGTCTCCCAATACACAAAAAGACCTCTCAGTTCAGAAAACTGCACCACACACTATTGCTTGCTAGATACAGTAATTAATTGAGCATATCTTGGAACTCTCAATGTATTTTTTTTTTTTACCTTTCCCTTTTCATGCATTCTTTCCTGCCCTATTTTTTTCCTATTTTTTAACCATATCATATATTGCGTCTTCCTGTTTAAAAAAAAAAACTATTGCTTCTTCTTATTGTGAGTATGTGACTCGTGGCTCCTTGATTTTGGATGTTTTCCCCCATCACATGTGAATTCTCTGTAGTTTTAGTACTACCTACGTAAGAATTTTTAACCCTGAATCCACTCATTTTTGTAAATATTTTTGTACTCGACTTTGAAATTCTGATCTATAATGATCATATCTATCATAAATTTGTCAGATAATATTTCATGGGTTACATAAAACAAATGATTTATATATTGATGGATTACAATAGAAATTCATCCGAGAACAATAAGTTTCAAAATCAAATTTTAGCGTAAATTTTCTAAATGAACCTTGAATTTAAATGGGTCAAAATTGGATCAAGTAATGATGGTTGAAACTTGAAATGAATCGCGGAATATTTGGCATGATTTGATCTGAATATTAAATTATTATTTAGCCGTATATTTGATCAGGCAAATCAAATTTTTTCAAGCCAAGTTTTAAGAATTGGACCACATAGCTCACCACAACCCTAAATCCCATCCTAATCAAGTAAGTATGGAGTAGTAGTAGTTTATCTACACCTACTTTGTTTTTTTGATATGTTAAATCCAATAAGTGGGTTTTAGTTAGATTAATTATCATTATACTAGTAATGGTATAGTGGTTTGGGTATTTATCTTTCTCACAAAGGGCAAAGGAGGTTGATCATATAACCAATCTTACTACCTCATTCTTAATATTATAACTTAATGAAAATTTTTATATATTATACTTAAACTATTTATCAAAACCTTCACTCTTTTACTTACGACATGTTGCAAATATTTGTCTTAATTTTTTCCTATATAATGTAATTAGTTTATTTAATTTAGTAATGATTTTAATAACCGTGTGATAAAAATATGATTTAAAACATATATAAGCATTTTTTGCAAGTCTCATTGTTCATTATTATATAGAAAAAATATCCCAAAAATAGTTTTAAAATGCAAAAATGTCGGGAAAAAAATAGTGCCCACTAACTGAAAAATCCTAGGTCCGTCACTGGCTTCATTAGAAGCATATGTAAGAGCAACCACAATGGGTGGTTCTTACATTGAGTTTGTCAATTAAGAACTTTATTTATAAAGTTTGTCCATTGTAACAAAAAGTTTGCTCAATATTTGAGAAACTTGGTTTGAAAATAAGAACCAAATTTGTGCTAAATCCTATAAAAAATGACCAATTGCTATTTTTTTTATTTTTTTATTTTATTTAACTATTTCTCTAAGAACTTTATAGATAAAGTTCTTCCATTGCAAGTGAAAGTTCTAATTTATTGAGTTTGTAAAAAAAATGACATGGCAAAGAAGAATTTAATTTTGAGTTCTACCATTGTGGTTGCTCTAAGGGAGTGTTCTCAAACTTTGGTATGTGTAAATTTGTTATATGAATAAAGTAATACCACTTGCCAAAAAAAAAATATATGAATGGTGATTTTATTTTAATCTGTATTTTCTATGAAGGTATTGTACAATACAATTATTATAATACCATCTCATATACAATTATTATAATACCGTCTCACAAGAGATGCAAGTGCATTTATAATTCAAAGTACTCATTTGGAAGTATTTGTAATTGGAAAAAAAGTGAGTGGGGAAGGGAAGGGGAAAAGGGTATGGAAGAAGTGGAGGTGGAGGCTATAATTAAACCGAAGAAATAGAGAAAGAGAAAGAGAAAGAGATAGTTAAAGCTCCCATATAAGAGGATAGTGACTGCTCATTCACCCGCCTTAATTGGATTCCAATCCTAGAGGGAACTCGGCACTTGGGAGTTGGGACTAGGGAGTATGTCTTCATTTCCCAAACCCTTTTCCATTGCCTTTTCAATTGATTCTCTACTCTCCTCTTTTAATTAGGGCATCAACTCGGGTCTGTATTAATTTGAGACAAGTCGGGTCAAATAAATATAATCTTTGTATTTGAAAGTATATATATACTCTTTATTATAGGGATAATGTTCTCAATTTCTAAATTGATTTATTTCGTAATTTTTGTGACATAAAATCAAATCATCGCTACCTAAACATAACGATTACCTCATATAAACGAAAAAACAAACTAAACAAACAAAATAACCGAATTAGTTATGAAAAAGTTCATTCATGATGCATGCATTTCGTTGTACTCAGTACTGCATAAATAAAAACAGAAGAACTTAGAAGAGACGTGCTGATGAGACGACATCTCTTACATAATAGTGGTACTTACTGTATGTATTAATCTACTTCGTAGTTTTTATTTCTCTACTTATTAAGTTATTATGTACTCCTCATTAATTTAGCGAAAGACGATTTCTCATAATAGTTACTCAAACATAAATTGACATGGAGTACCGACTTAAAATATGAGAACAAAGCATGAAAGTTAGTCCCAAGCCCGTCGAATCTGTTAGGAAATAAGTGCCTAGCAATTGTCTTTTCGGATCTCGAATTGGTTTCCGACCTGAATCTGTTTAATTAAGAAAGTTTCCTAATTAATATCTGATTGATTAGAGTTTCCTAATCAATATCTGAGTATTTGACCTAGGATTTCCTATTGTATAGGGTTTCTGTTTAGGTTGAGAGTAGTATATAAACTCTCATATCTCTACCCTAAGAATTATGATATCAGTCTGAAATCTGTATCCTCTCCTCAAATTAATAAAACTATCCCCTCCTTCTGCCCGTGGACGTAGCTAACAGGTGTTAGTGAACCACGTAAATCTGTTTGTCTCTCGATTTTACGTTCTTATTTGTTTGTCTTTCTCTTCCGTTATAACAAACTGGTATTAGAGCTTTGGTTCTTCCGATCTGTGAGAAAGATGTCTAGGATGAGCGTTAAAATTGAGAGTTTTGATGGGAGGAATAGTTTTATTCTGTGGTAGATCAAGATGCGGGCGTTGTTAAAGCAACAGAGACGGTGGGCGCCATTCGTGAAGAAAGACGACACAGTCACCGCTTAGATGACCGTTCTGGAGGAGAGTTCAGTTTGTCTGATGATATCATCACTGAAATCGGAGGAAGATATAAGTAGTAGTGGTAGTACTGATAAACAGGTGGAGCAGCAAGTAACTATTGATGAGAGTGAAGCAAAGTATGAAGATCAACCACTACCGTCCGAGTCTGAATCCGAATCTGAACCATCAGCTTCTTCATTGTCAGTTCAGAAGCAGCAGAGATTGGCTCGTGAGCAGTCAATCAAGTTTCCGAACAAGTATGGTAATGAAGATGAGGTGGGTCTGTCTGATCTGGTTCCGAATAGCAAGGTTCAACACGGTCTGGACTTGCTAAATTCTGAAAATATCTGATTGCCCTTTGTTGGGCAATATCTGAGGCAGGAGAGGGGGAGGAGTTTTATTTCTGGTACATCTGGCATTCGTTGGAGTGCATCTGGTACATCTGTTGAGGAGATTTCTGGTACATCTGATCTGACATTCTTTGGAGTGCATCTGGTAATCTGATCTGGCATCTGTCTGATCTGATTGAGAGACAATTCGAGTCAAGGTGGAGATTGTTAGGAAATAAGTGCCTAGCAATTGTCTTTTCGGATCTCGAATTGGTTTCCGACCTGAATCTGTTTAATTAGGAAAGTTTCCTAATTAATATCTGATTGATTAGAGTTTCCTAATCAATATTTGAGTATTTGACCTAGGATTTCCTATTGTATAGGGTTTCTGTTTAGGTTGAGAGTAGTATATAAACTCTCATACCTCTACCCTAAGAATTATGATATCAGTCTGAAATCTGTATCCTCTCCTCAAATTAATAAAACTATCCCTCCTTCTGCCCGTGGACGTAGCTAACAGGTGTTAGTGAACCACGTAAATCTGTTTGTCTCTCGATTTTACGTTCTTATTTGTTTGTCTTTTTCTTCCGTTATAACATAATCAATTTACGATGCCCTGTTCTATAAATCAAAATGAGGCTCCAACGATTCCGTATACTTGGTTGTAAAGTTATAAACACTATTTTTAAATGAATACTCACTCCGAGTTTCTAACACTGTCTCATTTTCCTTGTTAGACCGAGTTTGATCTTTACCCATTTTCTACTTTTGGCCATAAACGTGGGGTTCACATTTATCCATCAATTTATCTCTCTTCCTCTTTTTTTTTATCATTCATTTTTTCTTTCTTATTTTTCACCCCAAAAGCAAATGGGTAAATGATAGGAACTCGGATGGAGTATAAAATATGTTAATCAGGAGACTATGAAGCATAAATAAAAAATTGTAGTAACATATTCCACGTTTTTGGATTGTGTATTCATTGTTTCCACGCTAAAACTATAATTGTATTGGGCCCTTTATTCTTTGGGTCCATGTGCTTAGAACAGTTTGGACATGCTGTCAGACGACCCTGGTTAATCTGTAATTTCATATAACAAATTTATGTACTAGACCGTCCCACCCACGTTAATACTCGTTTGATGTAAATTCGATCATATTTACCAAAACCCATGTTTAGCTTTACATGAATTAGGAGTAATATTAATACTCCAAGAAAGAAATTCAATTCTATAATTTTACACAATTTCTTGGTAGAGATGGTCTCTCAATAATTTATTGAGAGACCACTATTCAGTACCACTTTATGTCATATTCGTATCTTTAAATGACAACCTTGTTTTGTATCTGTTTTTATAACAAGCGTACCCTCTTTATATTTGTATACTCTTTTATGTTAATCGTACCTACTTCTATCAGGTTTGGTACCATTGTTACTTCCATTTGTACTTAGTCTCTCAGTAAAGTTAATGAGAAGTCGTCTCTCGGGAGACATAATTTTAATGTCCAACATACTCCGTAGCTCAGTGAAGCAACCAACATGATATGAATTAATTCATGCGATATCGCACCTCTATCTACTATGTACCAACAGATTGAAACGTAATATGCATGCAGATAGACATGCAGTTTTAATTTACTAAATTATATACGAGTAGTATGATCATCAGATTATCTCCCTAGCTACGCTAGCCTTGACGATTACGTAATTTTACTTGTTTTAATTATTCTCACGTTTTCGCATTCCTTTAATTTGTCTGCTTAATTAATTATATAACCATTATTATACACCATCGCATACAAAATTAAAAACATTGATGGTGCCACGTCTTTATATAATAGCATTCTCACATGAGATATTCAGATACATATATGCATATTCCTCAAATTATTTTGGATCTTTCGCAAAGATATATACTAGGACTCCTATTTCATTTAAAATCATCTAACATAGATTATTGTGAAACATATTAAACACACTTGCAAGTAATTTGTAAACCGTATTTGTACGAAAGGTCTCAAAAAAATCATAATAGGGTTTGTGGGACACTGGGGTTAGGATTCTTCTAACATAGATGGTCTGATCTTACTTGAGAATGTTGAGATCGATATATTGCTACAACCTAACTACTTAGAGACATGAGATTTGTCTTATCCTATCTATTTGAAATGTCGTGATAATCTTAAGATGGATATAATTACTTTAAACAATAATTTGTGATTCTGATATACAATAGGACAATATTTGAAATTACTTTTAAGTTTAAACCCATCTTAGATAAATTTATTCTCGTTACGTTTGTTCTTGTGTCGATAAATTCATTTTACTTGAGCTCATTTTATCCGTCCGTAAAAAAAACCTTTAATGTTGATTTAAAATCCCTAATCATTTAACTTCCCTACTAAATTTCCCTAATCACCATTGATTAATTAGTTTGACCGTTTTACCTAGGTCCAAATGATTAGCACTCCCTACCAATCAACTCTCTAGTTATTGTATCATCAACATGAAATTAAAAAATAAAAAACCACACACATTCCCTTATGTAATTAATTAATTAATTAATTAATCACTCGTATTACAATAAAATTATTTTAAATTAATTCCATTTTTAATTCATTTATTTAAAATATTAAACCTCCGTCCTTCATGAAAACCCCTATATAACCACCCCCTTCGTTCACACTTCCATTGCCTTCCACCATTACACCATACTCTCTTCTCCCTTCAACTAACCTAAAAAAAAAAAACCATTAATTCAAAAAAATGTCTATCGAACCGGTTTTCTCCCTCACCCATTTCCTCCTCCCTTCACCACTCTCTCTTCCCATTACTCTAACCCTCTTGCTCTCTGTTTCGGTTCTCACCTTCTTTTTCCACCCGGGCGGTCTAGCATGGGCTTTATCCACAGCTCGCCGCCACGGTCCAACCGCCATCCCCGGTCCAACCGGCTTCCCACTCATCGGCTTAGCCCTCGCCTTCACCTCCGACACCACCCACCGAATCCTATCCAACCTATCCAAAACCTTCCACGCCACCTCACTCATGGCGTTCTCAGTCGGGTCAACCCGGTTCATCATCGCAAGCAAATCCGACACCGCCAAAGAACTCCTAAACAGTACCGCCTTTGCTGACCGGCCGGTCAAAGAATCCGCATACGAACTGTTGTTCCACCGCGCAATGGGGTTCGCCCCGTTCGGTGAGTACTGGCGTAACCTCCGCCGTATCTCCGCCACTTACCTCTTCTCACCCAAAAAACTCGCCGCGTTCTCCGCCGTGAGAGCCACCCTAGGCCAACAAATCGTATCCCAAATCAACGACTCAATGAAACAAAACAACAAAGTCGTCCAACTCAAGAAAATCCTCCACGACGGTTCGTTAAACAACGTAATGTCGAGCGTATTCGGTGTCACACACGAAGGAGATGAGTTAGAGGAGTTGGTTACAGAAGGGTATGAACTACTAGGAATGTTTAACTGGAGTGACCATTTTGCCCCTGTAGGGTGGTTGGATTTACAGGGTGTGAGGAGGAGGTGTAAGGTGTTAGTTGAGAAGGTTAATGTTTACGTTGGTAATATCATAGAAGAACATAGGCGGTCACGGAAGAATAAGACTAAGACGGATATGACCGTCGCAAGGAAGGATTTTGTTGTGGATGGTGATGGGTCGAGTAAAGATTTTGTTGATGTACTTTTGGATTTGGAAGATGGAGAGACTATGACCAAGCTATCTGATTCTGATATGATTGCTGTACTTTGGGTAAATGTCTCTTTGTTTTCTTCCTATTTTCATTTATTTTTCGTTGTTTTTTGAGGCGTTTTTTTGGTTGAATTATTATTACTTGTTTTCCTTCATTTATTGCTCCATTTGGTATATTTTCTACTTCTTGTGTTCTATGCCAATTTTGTTACAAATCTTTCATTTTGTTTGGGCCCATTTCATTATGATTCGTGCATGGTTTCATACTCCCTTCATTTTCTTGAATTAGTCTCACTTTCAAAAAAATAAAAAAAAAGTGAGCAAATGAGAATAATTCAAGAAAGTAGAGGGAATAATATTTTTAACACGATCTTATACGAGATCTCCTCAAACATCTTACTCCCTCTGTCCGGTCATTTGGTCACGTAACCAAATGATTGAAGGCGGAGGGATAAAATTTTGCTTTAGATATAGTCCCTCCCATTCACTGGAAAAGCACCCCTTTTTATTCAAATGAGTGGTATATTTTATTCAAAGTGTTCTTTTCCAAAGAATGAGAGGGAGTAGTACTCATCATTAGTTGCTTAGTGGGTTTTTCCTTAACTAAAAAATATTAGGGCATCTAATTTAGAGGGTATTTTAAATTGGTTATTTTTATTTATTTATTTTCCTTTTTTTTAACATTTTTTTATTTGCAAGTTAATTATTTTGGTTTAATTGGATGATTTAGCTTAATAATAAGGAAATAATTATGATTATGATGACGACAGGAAATGATATTCAGAGGAACGGACACGGTGGCAATCTTACTAGAGTGGACACTGGCAAGGATGGTTCTCCACCCAGACATCCAAGCCAAAGCCCAAGCCGAACTCGACACAGTCCTAGGTTCCAACCCAGTATCCGACTCAGACCTCCCGAACCTCCCCTACCTACAAGCCATCCTGAAAGAAACTCTCAGAGTCCACCCACCAGGACCACTCCTCTCATGGGCCCGTCTCGCGGTCCACGACACCCACATTGGGACCCACTTCATCCCGGCTGGCACGACCGCCATGGTCAACATGTATGCCATAACCCAAGACGAGAAGATCTGGACCAACCCGGAGGAGTTCAACCCTGAGAGGTTCATGGTGGAGGACGTGGCAATCATGGGTTCGGACTTGAGGTTGGCTCCGTTTGGGGCGGGGAGACGGGTTTGCCCTGGGAAAGCGATGGGGATGGCGACGGCTCAGCTTTGGTTAGCTCAGATGCTGCAGAGCTTCAAGTGGGTTGCTTCGGAGGAGGATGGTGTGGACTTGACTGAGTGTCTTAAGCTGTCTATGGAGATGAAGAGGTCCTTGGTTTGTAAGGCTGTTCCTAGGGTTGGTGGTGGTGGTGGTGTTGTTGGTTAGGGTGTGTGAGCTTGGGTTAAGATGATTAGTGTGTTAATCAAAATGAATTATGGGTTGTTTTTGGGTTTTTAAAAAATTTTAGGTTAATTAATTATTAATTAGTGTGGTATTATTATTATTATTATTATTATTATTAAGTGGGGGTGATTAATTAATTAATTAAGAGGAGGAGGGTGTCTAGTTCTCTACCATGTTTTTGCAATCTTTTGTATGGGGGAGATTAGATTGTTTTAAGTTTATGTAGTCTTGTGATCTTTAAAACTCAGTTGAATGAAATTATTATGTAGTAGGGGCTATAATTTTCTTGTGTGTTATATCTTTGCTTAAATTTTTTCCTTTACTGATATTTCTTTTATCGATTGAAAAAAAAAAGAATTATGTAATGTTATGGATAACCACTTAACCAGACCATTATTACACTCATAAGTCGTAATTACTACTTCATCAATAATTACGATAAATTGAATTCTATAAGTCGTACGAGTATTTTTATGAGCAAGTAATGTTTGATTTTGGATGACAATGGTTTGAGTGAACAAAAGTGTATGTAGCATTATTATTGGATTAACAGTAGAGAAGTGAATTTTGATTTTTATAGTAACGTACGTACGTGAAGAGTGAAGATTGCATGGAGTTAATTCACTACTCATATATACTCAGTAAGTACTACCTAGACGCAGCATTTCTCAATTAGTATTGGAGACTTGGAGTAGTAGATAATTAACAATTTAATAAGTAGCGAGTTTACTTTGATATGTCACGTCATGTCATGGGTTTGTTCGTCAAAGTTTGAGAAAGAAAACTTGGCCTAGACATGACGTGAACTGATCAACCTGATGCAAAGTTAACAATTTGAAACTCTTAAAATGTAAAGAAATAACCTTAATTTGAGAGAATGTAAAGAAATGTTATCATTATTAGTTCGGACTATCTGAAAAATGTGAAATTAAAATAGATTAATCCATTTCCATATCGATAAAGGAATGTTATCATCGATTTGGATTGTATAAATTTGAAAGGTATCATCAATCAATTGGACAAAAGGGAATACATTACATCATTTATTTATTTTTGTGCCTCCTTACATTACAATTTTAAGAGTATAATTCTAAATAATTAATCACAACATTTATCTAAAAATTGAGGATAATGTATAAATCAACTTTGTCATTTAGGATGGGATCTTCCAATTAAACTTAGGACATTCACAATCTTTAAAATATAAGAGTATATATGAGTAAGAGTTAAGATCATATACTTAAGGATTAAGATCTCACTTCATTCTCTTTTGTATTTGCATAATCTTTGTTAGTATAAAACACCTTGAGATTCATCTTTATCCCATATGCTTAAGCCACATCAAAAGACAACTGCTCCATACATAATACTCCTACTAAGCTTTTCATTCTCTTTGCACATTCATGAGGTAAGCAACTGCTGGTTTTCCTTGCGACGAACATATCCGTCATAACTTTAAAATGTGTCAAATATATCCAATTAGAAATAAAATGTCAAACAAATTTTTCCTACACTTAGACCCATGGATTTATCTTATCCCACATATTTAACTCGTAGATTAACACAGATATTTTCATCACAAAAAAGAATTTGTCGGGAAACAATTTATTAGGCTTGGGAGTATTATTTTAGAAATTAAAAAAAAAATGATGCAAATGATTGAGGAATAAGAAGAAGCCAACACTTAAAAATACATGGCTCCCCTTTTTTCAAGGGATTCAAAAATTAATATCCTTCTTCTTCTTCTTCATGGAATAAGTATTTTTGTTTTAATTAATTTCACTTCTTTTTTGTCTTGGGTGTTTGCAAAAAGTTTGCCTCCTTTTAACAAAGAGAAAAAAGATAGATGCAATAAGAATTTAATTTATGTTGTTTTCTTTCTCTACACTTTATAATTGTTTACTCTTAGCTTTGTTTCTAAAGTTTGGAATTGGATCAAAGATGTCTTAACCTAGTGATTAAGACTAGGTGTTCTGGGACAGTAGGTTCCAGGTTCGAATCCTCCTTCTCTCTATTGTAATGCGACTAAGTGCGCTCTTCGATGAACAAAAAAAAAAGAATTGGGGCCTCCATTTTACATTTGGTTGTTCCTTAATTAACAAGGTACTTCGAAATTCCTATATAATTAAGTTAATTTAATTAGTAAAGTCATGAAACATTGATTTCATAATAACTCGACTTGGGTTCGTTCATCGACGACATACATGTTTGCCCTTGTTTCACGCAATTTATGTGAGACGTATCATTTTCAACTCGTTACTTGTTGAATTTATTCTTTAGTATATACGAAGTCGTTATATATAAGAAGGTGATGTACATTTGCTATGATAAAACTAATATGTTAATTTTGTGTACATACATTTTGTGTGTCTAAGCATGTTGTTACGATCCATACACGTCGTCTAGCTTCTCATTTTTTTTAAGTGAAAGATCAATATCATTAATAATAAGTCATCCGGTATCTACAAACGATGTCAAATTGAACTGAATACAGATTTGTGAAAAATAAATAAAGAAATCTATATATCGATGTTTATTGACACAGCCTTTCACGAAGAAATCTATAGATCTGATGAAATAACTTCTCATTTCATTTCATTTAAATTTGGGTATTGGATTCTAGATTATTATTTTAATCAATTATTTTGGATATCATGCCTATGAATAATTTAATTAAGCACAAACTCGAAATCCCATTAGGGCTAATTTAATGCTATATAAGCAAAGAATAATAATGTGTGGATTAGTATATATATGTTGCTCCAATATTTATCTACGTGTCAGGTGAGAAGTCCATGCCTATAGGAGTATATATGTATATTTATAGGGCTATATAGATTATAGAGTGTGGTAATTAAGAAAAAACAATTATTCCATTGACCACTAATTGATGATCAAGGGGTTCTAATTTTAACTTTAATAATGTATGTCTAATAATGCAAGTAGTAGAACTTTGCTAAAAGTATTATGACTGCAAATGTTAATGTTTATTTAGTTGGTATAATTACGAGGTATGGTCGATAATGGTCATTTGAATTTTGATCTGAATCCCGTCAATAAACATTTGTCTTTGTGCTCCATTCCCGTGAATTTTGATCTGAATCCCACATTCATTTGAATATTGTGTCCAAATTTTGAGGTTTATTTATTACATTTAAAGAACGTATTTGGTTAGGTAGATCACAATTTATGATAATGTATGTGTCTAGGAATTGGAATTCTTATATCACTCACAAATTATAGAGTAAGACGGTATCACAGTAGGAGTAGGAGGACATAACCTTTAAAGCTATGGGGAGTTGGCCGAGCTTGTTAGTTGCTGTAATAATGCAGGGCAGATCTTGGTGTGGTTGTGTGAACAACAAACAGTAGTAGAATAATAATGAGAAGATGAGTTCTGAACCAAGTGATAGAGTGATGAGTAACTGAGTACTGTATTACTTAGTTAATACTAATTGCTTTAACAGGCAGATTATCACTAAGTATAGGGTTTAGGGGGCCACCATTAAAACCCTAAGCACAAAACTCCTTTAATAATATGCATGGGCACTCCCAGTCCCCTCACATTTGAGTGAGTACATACCCTTAAAAATAAAGCATATGAGCTTCTCATCACCTAATCAACTTTTTAAGTACTTTAAGCACTTGATTTGGCATATCATCATATTTCCTTTGTTGGATGCTTCTCCTACATTCTTTCTTCTTTTCTCATTGCTCCTAATAATCTTACCCTACTTTAGCCCCATTATACGGTCATCATCACAATCAAGTCTGATTAATTCAATTCAATTCAGTTCAGCACGACCTCCTCATCTGTTAGTTAACATTTTGACTTGTCATTGAACATAAATAACAGTCGGTTGATGCAATTATCAACTTAATTTTATCAATTCAATTCAGAAGGGTAAGTTTATGTACATCTGTTTCGATTTTAATAATTCGATCTTTAGGTGGAGTAATATAAGTATAAGTATGATTGTTGATATAGCTGTTACGGGCGTTGAGAAAGCTAGGTGACTTTACGGCAGAAAGGAATTGAACCTTTGTATTCTTTATATTTGTGATGATCATCCAAAGCTGAGGATCGGAGTTCATAATCATATTATACTCTGAATACACTGTTCACATGGCATTGCATCATCAATCATGCACTCAATCTACATGCCAACTGATGCTAATCATCATGAACTCTGATATGGGTGCGTGTCCAAATATCAGACCCGACTATGTCAAATTCACGTCCTTTTCAGTTTAAATGAAGGGCGCGAGTTAGTCTCAAGTCTCAACCCAGTGTCGAGAGTCGACTGTGTCGAGTGCTTATATGGCATGTAATTTCATCGTGTCTTATGTTTCATTCGCTCACGTCTATCGACACTACCAATTATTCTGAGTAAAGAGATGAGTGAGTTCCACATCAGTTTTTTCATACTTTAATTCAACATGGATGAGCATAAAGGGTACTCTATGAACTTAAAGGCATATTCTTATGTCATTTGGCAATCTACACACTCAAAACATCTGCATGCAAGTCTAGGTACATTTGCTCATCTACATACATTGCTCATCTACATACAAAGCCGATGATCTTCGGATTCTAATGACTATTATTGTGCACAGATTATTCATTAAACTAGTATGTAGGGAGGCATAAGTGATCGAGCGATTTTGCATTTGATTAAAAGGTTTTACAGAGTGTTGTAGTATATATATGTGGAGAAAATCGAATAGAATACAAATATATAGTTGACTCATATTTGTGCAAGTCGCGCGCGCAAGAAAGGATGTAAAGCGTCAGCTGCATAGAATGTTTACTGTCTAGTTACCATAATCGACCATTGAGGATTCTTTGAATACTTTGAATGAATCAATCACGGTGTTCAGTCTCTCTTTCATCTTGTCCCATCTCCTCTCATTTGCGCCTGTTGTCAATGTGTAAAACTTGCCTGCGAAAACAAGGTCGTACTAGGCAGTTATACAACCAGAAGCATTGCATGTCATCGACATGTGAACAGTTTTTTAGAGATGGAAATCGAGAAAAAAGATTGCATGATGAACAAAGATGCTGATTTAATGATGTCAAGGCAGTTCAGGCACATGATTGATGGTCTGAGAGAGTTGGTATCAAAAAATATTTGTATGACAGCAGACTCAGATTCAACTGACATCAGAAAGATAATGCAAAAGGTAAAGATGGTAACGGTGTTAACGATTAAATCATTAAATTCATACCGTTGTTGATGCAGATAGCGCTGAGAGCGTGACGAGTGTAGTTTGGCGCTTGGGCAGTGAACTCGAATGTATAATATGTTTTTCCATCTGCTTCATGCTGCAATCAACGTCAATTTTCATATCAGACCACCTGTATGTCTATAAGGCTATTGCCACATTTTTTTCGTTTTCAGGATATACATGCAATTTCTTACACACAACATCGTGACAGACTAACAGTGTGGGTTTTCAAATTCAATAAGTACATAAATGTTTGTCACACAATTTTTTCTCGAAAATTTACAGATGCTATGTCACTTCAGGAAACAGACGGCATACAGAGTTTAGTGAACCATTTTGTTATCTTTTCATCGATAACAGAATTTCATCAATTCCTTTCACATAAAGCAATGAAGTCATCTTTTAACTTTTAAGGACATAAAACTGATGCACACAACCCCTTAGCTCATAGTATGAAGCATACACCACATGCAAAAGTATAATCAACGTGGATATGGTAGATTGCAGATTTGCAGGTCATGTTCACCTAACTATAATCGACCGCCTAAGTAACTAGCGATAACATAAGATAACCCTTAAAAGTTATGGCTTAAATATTGAGGGGTACTGGTATCCGCAGTTCTGTAACTGAGGAAGAAATATGGTTTGATGTTCTTTGGCTATGGAATACGGTATAATAAAGCAAAACGTCTATCAAAATCTCTACTGCTGTGAAAGACATTAGGTCGGTGAACCTCGACACAGTTTTCAGAGTCATCCGCATAGGTGTGTAAGGATACATACATCCAACCACCTCATTCCGCATAGATATTAAATTGATGATTCGAACTCATGAGTTGTTTTAGGTCTTCTGTATGCAATTTAATACTGGATGAGAACTCCACATAGAAGAAAAAAAGACGAGAATCAAACCTCTTTTGCTTGAATAAGCTTTGTTTTTTGATTAGAAGGGGCCAACACCTTCTTAATCAATGTTTCCGCAACCTAAAACAAGAGAATGTGAACCCATATACAATTATGTTTTATTCCATTCTCCCAAATCAATCACATAAAACAATGATGGACAAAAAAAACAGAGAATCGAAGGATTCTGAAATCGTAAAACTGCAAGTCATACCTGTTCTGGGGGTCCAAATTCTTTTATATCCTGTTTAGCCGTTGGAAGGATATTCACACTGACACTTTCTAAAGGTTCGATGACATCTTTGAAGGCCTTGTCTTGACCCTGAATAGCCACTTCCTAAAAGCAGAATACAGCAAGCCATGAAAAGCACACACAATCGAGGAAACATTCTAAACAACATTCACGCATAGGGCCATATCCAACGGAATATATCTTCTAGTGGTTAAGACGGAGGTATTGTGGACAATAGGTTTGAGATTTGTCCCCTCTCCCCGCTATTGTAATGCGACTAAGTGCGCACTTCAAAAAAACATAAGGCGATATCCATGACAAAGAAGAAAGAATGAAGCTTTCAATACCTGCCAACCAAATGGATAGAGAAACTCATAGCCGTCTTTTTTGTCCGAGACTGAAAGGAAGTTCTTTCTAGGTTCTGCAGCAACTGAACCATATCAAGGGCGTGCTCTTAGGATATCTGCCACTATTATGAGATGTTGCACTTCTAGACATTACTTGAGTGCAAAATACAACTCAGTAAAATCACAATCCAATTTTTTTTCATCCTAATGTTTTGATAAGAACGAATCAAAAACACGGGCAGTAAGCTAAATCTACGACAACACAAACATATCGACACTTACATGAAGTTGGGGTCTCTGTGAACAGTAGTATTCCAGGGATGCTAGTGCCAAACGCAACAAGTTGCCTCCTTGATATTCTATCTGTGACGAGAAAAAAAAAACATTCCTCTGTTACACCACTGCATCTATGGAGCACTTGAGTGGTATTCTACATATTTCTCGGTGATGCAAAACCGAAATGCATACATTTGTCCACAATCACTACAGCACAATCTGTTCATAAAATTCATCTAACAACGACATTACCCCAATTCCTCAAGGGCGTCCTCAAATTGTCGAGTAGGGAAGTCAGCTGTATGCAGCCTTACTCTTTTATTAGCGACACAATACAAAGAGGATATTTCCCAAATGACCAAAGATGAGAATTGCGTCAAAAACTGCATTGGATGACGGCTACTTCACAATACAAAGACGCGGGCAGTTTAGTTAGCTATTTTGCTGTATTCGAACATAATCGAAAACCAAAGAATAATTTCATGGAGAATGGAAAACTAGATTCATCCAACAAACAGTTTCAGGAAACTGTACTCAGAACTTGACATCTTGGCCTTGAATTTTATCTAAATAACCTAGAAGAAACCCTAGATAATCCCCCAAATTACTTCATCACTAGAAAACCTAAAAGGCTAATTCACATGAATTCTGCAATGTACTGTACTAAACATTCAGAAACAACCCCAATTCTGCAATCAAAGTAGAAAAGACAGGAAATTTGAAACCTTGAGAAGAAACTTGGTCAGCTCTCACAATAACAGAAACCCTTTTCCAAGAAACACCATTGTTGTTTACCTGTTTCAGAAATCCTCAAAAATTAATGATGAAACCAGAATGTTTAAGAAAGAGTTAGTACTCACGAATCTTAGAAAGCGGGAAGAAACATAAAAGACGGAGGGAGGGAGTAGTAGAATTACCTGAGGAGAAGAAGTGGGGAGAAATGTATGGGGTGTACAATGCAGAAAAGACTGTTGCAGAGACACCATTGTTGTTGAAGTTGAGGTTGAAGGGGTGGTGTAGAGAGAGTGTGGAGTGGATGACAGTGGCACAACACAATTGAAGAAAGGAGAAGCTGACTTTAGTCTTCTTTTGTGGCTGCAACTCTTGCCCCCAAACACCTCCTTATCCGTTTTCAATAATCTTGCATCAAACCAATATTCATTTTTACATTAATTTTATTCTATCTTAGAATATGTGCATAAATTGATTGCGATATACTCCGTATAATGTACGGAGTATAATCTTATTGGTCACGTTATCTTAAACTTTCTCCGTGAATTGATGAGTACATGGTGGGGGTAAGGAGACGACTGATAGGTGTCACCGCCTTGGAAAGTCAACTCATGTACCCAAACACCCTCCACCAGTTGATGCACGCTTCTCGAGGCAATACCTTTGTCGAGTTCGTCTACCTCTCTTATCCAAAGTATTAGTTAAAACAATTGAATATTGAGACTTCATTTGTATATCGTAAAATAGATCACTTTGACAACGACTAACCACCTTCTTATGCTCGTATCACGGTCATCTTCTAAAAATTTTTATACGATATTTGCGTGGGTTTCAGCCACCAACCTACGAGGGTCGCAATTCTCCAAGTCCATGTATGAGTCCGATGTGTCTCACTTCCTTCGACGGGGCAATCTGGGATACCCTAAAATAGCTCATCCGTGGCCCCTAATTCTAAATTAGGATCAGATCACCCTTTCATGCATCAATCTATTTTTGATCCAACCTGATCTGACCCATCCCACCCGGACTCAATAGCCGCCTCTACACGTACAGACTAATCAAAGCACGAGGTAGCCAATAGCTGTAGATGGAGTATTTTTCCTTGTTTTATTCACAATTTCACGTCAAAGTAATTTTTTCCTTTTACAGAAAAACCCAAAAATATTAGGAAAGACTTTTTTTAATGCTAAACTCCCCTTAGTCAATTTGTGCAAATTGTTGGTATATGACTGTATCTGTGTATGTATATGCATTACAGGCTTACAGCCATGACATGAGCCTCCATTCATATTCATTCATTCCCCTTCCTCATTCTCTCATCATTTTACGGGCGGCCTTCAACGTAACTTAACTTGACAACTGTAAAAATGGAGTCTTTCTCTTCCATTAACACTCTTCTCAAGTTCACTCCTTTCATCGTCTTCTTGCTTTTTTCTGCTCTTTTTACTTCATCAGGTAACTACCCACTTCTCCCCTCCCACTATTTCTCACTTTATTGATTGTAAAACGCATGTTTACGATCAATATTTGTTCATCGATTACCTAATGAGACTGTCTCACGATAAGTTTACGTCTCTCACAGTAGGATGATCATTTTGTAATGTAATTTGAGGGAGAATGACATTTTTTGTGCAATTAGGTTAGATTTAGGGTTCAACAGTTGATCTTTTGAATTCCCTTTTTGCTTAATTTAGAGTTTCTGACTTGCTTATGTTTCAAAATTGGGTTAATAAAAATTTGGGTTTGTTGCCTAATTAGTGTATGATGGCAAAAAGGGTTAAAAGTTTGTACCTTTGTATTCGGTATTCCCTCTGTCTCGTTCATTTGTTTGTCTGTGACGAATGAGCGAGACAGAGGGAGTACGTATTATTTAGTGAATAGAAGGAAAGATTAAGTTAATACTTACTGCTGCTATGCTCTGCTCTGCGAAAACGTGTTGCTGGAATGTTTTGAATGGAAATATGGAATTGCATGTTTGATTTGTGGTAAGATGTAGTGACACTCATTGATTCGTCTGCTAAATGGCTCTGCAGAAGCTTATGATCCACTCGATCCGAATGGTAACATTACTATCAAATGGGATATTATACAATGGAATCCAGATGGATATGTTGTAAGTAATGCTACACCGATCTTCCCCCCTTTGATAATCTTTATCTGTTTTTGGTCTGAAATATGTGTTGATCGTCGAATTTAATCGTGTATCAGTGTATTTTATGCTCGAAAACATATAGAATCTCTGTGCAAGCAGTAAGTGAGTATCTGTGTCTTTTCAACGTTTAAATTCGTGCAAATGTGTGAATATGGTGAATTTACCAAATTGGGTGGAGGGCCCTAAAAGGAAAATGTAGTAACATTCCGAATCTTCAAAAACTGTTCCCTTTGAACTGTTTATTTTATTTAATGGGTTTCATTCTTTGTTTTAATATGTGGACAGGCAACTGTGACGATGTTCAACTTTCAACAATTCCGTCACATTCAGTCCCCTGGATGGATTCTAGGGTGGACGTGGGCGAAAAAGGAGGTAATATGGAGCATGACAGGAAGCCAAGCCACGGAGCAAGGAGATTGTTCAAAGTTTAAAGGGAACATCCCACATTGTTGTAAGAAGACTCCAACTGTGGTTGATTTGTTGCCTGGGACTCCTTACAACCAGCAATATGCAAATTGCTGCCGAGGTGGGGTACTGAACGCTTGGGCTCAGGACCCGACCACTGCTGTTAGTGCTTTCCAAGTTAGTGTAGGTTTAGCAGGTACAAGTAATAAGACAGTCAAACTTCCGAGGAACTTCACGTTACAAGGACCGGGTCCTGGATACACTTGCGGCCCTGCAAAGATTGTGAATCCTACCCAGTTTTGGACACCCGATGGGAGGAGAACCACTCAAGCCCTGAGTAAGTTTCTTGTTTCGACACAGTTGGTTTTTTACTGACAAAATGGTACAGTAAAAAACTGTTTGTTATCGATGATTTTATCTTGTTGCTGCTGAAAAGAATATCGTTTTTGCAGTGACTTGGAATGTAACTTGCATGTATTCTCAGTTCTTGGCTCAAAAGACGCCTACCTGTTGTGTTTCCCTCTCTGCATTCTACAACGACACTATAGTGCCTTGCCCTACTTGCGCCTGTGGGTGTCAGAATAACATAAGCCAACCAGGAAGTTGCGTCGAGTAAGTGACTCCATCACAGCTTTTTTTTTTACACGTCTCATATGTGAATCTAAATGCTTCACTTATTCTAGATTAGTGGCGTAGTAAACTTTACCGATCATGATTTCAGGGCGAATAGTCCATATTTAGCATCGGTTGTATCAGCAGGCATGTCAAAAACCGGTGTTAATGCTCCTCTGGTCCAGTGTACGAACCACATGTGTCCGATCCGAATCCATTGGCATGTCAAGGTCAACTACAAGGATTACTGGCGTGTAAAGGTCACGATTACAAACTTTAACTACAGGATGAACTATACGTTATGGAACATGGTTGCACAACACCCTAACTTCGATAACCTCACCCAAGTTTTCAGTTTCAACTACAAAGGACTCAATCCTTATGCTGGTTTAAGTAAGTATTACAATCAATATGTTGGTTTTGCAGTTATTCTATGTCGGTCAGGCTATTAATCCATTTATGCAATGAACTGATATGCAGATGATACCGGTATGCTTTGGGGAGTGAAATTCTACAATGATTTACTGATGCAAGCCGGACCTTTCGGGAATGCGCAGTCAGAGTTACTGTTTCAGAAAGACCCGTCATTTACTTTTGAGAAAGGATGGGCTTTTCCACGACGAGTATACTTCAACGGTGACAACTGCGTGATGCCTCCTCCCGATGCTTATCCATGGCTTCCAAATGCCAGTTTTACAGTTACGTCTTCCATCATCCGGTTAGTCGTGACTGTGTTAGCAACACTTGCATTCTTACTGACATTTGTATAAAAATGTCTTACATTCATCCACATTCTGGGATCAATTGCTGCTTACAGTACCAATTTGTTGAGGTATATAGTAGGATATTTTCACAGATCATTCACATATTTGAATAGCATTGGACATACTCCTTTCAGCTTTCTTCAACGAAGAGTGTACATGGTCGCATTACAATATACGTGGATTGTCACCATAATAATATGGCATATGGGTAGACAGTGGATACAAAGTCTTTATCTTTTGGGCCGACAATTTCAATGATGAGATTTTTGTTCCCTTAAGCCCATATTTGAACTTCTGCATGCCAATTTGGGTTGACCCTATTTTACCTGAGCCCATTGGGTATTTGGCTGATTTAGCTACTACAGTCGAGACTTTGAGACTAACTCAAGGTCTCTAAATAACCTTATTGAGATATCGTCTCTTTAATTTAAAGCTTTCATCAAGGCCGACTTTAGAGTGTAGGGTAGGGACTGGGGAGGTTGGTGTTGTTTGTAGGGTCCTTTGGGGAAATAAAGCAATGAGTGAATAAATTATGTACAGTAGCATATTTATTTTCTGGGAAAACTGTTGATGATTTTGATTTATGATATTATGTCCAATGTCCATTGTCCTAGAAAATATGATGAAGAAGAAAAGGGGTGGAGACTGGAGACATGTTTTGATCATGGGACCTCACTCCACCTATCATCTCATATTCTCATCTCATCTCATCTCATCTCATCTCCCTTTTTATCATTTTTTAGCGGCTTTATGTTCCAACTTCCATGTCCTATTATACTACACTACAGTAACTTAATAAGAAAACCAAAATTGTTAATTGTCCCTTTGTTTGTCATTACAAAGTTTCAAAAAAATTCAAAGAAACGGTATCTCAATATTGTTAACGTAGCTGATTTTGCATTTCATAATGTTAATGGTATTTGATCAACAACGACGCTACCACTAAACCGATATAGTGTTAATCATATCCTGATTGTTAGTGTTGGCATCAGAGCTAACGTGATTAACGATGACGAGTTAGAATCTCAAACCCTTTCTTTCTAGAGTCTAAAATTTAGCATTGGGATCCAAATATGGGTAAACTTGAACTGCATCCACATTTCAAGATCCACGATCAGATATTTGACACCAGGTAAGGGGGAGTGAGTGAGTGGGTGGGTTGGATGGATGTTTTGCATGAAGAAAGAGTCGAAATGGTCCGTTTAGCACCACGTAGTCACGCACCAATGCATTCATAAATTCATATATATATGGCCATATGGGTAGTTAGTTACTCACATACGTAACGTGTTGGGAGTGTAGTTTTGCACCATACACTATTCAATATTCATGTGACACAGCTACTTGCTACTTAGTTCAATTCTTATATTCACTTAAAGTAGATGAGTTGAGGCCTGAGGGGCAGGAAGATCGGTCCCACCCACAAAATAAGCGTGTTTGGACGCACCATTTTCAGAAATATACAAAGGTTCGATCTATGAACCTTTCTTGAACCTGCTTTACGTACTCCGTTAATCTGTGTGTCAAATCATTACACTTCGATCCTGTTCTTGGCATTTAAGTTCATCTTCATTTATCTTATTGAAATCACCCAACTTAGTTCTAGCCTCATAAATTAGGTTATATTAACACTCTCATTTAAATTCAGTTCAACCCATCTAAACCAGAAAGAACGGTGCTTTGGTCCGACTTGGGTCCGATCCAAGTCTAGGTATAAAACTATAAATATATAATCACCTCTAAATTAACCCAAATTCTTGTTTATAACGGTCACATCTTTCATAAACTTGTGACAAGTCAAATAGAAGAGATAAAAGACAAGAAGCACGATGGTTGGAGGATAGCACATAGATTATCTTTTCCCATCTACAGACTACAGTATATAATTTTATTTGACTCGTTATAAGTTTGTAACATATATACCCGTCAGTAATTCTTAACTCAAGACTCAGCTTAGTTGTAAATTGTAAGGATTGTGAGGGTGTGATAAAAGGTAAGGTTGGGTTAGGGTTAGGTTGAGTGAGTGGGGGGCCAATTGAATGTGTCGGTAGAGAGGCAGAAATTAAACTTACTTGAATGCGCGTTGCATGGAAATGTGGTCATGTGGATCGGAATGAAGCTGCCTGCCTGCCTACATTCACACATACATTACGCTTGGGCGTCTAAGTAACGTTGATGGATTCAATTCTACTACATTTCTACTCCTTTTTGTACCATTTAAGTAAACCTTTTGCACTTTTGCCTACTATTACTCCATATAATAATAATAATAATAATAATAATAATAATAATACTCCGTATATATTTTAGTTCAGATTTGAATCAGATAGAATTTTAATGATAGTAAAGTTATCTATCATGAGCTTTAACATTGCTGCATTTTTAGAGTTCGAACAAGAACATCTGATTAACTATAACAACCTATACTCTCGTATATAACGTGTTGCGTACTATCTAACCTCTCTAACTAACGCCAATTCTTAATGATTACAGAGTAGTTTTTTTACCTTTTGGGGCCAATATATTTTGCAACAACTAATATCTATTCACAATCCATATGTTTAGGAGCTTACAAAAAGTTTGTTTCGTTTATTTAAATGTTGTATTATTTGATCAATTTCTCACATCTATACGTGAACATAACCAACACGTACACGGCAAATTAATCAAATCGCATTTCTAATCATTTTTTTGTCCCAATTTTTAATGGCATTTGTTACATTCATTATGAAAACGATACAAATGACGTTTTTTTTTTTTTTCAGAATTTACTATCTACGGAATAATATAATAAATAAAATGAGTAATTTTGATAGTGACAATGTCCAAATGTTCACATACTCACACAACGTCCAAAAAAACACTTAATGCTATTCGTGATTACACTCCTCCTCATCTTGTCGGTGGTCATCAATTCAGAATTGAGATTCAAACGATTTCGTCGGACGATATTTTTGCAAGGCGTATAAAGTTTTACATGAAGAGCGGGCCCAAAAAGCGGCCCATCGAACTCCAACGTCCATGAATGTCATCATGTGGGCACGTGATTGACTTGGATCTCTACCTGATATTTTGAATTTTAAAATCCAAAAAAAATACTCGTAACTAACTCTCCCTTGTAATCGATGTATCTGTCACAACTCGATAACATGTCAATAATACCACTTAATTAGATATGATCATCCCAGAGAATAGTATTTGATCCATCACATATTTATTATAGCTGTTCATGGGACGTACCGTCCAATTGGTCCATTCCGTCCGGGCTGAATTTTTTGCGGGCTTTGATACAACATTTTCAAAAATATACAAAGATACGGTCCGCAAACCCGTTAACCTGCTTGTCTGTGGTCCAAAATTTCACACACGGCCCGACAAAAATTTATAATGAATATGTTCGTCATAAACAATAATTTGCGGAAATAAAATAGGTTTAACTTTATTGTGGGCAGGTGGAATTATTTGATTAGTTTGATTCTAAACAAAATGAATAGTACGAGAAGAATTGAAGTGCTTGATGCGCTGTCTCCATTCATAAAAAAATTAAATAAATAATAAATAATAAATAATTATTGCTACTAGTATTATTAACATTTTACAGGCAAAGATTTGGGATAATATTCCTTTACACCCTGATAATAGAGGGGATGTCAATTGTCAATGGTGAGAATGTGGGATCTTTGTTGTTTACTTACAATTTTAGGTGTTGATAACATGTTTTAGAGGTTGTAGTTCGGTGATTAGCGGATTATTTTTAGCATAAACGTATTTTAATACAGAAAGAGGAAAAGAAGTTTTGGTCAATTAGCTTAACATAACTTACACAGTATTTTACTTGCTTTTTTTATAACAAAACAAACAAATACGGAGTACTTTGTATCATGATCTTTGTGTACACGCTTTAACGCTTTAACATGTTAAGAGGCCAAAAGTAGCAATAAAGTGTTAATATATGTATTAATAATTATACAAATTCTTGGGAGAGACGGTCTCTCAATAACTTATTGAGAGACCACTCTTCAGTACCACTCCATGTTCTATTCGTAACCTTAAATATCAACTTTGTTTTGTACCTGTTTTTATAACAAACGTACCCTCTTTATATTTGTATACTCTTTTATGTTAATCGTACCTACTTCTATTAGGTTTGATACCATTGTAACTTTCATTTGTACTTAGTCTCTCAGTAAAGTTAATGAGAGACCGTCTCTCAGAAGACCTACTCTAATACTACAGTACATTTATTTTGGTATATTTAAACTCTTTACCATGATCTTTGTGCACTCGCTTTAACGCTTCACTAACAAAGTACATTGATTAATACTTTGTAATAATATACGTATAATAATGTAGATTATGTGAATGACATTTATCGTGAATAGACAAATTCAATGACGATTAATATGTCCTAGAAATTGACTAAAAAGGAAATAAGAAGATTGTATTTGGATGATCAAAAAACGGAATAAGTAGATTGGATGATCACTTTACTTTTTTGTTTTATTACTAGTGTTTAATACTGTACAGTTGTTATTTATTTCCGTTTTTTATAAAAAAAATTGTAAGAGTGTTTTTGTACAAATAACTTTCGTGTCATTAAAATTCATCATTTATTATTAGTATTTCCTTGAATTTTGATTACGGAAATACTATCAACATAGTAGGAACCAATTACTTTCTAAGAAAAGATGGTATGTATATTTTGCCATTTCTGTGGGTATTTCCAAAGTAACGCTTAAAGGTGATAATCGTGCATGGTAATTGCCGTTCATGTTTCCTAACACATGGAAACTTCACTTGGAAACACGCAAAAAATATTTGTTTCTCATTTTAGAAAATTACCGTTCCGTTTGGTAAAAGAGTATATGTACTTTGTATATTGTATGAAAATTAATAGATTTCAATCTAGATATTAAATTGATTGTCAATCTATTAATTTCATGTGATTGATAAACAATATATGCAGCTAATAGGAGCCTATTAAAAAATCATACTACTCCCTTTGTTCCAATGAATTATTTGCTTATTCCATATCGGGGCGTCTCAATGAATTGTTTGTCTTTTTATTTTAGGAATGTTTTTTATATGTAATTTGACCCTTCTCATGAGTTTTGCTCCACATGTCACTTCCTCATTGGATCCCTTACCCTTGGTGTCAAAATCAAAGGCAAACAATTCATTGGAACGGAGGGAGTATTTAATTTATAAATGAAAACAATTTACCAAACTCACTTCCCAAATCTGTTACTGATGTTTGTCAAACCGGGTCTAGATTTTCTTTCTCGGGTTTTCCAAAGTATTCTAGTGGACACACGTTAATAACCTAATTAAAGAAAAATTAACAAATATATTATAACGAGAAATTGAAATATCAAGTTCTATTAGTCATACTTAAACAATAATCATGTCAATATTGTTTTAATTAGATTATTAACAACGTGTGTCCACTGAACCCACCTTAAAAGAACCGTTTTTTTTTTACACAAAATTTTGGGAGAGACGGTTTCTCAATAATTTATTGAGAGACCATTATTCAGTACCACTCTATATATTATTCACACCCTTAAATGACAACTTTGTTTTGTACCTGTTTTTATAACAAGCGTACCATCTTTATATTTGCATACTCTTTTATGTTGATCGTACCTACTTCTATTAGGTTGGTGTTGATCGTACCTACTTCTATTAGGTTTGTTAATGAGAGACCGTCTCTCTCAGGAGACCTTATCTTCTTTTTATATGAGCGAAAATCAAGTTCTAAAATAAAAAATATTTCTAATAATCATTAGATATTTTATATTTTCAAAAAAAGTTAAGAGGGATTCCATGGTGAAATAATAATAATAATTAGGTAAAAACACAAAAGGAAAAGTCATGTTTGACATGTGCAAGACTACTAGGAGTAATACTAGTATGATATCATCATCCCACCAATTAAGCACTAATTTTCCTACTTAAATACCCACCTCAAACCCCACTCTTTCATTCATTCCTCCTTCCTCCCTCAACTCAAACACCTCTCTTCAACCTACAATCTCCTATCAGATCTCCCCCAAAATCAACAATGGCGGCACCTGCCACTGTCACCCCTATCGTCCTTCTCAAGGATGAACTCGACATCGTCATTCCCACCATCAGAAACCTCGATTTCCTCGAGATGTGGCGCCCCTTCTTCCAGCCTTACCATTTGATCATCGTTCAAGACGGTGATCCTACCAAAACCATTCATGTTCCTGAAGGTTTTGATTATGAATTGTATAATCGGAATGATATTAATCGGATTCTTGGTCCTAAGGCTGCTTGTATCTCTTTCAAGGATTCTGCTTGTAGGTGTTTTGGGTATATGGTTTCTAAGAAGAAGTATATCTACACCATTGATGATGATTGCTTTGTAAGTCTTTCTTCTGATTTTTTTTGATTTTTTATTTTAGGGTTTTGACTTTTTTTTTAGGGTTTTTGATTTTAGTTTAGATCTCGATGTTTCGGTATCTGGGTTATGTTAAAGTTTTGATTTTGTTATGTTGGTTCGTTTCAATTTTGAATTTTGAATTTCAATTGATTGAAAGTTGAGATCTTTGATGCATCTGCTTGAAATTTTGTGCTTGTAGTAGATCTGTGCTCACTTTTGATTTTGATTTTTGTAAATCTTACTACTGTATTAGATTAATTAATGCTTAATTATTGATTTAGATATTGTAATCTGCATTTTCATCTGAATATTAATTGCTGAAAGCTCAGTGATTTGAATAATAACTGTCCTTTTCCAACTCATTAACCAATAGTTCATCATATACCTAGGCAATGCAGATCTCATCAGTAGTCATATGATTATGTATCAGACTATCAGTGATGATGATGTAACCAGTAAACTTATAACGAGTCAAATAGTTCAATGCGAAGCGGATCTCGTGTCTGTTTCTCCCTTTCTAAACTAAACTTGAAGCTGTTTAGTATGTGCAACAGTTCAATTTCTCGAATTTCTCGAAATTGAAATATGCATTGTGCAGTGAGATCAGAGATCTGCAATGTAGATCTAATATGATGATGGTTCATACGTGTATAGGTTGCCAAAGATCCAACTGGAAAAGATATCAATGCTCTTGAGCAACACATCAAGAACCTGTTGTGCCCGTCAACCCCATTGTTCTTCAACACCTTGTATGATCCCTACAGAGAAGGCGCTGACTTCGTCCGTGGGTATCCTTTCAGTATGCGTGAAGGTGCCCCCACTGCCGTCTCTCACGGTCTTTGGCTGAATGTTCCTGATTATGATGCTCCCACCCAACTTGTCAAGCCCCTCGAGAGGAACACTAGGTACCATACGATCCATACCCCCTTCCATTGATGTTGAGTAGCGGCATTATGATTTTTTTGATGTTAATAGTTCTAATCTTGTTTGATTGTCTGTTTGTTAGGTATGTGGATGCTGTGTTGACCATCCCCAAGGGAACCCTCTTCCCCATGTGTGGCATGAACTTGGCTTTTGACCGTGAGCTCATCGGACCAGCTATGTACTTTGGACTCATGGGTGACGGTCAGCCCATTGGCCGCTACGACGATATGTGGGCTGGATGGTGCATTAAGGTATCTACTCCCTAGTCCCTGCTCCTCTATGATCATGTTACGAACTCATATAACTCAATGTTGGATCAAATCATATGACATTATCTGACGGGTGTTGTTTATGCAAAACAGGTTATTTGCGACCATCTAGGCTTGGGTGTGAAGACAGGACTACCATACATCTTCCACAGCAAAGCAAGCAACCCATTCGTGAATCTGAAAAAGGAGTACAAGGGTATCTACTGGCAAGAAGAATGCATCCCGTTCTTCCAGAATGCTACCCTCCCAAAGGAATGCTCCAGTGTCCAGCAATGCTATATCGAGCTCTCTAAGCAAGTCAAAGAGAAGCTAGGAAAGGTCGATGAGTACTTCATCAAGCTGGCAGATGCTATGGTCACCTGGATCGAAGCATGGGATGAGCTGAACCCCAGCCCCAAGGCCGCCACCGCCACCACCACTGCCGCCCCCAACGGCAAAGCAAAGTGAATGAAGGAGGGTGTTTGAGCCAGAACCGAGCCCTCGAAGAAGTGTCATTCTTTAACTCTTCTTCCAAGCATTGATTTGCTTGGAGGATTAGGCTTTTATTTATTTTTGCAGGGCAGGGATCATGAGATGATGAGATTATAGGGTTTTGAATAATTATTAGTTGTCATTTGTTTTTTTTTGTTTTAAAAAAAGGGTGCTTTTACTGCTGTCAGAGTCTTTCAGAGCTGTAGAGTAGAGCACTCTCTATCCCTTTTATAGTTTCAGTACAAGAATTCTTCAGTAGAGTGAGATTACATTCTGATACTCCGTATTTGTTTCTGTTATTTATATTTTTTAGATTGTATTATTATTAATTTATTTCTACCCTATCACTCTTTATATTTCCTTTGTTCTTGGTATCATCTGTTCATTATACTGCTTTGCCTATGATCTTGATAACTGTACTGTCGCGCATAGCATTCCCGTCCTGAATGTGGAAGGCATGCGTTACCGACAGTACTTGATCTCGGCTAGTCGGCTTGACACTCCATTTTACTTGTGTAAAGGTTTCGGCTTTGGGACTCGATTTCCGACTCCTAAAAATGAAAAAAGAGAAACTTTTAAGCTAATTTGAGTTACCCAAAGGAAGACGATTGCTGTAACTGTTGGCTATACTTCTGGTAAAATAAAATAAGAATAGAAGCTTTGAATTAAAATAAGAATAGTAGAATATGGCTGCTACAGCTACAGGCTACAGCCCACAGGCTTGACTGAGTGAGTCAGTGGTGTAGAATTGAGGGGTCAACTGTCTGGTGAATTTATAGAAAGAGCTCATTGACCCATGCACCTGCACATGTCATTTACTCCACCTTTTACTATGCCATTTACTGCCTTTTACTCCGTACTAAATCCAGATATGCTAAAGTATTTTTTACTTCTGTAATGGAGGACTCTTTTGTCCTGGTGAATAATTTACATTTAATTTTGTGAGCGGAAAATAAAACAAACGTTAACGATTAACTGTGCAATGGACGAAGTTCTATTACTCAATAATAGGTACTCCGTAGTTAAGAGTATTCCTTAATTAACTCATCGGTTAATTCATTGAGACTTGAGAGTTGAAACCTTGTTCTTTTAGAAGGGGAAATAGCCAAGAGTAGAGGACTGAACTAAGCTGTGAATAAGTTCGAAATAACATGATCTTAAAGTGTTGAGCTTCTTTAGAAAGTTGATCAACATTGCTCAACGCTGTAATCGCTAATTTTATGAAGACGCTCAGTATGTAACCAGTTGTTAGAAATTGGATCTACTATCTGGAGTTCGATCCCTGTAAACGCAACAAGAAACCGAGGGAGTGCTTATGTATGCAAATGCAAATGCAAATGCAACACAGATATTTTGCAATAAATTGAAGAGGTAAGGCTACAAGAAAGAAGTGAAAAGCTAGAAGACTCAGCTAATCAGCAAATATACAGCTTTTAATCCCAATTCAGTGAACAACTAACAGTTTCAGTTTATTGAGACTTTCATTTCATTGCATCTCTTACATTCCTTTATAAGAGATGATTTCATTCTATTTATATTGACATCTATAGACCTCAAAACATGTTAGAAACCTCCCCATCCCATTATTCGTCACATTCTTCCCGTCATTCCATTTTCACTTTCTCTTTGGAAAATCTTCGAACCTGCCATGCAGACGACTGTCAAGATTCAGTTTATAGATTGTTTTCTGATGACTCACAATGAATCTAGAAATAGTACCTCAATTTTGTTACTTGTGTCATTCTAAGACCAGTCAGTTTCTGTTTCCAGCTTGCTGCCAGTCGCAGTTTGCCTCTGGTTTTCCACGCGCTGAAGCTGGGACGACAACTGAAGCAAATTCACAGTCGTTCCCTCCTCATACGAGGGACAGTTTTCAGGGTTCGGAAATTCTGAACCGTGGAACATTCCATTGGCAGAAGCACTACCACCGCTGCCACCACTGTTGCTGAACATTGCCAACGAATACCTTGGGCCAACGCCAAGGAGTTTTTCAGAGACATTGGTGACACTATAGTGTGGGCTTCGACTTGGCATTACTGTAATGGGAGCTTCAGTAGAGTTGTTATAGTTCTGTGATTGAGATGACAGAAGAGAGAGAGCACTACCGGACTCCGTTATGCCTGGTAATCCTATAACGGTAGATGCTTCACCAAAAGGTGTTGTGTTTATGTCTTCGCTCCCCAACGAGTTCATTGGGACCAATACACTTTGCGATCTGTTATTGTCACTTAAGGTGTCAATGCTACAGAACTGTTGCTTTCCTAAGAGAAAAGAGGGTAAAACCGACTTTTCTTGAAGCCGTCCATGTATGAAATCTGATTTCTGAGAATAGTCCGATCCATCCTCCATCTTCACGTGTGGGACCCACCCATCTGCTCCGTATTTCTCAGAATGCGATGCGTCTCTCGGAAGAATATCTTGGCAAATAAAAGACGCCGCTGTTAGTGTATTTCCTTGAAACTTGCTTCCCATCGACCCTGCATCACATTCATATGTGAACTTCACGTAACTGAACTGAAAATAAGCTGGGAAGAAGCGGGCCTAACTCCTAAGTCATACACAGCATACCATGTCACGTGCTCCGATTACAGTTGAATCAAGAGTAACATAAATGAAATAGTGACGATTTGCAGGAAGAAGAAGACGAAGTAGAGAAGGGTGAGTAAAGCATTACCAGTGTATGAAAAAGATCTTCCAGCTCTAACATTATTACTGTAACCAACTTGTGGTTTCCGCCTTCGCTGGTTGTGACCTGCAAGTCGCTTACGACAACTGCGCTTTCCATCGTCAAATTCACCCAACAAGTGGAACCTGCATGACCACAAACTTGTCATCAATTCCATTAACTAACTAATGCCTGAAAACTGAACTAAGTATCGAAAAAGTCGAACCTGCTACACTGCTGACAAAACCTTTGCTCTATTCCATTAACAATAACTTTACTGGTTTTCGAGTGAGCATCACAGACTTTATGCCTCTTGTGATATTCTTTAGCATAACTAAGATCCTTATTGCAACCATGAACTATGCAATACACAATCTGAGAGCTCAAGCTAGTTCCTCTAGCTCTTTTCACTCGAGTCGAAGATTCCGACAAACAAGGTGAAGGTGTTACCCTAGATGTACTAGACTTCAGTCTATCACCAAATCCTCCTAATTTCAAATCAATCAAAGACGATTCTCGACTACTTGAATCCACTACTGAGCTCGAGAGCTTCGAGCTCGATTCATCCTCACCAGAGATATGATTAGAAGAAATGAGCATAATATCACCCACAGTATTAGTATTAGTATTAGCCTCAGTGCAGAATACAGTCTTTGGTGAATCATGAGGAAACTGATCTCTTATCATTTCAGGCAAACCCAATTCAGAAAAACCTGGGTTTTCGACAGATTGTTGTTGACTTTGATGAACCAACATACTATCCTCATAACTAAAGGGTACCTTAAAATCCCACCCATTTAACAAATTCTTCCCTCTATTGTTTGAATCTGATGGTGTTGATGTTTCATTTGACACATAACAACCCTTGTCTAGTGAATCAAAACACCATGATTCCATAACATAAGAAATTTACAAAATCTAAGAAATTTACAAACTTTGCAGCATCTAAATCTAATAGAGAATATCGTAGTATTACGGTATCAGACCCACATCATAATTTACAAACTTCTTAAAAAAAACCACCAACCAGAAGCTAAATCTAGGTTGATTCTTCAATCTAAAGCTGAAGATTTGCAGGAAAGATGATGAAATCAGGAAGAAACGCCAAAACCCAGAAAACCCCAAGTAACACAACAACTAGATCCCCTCAAAGTACAAAACTTTCAGTAAAATAGAAGCAAAATGCAGAGTAATTGAGTTAAAAAAAGAGGTAAAACATGTATAGAAAAAAGCAGTAAAGTGTGTTACTTTATATAATTACTTGAGCAGCCTCAATAATTGAGAAAGTGGACGAAATATTATAGCATGGATTTGAAGAAAGAAGGAGTTACTAAAACTGTGACAAAAATAGAAGGTATAATTAACTAAGGGAGGAAAAAGATTGTTATTTTTAATTAATTTTGATAAAAAATAAAAATAATATTGTCAGAATATGAAGGTTCAAATCTGAAATGGATTGAGTTTGTGACTTTTGTGGTACCTTTTGCTGGTTGAGAGTAGCTTTTTTAGAAGAGGGAGATAGAGATAGACAAAGAGAAAAAGTTTAGTTCATGACTTCATGAGGCTACCATTTTTTTTTCTTCTTTGAAAATGACTGTCCAAAAGCACCAATAATGTAAGCCTATTAAGGTAACTAATATCTGTCTTAACGGTAAAACACAGAATATCTAAATAGGTAAAAATACGGAGTATTACTTCTTGGGGTATGATAATGGTAGTTGTCTAGGCAAATTTGACAAGCGGGTCGAATGAAGTCGTGTCTGTCGGATTCGTGTTCGTGTCACATGTGAATGAATCAGTAACATTCAGCCCAAAAACTACTGTATCTAATCTACTCTGTATATGATTGGTTAGGCAAAACTAATGGTGGAAAAACAGATCGAGGCGCAACGTGTTTAGTACTCGTATATTTGACAAGCGGGTCGAATGAAGTTGTCATGTTTGTCGGATTCGTGTTCGTGTCACATGTGAACGGATCAGTAACATTCAGCCTAAAAACTACTGTATCTAATCTACTTGTATATGATTGGTTAGGCAAAACTAACGGTGGAAAAACAGATCGGGACATAACATGTTTAATACTCGTATGTCTCTTTAATCCTCCCTATGGATCAATGTTTGAAAATAGAAACACGTACAAATGACGTATTTGTAAATAGAAGTAGTGTATTAATTGAGGTTAAATGTGGATATTTATCGAGGAAATTAAATTCAGAAGTTGGGATTTAAAATAAAACGTGTTTTGAGAGTAATTTTGATGGTGTCTTTCAAGAGGTAAGTATGAGACGTCGAAGTTATTAGATTGAGTGAAGATGATAGTGTGAAGGAAATCTGTGGGAAAAGGGCATGAAAATGGGACGTAAGCAAACGACTAAAGACATAGACCACCAATTATGTTGGCACCCTACAATCTAGAGGCAGGTCCCCCTCTACGACAATTGCTTACCTTCATCTTCTTATTAATTTCGTGGACCTTTCTCATTTGACTACTTGTGTTCAATTATTCACTTCTTCCAATCTATTCCCTCCTTTTTTTATTTATTCTCCCATTTGGTGAATACATGTGATCGGAGGGAGTATTTATCTTTCTAATACTCCCTCCGTTCCAAGAGATCCAATGAGTAATTGACCTGTGGAGTCAAGCTCATGAAAAAGTTCAAATTACATATAAAAATATTTCTAAAATAGAAAGACAAACAATTCATTGAGACGACTCAATATGAAATAGGCAAACAATTCATTGGAATGGGGGAGTACTTTTTTGTTAGATGATTTTCTCGTGAGAGATATATTTATCTGAAAATTAGAACAGATCAGATAACATATCATATGCGTAGATGAGACAAATGTTTTGCTAGTTCCTAGATTACGAGGGATACTTTCATCATAAACAAGGATTTATGTTTTTCATCAATTACTCCAATGATACAATCTTAACCACGTGGAAGCTGATTTTAACCTAGAGTAAATTGCACTCCCACTGTTAATGAAATTCTTAACAATTCGATCATCCATTTTTTCTCTTAATTCTACCTTGTTTACCTTGACCCTCCTACACCCTCTTATCCAGAAGGTCATGACCTTAGGTCATCACCTCATTATTTAGCATTTTTTTCATTAATTAATTCATATTTTATATTATTTATTTCAATCCTATCCTCTTTTGTGCAATTATTTTTGTTGACCACCTATGAGAATGGTACACATGCATGAGATCATGGAAGAGGGTCATGACCTTGGGTCATCCCATGACCTTTTCCCACTTGGATCATGACCTGGGTCATGCTAATTTTAAGTTAATTAATGTTTAAGATGATCTTGGGGTCATGACCTCCCTCATCCACCTTGCTTGAGGATGATCTTAGGGTATACGATCAAAAACATTAGGACTGCTGCAACGCGATGAGAAAAAAATATAATTAAAAAAAATCTCTTACTTTTTGTTCACAGTATATCATCATAACTACTCGTAATAGACAAAATATGTATTTGTCTATAGCTCATGGTACTATTGTTAGAGAAAATTTAGCCTACGAGTAAAGAGACAAAAAACACCTAAAATATAAGTACGTCATATTTTTTTTACCTTTTATTCTTTAGAAGAAATACTGTAGTTGATTAAAATAAATAACTGATTAAACAAAGAGACTACTGTTACCTGTATCCAGTTGTAGGTCAATGTCTAATACTCCTATTATGAGTACAAAAGAAACGAAAATCGCCTCATATATATACTCTGTAATGTAAAAAATTAAAAACCATTTTTTCTATAATCAATAGTAGATTCAGTTAGTCTTCCTTGAGAAGAAGTTATCCGTCATATTTTTATATCATGTCAAAGTAATAATCACTTAGATAGAAAAATACAAAGCATTAGTATTTCTAATGTAATTTGCTTTTATCATTTTCAATCTAATGAGTAGTACGAGTATTATTTAATCTACTCCGTATCATAGTAATATAACAGATATTCTATATTCTATCACAAACAACAATTTGTATGATAAATTTTATTTATATTTTTGAATGTGAAAACTTTAGATTTAACTGAAGGTGATACGAAGGGTAATATTGAAAGGGGGTCCTATTGCAGTATTATGTGATTTGATGTCAAGATCTATCACTTACACCACAGCTATCAGACATTGGCCTTTATTTTGTTTTTTACTACTACTGTAAATCCACCCACGGATTTTTACGCAATTGTTATATATATATATATGACCGTCTAATGTATAATAACTTAAAAAATTATCGAAAATAAAAGTTTAAAACATGAATAATTTCAGTGAATACCGTTGATTTATAATGTGATTTCTCCTTTAAGTCCATAACTCCGCATTAGGTTTGAATTTTTTTATCGACTTTATAATATAGGATGATCTTATAAAAGAGTTTGTTACAACTTACAACCATGGAGAAAATATAAAAGCCCATAAGTTAGGCCATCAGCGTTAGTAAAAAACGGTGTCACGTGAAATTTGACTAACACAGTCCACAAGCAATCAAACATGGGCTGGATATTATTGGTCTTTGGCCCATTGGCCCAGCACCATGGTATCCTAGCAACGGTTGGTTCTTGAATCATACAAGCAATCAAACATACGAAGTTTTTTGGAACATGAATCGGAGGCACGAGTGTTCCCGGTGACACCCTCGTAGATATCGATTAACAGATGGTGATTAGTATTTAAGTTATGTAACTTTAGGTAGAAGTGAAATTTAATCCAAGTTTTTTATTTTTCAATTAAAATTGCACCTTAAAAATAAAAGCTCCACTTATTTATACATTTTCTCAGTATAAGATAAAAATAAATATATACGAGTATATTTATAAAATGTATACAATTTTTACATATTTTTGGAAACAAATATTTGAATGAATTACCTGAAATCGAAAATTTGTAAAGTAATCTCATACCGTAGATTATATGAATTATAGAGTATATTAAAATTATTAAAAAAAAAATCTTAAAATTATGTTAATAAATTATTTAATTGTTTCTAAAATATTAATAATTATTCAGTGTACATTTAGTTTGTATATAACATGATTTAATGATATAATTTATGTTGAAAATAAAAATTGAATCGAATTTCACTTTTACTCAAAATTATGGGGCCTAATTATAACATTTGAAACTTATGGAGTTTAATCTCACAATTGCCCAAACTTAAGGGGGTTAATTATCACTTTCACGGTTTTGTTTGTAATTTGAACCATTATGTGTTTTCAAAATGTTATTGCCTCGAAATTCGTGGTTTACGCCATTTAATATACACTGGGTGGACATTTCACTCGATGGATATGGATTGGTACAGACGAGAAAAATATAAATGGATGAAGGTGAAATACCGATGAGAAAAAAACTAAACGGATATGCATGAATTAGCTAGTCTTCCGGTACCACCCCATCCATGTACCACAAATTGTCATCCCTACTTGTCACCTGGTTTTGTCGATGTGAGCCCAATTTTCCGTCCTCGCGCTTGCAGGGATTTGAACCTGAGACCCTTGGACTGATGACCACAAGTTTTAACCACTGAACAACCCCCTTGCAGGTCGTCCTCACAATTTAATCGGTTAAAAATCTCTAATATTTGAATACTACTCGGTACTCCCATCCATTTATTATGTACTCCCTCCGAGTTCCTATTATTGTCCCACATTCCTTTTTGGGTTGAGTTTGATTTTTGTCCCACTTTCCTTTTTAGGTCATCAATGTGTGGTTCACAATTACTCTCCCATTTCTCTCTCTTCCTCCTTCTTTTTTCAACCACTCATTTCTCATTCCTTATTTTTCACCCCAAAACCTTTTGGGACAATAATAGGAACTCGGAGGGAGTACCATATATATGGTGTGTAGATCATTGATTTACAAAGTAGAAATAAATTGGCTATCTTCCTACTAAATTAAATTTCTAATAAATGTGAATTTCTAGTAAGAGATACTACGAGTACTATCTAGTTGAATAAATTAATTAATTACGTTTATTTAAATTTATTGCAAATTTGAGGAGACAAATTGCATCGAGCAATGAAAGCAAAGGGTCTACTTAAGATAATGACAAATGGTCCAAATGATTGACCCATTAATACCAAGTAAAGTCTCACATAATCGTCCTTCTTACCCCTTCTAGCCGTCGCCGTAGACCCTTACAAAAATTATTTGGTATATTCGTTCAGGTGTATCACGTCATCTTATCCCTATCTTATACAAAAATCAGGGTTTCTTATTATTAACAAAGCATATATGCGTACAATAATTCTGCACATATGTTGTACATTAAAGTTTTTCATACTTACCTGTCAAACCTCGAAAAATTAGTTAAAGGTAATGCGAAGAATGTCATATATGTAAGTCCACATGTGATCGAGAAATTGAGAGAAAGAGTAATTGCTTCATCTATTGTTATAAGTTAGAACGTCAATCGCGTTATTAGGATGCAAACTTTTGGGATTTATGAATGAAGTGACTCTTTTTAAATTTTAATGATCACGACTTAAGCCAATGTGTGAGGCTAACATGGTACGTACTCCATGTCATATATAAGCTCGGTCATATATAGCCCTTGGTCAAGGCCTGAATCTAGGCCATTACTCCGTACTTGATTGGTTCAAAAACTAACTACGTTTCTATCAGATAACCATATTACTGTGATTTATTCATATCAGATCACTCATAAGTCATAAGTAATACTCGATCATAACAATCGACTAACTAACTATGCATATCGACAACTATATTATTAGAATTTTGAAATCGCTTTAATTATACATACTATGTACTGTATATCGAGTTCAAAAATGAGTCGTACGATATGAGAAGTCGAAACCATTACACGAAAGTGGAGGTTTGAATATGAAGTAGGAGTACTGAGGGACTGAGGCAGGTATAATATTTGAGTGAGGTGCAGAGTGGAGGTGTCAGTCAGGCAGACGCAGAGGCAGGCGACAGGCGACAGGCATAAATGCAAAATATATGGGAGCCGCCTTTTCCCCAACGGTCATTAAGGTGTCACCTGATTCACTCGTGTATGGACTGTACGGACATCCCCCAAATATCGTACGGTTACTGCCTCAACAATCAAAACAGTAGCTATTCTTGTTCTAGAGTATTTCTAGAGTATGTCTCCCAATACGATGGGTAATATCCGTCACAAGTTTATAACAAGTAAAATATAATCTTATAAATGAAACATGATTAATTCATGTGTTTTCCAACAAGTATTATATATATATATATATATATATATATATATATATATATATATATATACTCTGTATATTTTTTTTTTATATTTTCTCTTCTATTTGACCCGTCACAAGCTTATGACGGATATGATCATCACAAACAAAAATTTGTACTTCTTACATGTTCTAAGCCTCTTGCCTCTAAATTTCCTCTATTACTCCTATTCACTCAACCAATCCTCTATCGACACCTCAACTCTTTGCTAGACTCCCAAACTTTACCCGTCCAACCCTCACGGATAACGTATTTTAATTCACAAATTCTTGTTTATAATGAAAATATTCGTCAAATATTTAGGATAAGACAAACTCATGTGTCTAGTTGGATATATTTTATCTATTTTAACGTTATGATAGATATGTTTGTCGCAAGTAAGACCAATTGATTTTAATTTGGAGATATTTATTGCAATTTTTTTGACGAACCGTCTACTATAGTTGTGTTTCTTTTTACTCTCATGAGTAGTTTGAGGTCAAAAGACTTTATCCTACCATCTTCATATCGTTCATCTATTTACATAAAATGTCATTATTTTTCCACTTTTTTTTGTGACGGTTGTATCCGTAACGGGTTAAGTAGTGTAGATAGGACAAAAATATATTTGTCCGTTGTCTCTATGTTTATTTTTGTTCACATATTATTTCCCTTTTTATTTTAGTGTGCAAAACAAATGGGAAAGATCATTGAGGATGTGAGAAAATATTACTCCGCACTTCTAACAATTTTTTTTTTGATCTTTTTAATTTTATAGATAAGTCATAAATGAGAAATAAAACTACTCCAATAGTACAATTTTAAATACTCTCATCACAGCGAATGATATTTCTCTTCTTGATCTAGTATATTCTTCCCTTTTGCTTTTTTTCTATCTCAAACTCTTAAACACATTGATCATTTATTCTTAAAACTACAAGGAATTACTAGTATAATTTGATATAATAAGCATAATCTTTTATCATCATAAAATTGTTAAATTTCCATGTATAAAAGTGAAAAAATTATCAAATGCATTGTCTTTAATTTGCTTATAATGTTCTGCTACGATACTAAAAGAAGGAGAAATATATCGAATTTCACTATAAATAAAATAAAATGAACAAAACTTCATCAACGAATGTGAATAATTTATCGAAACCACACAAAACAACACTTTTAAATTATTATATAGAAAATAAAGTGAAGTTATAGTAGTAAACAAAACACTAAAAGTCATTTAGGAAAATAAAATTCACAAAAATTAGAGGAATTTAGAGATAATAACACAAAGATTATGTATTTAGTGTAGAATTAGAGGGTGATATATTGCAATCATAAAGGAGATTCGTGTATGGTCAATCCAATCAAACATATGGCCCATTATAGGCCCATTATAGGACCAATATGCAAGATATTTTGTCACTTGAAAAGGACCACTTGATCTAAGTGACATCTTGATTGAGCCTCTCATTGATGGTTAATGACCATTCTACCCCTCATTCACTACCTTTATTCTACCCACAAATTCTTGTCTCTGACGAATATATTCATCACAAATTTATGACGGATCAAATATTAACCACATGAGTGATTAAAGATAAAGCATTTGTTGTTCCAGATGCATTCAGATTTTGTCTTATCTATCCATATGGGTACTATTTAATCTGTTATATCTTTGTAACAGATATAGGGATCTAAGTGTCTTATTCATTTTAACTTTAATTTCTGTCCATACTTGCTTCCTTCTCTTTTTCCTTTTCATAAATCTTAATAATGACCTAAGATTTCTTAGTCTAGTAGTTAGGACTAGGTACTCTGTGATGATACGTCTCAGATTCGAATCCCTCCTCCCCTATATTGTAATTCGACTAAGTGCGTTGTTCGTTGGATAAAAAAAATCTTAATAATGCTTCATCCATCTACACAATTCTTAACTAAATACTCCTACCAAGTAATTAAAGACATTATTATTATTATCATTATTGGTTTGGCATGCTACAAAAGAGAAAAACTAATGAAAACAACATATTAATATTAATGCGCACACAAATTAAAATTTTAAAAGGCAATCTCTCATTAACGTTAATGAATGATTTCTCACATAATGTGATAATGGTATGTGATCGTCTGTCCTACTAATCTTATTTTTATTTTTCTCTTATACATCTCAGTACTTACCGAAAAACGGTCTTCACAAGTAATACTCTAATTAATGTGCGTAATTAACGGATCAAGAATTTGAATTACGATAAAAGTTGGAGGAAGTACAAAAAAAATTCGCTGTAATGTCCCAAATCCGTACACATGGATGATGGATCGACCACTGTTCATGCACGTACTCTTGTGAAAGATATATCATAACCATAGTCCTAATTCCTAAACTAGGTTACCACTTACCAGTAGGCAGTAGTACTTCAAATTCACGTATGTATTGTCGTATTGCGTAGTCGATACGTTATACGTAGTATCGTATCCGATACTTATATACGAGTAAGACTGTAAGAGTAACATAAATCCTAATCGTAAATTGTGTGGTTCATATGCATTATACTCGTATTACGGAGTACACAACCGTATATGAAAGTAGTTATCCAACTTGCTATGGGAGTCTGCCCCCATGGTGAACGTGAATGCCCCCACCATGGGCCACTTTAAAATGAAACTAAAATGCGTACTGTACTATGATGATCGTATTTCTCATTTTTGTGTCTCGTTTTCTGTGTTACTCTGTGCTCCCTACGGTCACAATTTAGTGTCCATAAGTATTGGTTAAGTGGAAGATGAGAAAGTTAAATCTTGTAAATAAGAGACATAAATAAGAATAATATGATAATTTGGGTATGATACTGCTCCCTCCTTTTTACTATGATCTTCTTTTACATTTGGGCCCAGAATTTAAGGGAAGAGAAACATGTGGTTGTAGTTGAGTGAAGAAAAAATTGGGTTAATATTAGCTATTCATTTCGTATAAAAAAGGAAAGATGAAGATCTTAGAGAATATACCAAAAAAGAAAGGAAGATGATGTTAGTGAAAATCAGAGGGTATGATGTAAAAGAAAAGTGGAGACGACAGGGGCGAATCCAGTGTTCAAATTTTGGGGTAGCGATTTCATCATATTTGCTTAATTCATATGAAAATGTATCATTTTTACGAAGTTTGGAGTAACAAAAGTCGATAATTTTAACGATTTTTTTTCAAATTTGGGGTAGCGAATGCTACCCTTTGCTACTAGCTAGATTCCCCTATGGAGACGTGGGCAAAAAATAATATACTCCCTCCGTTCAAATCCAAAGGTACGTTTGTTTTTTCACACTTACCGAGACACGTTTTATACCGTCAATATCATTTGTTTTACAATAGAAACAATTATAGAAGTTTGATATTCTTAATCTTCTCATAAAGACAAATGAAACAAGATCTCACGTGACTATATTTTCTCTTATAGATTATCGAAAATATTAACGATTCTTTTGAGTGGTGAATAATGTCCAAAAGGAAAGCGTACCCTTTGAATTTGAACGGAGGGAGTACGTAACATATAATTCCTCCAAACCATCTTCGTACAAACTAATCTTGTCAACAAGACCCTTGAAATTGAGCTTATATATACTTAACGTAAATGATAGAAACCTCGAAGTAACTGAGTGAAATCTTGAAATAAAGAGCGAAAAAATGACTCATCTTATAAAAGGATAAACTCTTACTTGAATAAGTCGTCAACTCGTCAAGTATTCATACTAATAATTGAAAACTAAACAATTTTGGCACTTACCATCGATTAATTATCGATGAAAACCCCATCTGAAATATCGAGGCTAGGTTTTTTTATGGGAGGAAGAGTCAATGAGTAGATTATACAACCAGTTGTACATATAGTTCTATGTACAAATGATTTCATGATTTTGAATGTTATCACAAAGTTTTCGAGTTTTGTTATAAATTTTCTGAATTTTAGTGTAAAGTTGTCGAGCTAAATCACATAAATGTTCAAGCTCAATAACTTACAACTCAGTTCAGAAACTTGTATTAGCTCAACAACTTTGAGGTGATTGTACATACAACTGGTGGTATAGTACTATTTGAGGGGTTTTTTTTGATGTAAACATAAAACCATACTAAAAGATCGTTTCTTACAAGTTCTATTAACCAGTATAACTAGGGAAAATGTGGCAACAAGTCATTAAAATATATAGTGCACATTGGTGATTTTGATTTTGATCTTGACTTGAATTATCAATGCCTTTTACTTAATCAAAGCAAGCAAAATGGATTGAACTTTAGAAAATAGCTTTAGTTGGAGAAAGAGAATCATACATATACATGCATATATTTAAAGTGATTTTATTTCGCTATTTCTGCATTTTAACAACCACTCTTTTTGTGTGAGTAGTGTTAGTGTATTCGCCTCACCAAAGTCACACTCATATTATTTCATCTAAGTTGGAATATATGCTTTAGGCTATTCAGTACCAACATCACTTGCTTGCCTACAAATGGAAATCTCTACAGTCCTTTCCATTCACTTACTCCGTGTAATTAATAATATTTTTTTATCTTTTTATTGTTTGAAAAGTCGTCATCCAAGTTAAATTGTGTATCCTTTGTCAAGGGCCCTCCTTAAGGTAAAATAGTGACATAATGTATCACATATTCACCTACAATGAACCATTTAGGAAGTAGTGTACTCTCATCATACAGTCCTATGTTACTTAGGGAAAATTCGATACTTCATTTGGTCACATTATAATACGGAGTATAGGGTACAAGAAATTTAAACATGAAACTTATTGTTCAGGATTAAGGGTATCCAAAGAGTGGTTTGAACTGATAAATCGCACCGTACTCTCTGCTCTCCGGGTTTCCGAAAAGTTGTGACCAGGCACCGCTTCGGTGCACACTTTAAAATAATTTCAAATTTACTTTATTTATTTTCCGGTTCTGTCCAAACCCAAAAAGATCGTTCCTAAAGGGGGTCTCGTCCGATCCCTTTCTAACCAGTCCGGTCTCCGGGTTTGGGTGGCCAATCTTCGGTCAATCCTAGCCGGTCCAGATTGGACTGGTGAACACCCTATTCAGATACCTCAATTGAGATTCCTTGTCCCAATTTCATGTTTTATCTCGTGTCTCGATACTTCAACCTATTCAGTTAAGTTCACTTCATTTCAATTCGATCAGTTCAAAAGAATATGACCTACTCCATATATCCGTTGTGAGAGACACCAAAATACAAATGACTCTGTACATAAAAAGGGGGGAATTGACGTAAAATGGAAGAGTATGGTGAACGAAGGTGACGTATAAAAAGAAGGAATATGGTATAAAGGGAGGGAAGGGTGAAGGCAGCTATAAATCCAGAGAATACACACCTAATCCCATGCTACGAACATCAAAATACCCGGACAATTACGCCTGCAATCAGGAATCACCTTACGACATAGACTTCCATACGTACGTCTATTTGACAGTTGACACCCCCACATGTTTAGCAGACCAACTGTCTCTTTTTACCACTTTACCCCCTTCATTATCCTCCAACCAGTCTCCCTTATGACAGATATATCAGTCACCAATCAATGACGAGTCAAATAATACCACTTGATAGGAAAGACAAACCTAAGAATTAGCACATAGATTGTCTGTATCTAGTTAAACGGGTAATATTGTTTGACCTGTCACGAACTTGTGAATGATAATTTTCGATCATAGACAAGAATTTGTGTCATCTTCAAATCTTCATCATCATCTCCCCATTCATTAACTCACCAGGCCACTAACCCCACTCTCATCACTACCACTCCCCATCTCTAAAATGTGATGGAGTAACCATGATACCGATTCTCGGTACCACCTTGTTATATACACTCGGTTATATACTTATATGATATGATGTATACCGAAAATTTAGTGAGTTTATCCTTTTTTTAAGGGTACCACTTAACTTTAATGATTGTAGGAATGAAAATGAGTAAGGTATATTTTTTCTAGGGTGTATTCGAGACATGATATGAGTATATGACATTATTTGAAATATTGTAAGGACATGCATGAACACGACAAAGAAAGAATCAATATACATATCGAAATAATTGGATTCTAAGGGTATGTCCAACAGTAAGCTACTCCGTACAATATATTGTAGCTTATATTATATTGTCATGCCAACTTTTCAAGATACTCCGTACATATAGTCTTCCAGCTACATTAACCTCTAAGGCTTTAACCCTCCAATGGTGAGCAACAAAAACTTGTACGAGTAACTTGTAAGGTCCCACAACATATCTATCATCAGATAGAAAACAACTAATACGGAGTATTTGATTTCAATTAAGCTAGTAGCTTGGTAAAGCTACAATGGCTGACAAGCAAGTCCTTTTAATTTGCTTAACTATTTGACTTGCTCTAAAATCCTTTATAATGAACATCTAAATTTCAAATATAATAATGTAATAATCCGTATATAATTTCGAATATTATGTCATTTCCAAATATTTAGCATTACTTTTGTCATCACTAGATAGTATGTAGACATATAGTGGTACTAACTTCAACGAGCAATTTGTAATGGTGCTTTGAATGCGATTATATACTATATTTGGCAACAGAGGAACAAAAGTCGAATGGAAGGGAGTCTAGTTCATCATGATATAGTGATTAAGAAGATTAGATGGAGCTCAGAATTTTTTATAATTCCAAAATGCAACAGAATATGAGTGATAAAGACAAGAACTTTATCACTAGCTAGCCTTCTTTAGGCCATGTAATTTGTACAAATTGTTACAATGTTACCTGATTAATATACTTACCATTTACCAAAAAAAAAATAGTGGTACTAGATTACCAATCCACAATTTTAGGCATTTCATTTAATGTTGTTATATACTATCAACTATTTTCTTCTAGTATATATGTATTCAAAGTTCTTTATTTTGGGACGTATCCGCGTATATCATCCATTCATCCTAGCCTTGTGGATGCCCTAAGAATAAGTGATGTAATGATAACGAAGTTAGAGACAAATTAATCAAATGACAAAACAAAAAAAATCAAATTTGGTAAGAATGTACGAGTAATTAATATTTCATTTTCTACAAATAGAGATCATCTTGATATACTCTAAACTTATATACTCGTATTTTTTTGTTTCATTTGTTAAAGTACAATAAGTTCTTTTGGAAAAACAATTTTGAAAAAACAATGATAAAACCGTTAGATCGAGTTTTTTTTTGAAGTGGCTTGTTAATAAACTTACTTTAAAAAGAAAAAACTAATAGAGTAGAAGACTAGAAGTAGTAGTACTCCCTAGCAACTAAAAATTCATGATGTGTAGTTGGAGTCACAACTAACACTACCTAAATCGGCAAAATGTATCACTCAATCTAACCCAAAGAAAGCACCCCTCAATCTATAACTCTGCTGGTAAGGAGCTAGTAGGGCTTTAACAACAAGTGTTTGTATTCCATTCTAGTATGATTGAGCCATACCTAATCCGTACAAACAGTAGTAAATTAAAGGACAAACAAAACTCCTTAAAAGCAATCACAAAATTTTGAAAAATAAAAACTGAAAACATGTCTTGGATGGTTGGATTACCTAAAAACTTTATGTTTTACTAAGAGTTACCACAAAAAAAAACATTTGACTTGCATAATGGTTTTCGGGTGACTTTTCGTTAAACCAGGCAAACGGGTCAATCGGATCGGATTCGGGCAGATCAACTTCGGGTCTAGTCACTTTCAGATCGGTAAACTTGGACTGAATTTGGGTCGGGCCAGATCATTTCGGATTTTTATTTTCAATTTTTTTGGGGATATTGACTCGTTTTCTATCAAACATTCTGGTCAGTTCCAGGTTAGGCCGAGTCAAATTCGAGATATGGGTCAAACTAGATCTTCAGCTCGGGTGTTGGGTCGGGTTCTGGTGGGGTTATTCGGATCGGATTTGATCAGTTTTGCCAAGTCTACTTTTGGTTACACCGTACAATATCTTAGGGATGAGAATAAATGATGGACCTTATGAAATGATTTGTGTCCAATGAGATGGGTCAAAAAAATGAGGACAAAAAGGTACGGTAAAGAGGATGAACAAAAAAAGAAAAGACTGGAAACAGGAAGGGAACATGAAAAACGATCCCTAAAAGAAATACAGGAAGAAACATAAAAAACGGAGGGAGTAATATACTTCATATTAAAAATTTAAAATTAAAATAACTATCGTCCAATTTGCACGAGATAAACTCTAGTGGTACTAATGTCATGTTCTTTTGGACTGAAATAACCTGAACTGAAATAGGCTGAAATATTGAGACAAAATGAACATTCTGGGGCTGGGGTTGAACAGAACTAAATTGGACTAAACTGAAATGAAGTGGACCGAAATGAACTGAATTGAAAAAAAGTTGAAAAGAAGAAAGCCTAAATCGTCAAACAACCAAAGACAAACATTGGGACGCTACCTCAGGTAGCTGAGCGTGTCATACCGTTCTACTGTATTTAGAGGGCCAACAAACTATCTTATACTCCATACTTTTGGAAAAATCACCTGAAATAGGCGAATTTGAAGGTATTATCCACGTTTTTCGAGCCGATTTTCTCCCGAAATAAAATGTCTCCAAATTCGCAGAGTAACTACTTCATACATTGTGGAAATGTCTCGGGGTAACCGAAGGGATTCAACTATTTTTTCGAGTAACGTCGGATTAGGGCAAAATTTTCAATATATATACTCAAAACTGAACCATTTTAGAGTATTTTTAATAAGTGTTAGTCATTTTATGTTATACGCGTTCTATTTAGTGTTGGAAATATTGGGTCACTATAGGGGCGATATATAACAAGAGAATATACGTTGTTGTGTCGTGGTATGAAGGCCACTGAATGAGAAACGAAATCGCCCCGACTACGGTACAAATCGGAATGAGCGTCGTCCCCCAAGATCACACAACACTCCTAAAAGGTTGTGTACTCAACCATTAGGAGTTAGAACTCGATGGTATACTCAGAATTTATCAAAGAGATTTGGATGATGACATTTGATGTATATGCCCATATGTTTTATCATTCTTATACTTATATAATAAGTGTCATATGAGATTAACCTCAAAAGGTATCCAAAGTCACTTTATGATGGAAAATGAATTGTCATTATTCTAAATATAATGACATTCATAACCATACTAATAAATTAGGTTTAATATGCTATTAATGGGAGATGCTCTTACTATGCAAGAATGGTCAACAATTCCACTTTGCATTATTTCTAACATTTATTAGATGGCCAGCAAACAATCTCACATTTTTCGAAAAATCATCTGAAACGGGCGAATTAGAAGGTTATTATTCACGTTTTTCGGGCCATTCTGGTCCCAAAATTAAATATCTTCAAATTCGCACAATAATTACTCCATACATTGTAGAAATGTTTCGGTGAAGCATAATGTACGTATAGTTTAAAATTAACACATTTAAAAGTCATTCCACATTTCCACTATTTTTCGAATAACGTTAGATTAGGGCGAAATCTTCGATACATATATACTCGAAACTGAACCATTTTAGAGTTTATTTTTACAACCGTTAGTCATTTTATGTTATACGAGTCTGATTTGGATTGCCAGCAAAATATCTCAATTTTTTCGAAAAATCACCTGAAACTGACGAATTTGAAGGTTATCATCCACGTTTTTCGGGCGAAAAAAGATGGTTTGATAAATAAATATTTTGTTTTATAGATTAATAACTATTTTGGAAAAAGACTTGTTTGGTTGTACTACTTGTGAAATCATGGAAAATAGTACGGAGTAATTTCTATGAACCGAAAAAAATAGAGTTGTTAGGTTGTCTCAAATTTTCACAAATGGCTTGTGGAGTTGGAGCCTTACCATGACACTTCTTACACAAATGTATAAAGTTGATTACCAAACCTCCTGATAACTTGTAATTACCATGAACTAGTTTTGATACCCGTGCGATGCACGGGTGTAACAATAACGTTACTAAATCAACCTTAATACTTTCTTTTATAATTATTGATTACGATGGAATGATTACAATTATTTCAAATAATTGTCATTTTAGAGGATTAGCATTCCACGTTTGCATGTATTTTATACGAAAAGTAGCAGATGCGGGTTATGATGCTACAGTTGAACGGTGAGACCTGTCAAATTCGACTCGACCCATAAACCCGACCATAGTTTAATACATACCAATTTTTTTTACTTTAAAAGCCGTTACAAAATTAGGCGTTCGAAACTATTTCTGAGCATGACTCGTATACCCCGACCGGTGACAGGTCTAGTGTGTACATTAGCTACATGATGACTAAAACAAACGATGCTCATCATAATACCTGGTCACCGTCAGCAATTTTAATGTTTGTGACAACTCATTTGGAACATTGAGTGTGTTTGTGTCTTTTGTTCTCTAAGCATACGACATTCGTATTGAATATATTTAATTTGTATGTATGTCATCATCTCGCTCTAAATTTGACATGGTCCACCTGACACGTTTTTAGAGGCATGAACCCATTTTTTTTACTCGCAACCCGTTTACCCTAAATAATCTAAATTTGACATGGTCCACCCTAACACACATATTCATAATAATATCTAGGTCTCAAAATGAGTCAAAATTAGAGTTATATGTAGGCCTCAAAATGAGTCAAATTAAATATTGCGTTCACGAATTGGAGGGTAAATTTCGTTCAAATTTGTCACAGTTCAGTCTCTTTATGTTTAGTTTGTGTAAGTGAAGGAACACCTATATTCAATTCAATTTTGTTCATAAATGACTCCAGGAAAACATAAGGCCTAACTGCCTAAGTCCTCACCCCTAAAGTAGCACACAACCTGTTGTTGGTGACATTGCAATGTTCATCCAAGGCTAGAAGGTTTTGTACATGGCTAAGTCAATATGAGATTTATACATAGTAGCTTGAAAATAATGTATGTTAGTTTGTGTCCACGTATCGACACTGTTAAGTACGTTTGGTTGAAAATACGTTTTTTTTTTCCAATATTATCATACTTTGACAAACAAAAAGTATCGACTAATTAAAAACCAGTATATATTTATGACCATAGTTTAAATCTCAAATCTCCGCCAAATCGAGTTGGATGTAATAATCTATATATAACCAAAGTCGCGTAAGTATTTTTCGATTAAACTGTCGGTAGCCAAGTAAAGTTTTTTTTTTTTAAAAAAAAGGTCTATTATTATTATTATTATTATTATTATTTCTAAAAAACTCAAAAGAAATACATAAATACACATCTCTTTTAAGCAAGGAGACCAAGTATACAATTATGGAACCCTAAGGACAATAAACACATAAAAGGGGACCAAAGTGTTTCCTAAAGAAAGCATTTAGTAAGAAAAAAAGGAAAGAGAGAGAGAAAGAATAAACTGATAATAGCAAAAATAAAGAAATAAAAAAAAAAAAAATGGGAAGAGGAAGAGTAGAACTAAAGAGGATAGAGAACAAAATTAACAGGCAAGTCACATTTGCTAAGAGAAGAAATGGTCTTCTTAAGAAAGCTTATGAACTTTCTATTCTTTGTGATGCCGAAGTTGCCCTTATCATCTTCTCTAACCGTGGCAAACTCTATGAGTTCTCCAGCTCCTCTAGGTCATACCCTCTCTTACTCTCTTGTTTCCTTTGTTTTTTGTAACACGGTTTTCATTTTCAGATCGACCTAATTTTTTTATCCAGAAAACTAGCTACATATATACTCTGTCCATCCCGGTCATTTTTTTGATTAATTACATGTGGTAATTAAATAGATAATTAAGTTAGGACCGAGGGAGCGTGATTCTAGGGTTTCAAAATCGATGATTAAGAAATTGGATTATAAATTGTAATGGTTTTAATCAGAAATCAACCCAATTTTTTTTTTTTTTTTAAATTTTTCTAGTTGATGGTCCTTAATGGGTTGATACGGAGTATATGTGTGTACGGATTAATTGATTTGGTAACAGAGCCGTTTGTTTATTTTTCTATATATAGTTTTTATTATTTTTATTTTATTTTATTTTTGTGTTGGTGCGATTAAAGGCTTGTTTGCATTTTATTTTAATTTTCTGTTTGAAAGATCTAAACAATTCTTGTGAAAAAATAATTGTTATGTTGCAAAAAAAATAAAAATAAAAAATAAAAATGAGATTTGACACTAAAATGAGCTTGTTGTTGCTAAATTTTAGGTCAAGAAATGAGGTGATGGACTGAATTGAAATCCCTCCTTTTCATGTCATTAGGGCCTAAAAACATGTCTCTTACCTATCTATGATATATTCTTACATAATTTTATATTTTCGATGAGTTTCTGAAACTCAATTCTTGTGTAAAATTGTTATATTAACATCGATTTGTATATTTGTTTAATTATATGAATAATATGTGAAATAATATTGAAAATTAGGGTGGATGCACCAAAATTAAACCATCTTAATAATTGGATTCGCCTAATTGAATAGTCCGTACAAATTTTGTGGTGTTATGTGATAATTTTTCATGACTCATCTAAAAATGACTTTTGAGTAAAGTCGATAAAAGAAAAAAATACACTCCGTACTAATAAAGAGCTAACTTGTGAAGCTCTCAGGGGTACGATGGATGTACAGTGTCATTGTAATGAAAATCCTGGAGTGTGAAATTAGGACCACACGTTCCCACGAATAAGCTAAGAAAATACAGAATAAACAGTTAAAGATTATATTACTCATTAGCCGGGGTCTACATACGATGACGTACTACACCGGTAGACCTAAATTTTTCTTAAAGGGCATTTGCTAGAAGGATAATAAACTATTGGTTTAAATGAAGCATGGAGTAGTGTTATTTATGAGACTGATTAATTAGGTAACAATCAATTATCTTTAATTAGAACATAACCTCAATTTTAGTAACCAAAAATTAATTAAAACAATTATTAATTTTTTTGGGTAATGTTTAACCATTTAAAATCTTCTAATTGTGGTACAAACTTAGAAATTGAAGACTAAATTACACATTTATCGATGCAATTAATACATATATTAACACTTTATTATCACTCTTTTAACCTCTTAAATACGAGTACAACCCTAAGAGCTATATGCCTGTATTTATCATTTTCCATTTGTTTGGTTCAAAAAAACGCGTACTTAGTCGCATTACAATATAGGTAGAGAGGGATTCGACCCTGTGACAATAACCACTAGGTTAAGATATATTCGGTTAATTAAAACAATTATGCATATATATATATATATATATATAAATGAGTGTTGAAAATATGATTTAATAGATGTGATGTGTATGTAAGGTGATGCAGCAGTAAACATAAACATTATGCCTGTGGAAAATGCAGTAGTTGAAAATTATAATTTGCAGAGTTAATTTGAAAAAAAGAAAGAAAGAAGAAGAAGACAAAGGCTGTTTGTTTTGGGTTCCAAGGATGTGATACAATCCTTAATCTTCTATGTAATTCATATATCTTCAGGGTTTTAGTTGTTGATATAAGAGTTAATAATAATATGTTATATGTATATGCATGCTTGTCTTTTCCAATTAACTTTCTTCTGCAGCTTTAAATTCATATTCTTTCTTCTCTGAATTAGTCTAGTACTTTGTTTACTTTGGAAATATGGACTCAAAATAAATGAAGCAAGTATAGCTAGCTACTATGCTGTTGACGGGATTTGAACTCAGTCTTGATTTTACGAGTTAAGCTAGCTAGATAGGTTAATATGATCGATATAGATAAACCCGAGAATTATTATTAGGTTTTGATTAAATATTGGTAATTAAGCTAATTAGTTAATTTAATTTAATTTAATTTGGTGAAATTGATTGAATGGGTGCAGTATTCTGAAGACAATTGAAAAGTACCATAGATGTAATTATGGTTCATTGGAAGCCAATGGAATTCTGAATGATTCTCAGGTATACAATATACATACATACAACTATACAAGTAGCATTCTTTAGTTCATCAGATTACTCCATGTCTCCATATATACCATCTTGCATTAAACCAATATTAAATCTGTGAAAATCACGAATATTTTTGACTCGAAGTTCTAATTTGGTTGTAAAATGGACTTAATTAATTACTTATAAGTAAATGAAATCATTCATATGTTTAATTTCTTGGATTTCATGGTAACTTGAATCAAGTTTAGTAATATAATTCGAGTGTGGATTATCAGAACTATTCATAAGATTGAACGCGTTATTGATAATTGAACGTATCTCACAACTACAATGAACTTAAATATAGATCGATGAAAAAAACCCCTAATATATTAATTCTTTCTACACTGAATATTTCATACAAATCGTCTAGCTTACTTCATAATTTATGTTATTAAGTGTGTAATAAGTAACATGTGTAATAACTCATATGGTATATAAAATGAACAGGAAATTAGTTAGGGTTTACTGTTTGGATTAATATATGTCTGAAAATTGTGCATAAATAAATACAGTAAATAATAGTAATAATACTGTAATTGATGAGTATGTTGGTACGTGAGGGTAGGCTAATTACCAGGAATATTTAAAGCTAAAGGCTAGAGTGGAGGTTCTTCAGCAATCTCAAAGGTAACTTTTTTTCACTGTTTACCCTCCTCTAGGATAATCAATCAAAGTAACTTTCTTTTACTTACCTTACCTCTTAATTAATCAAATTAAGTGAAATTTTTGTATATAGGAATTTGCTTGGTGAAGATCTGGCATCACTTAATGTAAAAGACCTAGATCAGCTCGAACGTCAGCTTGAAACCTCTCTCAAGCAGATCCGATCCACCAAGGTATACTAATCAATCGTCTTTACCCACCTAATTAATTAAACTAGTTGACATCTGATCTGATCTCGTTCTTAATTTACCATGAATTCTTACAATTTGAATTGCTTTTGGCAGACCCAACAAATGCTTGATCAGCTGGGTGAGTTACAAAGAAGGGTATGTCAATTCCTAATTAAATTGTTTTCATGCTTCATTATATCACCCTGTTCTGAAACCAATTCAACCAAAACCTTAAGGCGATGGTTGAAGTTCATTTATATTATATTATATTATATTCAGTTGGGTTAGTTATGTCGTTTTTTTTGGGTATGGTGACAGGAACAAGCTCTCTCTGAGAGTAACAAGGCCCTAATGAAGAAGGTAAGCTAGCCGGCCCCGGCCCTCATTTTCTCGATATTGGGTGGTATTGAGTCTCGGTACCACTGAATGAACTCCTAGTATTATCGAGACTCAATACCATCCAGTGAGACTGTAGCACTCAATAAGATCGATCCCAGTTAGGTATTAATATTATTTTAAATGAATTATGGTATGAATAATGTTGACAGTTGGAAGAGAATAATAACCCTCCTCATCAGTTCCCTACAAGAGTTACATGGGAAGGTAGTGAAGATCAGCAAAATATTCCTTTCAGCAGAATTCCTACCCAATCTGAGGGCTTTTTCCAACCTCTTTATAGTAATCATCAACCTTCACAAATTAGGTATTTTTCAATTTCTTTCTTTTCTAATATTGATTTTTTCTCTGGATACACGTTAATAAGTTAATTAAGGTAAGATTAACATGGATCCAAGTTAATCCTGCTTTAATTTGTTTGATGTTATATACTCTAACGATTTTTCTAACATGTGATCAGTGGGCACACGTTAATATGTTAATTAGGAAATGAATCACCATTATGTTGTCTATATATGGTAATTAAGAGTTCGTATTTCAATTTATCGTGATAATATTATTGTAATTTCTTTCTTAATTAGCATATTAAAGTGTGCCCACTGGACACAAGTTAGAAAAACTGTATATCAAATAATCAATTAAACCCCTTATTTATTTGATTAATTTGATTGATACACTTAATATTGAAAATAGCTACCACCAAGGTATGGGGTCAAATGAGGGGAGTGTGGCAGCAACAAGCCAACAAGCCACAGGATTTAACATGAATGGGTGGATGCTTTGAAGGAGGAGCAATAATAATGAAATGCAAGTATGTAAGGTCATGTATGGACCAATTACGACGCGACGAAATCCAAATCCAAATCCAAATCTATATATTTGAAGGTAAATTTTGGGTTGTAATTGTGTTGCTCTCGAGCTATAGCTAAAATCAAGATGATTTATAGATATGTATAACTTGTAATATGTATCTGTAATGTAATGTCTAGGAGCAATTAACTAATAAGAATGATATTATTATATTGCTCGTCATTGTGTATTTTGGCATGAATGTGTAAACAATGGTGCAACTGCTTCATCTTCGTCAAATGAATTTGAGAGCCTCGATTTTAAAAGTATCTGTTTGAGAACCTAAATAATGGTATAATAATTAAACTTTATAGTCGATTTATTCGAAGTTAATTGTAAATATATTGTACTTTTAATCAAAATGTGAGAGATTAAAATAATGAGTGAGAAGATCATGATGGGGAAGGGAGTATGTTGTTTCAAGTTGCACATAAGATTTTCTTTCCATGGAAAACATTGATACCTTGGAGTCTAATTGGACTATTTGTCTATGAAGTATGTGAATGAAAAACCCATTTATCAAAGATGTCTCATTCTAATGACGATTATTAAAATCATAGATATGATATAAAATAAATAAAGTATAGAACTTGTTTCGATCGATTTCAACGCGTCTCAAAAGACAATCTCATAGCTTTCAAAAGTATTCGTTGAAAACCAAATGACCTCCAAATTACATCGGGACATTGTATTTGGTGTGAAGTTTCTCCTATGCGAATATAGACCCATTTATTTCGGGACCCAAAAGATCGAAAAAAACGTGGATAATAACCTTCAAAATTGGTCGTTTTTTTTTTGTTATTTTAGAGAGAAGGGAAAGTTGTTCCAAAGCGTGGATGTTTTTTGACGGAATAATTTCCATAGGAATAGATTGCCTAAATAGGATTATTAAAACTCTCAGACACGATATAAAATGCAGTATATAGAAATTGTTTTGATCGATTATGACGACACATTTCAAAAGACAATCTTATGACTTTAAAAAGTTTTCATTGAAATCCAAATGACCCTCAAATTACACCAGGACATTGTATTTGGTATTGAGTTTCTATAGCGCGAATATGGATCAATTTTATTCCGGGACCCAATAGATCGAAAAAACGTGGACAATAACCTTCAAAATCGATTTTTTTTTGCTATTTTCGAGAGCAGTGGAAGTTCTTCTAAAGCGCGAATGTTTTTGACGAAAACTCGAATTGTTGATCAGAACAGAATGGCTAACAATGATTATTAGAACTCTCTTACACGATATAAAATGGAGTATCGAACTTGTTTCGGCGGATTCCGATACGTTTGAAAATACAATTTTATGGTTTTTAAAGGTTTCCATTGCGAAATTTGTTCAGCGCGAATATGAATTCATTTTATTCCGGGACTCAATAGGCTGAAAAAAAAAAAGTAGATACACCAGTAGAAAATACGTCAATTGCAAATCTTCATTTGCGACATTTTAGTTAAATAGTACTCCCTCCGAGTTCCTATTATTGTCCCAAAAGGTTTTGGGGTGAAAAATAAGGAAAGAAAAATGAGTGGTTGAAAAAAGAAGGAAGAAGAAAGAGAAATGGAAGAGTAATTGTGAACCACACATTGATGTCCTAAAAAGGAAAGTGGGACAAAAATCAAACTCAGCCCAAAAAGGAAAGTGGGACAATAATAGGAACTCGGAGGGAGTAGTAGCAATAAATATTTTAGATAACATCTCGACTCCTTCACCTCTCCTCGCGACGCCATCGCACTTCGAAAACTCGCCGGAGTACGACTCCCCACGCTCGTCTGGGTGGATGTCGGCTCTTCCTGCCGGAGAGGTAAATCATACTCCACATATCTATCTCTCTCGATTCCGGTCACATAATGACATCTATTACTAAAGTTTAGAGTTTTAATTCCAATTCCAATTAGTTGCAATTAATTGTCTGTTTTTACCAATTTGTTCGATTTCGATTTAGGTTTTTTTTAATTTAGGGTTTTTCCGATTTATGGGGTTTTCGATTTAGGATCTCTGATAATCTGATAGGGTTTTTCGTTTGTACTAATCGATTCCGACTTCTGTTCATCAATCTGATAGGGTTTTTCGTTTGGTTCGACTTCAGTTCATCGAGATGTATGTTCTACGTTTTTCTGGATTGCACAATAGTTCGTTTTACACTTTTACCCCATTCGCCACTGCCACTGCCACTGCCACAACGTATGAACAATATAGGTCATGTTCAGATTAAGGTTTGAATACGGGTCAAGGTCGAGTTGGATATAAATCGGGTTATATTTTAATTTTGTTAACAATGCATGACAATTTTAAAATCCAAAAAAATTTATCCAATTTTAAATTAAAAAAAAACAACAATAGCATCAATCAAGTCCTCAAGGTTAGATTCCCAGTTATCTAAATCACCTAACCATACATGAAAGGTTTGATTCAGGTATGAAGAGGAGCATGGGATAATGCAATGGAAGGAGACACGATACTGCTATCTCCTTGAGGTGGATAAGACCGTCACCCTGAAATTGCAGAAAACGCAAGCAAAGTTGGATAGATGCATGGAAAGACGAGAAGTTTCTTGATGATGTATGTGTCTGATTCTGTTGAATGTAAGATAAACCCAGTTAACCTTGAATGTGTGTCTGCTTGTTCGGATCAATGCAAGTTCAGCTGTTCCTATAATTTTACTTTACAGTTTGTACCATAAGCTTCTTGACTTTAGTTTTCCGAGTTTACTCCTCTCTGTGATCGTCACTCTTTTTATAGTCTGCCGCATTAGGACTGAACAGCTTTGTCTCTAGAGTGTCTTTGTTAACTAACTAGCACTTTTCATTATTTACTGATACACATCATTTTCATGCAATCATATATAGTTTCTGGGCTCCACTTCTCTTTTGAAGCTCAAGTTGTAGACGGAAAGTCTCATGACATTGATGCAAATGTTTGCATGAAGCAGCCAAGCTTGCCATCCACTATTCCACTTCCTCCAGCATCACTTTCGGGAGACATGAACCTGATGCCGATTTGAAATATCTACAAAGGATTATCCGTCTTAATATATTTCCAGCAAATAAACTTGAGGTACATTCACGATATCTTTCCTTATCATACTAACTTGATATTCGAGGTAATTGACATCCTCTTGAGCGTCATACCTCCTGTCATGGCGACTTCATGATATTCCTATACTTATCAGATGATAATGCCGGAGATTACTTACTTTTTTTTCTAGCTGCTCACTTTTAAAGTTGGTAATAATTTAGTTTTGTTTGTTTGCACTGTCAAGCACTGGATGCACAGCTATGTGATTTGTTATTGTTGTATCCGTCTTTCGGTGATGATGGTCATCAACGGAACTTTAAATGAAATATTCTTTGTGGTGATCTTAGATCAATGTTGTCAAGTGATTTCAACTGATAGTTTATGCTTACACTTTATTAATACTCACATGTGGTTGATGTTATTTTGTCATATTTCTCATATATTCTCTTATCACTGAAGAAAACCTTGCCCTTAAAATATATGTACATCATATCTTTATTTGCTCATTAACTTTCATTTAAGGTTTGGATCTAATGTAAAGAGGAGTCCTACAATTATACTGAAGATTAGAACATTGAAGTGCGTGAGAAGTGGGATACTTCTTACGCAATAGTTAACCTATACTAAGTCCTACTCCGTACTACGAGTAATATAAAACAACTGTATTTAAAAGATACTCCGTACTATGGAGTATATATATTGAAATGCCTACTACATTATGAGTATTTTGATTGACATGTTATAGATGTCTATAAGCCTGGAGCAATATAGTACCATATTTATTTGGCATTATTGTGGTGACAAATGTTATAATTGGATTTTTTTTCTTTTTTAAAAACTTATTTGAGGCGTTTTACTTTAACGTCGCAAATAGAATAATTATTTGAGGCATTTTTATGGAGAAGCCGCAAATAGCCATCTATTTGAGGCGTTTTATTTTGAAACCGACGCAAGTAGAATAATTATTTGAGGCGTCATATATCAAAAAACCCCTAAAATGAATTGTTATTTAAGTCATTTTTTTAGGAAATACCGCAAATAGCGATCTATGTAAGGCGTTATGTTTTAAAAATTCCGCAAATAGGATAATGATTTGTGGCGTCCTTTAAAAAAAAAGCCGCAAAATTTTACTATTTGATGCGTTTGATTTCAAAAACGTTGCAGATAGAGTACTTATTTCAAGAGCATATTTCAAAAAAAAACCTGAAAAGACTTATTATGTGGTGCGTTTTTGTTGGAAAAGCTACAAACAGCAATCTATTTGAGCCGTTTTATTATAAACACGTCGCAAATAGGATAATTATTTGCGGCGTCCTGTTTCAAAAAATGCAGCATAATAGCTACTATTTGAGGCGTGTTTTCTGGAAGGAGCCGCAAAGATCTATTTGAGGCGTTTATTTAGAAGATGCCGCAAATAGCGATCAATTTGAGGCGTTTTATTTTGAAAATGTCACAAAATAAAATAAATATTTGCGGCGTTCTACTTCAAAAAATGCCGCAAAAGGGGAAAACTATCTGAGGCGTTTTTCTAGAAAATGCCGCAAAAAGCCATCTATTTGAGGCGTTTTATTTAAAAAATGTTGCAAATAGAGTACTTATTTCAAGCACATATTTAAAAAACGTCCTAAAAAGACATTATTTGACGCATTTTTCTAGGAAATGCCGCAAATAACGATCTAATGGAGGCGTTTTATTTTAAATATGTCGCCGTCCTATTTCAAAAAAACTCTGGAAATAGCGATCTATATAAAGTGTCGTTCTTTTCTATAGGAATAGAATGACGAATGATGATTATTAGAAACTTCAGACATGATATAAAATAGAGTATCAAACTTGTTTCGACGGACTACGACACGTTCTAAAAGACAATCATATGGCTTTCAAATGTCTCCATTGAAATTCAAATGACCCTCGAATTACACCGGTGCATTGTATTTAGTGTAAAGTTTCTCCGGCACGAATATGGATCCATTTTATTCCGGGACTCAAAAGATCGAAAAATGTGGATAATAACCTTCAAAATCGACTTTTTTTTTGCTATTTTCAAGAGCGTTGAAAGTTCTTCTAAAGTGCCAATTTTTTTGACGAAATCTTTTCTATAGAAATAAAATGCCTAACAACGATTATTATAACCCTTAGACACGATATAAAATGGACTATCGAACTTATTTCGATGAATTTCGACACGTCTTAAAAGAGAATTTAATGGCTTTCAAATGTTCCCGTTGAAATCGAAATGACTCTCAAATTACACTGGTATATTGTATTTGACGTGGAGTTTCTCCAACGCAAATATGGATCAATTTTATTCCGGGACCCAAAAGATCGAAAAAACGTGGATAATCAAAATCAACCGTTTTATGCTATTTTCGAGAGTGGTGAGATTTCTTCTAAACCGTGAATTTTTTTGACGAAATCTCTTCTATAGGATTAAAATGACTAACAATGATTATTATAACCTTCAGACGCGATATAAAATGAAGTATCGAACTTATTTCGATGAATTACAACACGTTTTAAAAGACAATTTTATGGCATTCAAATGTCTCCGTTGAAATCGAAATGACTATCAAATTAAACCGGGACATTGTATTTGATGTGGAGTTTCTCCAACTCAAATATGGATCAATTTTATTCCGGGACCCAATATGTCAAAAAAACGTGGATAATAACCTACCTTCAAAATCGGTCATTTTTTACTATTTTTTGACAATTGCGAAAGTTGCTCGAAAGCGTAATTTTTTTGATGAAACTTGTCGATTTTGATAGAATACTACCAAAGAATAATTATCGGGACCTTTTACACGATATAAAATGGAGTATAAAATTTGTTTCGACTAATTCTGACATGTCTCAAACACAATTTTATGGCTTTTAAAAGTATCCATTGAAATCCAAATGACTCTAAGATTACACCGGGACATTTTACAAGGAGTCCACTTTATTCAGCGCGAATATAGGCTTTTTTTATTTCGGACCCAAAATGTCGAAAAAAAAGTGAATAATAACCTTCAAAATCTGTCATTTTTAGCTATTGTTCGACAATTATGAAAGTTGCTCGAAAGCTTAAATTTTTTCCACGAAACTTGTCGATAAGAATAGAATACTACCTGAAAATGATTATCGGGACCCCTGACACGATATAAAATGAAATATAGAACTTGTTTCGACTGATCCCGACACGTCTCATAACGCAATTTTATGTCTTTTAAAAGTACCCATTGAAATTCAAATGACTCTAATATTACACCGTGACATTTTACTAGGTGTCAACTTTATTCAGCGCGACTATCGGCTATTTTTATTTCGAGACCCAAAATTTCGCAAAAACGTGGATAATAACCTTCAAAATCGGTCATTTTTGGCTATTTTTCGACAATTGTGAAAGGTTCTCGAAAGCATAATTTTTTTAAACGAAACTTGTCGATAAGGATAGAATACTACCTAACAATAATTATCGGGACCCCTGACACGATATAAAATGAAGTATAGAACTTGTTTCGACTGATTCCGACACGTCTATTAACGCAATTTTATGGCTTTTAAAAGTGCCCATTGAAATTCAAACGACTCTAATATTACACTAGGACATTTTACTAGGTGTCAACTTTATTCAGCGCGAATATCGACTATCTTTATTTTGGGACTCAAAATGTCGAAAAAAACGTGGATAATAACCTTCAAAATCGATCATTTTTGGCTATTTTTCGACAATTGTGAAAGTCGCTCGAAAGCGTAATTTTTTTTCACAAAACTCGTCGACAGGGATAGAATACTACCTAAGAATAATTATCAGGACCCCTGACACGATATAAAATGGAGTACAGAACTTGTTTCGACTGATTCCAACACATCTCATAACGCAATTTTATGGCTTTAAAGTATCCATTGAAATCCAAATAACTCTAATATTACACCGGAATATTTTACTAGGTGTCAACTTTATTCAGCGCGAATATCGACTATTTTTATTTTGGGACCCAAAATGTCGAAAAAACGTGGATAATAACCTTCAAAATCGATCATTTTTGGCTATTTTTCGACAATTGTGAAAGTTGCTCGAAAGCGTAAATTTTTTTCACAAAACTCGTCGACAGGGATAGAATACTACCTAAGAATAATTATCGGGACCCCTGACACGATATGAAATGAAGTATAAAACTTGTTTCGACTGATTCCGACACGTCTCATAACACAATTTTATGGCTTTTAAAAGTATCCATTGAAATCCAAATAACTCTGATATTACACCGGAATATTTTACTAGGTGTCAACTTTATTCAGCGCGAATATCGACTATTTTTATTTTGGGACCCAAAATGTCGAAAAAACGTGGATAATAACCTTCAAAATCGATCATTTTTGGCTATTTTTCGACAATTGTGAAAGTTGCTCGAAAGCGTAATTTTTTTTCACAAAACTCGTCGACAGGGATAGAATACTACCTAAGAATAATTATCGGGACCCCTGACACGATATGAAATGGAGTATAAAACTTGTTTCGACTGATTCCAACACGTCTCATAACACAATTTTATGGCTTTTAAAAGTATCCATTGAAATCCAAATAACTCTGATATTATACCGGAATATTTTACTAGGTGTCAACTTTATTCAGCGCGAATATCGACTATTTTTATTTTGGGACCCAAAATGTCGAAAAAACGTGGATAATAACCTTCAAAATCGATCATTTTTGGCTATTTTTCGACAATTGTGAAAGTTGCTCGAAAGCGTAATTTTTTTTTTACGAAACTTGTTGATAGGGATAGAATACTACCTAATAATAATTATCAGGACCCTCGACACAATATAAAATGGAGTATCGAACTAGTTTCGACGGATTACGACGCATCTTAAAAGGCAATCTTATGACTTTTAAAAGTTTCCATTGAAATTCAAATGATTTTCAAATTACACGGGGCATTTTATTACTAAACACTGTATATTGTAATATATTTTTATAATCCATTTACTAAGTATAATATTCCTCCATTATTTATATTATCTTTCCAATTTTCTTTCTGGTCCACTTTTTTTTAATCTTCCCATTTTATTTCTTTTTATTTTGGTCCATAATTTTACCATACTTCCCTTACTATTTACAATACTTTACACCTTTATTCTTTTCTATTTACCAGTTTTTGTTTTAGACGTGTCCTATAACATAGGACGATATTATCATTCCCAACACCAAATCCCGATTCCATCAAAAAAATTCCTACAAGTTTAAGAATGATCTTGCCGAAATTCTTAGGAGCGCAAGCAAGAGATGCACCTCAGGACTGCAGTAGGATTCTGCATATCAACCCTCAGATCTCTGCAATCTTCTTCCAGCCTGTGCTATATACATCATCAATCAATATAGAAACAGGTTTAGATACGGATACACGAAGCACATTACTCGACTCACATACTTCGATTTGTTACCATAACACAAGATGTCGAAGTTTAGGATAAAATCAGGCAGTAATAAACTATTTTTACTGTCATTAATCTGTCAAATATGTTGAAATGATTGCCATGATATTTTTTTTTTATATTTTTTGGTTCAACGAAGAGTGCGCTACCCGTCTACCACTAGGGTAAGACATACTGTATTTGGTATTAAGATTTTATTTTGATCCTATACAGTTCATTCTAGGAGTACATCACACGGTTACAACCAACCAACTGGCTAAGGTCAATGTGATTAAAGTATAAACACCCCCAAGATTTCTGCACCTATATTCCTTTTATTTATGGGAAGCACGTCTAAAGGTCCATGTCCCACAATTTAGAAAAACATAAGAAACAAACAAACATCACCAACTACAAATTCAACCCTTTTTAAATAAGGTCCATACTCGACCGTCTACATTACTCAAGAACCCACGTCATAATCAAAGGTGGTGGTACTCGTGACCTGAGTTCAGCATCAAATTCGCCCGTTCAATCTTCCTAGATTTTCTAAACTGGTGAGCACGTCGTGATGTCCTTACTGTCATTTCCTCACCCAAAAAAATAATCACTTATCCAACATAATACCATATAAAGTTATAAACCATATAATAAGTTACTATATATATATACTCCTATATATATACAACTTCTCTTCCCCACTCCCACATTTCACATTTCACATATAATTTTCATAAAAATTGAGGAGTTGAGTTGAGTTAAGATGGCGAAAGTACATACCAAGTTTCCAGGATTTTGCTTCAGAGTAAGCAAAGCACGGCTTCGTGTACGCTCGCCCAAGTCACAATCAAATCCAGCCTACGATTCCATCAAGAGCGAATACTACGACTACAGCTCAAGCTTCACGAGTGATGCACCGAGGATTAGTGATGAAAACTTGGAGAAAGGTGAGTTGAAGAACGGTAATAGGATCATGGTTGTGGTAGATGGAACCCAAGAGGCTAAGGGTGCTCTTCAATGGGCACTCTCTCATACTGTTCAAATTGAGGATACTATTATTCTTCTGCACATTGCCAAGCCATCAAAACAAGGTAAAAAATAAATAAAAAAACCTTCTTTCATTCCGTTAATATGATGAAATAAAGCAAAACGGTTCAAATAACTGAACCCAAGTCAAATTCAGGCCAAAGCTTCGATGTTGTCGATGTCTTAAGAGAGTAGAGGGACACAGTATCTAAATAAGGACATTTCATAAATGCAGGTCCAAAAAAGGAAGGTGACAGCAATTCTAAAGCTTATGCGCCGCTCTATTCCTTGAAAGGCGTCTGTGAAAGCAAAAGACCTGGGGTAGGTCAGATTATATTTCAATTATCACCATCAACCAACCCAATTATTATTCATATAATTAAATATTCAGGAATAATCTCGGGTTGGTCTACTGTTAAGGTGAAGTGATCTTAATTAAGGTAATTTTGGACTGAGCAGGTGCAAGTAGAAGTAGTAGCACTTACAGGGAAGGATAAAGGTCCGATAATTGTCGAGCAGGCAAAGAAACAGAAGGCATCATTACTTGTACTCGGCCATAGAAAACGAACAATCGCCTGGAGGTTCTTGATGAAATGGGCAGGGAAAAATAGGAGCAGCCACGGCGTGGTGGATTACTGCATTGAAAATGCTGATTGTATGACAATTGCTGTAAGAAGAAAGAGCGAAAAACTCGGTGGCTATTTAATTACTACCAAGCGCCACAAAAACTTTTGGCTCTTAGCGTAGCTTGTTGATAAAGAAAAAAAATAGAGGATCGAAAAATTAGTTGTAGGGTTAACAGATTTTTATCGTGCTGTACATTCAGTAATTGTGTTCAAAATTTACTCTTTCGTCTCATATTCCAACTTCCAAAGCACAGAATTATCAAAAAAAATGAACAAGAAGATGATTGAGACACACCATCTTTTTTTTCTTTTCCATACTTTCATCATGTGTGAGCCTTCCCGTTGCACCTTTTTCTAGAAGAAATGGTGGATTGAGACACGCCATCTCTTCCCTTGCATATCCTTGAGTGTTGTGTTCGACATGGCACCAAATGTGAAGAATCAAAGCAACAGCCTACACATAATCAATCTTTCTGTTCCTCCTGTTTTTATTTCGCTTTTAAGCGAAACACAAAGCAAAGAATGGTTAAGAAGTGGATTAGTTAACAATAACCAAGTAATTCGGCTTAAAGTTATATCAGTACATTAAAATCTCAACAAAGCTCAAACTAACTCAACATATTGCAATGAACAAATGACAGACGAAAATATACAATCATATAAGCATATATATACTCCGTATTAGGGCATTCCTGCAGACTGTTGTCGCATGGTTCCCTTCAACTGTGAACTTTGATATTGGGGCATACCTGCAAACTGCTGGCGCATCATCCATCTACACACAAATGGTCAATAATGATGCAAGAGCATTCCTTTTGCATGAATATTAAACCGATTCCCCATACATACAGTTGTGAAACTTTTGAAAGCATCCTTAATTGAAATTTTACTCAAAAAATTGAAGGTGAACAAGAAAACCCGTCTGAATGCTTTGGGCGAAAAAAGGCACCGATTTTATAGATGTAGTTTGTGCAAGCTGTACATATGATACAATTGGGAAAGCATTTGTAACCATTTTGTACCCTTCTCCAGTATACGCGAATTGGCAAAAATAATTTTAAAGCTATACATCTTCTAGAGCCTGTAAGAGCCCTTCATCACATATAAGAGGGCTACAACCTATAGATATGTCCATATGCAATACGATGTAATTGATCATAGCCTGCAAGTACTCCAGCCCCGGCCACACCCAAAAGAATGTTCGCTGAGACACCTCGAAAAAGCGCAGAGAATCCTTCATTATAAATGATCTCACGAAATGCATGCACTGCATTATGGTATTTTATCGGTTGGCCGGATGTAAGCATCATCCTTCGGCGCACCGTATCAAATGGATAAGCACAAATTCCAGAGAACGTCGTCACACCCCATCCCAAGAAAAAGCTAGCAAAGAAATTTCCCTGAAAACAATGTCAATGGTACAAAAGTTAAGATTCAAAACAAAAAATCTTACCAGAAATTTGGCAAACATGTCACAAATTGAAGTTCAGGTTGGATACTTGAATCCTACCTCCAGTGATCCGACCAGCACGATAGGTTTCACTGTGTCATATAATCCAAAGTACATGCCCCGATACAGAGTTATTCCAACAATCGATACACTAAATCCTCTATAGAGTCCAGCTATGCCGTCTGTTGATAACGTTTTCCGATAAACATCAAGCAGTCCTTTATATTGCCGTTGTCCTTTCTCAGAGAATCCTACTGAATCGGTTGCTAGTCGTGTACGTGCATAATCTAGATGGTAGAGAAATAACGAGGTAGTTGCTCCAGCAGCACTTCCAGCTGTTACATTTCCAGCAAACCATTTTAAGTAACCGTGTTTCTCCTTTGAATAACCAAAAATACTCTTAAAGTAACCTCTGAATGCAAAGTTGAAAGCCTGCACAACTCTGAAACCAGCATCAGAAGAGCCATTTCTTGAGCTTCTCATCGAATAATCATAATCATAAAACATAAAACAGGCGCAAAAAAAAAGAGGCTGCATCCAACACAGCAGGTGAACTTAATATGAAACAATTCCACAATTTCACTCGAAGCTTATCCTAATCGATAACCTAACATAACAGGCTATTGTACGCACTACACAGTCTTACCCCAATACTTGCAGCACAAAGAGGCGGTACAACCAATAAGCTCCTATTACAACTCCGAACAAACCACTATCAATAAGACAATAACAACACCCATGTGACCCATCGGAAAACCTCGACAAACAATTGAGCACAATCAATGCCGCCACATTCAACACAATTCTAAGAAATAGTAAAATGGAATCAAAACCTTTCAAGAAAACAAACAAACAACGATAATCAATCAATTCAGTTCAATCACAATCATCAAAAACACAGCATTTCACAAAACCCACATCCTCAACATCCCATTTCACACATTTTCTTCATTATTTCATGGTTTCGAATGTATCGTAATTAGCCCGAAACATACCTAACAGTTAACATGAAACCCAATACAAAGACACAAACTTTACCAAAACCCAATAAGAAAAACACAGCATTTCACAAATCCCACATCCACAACATCCCATTTCACACATTTCCTTCATTGTTACACAACTCAAATCACACCCAACATAACAATTACAGATTTTCTTCATTGTTTCATGGTTTTGAATGTATTGCGATTATCCCGAAACTTATCTAATTGCATGAAACCCAATACCAAGACACAAACTTTACCAAAACCCCATTACAAAAAAAACACAACATATCACAAATCACACATCCTCAACATCCCATTTCACACATTTTCTTCATTGTTTCATGGTTTCGAATGTATCGTAATTAGCCCGAAACTTACCTAACAATTAACATGAAACCCAATCCAAAGACACAAACTTTACCAAAACCCCATAAGAAAAACACAGCAATTTCACCAATCCCACATCCTCAACATCCCATTTCATGCATTTTCTTCATAGTTACACCGCTCAAATCAAAACCAACCAAAAAAACACATGAAACCCAATACAAACTTGAACAAAAAAATCGAATTTTAGAGAGAAAGAAAGACCTGGGTAGGAAAATAACGGAGGACATTAGCTTGATTACCCCTCCAAAGAGCAAAGACACCTTCTTCACGAAGAACCCTAGTAAAACAATCAGAAACACCATGGTAGGGTGTATAAAGTTTGGATCTTTTAACGAATTCGGCTTGATTTTGAAGAAGTAACTTGACCCTTTCAATGGGTGCCGCCGCACTTTTAGCCACCACCGCCGCCGACCCACCCATCATCCAATCTGCCGTGAACTTCTCCCCTCTTCTTCTTGTTCTTGGTATCGTCGTTGTTGTCATTGTCGTCGTAGTTTGTGTTGTCATTTTGCACCACCAATTGAATTGATGATGCAAAATGTAACGATGTTTCTTGGGTTGCTAATGCCTCTAATGTATGTTTTGTGTGAGCCTAATTTTTTTTTTTCAAATTGTTTTTTGCAACTTTTATTTGAGCCTCTAATATTAGCAAAAAAAAATTAATGTGTCACTTTATTTTCATTTTATTTTCAACGATTAGAGTAGATCTTCTAAGGGACGATTTTTACCAAAAGTAATGCGGAGTACTTAATAATAGGTACTGTTATAACGGAAGAGAAAGACAAACAAATTAGAACATAAAATTGAGAGACAGACAGATTTACTTGGTTCACTAACAACTTGTTAGCTACGTCCACGGGCAGAAGGACAGGGGATAATTTTATTAACCTAGGGGCATGAGAGTTTATATAATACTCTCAACCTAAACAGAAATCCTAAACCGATTAGGAAACCTATACAATAAGAAATCATAGGTTAGATACTCAGATATTGATTAGGAAACTCTAATCAATCAGATATTAATTAGGAAACCTCTCTAATTAAACAGATTCAGGTCGGAAACCAATTCGAGATCCAAAAAAGACAATTGCAAGGCACTTATTTCCTAATCTGATAAAATAGGTATAAACAACATATAAAGCGATATATTTTGTGCAACGATTAATGCTCATTTTTTATTTACTATAGTCACGTTTGTCTAATTTCGTTAATATTAATTTGTCAATTTAAATACTCTTCATTTCATTTTATTCTGGCGTGTTAAACTTACCAAGTTGAATATTTTCGTATATAATTATTTTTAGGAGATTTATATATATATAACCCTTAAGGTTGTATTTAAGAGGCTAAAAGTGACAATAATATATGCATTAATTGCATCGATGAATGTGTAATCTAGTCTTCAATTTCTAAGTTTATACCACAATTTGAATGTTTTTAATGCTTAAATACAACCCTATGAACTGTATTTAACATTACCGTTATTTTTAACTATGTACTCCGTAATCATTGGATTTTAATAAAATTTACTCTAATGATATATGGGCTATTTAGCTAATTTATCAAAATCTTATGTGAGATGGTTTAACGAGAAGAATTTACGTATTTATTCAAAAATTGAAGTGCGGAGTATTATCATTATATTTAGCTAATTTATCAAAATCTTATGTGAGATGGTTTAACGAGAAGAATTTACGTATTTATTCAAAAATTGAAGTGCGGAGTATTATTTTGTTTATTTTGTCCAACGAAACTATACCAAATTCCGTGCAACACCGCAACCAGCTAATGAGAATTATTTAAGGCAATCCATTCAATCCTTCAAAATCTCTCATTTTTTCACAAACATTTCAGCATTCAATTCCTTCATTAATATGGAAATATTCTACCCTGCCCTCTTATTATATTCTTTTCAAATTTAAATTTTCATTTCCCTTGTCATTGCATCTTTTTCCACAACACTCAAACATCTAAGCTTTGTATATCGACCAAAAAAAAGAAGCAAAAGTTTCGAACGTGAACGTAAATGAATAATGTGTACACTTTGGGTGTTCCAAAGGCTAGCAAAGTTGCAACTTAAAGGTACGTACCCTTACCGTTTTGGTTGATGCTTATACAATTTCTCATTACTCGTGAAGTTTATGTTATTCAGACTTATTTAGAAGTGTCTTGGCATACAGACACGTAGGCAGATTTTTGAATAAGAAAAGTCGAAGTAACAGAGTCGAGTGCGATGTACCCTCCTATTAAAGGAGATTGACTTAGTATTTCAGAGAGATTATGATTAGTCCACTAATATTCTTTAAGCAGCCTTCAGAATAAAAATATACTAACAGTCAGTTTTTTTTTTTCAAAACATGCAAACCATGACTTTAAAAACTCATGTAATTCAGACCCAGAAACCAAAAACAGTATACAATACAGAGATCAAATCTTCCTGTATCCAGCATCATCAACTGTAGATTTCTGACAAACAAAAAAAACACAATAAAAAAGATCAAAACATAAAGAGAAATCTGAATGCATTACCATTCATTTCTGTTCTCAGTGATGTGCAAACGTTCATACATTGTCAAGGAGGAAGGCACTAACAAAAACAGGAGAAAAACATCATCATCTAACTCCTCTTCTCAACCTGCAACACCCAAATCACCCTCGACTTCTCGAACCAGGGTTTCCACCACTTTCTTCTCGTCCCCTAGACCGTCTCACGCCCTGGAATCCAGGCATAATGTTGGCACGATGGTTACTGCCAGTAGAACCAGTACCAGGGACGAAGCCAGGATTTTCCTGCCTCAGATCAAGAGGGGGAAGCTTAAGCGACGTGTGACTATTGGATCGTCGACTCAGTCTGCCAGTAGTGGTTCTGCTGATGTAGATGAGGCTGACTGGCCTCCCTTTGCTGATGAGGACTACATTGTGTTTTGTTTTGAGGAGGACGGTGCGTTTCATGTTGTTATGGAGGAGAGTCCAAAGACTGATGAGTCGTCGTCTAAGGTACGTACGTCTCACATTCAAAGTAATCCTGTCAACATTCTGAAATATGTTTATGATTTTACGACTGTCTGAAATGTGAATGCAGGTTCAGTGTGAATTTCATGGGAATGTCTCCTGTGCATGCACTGATGAGAACAGTAATGTCAGCAATCTAGGTGTTACAAATAGAAGAGACTGTTTTCTGGCACACCAAGAAGTAAGCTCGACAGTCTCGATTCCTGTCTGTTGGCTGTTGATTGAATCGTCTGAGGAAGCTGTATTATTGAGCTGATTTTGTTGATGGCCGTTGCAGGGTGACGTGGAAGAGGAACTGAATCCCAAGCTGGAAGAGGATGAGCCTGATTTACTGCAAATGGAGAAGGAAGTTGTGAGAAAGGAATCAACAGAGTCGATGGAATGCATACATGGTTCAGTAGGTTCTGAAGACTCTGTCAGGTTGGATTGGGAAGAAGAGCAGCATCAGGATCAGGATCAGAATGAAAGTACCTTAGAATTGGAAGTTGAATATCCATCTTCTCCGAGAAACTTGTTAGTCGAAGAAGAGGAGAACGATGACAATGCTTCTCGTGATTTCAGAATAGACAGTTTGTTACCTGACACACTGGTATTGTTCTGATTTCTGAATCTGAAGGAATGATTTTCTGTGCATTTTTCCTGAAGAGTCTGATTGTTTTCATCACTTTGCAGTTTGAAGTAGAAGAAGAAATGTTTTTGAGTCCGAAATCACAACTGGGATTAAAGCTGACTATTAACGACCTGTTGAAGGACGTGATTGACGATTCCTGCACAGGATCAGATGAGTCGAGGGGTTCAGATGCAAAGGACAATGATGATGACCAGCTAGCGGAGGATGAAGAAGTGGGTTCAGAATCTACTAAATCCAGTGTTTCAGACAATTCCAATAGCTGCACAAGCTCATTTGAATTCCCAGCGTAAGCACAAATCCTCGAATAATGACGATATTTCAGAAAAAACTGCTGTGAATCCTGTGATGCTCATAAGCTGATCTACTGTCGGTATGAAATATTGCAGGTTGCAGTGGGAATGGATAGATAGCCCAGTTACATGGCCAAAATCAGCAAGGATTCAATTCAGAAAGCAGAAATCTAAACCTTCATGCCTTAGATGTTGTAAATTTTGAAGACAATTGTTACATTTTTTTTTTCCAACTATGAGATCTCCATGATTGAAGCTGCACAAAACATTCTTAGCAGCGCGACATTCATGTATGTATTTCACATTACTTCTTTCTGCCAAATTATATCACCATTTGAGGAGACGAAGATTGTATTAGATTATAAATAGCTACATAATCATGACGAATAATCGATCAACACATTTCAGAAATCCATTATGGTATCAGAGCTAATCGATACATGCATATCATTTTTTTCCCGACCCTGTCCTCACGTCATATTAGTACAAATGTTAATTAAATTTTTTTAAAAAAAAAAAACTAAATTTGAAAGGGAGGACAAATTAGTCGTTTATCCAAGTAATGCCAACGTTCTAAAGTAACGTGTCGACGACTAAAAGTAGTTGCATGACATAGATGTGAGCACCACAAACTCAGGCTGCACAATATTATAATACAAGAGTGCCAACCACCTTCTAATGCAAAGATCTAGAGCAAAGACATGTTCATACTTCATAGTTCAGATGGTCTTCGTCTTCATGTCTGAGCAGTGGTTCTAAAAACAAATGACTGCAGATAAAATCTTGCGTTTGATGCAACTAAAAGCGATTCTTCATCTTGTTTCTCCTTCGCCAATTCTAGGGCTGTAAGATAAGCTTGTCTTGCCTCTTCCATATTTCGCATCTCGTTTTCATCTAATTCATCCTATTTCAACAGTTTTCACAGTTTTAGGTACAGAATTTGACATTTCATAGCAAATCAGAAAATCTTAACAATAGTTAGCACTGCACAATGAACAGATGAACGAACGAAGCAACAGTGAGAAGTTGGAACTTACTATGCCAGTAAGATAATCAGAAGAGTATGGTGTAACATCATAATCCGCAGTAGCAGGTATCGGGGTATCATTCGACAAGCCTTCAAATATAAGCATGAGGGATGAGACTTCCGATTGCATGGTATCTAATTCCTGTTGAAGCTTCTCGACCTTTTGATTGGATGTCATTGCTTCCCATTGTAACTTTTCAAGAGCTGCTTGTTTGTCTGCCAGCTTTATCTGAAAGAATATGGTTGCATGGTCTTCAACAATACATTAATGCAACAAACTAAGAGTACTATTTTCATAAATCTAACTGAAATACCTTGGCATCGTTGAGCTGTGATTGACTTGATCTTATCAAAGAGTCTTTCTCAGCAACGTTACGCTTCAGTTCCTCAACCTGCAACTGCACTGAACTCACCAGACTCTTAGAGACATCTGCGAGTTTTAAGAGTTCATCTTTCTCCGACAGCTTTTGTTGTAATTCCTCCAATTGTTTCCTCAGGCTATTCAGCTCTTCTCTATCTTTATCTTCTTCATCCTTAGAATCACTGCCTTGCTCTTTATCTTCGTGCTTCTTTCCATTCGGAGACTTAACTCCATTCTACAGTAAGCAATACTGATATTACTGAAGTCATTCAAGAACTTAAGCACAGCACTCGTACAATTCATTTCTATCAAATGTGTCTATATGCTCAGCTACTTCAAACGATTACTCTGCCAAAGTTCCAAAACAACCTCGCGACAAGAAAACCAAGTCAGACTAGCAAGCAAGCTGTGTATCATTATCCCTCACCCACAGCCACAGAGGATGCATTTAAGAAAGGCATCAAGTCATAAATAGTTAAATACCCATCAAAGTAAACCACATTATGAGATAAAAAGTTCATAAACCAAACCAAACCAAACCGACATTTCGACATGGAAACAGCATGATGCATCAGAATGCACGGAAAAGTAACAATCTTTGCTTCCCAATTCACATTAGTACATTTACCCATAATTCAAACCAAAACAACATTTCGACACCAAAATTCTCACTACCCAACAGGCCAACATACAAAAACACAACATCATGTATCAGAATGCACAGAAAAGTAACAATTTTTGCTATCCCAATTCACACTTCACAGTGGAGTATTACATTTACCCACAAAACAAACCAAAACGACATTTCGACAAGCAAATCTCAGTACCCAACATACCAAAAAAAGCACAATCCATCAAAATGCACAGAAAAGTAACAATCTTTGCTATCACAATCCACATTAGTGCAAATACCCACAAAACAAACCAAAACGACATTTCGACTCAGAATTTCTCAGTATCCAACATACAAAAACACGGCATAATGCATCAAAATGCACAGAAAAGTAACCATCTCAGCTATCCCAATTCACATTACAACATTAGTACACACACAACATTTCGACATGGAAATTCTCAGTACCCAACTTACAAAAGAACATCATAATGCATCCAAATGCACAGAAAAGCAACAATCTTTGCAACCACAATTCACATTATTACATTTACCCACAAAAATGAACAGCATTTGGGACCAAAATCTACAAACTTTCTTGATTATACACAACACTATAGTGGAGTAATAACCTTCAAATTCACCCGTTTCTTGAGTATAAATATCTAAGATGGGATCTTTTTTCATTACCTTCCTGGAATCTTTAGGAGTCTTAGTGTAAATCAAGGGAACCCTCCTGGTAAACGAATTCTTTGTTTCACAATCCTACATACAAATCAAAATCAACCTACAAATTAATTACCCTAAAAAAAAAGACCCAAATCAAATTGAATTGAAAGGAAGAAGAGAAAGACCAAAGGGGGGGAAGAGCTACAGAGGGAGAAGCAAAATCTGGAGAAAATCCCCATAAATAAAGAGAGATGGTAGTATTTGAAGAATTAAAAATCCGCATTTTCAGGAGATCAGAAGAAAAAGAAGAAGAAGAAGAAGGATTAGTTACAATGAGGTGATTAACGAGTGGAAGCATCTGAACGAGGTCATTGTAGAGATCTCGATCCAAATTGTTGTTGTTGTTGATGATTGAATTTGAGGTGGGGATTTCAGGATTGAACTTGTCCGAAGATTTCTCCTCCATTTCCACGTACCCTTTTCTTCTTAAATACATTTGGAATTTGGAAATTTTGACTTATTTTGGGTTTGAATTTTGAGTGAATTTGTGCAGGGGATTTGGAGTAGATTAACAATGGCGACTCATAAAAGTTTGTGTAGTGTACTAGTGTGTGTAGTGTGTTCAGCTGGTGCCTTCAGATTTGGATTTTGAATTCCTCCCTTGCTATCCATCCATCCATCAAGGTGGACCCCAACAAAAAAAATCGAATTAAACACGTTCAAACTCGAGATCTCTCGTTAAACTAGATCAGTCACGTAACAATTGATACAATCATACAAATGCTCATGTGTTTTTGAAAAATAGGATTATACAACTGGTTGTACAATAGAATGGTAAACTTATACTCCCTCCGCTTCTCTATGATGTTCCACATTTGATTGTGGGAAGAAATTAAGAAAATGGATATATGTGGAGGAAAATGAAGATAAAGAAAAGGAAGTGGGGTCACAAGCAATAAGAACTACAAAATATTTATTAAAAAGGAAAGTGGAACATCTTAGTGAAGTTTCCTAAAAAGGAAATGTGGAAGATTTTAGTGAAGGGGAGGGAGTACAAATTTTTGAGCTAAATTATAAGTTTTGAGCTTAAACATTTATATGATTTAACTCGACAACTTTACACTAAAACTCAGAAAGTTTACGGCAAAACTCAAAACCTTTGTGATAAAACTCAAAATCATAAAACCAGTTGTACATAGAGCTACGTACAACTGGTTGTATAATCTTCTCATTGTGTAGGTTGATTCCTTCGATTTAATAAAATGTTCTACTTGTATAGCTGTATTATACTCCTCCGTATGAAGTATCGGATAGTACTATATTTAATCCATATGCTCACTTAATTTCGTTCATTTGTTTGTTTAGCTATAATTAAAATAATTCTTAAAAGTAATTTAAAAGATAAACAAATAATCGAGAAGGGAAGGGTAAGTTAGGATAGGTCGGGGTTCAAGGTCATGCGAGTGGGACCAATCCATGAAGATACAGAAACGGACAAACGGTTCATGGTAAGGGTCGAACTGGGTCAAGTCGAGCTCCATTTTTGGATTGGGAAGTGAAACTCGGACAACAAGTTTTCTTATCAGTTCTGAGTAGGCTGGCTGGCTGGGCGGGTTGTGTATATGAACCTCTGATGGGACAAGCGAGCCGGGGGAGAACATTAACTAGTGAAGTAATCTGGTCGGGTTGGGTTGAGTCGGGTTAACATATTGATTAGGCAGTTCGAGACCAATGAACGTGTGTTGGTCCAAAATAACGTGACTTGTGTACGAGGCTATCGGGCTAGTATGAGTATGACCCATCTACACCACACAAGTAATAGTCCAACCAGATGCTCCATTTAGTGACCTCTACGTTTTGTCTTAAAGGAGTATCACTTCCTTCATTTGGTCATTGTCTCTCACTTATCATTCTTACTGTATAATTTTGTTCACTCTATTCTTAGTACGGAGTATCAAATGAAAGATGTTCCTGAATAAAAATTGAAAATAACATCCCAAAAATGTTTTGAAGTCGAAATGATTGATCCAACCCGAATTCGAAAAAAAAATGAGTAAAACCTCATTTGGTAAATGACATATTGAGAAAAAATTAGCAGATTTCGGCTTAAATAATAGATTAAACATCAAACTACTAATTTCATGTGTTTGGTAAGATTGCGATAGCATATTGGCCGGAATTTGCTGTTTTTGAATATGTTGCTAATAGGAGCATATTGAAACAACATATTGAATTTATACATGAAAACAACCCGATTCTTCCATAATCTACTAATTAGTTAATTGCCGAACACTATTTCTTAATTGTACTCATTTAATTTAATAGTCAAACCTGTAAATACAATCAGCTACCTATTCTGTTATTCTTAACCGCTATTATGAATCTGCTACTGTCATTTGTCAAACAGGACCTAAGTCTCTCTTGTGATCAGTAAGATCAAATATACCACATTTTTAGATAATGCAAACCCGGGAAGTAGAAAATTGGTTGTCTATATCTATCAAAGTGGGTACTATTTGACCCGTCACAAATATTGTGACGGATATGCTGAGAATTTGGGTTGGGTATTAGCTTATTGGTTGTACCAAATCCAAAAAGTCATCATCTTTGGGTTCTGATCTGATGCAATCAGAATGAATGATAATATAACTTCAGGGATGATAACTCATTACTGATATACAGGGTGTCTCAACAACAACATTAACCTGCAGGACAAATGATCATCTTTCACTCTTTCTTTAATGACCGCCCGGCCCCTTCACCTGCTTCGATTATGATTTATGACCACCTCTACCTCCAACCATGCTTACTTCTTCTTCAACTTAACTCTCATCATCCTTCTCTTCTTCATATTCCACACATATATTCCCTTCTCTTTCATTCTCTTCCATGTATGTCTTACTGCTCTACTCCGCCTTACTGTAAGCTTCTCATTCTCCCGCTGTCACAAACTTTTCGATGTTTTGTCTATACATCGGTCTTACACAAGAATTTGCGTTTAGTTTAGTTTAAATGTATACCCACTTTGAAAAAAGTTGGAATTTTTTGGGGTGACAGAGTAAATGAACCATAAAGGTCCTAACTTTCTGAAAAAACAGATGCATGAATGCATAAATAAAGCTGTAAAACACAGAGTTTGAGAGGAGGGGGGCATGTATGATGTACTATCATCTGACAATTTACATTTTATTCAACTGTTTGACCTGAATTTAATTGGAATCTACACTGATTTTTGTTGCATTATTATTAGGTACAGTTTCTCAGTAGTTAACCTCTTAATTATGTTTCATGAAATCATCAGAAACACCGCGACATAAACGTCTACTAAGAGGATGCCAGGAATGTGAGTTTGTCGATCACCTTTAAGTCGAGGCGGAAATTTTCATTCTAGGTAAAAAAAAACTTTCTTTCAGTCATTGATTCACTTTGATTATATATATATTGCTCGATCTGTTTATTTTTGTGTCTATTGTATGTAATATATTCCGTATATGTAACTAAAGAAAACGGTAAATGTGTCGTCGACTGTGTAATTGAGTAACTTTCACTATCAGAAGTGACATTTTTCATGACTTATACCTAAAGAAAATTAAAAAATGTAGAATTTTTAATTTTATTCCAACTGTAGTGATGCAAACTTATCACAAAAATAAGCATAATACAATAATGCCAGAAGTAATGGAATGATACTTTACTAGACTCAGACATCACCCTCAATAATGGAGCATCATTCAATCAAAAAAGGGAAAGAAATAAAGTTTTGGTCCTTTCCTTTCTTTACCAAAATTCTCGTTTCTGACCAATGTATGTATCCGTCATAAATTTGCGCATGCACAAAGACAACCAATTTACAACTATTTTGTACGACTGTACACGTCGTGATTTTGTCTTGTCTACCTGGCCTCTTGATGACACGTGGTTCGTCACATGTTTATGACGGATATAAGTGACTCAATTGACTAAAGTTGCTTACTATAATACTTTGTTATGCAATTTCCTGTCATAAAGTAAGCTACCCTTGATTTTGCTTTGTGAAATACAGTCACAAATTGTTCCAAAACTCCACCTTTATATGTTTTTTTGTACAATTTTATATGGACTGTGATCATGTTTCATTGGAAGATGACAGTTTTCTAGGATAAATCTTTGATCTTCAGAGATATTTTCAGTGCAGGTGATTTCATACTAATTCTGTACATCTTGGAAATCGGCCAGGTATAGTAGGGAATAAAAAGTGATGCCTGAATAATAGAATATAAACGGGCCTCAACCATCGCCTTAAGGTTTTGGTTGAGATGGTTCGTTAACATGGTATCAGAGCCAGAGGTCACGAGTTCGAACCCTGGCAGCCCCCAATATCTCAAACTCTGAAGTGGAATCTCAGCACACGGTACCGGGGAACCGGTGCGCACTAACCACTCTTCAAGCCCAAAGGGCATTCGAGTGAGGGGGCGTAATAGAATATAAACGGGCCTCAACCATCGCCTTAAGGTTTTGGTTGAGATGGTTTGTTAACATGGTATCAGAGCCAGAGGTCACGAGTTCGAACCCTGGCAGCCCCCAATATCTCAAACTCTGAAGTGGAATCTCAGCACACGGTACCGGGGAACCGGTGCGCACTAACCACTCTTCAAGCCCAAAGGGCATTCGAGTGAGGGGGCGTAATAGAATATAAACGGGCCTCAACCATCGCCTTAAGGTTTTGGTTGAGATGGTTCGTTAACACTGAAGAAGGAAAAACCGACTGTAAATTTGTCGAAGAAATGTGTATTGACAGCGAAGATGGCGATAAGTTTTGGATCAAGGATTCTACTACTAAGACTTTTGAGGGGAAATCGGATAAGGAGAGACTGGAGACTTTTATTTTTAAGGATGGTGACGATGAGAGAGTTGTTCTTCTGATGGGCAGTGATTGCAGTACTGAGGACTTGATGATGGATGATGAAGTTCTTTCTGATTGGAGCAGCGAGCTTTTATTCAACATCGACAACTTAACTAGTTCTGTGATTACCGGTGAAGAGATTAACGCCCACGATCTTGATGACAAACCCAAACTTAGCCAGGTAAATCATACTATCATTTTTTGTTATGTTGTTGTTCTGGTAATTGTGGTATGTTCTTCAAATTTTGTGATTCAGGGATTTTCAGCAGCGAAAAAACCATTAGAATTAAAAGGTGACAGTTGATTATAGTTCACAGTGTTATTAGATGATGGTTTAAACCTGTAAAATCAGACATAAATGAACTTTTTTGCAGGCAGAGATGAACCAGAAGGAGTTTGATGATCAAGTAAACGAGGACATGATCGCCTACAATACTGAACTCGACAAGGGAGTCGAAGAAAGCGTGAGCAGCATTCAACAGTACTCAGGAAGCATTCCTTATTCCGGTAGCCTTTCCCTTCGATCCACAAGCAGCACCGCCAGCACCCAATCCTTCGCGTTCCCCATGTAATTTCCCTCGCTCTCCCTTACGTGTTTCAGCATCGTTTTTTCTACTGTGTAAAGCGAGCCACAAACGTCGTTTTATAACTAGTTTGTTGATAAAATGGGTGTTAACAGATTGGGACAAGATTGTGTAAGCAGCCCAGTGAGGATGCCAAAACCTGATAAAAGGCAGCTGACAAAGCCAAAGCATTGGAAGATTAAAAAGTGTTTGGTCTGCTGTAAATTCTAGTTTTACTATCTCATTTTTCCTGTGGATTTTGTTCTACATGTAGAAGATCTGAATGCAGCAGTACCTACCTGGCTATATTATTCAACTCTAGGGTTAAAAAAAAAAGGATTTTTATGTTTTCCACATTAAAGTAATTTATTAATAACCACACTTATCAGCTCAGGTGGTAATAGTTCTCTTACTCCAATCGCAAGGTTCAGGCTCAGTAAATACGGAGTATTAAGCAAAGTTGTTTTACAAGGTATTGATCACCAAGACCATCGAATTAATCTGGTTTCAAACCTCGTTCGCACTCGGTAGGGTAAGGTGTGAGGTAGTTTAAGGGCCCATAAGAGTAAACATAGCCGAAATGTAAGGTAGTTAAAGGTCCATAACAAGAAACATAGCTCATTATTACAATACTTATGTCACATGCTTCTCAAAAACATCAAGCTTATGGCCTATGGATAATCATTTAACGCCTCAAACCATTGTACGTGCTATCTTACCCAATTAGAATCATGTGATCATAAACTTATTGTACCTTTCGACACCACTGAGATACCGTTTCTCTGAAGTTTTTTGTGTTAGATGTACTTTGCGCTCAAAAGTGAAAGTAAAAAAATGCGCTTTAGTGACATACTGACATACTCCTCCCATCCCAATGAATTGTTTGCCTATTACATATTGGTGCGTCTCAATGAATTGTTTGTCTTTCTATTTTAAGAATGTTTTTTATATGCAATTTGATCATTCTCATGAATTTTACTCTACATGTCACTCCCTCATTGGTTTCCTTAACCTTGGTGCCAAAAGAAAAGACAAAAAGAAAGACAAACAATTCATTGGAACGGAGGGAGTATAATAATACAGAATAGGTAACAAACATTCGAAGGTTTTCGATAATATACAAAAAAAAAACGATCAATAACATTAATCTTGGTGTAATTAGAGTCGAATTTCGATAAGAAATCTATCTCCTATAATAATACTAGTAACAAGGACTTGGGATACTTGGACTACTAATTTACGAACCCTCCGTGCTAAAATGGAAGGACACATGCCCAAATCTCGGACGCATACATAATTTATAATTAAGAACTACTTACATGTAAAACCGTATCACATGAAACTAAATATCGAAGCTTTCTTGGTTCTTACATGTAAAACCGTATCACAAAAGACTAGAAAACCGATTAAAAATAATTTACGGCACAACACGATTAATAATATCGAAGCTTTTTGGTTTGCTGTTAATTTTTTTCAAAGGATAAATTTAATTAATTAATTAATGAGAGGATTTAGGGAAGAAACAGAGTATGGTGACTGCAATTAGGAATAGGAGGAGGAGCCCAATTAGTATGATCATCTAGGGTTAACGTAGTCGGTTGTTGTTGGTTCCAGTACAATGATTGACGATGATCATCAACACCTGATCCAAAATCAAACAATCCTAATCCTTCACCTTCATTCGCTGTCGCCACCGGTATTGGATTCTCCTGCCAATTGCAATTCTCCATTGTTGCTGCTGCTGCATCGTACCCTCCCCTGTTCTCCAATATCTCACCAAACGACGCCGTACTACTCAAATTACACATATTATTGTTGTTGTTATGATCGTCGTTCATCAAGCTCACGAATCCTCCTGAAAACAACATAGAATTATCATTTCCGAACGAAATCTCCGGCCACCGGAAACCACCGCCGTTGACGGCGGCAACGGCGGTTGTAGTTGAGCTCTCGCTGCTAGACGGCGCAGACGGAGGATGAGGCAGTGGAAGCAGAGACGGAGAGGGAGGCGGAGGAGAGGAGCGTTTAGGTTTAGGTTTAGCGGAGCGGTGGGACTTACGACAGCCGCCGCCGACAGGGACGTTACGGAGGACGCCGCCGTTAGTCCAGTAACGGCGGCAATTCTTACAGAAATGGCGAGGTTGAGAGAGGTTGTAGTTGTTGTAATAGCAGAATTTGGTGTTGATTGAGTCGCAGCGCGGGCAATTGAGTGGTTGTTGGTGGTGGTGGTGGTGGTTGTTGTGTGGGCGTAATCGGCGGTCAATTAGTAATCTGCTGCTTACGCCGGCGGTGTTCATCGGAGCTTATGGTCTAGGATTAAGCTAAGGTGTAATGGTGTTTTGTGTGTGAAGGTTGTTTTAATGGAGGGAAGTGTGAGGAGTGGATGAGGATTGAGAAGGGAGGGAGGGTATTCTAAGTTGAGTGCTTGACAAATTTCCCCTTTTCTTAACTCTTTTATCTCACTCTCTTTTACATTTATGCCCCTACTTCCTACCCCTATTCACTCGATACCGCTCAAGTCCGTTCTTTTGAACTGAAGTATGCTGAATTAATTTGAAGTCAACTGGTCTGAATTCAGACAAAATAAGTCTCGTGGGGATAAACTGAACGAATGAAGTAGACTAAACTGAAAAGAAGTTGGAAAGAATCGTGTCTAAGTTATGAATGAGTATTTAGATAAACTGTCATCCCAATTATTGAGTAGTTACAATGATTTTGATCGATGCCGACCACACAATATAAATCAACGATAACAAGCTTGAGAATTGACTCAATTCATATCGTAGCCTCATCCAAACTTGAAAATTGACTCGATTTCAATTGTACTAACTAACTCAGGATGAAACCTGACAAACAGATCGTATCGAGGAGAGGTGAGTGATGGGGAGGAAGGGTAGAAAGGGGAATTGGGAGAGTTGGGGTTGTAGGTGAAAGCATATAGGGCGGGTAGTAGAGTCAAGAGTGTAATGATGAGGGGGGAGGGTAGTAGGACTTTAGGAGTAGGAGTAGTAGGACAATGGGGACTAGGATGCCGTACAAGCCGTGATGGAAGGCGGATTAGAAGGATATCAGCCGTCGGTGGGAGGACACGTGGACGGTTTAGATGAGATGAGATGAGAAACAGAGGGTACGGTAAAGTCCACCAAATCAAGGGTTTGTCTACTTGTCGGCAACCTAGCCATAGTATAGTGATCGATCGAATATTATGGCGTTGTACTACACCCACTCTTAGTACATGAATATGCTTCATCTCATATCATACGTAAATTCACTCCACTTGTTTAAAACGAGTACATCTACTTTAATCTAAAATGTCAAGACGAGTCATAATCAGAACGGAGTAGGAGTAAGTAAATAAGAGATCGATATGTGCCTGATGACGAACTGTTAGAGATATTATTGGTCTGATAGATCCATCTTTAAAATGATAATTTTGATAGTTACGAAGTATTATATGGTAAAGTTTGAGTCCCAATCAAAATAAATTTAGTTAGTTAGTTAAGGTTCGAATAAATTACTCCACAAATATCAACGACGTCTGATCAAAAACTAATTTGGCCTTGATGGAATGATAGAGATTAGAGAGTACAAAGTAGTAATGTCTACTTCGATAGGTTCCTTTCAAAGTACTCTGTATTTTGTACAATCGTGGTTGGTTTCAAAGTTCTAAGGTAAGGCGAATTCTTATTTATGACGGTACTATCTGTCGTAAACCTTACGACGATCGATTACATACATGCAGTACATATCAAATTATTTGACAAGTTAACAAGGAAATATCAAATATTTTGTCGTTATTAGCACCATTAACTAGTACGGAGTATTTGACATTTTTTATCGTTTAAACGGATATTCTGTCTTAAGCAAGACTAGTTGAAGTTTTAAATGATCATACATTCATCCACGCTACTAAACACGTAAAGTTCTAAGTGACTACTATGCTCATACTCAAAATTAGAAAATCATATAGATATATATTCGTGATTTATCACGTACCCATCTCAATTACTCATCTTGGCAATAATATGAGTATGAAGTTGGCAACATGAATAGAATAGATTGAAGATCGAGTACTTGACTAAAATACTCATCCACACTTATAATTTTATATCAATTAAAAACATTTCGAATTCAAATTCTGAAAAATTATGCAGTCGTGACTCGTGATCCTATCCAACCTGAATTTTGGAATAAAACAAATGATTTTTAAAGAAAAGAAGTTGATTGGAGTATAAGGCAGAGTACAAATAAACACACTCTAGGTAGCTCCAAATGGACCCCATATAATGCATGATATGATGAGGTTTAGTGTAGATGGCAATAGGGCATATTATAGGGAGATGGGGGGAAGATACTTCATTCATATTTGTAGCCATTTTCCAATGGATGAGACTTTGGCACGTCGAATATGGTTTTACTAGTGAATTGTCATCTTTCCACTTTCCTTATGTTCATCCATTCTCCCATTCTTCCCTACCTCACCTAGTTGTTTCCCTTTATTTGCCTTCATTATTACTCTAAACCTCCTATCGATTTTGAGAATCTGTCTTGTATAATTAATGTTATGTCTTATACTAATTTCACGTGAATCTTACCACCATCTTCATGAACTATAAATTCAAAGTACGTACTTTGTAACTCAATCATAACTAAACACACCTTTTAGCACGTTAATTAGTGTTCATTGGGCTTGAAGAGTGGTTAGTGTGCACAAGCTTGGCTCTGATACCATGTTAACGAACCATCTCAACCAAAACCTTAAGAAATGGTTGAAGTCCGTTTATATTATATTAATACCATCTAAAGTACGTATATAGACACGAATTCTACAATAGTACGGAAGAATAATTAATGAGATATAGGATTGCTTGTATGAACAGAAAATGGATGGTGGAGATGCCCACATGCACATGGGAGAATGCATTGCATATATAAAGTGTAAGGAAGGGAGGTTACCCACTACTAGCTACTTACCCTTAAGAATTAGGTCATCGTCTTCTGTTGGATCTGCTATGTGTCCACATCTTTTGTTCTTTGGAAAATCTCTTCAATAATGATCAACTCTATAACATGATATAACTAGCACTTTGCCTTGTTTGCCCAAGCAAACTACTCCCAATTGCTCTTACATTTCAACTTCTTGTCTTCTTATTACCGTTTCACCTCACCTTTCTCCATCCTAAAAGATTATTGCAATCTTTTTCTAGGTATTTATTATGGACTAGGATGGACTCGATCGGACTAGGATGGACTCGATCTGATCGATGGAAAACGTTATTAATAAAATATATAAATGAGTCTCAGCCATCGCCGGGTTGAATTAGTTCCATGACATGGTATTAGAGCCAGAGGTCAGGAGTTCGAACCCTGCCAATCCCCAATATCTGCAAAAGGTACGGGAGAGCCTGTGCACACTAAGCACTCTTCAGCCTCAACCATCGCCTACAATGTACTCCCTCCGTACACTATTTTTTCCCAAATTACCTCAATATTTGTGAGTCACAGATTTGCAATAGTGTGAAGAAAATAAAGAACCACCATTTACCGAAAATCTCTTTGATTGTTAAAGCACAATCTATTATCGTTAACGTTCATAAATCATGGAGTACTTAATTATTGCTTCATTTTTTCACAGCGTTGTGCATGGGAGTAACATATATACCGAAACTTGCGAATGTCAACCAGTTTAACTAATAACATGACGAGAAATTATACCCATAATTTGAGATTTGAACTCCATCAACATCACAATCGTCCTTACTATCCTCTTTCACTATAATTTTGAACCCATTAGTATCGGTCAAAGTCATAGAGGAAAGTCTAAGAAGCGGCCCACATAAGTGGGCATGGCCTTGGGCCTTAAGGATCATCACACCCTTGGCCAATCAAGCCACACAAGGTACAACTGTACAAACTGTCTTTTTGTAGAGATAATACTCAAGAGATGTGGAGTGTAGGTTTATTGGCTTTTGTATTTTTGGTTTGGTTTTCTTAAGAGATGGCTTTGTTGGTTTGTTTGTTTGTTTGTGCATGGATGTAATGTAAGTGTGTGTAGTGTGGGTCTATAGGGTGTGGTTTAGTTGTGAGTTATGGTAATCATCATAATGTTACTTCACATGAGATGTTTGTCTACTTAATCACACTCACATTCCATATCATTTGGGAATGTACCATTATAAACTACTATAACTACTCCTAACTTCCAACAATTCATCACTGCTCTCTTTTGAATCTTCTTCAATCAATCACTTGTCACCTCTTCTGGTTCTATAGTTGTTCTCTCTTAAAACGGATATATCTGTCTTAAACTTAAAATGGGTCAAATAACATCTTACCTGGTTAGTTAGACCTAGAAGCTTTGTTTTTGTCTCATTCCTTTCATTTGATCTCGTTACAAATTTGTATGTTTTGAGATATATGTGTTGATGATAAGTTGATAACCCTCAACAAGGGCGGGCGGAGGGAGCGACGAAGGTTTAGAGGATTGGGATCTTAAGATCCCGTAGGTTTTGGTAATTAATCTCACCTCATGAAATACCTAATGGGCACGTATGATTTATAGTAGTGCTTTTAGAGTTTAAATCTTCACTAACTGATACAGACTGATTTTGAGTCTACATTTCGATCTCATTCAATTTTTTTTTACTATGCCTCTGACCCTCGGATTCAACACTTCAAACAAAACGTACGTTGCAAGTTCTTTTTTTTTTTTTCAGCCATAGCATGCTGTTAAGATGGAGTAATGAGTTAAGATAATTGTTATAAGTCGTGCCAGGGCCGGCCCATTGGAGGCTCAATTAGGTTCTTGGAATCGGGGCCCAAGCAGATTAAGCGCCTCAATATATAATATATATTGTTAATACAAAATTAACATGGAGTGGTATATTGCTGTAGTGATCAAGGTGGTTAAATTTCTTCTAGAGGTCGTGCACAAAACATTACGAGCACAAAACACTACGAGTAAGATTCTCCTTGTAGTTATTACACCGCCTATAATTCAAATGAGAACAAGATTAATTAAAAGAATAAAAGCGCTTCTTTACCCCACTCTCGTGTTTATTAGGACATGTCAGTTCACATTTATAACTAAATGCGCGTTTCTAAAAAAGTTACCGTATACAGAATTATTTAATAAATAAATAAATATAGTTATATAGTATTGTTGAATTAATCTCATGTAACAAACTTTCCCGCCAGTATTCTTGTTAGGGCTGGCTGGCTGACAGAATTTCAATCAGTTTGTTAACCGTATTTCTTTAAGAAGCTCGCGTCTCATTTCTCCTCAATCCTCACTCACACTCGCATCTAATTAAAACCTCGAAAAATCCGTAATTCGACAGACGACAGCCATGAATATGAACTCCGATGAACCTCGAGCTCCTCCACCCTCGTCTACCACCGTATCATCACCGATTCCACGACTAACCCCATTATTCCCGGATGAAATATTCAACATAATCTTGAACAAATTGCCCGTAAAATCTCTTCTTCGCTTCAAATCCGTCAATAAACCATGGTGTGAGTACATATCGTCTGATGATTTCAGAACGACGTATGATGCAATTTCTTGCAGAAATCAAGATTATCTTCGATTCTTACTTGTGGACGAGCATTTCCATTCCATATTCAGTCTTCTCTGTGATTCTGATTTTGTTTCAATCGATGAAATCGACGTCTTTCTGTATAAAGAATCACCATTTACATTTCCTGAAGTAACTGCTGCAGCGAACGGGTTGGTTGCAGTCTCCACCTTCCCTAACTATGACTGTACAATTTGGAATCCGTCTACTAACCGTCACAAAATCGTTCCTATCTCACTGGTGTATTTATCGGTTTAGGCTATTCTTCCTCAAGAAATGATTATTTTCTGATAGCCAGTAATTCTGTTGATGTGAATTACAGTTACAGATCATATTCTGTTAAAGAAAATCTCTGGGTTGACATTGATTACCCGCCTAATTTCAGCCCACTTACTAATGTCGGATTTTACGAGGCTGATGTTTTGTATTGGGACGTGTGTGGTGTTCCTGGCAGTATTATCGAGTTTGACTTGAACACTCAGGTTTTCAACAGCATCACGCGCAAAGGGTTGCCTGTTACTGCTGTCAGGAAAACCCTGTCGTCAGGATACCTTCTTCTTAGGTCTAACCAACAGACGTCTGATTCTGAAATCTGGCAGGTCGACCAAGGTGTTCGATTAACTGATCCGCTGTCAGTATGGACGTGTCTCCTGAAGTTTCCAGCAGAAGAATACGGCAGTTTGTTTGGTTTCTTGAATGATCATGCATTTGTGACACGGTATTATAACACGGACATTAACATAGTTTGCCAAACTGAGGACGGCACTGAGTTTTTTGAGGAAGTTTCTGTAGATTTGTCATCACGGTCGTCTGTTAAGGCTTTCAAATATCAGGAGCGGTTCGTGGATTTTCCTGATTCAAGGCCCGCCTTCATCACTACTGCCAAAGTGCCAAGCTTGAGGTATCTCCTCAACACCCTTTTCACAGCAGTGCTCGCTCTGCAGCGCTAGATGCTGAACGTACAGTAGCTTCAAGAAAGAACACTTGATCGATAGGTTTGTGTGATTTTTGCTATAGATTGTTGCACATATCGTTCACAGACGCTACTATGTGCGCGATTATCTTTTACTAATCAGCAGACTTTGATTCTAGTTACTCATAGAAGTTAGATATTCAAATTTGTACTGTAGCTGGCAAAAGACCAAATAAATTCAGCAACATTGTACATGAACTCACATCAGTTTCAAATGTCCGCGTGTATAGGAGGGTTTATGCATATCGATGGACTGACACAGTTTAGTGTTGTAGTATACGAGTTTATTCTGATATGCCCCAAAGAGTGCATGGTACGTTCTGTGGGTCGTGTCAGAGTCAAAATTCGAAGAGAAAAATGTTCTTAGCTTAGGTACGCTCAACCTAATCATAATACATACGCTTAGGCATGTCAGAGATACAAATAAGTAAAGCTTAAAGCGGAATTACTAATATTCTGTATACTAATCAATCAATCAATATATATTAATAAAACAGGAACTTTTCGGACGATATGATTGGTCCAAGTTTTTTAATATTTTTTTTTAGATTAAATAAAGAATATAAAAATTTGTATGAGAAAAAAAATTCTACTTCACCTGAGACTCGATGTTTTTTAAATTTAAATAAATAATATAGTAATTTGTATAGGAAAAAAATAATTCTACTCCATTTAAGAATAAAAAATTATTACCATATAAACCGACGATTATCAGCTCATAAGGCAGCAAAAATTGGACAGGGACGACGTGAAACGTTTAGTCAATTATGTTTGATAATTGTTTTAATATTGATTTAGTCACCCTAAAAAAAATACTCGTATAGATTTAAAATTTTGAATTGTTAAAATAATTATTACTCCCTCCGTCCCAATAGATAGTTCACATTTGTTTTATAGACAAAATTTAAGACAGTGAGAGAAGAATTAATATTTGTTTATTAAAAGCACGGAGTAAAAGTAGAGCGTAAAACTTTCCAAAATAGGAAAGTGTGGACTACTGACCGATACACCCAAAAGAAGAAAGTATGAACTATTTACCTACTCCCTCGAATCCACTATGATTTACCCACTTATTATTTTAATCCCTCACATTTGAATAAAAGTGAGTAAATCATTGTGGGGCGGAGGGAGTAGGACGGATGGAGTATTAATAATTATTATAGTTTTAATATATTTTTTAAATTTAAATAAAGAATGTATAGAAATTTGTGTAGAGAAAAAATAATCCTAAACGAGTATTATGATGAGGTGATAAATTCTATATAAATAAGAACAATAATTCGTTCTTAGATACCGTATCAACCAAGCATCTTTTGAATTTTAAAAAAGTTCATAAGATTATAAACTTTAAGTAAAAATTATCCCAGATCGAAAAATTACGATGAATTGGTGAAATTCTATATAAATAAAAATAGTCATTCATTCATAGATATCGACTAACAATATAAAAACTTCTAAGATTATAAACTTAAAGTAAAATTATCCAACGTCAAAAAATTATGATGAAGTGATAAATTTTTGAGCAATATGATTGGTCCAATTTTTTTAAATATATTTTTTAAGTTAAATAAAGAATAAAAAAATTTGTATATGAAAAAAACTCTTACTCCACCCAAGACTCAATTTTTTTTAAAATTTAAATAAAGAATGCAATAATTCTTTCTTCGATATCAACAAACAATCTTTTGAATTTTAAAAATGTTTATAAGACTAAGATTATAAACTTAAATAAAATTATCCCACACTTAAATTAAATTATTCACATCGAAAAATTATGATGAAATTCTATATAAATAAAAGTAATCATTCGTTCTAAGATATCTAACCATATATCGAAAAATTATAAGGGGATAATATTCTACTATATTACTCCTGGGATTATAAATAAGAGATATCATTCGTTCTTATATATCAACCACTAATCTTTTTGAGCACGATTATAAACTAAAGTAAAAATTATCCCATATTGAAAAATTGTGAAGATGTGATGAAATTCTTTATTATAAATAAGAACAATCATTCTTCCATAGATACCAACTAACAATCTTTTATTTCTTGTTAAATTTTATATTAACAAGAGCAATCCTCCGTTCTTAGATATCAACCAAGAATTAAAAATTATCCCAAATTATATCAAATTCTATGTAAATAATAGCCATCATTCATTCTTAGATACGGAGTATCAATCAATAATATTTCGAGTCTTTAAAAAAGTTCATAAAGTTATAAACCGAATTAAAAAAATTACCTCTCGAAAAATTATAATAGGAAAAATATGGTGAGGTGAAGCGGTGAAATTCTTTATTATAGTGTATAAATAAGAGTAATAATTCGTTTTTAAATATCAACCAACAATCTTTCGAGTCTTAAAAAAAGTTCCTAAGATTATAAAGTTAATAAGCACGGTAAAAGTTATCCACATCGAAAAATTATGATGGGCGATGAAATTCTGTATTATAAATAAGAGTAATCATACGTTGTTAGATATCGTTACTAAAAATTGGCTCGTGCATCGCACGGACTTTCCAACTAGTTTTTTTTTTGGGGTCAATTTGTGGCATGAGAATTTTTTTTACCAAATTGACATCAACCCATATTTTTTTTACCCAATTGTCACCTGAGCCATTTTTTTACCAATCTGTCATGCAACCTCCATTTTATTTACCAATTTGGTTAATTGGCGCCTTTATCTTACGTTACTACTATTCCCTACCTTCCATTCAATTGTATACGAAGTACGGAGTACATTTTTTATTCCCTCTCATCTATTCAATTTTTTTTTGAAGTGAAGATTAATATCATTAATAATAAGTCATCCGACATCTACAAACGATGTCAAATTGAACTGGATTCAATCATTTACATACAAATAAGTTTTCGGACGATGTGATTGGTCCAAATTTTTTAATATATATTTTTATATTAAATAAAGAATATAAAAATTTGTATACGAAAAAACAATCCTAAAATAAAAGGGAAAAACAAAATAATTGACCTTTTCAATATATTTTGTCCAACAAAACGCACAAAAGTAACAATTATTTAAAATATTTTTATCCTAACGATTAGATTAAGAGATCAACGGTACTGAAATTTTCGATGATGTAATAATCCAAGTGGTGGAACTCACTCACATGGATTATTGACCAACCCACAAAAGTCACAAACTGTCTCCTTGTAATTATTGAGATCATCTCACATCTATAAATAAAGTTAAAAGGTTTCTTGAAGCATTTAATTTTTTGCCACGTGGCGGGCATTAAATGCTTAAGCCATTTTTTTTTTTAATTATAATTATTATTATTATTATTATTATTATTATCATCATCATCATCATCATCATCTATAAATTCCTTCATTTTGTGAATTTAGTCCAAATTTTAAAACATTTAAAACATTTCCCCATCTATTTTAAAACTCTATTTTAAAACATTTCCCTATCACGTTTTGAATCCCTCGCTTTTCAGGTATAGCAGTTTTGTTTCAGTTCATTTTTTATATAGATTTGTCTTATTCAATAATTTTCCGTTCTATTTTCAAAATATTCTTCCCAATTATAAATACATTTCACGTTAACTTTAAATATAATGGATTTGTTGTTCATGGGCGTGTGGTTTTATATATATTCAGACTTGAAGAAATTTGCAGAATATAATTAAGAAGAGGTTACAGCTGTTTTGGTTTTTCAATTTCTTGCGTTCGGCTCTGATTCATTCTTATTGCATTTTGTTCGGTTGCTTATATATGTGTTGTTTTTTCATGATTCTAAATAGATAAGTTCCCGTTCTATTTTTAAAATATTCTCTTCAGTTGTACAATTGTTGTTCCTTGATTCTAATTTTAGTGCTGATTTCATCTTTTCGCATTTGTTTTGGTTTAGTAAATTCATGCGAGGCCAATAATCAACTCTGCAATTTTTCATTTCTCAGGTATAATAATTTTGTTCTGGTTGATTATTTATATAAATATTTTGTCTTATTAAAACATTTCCCCATCTATTTTAAAAATGTTCTCCCCAATTGTATACTTGCTCTTTGTGCGTTCTAATTTTTTAGTGCTAATTTTTTTAGGTGCCTTTGTTGTTGTTTGGTGACCTTACGTGAAACCACTGATAACGTCTCGAATCCCTCGCTTTCAGGTATAACAGTTTTGTTTCAGTTAATTTTTTATATAAATTTGTCTTATTCAAAAATTCCCCGTTCTATTTTAAAAATATTCTCCCCAATTATATATACATTTCAGGTTAACTTTAAATATAATGGATTTGGTGTTCATGAGCGCGTGATTTTATATATATTCAAACTTGAAGAAATTTACAAAATATAATTACGGAGAGGTTACAGCTGTTTTTGTTTTTCAATTTCTTGCATATATATTCAGAATATAATTAAGTTGATTATTTATATAAATATATTCCAAGTTAACTTTAAATATCACGGATGTTGGGTGCATAAGAGTGTTCTTTTATTTATATTGAAGCTTCGCTACAAAATATGATTACGAGGATGTTGCAACTGTTTGTGCTTTTACAATTTTTCCATTCGGCTCTGATTTACTCTTATTGCATTTTGTTTGTTGCTTACATATATGTACTGTTTTTTTTCATAATTTCATATAGTAACTTTTTGTAAAAATCCAATTTCATACTTGATTACTGCCTTTGCATAATTCTCTAACCAAAAACAATATCCGAAAAGTAATATCCGCAATACATTTATTACCGCCTAAATTAAATTGAATTATTTATGAAAAAAAATAATTACTTATGGGTAAACGAAAGGTTTGTGATATGTATTACATTGTGATTAAAATATTGTAAGTCAAATGAAATTTTCATTCATTATCAGTAAATCTTATTATCAAATATCACATATAATAATACAACAAATTATTAAATAAAAGTTCTGGATAGGATCGTTATTCCTGAAAATGTACGTCACAATAATTTCCTTAATGACAACAATTAAATTTATATAAATAATAAATGAATGATGACACATATTAATTATTACATAAGGGTAAGTGAAAAGGTTTTGGTCAATTACTAATGTAATTAATTACATTTAGTCCAAAAAAAAATAATATCAATTACTAATGTAATTAATTACATTTAATAAAAACAATTAGTGCCAAATTAAAGTTTTAGAAAATTTGTTAATGAAAACAATAAATCTATATATAAATAATCAATTAATTATGACAAATATTAATTACATAAGGGTAAGTGAAAAGGTTTTGTTCAATTACTAATGTAATACAACAAATTATTAAATAAAAGTTTTGGATAGGATCGTTATTCCTGAAAATGTACGTCACAATAATTTCCTTCATGACAACAATTAAATTAAATTTATATAAATAATAAATGAATTATGACACATATAAATTACATAAGGGTAAGTGAAAATGTTTTGGTCAATTACTAATGTAATTATTTACATTTAGTCAAAAAAAAAACAATTACTAATGTAATTAATTACATTTAATAAAAACAATTAGTGCCAAATTAAAGTTTTTGTAAATTTGTTAATGAAAACAATAAAACTATATATAAATACTCAATGAATTATGACAAATATTAATTACATAAGGGTAAGTGAAAAGGCTTTGTTCAATTACTAATGCAATTAATTACTTATGGGTAAACGAAAGGTTTGTGATATGTATTACATTGTGATTAAAATATTGTAAGTCAAATGAAATTTTCATTCATTATCAGTAAATCTTATTATCAAATATCACATATAATAATATAACAAATTATTAAATAAAAGTTCTGGATAGGATCGTTACTCCTGAAAATGTCCGTCGCAATTGCGACTCTTTGAGTGCTCAAAAATAAAACACACAAGTCAACAACTGACTATAAATACCACAAAACCAATCACACAATCACAATTCAAAAAGAACATAACAAAAAAAAGGAAATGGCTCCCCTTACCACGAACATAGCAACAATGGTGCCATCCAAATCCCGCTACCAAATAATCGCTCGAGCAACTAGGATGTGGAATGTGACACCAAAGGCAAATGACATTCCCGTGTCACTAGATGTGATTTTCCTAGATGCACAGGTATAAAATATTATCTTACCAACCACAATACAATTTACCCAAATATTTACTTACGTCTATGGGAACCATCAATTAACAGGGCGATCATATACAAGCAACTATCAATAGAAAATGGATGCACAGTTTCAAGGAACTACTTAAGAAGGTCAAGTATACAAGCTAACGCACTTTGATGTCGAAAAAAATAAAAGAGGATATCGTCCCGTCAATACAAATGAAAACATTATTAAGTTCACCCCATTCACTTTTGTCCTCGAGTCACCACAAAACGAGAAACATATTCCAATGTATAAGTTTGAATTTCATCCGCTGCATCTGCTTGAGGAAAGAAGCAACGAAACAGACTACTTGATAGGTACCTAACCCAAATTACATAAATTTACTTCTAATTAGAGTGTTCACATTCACACACTAACTTGAAGATGCATGCAGATGTCGTAGGACTTCTGACGGGAATAGAGGACAAGGCTCACGTTATGACAACAAACGGACCTACAGAAATACGCCACATCTTCATTGAAGATGAGAGGTGAGATTTCATGTTAAAGGTATTTGTCGTAAACTTTATTCGATTATGCATTGATATTTAAGCCTACAATGTTCAATGTATAGGGACAATAAGATTAGGGTCACATTATGGGGAAAGGCAACCAAATACGTTGACGGAATCTTCACAACAGAATCCGGCAAGCCTAACACAATTATCATTACCTCAACAAGAGTTGTCCTATACAACGGTAAGAAGTAGCTCCCACAAATTTATTCTCTATATGTTACTAAACCTGCTCACTTTCAATGCAGATGAATACCAACTACAGAGCACTCACGGAACAAAAGTGTATATAGACATGGACATACCTGAAACAAGAGAGTTATTGGAAAGGTAACTCCACACACAAAGCATTTGCTAGAAACTAACTACTCTATAAAAAAACTATTTATTTTCAAAATAAATGCAGAGTTACATCTCCAAAATCAGTTGAACACCTCCAAAACACCATACAACAACAAATTGAGGACACAATGACAGCCAATCGAAAACCAATTAAGGAGCTCAAGGAGATGGAGATCACGGACATGGTAAGATAACATTTACAATAACTATATAAAATTTTACAGAAACTCAAATGAAATATTACGAAACTTTTGTTCGGACCCAATCCAACGCACAGAAAGCAACCTACACGTGTCACGGACAAATAGTTGACATTAGGACCGACATTGAATGGAGATACATCTCATGTCCGACGTGTAGGAAGGGACTTGGAACCGACAACTATTGTCACAAATGTCGACAGCAGATACAATACCCAACTCAAAGGTACCAAATAAAACTCAAGCAAGATTAAAATGGTGTCTTTATGCTACAAATGCAACATTTCTAAAAAAAATATACTACCAAATGAAAAATTACAGGTACAGAATCATCGGGACATTATCAGACGGGGACAGTGAAGCAAGTATCGTCGTTTTTGATAAAGAGGCGGAAAAAATAATTGGGCAACCAATAGACAAACTATTGGACATTTACGAGAAGGTACACGTACACTTGGCTCAACATTTCTCCCAGTCAACTTATATACCAATGATACTAATTTTTCACCACATTATGACAACTCAACCACTCTAAAAAATTACAGGACGACGGAAAACAAAGAGTATACAACATACTACAGAGTTGTATTGGCAAGTTTTTCACATTTAAGGTCGCGATAGGAACAAACAACTACGGCCAAGATAGAGAATTAAAGGTTCTAAGGACTTACATCGCCAACAATATATTAGAAGAAGTAAGTGTGTCTCAACAACAAACGAAAAAGGTGCCCAACTACATAAAAGTAGGTGAACATCGTACACTTAACATTTAACACTTTTGAAAACATATTTAGAATCAGGCTTCTGGAGGTGGACCAAAGGAAACAACCTCAAAAGAAATTGAACAAGCCCAAATGGAACACCCACCGCACAATGAAGACAGGTCAATCAAATTAGACGAATAATTAAATAAAGTTTCTTTTAGCACCAAAAAAAGGCAACGCAACTAACAAATTTGAGTACAGGAGCAAAAGCAATGGAGGAAAGCGTCCAAGAAGCCCGACACCTATCAAAACACCGGCAAAGAAAAGGGAAAACCGCCACACTGATTCTTAATTTCAATACTGCCAATGAACTATTTAATTAGATTGAACTTCTGCTTGTAACCACCCACTTTATGAACTATTTCCATTATCCAATTATTGCAATCGAAACTACATTTCAACTATCTCCAATTCCGTTAAATAAGAAATCGATCCACGTGTAATTTGAGACAACAACTACGTATATACATTCACGAAACAACTTGGTGGATGATTTACAAAAACCAGGGCATGCGATTTTTAAGCGGATAATCCCGTGAATTTCACGGGTGACGTACCTAGTTATACATTATAAGTGGTGCACAAATCATTAAGATTCTCCTTGTAATTATTACACCATCTATAATTTAAATGAGAACAAGGTTAATTAGATCAAGAGTAAAAGCTATCAGTTCACATTTATAACTAAGTGCTCCTTCTAAAAAAGTTACATATATGGAGTTATTTACTTACATACTACTACTAGTAATAACTAATTAGTTACGGAGCATATAACACTACAAAAAAATCTCAGGTACAAATTGAACTTGAATCTCATGTAACAAACTTTCCCGCCAATATTCTTGTTAGGGCTGGCTGGCTAACAGAATTTCAATCGGTTTGTTAACAGTATTTCTTTAAGAAGCTCGCGTCTCATTTCTCCTCAATCCTCACTCACACTTGCATCTAATTAAAACCTCGAAAAATCCCTAATTCGACAGACGGCAGCCATGCAGGACCGGTCAATATAATTGAGAGGCCCTGTTCTAAACATTATAATAGAGGCCCTATAAATATTTGAATATATAATTTCAAGTAAACATATTTATATCCAATAGTTCGGGGAAGGTGGTTATCTTGAACACAAAAATATATTGTATTCAATACAAAAATATATTGTATTCAATACAAAAATATATTAACATGTTATTTCTTGATAATTATATTTACAAATATACTCGTATGTCATTAGTTACGCATACAAATACTTGCTAATATAAACTCTGAGAATATGTTTTCGGATAAATTAGTACTTAGGTAGATAAAACATTTTATCATTTGATATATATTGAGTATGATTTTTGTCACAATTCTTTTATATTGAGTATGATTTTTGTCACAATTTTTTTTATAAATTTGATATTTTATAATGAAAATGAAACACAGCTGGATAATAATAATTAATGAGTAAATATATGTACCAGGACTATTATAATTGAAATTATTTTTTGAATAGACAAACATTTGGCTAAGTTTTAGATATGTAGTATGTGACATCGGATTTTTTTATTTTTTTTCCAATTAAATAAATTATTTGTAAGGGATTGTTTTAATTTTGGGCCCTTATATTGTTGGGCCCCGGTTCTGAGAACCTAATTGAACATCTCACGGGCCGGCTCTGCAGCCATGAATATGAACTCCGATGAACCTCGAGCTCCTCCACCCTCGTCTACCACCGTATCATCACCGATTCCACGACTAACCCCATTATTCCCAGATGAAATATTCAACATAATCTTGAACAAATTGCCCGTAAAATCTCTTCTTCGCTTCAAATCCGTCAATAAACCATGGTGTGAGTACATATCGTCTGATGATTTCAGAACGACGTACGATGCAATTTCTTGCAGAAATCAAGATTATCTTCGATTCTTACTTGTGGACGAGCATTTCTGTTCCATATTCAGTCTTCTCTGTGATTCAGATACTGCTTCAGTCGATGAACTCGACGTCATTCTGTATAAAGAATCACCATTTACATTTTCTGAAGTAACTGCTGCAGCGAACGGGTTGGTTGTAGTCTTCAATTTCCCTGACTATATCATTTGGAATCCGTCCACTAACCGTCACAAAATCGTTCCTGATTTCCCTGATATACCTTTTGGTTTAGGCTATTCTTCCTCAAGAAATGATTATTTTCTGATAGCCAGTAATTCTGTTGATGTGAATTACAATTACAGATCATATTCTGTTAAAGAAAATCTCTGGGTCAACATTGATTACCCGCCTAATTTCAGCCCGCTTACTAATGTCGGATTTTATGAGGATGATGTTATGTATTGGAATGTGTTGAATGTTACTGGCAGTATTATCGAGTTTGACTTGAACACTCAGGTTTTCAACAGATTCTTAGGTCTAACCAGCAGATGTCTGATTCTGAAATCTGGCGGGTCGACCAAGGTGTTCACTTAACTGATCCAGATTCAGTATGGACCTGTCTCCAAAAATTTCCAGCTAAGCAATTTGGCACTTTGTTTGGGTTCTTGAATGATCATGCACTTGTGACACGGTTTAACACGAACATTAAGGTACTTAGTCTAACTGAGGACAGCAATGAGGTGGTCGAGGGAGTTTCTGTAGATTTGTGACCACGGTCGTCTGTTAGGGCTTTCAAATATCGGAGCAGCTCGTGGATTTTCCTGATTCAAGGCCCGCCTTCATCACTACTGCCAAACACCAAGCTTGAGGTATCTCCTCAACGCCCTTTGCGCAGCACTGCTCTCTCTGCAGCACTAGATGCTGAACATACAGTAGCTTCAAGAAAGAACACTGGATCGATCGATAGGTTTGTGTGATTTTTGGTATAGATTGCTAGACGCTAGTTACTCCTGCACTACTGATTACAGTCGATGGCTATTCATCTAGAAGTTAGATATTCAAATTTGTAGCTGGCAAAAGACCAAATAAATTCAGCAGCATTGTATTGTATATGAACTCACATCAGTTTAGTAACGTAGTATACAAGTTTATTCCGATACGTCCCAAAGAGTGCATGATATGTTCTGTGGGTCGTGTCAGAGTCAAAATTCGAAGAGAAAAATGTTCTTAGCTTAGGTATGCTCAACCTAATCATAATACATACGCTTAGGCACGTCAAAGATACAAATAAGTAAAGCTTAAAGCAGAATTACTAATATTCTGTATACTAATAAAAATTACTAAAATAAAAAGGAAAAACAAAAAAATTGACCTTTTCAATATATTTTGTCCAACAAAACGCACAAAAGTAATACTCCCTCCGGTCACAATTTATTGCCCCATTTCATTAAAATATACCTCACATATAATCATGAAATGGGGCAATAATTTATGACCGGAGGGAGTAATTGTTTAATTTTTTTTTATCTTAACGATTAGATTAAGAGATCAAACCACAAACGGTACTGAAATTTTGGATGAGGTAATAATCCAAGTGGTGGAACTCACTCACATGGATTATTGACCAACCCACAAAAGTCACAAACTGTCTCCCTTGTCCAAATCAAATCATCTCCCCCCCTCCTTTTTTTCCCAAACTCTTTCTCCAATCAAATCAATTCAATTCAATTCAATTTCTCCAGAAAAATCACAATCCCCTCACAACAATGGAGTTTTGGAACAAAGCCAAGAGTTTAGCAGAAGAAGCAGCGAAGAAATCACAGGAACTCACCAAAGAAGCCGCTAAAAAATCCCAAGAACTCACCTCTTCCTTCGTCACCACCTCTCGCATTGCCGATATCGTCTCCGAAACCGCTAAAAGATCCAAAGATTTGGCTGCCGAAGCTTCAATTCAGATCAAAGCCGAGGCGTTGAAACGTGCCGATCAAATCAAATCGCTTTCTATACTTGATAATTCTGTCGTTTCTTTGGAAAAAACCGATGATACGGTGTCGTCTGAGGAGCTTCATGAATTTGGTGTTACGGAAGAACTCAGGGAGTTTGTTCAAAGCATTACTCTTAATACTTTCAAGGATTTCCCTCTTCCTGGTACGAAATTTTATTCGATTTTTAGGGATTTGTGTAGTGTGGGTCTGTTTTTACTGCGATTTTATCATCTGGGTGTTTGTTGATTCATGCATTCTTTGGTTGTTTGTAATCTGGGTAGTTTTTGATCGAGTTTTGATTAGATGAGTGTTTGTTGTTTATTGGAAAGATTGGTTCTTTGTGATTTGGGTTGTTTTGAATGCGTTTTCGCCATCCCGATTTTTGTCAGTGTTTGATTTGATCGTCGTTTGCAGGTAGTTTCAGATTGAATCATCATCAATTGAACATTTCTTAGAAAATGTGGTTAGTGATTGGATTCTGGTGATTGAATTATCTCAAATTCTTAGTGCAGTTTGATTCTATGGTGTGATAGCCCTCATTTAGGTTTGGATTGATCTTGAAATGATAGATATCTGTTGTGATTTTCGGAATACGATTAGACCTCATCTGGTGTAGCTGTGTATTACTAAGACTTAAGAGTTGTGTGTGTAAATGATGGAGAATGAATATCCTTGCAATGCTCTATTTCTGATCAAATTCGGAGCATTGAGTTGATCAATGGCGCTCTCGTCTTCCACTAATTAGTGTTGTTACAATGGTGTTAGATGATGCTGAGGTATCAGATGTTCCTACAGTCTCCAATGTCCAGCAGGATCTTACAAAGTGGCAGGCCAGACACGCCACGCTCGTGCTTTCCACCGTAAAGGTAGTATCTTGTACGACATGTCTTCTTATGTTTCTATCATTCTTTTTGCATCGTCCTCTCTATGATTTCAGGGGGTGGGTTTTGTATGTGTCAGTATTATTCACTTTGGAGATGTAGATATCTTATTGCAGACTTATATCATGTTGCAGGAAATCTCAAAGTTGCGCTATGATCTTTGCCCACGCATCATGAAAGATAGGAAATTCTGGAGAGTATACTTTCTGCTCGTCAACAGCCACGTAGCCCCGTAAGTTACTTAGTTGTTAGATTCACGTCTTATTTTTTACCTTGAGAACTTACTCTTAGTTGTACTTTATTTAGTTAACCTTTTACTTTTTGGTTGCGTGTCTACGATCAGTTATGAAAAGAGGTACATGGAGCAGGCGGAACTAAAGGCTGCTGAACAAGAAAAGGCTGAGAGGGCAAAGGAAGAGGAACTTGCGAAAGGCATTTCAGTATTGAAACCAGATGGAGCACAGCCAACTAAGCCACTTCAGAACGCAAGGTCATCTACTGAGCAAGATTTGGATGCGTTTCTTCTGGGAGACCTTATTGACAGTGATGAAGGACCAGGTGCATTTCCGATCCTATTCTTCGTAATCTTGAGAAAAATTATGACTATATCACTGCATGGGTAACAAAGATGTCCATGTATTTATGCCACTAATACCGTATATGTTATCTCTCACGTATGCTTTCCAGATGATGAAGATGATGCTGGCTTTGATGATGACTTTGACAAGATTGGTGAAAGCTCGGTAAGACAAACATTTTGACTTAGTATTTATTGGTGCCATTGTCATCTACTGAACCTGAGATGTCATATAGCAGCGCCACGAAATGACTTGAACTTTTAACGACCCCATCCAACACAACTCAGCAACTGCAAATTAGTCTATACGTTTCGGAAAGTGCCAGCTTTTAGTATTCTGGGTGTAAGACCCTTGATCTCGTCTCTAATATATAGTGTCGTAATTGCCAGGATGACGAGCACGCAAAGGAATCCAAACTGTGACAATGTTGTTCAGCTCATGGAAAACATAGAGATTCAAGGTGGTGGCAACTTGAAGTGATTATCAGATTGTCCGATACCAGTAACTTAGCACTGCACCCCTGAAATTCCTAGTCGTATACCTTCAAATGTGAAGAGAAACATTTTGTAATAGTGAGTAAATCATGCGTGGGTGTATAGGATTGTATTGAGGTTATAGACTTAATAGTGTTTCATTCATCTAGCACAAAACCTGCAACTGGTAGCCTAGTTTCTTCATCAGTTGATCCAATATAGTTGTGTTTACTCTCAGTTTTAATGCTTTCATGTGGAATTGTATTGTATGACCTTCCTTTCATTATAGTATATATAGAGAACCATTTTGTTTGGTACCTTCATGGGCTAACAAATTTTATTCGTAAGGGAGATATATCGGTATAATGTGTCAGATATTAACCATTTGTATTCAGATGGCAAAATCTTACAACAACAAAAAAAGTACAGTAGGAAAACGTTAAACAGTTTAGCAGGACGAAAGGAACGGACTTCAGTCATAGACTCATAAGTTAATCGGAGCATCCATTACAATACTTATAAATTACACTCATGTTCCGTTATGCTGGAAGAAACAAGACCATGGAGTGTTGTATACTCGGTTGGAGTACTAGTTCTTCACTGAAATGAAAAGTCGATCTCAGCATCATAATGTCCTAACTTTCAAGCCGATAAGAGACACAAAAATTGGTTTACATTTACGTCTTGATCGGTTATTTATGCAAGACAAAGGGATAAGATGTCATATCCTCGGTTTCAAACCTGTTGCACAACACTAAACTCTCACAATAACCTCATATTCTCGGTTTCAAACCCGTTGTACAACACTAAACTCTCACAATAAGTTTGCAAATGAAGAAGATCGGTAATAGATTTTCCGAGCACATGCAGTTTACCAGTAGCGATGCTATAGGACACCTTCCCAAAATAAATATAGCCACCATCAGTACCCTCGTGATACAATATGTTTCCAAGATGGTCAATGCTTCTATAAGGATCTAGATGGGATTTCAAATCATCATGAATCGAAGGACCTGAAAACCATAGACCCCAACCTCTGTTTCCGCCCTCCTCCTCCTCCTCCTGTTTCAACACCCATATCCTCATAATCACACGAGAAACACACAAAACCGCCAGTGAGTCCCGAAGAACAAACGGATCCGTCCAAGAATCCGTGTCATCCGACGACTGAGGCAATTCTGAAACGGTGAGCTTTTCAGTATCAAAATCAAGGGAAACCAGATGATTGGGTCTATAACTACTACTATCAATTTCAAGCCAGTATACTGCCCCCTCAAAAGAGCAATAGCTACCGTAATCAGCAAAGTACTTGCAGTCGATATTGAGGCCATCATCATCTCTGACAACCCATCGTCGATCATGAAGTGTATACACTGCAACACGCATCCGAACATACCCGTCATATACAAATGCGAAGGCCATGATTTTATAATCTCCACTTTGCTGCGCGAATCCCAATATATATCTCATAATAATATGCCCTTCCGAAAGAAGGGGGCAGGGACTAGGGAGGAAGTAGCAACAATTTTCTAATACTCGGATTACATATTATTATTCTTCGAACACCATTATGATAATGGGACATTAAAATCAATGAATCACATCGTCCCTCAAGTTTGTATCTTCCAGAATTTTTGAAGACGGTATCAATTTTACGACGAGAGTCAGATTTCCGAATCGTTAACATGCAGCCACTAGATCCACCGTGACCCAAACCCTCGAAAGCTATTAATTTGGTCGAATCAAACCGGTTTCCATAAAGTTTAACGAAATCAGGGGAATCAATGATAGAGCGCCAAGATGTGCATACGCACCTGAATTTTACTAGGGTTTTTACCGGCAATTTTGCCAGAATTTGAGTGATCACCTCTTCTGGAATGTAGACAATTTCACGAGTGTTGCCTCGATTTGAACATCTTTGCCTCCTCTTGCCCATCTTCCACGAATAAGAAGATTATATTGATTCAAATTGGGTTTACACGACCTAAGACACGAGTGTATATATACACACATTAACCTAACTTATATTATCTCCGTCCCAATGAATTGTTTGTCTATTCCATATATTGGGTCGTCTCAATGAATGGTTTGTCTTTCTATTTTAGAAATGTTTTTTTTATGCAATTTGACCCTTTTAATGAGTTTACTCCACCTCCTCATTGAATCTCTTACCTTTTTGAAAGATACTCACTCAACTTCTCGCACAAGTTAACAAAATATCTTGACAAAAATATGGCATAATATCAATAATGATGATGAACTCGGTGAAATGAAGGGTTTTTCAAACGAATGATTTCAATATGTTTTCTTACCACTCATCTTCTCGTTTGTATTTTACCAGTGTAGGTTACAGCTGCCACTTTCGCTTCTCGTTGTCTACATTTTTACTCTAACGTGTCAATTTTTCAAAGTAATTTACCCATTTGACCCCCTTCCCTCTTTAAACCCTTCTGATGAGCACGCCAAGAAAGAAATGCGTCAGATATTAACCAACCGATTGTATTTAGACGGAAAAATCTTACACCAACAAAAATACATATCCAAACGGAAAAAAAAAAGACATTAGATAAACGACATGGATACCCAAACAAGGAAAAAGTACAACAGTTTAGCAGGACAAAGGGAAAGGAACTGATTCAGTCATAACATCACAGTTAATCTGAGCATCCATTACAATACTTACTTATAACCTATACTCGATGTTCTGTGATGTTGGAAACAATACTAGGGAGTGCTATATTTACTCGGTTGGAGTAGTAGTTGTTTACTGAAATGAAAAGTCGATCTAATCATCCATCGGCAATGCTATAATTCAACCTTAGTGTCCTAATTTTGAAGCCGATAAGTTGGTTTACATTTACGTCGTGATGGATTATTTATGCAAGAGACGTCATATCCTCTGTTTCGAACCTGTTGCACAACACCAAACTCTCACAATAAGTTTCTAAATGAAGATGACAGGTCATAGATTTTCTGCGCAGATGCAATTCACCAGTAGCGATGCTATAGGAAAACTTCCCAAAAATGATATAGCCGCCGCCAGTACCTTCCACGAAAGCTAAGGCTTCTATAACTATAAGTATTCGGATGGGATTTCAAATCATCAAGGATCAAACGACCTGAAAACCATAGACTCCAATCTCTGTTTCCGCCCTCCACCTGTTTCAACACCCATATCCTGGTAATCACACGAGAAACACACAAAACCGCCAGTGACTCCCGAAGAAGAAACGGATCCGTGTCATCCGACAACTGAGGCACTTCTGAAATGGTGAGCTTTTCAGTATCAAAATCAAGGGAAACCAGATGATTGGGTCTATAACTACTAGTACTATTAATTCCAAGCCAGTATACTGCTCCCTCAAAAGAGAAATAGCTACTGTAATTAGCATAGTACTTGTAGACGATATTGAGGCCATCATAATCTCTGACAACCCATTAAGTGTATAAACTGCAACATGCGGCTTCTTGTCAAATGATGATTTTATAATCTCTGACTTGTCGCGCGAATCCCAATGTATATCTAAGCCTAAAGCCGGAAACAAGGGGGCATGGAGGAAAGATGAGCAACGATTTTCTTATACTCAATGGATGATTACATAATCTCATTCTATAATCACTATCAAATCCGAGTAAAAGCAATGAATCACATCGTCCCTCAATATGGTATCTTCCGGAACTTTTGAAGACAGTAGCAATTGTACGAAGAGAGTGAGATTTCCGAAGCGTTAACAAGCAGCCACTATGTCCAGCATATCCCAAACCCTGGAGAGCGAATCAAACAGGTTTCCATAAAGTTTAACAAAATCAGGGGAATCGATGATAGAGCACCAAGATTTGCATACGCACCTGAATTTTACTAGGGTTTTTACCGACAATTTGAGTGATCACCTCTTCTGGAATGTAGACTATTTCACGAGTGTTGCCTCGATTTGAACATCTTTCCTCCTCTTACCCATCTTCCACGAATAAGAAGATTATATTGATTCAAATTGTGTGTTTACACGACCTAAGATACATCGAACTAACTTATATCAAAACAAACCAGAATTAGGAAAGAATAAGGAAAAACTAAATATTTCCTAAAGATACTCAACTTCTAGCCCAAGTTTAGGTTATAGCTGTCACTTTCGCTTCTCGTTGTCTAAACAATTAAACCCTTCTGACGAGCACGCGAAAGAATCCAAACTGTGACGATGTTGTTCAGCTCATGGAAAACATAGAGATTCAAGATGGTAGCAACTTGATGTCGTATCAGATTGTCCGATACCAGTAACTTAGCACCGCACCCCTGAAATTCCTAGTCGTATACCTTCAAATGTGAAGAGAAACATTTTGTAATAGTGAGTAAATCGTGCGTGGGTGTATAGGATTGTATTGAGGTTATAGACTTGATAGTGTTTCATTCGTCTACCACAAAAACTGCAACTAGTAGCCTAGATTCTTCATCAGTTGGTCCAATATAGTCGGTATAATGTGTCAGATATTAACCATTTATATTCAGATTGCAAAATCTGACACATCTTACAACAACAAGTACAGTAGATAAATGACATGGATACCCAAACAACAAAAACGTAAAACAGTTTAGCAGGACAAAAGGAACGGACTTCAGTCATAGACTCATAAGTTAATCTGAGCATCCATTACAATACTTATAAATTACACTCATGTCCTGTAATGCTGGAAGAAACAGTACCAGGGAGTGTTATATCCTCGGTTGGAGTACTAGTTCTTCACTGAAATGAAAAGTCGATCTAAGCATCATAATGTCCTAATTTTCAAGCCATTAAAGAGACACAAAAACAGAAGAGTCTTCCTTTAAAAATTGGTTTACATTTACGTCTTGATCGGTTATTTATGCAAGACAAAAGGAGAAGACGTCATATCCTCGGTTTCAAACCTGTTGCACAACACTAAACTCTCACAATAACCTCATATTCTCGGTTTCAAACCCGTTGCACAACACTAAACTCTCACAATAAGTTTGCAAATGAAGAAGATCGGTAATAGATTTTCCGAGCACATGCAGTTTACCAGTAGCGATGCTATAGGACACCTTCCCAAAATAAATATAACCGCCATCAGTACCCTCGTGATACAATATGCTTAATCCTGCAAGATGGTCAATGCTTCTATAAGGATCTAGATGGGATTTCAAATCATCATGAATCGAAGGACCTGAAAACCATAGACTCCAACCTCTGTTTCCGCCCTCCTCCTCCTCCTGTTTCAACATCCATATCTTGGTAATCACACGAGAAACACACAAAACCGCCAGTGAGTCCCGAAGAACAAACGGATCCGTCCAAGAATCCGTGTCATCCGACGACTGAGGCAATTCTGAAATGGTGAGCTTTTCAGTGTCAAAATCAAGGGAAACGAGATGATTGGGTCTATAACTACTACTATCAATTTCAAGCCAGTATACTGCACCCTCAAAAGAAGAATAGCTACTGTGATCAGGATAGTGCTTGTAGTCGATATTGAGGCCATCATTATCTGTGACAACCCATCGTCGATCATGAAGTGTATACACTGCAATACGCATCCGACGAATCACGTCATATGATTTTATAATCTCCACTTTGCCGCGCGAATCCCAATATATATCTCATAATAATACTCCTTTCCGAAAGAAGGGGGCAGGGAGGAAGTAGCAACGATTTTCTAATACTCGGATTACATATTATTATTCTACGAACACCATTATAATAATGGGACAGTAAAATCAATGAATCACATTGTCCCTCAATGCAGTATCTTTTAGAACTTTTGAAGAGGGTATCAATTTTACGAAAAGTGTCAGATTTTCGAATCGTTAACAAGCAGCCACCCTGTTTACGACGGGGTCCCAAACCCAAACCCTGGAGAGCTATTACTTTGGTGGAAGTTGCCATAAAGTTTAACAAAATGAGGGGAATGAATGATAGAGCACCAAGATTTGCATACGCACCTGAATCTCAACAGGGATTTTACAGGCAATTTGAGTAATTACCTCTTCTGGAATGTAGACAATTTCACGAGTTTGAGCTCGATTTGAATACCTTTTCCTCATACTCATCTTCCACTTGTTCAATTCAATTCCCTAATTGATGATGATGATGATGATGATGATGATGATGATGATGATGATGACGATGATGATGAACTGAGTGAAATGAAGTGATTTTCAAATGGAATGTAATCTAGGGTTTCATATTGAGTGTTTTTCAAATGATGATGATTTCAACCCGTTTATTACTCTTAACATTTAAATCCGCTCTTCACGTTTTTTTATTTTATTTTTTTATTCACAATTTATAAGTGAGAATATAGTATGTGAAATTTTGTTTGAATACATTAACAATATCATTTTTTATAAATTTTGCTAATCTAAAATGAAAAGTATTGCTAGTGTAAAATGCCCCTCGACAAATGTGATTTGAATGAAAGGAATATCGATCTAATATTAAAACAATGATTAATATGAAAATGAAAAACTTGAAATTGAATGTCCTAGATAAATACAAATCAGAATTTCTTGACAATAACAAATACTAGTTTTGATGCCCGTGCGATGCACGGGTGTAACAATAGCGTTACTAAATCAACCTTTAATACTTTATTTTATAATCAATGACTGCAATGGAATTATTACGATTATTTCAAATAATCCTCATTTTAGAGGATTAACACTCCACGTTTGCATGTATTTTATACGAAAAGTAGCAGACACGAGTTATGATGCTACACTTAGACGGTTAGACCTGTCAAATTCGACTCGACCCATAAACGAAAAAATCTAAAGAGGGTAGTCTAAAGAAAAATCTAAAGAGAATTAGAAGCATAAAAGAAGAGGTTTTAGAATTATAGTCTAATAGTTTCTTAAATACTAAGCTAAAACAAAAGCCCAAAAGTCTTATTAATCCTAAACATTAAATTAGGAAAGTCTCGGTCTTCGTCCAGTCTCGAGAATAGTCGGTCGACTATAGTGGATAGTCGTTCGACTATTATTGATCCGTTTTCAGCACTGTGCGCTCAACTTCAAATGATTGCCATTTCTTCGTTACTTCTTCAAATCGGGCTTGTAATATACCGTTGGAAAGCTAAGAGAAAGAGCTTTCCAACGCAATTAGAATCAACTCAATTGAAGTTGTGGAACTCAAGATATTCACGTTTTAAGTAGACCCGTTTGGAAACGATCATTTTCTTATTTCGCATCAGATTTCATCTTTAAGCACGAGTTTTGCCTTGTTTATGCATCAACGGGTCCATACCTGCATAAGATGCAACATGACCACAAAGTATCAAATTCGGGAAAAAATAGTAGACAATGCTACTCATGCATGGAAATGCGTGCATAAAAGACGAAATAATCATATATAAATAGCACGCATCATTAATTAAAAAAATGGAGTAAGAAATTAATTATTAATCCGTATATATTATCCTTTTATTTGAATATAATTTTATGTCTAATCTTAACTTAAATTATCTAGCATTAAAATTGACATTCGAAACTATCCGTATTCTAACCATAAACTGTTTCGTACCCATATAACATGACCCATAATTAAACCAACCTGTAATCAGTATTTTGACCCGACATGTTTAAAGTTATTTAAAGAAATTATATACATTAAAAAAATCCGTCTAGATTAGAATTATGAATTCTACTTTCAATCAAAATCTATTACTTTATAATATTACTACTCAATATAATGATAATCATCTTTACGTGTTACATAATCAATCAATTTTAAACTCAAGCATTATTGTTATTGTTATATATAATATGACATATTACCCGTGTTGCGTATAGTAATTATCGTAATGTAATTAGTAGATTTATGTTGTTTATAAAAAGAATTCTACTTTCACTCAAAATCTGTCTTAGATAAGAATTAAGAAGTCAACTTCTAACCTCATATTTACTCAAAACCCAGAAATAAAATAATACTCCATAATATACTACGTAGTTAATATTGATTGTAAAATAAAAAAAGCCTCCTTTAATTATATATATTGATGATTGATTACTCGTATCATCGTATGTCTTTATTTATTTATTTATTTATATGGATAATTTTTTTCTTAAGTTCCAATTTTCAAGTAAATTACGGAGTTACTTTTTAATGATGTACTCCAACCATTTTTCTTTTTTCTCTCTTCAAACACCCATTACTATCAAAAAGTAAAACAAGACCAATATTCCCAATGACAATTATGTAGTACCTCCTCCCCACAATAATGTTCTCATTTGTAAATGACACTAAGAATAAGGAATGCTAATGAAAGGTGGTAAATTGTTTGGTGGGGTTCAAGATGTCAAATCAGAAAAAGTAGCCAATAGGAATAGAGTATAATGGATGAATAAGGAAAGTTTTGAATTGGGAAAATGTTAGTGGAGTTTCCTTTTAAGGAAAGTGGGAAAATCTTAGTGGTGGGGAGGGAGTATCAGAATCAAACAGAATACAATCAAAACTAACTATGGACATTAATTAATGTATTATCAATTCATTTAAAGAGTTGGAAATTAAGATACATAGTTAAACGGTTTTCTAAAATGTGTCTAAAGGATACATGTTAAAAATGTAAGTAAAAAATATTTGCTTGATTAATATTCTAAGTATGAAAATTAAGAGTTTATATTTCATTATCTCATAATATAATCAAACAAAAGTCTCTAAACAACTTCTTAGCATATGGCCGTGAGCAAAGTTAAAAAAGGAAAATTTGTGAATTATACCATGTATTTTATTTTTTAAAGGTGGTAAAAATTTATGGTTTGGAGTAGCTCCCAAATTGCTATAGTTCAAACTTAGTGTCAAGCCGATAAGAGGCACAAAAACGGACGAGTTTTCCCATAAAAGTTTGGTTTACATTTACGTCTTCAACTTTTTAAGTGATTTACCTATTTTAACCCTTCCCTCTTTAACCCCTTTTACTCCTTCATTCATTATTCACTTATCATTTCAAAATCAAAATCTAATACGGACAACTCACTAATAGTAACACTTGCGACGTACAGTACTTTATAATTCTCATTCTAGATTTTTCATCTCAAACAGCTTTTCGGATTTACCGAAATTTCAACAAAACAAACTTTTCACTCCAATAGACGTTAATCGAAATAATAAAAAACAATTTTAGTACTAACAAAGGATATAAAAATGAATTCACAATTCAATGAACCTCGAAGAAACAACGATATTAGTGTCAACCTTGTTGAATTACATAAAACTCTAGTATCTGTTGTTGCGACTTTACTTTACGAGTATATATCGAAGAAGAGCTTTCAATAGTAACTCAGCAACAAGTCGAAGAATGAATCAAACATGTCAGGTGGGAAACCTGGAAAAGCTCTTTGAAATTGAAGTAAAATGCAGAAATCAAATACTTTTATCTAAGACAAAGAATAATGTTACTACTACTTTCTTCTTCTACCTAATCAATATTTCATATAAATGTCACCCAGAGCTCAAAGGGGTGAAATTGATAACAATGTACAATTTGGCTCTCAACTTCTTCTCGACCTGTCACTCCAGTCGATGGGTGGGGGGCCGACATGTATAAACCACCAAAGGGCAGGGAGGGAGGAGGATACATCGTCCGCAAAAAAAATGGATGTAATAACAAAGCAAAATAATCTACATTTTAGCCGGTCTTAAGCCTCTTCACCATATGATCCGACTCATTGCTCATATTTTCGACTCTACCCCGTTGCAGTGATTGAGTGTTGTAGGGAGCCTCCACATTCTGGACATAACCGAAAAGAAAAGAAAAGAAAACAAGGAAGAAGATGAAGTTTTGTTCGAGTTTTTATTGTGATTTGGGAACGTATGTAAAGGGTTTTTAAGAGTTTGATAATATAATGGTGTACATAGTACATACCTTTGGGGTTGGATCGGGAATACTTTGTTTAGTTTTGGCCCGCTTTCCTATGTCGACTTGGACTGCGATGCTGGCTTGTGATAGATCTACCCCAGAATTCTGGAGAGCTCGCGTTAGGGTGTTCAACAACCTGTTTGAAAAAACACATTCGTTCACATATGAGGAAAATTAAATAAAAACTTGCCATTTACTTATGTTCGATAGAGGGAAAAAAAAAAGAATGTTAAGAGACGGAGGGAGTATAGCGTACCCTTGAGAGTATATGCTAGAGATGTTGATTGTACCACCTTCAAGAGCTAGCTCCTGGTCTTTCAATTTGACACCAGCAGCGGAAGCTTCGCATTCAGAAGTTCCACTTTGCCGTAACTCTAACTGAGGGAGACATGCATCGTTTCCATCTGGAATTCTGGTGAGAGGTTGAACGACGGCACAATTACTCCTGAAAGGAGGATGTACATCTGCCTGCATTGCCATTGCTGCCATTCCAGCTTGTTGTTGATCCATTGTTTTGAATTTGATAGAATTAGTCATATTGTATTCTGCTTGTTCTCGGACATTTCTAGGTATGTTTAGTGGAGGAGCAGCTGGGACCTTCTCGTCAAGCTTTCCACCAAACATCAATATAGGGTTGGTAACACCATTTGCAACTCGAGTTTGATCCACAAACGTTTCACATGGTCCATGGTTGTTACTCTGCATCATAAAAGAAATTATTAGGAAAAAAAATATTTCTACAGATGTAAAGTTATAAGAAACGGTTATATAGATGTAAGACCAACCCCATTACTTCACATGTGAGGGCGTCTCAAATGGAAAAACTTCATAACGGGTGATCTGAAGATACTTTAGCTAGAGTGGACAAGGTGGTCGCTCGCATATTACTAACAAGATCTCCAATAGTTTCAGAAACTTACCCATGGAATCGATTTTGCTGGTTCACTGTTCCATCCCGGATATGGCCCTTCATATCGATTAACTTTTTCCTGTAAAAATTGAATGTACTCTATGACCTGCATCAAATGCCAGAAATTGAATGAGTGAACTTCTGCAGCTGAAGTATTCTCAAGTAAATATATGAAGATTGTGCATGTGCTCATACCTCTAACAGGAATGACGCCTTGTCTCTCTTCTGGTCACTGTGGGGTATAAGTTCTCTCAACATCTGGAACCTGCAAAGACAGCCTACAGAGATCAGAAACACATATGAAGCAAACTTATATTTCTTTGGTTTATATTTTTTTCGCTTATCATGATTCATGAAGCTTTCATGGCCTCATGGATAGCCATGACGAGATAAAAGTATGTTCCATCATTTTATTGCATACGACTATACGAGGGTTTAATGTAAACTTGCCTGTCATTGATTTTGCATCTTCTTCGTTGCTCCGTAGCAGAGTGTTTAGATCTTGGAGTGTTAGCCTTCTGATCACTGTTCTTCCCATCAACTTTCACTCGCAAATCTCCTGCAAAATGGTTACTTGAGATCAGGTCAACGCCCCGTTTCAAAGAGGAATAATGCAGTTAACAGGATAAGAACTATAAAACCTCTACAACAGCAACAACAACCACAACAATGGCATTGTTTCATACAGTAATACTTTTAGAACCAAAGAAAAGTGAGGTTTGTGCACATTTGGAATGTAAACAGCATATAATGCCTCTCAAATTACAAAAATATTAAGTCGGCTAACCTCTTTGAGAAGAACTGCTTTCCTTTTTTACATTTAGATCTTCTTCGTCCTCTTCTTCCATAGAATGAGAGCCCTTTGCAGATTTCAACATCTCCATGAAGCTTTGATTCTTCGGCACAGGTGCTCTGTTACATTTTCAAACTCCTTGTCATCCACAGAATTTAAAACAAAGACTTTTACAAAGAAAAGCAACGGAGCAGGACAGGTGACTTACTGGGAAGATGAAAGGGGACTGACACTACTGCGGCGATTGGAAGATGACTGTGATGGCCGATCCAGAGGCCAATGGCCAATTTTCATTGGATCTGTTCATCAAAAGTAGGATAAACGTGTCATAAAGTATTAAAAAGAGATCCACAGGCAGATAGCTGTCTATAAAACTTGTTTGATAGTACAAACTGTGACATTTCAGGTCTCCATAGAATTATCGAGAGTCTAGTACGAGTATAAGTTATATTAGTGTTGAGGTGTAAAAAAACTTAAAACGGTTTCCATAAGAACATAGGAGCCATCGAAGGAAAAGAGAAAAAAAACACTTTGTTCTTGAAACCAGATAATATGATTTGCATACATCCAAACAAAGAGAATCGTTGCTCGGAGAGACTCCTTACCTTTTACCAAAGTTACATTCCCCAAATTTTCCTTTCCTGTCTGTCCTTTTTTGGTTGCTGACTCATCCCACAACATGAAACTACCACCTGTATAAGAGCTGCAGTTTGAATTATCATCATTTCTATCGCTGCTGGTCACTGAAACCACTGGCAAGCCATTCTCTTCTGGCTTTGGCATCTTTTGAGTAATGTAGGGGAGGCGACTAATGCTGTATGTTCCAATCCCTCCAGGTAATAGATGCTCTACAACTGAAGCTGATGGACCTACTGGTTGAGGTTTAACATTAATATCAACAGCACTATCTTCTCTGACTCCACTCGTTTGTTCTCCCTCTAATGGTTGGAGAAAATCGTGAGTTTTAAGAGATTCTCCTGAAATTGCATGCATCAAAAATAATATGAGTAAAATTTTATGGTATGAAATATTGATGGATATGCAATAAACAACTACAAGTAACTATTTTCACCGACTTGTGTATTATGAAAAGTACTACTCCGTATCACATTACACAAAGAAAACATTGTTGGAGAAGATTCTGATAGTCGATGTTACCTCATCTAGACCAAAAGAATGAGAGACAGCCTGACACAATACATATTCTACAGAAGTTCTTATTATGTAAGCAAATAATTCAAGTAAATAACAAAGAGATACTCATATTGTCATAAAGATAAGAATTACACAATGGATTGGCAAGATAGACAACGACAAGAGTCCACATATAAAATCAAGATGTGAAAAAGAGTGCCTGATAGGAAATTCCCTGACTCGCCAGGACATGCTACGACAACGTGAAACATTATTATAAAATGTCACTATATTTAAGAATTAGCAAACTTGGTTGATGGTAACATAATGTGAAACGGAAAAAAGAAGCATGGACAGCAAGAGGCAGATGCATGGAGTTAAATCAATCTAGAAACCCATAGATTATGCCAAACTATTGTGAAGGAGTAATGAAAGACCTAACAAGGCGCTTCAGGTAACTTTTTTTTGACAAGATGGATGTTCTTAAAAGGCACTTCAGATCACTTTTGAAGTAACTTGACAGTTAACAAAAAAAACTACAGTATATATAGTTCTCATTACAAAACACTGCTGTCTTTTCTTCACTACAAGACTGTTTGCTAAACTTCAATGGAGTTAGTAAGAAATAAGCATTTTGACTCGATATGTCACCAACACAAAAAGCATTTCATGGACTTTCACTCAATCTTTCGCGATGATATGAAAGGAATAGCTCAACTTTGATACAAGGTCAATGCATGAACAAAGCCTGGATAAAGATTTTTTTTTGAAAGTACTATTTGATGACTAAAAAAGCAACTGTATCTATGAAAATAATGGACAACCAATAATTCCCTGATACAAAGTCTAAACAGACGAATGAGTTTGTTAATGTTGGACAAATAAGTCCACTGAAAATGACTCAAGACTTAAGAGTCTCAGATGTATAAAGGCATCATCATTATTCATTCATGCATGTGTTTATTTATACACAGTATTGATGATCATAATACCAATCACAATGAGTAAATCTCCTGTGACACCGTCTCACGTAAGCTTAGTGAGTGTGTCACACATTCTATATATGCTATAAACAAAAAAAAGCCAACCACCATTATGGGAGACGTCTCACAATAAACTACTGCTATATGGAAGCAACCTGAAAGGAAGGGCTGAGAACTCATAAGGTTTCCAACCTTGAATTTCCGACCACCAGTTATCAGCGTCTCAAACAAACACAGTCTCCGCCCTCAGCTGTCGTAATGATCGAGTCGTGAACAATCAAACTTTGAGGTGAAGGGTTCTTACTTTGGACCCCTCCATTTCTCGCTCGAATGTCACTGAGTTAAACAATCTTAGTCCAAACTACTGTGGCAAAAGCTAAACTCCAAATACAGAAAACGTACAAACTAAACAACTGCAAATAATTCTCTCTCTTTCATTCATTCATTCATCCATAAATGCATCCGTATAAGACCTTAACGCATCACATGATCCCATCCAAATCAAGGGCGTGCGTTATAACTCTCAGAAGACCCACCACACAGAAGACTTTATCAACAAATGTGTGGGTTGGGTTGGGCCTCACTGAGTCTCCTGTCCCCTCAACATCATATGGGCCGCCCAAACACCATGGCCCACTTGTCCAGACCTACGTGGTTAACCAATGCCCACCTTGCTATTTCTGTTATATGGGACATGGCTCACTTACTCACTTCCATCATTACCTGATTTGGGCCCGAAATCAAACCCCAACTCTTTATAGGCAACTGTTTCTCCCTATTTCATACCGAGTTAGATCCTCTATCCCATTCCATATCCTCTTCCCAATCAAGCGCACATGAATGAACCACGTCGAGAGTCAAGACACATGATCGAACAGATAATAACATAGAAATACTCCCCGATCTCTGATATACCTGAATTACTGTCATAACATCCCGATTGCATTTAAACTCGGCCACGTAATTTATCCTACCTAACGGACTTGCATCAATACATGTACTCCACTCATTAAATACGACACATTTGGTATTTTGGAAGATATTTTAGAGACGGGGTTGAGTATAAGAATCGATGGTCATCACATGAACCCTTTTGTTATAGAGCGACCGGTGACGATCTCCCTAGACCAACTTTAATTAGAGGTAATAGACCATAATTATTGATTCAATTAACAATGATAAAGTATGCATATCCTAACATTTATATATAACACACACTCATCAGTCATCACTCACCTAAGTCACATGCATAAAGGAACAAAAACACCCCCACCAATCCCAAAAGCTGAAATTTTTAATCCAAGTACACAATTTCATAACCCCCTTTTTTCCCACAAAAATCAATAAAGATAGTAGTAAGTAGATTTTTTTACCCTGAGGAGAATGCCTTGGATCTTGCCTAACTGTGTTCAGTGACAGGAAATCATGCGTTGCTTTCCTTGCTGAAACATTAAAATAATAAATCAGTCAGTCTGAGACGGTATCACGTTAAAATATTATATTACTTGTATAAGAGTAAACAAATAATTGAGACGGAAATATGTATACGAATGATTCGAGGAGGAGAATAATATGAATGAATACCTTGTGGGGTACCGAAAGGACGGGATTGAGGGAGCTCCATGAATGAATGATAAAGTGAGTACTTCAGTTTTGTAACATCAAAACCAAAAACAACAGGAGTCAGAAGGTCCTCAGATCCAATAATTACAACATGCAACTGATTACTCTCAATCTCAATTCTGCATGTTAATAACTCATCGATTGAAAAGTTGACGATCTGATGCAAACTGCATTCATTCCGATTAATCTTTTCCGAAATCTGCAGTAAAATTCCCCCAAAAAAACCTGAATTACGCATCGGTAATGCTACGAATCGCTCAATTACGCATAATTCAGTCTACTTAACTCGATTTACGCATAATTCAGCTTAACAAACGTGAATTACGCATAATTCAGAAACAAAAACCTGAATTACGGATCGAAACCTCGAAAAACTGATTGAATTATGCGTAATTCAGCTAAACCACGCATAATTCAGTTAGATAAAGCGTAATTCAGTTGAATCAAAACTAAATCTACATCATTTCGCATCGAAAACTCGACAAATTATACTAAATTATGCATAATTCAGTTACACAAACACGAACTACGCATAATTCAGCAAGAAAAACTTGAATTACGAATCCAGAAATTCAAAAAAAAAAACTATTGAATTATGCGCGATTTAGCTAAATCTACATAATTTCGCATCGGAAACTCGACAAATTATACTGAATTATGTATAATTCAGTTACACAAACACGAATTACGCATAATTCAGCAAGAAAAACTTGAATTACGAATCCAGAAATTCCAAAAAACAAAAAAAACTACTGAATTATGCGCGATTTAGCTAAATCGCGCATAATTCAGTTAGATTAAGCGTAATTCAGTTGAATTAACAAATAAATCTAAGATCTAACATCAAAACAAAAACAAAATTACTAACCTTAGCTCATCCAAATCATATTTCGATAATTGTCGAAATTGCAGTAAAATTAACAAAGTAATAATAATAATTATTATTATAATTATAATAAATTAAATAGTAATTTATTATTGAAATAATTAATAAAATTGTGGATCTTTTGAAGTTGATTAGTATTATTATTATTATCTCTCCTCGCAAAAATGGCTTCTTCGTTTCAGTGGGAGAGAGTCTCTTTCCTGTTTCTCTCTCCTATAAAAGAGAAAACTTTGAGTTTACTGCACTGATGTGATCTTTTATACCACCCTCCCTCCCTCCCTCTCTATCTCTCTTGTTTTCAGTCTCCGTTATTTCCTACTAAACGCCGTTTTCTTCACGCTGTTGCGGCGGGCCTTTCTTAACGCCGTCTCCCCCCGACCCGACCCGACCCGATTTAGTATCTTCTAGGGTTTTATTATTATTCCACGTATAATCGTAGCAGATATCGAGTATATATTTCTTTTACACAAAATCTTGGGAGAAACGGTCTCTCAATAACTTATTGAGAGACTACTCTTCAATACCACTCTATGTCTTATTCGTACCTTTAAATGACAACTTCATTTTGTACCTGATTTTATAAGAAGTGTACCATGTTTGTATTTGTATACTCTTTTATGTTAATCGTACTTACTTTTGGTACCGCTGTTACTTTCATTTGTAGTTGGTCTCTCAGTAAATTTAACGAGAGACCGTCTCTCAGGAGACCTACTCTTTCTTTTAAGATTCGACTTCAGATGTTATTTAACGGTTTTATTCAGTAGTTAGTAGTTACATATGTCGGATTTAAGAAAGGCCGCCGACTGTCATTAATTGAAGTACGAGAATGATATGACTAACAGATTATTTAGTTTTTATACAATTAGCGATTATTTTTAAGATTTTTGTGATCTTGAGTATAGTGATACTACACCGCACGCAGATGTCTTAATTTAATCCTTGATAATAGATCACATGTTCGAAATCCTTCCCGTCATTGTAATGTGATTAATTGTGCATGCAATGCAATTCATTGACAAAATACTCCAGTGTTTTATGGAGTATATGATTATTGCACAAATTCCGGTTATAAGAGAGAAATATTTGTCTTCTAAACATAAAATAGTTCAATGGTGTCTACAAATTATCATACACGTAAGGCATTACTTCATCGTTTTATCCGGTTAACAAATCGCAGATATGCCAATTTAAAAAAAACTGACTCATACTCGGTACATATCATGTTGATAGAGGAGAGGATAATGATATAATTAATTAATTAGTGTAATTTTGTGATTATTTTTTGTAATAATTTTGGTGATCCCAAGGGACTGTTGTACTACTACTGCCTGCGTACATTTAGTATTTTTTTTTTATATTTAAGTTAATAATTTTTAAAAAAATAGAGTAGATGGGAATCTTTTTATGGATCCACAAATTCAGACCGTATTTGGTTGTAGTGATTGAGTGGGGTGGAGTGGTGTAGGTCTCGTACTATACTCCTTTGTGGGTCTCGATGAAATTTATACCACTTTCTTTCCAGTACATACCACTACTCTGTCAATGCGGATCTCCTGTCTCATTTTGTGTCCCACTTTATGTGTCACACTATACACTAGATGACACATCAACTGGTTATGATATTTATTGCATATTTTATTGATTCAATAGGCGATGTGTCATCCAGTGTATGGTGTGGCACACAAAGTGGGACAGTAAAATGGGACAGGAGATCCGCTCTGCTACTCTACTATTCTTCTCACTTGTCTCTCTATACTCATCATACCACTATACTACGGAGTAGTAATTTTGAGTCGCTATGCAACATAAATACTCGTATACGAATATATTGTACTCTCTCCGTCCCACAATAATTTACCCATTTTTATTCAAATGTGAGAGATTAAAATAATAAGTGGGTAAATCATAGTAGGTTGGAGAGAGTACAGATTTTGGGTGAGACGATTTATAATATACCTAAAATAAATTTGATTAATATTGAATGAAATTGGAGAGAGCACGAAATAGTAACACTTTTACGGCTTGTTTTGTAGTCCACGATACGTTACAAGGTGGTCGATTATCATAACCGTTGACATTGTTAGAACGCGTAACTGTTGTATGTACTCACTTATTAATATGAAACAAGATAATGTAGGGAAAAGATATCTACACGAGTTAATAGGTAGTTATGTGATCTATCTGTAATAAATTGATAAGCATAATTTTGTTATATATGGACGTTCGAAAATATAATCACAACACTAGCTAATACTAGAGATTTTGAAATAAATTTATCGTGTGACCGTTTAATTAATAAGAGAATTTAATCTTTTTTTAATCCTTTCTCAACTCTTAAGTCGTAATATCAAACAAGATGGACCAGACTGAAAATATAACTCTGTGAGTCAATCAACAGGTCGTTATGTGATCTATGATGAACATAATTGTTGATTATCAACATTATCTTTGTCGCTTTCTGTTGGTATAGATATTTAAAAAACTGTTATGTACTACTCCCTTCGTCCCAATGAATTGTTTGCTTATTCCATATTGGGATGTCTCAATGAATGGTTTGTCTTTCTATTTTAGGAATGATTTTTATATGTAATTTGATTCATGACTCCACATATCACCTTCTAATTGGATTTCTTCCCCTTAGTGCCAAAAGTAAAAACAAACAATTCATTGAAACGGAGGGAGTACAATGTAGAATAAACGATTAAATTGAAATGTATACGTATTTTTGTATTTTTATAATTTGTGTATACATAATGGTAAAAATGATTGGAATATTGTATTGTGAAAAAAATGGGAGGCATGCACATGGGAGGCCCATGGGAGGAGAGGAGAGGAGAAGCAAGGAGGAGTGGGGGAGAGGGACGAGTCCCGGGTTTCACGGCGCAGCAAAAAAAGTAAGTAAGCAAAAATAGTGAGCAAGCAGGCGGGAGTAGTCGTACTACTCTTCTCTACTTTAGTTGATGGCGATGCCTACTTGTTGCTCATCGACGTGCCATCCGAACCTACCATTGAACCCACCTCATCCACTACATACATACATACTCCCCTTCACTATTTTTCATCCCTATCGCTTGACGGATATCCCTATCACAAATTTAAAAAAAAAAAAAAAAATCACTCATCTATACTTATCACGGTTTACTCCTCATTCTAAGGTCTATTCGACATTTCTATGTACTCTGCTTCATGACGTCAATTTTATTATTGATTGACAAAGACGATTTCCTAAATCCGATTTGTCTAGGTAGATAACGAGGTTTATTAGTATTAAGCATGGTGAGTGTGCACCGTGCACGGTATTATGTCTGGTAACCTTTTACTAACTCCATCATTTTGCAACTCGATTTCACTTACTTGTGAATTGTCATCACCTGATCTTGACTGTTTAAGTTTTAAAGTAAATTCTAGTATAATATTATCGGGTTGTAAAATATCACCAGAGAGACCGAGTTTCGGTATATGTAGACCGTACTCACGCACCATGCATATAGGACTTACTATTGTAAGCACATACCTACCAAACGAGTGTTCCCGTAAATTAATTAACGATTTGAGAAAAACTGTTTACGTTAAGAAAATATCAGCCAAATTTTGTACTCCGTAATAGGAGTAAGAAGAAGAAGAAGAGTTGGTATAAAAAAGTAGAGCAGAGAAGTGAAGGGGAAGGGTAAAGGGTGCACATGTAGAGCAGTGTGGGAGTTGGAAAGCCGTTATCAAATTGAAGAAAGCTACAGCATTCATGCAATGTCAATACATGACAATATGTCATGTCCATCACACATTCATGCGTCATATCACCTTACATCCATACGCCCATGCATCTTTATATACACACCCCTATGAAGAAGCGGTAAACTCAACTGATAAGAACTTTCTTACTCCAATTGTAAGAATGAAGGTTCGATTCGATTCTCACTTGCAACGTAGTACGCTCTTTCCTAACTCCTAGTCGGCTCACGGTCTGATCCGACCTGAGCCCATATATACCCTAACATGCCCAAAAACCAATCTTTAGCTAGTCCCAACCGGTAGTTCAGGGTTGAACAAATGACTAAATGAGGACCGTCAGATCATACTTGGATTGAACCTGACTCGTGACCAGATCTATATCTGAGTATGGAAACGAGGGTGTCTATAAAGTAATTTAAAAGTAATAGGTGGAGTGTTAAGTTACTTTTTTACTAGGATAATTTTGAATAATCATGGGTCATTATTGTCTCCTATTAACTTGGTTAATGACATGACATATCTAGTTATCTACTATTATCACCTATAGTTGGTACGTACAACTCCTATAGTTTATTAGGTTTCATACTACCATGTTTGCAATTAGTACCCAACTAACGTTTAAGTGCAAAGCTAATTAAACAACTCATGATCAATGTGTGCAGTCAGATTAATTAATTAGTTACATAAGGATGAGTATATACTTATAGTTTATTTAGTTTCAATGTATTTCTCAAATTTTTATTCATTACTTTAGTCAATCTCATTAATCACCTAAAATTTTGTTGACAAAAATCAAAGACGTATTTAATTTAACAGTTAAGTCGTTGTTATATTACTTATATACTCCCTTCAGTTTTATCTGTTTGCCCTGTTTCAATATAATACTCCTCAGATATATTGGGGAAATGAGGCAATCATATACTCCCTCCGTTCCAATGAATTGTTTGCCTTTTCTTTTGGCACCAAGTGTGGACATGACATAGGTCCACCCCGACGCGGCGAAGCGCGGGTTTTGGGGAGGCGATAGAATTTTCATATGAGATGGATCGAATAGAATTTTAAATCGAAGTAGGAGTCGCCACCGAATTTTATGGTTATTCGGAACCGTTCGAACCCACTCTATGTCGTAGTGGGCCATACTTAAAGCCTGACCCATTTCCGATGTCAGAGTTTATTGGGTTCGTCCCTTTGCAGTTCGATATCGATGCCGACTGAAGCGGTTAATCGTATATTGAATGACTCTCGTTGCCAATGGTTTCGGACATCCGGAAACCACGGTTCTGAGTAAGGGGTGAGGGTACGTGTTGGGAAGTTCAGCGAGAACACTCAACCCCGCCCGCACTTAGCGGCCTTTACTAAGATATCGTTCGGTTTTGTGTACACGCGTTAGTTCGACGATGAAATGATATGCAGAGATTATTTCCCTAAGACATGTGAGGAAAAATAAATAAATGGGTTGCTAAGTCGTTTAATGCATGTTAAACTAATAACGTCAAAGTTATTTTAGCATGTGAAGTTCGTTTTAGTCTAATAAAACGATAAAAAGAAAATATGAGAATAATTTGCTACAAACACGAGAAAACGAGTTAGTAATGATTGAAATAATAATATATGAAATAAATATATGAAATCGAAAAAATAAAAATTAATCGAAATCTGAAAAATATTGTTTAAAACGTTGTTTTGTATAAAAAAACGATGTTCGAGAAAGAATAAAAAAAAGAACGAAAAAGACGCGTTTGGGCCGAGAGCCGCGCGACTCGCCCGAGACTCATGCGGGTCGCGTGGCGGCCTGATTTCGACAACGGTTTTCGGAAAATTTTGATTAAATCGCGTACGAATATCGCATAACTCGTACTCGACTTAATATTCTCGATATTCGATAGTTGATTATCAAATATTTAGAATAGTTTTGGAAAAAGTAAAAAAAACGTTTTGAAAATTGTTTTGAAAAAAGAACAGAAATTGGACGAAAAATTGTGACAAAAAAATTTGTGACAGGAAAAAAAAAATCGTAAAAAAAAAATTGTGACATAAAAACCGTGACAAAAAATTGTGACAAAACAAATCGTGACAAAAAAAATCGTGACAAAAAAATTGTGACAAAAAATCGTGACAAAAAAAATTGTGACAAAAAAATTGTGAAAGGGAGAAAAACGGGATTTGAAACACCCTCAACCTACATGCTTTGTTTTCTCGGGATAAGGCTCGTCGGAAAGTGGCTTAGACTTGGGAGCGTCGAGATGATGAGGATGAGTTAAGGTGTATCGGCTTGGGTGGTTTGGGACGTCGGGTTTGGCCGGCTTCGTCGGTATTTCGAGACTTCGAAAAGGTGTCGAGATTTGCTAACTTATCGGGTTGTATGTAAACCGTGTTGTAAGGCTATTTTTTCGGTGTGATGGGTGTGTAAAAACCGTGTATATTGGCTGGAAAATCGTTGTAATTGATGTCCTTTTGTGTTGGACGGGAGGTCCTATTTATAGGGAGTCTCCGACCTTGGTTTAGGAGAGTTTGAATACCGCTAAGGATAGGAAACGAGAGAATTTGAGGGAAATAAGAATTCCGCTTTCTTGTGAAGGAAGAAAGGGAAATCTCGGCTGACTTGGAGGTGTATTGGCCGAGTATTTGGTACTCGGTCAATGTCTAAATCGGTTTCCGGATAGAATTCCTACTTGAGATCGAATTCTACCTTAAACGGAATTGTTTATTATTTTGTATGGCTGATTTTTGTAGTATCTGAATTCAAACTGGACTGGTAGGGTGTCACGGCAGGTTTTATGTCTCGGAAAATATCTTTGACCGGGTTTTGACTCGGTCGCTAAAAGACGGTTTTACCCCTGGTGACGGTTTCGACCCAAATTAGTGTTATTTGACTCGAAACGACCCACTGGGCCTGGATTTGAGGTTGGTTTTATGAAATTTGTACTCCTTAAAATGTCTAAACCAAATGTCCATGATTACAAGCCCATATCCGAGTCTGTCAAAGCACGTTTACGTCCTATCATCATCGGGTGTTTGGCGGGAACTACTATAGACACATGGCGGTCAAAATGTGGGTGTCTACAGAGCCCCCACTCTGACTGAGGCTTGGACAAGGCAAAAGTCAGAGTAGCCACCAGGTCAATCAAGGATTAAAACCTGGCAGACTTCCGATCGGGTCGTTTAGGGTCCAATAGACCTGCGTGAAGGGCTCGCCAGCCATAGAATAGAAATCATACCTGGGTTGATGCTGATAATGTCGCGGGAGCTTGCCTAGGAAGCTATGGGTATACCTGTTTGCAGATATATCCTGTCTTAGAATTGCGCGGGAGCTTGCCTTGGAAGCCGTGGGCATATCTGTTTGCAGATATATCCTGAATGGAGTTGCTCGAGTTTTTCCACTGGGGAACTTAGAATTTCTGGGAGTCTTGGGTGTACCTGTATGCTGACATAATTTGTATGTAACATTTAGGCGAAACACTGACTCATGCTGGGGAAGAAAAAGGTGATTTTTTCGAAAATTTTGAAAAGAGGAAAATCCTGCTTTTTTTGGAAGGTTTGGAAATAAGGATGCTTAGGATGACTTTGATTCCTATTCGGATTCTGACACGGATTCCTGGAATTTCCTGGTTAGGCCTGTATGCTTAGATGAAGTGGGAGATATACCGACAGACTCGACTCTGGACGTGACCGGACGAGTCGGCAGACACGACTGGACTCCCTAAGGGTTGGACCGTGACTCGGTAGGGGATGGGCCACCTAAGATGACAAGACTCTTAAGTTGCGCTATTCCGTAGCCTAGGCGAGTGGCAACATGGTTGAATCCTCAGAGTGAGATTGTTTCCGTACGACAGGGCTTCGTGGTAGCAATGCCGTAGACTGGTGTTCTTTTGAATTTTTGATTTTTAGGACATTTCCAAAGTGCGTATTGCTCCGAATCCTGACAGATTCTCGTCTTTGACTAAACCGAGTACTAGGACACACTATAGAAAGGTGGCTAGATTTTGGAAAGTATTTGGATTATGTGAGTGGATGGAGAACTTCTGCCTAGGAGAAGCCCCCAGAATGACAAAGCTAGCTGTTGAGAACATGACAGTGTCGTGACCGGAATGATGGTGCTTTTTGAATGTGTGTCAATGTGGGTGGTTGTGCCTCTGTTGAAAGGCTGCCTACGTATTCACGTGTTAGTGAAATCAAACCAAGTCGTAGTTCAGTGTTGAAAGATATAATGGTGCCTAGTTTACTAGGGCTTTGTGTGTAACTAGCCACAGTGATGATGTAGGCTAGGTGCATTCCCAGTGATGTCTTGATCAAAGGGCTAGAATGGTTAGGATGTTGATCCTGTGACTGTGAGCATTCTCCGGGGTAGCCCCCAGAGGTGGTGTGAACTTATTTGGGCATGTTCTATGCCGACTGCAAGTTGAGTTCCCGTGTTTGGGGCTGATAACTGGTTTGAATGAGAAGAATTGGGATGGGATTTTAACGAGTTCTGCTCTCGGGGATTTTAATGAGTTCTGCTCTCGGGGATTTTAATGAGTTCTGCTCTCGGGGATTTGATGAGTTTTGCTCTCGGGGATTTTAACGAGTTTTGCTCTCGGGGATTTGATGAGTTTTGCTCTCGGGGATTTGATGAGTTTTGCTCTCGGGGATTTTAACGAGTTTTGCTCTCGGAGATTTGATGAGTTTTGCTCTTGGGGATTTGATGAGTTTTGCTCTCGGGGATTTGATGAGTTTTGCTCTCGGGGATTTTAACGAGTTTTGCTCTCGGGGATTTTAACGAGTTTTGCTCTCGGATTTGCATATGGTGATTGTGAATTCTGTTATGTAAAGGGGAAGTCGAGTAGAATGGCTCGAGCTTCGATTGGGCAGGTTTGATAATGCGGGATCTGATTTCCATGTATGGCCCTAAAGGTTAGGGTGTATCCTATGGAGCTTGAATCCTCAAAATTCTGGGCTGCCTCTAGCCTAGGTCTCGAGAAGGTCTTGAGGGTTGTAATGTGGGAAGGCTAGATGTGGTGTTAGCTGACCAGCTTGACTGTCTCCTATTTGATAGTATGGGTATTGTAATTTTTGAATTGACCGTTTCATGGTCATGGGTTTTTGAATTCTTTGGGTTGACCTCTTAGCCCCGGTCATGGGATTCTTCATTTGAATTGACCGCGTCTGGTCGAGAGATGTTGATAATTCCTTTTTGATCATGGCCAGCTTTTTGTTTTGGCCTTTTGCTTTTTTCTCTTCCTTGGACTTTTGATTTTTTTTTTGTCCAGTTTTTTTTGTTGGTCAGACTAACACCTAAGGTAGGGTTTGGTTAGTCTTATTGGAAATGGTGTTTATTGTGGGAAGTGGGCTTGCCTCCCGTCTTGAACCCAAACTAGAAGACTACCCAGATTTGTCATAGGATTCGATATGCTCCTGCTACGGGTAGTTATGTGGCTTTCTATACCAGACATGGAATAGGTAAAAAGAAAACACGGGCTCGATTTCTTGCAGTCATTATAGATGTGCCTATAATAGTCACGTGCGTGTGCTCACAGTGTATGATGGTGTTCATCATGTTCTCGGAAACACATAAGGAATAGAAAAGCTGATTTTATTGAATTTTGAAAAAAGAGGACAGAATACAAATGACTCTGACGCTGATTTGAAAAATGAGGATGTAGGGTATCCTAGACTCGAACTCAGGCTTAGACTCGAATCAAATCCGGACTCGGACGCTCGGTTGGTTGTTTTTTTTTTTGGTAAGGTCTTTGATTGGAGAGAACGACGGGTGCCACGACTCGCCTAAACTCGGCTTTGCGCAAGTGCAAGAGAGGGAGTCGAACTAAACACGGCCCGGGGTGACAGGTCGACAAAGACTCTTGGACCGGGATACTCGAACGTTGATCTAGACGAGGTAACGACCCTGGCTTGGACTCGACCATGAGACTCGGACGGTGTATGAAGGCGAGTCCGAAAATGGGGCAACCGTGTTTGACCGCGTCGCGTGCTCGGACCAACCGTGGTGACCTAACCCTAGGTGACTTGAGTATTCGTAGCATAGGTACGACACGAAGAAGGCATCATAAAGACGCCGGTGCAGGATGAACGTAGGGTACCCCTTAAGGTGACCGTGGTCGACTGCCCGGGTGGAGGGATAGCCCCCGAGTGAGACTAAAGACTTTGATAGGACTCAAATGGTGCGACATCTAAGTGACTCGAAAGTGGGGTACGTGAGCCAACACGTGTAAGACCTGACCCTTAGAGCAGTCGTGATTGGTCGCTCTACTGAAAGGGTAGCCCCCGAGTGGAACTGAAGACTTTGTTAAGACTCTAGTGTCGGACGAGTGACCCTTAGATGTAAGGATCACGAACCTTTTGTTATAAGGCTATGCCTTGTAAAAGGTTGACTCGGAAAAGACACCTAGACGGGTGACTCGTAGACGGTGGGCTTTCCTTAGGATTTGGCAAAGTGGGCCTAGTCCCGTTCGAAGGATGGTCTACGTGAGAATTCCCCAGACTTTGGATTCGAATGTGTAAACGGTCTTCCCCTTGTAGGAGTTCGTCCTACGCAGGTGGGCCGTGCCTTGACAAGTAAGGCGGACTGGGATGGGGTAGAAACTCGTGATGTAAGATCGACGGAGTTTCGACGCTATAGATTCTAACTTATGACAAGACCCGACACTGCTAAATACGGGAAGTCCTAAGAAGAAGAGGATTTTGAAAAGGGAATTTGGATTTGAAAACCGAGCAGAGTCGGATTGGAAGGACCCGATTTTTTTGAAAACCGAGAAAAGGGTATCGGGCCGAGATTTCGGGCTTTTTTTTTTTTGAAAAGGTTTGGACAGCATACCGGCTAAAAATAGGCTATTTTGAGTCAAAATCATAAGTCCTAAATTCGGCAGCTTTCCGGGTTTTGAAAAAGAATGGGTTTGAAAAGATGTAAGTTTTTGAAAAAATGACGGTTTTTGAAAAGACCAAAGGAGATCAGGTAGCATGTAGTCATAGAATCAGTATAACGACGCCATGTATGCTCTTAGTCTAAGTCTCGGTCGGTCTGATAGGGTCTATACCAACAACGATCGCTTTCTCGTACTGAGGACGGACTCCCTAAGCCGAGTTGGTCTTAGGACATGCCGCAAAGTCTAAACGAGTTCCGCCATCGAAGTCTTTAGTGCATCCAAGTAGAAATGCACCGTGGTATAGTGGGACGTCGGTCACAAGTAACCGGCCCGGAATAGAACGGGGTTATGCATGAACCATTGAACTAAAACGTGTACATTACTAATCGAACGATTTCTTTTCGAGTCTCACCCTGAGGATGCCGATGGTAAGTGACACATCAGTTAATCCCCAGCGGAGTCGCCAAATTGTGGACATGACATAGGTCCACCCCGACGCGGCGAAGCGCGGGTTTTGGGGAGGCGATAGAATTTCCATATGAGATGGATCGAATAGAATTTTAAATCGAAGTAGGAGTCGCCACCGAATTTTATGGTTATTCGGAACCGTTCGAACCCACTCTATGTCGTAGTGGGCCATACTTAAAGCCTGGCCCATTTCCGATGTCAGAGTTTATTGGGTTCGTCCCTTTGCAGTTCGATATCGATGCCGACTGAAGCGGTTAATCGTATATTGAATGACTCTCGTTGCCAATGGTTTCGGACATCCGGAAACCACGGTTCTGAGTAAGGGGTGAGGGTACGTGTTGGGAAGTTCAGCGAGAACACCCAACCCCGCCCGCACTTAGCGGCCTTTACTAAGATATCGTTCGGTTTTGTGTACACGCGTTAGTTCGACGATGAAATGATATGCAGAGATTATTTTCCTAAGACATGTGAGGAAAAATAAATAAATGGGTTGCTAAGTCGTTTAATGCATGTTAAACTAATAACGTCAAAGTTATTTTAGCATGTGAAGTTCGTTTTAGTCTAATAAAACGATAAAAAGAAAATATGAGAATAATTTGCTACAAACACGAGAAAACGAGTTAGTAATGATTGAAATAATAATATATGAAATAAATATATGAAATCGAAAAAATAAAAATTAATCGAAATCTGAAAAATATTGTTTAAAACGTTGTTTTGTATAAAAAAACGATGTTCGAGAAAGAATAAAAAAAAGAACGAAAAAGACGCGTTTGGGCCGAGAGCCGCGCGACTCGCCCGAGACTCATGCGGGTCGCGTGGCGGCCTGATTTCGACAACGGTTTTCGGAAAATTTTGATTAAATCGCGTACGAATATCGCATAACTCGTACTCGACTTAATATTCTCGATATTCGATAGTTGATTATCAAATATTTAGAATAGTTTTGGAAAAAGTAAAAAAAACGTTTTGAAAATTGTTTTGAAAAAAGAACAGAAATTGGACGAAAAATTGTGACAAAAAAATTTGTGACAGAAAAAAAAAAATCGTAAAAAAAAAATTGTGACATAAAAACCGTGACAAAAAATTGTGACAAAACAAATCGTGACAAAAAAAATCGTGACAAAAAAATTGTGACAAAAAATCGTGACAAAAAAAATTGTGACAAAAAAATTGTGACAAAAAATTGTGAAAGGGAGAAAAACGGGATTTGAAACACCCTCAACCTACATGCTTTGTTTTCTCGGGATAAGGCTCGTCGGAAAGTGGCTTAGACTTGGGAGCGTCGAGATGATGAGGATGAGTTAAGGTGTATCGGCTTGGGTGGTTTGGGACGTCGGGTTTGGCCGGCTTCGTCGGTATTTCGAGACTTCGAAAAGGTGTCGAGATTTGCTAACTTATCGGGTTGTATGTAAACCGTGTTGTAAGGCTATTTTTTCGGTGTGATGGGTGTGTAAAAACCGTGTATATTGGCTGGAAAATCGTTGTAATTGATGTCCTTTTGTGTTGGACGGGAGGTCCTATTTATAGGGAGTCTCCGACCTTGGTTTAGGAGAGTTTGAATACCGCTAAGGATAGGAAACGAGAGAATTTGAGGGAAATAAGAATTCCGCTTTCTTGTGAAGGAAGAAAGGGAAATCTCGGCTGACTTGGAGGTGTATTGGCCGAGTATTTGGTACTCGGTCAATGTCTAAATCGGTTTCCGGATAGAATTCCTACTTGAGATCGAATTCTACCTTAAACGGAATTGTTTATTATTTTGTATGGCTGATTTTTGTAGTATCTGAATTCAAACTGGACTGGTAGGGTGTCACGGCAGGTTTTATGTCTCGGAAAATATCTTTGACCGGGTTTTGACTCGGTCGCTAAAAGACGGTTTTACCCCTGGTGACGGTTTCGACCCAAATTAGTGTTATTTGACTCGAAACGACCCACTGGGCCTGGATTTGAGGTTGGTTTTATGAAATTTGTACTCCTTAAAATGTCTAAACCAAATGTCCATGATTACAAGCCCATATCCGAGTCTGTCAAAGCACGTTTACGTCCTATCATCATCGGGTGTTTGGCGGGAACTACTATAGACACATGGCGGTCAAAATGTGGGTGTCTACACCAAGGTTAAAGGAACCAATGAGGGAGTGACATATAGAGCAAAATTCATGAGAATGATCAAATTGCATATAAAAAACATTCCTAAAATAGAAAGGCAAACAATTCATTGAGACGCCCCAATATGGAATAGGCAAACAATTCATTGGGACGGAGGGAGTATATAAAACCGGAGGGAGTATATAGTGTTGACAAACTTGTCCTATAACTATGAGGTCGGGAGTACAATATGCATGATTATTGCTTAAACTCTTTCGAATTGAGTGAAACTTATTTATTTATTTTTGAAAAAACGCTTATTAATTAATTCATTCGTAGTTAGCTGGTCAATACCTAAAAAAATGTGGAAATTGTAACAATAATATATTCGTAACCAAAGGATACATTTATATTTTAAGTGACTGTTTTCTAACTTGTGAGCAACTAGTACCAAAAATAGATAAAGTAATAAGCAACGATAAAAAAAGAATAAATGTTTTACGTGTAAATTATTCGGTGTAGATCGTTTTTCGATCCACAAAATAGGAATTCATAGACGTTACAATTTTCCCTCATGAATTTTGACACTGCTACATTATTCCTAGAGTTCACTGATTTAACTAGACCAATTTCGACATTTATCATTAGTTGATCGACACATAAGTGGGTACGGGTACAAAAATATAATAATAATAATAATAGGAGGAGGGGAATGACTTGCAAAGATAGGTCTAATAATTGGAAGCACGAGGAAGCAAATACAATACGTTAGGCAGGCGGATGCAAAAAACCTATAGCAAAGCTAATTAAAAGAATTAGGAGTAATTAATTAACAGAGGATGATTTAAAGTGAGGTCTAAGATTCCAGTTCATCATAGACAGCGATTTAGATGCATGTATACAGCACTGCAATCCCCTCTTTTTTTCATTTTACAGATAATTAGCTATGTCTAGCTTACTAATTAAACTAATATTTGGTGTATGTAGCACCTAGCTTATACAATACACAAACTCTAGCTTACGACGGCTGTATCTATTATATTAATGTGACGGGTCAAATAATGTTCATTTAGATGGAAAAAAGATAAAAAACAAATTACATTGGCTGATTGTGTAATACTAAAATGTTTTGTCCTTATTTGTCTAAATGGTCATTATTTAACAGTTATAATGATAATGCGACTGATAGTTCCGTCACAAGTAAGACTAATAACTGTATGCAATATGCATGGCTATAACAATTTATAATAATGAATCAAGTTTGGCTTAGCTTTATCACCACGACGGTGGCATGGATTTGCCAATCCAACCACATATTTAAATCATTCTAATAGACCTCTTTGTATAAGCTAAGAGTCTAACTCTCTTAAAAAATCATCCCTGAAATCGTCTTAATTACTCTGTAAATTGGTCTTATGCTTGTGAAGTGTGAAGTATATATTTTTTTTCTAGAGTAAATATTTAAGTCTATCATTGAAAAATTGACGATTTTAAAACTAACAAATAAAATTATACAGTATAATCCAAACCTGTACGAGCTAGAGTTTTGACTTTGAAGATTTAACTAAGCTCAGTTAAACTAATCTGGTTTTGAAATTTAAACTAGACGATTTCCTCGTGTTTTTTTTTTTTTTTAAAATACGATTCATATCGAAGAAAATATGGATCTTTTAATAAGTTATTTAATTATAATCGTAAAACCGTGTCTTAGTAGAATTAAGTTAGCGGAGTTATTAAAAGAAGGAAATTAAATGGAGTAGAATGGAGAGTAATAGAATGAAGAGGGACATTCTCTGAGGTTAGAGTATCAATATAGGGATCAGTTAACAATCAAATATTAGTGTCTAGTCCTTATAATAATATTCTTTTTATTTTTATTTTTATTTTTATTTTGGGGTAAGATAATGATATAACGGGGGGTGTAATTTTAAATTAATTAAAATTAAAGTTGATGATAAAACAATAATGAAAGTAGACATTAAATAAGAGGAGGAGACGTAAAGTAGGTAGACACGTGTCAAAGAATGCGTGGATGACGCACCGCATCACGTGATTAAAACATGGCTGGCCTACCATAACGCAGCCTCCCAAATCACGTGGCCCAACTCACGCTTTCTTCTGCTTCTGGGTACCCACCCCCTTCTTTCATTTTCCCCCGATCCCGTTTACACCCCCTCACCTATTTCCCCTATTTTATTACTCCACTCTCATACAGTCATACACAACTAGACCCGTCAAACGGGTTAACCCGGTTAGCTTCGAATCGGATCATTTTTGGGTTTGAGCTTATTTTAGATTTGATTTTTTTTTTGGATATCGTTTATTTTTCTATAATAATAGTCGAGTCAGTTTCGCGTTATCCCAGATCAATTCGGATTACAGGTCAACCTTGGATCTTCAGTTCGGGTGTTGGGTCAAGTTCGGGTTGCCTTATTTGGGTCAGGTCGGTTTTGTTAGGACTATACACAACAAGAATAAAAACCTTTGAAAATAGGGGTGTTCAAAAAGTGGCTCGGATCGGGGCACGTATCAATCCGGACTCCGAGTCGCAAAAAACTTGGTGGCCAGTCCGCGGTTCAGTCTGGTCCACACTTTAAAAAAATATCAAATTTAGTGTATTTTTACGGTCCGGTCTTAAGAGGGTCCGGTTCAGGTTTCTTAGTTAACCGGTACGGTCCACGGGTTTGGATTTTTGGGTTGTCGGTCCGCGGGTTTGGATTTTTGGGTTGTCGGTCCGCAGGTCAATCTGGTCCGGTCCGATTCAATCTGAATTTGGACCGATGAACACCCCTGTTCGAAAATGTATTAGTCTAGTAATTATTAGATACTATAATAGGTCACAAGTTCGAATCTCTTTCCACTTATTTAAGTATTTAACACAGGAGAAAATCCTAGTGAGACAGAAGGAGTGACAAACTAACTATATCACGATATAAATATTGCGGAGTATTTAGTTTATAAATTAAATGTAAATTTAATTCGGATATATCTGTCTTAATTTATCTAACAAGTTTTAACGTTATTAGGTGCGGACAATTTCCGTTTGATTTTTGTGGGTATGGGAAAACTGGCTAAACCATGCATTCATCATGCTTTCAGTTTTGTTGTGTTTATTTTTGGAACCTCATGCTTTTAGATTTAGACTAATTTTAACTTTGGTGATTTCTTTTGAGTGGTCAATTTCAACGCTTAATTTACTCCTCTTCAAACACGTATTCCGCTTGACAACGTTGGTAAGTACTGAGTAGTTTACGTATAAATGACGCAATAAATAAAAATCTAAAGAATTAATGTTAATATGGAGTAAAAGATAGTCTGGTAATGTTAATATTTACTCCGTGTAATTCTTTTAGTATGTAATTAAAGATATGGAAAAAGATGATAAATTGTACGTGTATAAATTAACCGTAAAAAAATTAGATGAAACGGAGAAAATATTATTATCTCGTCTTTTAGAGAGTACAGAGTAAATTTTTTGTGTATTTTTTATTACTCCTACTTCTTAGTTTTACTTTTACTTTTATCTCTCAATCCCTTTGCATAAGAGCTCACGTTTTTAACGTTTAAAGCTCGTATTTTTCCATAGAGTGGTATTGCTCTTCTAGCAAAAGAACAAAGAAATGAGGGTTTTGTTTTACATTTGCAAAAATTTACAAGTATGTGTCAGTCGTTTTACTCGTTTAATTTCTCTAACAAGGTGAAAAAAAAGTAATGATTATACTTATTAATTGAATGGTCAAAACTAACTTAGTAATTAAATGATAAGGATATCACATTAATCAATAATTAAGTATTGTATTAGTATTAAAAAATACTCTGTATCATAAATAAATATATGTATTATACGGTTTTACAGTAAGTTTATTGTGAGACCTCGTAGATATTTTACTCTGTATTATTTTTCATTTTTTATTAGCGCATCACAATAAATTTTCGTGGATGTTTCCCAAAATAATTGCTCTCTAGATAAAGTCAAATTCTTGTTTGTGACGGAATTATCCGTCATAAACGTGTGACTTGGGTGAATAAAACAAAGCAATGCACTACCCAATAGCCTTTATCTTTTCTAATCCAATGATATTATTTGACTTGTTATTCCGTCACAAACTTATTGCTATTGCATAAAAATGGTAGTGTAGTACAGTAGCACACAAGTAGTAGGCTAGTAGCAGCCCCTACTCAGCACGTGAGTGAGGGAAGTAACAAGTCACGTGAGCCCATCCCCTGGCCGTTCATCTGCCACACTGGCTGCCGGTCCGCATGCGGTGGGGACCTTACTTCTTTTTTCTAACTCCGTTATTTCCTTTGGCTTTTCCTACTTCACTCTCACCGTTAACTAACTCCGTTACCACAACCTACGAAAATAATGACTCTGCTCACCTTCCCTAATTCTCATATCCCTCCGTCCACTATCTTCTCGTTTCATTAAAATACTATTCACAAATAATGATTAAATGGAAAAAAAAATTATGAATGGAGAGAGTACTCCCTATTCATTTAACGACAATTAGGAAAGTACTACTCCCTCCGATTACCTGTGTTCTTCCCCTTTCTTTTTGGGGAAGAAAATAAGGAGGGAGTAATTATATTAATAGAATATGAAGGGTGGAATGAAAAAGTAAGAGTGAGAAATATTATATTAATTAAATGAGAAAAAGTAGAATGAAAAAGTAGGAGAGAGGAATATTATATTAATTAAATGAGAAAAAGTGTGGTGGAAAAGTAGGAGAGAAGAATATTATATTAATTAATGAAATGATAAAACTTTCCTTAAATGGAAATAGGGAAGAAAATCAAACTCAGCCCAAAAAGAAAATAGGGAAGAACACAGGTAATCGGAGGGAGTATCATTTTATAATACGATTAAATGTGTGCTTAGTTGCACCTAAAAAAAATTATTGTTAGACATGAAAAAAAAAAACGTAATATGAGTATATATGTCTAGATAAGAGAAGATTCATCACGTTCCTAGGGTATACCAAAACATTGTTCTTTTTATCAAGATTGAATGCTATTTGATCAATTTTAATCTTAAGACAATTAAATACACATACGACATACCTATCTTAAGGGCTCGCTTGTAATGGGAATAATTATTCCGGGGTAATAGAGCAAAAATGAACTAAAAATGAATGAGCTTGTCGCTTGATTGTGACATTTTATAGTGTAAAATGAATATGAGGGGGGAATAATTACCCCACTGGAGGTAATGCATTACTTGGGGGAGAGGGAAGTAATAATTTCCCCAAATAAGCTACATTTCTTTAATTTTCTCCATTTTGCTTAGTATATCATCACTACTTTCCGTCATTTTTAAGTTCATTTTTGCTCCTTAGTGGAGTTTTCTTTTAAGGAAAGTGGGAAAATCTTAGTGGTGGGGAGGGAGTATGAGTATATAATTTTTTGAGTTCATTAGATGAAATCAACAAATAAAGTCATATGAATGTGATAACCAGTTAAATTGTGATCTTCAACCCCATATTTTCAACTAGGGACGAAGTTAGGTTCAAATTGTATCTAAAGTCGAAATAACGTTTTTACAACTAGGGACGAAGTTAGGCTGAAATCGATTTTATCATAATTACGCTACGAATTACTCGGTGCAAAGGTATATAGCAAAAATTCGAAACACAAACATTTTGACTCTCTAAACACACCACGTTGCTTTTCATAGAGACCATGGAAGTGAATACAAAAGGCAAAGGCATGGGCGCTATTTGGATGGATCAACATTCTAGTTCTAGTTTCTACCATGCATCAAATCTCCGCTAATGTGCACATATCCACATCCATACATTATTTTGACGTCCTAAATTCTTTATTTGAGTCGTCTATATATCAATCCCAATTCTATCGTGGATCAAATATCATATTTAGAGTCGGTCCATTAAATTTAGAAGATTGTGCAATTTCAATGTGGAGACAGATTAAATATCCTAAATCAAAATTAAAAAAAATTAATATGATACTCGTATTAAGACAAGTATAATTAGTTACTCGTACTCCCTCCAATTACCTATTTTCTTCCCTCTTTCCTTATTGCACTGAGTTTGATTTTCTTTCCTCTTTTCATTTAGGGAACGTTTTACCCTCTTCATTAATTAATATAATATTTCTCTCTACTACTTTTCCACCACACATTTTCTCATTTAATTAATATAATATTCTTCTCTCATCACTGATTTCATATGAATAAGTGGAATCAAAAAGTAAAACTTCAATTTAGTTCAGTTCAACCTCAAAAAATTCATTTTTATCTCAGTACTTTAATTCACTTCAATCCAATTCAATTCAATTTACTTTAGCTCAGCCTACTTCAGTCGACGTTGATATGGATGGGTGGAAGTTGGAAGTGAATTTGCGGAAGGAAATAAAAGAGTGGGGTGGGGTGGGGGGTTTGAGGATTGATAGATGAAGGCACGCACGTGGTTGAGGAAAAGAAGCATGATGTATGTCAGTATGTGGCTTGTATTGGGCGGTGACAGTGACTTTATTGCCCTTCATAGTAAGGGTATCACGTGGGACTTTTGGGTTGGGCTGGGCCCCTCCTTTCTAGTCACGTGATCTTATAGCTGCTGTCTCGTGTCTGGACCGGTCGTAACAATAGTAGTAGAGCCCAACGTTAATGGGCCAACGGATTTCTTGATTGGATTCCAAGCGGCAGTACTGTACTGTACATCGTACAGTTTTGACAGGCCCACGGCTCACCCAGCTTTGCGGACTTTGCGGGTTTGGTACAACCGTACCAACTAATCAGTTATACTACTTTTTGCCCTATTTCATCCTTATTTGTGATATGTATTTTAATGAACTGCGGCAAAAGATACTGAACGGAGGGAATACATAGCAAGTGGTTTTATGATTTTGTGTACAAAGTTTTCGAGTTTGGTTAAAAAAAAATTGAACGTTAGTGAAAAGTTGTCGAGGTAAATCAAATAATTTAAGTTCAAAAACTTACAACTCACGTAAGAAACTTGTACGAAGTATAATCTCAGTAATTATACACAACAACTAACTTAATAAATACTACCGTTTTCAAGATGTCCAAACTAGTAAACTCCTTAAATGGTATTTATGATAATGTTAAGTAAAATCATATATTGTATTAACCATAGAATAATAATAACACTATGAAAAAGAAAGAAAACACGTACTTAGTTGCATTACAATATAAACCTGAGACTTACGATACCCAATAGTCCCCACTAAACTAAGATATATTCAATTAAAATAAAAGTTTTACCATTGAATTAAAAATATTAGAGAGACTTAAGATTCATTTGGAACTCTTGTTCTTGTTTTTAGTCTTTTTCTTCTCCATATTCTTCGTCTTCTTTTCCAGTCGCGATGATTCCTTTACCCAACCATCTTCACTTTCTATCAATTTACCTTTATTACGTCCACCTTTTCTACTTCCAACATCGTCCCTAGGCGGCCTTACACCGGGAACACTAATCCAACTCCCGGCAAACACAATCTTGGCATCCAAAATTGAGGCACTACCGTTCCCAATCTCAACAATCTCGACGGTTTTACCCTCTTCATAATCAAACCAAACAACACCATTGTACTCATGCAACAACAACACAAGAGGCTTATATTCCCTTGTCCAATAATATAGGACCCTAACATTCCTCAAAGTTGGCAATGTGTACCAATTTGTCCACCTAATATTCCTCAAATTTGGTAACTTAAACAATTTGGTCCATGTCTCATACTTAGCATAGTCCTTCAATACCCAAAAATAAGGGCACCTACACCCATGGTCAATAACCAATGCACTCAAACATCCCTTTAAAATACATACATCAATCACCTCATAGGATTCATACCCTTCCTCCAATCCCAATTCATTCACCTCCTTTTGATCAATTTCTATGCAACAAGGCAAACTCTTTTCGCCCCAAACCTCGTCGTGAAGGTCAAAAGTGATTATTACGTTTGTATCAGTTCGTCCAACAAAATGTAACGAGTTATTCAATGAACCACAAAAAACCCATTTGGTTATAACCTTGGGTAGTGGTTCTACATAGTACATAGGCGGTTCCAAACGTGTCCACGTCCCAGACCCAGACCCAAACCCAATTATAGAGTTATAAATCATTCCTTGGAGTTGTGGTCCATAGTACTTGGTCAGAATACACACGTAAACAACTTTATAAACCTCACTTATTATGTCATAACCAAATCCTGCAGTCGGAAGACATTCATCCACGTTGTGTGAAAATGAGAGGATTTTGGGGTACCGAGGCATATTCGGGTTGAGCATGAAGTAGCGGTTAAGAGTCTTACCACTTCCGAGACAAACCAACCCGTTTTGTGACCCGATGATTTTGAAATCCGTGTCTATTGGGAATGAATTAGGCAAGACGAGAGGGGTAGCGTGACGAGGGGACGACGTGGTAGGGTCTAGGAAGTTGTTGAAGATGTATAAGGATGATCCTTTTGTCGAAACGATTAATGAGAGGTTCGACTCGCTTTGGATGGTGAAATCATGATGGGATTCGACGAACTTGGGATCGTCGATGTGGGATTTCCATGCTTTGCAAACACATTTGCATCGACCGAGGCATTTGGCGGGTAATCGGGTCAGGATGTTGGTGGCGATCACATCGTGTGGGATGTTCTTTGTTATCTCCATACTCTTGTTCATATATTGTTAGGGTGTCGGTGGTATGAATTTGTTAGAAGATTGATTTCTTATATATAATCGAACGTATGCACTATTAAGGATAATTAGTAAATATTATGTTAAGATATGTATCTGTCAAATATGTTAAGTTTAGATTATTATCATATGTAATATATACTAGGATTCTTAGGTAGTTAGAATTATGTATAAATTGTAGTCTCAATTCTTGATTAACTATAATAATAATCATCAACTTTATCAATTATTCTTATATGCACTCCTTATCAAATCCTCTATAATAAGAAAACTTATTCCTTTTAGAATTAGGAAAACAATGTTGGAGTATTTTGCACAAGAATTAAGGTGTTAAAGTAATACTCGAAATATTATTAAAAGTACAATAATTTGAGACAAATTATGATCATACACCTCACCGCCGAGTGTCTTGTTCAAAATACTATGAGCCAGGAAAACAAGGTTCTCAGTTCACACCTGAACTAATAATATGAGCTGTGTAATGAGCCAAAGCCCATGAAGGATACCTAGCACATACGGAGTAAATGGCAAACGGGTCAATCGGATCGGATTCAAGTGGATCAGCTTCAGGTTATAGAAATGGGGTTGACTTTGGATTGGGACAGGTTACTTTGGGTTCGGATCATTTTTGATTTTTTTTTAAAAAAACTTTTTAAAGATTATCGATTCGTTTTCTATAATAATAGTCGGATTACAATGAAGAATATGTGATACTCAAGAGACCACCTCCACCTTCAACAACACATGAATAGTTGACTTCACCAAATTTGTGATCCACATTCGCTTATCTTATACGAGTAACAAACCCAGAACAACAGATCCCAAATCCCGACATATTGATTACAATGACGACTTCGAGCCCAAGCCCGAGTCCGAGTCGAACCCACATCCTAATAGTCCCATTCCCAGGACAAGGCCACATGATCTCCCTCCTGGACCTAACCCACCACCTCGCCACCCTCTCCCCCACCCTCACCCTCACCGTCCTCACCACCCCCAAAAACCTCCACCTCCTCACCCCCCTCCTCTCCTCCTCCCCTAACATCACCCCTCTCGTCCTCTCTTTCCCCACCGTCGGCGCCGACGCCGCCGCCACGGTCGAGCACATCCAAGGCCTCCCACCACCCGCCGTCCGAAAATTCATCGTCACCCTAACCCACCTCCACCACCCATTATCCCTCTGGTTCAAATCCCACCCTTCTCCTCCCTCCGTCATCATCTCCGACTTCTTCGCCGGCTGGACGCATCGTTTCGCCACCGAACACGGGATTAAACGCATCGTTTTCTCACCCTCTGGTGCTTTCGCTCTCTCTCAGGTTTACTCCCTTTGGCGGAACATGCCCAAGGGGAAACATCCAGACGACATCGTTTCGTTTCCTGACCTGCCCAATTGCCCGGACTACCCGTTCGGTCATGTTTCTTACATGTACCGATCCTACGTGGAGGGTGATCCTGACTCGGAGGTGGTTCGGGATTGTTTTAATGATGACATGGCGAGTTGGGGTGTTGTGGTCAACACCTTTGACGGGCTGGAGCGGGTTTATTTGGATCATTTGATGAATGTTTTGGGTCATAATCGGGTTTGGGCTGTCGGCCCGTTATTACCATCCAGTGGGCCCGGTCTCGCTGCCCGAGGTGGGCCCAGTTCCGTTGACCTGGACTTCATCACCTCTTGGCTCGACATCTGTCCGGACAACGAGGTGGTCTACGTGTCATTCGGGACACAGGCATCCTTAACCGCTCGCCAGGTGGCAGCCGTGGCGGAAGCATTGGAATCGAGTGGGGTCCGGTTCGTGTGGTCCGTCCGAACCCCATTACAGCTAGACGGGTTTGAAAACCGGGTGGTGGACCGGGGATTGGTGATCACAGGATGGGCCCCGCAGGTGGCGATACTGAGGCACAGGGCAGTGGGTGTGTTCTTTACGCACTGTGGTTGGAACTCGATTTTGGAGGGGATAATGGCGGGAGTAGGGATGCTGGCGTGGCCAATGGCAGCGGATCAGTTTGCTGATGCGATGTTGGTGGTGGATGAGTTGAAGGTCGGGGTTAGGGTTTGCGAGGGGATGCAGACGGTTCCTGATCCACATTCCTTGGCGAAGACCATTGCCGAGTCTGTGAACGGGGATATACTGGATCGCCGAATGATTGGGAAATTGCATGACGATTGTTTGAAGGCGGTGAGCAAGACGGGTAGTTCTGCTAAGGATTTGTTGAGCTTGCTGAACAAATTGACATCAAATTGACGGAACTTGAAAGATCGAGATGCTAACATGATGATATCATATCATCGACTGTCAAATTGATATCAGTTGTGTTGAATAACAGAAGTGCAGGTAATGTGGTGTGTAGAAGTGAAGGTATCTTGAGTTCGATTCTACATTACAGTTACAGTAATGTTTGATTGTTCCTGAGGGAACGCGATTTGCTGGTGTAATCTAATCTAATCTAATCTAATCTGTTGGTTAAGTGTAAGATTGAATCAAATGCATGTAGTCGAAAACAATTTGTGAAATCGTTTGTTACTATCTTTGCTCGATTTGATCATGAAAAGTCGAAAAATGAAGTTGATTAGTACAGTATACATATGAGTAACTATCTTTACAATACAAATTGCAATCTTTCCAGACTTCCAGTGACTCTGTTTTCTGATTCAACAAAAAAGTTGCTCCAAACCGCGATTTTCCAAAACTTATTCTAATTTGGAAAAAAAAAAAAAAAAAAAAACAAAATCAACCGTTGAAAATTTATTAAGATAATTGTCGAAACAATTTGGTAACCTTTTTTTTGATAATAATAAATCAATGCGATAAAAGTCAAATAAAAGAGAAAATAAATAAATAAATAAATAAATAAATAAGAATGATACTTAGACCATATATGAAGGATTTAGTATGAGAAACCATCTCTGCCGAATAAAGATCCGGAGAAAGAGGATTCTCCTACACACAATCAAACTTCATTTTCATCGTACTATTATCTTCCTACTATGGAATACTGTATATGTATATATATATAACGCCTGCTATTTTTAATTGATTAATAATTAATAAAAAAAATCAAATCTTTTATTTTCTCCTCTTTACAATCAAACATTGCCCCCCAATTTTCTCCTCTCATTTCTTCGATCCATCAATGGCGGAAGTCTCTTTCCTCCATCTCCCTGAATTCGACCACGATCTCTTCCTTGAAGAAATCTCCACCGTTGATTCCTTCTCCTTTTGGCCCCCCCATGATCGGATGATGGGTCCCGTTTGCGATTTTGACTTAGCCGACGATTTGGGTCACGGAAACGATGCCGTTTCAGTTTCGTCTTCTGTTCGCGAAAATCAGGTAACTTTTGTCATGAATTTGCTTAATCAACATGTTGAGGAGTCTAATTTGATTAGCGCGGTTGAAATTGCGTCGAATGAATCCAATTTGGGGGTGATTGAAGAGGGTGGTGATTTGGGTTCTCATGATTTGGAGTTGGAATTAGGGTTAGGGTTAGAATTTGGGAATCACGATAATAATGGTAATAATGATGATGAACATGGGGATTGTAGGGTTCATGACGATGAACATTTCTGTGGGTTTGCGATAACGGATTGTGGGGATGATTTCTACATTGCTAGGAGAGAGAATGGAATTAGGGATTTTGATGGGAATTCATCTAGGGTTGGTGGTGGGTTGAGGGCTGTTTGGGGTGATTCTGATTCCGATGGTGAAGTCGATAGGCTTGATAACATGTTATCTGGGATTCATGTGCATTCCGATTTCGAGGAGGATTTTGGTGTGGACAATGTGAATAATGCAGATGATGATTTGAGTATCCCGGTTTGTTGGGATTTGGAGGAGGTTGATGATGAGGAGGAGGAGGAGAATCATGGGGAAGTGATCGGGAATCATGATTTCGATTGGGAGGAGGTGGTGGGTAATGGGGTTGGGGTTGGGGTTGAAGTCGATGAGAGGGAAGTGTTGAACTTGGTGGCCGATCCTGAGGACGAGGTTGATGACAGTGGGATATCGATTCTGAACTTCTCTGGGCCCGAGGAGGATTTGGAGAGAGGGAGGAGGTTGTCGAATTTGGAATGGGCGGTTTTGTTGAACGTGAATAATTTGGATAGGAATATCGAGATTGAGATCGAGGAAGAAGGTGAAGAACCTTATTACAGTGATCATGACGATGATTTCATTGATACGGCCGAGTATGAGATGATGTTTGGCCAAATCATGGATGGGGAGAGTGCAATCTTGGGACGACCTCCGGCTTCCAAAGCCGTGGTGGAGAATCTTCCGTCAGTGGTGATTAGTGAAGACGATGTTGTTAGTGAGAAATCGCTGTGTGCTGTTTGTAAGGAGGCGATTGGGGTTGGAGAAGAAGGAAAGCAGTTGCCGTGTTCCCATCTATACCATGGTGATTGTATCATCCCTTGGCTCGGGATTAGGAACACTTGCCCTGTGTGTCGCTTTGAGTTACCTACCGATGATCCAAATTATGAACAGAGGAGAACTAGGAGATCAGCTCCTGCTGTCTAGTGTCTAGTATGCGAGGGAGGGAAAAAGGTCTGATTTCAATCGTTGATTACTTGTCTCGAGTTATTTAGAGGGTTTGACACGATGTAGATAGAGCTCTTTTGGAAAGAGACATGATGTTTGTTATACGTTGAAATATTACTCGGGGATTTTAGAATAGAGTTTGCTTTTTAGATCGTACTTCATAAAATACTCGAATGTAAGTCGTGTGAACGAACGCCTTTATTTATTCGTAGATGTTCAAGGCCTGAAACTCCTTTATTTTAGCATTGCAGTGGTTCTTATAAACTTCAGTTTGTTGTTGAAGTTTAAGCAGGTTTCATCTAAAATTTGTTTTTGTATGAACTTCTAGTTTTCTTTGAAAGTTTGTGTAAAGCTGCTGTTTTTCAACTGACTGGTGTGTTTGGGATGACGATGTAAACCCGATTATTCTAAACTTTGAACCCGATTATTCTAAACTTTGAACGTAGTTTATGTTGTACAGTACGAGTATTTATTAGCACCATGGGCTAATATTTTGCAGTCCGTATAGAGTATAAAAGAAACAGAGAAACTATACTTTTTCGTCCCTATACATCCCTCATTCCTATGAGTATTTCCTATGAGTATACATCATCTCGAATAATAATATTCTTTGAAAAATATGTGTATGATGAAGAAAACGTGAATCGCCTGGATGAGAGCTGGAATGTGGCCTATAGCGATGAGAGTGAACGAGATGACAAGAATGTGTACTTTAGAGAGAACCCAGATAATCCTTTAGCATACTAATGAGAGGATTTCCGTAAGAAGCTTCCTCCATTTTCTCAAATATGATCCCATCCATCCTCGCCTGGACACCATCCGAAGATGTCATGTCCTGAATCAGATTCTTCAGAGTTGTGTCCACCCCGGCTAGTGTACTTCCGATGCCACTAAGAAGCTCTGGCAATGATGGAGAAGGTTTTGCCAGTTCAACCAAAGTCACCTGTGTAATAAAATAGGAAACGATGCAAATTGACTATCATCTAATGCCACGATACTAACTACCAGTCTCGACAGAAAAGTAAAAGTAAGGGCATGCGTACTTGTTTTTCTTGGGGTATATTAGCCTTTTGCTTGGCTATGGCAACAGCACGGTCCATTCCACCAATGGCATCAATAAGCCCTCGAGAAGCTGCGTCAGTGCCAGTCCAGACTCTTCCTTGTGCATTCTCCTCCATCTCATCTACCTATGTGCATTGTGCATATGTTGGAGTATATAATGAAGAATTAATTGCCGAGTGCAGAAGCATTATGATTCTTCAAAGTAACAGAAGGTATGTATGAATGACAGAGGAAGAAGAAGAACAATTACTGGCATTGATCTTGAAGAAGCTGCTTTATCTCGAAATTGAGTATATGCATGTTTTGCCGACTTGGCAAATAGCTCTGCTTCATCGGGTCTATAACAAACGTGATTTATTAATTACTCGATATAGAAGCAGATAAAAAAACAGAGAAGTTTTAAAATCTTCTCCCACTGCTGAAACCGTCGTGAAAGAAACATTCACCTGAATGGGCGTTGCTCAGCTGCAGTGAGCTCTGCGTACTTCCCTCTCGATATGATTTCCTTATTGAAACCAATCTTTTCATACAGCTTACCCAAGTTAAACTTCCCTGCCAACAAAAAAACGAGATTTAATTATACGCATTAGTGAGAACAAAGCATTCTGCCAAAATGATTGTTAAACTTGAACGTTCAATTCTATAATCAAAGTATTAACCTGTGACAACTCCAATTGAGCCAGTTAATGTAAGACTCTCTGCCACGATAGCCCCTGCTCCCATTGCCATGTAGTATCCTCCACTAGCTGCAACATCAGACATTGATGCAATAACAGGTATTTTGGCTCCAAGAAGTCGGATCTCCCTCCACATCCTAGATTATATATGTTACACGGAGTACTAAACGTTATAACAATTTTATTGCCGTGTAACAAGATTAGAGCAAAAAACATTTTTTAATTTGAGTACACTACTTCCACAATCGGCTATATGGGGTTATATATCTTAAGTATGAGTACAGCAATACTTACAAGTCTGAAGCAAGAGCATCACCTCCAGGGCTGTCAATACGGATTATTGCGGCTTTATATTTTTTTGATTCTGGAAAAAGACGTCCATCAGAATTAATTAATTAAACAGATAAAACGTAAGCAGAGCATTGAAAATGTTAAAAAAAAAAAATCAAATGGGTCTACCACAGTAATCCACCACCACGAGATGTCGATCCAGAAATGAAGAAATAAGCATAAATTTGTAACCCATTCATGATATTCTGAAATGTGCAAAGAAAAACAAAATAACTACCAAAAAAGACAAACCTCTAACACTGCGGATTTTCTCAATGAACTGTTCTGCAATTATTCCTGATGAGGACGTACTTAAAGGGCCGCGAACACGACTTATGCTTCCAGAAGCTCTGATGACAGCTATACGATCTTTACCGCCAGATAATCCAAGGGTCCATTTTTTCACAGCAGAGTACCGCCTACACATAATGTTGTCTTAACTAAGAAACAGTTTCTAGAAATAGTGAAAGTTGTATTACCCTGCCACAGATCTCAGTTTCCCTTGCAAGGGTGAAACTGCGTACTCAGACAGTGAGAAATATGTATAACAGCAAGTTAACAACCTATAATCAACAGTTGGAAGTTTCTTTTCAATCTCAATTCCTAATCTCTCCTTTAGCATGGAAATCACCTGCCGGAATATGAGTAAGCAATGTTACACTTGCATATCACAGTTTGTACAAATAGAAAAAAAATGAATGATGATAAAGGATCAAAAGGGCAGTATGTCTATTCTGCCGACTTGCTTATCAAAATGTTTGAGTGCTGCAAATGGAACTAAGAGATCTTTACAAACCTCGTCATCGTAATTTATATTAGTTATCCATCCCTCCTCTTTGAGCGTCTCAATTTGGTACACTCCTTCATTGATGAACTTCTCGACATCATCTCTGGTTTTGCCTGTAGAGAAGTTGCAGTAGACAAAACTGTAAAGCATTTATTGTCGTGTCAGATCAGGCAAAACATGCTTTGTCAATCATGCGCAAGCATACAACACCAAAGCACCTTTTACAGCCGAAATGTTCTCGAGCCAATTTCCATAGATGTTGTCAAGCAGTCTAGTCAACATCTCCCGATTTTCTTCAGAGATAGATTTACGAGTAAGCTGGTCACCAGCGCTTTTATACTTTCCTATCCTCTCAACCTGTGGCTCAATCCCAACTTTCTCAAAAACACCTGAAGACAGATTTTATCTACAAGTTAGATTCATCGATTTATAATGGTGCCAAAAAATTCATTATTATTTTGGCCAAGTATATAATGGGATTAATCAAAATGGCACTTAAAATCACCAGCACTTGTTTTTCATGAAGCATCAAATGGCCATCCCATTACATTTGAAAGTTGAGTTTAACTAACTAAAGTTTCTCTGAAGTCTTATTATCATTTTTGCAGGAGAAAGGTTATGGAATACTTCCTAAAGAGGGAGCTTTACTGGTGGCATTGGCCGAGAATGAATAACACAACTAACACGTCAATACAACGACAATAAAAACAACAGATACCTCCAAGAAATGATCCCTGAACCGCCAGACCGTAGAGCCGAAAATAAGCACTTGGAGGTGCATACAACTCTTCACAGGCACAAGCCAGGTAATACTCCTTCTCTCCACATGTTGGAACGTATCCAATAATAAATTTACCTGAAACAATCAAAACACATCATAGCTATCAATTTGATGACTGTCAACTGTATCCATGATACATCAGCACAAAAAAAACGAGGAGTTAGAAAGTTGACCTGATTTACGGAAAGCCAAAATATGCCTCCGAAGTTCCTCAATTTTTCCCCATCCACAACTCAATGTATCAATGTGAAGATAAACCCCTGTGATCCTAGGATCATAAGCTGCCTTTATCAAATTCTCACATATCTGAGGCAGCGACAACCCTTGTCCAAACCGGCTTTTCACCTGATCACTTATCTAAACTTCAAAACAACAAAACGCGCGTCATCAAAATACTCCATTCATCATTTGATGGCCGAATGCAAAAACAACCAGAACAATCACTCAACGGGGATTACTCTAGTTTTATCGATTAGCATTGTCACAACATAGCAAATTCGCTAAACCTAATCCTACTGAATCTCCGCGCACAAAACCTAACTCTAACCAAAAATCATCGCTCCAAAGTTCACACCAATTATGATTGAGCACCATTTTCGTAACAGCAACTTCTTACGGTTGCTATTCCATCTATGCTGCAACAAAATGCCGTAATTCCTACTCCGTATTTCATGACTCACATCAAAGGACATTGGCATCAGATATTGATCAAAATCATGAATTAGTGAAAAGATAAGAAATCGTATCCACGCAATTTCATGTTCCGCATACAAAATGAACATCCGAACCAAAAACCTTTCCACTTGTTACGTAATATGAATCATCTCAACCAAAACGTGATTGCCGAGGTCGAACTAATATAAAACAATCAATCAATTCAATTACTCTACTTCGGCTGATAAGAATCAATCTGTAAATCAATAATTATGAGTTTAGTGAAAAGATTAGGAAAACCTGGCCACGCAATTTCAAGGATAAAACACTGCCTTTCTTAACACGCTGCCATGGAAACGCAATCAACATACGACATTTAACAACGAATTTCTTCCAGGCAGAGAAATCCTCGAACACGAACTCGCCGGAAGGATACTCCTCTTCGAGCTTCTTCTTCTTCTCCGACGGAGCGACATTAGCGTCATTCAGTTTCGGAGTATCTTCGGCGGTGTCGAAGGCGGCGGCGGAGAAGCTACGGCGGCGAGGAATCGGGGAGTAGAGAGGGAAGTAGGAAGGTTGACGTGGTGGAGAATGAAAGAGAGGAAAAGAGAGAGTAGAGGTTGCAGTGGCGGTGGCGGTGGCGGTGGCGGTGGTGAGGAGGTGGAAGGTGCGGCGGTGGATTGAATGGAGGTGTGGCGTTGTGGTGTACAGTAGCTTCGCCATTGTTTTGGGTTAGCTTTGATCAGTGAGAGAGCAATGAGAATGAGAAAGAAGATGAAGTGAAGACCAAGGTTTATTGTTGGCCACGTCCTCACACTTTCCATGACACAAAACTTACTCCGAATGCTCAAAGTGTACAAGTTTCCTTAGAGACGGTTTCTTATTAATTTAATAGAATTAGGTACAATTAACAAGAGTATACAAATACAAAGAAATATGCTTCTTACATAAACAGGTACAAAACAAAGTTGTCGGTACGAATAAAACATAAAATGATACTGAAGAATTGTCTCTCAATAAGTTATTGGAAAACCGTCTCTCTCAAGAATTTGTGATGTTCAAAACTGAACTGAAAGTATCTGAATATAACTAAAAAACAGGATCTAGTCGGGATTACTTTTTTTCTTCAATTTTCACCACTTTTTGGTCAAAATATTTGACTTTTGACAACTCTTTTGACACGCGTTTCAAAACCTTCAAATTTTTATCATTTATTATCTTTATCATATTATGTGATCTATAATTGGACCAAAAAATTATCATTTACGAAATGCATGGTAAAACTTGTAGTCTATCAAACGTATTTGGAAAAACAAAACACCGCTTATAAAATTGTTAAAGTTATTTTTACCAAACCGAAAATATATTAGCTTAGTACCATAGGAGTAATCATTAATCAATACTAGGTGTCCGAGACAAACATATTAGCCTAGTGGTTAATACTCATAGTTCTAAACTCCCAAAACACTAAAACCCAAGGTTCTCTCCAAATTCAACCCCACCCAGCACCTAACCCTGCCACCGCCGCCCACCGACCTCCCCCTTGCCGGTGGCGTTCATGCCGGCAACGTCACTGTCGGTGTCTTTAGTTATACTAGAAAGTACTCCGTAAGTAACTTATTGATTTTTCCCCAAATTTTAAATTTTATTTTAACTAAAATGAAATTTGATTTGAAATGTACGAGATGCCGAGAAATCTATGAAATAGAATTGTTTGATCGTAGATTTGTTAATTTATTTGTTATTTTCTAATTGTTGGTTTCTTAATTGCTTAATTCCTATCTCATATTTTCTCAAACCCTAAATCACCCTTACTGAGTCACCCACTAATTTGGGTTATTTCATTTATTTGAATTTAATTTACGTATTTGGGGAATTATTGATATTTTTTTAACCATGAATTCTTATTTTTTTCTTGATAATCTGAGACTTTTGGGTAGCAATGTAAATGTAAATATATATTACTCAATCCGTTCCAATGAATAGGAAATCAATGAGGGAGTGACATGTAGAACAAAACTCATGAGAATGATCAAATTGCATATAAAAAATATTCCTAAAATAGAAAGGCAAACAATTCATTGAGACGCCCCAATATGAAATATGCAAACAATTCATTGGAACGGAGGGAGTATTTTCCTAGATTAATGATAAAAGTACTCCCTTCTTCAACTCCTGCATTCGCCCTTTCTCTACTCTCTAGGTAGTTTTTCATTCACAACTAATCTAAATTAATCTCCGGTTCAGTAAATCATAACCTGTCCGTCCGTCCGTCAACCAAGCCAAACACAAAATGTTCACGAACGAGAAGCGACAAGCAGAACGAACCGGGAAATACGGAACACCACGGCAAGACCACCTCCAACACCTAGTCACCCAATTCCAAGACCCGAACCTGCCGATCCAAACCAAAGAAAAACTCCTCTCAAACCTAGCCAACTTCGCATACGACCCATACAACTACCCCTACCTCCGCGACCTCAACGTCCTCGAGCTCTTCCTCGACTGCCTCTCCGAACCTCACGAGCGCCTCGTCGAGTTCGCCGCCGGCGGAATCTGCAACGCCGCCGCCGACGCCGCCAATGCGCGGATCATCGTCTCTTGCGGCGGCGTTGCGGCGCTGGTTGAGTGTTTATCCAGTCCTGTCAGGAATACAGTGAAGTACGCGATTGGTGGATTGTTTTACTTGTTTGAGTGTGGTGGTGGTGTGTTGGAGATTGGGAAAGAGGAGGAGATTGTCGAGTTGATTGCTAGGTTCGCTGATGGCGGCGAGGTTTGCATCGCGTTTCGGAATCTTGCCAGGGTTTTGCTCGATAAACATTTGCAGAAATCGCAGCAGTGTTGATTGATTATGGTTTACGATGACTTGGTACACCTGATGCACGTGTTAAAACCGCTTTTTTTCTCATCTGTGAATTTTAGATGAATTCATTTTGAAGTTATGTACGAATCGTTTGACATTGCATTTTGTATCGTGCATTATAATGCTAGATCATTGAAGAATTCACAGAACGATTGAAATTATATTTGAATTTAACTGTACTGAAAATCAGATCAGATGATGCTACATTACTGTCGACTGTGGAGTACAGTACAAGCAAAGTACATTAAACGAATGCCTTGATGATCGGTAAACTAAGTGCCGGTATCTAGTTCTGAGAGTGCTTGGATATCAATTTGTCGACATGAATGAGAATGTCATCGATTTGTGGTCGGACTGTAGGCTGGGGTTGAAGCATCCACGTCACAAACTGGTGAAGTGTGTCGGGGTATGGAGGCTTGGGTCCTGCTGGCCATTTAACCTGTGCATTCACGACTGCCAATTGCAGGCTTCCTCCTGCTTCTCCTAGCGCGTACTCAAATGGGGAGACACCGTACCTATATCATATGCAGCAATCAATTAGACAAATATGTTCACGCTTCAACCAGAAAGATAGATAGATAGATAGATACTTACATGATTGCATACAAAGTGCATCCTAGAGACCAAATATCAGTTCTTTCATCGATGTCACACTGACTTGGACAGTCCCACAGCTCTGGAGCTCGATATGGGGCAGAGCAATGTTCAGATGCCCATTCCTTCGAAAATCAAATGAAGAAGCGGAATTTAGACTTCTAGAGATAGCAAGTGGAAGGAAAATAAAATAAAAATGGAGGAGACAGGAAAACAAGCTGCACCTGAAACTGTAAAGCTTCTGTACGTGATCGGATCTGCTTACGTGCAGGTCGAGCACTTCCGAAATCCATGAGAATAGCAACAGGTGCTTGTCTGTTTCTGCGTGAGATCAGAACATTCCCTGGTTTGACATCATTATGTGCATACGGAGGATCGAAACTGTGCATATGCTTAAGTCCTGCACAAACCTGAACCACGACATATTTCAGCATACACTTCATGCATGATGTGAGTCACTAAAGGTCAACTTAATTGTACAAGATGGTTGTCAAATGTCAGGTAATTAACCTGTCGGAATATTTGTAACACGTCCAAAACCGAGAAGAACTCCTTTTTAGCCTTCATAGTTGTCGCGTTGTCCTGTAAAGTTCCATCTAAATGAACTGGAAATAGGAGATATGCCTCGTGGTTCCAAGATTGTTCGGGAGTAGTCTATGCAATCAAAAATCAGAAGACAGACGCGAAACATAAGATTATATAGACACAAAATTGAAAGAAAAAAACACCACAAACACCACACTATTCTGATGAAATTTGAGAGTTGAAACTGTAAACTAAGACCCTAGTAGAGGCGTAGATCATGGCAGTAACACGTACTTACAAAACCACAGATATCTTCGGTGTAGTACAGTATTTACCTTGACTTTAATAATCGCGTGATCAAGGAGGGGAAGTAGATTAGGATGAGTGAACAAGGAAGAAACACGAATCTCCTGCCTTACGAGTTCCAGCTGCTCATTGTTTTGTATCAGTACTTTCTTCATAGCATAGGTCCCATCATCTGCAATAAACGGCACATCACAACCGTCACCTTGTTCCACCCTCTACCATCTCATGATCAAATTCCCCAAATAAAAACTAACAAATCAATCAATCAATCAATCCAACACGAACCCACCAAAACCCAAGATTCATAAAGAACAATCAAAACAACACCCTTCAGATCAAATTCAACATACTGCAACTCACGGTTACCGAATTCCCTTGGCCTTTGGGTACCCTAGTGAATTGAGAATCGTTCAGAAGTGAATTCTACCAAAAATACACATGACACAACTCAAATCCATAGCGAATCCGGTAACCATGCTACAACTATGAACCCCACTAACTCCATCTAAATCCCCAAAATGAAAACATCATATCGGAAAACCACTGGCAGATGTCAACTAGCTTAATTGGTATCTAAAACCCGTCTGCATCATAATCGCCCAACCAAATAATCAGATGATTAGCAGAATCTTAAATCTCCCAAATTGCCATGATTAATTCCTCAACAACCAATCAAAAAACCAAACTCTAATCAAAACCAGTACAATTCAATAGAAACCATATAATCTCAAAAACAAAGAGGCACTCACAAAATCAACAGTTAGTCTTGCTTGTGATGGAATGAACATTATTTGACCCGTCACATTAATATGACTGATATCCCGTCACAAACAAGAATTTGTGCAAAATCAAATGAATTAAAGATGGGATGAAACCTGAGAGAAAGGAAGGATCTTTGAGCTTGGAAGAAAGAGAAGTAGAAGAAGCATCAGGAAGAAACTCTTTGACTAAAAAAACAAAGGCAAAACCACCTTCACCAAGTTGTCTGATGATCTTGAACCTGATATCATTGATCCAAACATCTCCTCCCGATCCTCCATTTACTGCATCATATAATGCATTCAACCCAGAAAACGTGCACCCCATTTTTGTTGATCTTTATCAATTTACTGACTTCTTTTTTGGATCATACAGTTTCTGGGTTATATTCTTCTGAATTTGAGGAAGTTTCAGTTTTAGTTTCAGTGTAGTGTGAATGTTACCCTGAATTATGGTGTACGGCAGTGTTGTAAGATCAGGGGTTTCTGTGTTTACTGTTTCACTGTCACTGTCTCCTGTTTCGGGTCGGACATAATACGGAGTAGAAAGTTCAGATCTCCTCACTCGAATTTCATTGCTTGCTGAGTGGTTGTGACCTTTTCGAGTACGAGTATTATATTATCATGATCCAATTGCAAAAAAAAATAAAAAAAAATAATTGATGACCTTGATTATGACCTTTTGAGTGGAAGATCATGAGTGGGTTAAGATAAATACGGTAGAATTAAGAGTAAAAAAATAGGTAATGACCTAAATTAACCTGACAACATATAAGGAATGTAAATCAAGATGATATTTTTTGTGTAACAATTTATAAGGCTAATGTGGTACTCCAGAATATGAGGAGTTTATGATGGAGTATGTTTTTTCGGTGATGAATGTCGGAAAAATCCAAGTAAAAAGGGCATACAAGCAATTAGATCAACTGATAATATTCGGCGTAACTTAATTAGAGTCGAGTGTAAACCGTAAAAATACACCAATGTCAAATCCAAACCAAAACGATAGTATTGCACGCCCTGCGGCCTAGTGACAATACACAATTCAATGATCGAATCAACTGCAATTCGTACGTTTACATCCTGATGGTAGTACAAATGGTAATGTGTTAGTGCTTAGAACATCAAAAACCGTCTTGCTGCAACTCGTCCGTTGTTATTGAAGGGGTGATGAACACCAAAGCAGAAGAAACGTTGGACAAAGACGCAGGTCAGAAGAGCACATAAAGTTACTTTCTAGTTTCTACTAGTTGGCTGTTGCTGAGTGATGCAATGTATATTTCCACCTGCTAACACGATCTCTCTTGCCCCTTCGATGCTTACAACCTACAATCCAACCGTTGAGAGTTCATTATTCTTGCAGTATTAGAAAGATTCAAGCATTCACAGTCGAAAAGATTCACCCTTTTCTGAAATTGTATGGAGATGAAATGAAACAAGTAATTCATTCATCTGTTACCGTATAATCGGGATAGGTCTCTGATAAAACACGAACAGCTTCAGCATCCCACTTTTCATCTCCAAATTGAGGAGTTATTATTCCTCCGTTGGCAATGTAGAAGTTCACATAAGATGCAGCGAGCCTTGTACCAGGCTCCCTCGGTTTAGCCTCTCCGTCCTATTAGAACACACATTCACATGCTCTTCATGTTTCTGAAAACCATAGGTAGTATTCATAAATTAGATGTTTGTTTACCTGGGTGACTCCAGCAGCTTCGTCGTCTGTCATGAACATAGGATCGGGGATGTGAAGTTTGATTACTTTGAGTTTTCTACCGCAGGCATCTACGCTGTTGGAGAGAACTGACATGGCTTCCACTGATCGTTCGTACTGAGGATCTGATTCATCGTCTGTCCAGGCTAAAAGCACCACCCCAGGCTTCGCAAAGCAGCACATATTGTCTATATGACCATTAGTATCATCATCACCTTAAAAAACACAAAACTAAAAGTGAGTTGATTTTATATCTACGGAACATGAGGCGTGAGCTACATCCTTAGGCAGTAAGTTGAGGTAATAGATACCGTGTAAGCCACGTGGTAGCCAGATAATCTTCTGAACACCAAGGTATCCCTTAAGATTATCCTCAATCTGATCCTTTGTCATATGAGGATTTCTGTTTTCGTTCAAGAGGCATTCCTCGGTGGTGAGGCACGTTCCTGGTAAGGGAGAAGAGTACAAATTTGTAAGAAAAACAGCAAGAGTACAGAAAGGAAAAGGATTTTCTGAACGACGAACAGGGGGAAAAATGCATACAAATAGTTTCACCGAGAAAGATTAGAGGCAGATGTAAGTAAACATTACCTTCCCCGTCAACATGGATGCTGCCACCTTCTAAAATCATCGAATGGGGAAACCTCGGAAGCTTCTCAATCTCAAGAATCTACAAAAAAGAAACTCATCAACATTGATCTCTACTCTTAGCCCTATAAAATGAAATTAAAATTTAGTATGTGTAGATTAACGATAGTGTCTAAGCTGAGACACAACTAACCTTCCTGGCAACAAGGATGTCGTGGCTCCAATCTGTATAGCAGCCATCATCAACGCCTACAAACATACAAGAACGAATTTGGTGATATATATGGTTCAAGAAAGGAAATATATGAAATTGTGTAATGTTTATACATCTACACTACAGTCACAAATTTACAGTGTGGTACTGTAGTCTCGACAACATTAAATGCGCATAAAATATGGACAATTACATTTTGATCAAAACTTACGGCCTCGTGTAAAGAACGAAGAGAGTTCTCTTCAGTAAAAACACAATTTTAAACGACATAAAGGCTAAAATGCCTTACCACCCCAACTGTTGAAATTCCAATCAATCCCAGCAACTTTTTTCGAAAATTGACCTGAATTGAAAGCACTTTGGCTGACAACAAACTATCAGAAAAAAAAAAGGAATCAGCCAAGTGCATTACTGCTGCTTAAACATAAAGCAATCAAATTTTTTAAGAAATTTAAATGGAAAAGGCATCAAAAGAAAATGCTCACAGTTGGTCCTGAATCACGGAACCAAGAATCATTCATACTCATCTCTACAACCCTAATATGAGATGGCAATAACCTCCTTGCGTTTTCCCACTGAACAATTCATACCGAACAGCTTAATTCCACAGCCAGATAAGGTGAGTTCCAAACAAAACCAATGACTGAAACTGACCTGGGAAGGACTGGCACAGACAGTCACAAGCTCGAATTTTGATATCGCAGAAGCTACTCTGGCAAACACGCGCTGAGCAGGCACTGCCCCATCTCTCCAATTATCCTGACGTTCCTATTATTCATAAAGAAAATCGAAGTCAAAAGCCACAATAATATCAAATGTGATACCAAAGTTCAATACACAGATGCTAGCTAGATGCCTAGATAAACCTGACTCTTTACAAAGGAAACTGTTCGTTCGTGTATTACCCATATCAGAAACGAAAATTCGAAAGATTTTGGATCAAAACAAAGATGCAGGTTCCTGAACCAAAATCTGAGCTCTCAGTTTCAATGAAAAACTGATGAAAAAAGAGCACCTCACTGGCTCATTCAGTAACCATTATAGATAAACCAGGGTCCTAAATTCTCAGAATTTCGGAAAATACCCAATTAAACGAACCAAATGCACACTTCCAGCAAACCCACCAGAAAAATCCAAAGCAAAATCTTGAATTCTCAGAGTTGCAATATACTGTACCTAATTAAATCAACCAAATGCACAGTTCCAGCAAACCATGATCATATAATCTCCGACTTTCGCAATATACCCAATTAACTGAACCAAATGCACATTTCCAGCAAACCCAACAGAAAAATCAAGTTTACCAGGATCATAAATTCTCAGAATTTGGCAAAATACCCAATTAAATCAACCAAATGCACAGTTTCAGCATACCCAACAGAAAAATCAAGGCAAACACAGTATACATATCACAAAACCAATATAGAAAATCACAATAAAAACAGCAGAAAACATTGAAATTAAAAAGTAAGAGAGATGAAGAAAAGGAGGGGGAGAAGAGAGGCATACAGGCCAACCCATCCAAGTGTGATCATGGGGTTCCCATTCAGCAGGCATGCGGTATCCATTTTCTGCAGGTCTTCCTTCAATCTCCATTTTTTTTCTCTCTTTGAAGTTTGAAGGGTTTGCTTTGCTTAATTATGCTCACTTCTCCTCTCCTCTGTGTGAGACTGTATAATGGTGTGGTGTCAGACTGCAGAATCTTATTCTTTAGTTTCTCTTGTGAGTAAGTTTAACACCGTTTTGTGAGAATGTCTCATATGAAATTTTTTTGGGGTTTTCTACGTTATACCCTTCTGTTTTTCCGTTTTCTACCATGTAATTCTAGGCTATGACATAACTAGTTTTGACGACCTTGTCTCGTATTCCCTCAACTTCCCCCAACTTTTCCTCTATTTCATTAATATACCCCATTTTCCTCATTTTATACATCAACTTCTTATTCTTTTTTACCTTATTTATTTTCCTCCACTTTCTCCCCAGTTTATTCTTTAGCTGAAAATAATGATATTTTACTGATTTCTAACGAAATTAATTTAATCACATTAACAAACAAAGCATTGATATTGCACTTAAAATAAAAAGTGAAAGAATTATGATAAAATGAAGAAAAAATCAGAAATTATGCATGCAAAATTAGAATTAGAGAAAATATAGGAGACGGAGATGAAAATTAGAAAGGGTTTTTGGGTAGAATAATTGTAATTAGGTCACACTTAATAAAATTAATCAACTACAGGGGCATAAGTGGGGTTAGAAAATAGGAGGGATATATGATAGAAAACGGAAAAATAGGAGGGGTATATGATAGAAAACGGAAAAATAGGAGGGGTACATGATAGAAAACGGAAAAATAGGGGTATAAATACGAGTATTAAAAACCTGGTTTAAGGTTTTTGTGTTTGGGTTGGGATCAAACTTGTTCGTGCAATCATTTGACACAATCTGATATCCGATAACATTTGATAGTTGGTGTAATCTGAATTCAATAACACCCGAGTCGATTAAACCAAACAAGAAAATATATAATCCAAATTTGACTTGAAAAAACGAAAATTATCCAAAAAATAGGATACTTATTGTGATTTGTGAAGTTACTAAAAAAATGTCACATCCCTAAAACGAAACGTTTGTACGGGTTTCCTTTAATGGAGTAACATGTATTGGACCAATTAGATTTGTAGGAGTTTCCTTTAATGGAGTAAGGACTAAGGAGTGTTTTTATAAGTGAAAGGTTGGTTCCCATATGGCCACATCAATCGATATTAGTCTATCTGTTTTATTTGATTGTTTGCATTTGTTTTTTTGCATTTGTCATTTTATTTTATCTATATATTTAGTTACGTATTTCAAAAAATTATACATTTGATATTTATAACACACTCGAGTAGACAATTTAAACAAGATCTCATACGTGCACTCGGAGATCATTCTTTTGTACATCTTCATTTGTTACTTACCATTAAAGCAGGAATCTTTGAGGAATTTATCTCACTTTATAAATGACAAAAGCCGATACAAAGATGCTTATTCGATCTTCATCAACAATGTTGGTTATACCTGTTCATGCCCCATGTCATATGTTGCTACTTGCTAGCATGATGAAAAAGTAACAAGTCGGCCATGCAAATAGTTTCCGAGATCAAGACTGAAACAAATCTTTAGTACCAAGTTTGAAACCGAGTTTAGGGTCATAACTTACATCGCGGAAAGGTTACAAAACATGACTAGCCACACTTCTAATAACATAAAAAACTTAATTCCGCCCTATCTATCAAGAGGGAGGAAATTTCTCAGTACAGAGTCGATGCTAATTCACGAACTTCAGTCGCAACTTGTTCGTAATCTGCCTTCAATTTTTCTTGCTCGTCCTGGCTCAACTCTCCTTTTGTGGGCTTGGGTAGCACCAAAACACAGCAGGTTGGTCGCTTTGTAGCACCCGCACTTGCTAGATCCTGAAACAATTGAGCACAAGAATAATAAGAGGGTCGAATAACTGGAGCACGGCTTGTTATAACTACACATAATACAAATAATCAATCAACTCTTAATATTCAATACAAGCCGTGTAGCCAGATCCGACACTCGACAGCAGAACATGGGCATACATTTGTCTGACATTAATGGCAAAGGAATATCAATAAAAGAGACCAGCTGACGAGAAGGCATGCCACTTTTAACATTAACCATACTAGTTGAGAGACCTTGAGACTGCAACTGATTCATGGAGACAGAATAGGGAAACTGCGATTGATTCATGGATCTACACAAGCACATTACTAAGATGGAGGAAATCACATACGGAGTAGAAGGATAGAGGGAAAAGGAACCATGGATCGAAGTATTCAACACAAGGAACAGCAGTGAACCAACTTACTTCTTTAGTAGGGACATAGATGTAAGGAATGTCGTTCTCTTCACATAAAATAGGAACATGAGTGATCACATCGATAGGGGAAATATTTCCTGCAATCACACATACTCTGCATTGACACGAATCAGAAGAGTCCATCAGCACAAGTGGAAAATAATCCTGTCTATTTATGGAAGAATAACTTTAGAGCAATACATCAGTCATCACTTATCAACATCACTCACTGATTTCACTCCCGTGAAAAAAGGAAACATTCCAAATCTAAAAGAGCATAACATTTACAGAAGAACCAGCTCAGTAGACGATAATCATCATACTCCATATAACCTACCTGAAAAGTACCCTCAAGACCTAATGAAGCAGTCTTTAAATCAGCGAATCATAAACCTCAGTACTTAAAATCAGTATACAATCTTTGGCAACCAAGCCCGAGACTTGAACAAAAAGAAGATTACCTTATTTCATAAAGGACACCAACAAAAACTCATACACCCACGCTCAACTCGACACACTTGCATAATTATTACAGAGTGTTATTCATAACACCGTAAATTAACCAAAACTAAGTCCCCATACACACAAAAATATAAGCATTACCCCTACTGCCTCGATGACAGATTACAAGGTAAGGGGATCAGATGCACGCAGTCTTAACTCTAGCATTACCAGCACTTTTGAGTGACTTATAATACAAAAACAGCTGACAAAATAGTAACAGTAAATGAAAAAAAGAAGGTACCCTTTACTGCCACGACGAATGCTCTTAACAACTTCCTTCACCCCTCTCTTCAAACATTTTTGTTCAGCAGCTGTACAGTATTCAATTACATCAACAACACAAAATTTCCCAGAAAAATAATAAACCCGTCTTAAACTTATAACGGGTCAAGAATTATAAAATAGACAAACCGCGACTTAGTCTTAAGACAGATATGCCCATCACAAGAAAGGACTAATAAACCGATACAATAATTACGTGAGCAACAGAAAAAATCCCAGAAAATAATAAAACACAAGTTCTTGTAACCGGTCTGTCATAATCTTAAGACGGATATGCTCGTCGCAAACAAAAAATCCCAGAAAACAATGAAACGCGGCAAATGGAAGTGATTAAAGGGAAGAAAAGGGACCTCGACGAACAAGTTTGAAGGTGCGTTTGCAGAGCTTTTTGCCAGCAAGGGGTTTAGCAATGGGAGCGAGAGTGTATGGGGTCTTCTTCTTCTCCTTCTGGTGTGACTTCTCGGCTTCACTGTCGCTTCCCATTTCTTTTGATTTTTTTAGGGGGGAGGCTGGAGCTTCGAGGTTGAAGGAGATGAATGAATGGCGGAAATTAGGGTTTATGATGATTTTAGGGGGGCAAGGGGTTTTACTTTACTTAGACTTGGCAAAAACCCAGTCAACCCTATTCCTTTTTTATTATTGGGCTTTTAGATTTTTACTTTCATTATGTATGGGCTTGGTTGATCTCTATGTGGATTCAATTTCTTAGACATGATTTGTTAGTCATACCCGAACCGGTTTTCAACTATACTAATCCGGATCATCGGTTTTTTTGAATTGGGTTTTTGGTTTAGTTTCGATTTTTAAAATCGGATCGGATTTTTTTGCTCATCCCTATCGCGTGTGGGTTGCACTTGCACATCATTTATCTTGTGAAATTATAAACGAAATGTGTACTTAACAAGCGACTACATCTCCCCAATTTCTGTGTATTGTACTAAAGCCACTATTTGAGTGATTTTAGCATGGTTACCGCGAAACCCTTCCACGATTGATATTAGCAAGGTTCGGTGGGTCAATGGACAAAAGCCTACTGTTAAATTGGAAGCTCGATGCCTCGATTACCCCTCTTCCATCTATGGTTTTCTTGACCCACATGGGAATTGGGATATTGATAAAATTCAAATCTTTCATGATGATGATTGGACACAATGAATTCTTTGTTGTCACTTACCCTTGGATAATTGTGATGATTGTAGCTACTGGAATCTGACCCCCTCAGGGGATTACAATTCCAAGAGTGGGTATCGATTGGCCTTTGATACTAATTTTCGTCCCCAAGTTGTGCACTAACTACCAACTAGTTTAGCTTATGTGGTAAATGGCTTTGGATCTGAGGATTCTGGGTAAGCTAAAAACCTTTCTTTGGAAAATTCTGAATAATGCTCTTCCCATTGGCGCTGAATTCAATAGGCGTTCGTTGAATGTTGAGGCTGCTTGTTGCCTTTGCACTGAGTCGGAAGAGATGGAAATCCTTGGATATCTTTTCAGGGATTGTAATTTCTCTGAGCACCTATGGCTTGGATGTGACTTAGGTATTAGAGCCAGGGTTAACTCCCTTATTGACTTTAAGCTTTGGCTAGTCGATTGGCACAATTATCTTGATGTTCATGACCATGGTTCTCATGGCGTGCTAACTTTTATTAACGTCCTCTGGATTATATGGATTATGAGGAATAGAGCTAAATTTTAGAGTTTACGCCCAAATGCTAACCTGGCCATAGCTCTTCCACACTCTCAATTTGGTGGCGCCCCGCTTGTGGAGTATGCTCACGATCTCCCATCCAGATCACAAGATTGTGACCTTGGAATTAAAAAGAGTAAACCTTTTTCTCTTACTGGATTACAAAAATACCGAAATTATGGCTTTGGTACAATACACCGAAATTATGGAGACGTAGTCGCTCGTTAAGTTATTGAAAGATCATTTTTGTTGTACTTCGTACCTTTTTATGTGTAATTCGTACTTCTTTTATCATTAGTTGTGCTTAAAAATGGTCATTTTTATCAGCATACCATAATAAGTCCACCGTCTCTTAGGACAACAAGCTCGAAATTCACAAGGCATAGCCTCAAGCCACACAAGATACAACTCTTAATAAGTTGATCGTCTCTTAGGGCGACAAACTCGACGTCCATAGGGCATAGCCTCACGGCATACAACTTCCACAAAATCACTCTTGCACGGAGTTAAACAGTTAAACCTGAGACTCTTGGGGTGATATCACAAATCTTAACTACTAGATTTCACCCTTACAGACAAGTTCACCGTTTCTTAGTGGAGCTACTCATTTAAATAACACCAAGTAACAAATCGATCACACTCATATGGTAGTGGTTAGACCATTGATATTGATAATAAATCAATAAGTGAGATGTACGTCTAGGGTTTAATTTTCAACAACTCCTTGTATGTTTGTACGTTTCGAGTTTGAAAGATCCACGTATAATGACAATCTACCCAAAAATTGATCGTGCTGATTACTACTTTATCGATCTACTACGTCGAGTAGTATCTTGCATATCAAAAGCCACTCATTGAAGTAATGACGAATATTTCCCAAAAAAATTGAAAGACCACCCTTTGAAATTGACGACGTTGATCTAATAATGAAAAATATTTTGAAATAATGCTAATTAGATAAATAATTTATTAAATATTTATCTAAAACAAAAAAAACCAATTATTTTTACATTAATTTTCGATAAATCTAATAATCGAACACAAATTATGGACAATTTATTTTAATTACTCTCGTCATCTTTTTCATTTATTTTCCTTTAATTCAAATAGTACTTATAATGAATATATAAAAATAAATAAATACTCCATTTATTTATGTATTTATTCATTAATTTATGTTGAAGAAAATTTGGTTGATTGTATGAATCGATGAACCCAAAGCTTGGACATACCTAAAGCTACCTACCCAACCAACGACAGTCAGTGAGTCACCAACCCAAACCTCCCCTTTTCCTCACCAACCCAAGTAGGCAAGTACCCAACCCCACACTCTTCCTTCCTCCTTTGACTCATCCTACCAGCTTCGACAAACCTCCCAACCTCCGAAAAATGACTACCTCTCTCCTCCCTAAACCCTACCTGTCCTCCACCCCTCTCCCCACCCGCACCACCGCCGCCACCACCACCGCCGCACCTCGCTCCCTCTCCATCCGCGCCGCCACCGCCGCAACTCCGCCGAAGCTCTCCAAGGAACACACCGTCAAGACCGTCAAGGCGCGCCAGATCATCGACAGCCGTGGCAATCCGACTGTTGAGGTCGACCTCATCACCGCCGCCGGAAACTTGTACCGCTCCGCCGTCCCTTCCGGTGCTTCTACCGGCATTTATGAAGCGCTTGAGCTTCGTGATGGTGATCTCTCTGTTTATGGCGGTAAAGGTGTTTTGCGTGCTGTTCATAATATCAATGATTTTCTTGGACCTAACCTCATCGGCGCCGATGTCAGGTTCGATTTCGATTCTGTAACTATTTTCTCGTTTTTTTTCTTGTGATTGTTTGAATTCTGAAATGGCGGGATTTTGTGACTTGACGAAACCGTCTCACGTGAGAATTTGTGTTACGATTTAGTGTATAGAAAGTATGAAAATGCGGTTTAGAAAGCGATATCGAAATTATCTTAGGTTGATTGAGTTTGCGTTGACTTTGTAGCATCGTTTTTATCGAATGAAGATTTGGTTATGGATGCCGAAATTTAGGTTGTTACTAGTATGCATCGTGTATTTCATACTGTTATGATCATCTGCGAAGCTCTTGAGCTTCTGCCATGGCGATCGCTGCGTCGTTGCCGGAAAATGTCCAATTTGCCCCTCTTAACTCTCTCATATCTTGTATGGAGTAATTATTTCCGATTTCCTTGAATTCGTTCGCAATGGAGAAGTTTAGGAGTTAGTTTTGAGTATCTCACGTTATGCATCCTATGAGAGGGTAAAACATTGGATGAAAATGAGGCGCGAAAAAGATTTAGGTTGATATGACGAGGATGTTTGCAATGTCGTGGGTGTATGATTAGGTCACGAGAAGAATGAAAGCGACGTGGAAGTTGTTTTAGATCGATTGGCACAACGTTGACTTGTAGCGTCACTGTTGGTAGTATGAAGTATGAAACATTTGATAGGGATGTGTACATTTAGGTCGTTTGTTGTATTTGTGGGTTTTTCAGACAGTGAGTACTGAGGGTCCTCATGTTCCAAAAATACGGAAAATAGGATGGAGTCCGATTTGCTGTACAGGAACCAATAGTTGCTGTGTCTGCCTTTCCATCTTCCAGAGATCAAACTAATTTATGTTTCCTTGTCGAGTCTTGTTTGTTTTAGAGGAAACTATAATAGATTTGCCTGCCTTTTTGGCTGCCAGGGATCAAACCAAAATCGATGATCTCATGCTCGAGCTAGATGGTACTCCCAACAAGTCGAAAATAGGAGCTAATGCCATACTGGGAGTATCTTTGAGTCTCTGCCGAGCTGGTGCGGGGGAGAAGAAGATACCTCTGTACAAGCATATACAAGAGATATCAGGGACCAAAGAGCTTGTCATGCCAGTTCCAGCTTTCAACGTGATCAACGGAGGAAGCCATGCGGGCAATAACCTTGCCATGCAGGAATTCATGATTTTGCCAGTTGGTGCATCATCATTTGCCGAGGCACTTTGTATGGGCAGTGAAGGTTGGCATTTCAATTTCCTTCGATTTGCTGTTATGAAATTAGTGATGCACATGCACATAATTTACTCTCTTTCATTTTTTGTGAGTGTTTTTTCTATGTTTCCTTTTCACTGTTGTTGTATCTTTGCCATATTCCTAGAGAATGTCAGAAATTCTTGTCAGTGCATAGTTCGATATTTAGCTTCGTAAAATTTGTGTGATTTTTTATTCTCTGATGTTCTATTGAGCTCGTAAATATATCAATATTGTAGTGTATCACGCACTAAAGGGGATCATCAAAGCAAAGTATGGGCAAGATGCCTGCAACGTTGGAGATGAAGGTGGTTTTGCACCCAATGTGCAAGATAATCGCGAGGGGCTGATTTTACTGATGGATGCAATTGAAAAGGCTGGTTATACTGGCAAAGTAAGAGCATACGTATTTCCTTCTGAAACATCAAGCTCCTATATTTGGCAGTCTCTTGCGTTTACAAGTTTGATGTAACCTTTTCAGATTAAAATTGGAATGGATGTAGCTGCATCTGAATTCTATACTAAGGATGCGAAATATGATTTGAATTTCAAAAACAAGCCCAATGATGGAGCGCATGTGCTTACAGCTCAAAGTCTTTGTGAGCTCTACCAAGAATTCGTGAGAGATTTCCCGATCGTTTCAATTGAAGACCCCTTTGACCAAGATGACTGGAGTTCATGGTCCTCGCTGCAATCTTCAGTTGACATCCAACTGGTGGGAGATGACTTGTTAGTGACTAACCCGACAAGAATCGCTGAGGCAATTGAGAAAAAGGCTTGCAATGCCTTGCTTTTGAAGGTATTATAAAGCTTACCATATTTGTGTTTAGTATGTTTTGGATATTTGTTCGCAGAGTGATAAAGAATGTGAGAACATTTATTAATGACAGCATCGATGGTAATGGAAATTGCTAGTTAGCCTTGATGTTGAAATCAAGATGCATTGCATTTGTTCTTTCATATCCTTGGCTCTCTAATCTTTCACTGCGATTTGCACGTGACGTGGCAGGTTAACCAAATTGGGACTGTGACTGAATCCATCCAAGCCGCTTTAGACTCAAAGGCAGCTGGATGGGGTGTCATGGTCAGCCACCGCAGTGGTGAAACAGAGGACAATTTTATTGCAGATCTTTCTGTCGGGCTAGCTAGTGGGCAGGTAACATTCACTGTTTGTCACGTGTTACCTGTTTTTTTTTCCTCCTGGCTCCTGTGTTGGCCTATTTTGACCCGATATCTTAACTTTTACAGATCAAGACCGGTGCTCCATGCCGAAGTGAGAGGTTAGCCAAATACAACCAGGTAATTGATTGATTAGTCTTTGCTCATCTGCTGTTTGAACCGATCTAATCTCACACCTGTTTGAACCAGTGAGTCCTAGTATATGATACATACATTTGCTTTCACCTAGTTTGTATTTTATGAGACGGTGTGACATAATCGTCATTTGCTTATGGTTGATGGGCGTGTTTTATGTGAGCCCTTCTCGTGTTATATTTTCTGTTACCCTGTTTTGTGAGTGAACCATTGTAAAAGTTTCACCACCATTTCGTTGCAGCTTCTGAGGATCGAAGAGGAACTTGGTGATGTACGTTATGCTGGTGAAGCTTTCAGATCATTATAGAACGGAGAAAACCATCATCTACTCTATCAAACACGCCACAAAGTTCCAGTTCAGGAATCACACAATCAAAATCAAACACTCAAAAAGGCGAAGATCTTGCATCCATCTCTGCCCAATTTTTGTGAGAATTTTCGTTACAACAAACAATATACCCCTCAAGTGTTGTACCATTGTAGCCTTGTAGGGTAATTCAGGATATGTTACTGTGTATTACCAGTTCTTTCTGTTAAAGAGCCTAATTCAACTCCTTTTTTTCCCAACTTAATAAAAAACAAATTTGGTATATGCACCATTTTCACTTCACGGACGCAAAAAACATAATAAATCAAAAAAACTTTTAAAAGTTGGTCGAAATATTCAACAATAGACTGTATTTCTATTCTCTTCAAAAGTGTGCAAATACAAGTGCTTATTATCTACTACTCGGTATCATCGAACTTCTATCTCATACTACAATGGATTTACTGACATGGTAGCTTCTTACAGGGGCGCTCCCTGTCTTCACTCCTCGTGCTGAGGAGAAAAATAAGTAAATCCTTTCAAAACCAGCTACTAAACTCGAGATAATCAGCAAAATATGATGAGTTACACCTGGATAGAAGGACCAAGATACGTGCCAGAGCGCATATACACATTTGGGGCTTCTATCTCAGCGAGCCAAGCATAGTCTTTGTCATTGCCATCGATAGCTTCATCATTAGCTGGAAAGTAGAATGAATATATGGGTTAAGAAACGGAATGACAGCATTAGGAGAATAATTAAGGGACTATGTAATGGGAGTTACTTACGAAAGCTATAATAGGGATAGTCGTGATAATAGGTGCATTTCCTGCCAGCATTTTCTTCATAAGGCGGTGTGAGAATATCGAGGACAGCACAAGGAGTAACTGCTGTGAAGCAATGGACATTTCCACCACTTGCGGGATATAAAACTCTAGTCCCACAGGGTGCTGTTATTATTTTGTCCACTGTCAATTTCGCCAGTCGAACTGAAATCGGGGTATTACATTCAGAAAGCATATAAAAGATGTAGATACTTCAAGCATAATCAATCAACTCGGAAACATGATACCTTGGGAGTAGCCTGATTCGTTGCTTTTTATAACCTTCGAGGGTTCAACCCAGTCATAGGCCTTCACGTGCAATGATCCGTAAAGAATTTTGCTAAAGACGGTCATCCCAGGATGATCATGGAGAGGTATGACTGCCGATGTTGGGAAGCAGAATATGCACATCTGATGATCATATCCTAGTCAGAATTTGGGATGAAGATGATGGGACTAACAAAAATATTACTCCGTGAATGTCAGTAAATATCAACAATAAAGACACACACTTACCGTAAAACTGTCACACTCATGGATGTCTAAGTATGTTATCGGTTGAGACCAACGCGCCACTCGATTGAATGGGTTGAGGTTAGAGAGACCATACCCACGGTCATCATCCACATTGTCCTCTTTTAGACCAACACTATTTGGAGTTAGTGTGTCTGCAAAACAATACTCAGAAGTCAGAATCATCAAATCAAACCACTTCATGATGTAGTAAGACCCGATTCCTTAGAGAGGCACACATTTCCCTAGTCGAATAGTAAGCTGGGTAGAACGGAGACAATCTCGCATAGAACACCTAATTCATCAAAACACAACAGAACGCCCCACACAGGCTCACTCTAATTTTCAGACTAAGATTCGGTGTCTGGATCATGAAACAGATTCTGCGTGCATATTTAGCTCTACCCTTTTGCAGTAAAACCAGATTACACAGTCTCACTCTAATTTTCAAGCTAGGATTCGGTGCCTGGATCATGAAACCGATTCTGCATGCATATTCAGCTCTACCCTTTTGCAGTAAAACCAGATTACACAGCCTCGCTCTAATTTTCAAGCTAGGATTCGGTGTCTGGATCATGAAACCGATTCTGCATGCATATTTAGCTCTACCCTTTTGCAGTATTACACAGCCTCACTCTAATTTTCAAGCTAGGATTTGGTGTCTGGATCATGAAACCGATTCTGCATGCATATTTTATATTTAGCTATACCCTTTTTCAGTAAAACCAGATTAATTGATCAAAATGTTCTAATATGTTGAACATCCTTCATATCCAATAGGCCACAGACCATACCTATTTTCAGCTACAACTCAACAAAATGAGGAAACCGTCATGTATATTTTACTGCGACTAAGTGTGCTCTTCGTTCGACAAAAAATAAGTTGAAATCCTATTCTTTAGATTGAAACTAACATTCATCAATCATAAATTCATAACACTCGACGATTACAAGATCAAGAGATCAATCAGTAATCATACCTAAACAACCTAAAAGGTAGCAACTTGATCACAATTTAATACTACTTTCTGATCAATTTCTACCAACGTAAAAACATACGGAGTAAACAACAATACCCAAATCAAAAAACTGCAATCACCCAATTCAGCATTTTCCCAGAAACCCCACAAATCCTTCACAAAAACTAAGGAATACCCATTTGCAGAAACATCTCAAAAATTACTTCTACAACATAAAAAATCAAAAACAAAAACAAAATTACTCAAAGAAATACAAATGAAATTGGGGGAAAAAATGTATGAATACCTAAGAGAGAGGAAAGTTTGTGTATAGTGGGAGGAGGAGGAGGGTGATTGGCGAGGGGAGTGAAGGATTTCTTGCAGAGCTCGTATATGGTTTGGAGAGTTGAGCTCTTGCTCGTCATATCCCTTTTTTTGGTTGCAATTTTCTTTGGCTCGGTTTCTTATCTTTAGAGGCCTAGAGGGGAATGAAAGGTTTGAGTCGGATACGAGTCGAGTTATTTTTTTGGACTACAGAAGAGTGTATTAGATCGCAGGCAGGGATCAAATCTTCAATCTTTCGGTCAGAGTAAATGAGTTCTTGCCTTCGAGGTAATCCTTTCTTTTAGATCTTTGGTTTGTCTATGCTGAAGAGTAATTATCGAATTTGGGATGATTTAATGGATTAGACGGGTAGATTTTTTTAGATTTCTTGTGCGAATTTCATACATTTGAGGGCGTGGTAAGTCGTGTTCAATACAATGGGTAGAATTGGATTGGTTTTGACTGGCGTTTTATCGGGAAATTCATTGTCAACAAACTTGACACAGCAGGATGTATAAGTTTGTTCGTTGTTGGGCTAATAAGAATACATTTGTTACCCTTCATATTTTGTGGTGTCATTTTAACTGATCTGATGAAAACTCCGTGAATTGTTTGGTCATTCTTGTTTCGGACCACGAATATCTAAAAAACGTGTCATTTCGAGTTGCTCAAGAGGTTGTACTGGGTCTCGTTTCTATTTACCTGAATTTCATATCACGTGTCTGATACCGCCTCAGGATATACCTTGTTCGAATTCACGTCCAAACAACATAATAGTAAGGAAATAACTCATAAGCTAAATGTTATTCTCTTCTTAACAAAGTTGAAACAATCGTTTTTTTTAGAGAAACATATTACCCAATTTTCCTACTACAACAAATAAGTATCGAAATATTTGAAACTTTAAAATAAACTCAATGGAGAAATTGATCTTTTGATGTCTAGTCTTAAGTTTTGACCCCTCGATTTCTAGTTTTGAACCCACAGTTTATATGCTTCACTTACAAGTTACAACTTACAAACCTTGTATTTGACTTATTTATCAGATTCAATTGGACAAAAAACACGACCTTACAGTAGATTAAGGGAAAATAACATTATATACCTGGTATTTATTGAGCTTATAAAAGTTTCTGAGCTGAGTTGTAAGTTTTTGAGCTTAAATATCTATGTGATTTAAATCGACAACATTACACCAAAGCTCAGAAAGTTTAAAGCGAAACTCGAAATCTTTGTGATAAAGGTCAAAATTTTAAAGCCAGTTGTACATAGAGCTATGTACCACCGGTTGTATAATCCTCTAATTGTAGATTAAGACACAAATTAGTACAATTAGATAAAGCATCATTTTTTATTTGGTATGTAACGACCTCAAAATCATTGAAATCTACCCATATATAATATTATTGCATTCACAATAGCCTGCAATTTCTCATTAACTAACTCAATAAAACCAGATATTGGACCTCCACGATTCTTCAACCATGTTATTTGACCGTTACAAACCGCAAAACATTCAAAAACTTCAAAAAATTTCACAACATTTGACCTTCATTGCTCTCTCAAAAAAAAAAATCCCAAAATCTTGAATTTATCACAAAATTTTCAGAAAGATTGAAACTTTGATAGATATTTCATCTGGGTTTTTCGAGAAATTCAAAAGGGTATGTTTCGATTTTGAAAGAAAAGAAAAAAAGAAAGAGAAATGTCAGTTTCAACAAGGTCAGATATCTTGATCAATGAAGAAAAAAATGGAGGATCACCATCATCATCATCATCATCATCAACAACAACAACAACAACAACAACAACAAGAACAAGAACAGCAGATGAATTAGGTTTCGGGTTTCGAAACCCGCATAATGGTTTGAAAGACAAGCTCAAATCATTAACTCTTTTGTATGAGCAGCAAAAATTAGCTTCACTTAATGCAAGAATTCAAAACCTTAAAAAACCCGATAACCCAAAAACCCCACCCGTTTCAGCTTTAGATAGAAACGGATCAATAAAAATCAATGAATTTGATTCAAGAAATCACCCATTCCCTCAAATCCCACCTCAATTTGATCGAAACGGGTCCTTCAGAAAACCCGAATTTGACCCGACTTTCACACCCACTCATCATTCCACACCTACTGATAAAAAAATCACAGAAAAGGAGAATGTCGGGTCAAGTTACCCGAGAAAGGCGCCAATATCGAGCACGGTAGCGAGGAAATTGTCGTTGGGATCGCAATTGGATGGAAGAACGTTTCGAGGGCGAAAAACGGGTCAAGAAATGGATCCCCTGTTTGAGAGGCAGAGGAATAGTAGCAGTAGTAGTAGGATAATGGTGTTTGTGAGACTTAGGCCTATGATGAACAAGGAGAAGGAATCCGGGTCTCGTAGTTGTATTCGGATAGTAAACCGTAGAGATGTTTACTTGACTGAATTCGCTTCGGAAAATGACTACTTGAGGTTGAAGAGATTGAGAGGAAGACATTTTACCTTTGATTCTTCTTTTCCTGATTCTGCAACTCAGGTCGAAGTTTACTCTAAAACGTGAGTTTTTTTTTTTACCATTTACTGTTACTTTCATTCATTAAAAATCGACTGCTATCGACTTTAACTGTAAGTCGTATTAGAGTGTTCAAAAAGTGGTTCGGACTGGTAAACCAGAATGAGATTATGAGTTGAGTTGAATTTTCAGGACGGCGGATCTGGTGGAAGCAGTGCTGCAAGGGAGAAACGGGTCAGTATTCTGCTACGGAGCGACAGGAGCGGGAAAAACATACACAATGCTAGGTACAGTAGGAAATCCAGGTGTGATGGTGTTGGCAATTAAAGACCTATATGCTAAGATCAAGCAGCGAAGTTTCGAAGGTCACCATACTGTCCATCTTTCTTATCTCGAGGTTTATAATGAGACTGTCAGAGATTTGCTCTCCCCTGGACGGCCTTTAGTCCTCAGGGAAGATAAACAGGTATCGAAACATCAACTGTCTGTCTTCAATACAAATCATGATATAACATAAACAGCTTATTTGGTTGACTGAACTGATGTGATGCAACTTCCTGCAGGGTATCGTGGCAGCTGGTTTATCACAGTATCGAGCTTATTCTACTGACGAGGTTATGGCATTACTTCATCAGGGGAATAAGAACCGAACTACTGAACCAACTAGAGCGAACGAGACCTCTTCCAGATCGCATGCTATACTTCAGGTAACTACTGCAGAACCTGTAGTAACTGAAAAATAACATCTTTACTGTAGAAGATGGAAATTTCTGATTTTGTTAGCTGCTACTGTGCAGGTTATGGTAGAATATCAAACTAGAGATGCTTCGATGAACTTGGTGAATCGAGTAGGAAAACTGTCGTTGATAGATCTAGCGGGGTCTGAGAGAGCGTTGGCGACAGATCAGAGAACAGTAAGGTCAATGGAAGGTGCTAACATAAATCGGTCTCTTCTAGCATTAAGCAGCTGCATAAATGCCCTTGTTGAAGGAAAGAAGCACATACCTTACAGGAACTCGAAGCTAACTCAGCTTCTTAAGGACTCTCTTGGTGGAGCATGTAATACGGTGATGATTGCGAATATTAGCCCTAGTAACTTCACTTTCGGAGAAACACAGAATACCCTCCATTGGGCTGATCGAGCCAAGGAGATCCGAAACAAGGTGCTACATCATTGTAGTTTTTTACTGCTAGCACATTTCAGTTTTACTGTTGCATCAGTAATTCAGTATTCAGTATTTGACTGATTTTTCATTGTGAAATTCCAGGCATATGAGACGAACGAAGAGCTGGTGCAAGCACCGGAATCAGTAGCTGAGCAGGCTAAACTGTTACTTCAAGTACAGAAGGAAAACCGGGATCTAAGAGTACAGCTCGCAAAACAACAGCAGAAACTACAAGCTCTACGAGATCAGCCCTCGGCTAGAAACATGTCCCCAAGTCCTTCAATTAGCTCTATATCATCTCCTCCTCCTCCCTCATCAAACAAGTCAAACGACAGGAGAAAGCCGATGATTTCCCTGTTAGCTACACCAGAGCAAAACAAAAAGAAAGGGGCTGAAGAGAAAGTAAGGGAGCTGCAAATGTTTGTAAAAGCATTAGAAGGAGAAATCACAAGAATGAAAAGAGAACATTCATCACAGATGAAGAAGAAGGATGATAAAATTCAGGAGTTAATGACGAAATCATATCAAGGGACGAGAACAGGAGACGAAGGGCTAAAAATGTTGGTTCCAAGAGCAAGTGTTAAACCTAAGGTAGCAGGAGAAACAAAAACCGGTGGCTACAGGTTTCAGTCTCCTCTACAGTCGACAAAAAAACGGAGCTTTTGGGATATAATAAATACTGCTCACAGCCCTTCTGCCGTAAATGGAAGAAAGACAAGAAGTCATGTCAATGCTGAGCCTGCTGCCCCTCCTTCCATGCTTCTTCAGGTAATATTATCCCATTTTTCTGTAACAACTCGACATTTTCAGACGCATTAACTATCTTATTCTGTGCCTAAATCACGATTCAAACCAAAATGTCGGACTTTTCAGTAAAAGAGTCATCATCAATGCCTGATTTCCTTTTGGTCATACCGTGATGCAATGAACCTGCAATCTGTTATCGCATTAGACATTAGTTTTTTCTTTTCCTTCCTTGTTCCGCTACTGATGCAGCCTGCACATCCATGTTTCTGGTCTGTGATGATCCTTCAGCCAGGTTTTGCTCGGAATAAACTCAGTCCTTACAGGCAGTGAAGAACGAAAAGAACATATCATCGAAAAAAACAAGAAGAGCAACAGAATGCACTTCAATGTCAGCCTACCAGGGCCGATCCAGTATCATTCATGCTTGAGCAATGGCAGTCGAATAAACAGTTTCACGTGAGATCGTGCCCTAATGTAATCTCGGAAGCTATATTTTTTCAGCTCCGGATCCATCAGGCCACGAAGATTTCAGGTTGAAATCTGAAATCATACTCCATACTCCATACTTTTTTTTTTTTGCTTCATTTGTTTTCCGTTAATTTTATAGATTCAAGGGTAGATTAATACCCATTCTGCCAGATTAGATGTTCGATTTTTACCTGAGATTATTATACAACGAAGATTGATCAATCTCCATCTTGTTCATACATAGTAACATCTAACATCAGTAATGATTTGTCAGAATCATGCAGTCGCAACCAAAATCTTAAAGTGACGATTGATTGAACAACCAATTAATTGCTGGTAATTAATATTAATATAATTCCTTAATCCCAATTATATTCCCTGAAATTTCATCATCTTTTCCGAACCCTACAGAAATTCGAGAAGTGATTCCTCCACATCTAATCTAATCTAATCAACGAACACGAAAACGAAAAGATCACATCACATAATCATGATAAATCAAAAATCAATGAAATAGCTGCCATTTACAAGATCATCCATCAGACGAAAACCGGAATGCCGAAATCTGACAGTAATTGAATTGAATTGAATTAAGAGATAGGCAAACCGAGAAAATCAGCAGCGGATTTGGCCATAATGTTGGCAAACTCATTGAAATCGATAACGCCATCACCATCGGTATCGGCCTCGTTGATCATCTGCGTCAATTCATGGTAAGTGAGAGGTTGACCCATCTTAGCCATGGCGCCAGCCAATTCAGCAGCAGTAATGACGCCATTACCGTCGCGATCGAAGGTCTTGAAAACCTGTTCGAGTTGGGTTTGGTTAGCGAGAATCTGCTCGGTCATTTCGGGTAAAATGGCGGGAACGAGTTCTTCGAATTCGATGGAGCCGTTGCCGTTTTGGTCCATGGAGGCTAGGATAGTGTGGAGGTGGTCGCCGGAGGGTTTGAGGCCGAGGGAACGGAGCAGCGCGGCGAGTTCAAGCATGGTGATGCTTCCGTCTGCGTCCATGTCGAAACGGGCGAATATTTGTCGGAGTTGGTTTAATTGGTCCCCTGCTACCGCCTCCATTGATGACGACGACGACGACGACAACAACGGCGACAATGGTGATGGGAAGGAAATGAAGGAGGAAGAAGAATTGGGGGGATTTGGGGAAATGGAGGGTGTAGGGAGAATGTAGATGTTTGAGGTGAGTAATTAATGGAGGAAGGAAGGGTGGGTTAGTTATGTAACGTAGATTTAAATATGTAACGGAGTTGGAGCTGGAAATGTTGGATCAAGGAACTACTAAACCGCGTCGGTGCTCCTTTTAGTTGGCTTCATCATCATCTCCCCATTTCCGGTCAGGTTCATGCATATATATATATATATATATATATATGTATATACTCCCTCCGATTTTTATTTATCTTCCCATTTGACTTTTGGGTGAAAAATAAAGGTGCATGAATGTGTGACTCAAAAGAGAAAAAAAAGATGAAAGAGAAATGTAAGGATAATTCTAGGCCACATGTTGATCGTCCAAAATAGAAATAGAGAAAAAAATGATGTTTCAGCTCAATAAGAAAACAAGGAAGATAAATAAAATCGAAGGGAGTATATCATTATGACGGTAGATGACAACGTATCAAAGGTTCGAATTCCCCTTCTTATATTGTAATGCGATTAATGCGCGCTTCGTTGAACAAAAAAAAATGTACTCCCTCCGTTCCAACCAATAGTACACATATGCTTTTTGCACAAGATTTTAAGTGGTGTGGGAAAGAGATAATTTGATGTTGCACAAGTACCTTATATATCATTATGTATTGTTTAGTACTCCCTCCCATCCAAACAATCCTTGACATAGGGATTTTCATCAATTTTAAGAAAAATGGTAAAAGTAAGGGTATTATTGGTAAATCAAATGGTGTTATGGGTCCACCAAAATTAAAGTAAAGAAAAAGTAGTGACATTTTGTGTAAATAGAGGAAAGATATATAGAGGATTAAAAGGTAAAATCTTTTGCCAAATGGAGAATGTAAAGAATTGATTGGATTGTCTATTTATAGTAAGTGTAAAGGATTGTTTGGATGGGAGGGAGTATAGGGACTAGGGGTGGTTTCGGGCCGGGGAGGTGGGCTGAGTGATGATCGATCCGAACCCAATTTGTGGAGGTAGAATGCATTTTTTTTTGTTTATTTTAAAATTTTGGCGGAATCGGTCAGGCTAGGCTGGTTTTGCTGGACTCAGGTTCGGCCCGAGCATGGGCGGGTCTTGCCGAGTGATATGATTGATTTGTAAGGTTTCTTTCACGTGTTTTGCCTCACTTTCTTTGGGGCGGTTTCAAGGCTCACGTGATTTGTAAACTTCACTTAAACGGTCAATTCAATGAACAGTAACTACGAAACAACTCTAGTTTAGATTAGTAGTATGTCATCGCATACTCCGTATATCTTAATGTCTTTCGCAAATCTCATAGAGGACTACGAAATTTCCAATTTCGATAAGGTAGCGTTTGGGAACCTATATTTCATTCAAATCGTCATTGTCAAATTAGAAAAGTGAAATGATGAATTTTAGAATGACATGTGTCGATGTGTCATTTTGAAATGAGTCTTTTTTTGAAGGTATTGTATTTGGCTGGATTTGACAAAATCCAAATTCACAAATTCACTTTGTTTCCCAAACAAAGTATTTGGGTCAAATCCAAATTTTAAAATGAAATCCGTATTTACAAATGGACCATTATGTTAAACGATAATATGTACTCGTAACAAATAGAGGATGGCAAATAACAATCTATCTATGTAATTCATGAAAAACGAATATTACACAACAAGAAGTTAAGGGTGTATTCAAGTATTCTACAATAAATCATGCTAGTTCCTATATTGACCAAATGTCGTACACACATACAACAACAACAACACGTACGGACAACATATATTAGGCCAAGCATCAACACAACAACACCTAGCTAGCTAGCTCGATCGATCAGCCTCTTCTAAGCACCACCGTGACCGTAGCCTCTCTCGTCAGGCATATGAGCCGCCGTCACAGAGCCACCAAAAGGAGACCGTCTATCGCCTTTCCGGTTAAACCACCTGAAACAACATCCCCTTTGATTATTAATACTCTCTAGAGGCGTCTCTTCTTTACCAATCCAAAACCTACCCACTATACACGATATTACAGACAAAATGACCACAACTGAAATAACCCCAAAGAACGGACCGATTGATCCACTGTTGCTGTTGTTATTGTTGTTGTTGTTGTGCCATGAATTGGTTGGCACATTTTGTGGGAATGGAACTTGTTCTTGAAATTGTGGTTGTTGTTGGTTTGGTAGTAAGGTTGTTGTTGCCATTTTTTCTTAGTTGATTGCTTTGTTAAGATTATTCTAAGTAGGAATTTATGAACTATTTATATGAATTTTAGATTAAATGAAAAATAAAAAAATAAAAAAATATCTCCTTTAGTAGAATGAACAAAAAAAAAGGCAATAAATTAACTTTCATGATTTTTTTTTGATTTGTAAATTTTTGGTTTGCTTTAACAGGGGAGTGGAATATGAGAACAATCACATGAACATGCAAAAGTTTTGGTAGGGTGCTTTTTTATATGCCTTTTTATGATACAAAATACATCAAATTTCTTTTGCTTTTTTGACTTACGAGTTACGAGTATATATGGGGTAGATGTGAGTTATATTCTCCTTCTTTTTCATCATCGAAAACTTTATTCATAAGGGCATGTAGTTTACATATTTTCGATATGTTTTTCAATTTAATATATCACAAATTTATTTTGATGAAAAATTTTGGGTTCAGAGTTCTGACGAAGATATGCATGTCACAACTCATTACTTTGGTTGAATCAAGGGCGTCTTAATAGATTTGGAGACCCAGTTCGAGTCCTGAGTTTGAGGCCCTTGTAGGTTTGAATCCATGACCTTTCGTGTAGATGGAGTAGACTCAAACCACCACACTACAAGCCACATGTGTGGATAATATCTCATAATTTTATATCGGAATTACTTTTTTATAATTGCATGTTCCTCATTTTCACGATTTTCCTTCTAAACAAAACTCTAAATATCCTTATCAAAATTAATTCTCATCAATTCTAAATTCAATTCTATCAATTATTTGTGAATTCAATATGTATCATAATTCGGTAATCGATATTCTATTGTAAAATTAGTTTTAATTGATTAATTAGGGTTAATTCCGATTTAGGGTTTGAGTGACATTGAATTTTAGGGTTTAGGGTTTGAATTAGATTTCTATAATTATTATCGAATTAATTTCGTCTTTTTAATTTGGTTATAGTTTTAATTAATTATAGTTTTTTTACTGTAATTTTTATTGTATGCTCCGTATAAGTTAATTAATTTGAAACGATTGAAAAAATAATAGCATAGCAATCTTTAAAAAGGAGGGAAAAACGCGGTGGCTGGCGTGGTGGACCGGAGTGGTCGCCGGCGTGGTGGTGGAGAATTTTGACAACTTTGAGATTTTCTTTATCTCTCAAAAATCTCTCTAGAACATTAGATGAGAAGGTAGAAATAAGAGGGGTGAAATTGTAATTTTCAAGTACAATTGAGTAACATGCATGTATGAAAAAGTAGCACCCTTTTATATATAGAGTAACTATCAGAAAGAGATTATGAGGCCCAACAAAATTGGAGGCCCAGTTCCCCTGCTCGTCCTGAACTTCCTTTGGGTCACCCCTGGGTTGAATATACTTTCACGATAAAATTAAAGAGATGTAAGTAGAATAATGAAAGGAAATTTGGGTTGTTGATAATACATTTTTACATAAATTGTAGACAGTTTTAAAGGAGACTGACTCTACGTGACTATGTATCTAAAGTACTCCCAACATTTTATCCATGTGCTGATCAGTTAAGAAGAAAAGGTGAGGGAGCTAGGATGAAGGAAGCCAAAGAGAGGTGTAGATTTAAGGGCGGATGTGTAAAGCTAATAAACTAAAGACAATTCTCCCTTTATTTGCTTAGCCATCAAGGTTTTAGTTCATTAATTAATCGACTAATATTATTATCGTAGATGTCTTAATCTAGTGATTAAGAACGAAAGTATTTTGGATAACAGATTTCAGATTTGTTCATCCTTCTCTTCTATTGTAAATACAGCTAAGTATACGCTTTGTCAGACTACAACAAAAGGGTTAGATGTAGTTTGCTACGGAAAAAAACTCGGTTATTAACTTTGTAGACTTTATAGTTGACGATTGACGAAGTTTTAACGATAATCCAACTTCTTCCAATGTGGTACTTGAACCTTTTGTTGGTCATCCACTTCGTATATCCCCACCCGTTGAAAAATTCTTTTAATTATATTCAGTATATTGATTGATTATTGTTTGCAACAAGTATATCCGTCACAAATTTATAGAATATGTCAAGTTTATCCTATTTTCCAAAATAATTTTACTCAATTTGACTTGTGATGGACTTACCGTCTTACATGTTCGTAATGGGTAAGAGACTAAAGTCATGTTCTTTTGGACTAAAATAGACTGGAATGAAGTAAATTGAAATAGACTAAAATAATGAGACAAAATGAGACTTCTGAGATCGAAATGAATTAAAGTGGGTCCAAAATTGGAATAGAGATAGTGAGATTGCAGAAGGAGTCACGTGGGATGGGCCGAAGGGGGGCCCATTAACGAATGTAGTCACGTCCAAGTTTGATCACAGTGTACCACATGGAACTATCCTTTCATTTGTTTGGACTTTTGACTGGACTGTAGGTTTTTGGAGTACGACAAAAAATTGAACCAACAACGAGACCAACGAGGTTGATCTTACACAAACCCAGTAGTCATAATCCATTACCCACGAAAATGTACTCTCTCCGTTCCAATGAATGGGTCAAATTACATATTAAAAACATTCTTAAAATAGAAAGATAAATTATTCATTGAGACGCCCCAATATAAAATAGGCAAACAATTCATTTGAACGGAGGGAGTAACTCATCCAGCAACTATCGTTATTGTTAAAACGTTACCCCCTTAAAAAATCGTACATTTTACAATAAGGTTCACGCTAAACCATAATCATTTGTAATAGACATGACAAACAATCAACTCGTACCACGCATAAACAGGTCACGGACGCTTTAACCCAAACCCAACTTACTCAATTTCACGTCGTTTTTCTTGTCACGTTTATATTTGAAAAGTACAAACACGGGCCCACCTCACTCACTCAATCATTTCTCATTTTTCACTCAATTTAGACTAATTTAATAAATACGACCCAATAATCGATATACTTGCGGATCATCAGACCTCAACTCAAACCCATTAATAAAAAGGGTAAACTTTATCCCGACCTAACATAAATGCCTACATTGACATTACAAAAAGTTTGAGCCGTCATCACTCATCACTAATCACTCAAAATCAATTTGATTCTTCTCATTCCCAATCCTTTTCTCTATAAATGCAACCAACATCATTGCCTTTCTCTTTTACCCATTAATCCACTCTTATCACCATCAATCAATCAATTACGATTACTATATCAATATATTAAGATTAAGATGATAGGTGATGATTATCATTGTTAATCGCATTCCATTACAATTATTATTTCATTACATTGTTAAATTACTTGAATCAATCATGATATACATCATACATTTGATTTTTAAGATCTGGGTTTTTCTTGCAGATTATTGCTGTAATTTGTTAATCTGAATTTGATGATTGGTTGAAGGGTACTGGAGGCAGCGGTTGATCGATCTTTTGCTGAACAATAATTGATGTTTATGTATATAATTGCAGCAATTGATCGATAAACCTCTGCATCCAGAGCTCTACTCATCTAATTTTTTTTCGATTTTCTAGGGTTTTGCATACTTTAAATTGGGTTAGTTATTGAATATAGTTTTCTGGGTTTTTTTTTTTGCGAATTCTTTTCGGTTGGGTTATCTTAAGACGGATATATTCGTCTAATGATTAGAACGAGTCAAATAACATTCGTCGTGATTACGGATAGAAAGAGAGTAGTTGGGTATGTTTTGGTTTATTTTTTGTCAGTTCTTGAAAAAAAAAATGCCAGATTTCGTCTGTTTTGACGCTTCATTTGTTCCGAAAATGATGCTTATAATGATTAGTATTATGTGGGACGGTCTCATATTAATGTGATGCGAGATCATATGGTGGTTTACAATCATACAAAGCCTCAGTCTTTCACTGGTTGAGTTGAGTGATGCAATTATACAGGAATGATTTTTGATATAGAACTGTACATTGTTGTCGTGGTTTCCATGCTCGATTATGAAGCGTCTGTTATGATTTTGCAGCTTAATTGCGAGCTATTCATCTGCTCACTCAGATTCTTCTTTCTTGCTTGTATCTTGATCCGATTTGTGATGTATAGTAGCTTTTTTTACAGCTTAAACTGTTGTTAGAGATTCGACTTGATGATCTATCTTGTCTTGATCGCTCGCTCGCTCTTTCACTTGACTTGAATCGAATCTGCTGTTTCTTTGTTTTCACTATTCTTCTTGATAACTTCTCAAATTCCGAATGCTATTACTGTGATGCAGTGTGTTTTCTGTCTCTGTGTTGTCTCTGTTAATACGAATATTTACTAACATTCTTAATTGGTTGTATCATGATGTAAGACGACTGTCTGTTTTAGGTGCTACTAGCTCAGGTATCTGTAACAATCCGAGTAATGTCGTGAAGTGGTCGTTTGCAGCCTAATTAGATTGATGCAGGCATGCAGCTCTGTGCTGCTGCCGATTCATTCTGTAGCTGAACGACTCTTCATTAGTTGGCTCGATTCTCATTTCATTCGGTTCCCGTTCTGTCATTGTCCGCGAAGGTGTCATTGTCTTGTTTATGTGAAATGCTTGTTTGTTTTGTCCAGGTAGTATTGGTATCGAAACTAGCTTGAGAAGGAAGCTTAAGTAAGAAGTTGGGGGGAAGTTTAAAGTGAATATTTGGTTGGCAGAAAGGGGGTGAAAACTACAGATTCAAGTATACAAGTGGTTGGTTAGAACTTAGAACTCTTAGAAGTTACAGTAGAAGTGAGAAGAGAATCTTGTTGATATGGTTTGTGATGTAATAGGGCATAAAATGCAAAATCAGAGTATAGGTCATGTTCATACCTATTAATAGCAATCCTATATTGTGGGATTCTCTCATTTTATAAGTAAGAGATATGACTTGATTGGTTTCAGAAGAGCATGTTTTTGTGTACTTTTAAAATTTTGAATTACGTCATTTACCAGTCAATAATTTACGTTTCCTCTCACGGAGTAAAGCAACTAGTTATTGAGATAGAGGACTGTGATGTTTTGTCCTCTCTTCTTCCCATCTATGGGTGGATTTCTTCTTTCGAAACAGGAGATCGTATCGTGATCTTGTTACAAATATGTGAAAGAGAGTAAGTGTAGTTTGCCATTAATGATGCTTAAGGGCATTATTCTAGTTGCTCAAGTATTCATAAGTGTTTTCTCAAGTGATAAAAGTACGTTTTCAACCGACTCGAGAAAACTGTGAATGGTTTGTTGTAGCCAGGAGATGATGTGCAATAATCAATCCACCGTGTTGATCGACTTGAACATGGGCTGGGTTTGAGACTTATGTTGCTCCGACTTGTCCACAAGTCTCGGGCACAAATGCACAATACACATCCAAGCATCGGATAGATCTATTTCACACAAAGTTTTCAGGGAAGTGAAGTATTGAAGTATCATGTCGTATCGGACACGATACTTACAGATCCGTGATACAGCAACTAAATGAAGTCGGGCTGACTAATTCACCTGGACACAACACGATATTATGTTGATTTATTTTCTAATTTTTCTGACCCGGTCTGTTAAATCCAGACCGGGAAATCGGTTCTGATCAAGCGGGGCCGACTCACTTGCTTGGCCAGGTGAGGTCTACATCAACCCTTTGAATCCTACAAACACAAAATCTGCCAATTACTCCATCACCTCACAAGTCAGCAAGTCACACATGGTCTCCAACCCAAAACAAAGTTGCAAGTTGGCCCAACTAGCCAACCAACCATGAAATCCTTTCACTTTTACATCAGGAAATCCAAATGTCACTCCAGTTACAATTGGAGCCATTCAATTGGCATCACTAAAACAAGCTCCTACTGATTTCTGATCACTCAAACATCCTGCACTCACCTGTGAGAGACTCTGAGACCCTGTGAGACTGTGAGTGTAAGGTAACAGTACAGTACAGTACAGTAATGGCAATGGAGATGGCTGTTACAGCTTCTTCCTCCATTAAACCTTCACTTCCTTCATCTCCTCATAAAACCCTTCTCTCTAAACCACACTCAAACTCAAAGATTCATCTTAAACCACCTCAATTTCTCCTGTTTCCCACTTCAACTTCCCTCTCACTAGTAACCCTCTTCACAACTCCCATTGAAGCTAAAGCTATCACTCTCCCTAAAGATCAGTTAGTCTCTTCACTTACTCAAGTAAGCATCTTTATGTATTTCTGAGTACTACCCACTTCATAATTTGTGATTTTATTACTGCCCATGTTAGTTATACCTGATCTCTTGATGATTTCGGATAATGATTCATGTTAGCCGACCTCAGGCTTCTGACGGTGGTGGTGTTGTATTTGTACCCAATGGTGCTCATGTCATAAAAATGTGGTCTTTTTGTTGAAGAATGAGAATTTCTTACTTGATTTTTGGATGGTTTTACAAATTATTGGTGCCCATGTTAGGAAATTGTTGAAAAATTGAATTTTGATTGAAACCCACCAGATGATTTTGACAAATGGTTGGTGGCAATGTGATGTATTTTGTTGAAAATTTGAAATATGCAGGCAGAGCAAACCATTAATCAAGTTCAGCAAGGGGGATCGGAGTTTTTTGAAACGGCACAGCGGATTTTCCAGACAGTAGTAGAAACTGTGAAGCCAGGAATAGATGCTGCAACTCCTCTTGTGCAGCAGGCCGGGCAAGAGGCTCTCAAGGTTGCTTCTCCTGTCTTTTCTGAAGCGTCAAAGAAAGCGCAGGAAGCTATGCAGAGCTCTGGGATAAGTACTGATTCCGTCACAACTGCTGCACAGGTACCCAACAGTGAATACTTCTGTGATTTGAGTTCTTTGCGTTTGCTTTTGTGACTTGAATTCAAAATGACGAAATGATTTTGTGGTGACAGACTGTAACAAGTGCTGCAGAACAGACGGGTAGAGTAATAGAAGATGTGAGACCTGTAGCATCTTCAACTTTTGAGACTATCATAAACTCAGATCCCGCTCTCATTGAGGCAGTTGCAGCTGGATTGTTTCTTACGTATCTACTCTTTCCCCCCGTATGGTCTCTCATCACATTTAACTTTCGTGGGTACAAAGGTAAATCGTGCTTTTATTTGAAATTTAACTCGTAATTTCTCCGTTGATGAATGATCTTTTTGGTCTGTTTTGCTTGCCTTCTTGTTCTTTCCTAGAGTTTCTTGATCCTTCTCGATAATGGATTTCTGTTCCTTCTTGATACAAAGGTAAATTATGGTAATTTCTACGTTGTATTATCAGGTGGACTTACACCTGCACAAACCTTGGACATGATGTGCACACAAAACTATTTCTTGATTGATATTCGATCAGAGAAAGACAAGAATAAGGCAGGCATTCCATTGCTTCCCCCAAGTGCCAAAAACCGGATGATTGCAATTCCGTAAGTAAACTAGTTTGTGACCCAACTTAGTTGGAAATTGTCTTACACTCTTACCCAACCTTATTATCTACCAACAGGCTCGAAGAAGTGGCAAGCAAGTTAAGAAACCAACTGAGGAATACAAAGAAGGTCGAAGCTGAGATAGTGGCTTTGAAGATATCTTTTCTGAAACGGCTAAATAAGAGCTCCAATATCGTTATCATGGACTCGTATGTCATCTCCCTTCTCACCTCAGATTTTTCAATTTCGACTGCTGTTGTTTTGCCCATGACACCATTATTTTCTGGTGCAGGTATTCGGACTCAGCAAAAATAGTTGCTAAAACATTGACAAATGTGGGATTCAAAAACTGCTGGATTATGGGAGACGGTTTCTCAGGAGGCAGGGGTTGGTCGCAAAGCCGGTTGGGCACTGAGTCATATAATTTCTCATTTGCTGAAATATTTACACCATCTCGTATTATCCCAGGGCGGTCTGGCACTGTCAGTTCCGGAACTGTAAGACTGCTTCCAGGGTCTAAGTAGAAGAAGTTGTTCTTTGTTACTGCTGTTTTGGGTACATCCAGTGTAAAGTTGGGCACAGAGTCTGTTTCTTGTAAATGGGAAGCCCATTCTGTTGTTGATATCTCAACTTACATTTTTGCAAAGGCCTGCTACTCTCATTATTGGATTGCCTTCATTATTTTTATTCCGAGAGATGGATCATATAACGTTTGAGTTCTTCGAATCATATTACTCGTACATCCTTTGTTATTCTTAAAAATAAAACATAAAGAATCTAAAGATAAATGGCAATTGCATCCGGAAAACGAAAGTAGGTAGGATGAGTGACAAGGTTACAACAGGTCAAATATCATTCACTTGGATGAATAATGACAGGTCATTTGCTACCACTATAGTTTTTGTCTTGTCTACCTTGCTTGACCCATTACAAATTTGTGACGACTATTAAACTTGTCAAAAGCTGACTTGGTCTGAGATTAGATATGTACATGAACTGGAACTCCAACCGGCTTGTAGCTAACCCAAAGTTCTGGTTAACCCAATGTAAACCAGACTCGAGGTGACTACCCATAATTTGAACTAATTCGAAGCGACCTAAAACGACAATGTTAATCATATTAATATTACACATCAAAAATTCAGAATTAAGAAAGACATTTTGATTACAACGCTTCATAAATATAGATTTTAAAAAAATAATCTATTTTGTGAAATACTCTTTGTAATTTAAGTTGGACAAATTCATTTGAACCATTTACTCGAAAATGTCCGGATCAAAATCCCGTATCCAAAAATGACGTATCCAAAAATGATGATGTTTGAACTTTGAAGCCGATCAATCTTAAATAACCCGATACTAACCCACACAAATTGACTTAAAATCAAAATAATCCTATCAATCCAAACTTCGAAACAAGATTCAAGATAACGCGAAATAACATACTCGATTAACCCATTTGACACGTCTACCTAAAATTGGTTACAAAACGTTGTCATGAGTTGTCAATCATCATCCATCCGATAACAACACACAACAAAACCCAAATAATCTCACACTTTTCCGTAAACAAGTGTAACTCGAACCAAACCCCATAACCAAGAAAAAAAAAATGGCATACAAGGGTCTTCATCTGATCAGTATCTCAGATATTGAAGCACAAGGAATACCATCTCAAATTGCTGCAGAAATTCATCAGAAACTTACCCAAATCATCCAAATTCATGGAGCTTCTTCACCAATTACTTGGCAAATTATTGCAAAACAAATACTTAACCCTGAATTACCCTTTTCATTTCATCAGATGATGTATTATGGGTGTTATAAAGATTATGGTCTTGACCCTCCTGCTTGGTTGCCTGACTTGTATGAATCTTTCATTTCTTTTGGATTTAATTTCATATTTTGTGTTTTTATGATATGGGTTTTGCTCAATTTTGGGTGTTCATGTGAAAATGTTAGTAAAGTTTGTGACTTTATTTGATTTTGTAAGGTTTTTTGGATTTGATTTGTGTTTTTATGATCTGGGTTTTGCTCAATTTTGGGTGTTCATGTGAGAATTATAGTAAAGTTTTTGACTTTATTTGATTGTGTGATGTTAATTTGTGTTTTATGATATGGGTTTTGCTCAATTTTGGGTTTTCATGTGAGAATGATAGTAAAGTTTGTGACTTTATTTGAATTGTGCACGTTTTATTGGAGGGTAAGTACTATTTTTATGATTTGGGTTTTGTTGGGTCCTATTATTGAGCAAATAATGTTTGCATAGTGCTAGCATAGTATTGGCATAATGTTTGTGTTAACGAACCAATTCAACTAAAAACTCCCATACCTTGTGCTGAGTTTCCACTTGAGAGAGTTCGAGATATTGGGGGCTGCCAGGATTCGAACTCGAGGCCTCTGGCTCTACCATGTTAACGAACCAATTCAACCAAAACCTTAAGGCGATGTTGAAGGCCGTTTATATTCTATTAGTTTGCATTGAATTGGAGGTATGAACATGTACCTGAACATGTTTGCTGTTTGTCAAATGTGGTGGTTTGCTTCTTGGCGTATTGCTCACTTGATTTTGGTAGAGGAAAAATAAGGATGTTGACATCGACATTGTAAGTGTTTCCTTGGTAATTGTACTTTAGTGGAATTTGCTGAAGTACAAGGCAAATCTGATGGTATTTGTGAGATACTCACATGACTAAATGAGGGGTTAGTGATTTGGGTAACGTATAAACCGGGTTTGAGTATGTGAGGCAGTATGACGGGTTTTCTCTTACAATAATTTAGAGGGTTACTCTAGTACGAGTAGTATAATTGATGGAACTTAACAATTCTACGGGAGGTCTAGAGGGTACAAGATTGTATTTTGAAATTATTGTCAGGTCCAAATTCGGCATTGTAATTTGGGCCGGTTACATTGTACTGGCTGATAGTGCAGTTCAGTCATTTTGGCTAGTAGGTTTTACCCTGGGTATTGACCCTAAATCTCGTCTCAACTTATTACTAGCTTGCGATTTATTTTACTTTTACATTATCTATCGATCAGTGCTTCCGTTGTGCGTGGGGGATTATAGTTAATTTCCCAATAGGTCTTGCTCATTTGGAGTGTTCATGTGAAATTCGGTAGTAAAGTTTTTTTTCCTTTATTTGATTGTGTGATTTTTTAGATGTTAATTTGTGTTTTATGATTTGGGTTTTCCTCATTTTTGGGTGTTCATGCGAGAATGGTAGTAAAGTTTGTGACTTTATTTGATTTTTGTAAGTTTTTTTTGGATGTTAATCTGTGTTTCATTTTGAGTGTTCATGTCGAGAATGGTCGTAAAGCTTGTGACTTCATCTGATTGTGCGATTTTCTTTCTAAAAAAAAAGGATGTTAATTTGTGTTCAATGATTTGAGTTTTGCTCATTTTGAGTGTTCATGTGAGAATGGTAGTAAAGCTTTCTACTTCATCTGATTGTGCTCATTTGGAGTGTTCATACTAGTGTTCATGTGAGAATAGTAGATGATTCTTCTTTGCGAAGATTGACTTAACCATGATTGCTTTTTCTCATAGGGAAAGTGCCAAGCAAACTAATGTCGGCCAGCTTTTGGAGAGACGTGGAAAAGAGTTTCTCGGTCATAAATACCAGGATCCTATGTCCAGCTTCTCCGATTTCCAGGAGTTCTCTGTCTTGAATCCCGAGGTATTCAACCGATTTTTTGCTATATGGAAAATATTTTCCTAGTAGCTATTGTCATAACCGTTTTAATTTTTTAGGTTTTTTGGCAAACCATATTGGCAGAAATGCGCATATCATTTAGCAAACCTCCGCACCAAATTTTGCGTGAGGACTCATCTTATCCGGGAGGCCAGTGGCTCCCAGGATGTACCTTAAATCCAGCAAAGAATTGTTTAAATCTGAATTCGAAGAGGCATTCAGATAGCATTGCTGTTGTTTGGAGGGATGAAGGAGAGGATGATTTGCCTGTAAAGACGATGACTTTTCAGGAGTTACGCAGAGAGGTGTGGTAAGTTCAGCCTTTTACGACTATGACACGTAATTTCATCGACAGATTGGAGTTCTTTAATATTAGCCGATTAACAGAAGATTTTCATTAACAATCAATGTATAATTCCTAATTTTGGCAGGTTGGTTGCGCATGCACTTGATGAACTAGGTCTTCCACGTGGATCGGCAGTAGCGATTGATATGCCGATGCATGTTGAATCTGTGATTGTTTATCTTGCTATAGTTCTTACTGGAAACATAGTTGTCTCAATCGCTGATAGTTTTGCGCCAAATGAAATAGCAACAAGGCTAAAAATAGCAAAAGCAAAAGCCATATTTACACAGGTATGTATGCTGCCGCCATATTATAATTAGGATGTTGCAGTTGTAAATTTCAAAGATGTTATTTTTACTGGAATACTTGGCAGGATAATATCATTCGTGGTGGCAGAACTATACCTCTCTACAGGTATTTTTTGATGCAGAGTAAACATCAAGAAAATCATGTTTTCGGTGCTACATTTTTTCTTTAGTATAATAAAGTTAACTTGTGCAGGAGAGTGATTGATGCTCAAGCACCACTGGCCATTGTTATCCCTACAGGCAACTCGAGTTTCAGTGTAAAATTACGTAATGGTGACATTTCTTGGCACGACTTCAGAGAAAAAGTGAAGAAGTATGTGCCTAAGGTTTCCCTCATTTTATAAAATTTTGGTCTTTTCTCCCTTTTTGCTTAACGGCTCTTGTTATCCTGTCCAAGTCAAAACCAGATTTTACGCTTTTATAGCTGATTGTAGGAATCGTCGTGACTGTTATTGGCATTAATACAGAAGATTACTTTGCAGGTCAGAGGAATATAACGCTGTTGACCAAACAGCGGAAGCATCCTCAAACATCCTATTCTCATCTGGAACAACCGGTACTTCCCAATATGCATGCATGTCTTCTGTTTCTAAAGAGAGTTTAAAGACGAACCACATTTACATTACGAGGTCTCTTAACTATTGGCGGCTGCAGGGGAACCTAAAGCAATACCCTGGAGTTATGCAACTCCCATTAAGGCAGCTGCAGATGCTTGGTGTCACATGGATGTTCGTACGGGTGACATTTTTGCTTGGCCCACTAATCTTGGTTGGATGATGGGTCCCTGGTTAATCTACGCGTCGTTGTTAAATAATGCTTCCATTGCTTTGTATAATGGTTCCCCTCTCGGTTCTGGTTTCGCAAAGTTTGTACAGGTGAGTCTTCAAAATTTACGACTTCATAATATTTGTTCCCCGTTCATCTCAATTCACTCCATTTTTCATGATATGGGCGCAGTATTTTGAAAACGCAAATTATATCATGCAACCGTTGTACTGTGCGACAAAACTAAAAATTAACAATTTATGATAAAAAGTGACCGTTTTAGGTTAGTTAGTGAAAAATGTAGTGGAAGGGGTTTGAAGAGAGGAAGCACGGTTTATTATTTACATAAATTTGACTGTAAAAGTCAAAGCAGTCTCTCAAAATTCTGCGGGTTTTAACTACCCAACAACCGCCTTTGCCTTAAACTTGTGCCATATTGCATTCATCCAAATGAATGGAGGAAATAAATGTTTTTTCCTCTTGATGTGTCCTGTAGGATGCTAATGTAACAATGCTGGGAGTAATTCCTAGCATTGTCCGAGCTTGGAAAAGTACGAATTCCACCTCAGGATATAATTGGTCAGCTATCCGGTATGTTATACTACTGTATTCATGTGTACTTTTGAAATTTGAATGTATCTTATATATTTTTCGATGTTTAAGCTGAATATTGTCTGTACAATGATGATATCGTGTTGTGTGTTAGCTGCTTTGGATCTACCGGGGAAGCATCGAGTGTGGATGAGTATCTGTGGCTTATGGGAAGAGCATCTTACAAGCCTGTCATTGAAATCTGTGGTGGTACTGAAATCGGGGGTGGATTTATAACCGGATCCTTACTGCAGGCCCAAGTATTAGCTGCTTTCAGCACACCGTCTTTGGGCTGCAGCCTTTTTATTCTCGACAGCCATGGAACTCCTATCGTAAGCATCATTACCCCTACTTGTCATCACATCTTCTTGTAGTACCCTCAGATAAAACCAAGTAACGAACTGAAAGAAAGGTATGCTTACTACAGAGTACATTTTACGGTTTCTTTGGGTCTTGTTGCAGCCATCAAATGCATCAGGAATGGGAGAACTGGCACTTGGCCCTCTAATGCTCGGAGCTTCAGACAAACTTCTTAATGCTGATCACTACAAAGTCTACTTTGAAGGAATGCCTAAATGGAAGGGAAAGGTACCTAACAACTTCTAAATTCTTATTCACCCTCTCCGTTCCTCCAAAAAACCTTACAATATGGTTTGTTATTTATTTTCGAAGCTGGCATTTGCTGAATTGTGGTTTTGTTGTGCTGTAGGTTCTACGGAGGCATGGAGATGTATTCGAGCGTACCTCTAAAGGGTACTATAGAGCTCACGGTCGTGCTGATGATACCATGAATCTAGGCGGTATCAAGGTCAGTAACTCAGTCTGCCATGAATCTGTCAAAGGCTGCTCATAGATTCCTCAGTTTCTGAGCAATAATGTGTGTTTATGTGTGTGTGACTAGGTAAGTTCAGTGGAGATCGAACGTGTGTGTAACGGGGCGGATACCAGTGTCCTTGAGACAGCGGCCATTGGTGTCCCACCTACTGAAGGCGGACCTGAACAGCTCGTCATTGCTGTGGTCTTTAAAGATGTGAACGGTCCCAAGCCCAACTTGAACCAGGTCAAGACGTCCTTCAATTCCGCCCTCCAAAAGCAACTCAATCCTTTGTTCAAGGTCGCTCAACTTCCTTCCTTCCATTCTCATCTTCTTTCCCCCTAAACATTTCACTTTTGCAGAAACATGGCAGTAATTGTTTCCTGAAATGTTGCAGGTTTCATCAGTGGTTCCGATGACGTCTCTTCCTAGAACAGCGACAAACAAAGTAATGAGGAGGGTCCTCCGACAGCAATTAACAAAACCTGCTCCGGTTTCTAAACTGTGATTTGGGTTTGTTTCTAACCATCTTTGTACATATTATAGGGCAGTTTAGTTGTTACTTGCTAATTATACTGATGTTTGTAAATTTTGATGGATTTTTTTTTTTCAGTGACTGAAAATATAATGAATTATGATTATGATTGACGAGTGTGAATCTCCTGTCTCATTTAATTTGTGTGCCACACATACACCGAATGACACATCGTCTATTGCTTGGCAGCCAAATATCATAACTTGTTGATGTCCAATGTATGGTATTACACACGGGTGGAACACAAAAATAAATTTGGCAGTCGCTCCAAAACATAAATTTTACCACTTGCAAAGTAGAGAAAGGGAAATTTTCAACTTATACCATATAGTAAGTCTCTTGTGAGACCGTCTCATATGAGTTTTTGTGATTAACCAATCGGTAATTTAATTTGACTGTATTATGGTTGATTGTGATATGTGATTGTGATTTGGGAAGTTGGTCTTGTTTTTCTCTAAATTTGATAGCAAGGGTGTTTTGAGAGAAGAAAAACAAGGACTCCATAATTTACTTGAAAACTCGGAATTTAAGGAAAAAAAATGGATCGAGAATGAAATAGGGTGTGAATTTGTACCTATACGGTGAAATATAGGTGGTGGAGTAACTACTGTTTACTCCGTTTAAGTCAAACCTTCCCTTTTACTTTTTGTACAAGTTCTAATAAATTCTATGGTTTATATCAAAAGTACAAATGAGTAAAAGTTAAGTACTCCGTATTTGTTTAATATTAAATGTAGGGTAGATAGGAACATTTATGCAAATAGGTACTCCCTCCGATTCAGAATACTCTTCCCCTTCGATTAAAATATACCTCACATGTATTAAACAAAAGGTAAATCATTCTGAATCGGAGAGCGTAAGTTTTAAAGTATATATTTTCATTTGAGTCATTGTTTTAAATTTTATCACGATTACAAAATACTCCCTCCGATTACCTATGTTCTCCCCTATTTCCTTTTTGGGCTGAGTTTGATTTTCTTCCCTCTTTCCATTTAAGGAAAGTTTTATCATTTTCATTAATTAATATAATATTCTTCTCTCCTACTTTTCCACCGCACTTTTTCTTATTTAATTAATATAATATTCCTCTCTCCTACTTTTTCATTCTACTTTTTCTCATTTAATTAATATAATATTTCTCTCTCTTAATTTTTCATTTCACCCTTCATATTCTATTAATATAATTACTCCCTCCTTATTTTCTTCCCCAAAAAGAAAGGGGAAGAACACAGGTAATCGGAGGGAGTATTAAATAGATGAGTAAACCTTACCTTGTTCCCCATTTACGACAAATGTTACTACTTCGTATTTAATCAATTAGAGGATTATACAAACAGTTGTACATAACTCTATGTACAACTAGTTTTAAAATTTTGAGCTTTATCACAAAGGTTTCGAGTTTTGGTGTAATTTTTCTGAACTTTATTGTAAAGTTGTCGAGTTAAATTACATAAATGTTGAAGCTTAAAAACTTACAACTTAGCTCGTCAACATTGTACAACCATGTGTATAATCTTATTTTTTGTATTTAATACATTTAATAAAGGAGATGGGTAGTTGGAGTTGCAGAATTAAGGAGCGGAAGATGAGTATGAGTATGAGTATGAGTATGAGTATGACTGTATGAGGAAAGGGGAAAAGCACTTCATTTAAAACCCTAGATTAAATCCCAATTGAAAAACACTCCATTTCACTCAGTTCATTGTCATTGTCATCAATTTGGGAATTGAATTGAAGGAGTGGAGGATGGATAATCGAGGCAACACTCGTGTAATAGTCTACATTCCAGGAGTATAGTGTTACTTCCCCCTTGCCCCCTTCTCCCTGCAAAGTGATTAGTTATGTATTGGGATTCGCGCGGCAAAGTGGAGATTATAAAATCATCGCCTTCTCATATGAACGTCACCAGGATCTTCTTCAGATGCATGCTGCAGTTTATACACTTAATATTGATCAACAATGGGTTGTCAGAGATAATGCCCTCAATGCCGACTACTACATGTGCTTTTCTGGTGGTTTCCGTAGGTATTGCTCTTTTGAGGGGGGCTGCTCATTGTTTTGAAATTGGTTTTAGTAGTCATGAACCCAATCATCTCGTTTCCCTTGATTTTGATACTGAAAATGTCACCTTTTCAGAATTGCCTCAGTCGTTGTTGGATGACACAGACTCTTGGAGGTGTCTGTTTCTTGTCCAGGAGTCGCTAGCGATTTTATGTGTTTCTCGTGTGATTACCAAGATATGGGTGTTGAAGTAGGAGGAGGAGGAGGATGGAAGGAGAGATTGGAGTCTATGGTTTTCAGGTCCTTCGATCCGTGGTGATTTGATATCTCACACAAATCCTCTTGAACGCATGAACATTTTTGAAAGAATGAGCGTACTGTATCATGGGGGTGATGGCGGCTGTATTATTTTTGGGAAGGTGGCCTATAGCATCGCTACTGGTCAACTGCATGTGGTCGGGAAATCTTTAGGCCGTTATTTTACATTGGGACCTTATTGTGAGAGTTTGGTGTTGTGCAGCGGGTTTGAAACCGAGAATATGATTGTCTTTGCATAAATAACCGATCAAGACGTAAATGTAAACCAACTTGCAATGCTGATGGATGCAGGATGCTGAGATCGTCAGTAAGTAAAGAAGTACTGTTTCCAACTTCCAACATCACAAAACATTAGGGTGATTTTGAAGTATGTGTAATGGATGCTTAGATTAACTATGACTGAAATCAGTTCCTTTCGTCCTGCTAAATTACTTTACATCACATATTTATGGCCTAAAATGAAAAGTGGGTAAAAGATTGAACTCAGCTCAAAAAGAAAAATGGGACAATGTTAGAAACTCGGAGGGAGTACGGAGTATGTTATATCTTCATTTTAATTTGTTTGATTGTCATTTGGGATATAGGAGACATTTAATTTTGAGATCAAATTAGTGCCAAAAACGTGGACAATAATTTTCAAATTCATTCCTTTGAAGTGATTTTTCAAAAAACGTGAGATATTTTGTTGACCATTTAAATATGACCCGTATGACATAAAATGAATGAAGATTGTTAAAAGAAAATCTAAATTAATTCAGTTTTGAGGATACATATCAAAGATTTTGTGCTAATCCGACGTTACTCGAAAGATGGTCGAAAATCATTTAAATGTGTTTATTTGAAACATTACGCACCATCTATTACACCGAGATCATTCTACCATGTATGGAGTAGTTATCGTTGAAATTAGAGAGATTTAATTTCGGGACTGAATCAGCCTAAAAAACGTGGATAATAACCTTCAAATTCGCCTGTTTCAGGTGATTTTTTGAAAAATGTGAAATATTTTGCTGGTCATCTAAATACGACCCGTATAACATAAAATGATTGACTTTTGCTAAAAAAAACTCTAAGTAGTATATATATATATATCGAAGATCCCCCTAATCTGACGTGTTACTCAAAAGATTGACGAACATCTTTTAAATGTGTTTATTTGAAACCATTCGTATTTTCTGTTAGTCCGAGACATTTTTACAATGTATGGAATAGTTGATATGCGAATTTAAAGACATTCAATTTTGTGACCAAATTACCCCAAAAAACGTCGATAACAACATTCAAATTCGTTCGGTTAAGGTGATTTTTGTTGAAAATGTGAGATATTTTGCTGCTCATCTAAATATGACCCGTATAAAATAAAATGACTGATATTCTTAAAAAAAACTATAAATTCAATTTGACGTTATTCGAAAGATAGTTATTGTATACCTTTTAAATGTGGTTATTTTAAATCATATGTATCTTCTTTTATATTAAAACATTTTTACAACGTACAGAGAAATTACTTTGTGGATTTGAAGATAATTAATTTCGAAACCAAATCGACCCAAAAAATGTGGATAATAACCTTCAAATTTGTCCATTTCACGTGATTTTTCGAAAAAATGTGAGATATTTTGCTAGCCATCAAAGTAGAATCAGTATAACAAAAAATGACCAAAGATTGTTAAAAAAACTCTTAAATACAGTTTCAAGTACATATATCGAAGATTTCGCTCTACGTACTCTAACGTTACACGAAAAATAATTGTATGTCTTTTAAATTTGTTTGTTTTAAACCATACGTACTTTCTGTTACACCGAGACATTTATACGTTGTATGAAGTAGTTACTCTTCGTAATTGATGACATTTAATTTTAGGACCAAATCGGCCAGAACAATGAGGATAATAACCTTTAAATTCGTCCGTTTTTGGTGATTATATATCGAAGAATTCACTTTAATCCAACGTTACTCGAAAGATAATTGTATGTCTTTTAAATTTGTTTGTTTCAAATCATACGTAGCTTCTGTTACACCGAGACATTTATACATTGTATGAAGTAGTTATTCTGCGAATTTGATGACATTTAATTTTGGAACCAAATCGGTCAGAAAAAGGTGGATAATAACCTTCAAGTTCACCCGTTTCTTGTGATTTTTCGAAAAATGTGAGATATTTTGCTTAACATCTAAATAAGACCCGTATAACAAAAAATGACCAACGATTGTTAAAAAAACTCTTTAAATAATTCAATTTCAAGTATATACATCGAAGATTTCGCTCTAATCCATTGTTACTCCAAAGATAGTTGTACACTTATATGTCATTTAAATTTGTTTATTTCAAACCATACATACCTTCTGTTACAACGAGACATTTATACATTGTATAAAGTAGTTACTCTGCGAATTTGATGACATTTAATTTTTGGACCAAATCGGCCCGAAAAACGTGGATAATGACCTTCAAATTCGCCCGTTTCTGGTTATTTTTCAAAAAATATGAGATATTTGCTTGTCATCTAAATAAGACTACTATAACAAAAAAAATGACCGACGGTTGTTGAAAAAGGCTCATAAATAATTCAGTTTAATGTATATATATCGAAGATTTCGTTATAATCCAACGTTGCTCGAAAAACAATTGTATGTCTTTTAAATTTGTTTATTTTAAACCATACGTACCTTCTGTTATTCCGAGACGTTTTTACATTGTATGAAGTAGTTACTCTTCGAATTTGATGACATTTAATTTCGGTACCAAATCGGCACGAAAAACGTGGATAATAACCTTCAAATTCGTCCGTTTCTGTTGATTTTTCGAAAAATGTGAGATATTTTGCTTGTCATCTAAATAAGACCTTATAACAAAAAATGACCGACGGTTGTTGAAAAAAACTCTCAAGTAATTCAGTTTATTGTATATATATCAAAATTTTTGCTATAATCCAACATTATTCGAAAAATAATTGTATGTCTTTTAAATTTGTTTATTTTAAACCATACGTACCTTCTGTTACTTCAAGACATTTATACATTGTATGAAATAGTTACTCTACGAATTTGATGACATTTAATTTTGAGACCAAATCGGCCCGAAAAACGTGGATAATAACCTTCAAATTCGTTCGTTTTTGGTGATTTTTCGAAAAATATGAGATATTTTGCATGTCATCTAAATAAGACCCCTATACCAAAAAATGACCAACGGTTGTTGAAAAAATCTCCTAAACAATTCAGTTTATTGTATTTATATCTAAGATTTCATTCTAATCCAACGTTACTTAATTGTATGTCTTTAAATTTGTTTATTTTAAACCATACGTATCTTTTGTTACTCCGAGACATTTATATATTATATGAAGTAGTTACTCGGCGAATTTGATGACATTTAATTTCGAGACCAAGTCGGTCCGAAAAACGTGGATAATAGTCTGAAAAATGTATTAGAAACCACCAATTTTACACACAATGAAGGAGAAGTCATTACCAAAATCAACCATGAATCAAAAGTCTTTTTCTCCCTTTTCTATCCAAAGTTACTCGAAAGATAATTGTATGTCTTTTAAATTTGTTTATTTTAAATGATAGGTATCTTCTTTTTCACTTAGACATTTATACAATGTATGAAGTAGTTAATCTGCGAATTTGATGACATTAAATTTCAGGACCAAATCGGTCCGAAAAACGTGGATAATAGCCTTCAAATTCGTCCGTTTTTGGTGATTTTTTGAAAAATGTGAGATATTTTACTGGACATCTAAATATGACCTGTATAATAAAAAATACCAAAAAATGACCGACAGTTGTTGAAAAAAACTTCTAAATGATTCAGTTTATTGTATATATATCGAAGATTTCGCTATAATACAACGTTATTCGAAAGATAATTGTATGTCTTTTAAATTTGTTTATTTTAAACCATACGTACCTTCATTTACCACAAGACATTTGTACATTGTATGAAGTAGTTACTCTGCGAATATGATGACATTTAATTTCAGGCACAAATCGGCCCGTAAAAACGTGGATAATAACCTTCAAATTCGTCGGTTTCTGATGATTTTTCGAAAAATTTGAGATATTTTGTTTGTCATCTAAATAAGACCCCTATAACAAAAAATGACCCGGTTGTTGAAAAAAACTTCTAAATAATTGAGTTTATTGTATATATATCGAAGATTTCGCTATAATCCAACGTTACTCGAAAATTAATTGTGTCTTTTAAATTTGTTTATTTTAAACCATACGTACCTTCTGTTACTCCGAGACATTTATACTTTGTATGAAGTAGTTACTCTGCGAATTTGATGACATTTAATTTCGGTACCAAATCGGTCCGAAAAACGTGGATAATAACCTTCAAATTCGTCCGTTTCTATTGATTTTCCGAAAAATGTGAGATATTTTGCTGGATATCTAAATATGACCCGTATAACAAAAAATGACCAACGAATGTTAAAAAACACTTTAATAATTCAGTTCCATGTATATATATCGAAAATTTCGCTTTAATCCTTCGTTACTTGAAAGATAATTGTATGTCTTTTAAATTTGTTTATTTTACCATACATACCTTCTTTTACTCTGAGACATTTATATATGAAGTGGTTATTCTACGAATTTGATTACATTTAATTTCAGGCACAAATCGACTCGAAAAACGTGGATAATAACCTTCAAATTCGTCCGTTTTTGGTGATTTTTTGAAAAATGTGAGATATTTTGCTGGACATCTAAATATGACCCGTATAATAAAAAAAACCAAAAAATGACCAACAGTTGTTGAAAAAAACTTCTAAATGATTCAGTTTATTGTATATATATCGAAGATTTAGCAATAATACAACGTTATTCGAAAGATAATTGTATGTCTTTTAAATTTGTTTATTTTAAACCATCATACGTACCTTCTTTTACCAGAAGACATTTGTACAGTGTATGAAGTAGTTACTCTGCGAATATGATGACATTTAATTTCGGGACCAAATCGGCCCGTAAAAACGTGGATAATAACCTTCAAATTCGTCGGTTTCTAATGATTTTTCGAAAAATGTGAGATATTTTGCTTGTCATCTAAATAAGACCCCTATAACAAAAAATGACCCGGTTGTTGAAAAAAACTTCTAAATAATTGAGTTTATTGTATATATATCGAAGATTTCGCTATAATCCAACGTTACTTGAAAATAAATTGTGTGTCTTTTAAATTTGTTTATTTTAAACCATACGTACCTTCTGTTACTCCGAGACATTTATACATTGTATGAAGTAGTTACTTTGCGAATTTGATGACATTTAATTTCGGTACCAAATCGGTCTGAAAAAGTGGATAATAACCTTTAAATTCGTCCGTTTCTGTTGATTTTTCGAAAAATGTGAGATATTTTGCTGGACATCTAAATATGACCCGTATAACAAAAAATGACCAACGAATGTTAAAAAACACTTTAATAATTCAGTTCCATGTATATATATCGAAAATTTCGCTTTAATCCTTCGTTACTTGAAAGATAATTGTATGTCTTTTAAATTTGTTTATTTTACCATACATACCTTCTTTTATTCTGAGACATTTATATATGAAGTAGTTATTCTACGAATTTGATTACATTTAATTTCAGGCACATATCGACTCGAAAAACGTAGATAATAACCTTCAAATTCGTCCGTTTTTGGTGATTTTTTTGAAAATGTGAGATATTTTGCTGGACATCTAAATATGGCCCGTATAATAAAAAATACCAAAAAATGACCGACAGTTGTTGAAAAAAACTTCTAAATGATTCAGTTTATTGTATATATATCGAAGATTTCGCTATAATACAACGTTATTCGAAAGATAATTGTATGTCTTTTAAATTTGTTTATTTTAAACCATCATACGTACTTTCTTTTACCACAAGACATTTGTACATTGTATGAAGTAGTTACTCTGCGAATATGATGACATTTAATTTCGGGACCAAATCGGCCCGTAAAAATGTGGATAATAACCTTCAAATTCGTCGGTTTCTGATGATTTTTCGAAAAATGTGAGATATTTTGTTTGTCATCTAAATAAGACCCCTATAACAAAAAATGACCCGGTTGTTGAAAAAAACTTCTAAATAATTGAGTTTATTGTATATATATCGAAGATTTCGCTATAATCCAACGTTACTCGAAAATTAATTGTGTGTCTTTTAAATTTGTTTATTTTAAACCATACGTACCTTCTGTTACTCCGAGACATTTATACTTTGTATGAAGTAGTTACTCTGCGAATTTGATGACATTTAATTTCAGGCACAAATCGACTCGAAAAACGTGGATAATAACCTTCAAATTCGTCCGTTTTTAGTGATTTTTTGAAAAATGTGAGATATTTTGTTGGACATCTAAATATGACCCGTATAATAAAAAATACCAAAAAATGACCGACAGTTGTTGAAAAAAACTTCTAAATGATTCAGTTTATTGTATATATATCGAAGATTTCGCTATAATACAACGTTATTCGAAAGATAATTGTATGTCTTTTAAATTTGTTTATTTTAAACCATCACACGTACCTTCTTTTACCACAAGACATTTGTACATTGTATGAAGTAGTTACTCTGCGAATATGATGACATTTAATTTCGGTACCAAATCGGTCCGAAAAACGTGGATAATAATCTTCAAATTCGTCCGTTTCTATTGATTTTTCGAAAAAATGTGAGATATTTTGCTGGACATCTAAATATGACCCGTATAACAAAAAATGACGAACGAATGTTAAAAAACACTTTAATAATTCGGTTCCATTGATAAGTGTAGTTTGTAGTGCCTAATTTGTTGTGTATTGGTCTCATTTTCCTTGTGGAATCGCTCATTGGGAGCGGTTTATGGGCTACTTATGCTTACTCTAGTTTGTTTCAGGTTCCCGAGACCATTCGTGAAGAATTGGAACGATTCCGACTCGTTTCATACACTTTTTGGAGCCAACGAAGTGAAGGAACGATCGCTCGATGCCTTGGATTCGACCCCGAGACCTTGGGACCCAATCCCGAGCCCCGAGAATCGATGAGAAACCCATGAGAAGCAAAGAGGGACCTTAAAGATCATATTGGAGGCCTACAAGACCCATCCCCGTTGGGAAGGACCTCATCCCGTCCGGGAAGGGGTGCACAAATTGAACAACGCCTGTTTTGGGGTCGTCCCCGACGGGACCATTTCGTCCCCGACGGGACCATTTCGTCCCGGACGGGACCATTTCATCCCGAACGGGATGAGCCCAGAATTAGGTTGTTTCGCTTTTCTTGCCTCCTCCACTCTTGTAACCCTATAAATACCCCATCTTGTATTATTACACTATCTTAGCTTAGGTTCTTCATTACCCACTAAACCCTATACTACTTTAGCATAGATTAGAGTAGATTAGTCGTTAATTAGTCCTTTATCTAGTTAGCTAATCTTGTATTAAGAGATCTCTTGAAGAATCCATCCAATCTTGACAACATTGGTGGATGTTTTGGGTGTTCTTTATATACAAGTTCTCATCTTTTCATTCTCTTGTTAGTTGGTATAATCTTCTCATCCTTTTACTCTTAATCATTGTTTATGTTATTCAAGTTTCAATCTTTAGCTCTTGTTTATTGTTTTGTTCATCATCCTTGTTAGTTTTACATATGTATGCTCTTGTTTTTGTGTTAGTTTCTCTTGTTCTTGTTAGCTTTCCTTTAGATATGTTTGAGTAGACTCTTGCTAGGGTTATTAGGGGGATTGAATGTGATTAGGGATGATTAGGGTGAGATGGGTGGTATTAGATGTTGTTTTTGTTGTTTCTCATTTACCTTGCACTCCACATGTTTGATGAAATGCTTGTGAGACTAGAGATGATCAATCCTTGTTTTTCTTGCCTATTCTCTTGTATGTGTGTGTTTGGTTGTAGGTTTGGTTCCCTCATTAGTAGCGAGAGCGTGGCGAGGATGACCCCTAGGCCGTTTAAGTAGCGAGAGCCCGAACGTGACCTAGGCTACGAAAGCACGCTGGTAACCCCGTTTTCCCCCTTCTTATGCCCTTGACATCCATGAACCCGACCTAGCCCTAATTTCTTCCTATCGATTTATTAGCTTCCTTTTGTCTTTAGTTATTCGTTTAGCCTTGTTAGTTCGTGTTTTAGACCTTAGCTTAATCATTAGTCTATCCCCTAGATTAGCTTGTCTTGAACCTAGTCTTTGACCGTAGCATACCTTAGTCCGACACCCCGTCCCTGTGGATTCGACCCGACTTGCCCTATCTACCCAGTTAGGAATAGTTGGTTTACTATTTGTTGGTAGGGATCCACGGCAAATCCCTACCGTCATCCATGTATATATATCGAAAATTTTGCTTTAATCCTTCGTTACTTGAAAGATAATTGTATGTCTTTTAAATTTGTTTATTTTACCATACATACCTTCTTTTACTCTGAGACATTTATATATGAAGTAGTTATTCTACGAATTTGATTACATTTAATTTCAGGCCAAATCGACTCGAAAAACGTGGATAATAACCTTCAAATTCGTCCGTTTTTGGTGATTTTTTGAAAAATGTGAGATATTTTGCTTGTCATCTAAATAAAACCCCTATAACAAAAAAATGACCGACACATCTATACATTGTGGTTCAGGATTCCGACGGGTGCGTGATAAGGGCTGGCTGTAAGAGGGTTCGGGTTGGGTGGACGGTGGAGATTGCTGAGGCACATGCCATGTTGTTTGGGTTGCAATATACCCAGGTAGAGAGGGATGGGAGTTTCATTTTCGAGACCGACGCGTTGTCGGTCATTACAGCTATCAATCGAGAAGCTGCCTTAAGGAGCCCGCTGAGCCTTGTCTCGATAGTATTAGTTCTTTATTGTGATCTTTTTCTCGTGTTAAGTGTGTGCACGTGAAACGTTGTGGTAATATTGTTGCTCATTTTGTTGCTCGACTTTGTCCGAATGTGGGTAGCACCATTGTAGTTGGTTCAAATTGACTTAATACGGAGTATAAGTTTTCGCGTTTCCCCCTCAAATAAACAAATACTTAAACGTGTTACGAGTACTTAGGGGGACTACTTTTTACCGTCGGCGCTTTACTTCTTACCGTCGGCGTTAATTACGTGAAATGACGACTTTGTCCTTGCTATTTATTTTCAAAATAATATTACTTTTACATTTTAATTATAGATTATCGATTTATTAAAACTCGATAACAAAACCGTCTTTTTCGATTATCGTAATAAATCAAAACCGACTCCCTATATAGTTAATTACGCAAAATGACAAGTTCTCCTTTGCAATTAATTCTCGAAATATTATTACATTTACATTTTATAGAGTATCGGTTTATTAAAACTCGATAATAAAACCGTTTTTTCGATTATTGTTACGCCTCCGATTTTAAACAGTTAATTAGATTAATTAACGACTTAATACAATTTAATAAACGTAATTTAAGTATAATGTAAATCATCCAATGGTATGCGACATGAAGTATAAGGTGGTGAAATTGGTTACATTGATAACATTTCATACAAATGGCCCGGGTTCGAATCCTCTTGTTCGCACATTTGTCTTTTGAAAAAATAATTAAAATTTACAAAATTATGCAATTAACAAGAATCGAACCCCAGACCTATTGAATAGGATGCAAATAACCAAACCACTACACCACCATCAACAAACTGATATTTCAAGTGGCTGAAAACTATATTAAAAAGGAAAAAAACTCGGAAAATGGGGGGGGGAGTCGAAGAATTTCTTCGACTCGTAGATGGGGGAGTCGAAAAATTTCTTCGACTCGCGGATGGGGGAGTCGAAGAAAATTCTTCGACTCCCCATTTTTTCGGGCTTTTTTTTGTCTTTTAATATAGTTTTCAGCCACTTGAAATATCAGTTTGTTGATGGTGGTCTAGTGGTTTGGTCATTTGCCTCCTAATCGATAGGTCTGGGGTTCGATCCTTGTTAATTGCATAATTTTGGGTCGAAAAACCCAATTGACCTGACCCATTTCCGGATTTTTTTTTTATTTTAATTTGCATTGATCTGTATAATAAATCTTGATTGTCGACTTGTCGTAGATTAATTAGGATTTAATTTGCATATTACTCGTATTTGTTAATTATGTTTATTAAATTGTATTAAGTCGTTAATTAATCTAATTAACTGTTTAAAATCGGAGGCGTAACAATAATTGAAAAAACGGTTTTATTATCGAGTTCTAATAAACCGATATTCTATCAAAATGTAAATGTGATAATATTTCGAGAATTAATTGCAAAGGAGAATTCGTCATTTTGCGTAATTAACTATATAGGAAGTCGGTTTTGGTTTATTACGATAATCGATTTTGTTATCGAGTTTTAAAAAAAAAATTATAATCTATAAAATGTAAAAGTAATATTATTTTGAGAATAAATAGTAAGGGCAAAGTCGTCATTTCACGTAATTAACGCCGACGGTAAGAAGTAAAGCGCCGACGGTAAAAAGTAGTTGCGGTACTTAGGTTGAAAAATACGAACGGGAAGACGAGTGCGTATGAGGAAAACGTGTTGAAATCATCCTCCTTTGAAAAACACTCCATATGAAACCCTAGATTACATTCCATTTGAAAATCACTTCATTTCACTCAATTAGGGAATTGAATTGAACAAGTGGGAGATGAGTATGAGGAAAAGGTATTCAAATCGAGCTCAAACTCGTGAATTTGTCTACCTTCCAGAAGAGGTAATTACTCAAATTCTGGCAAAATTGCCTGTAAAAACCCTGTTAAGATTCAGGTGCGTATGCAAATCTTGGTGCTCTATCATTGATTCCCCTGATTTTGTCAAACTTTACGGCAACTTGTTTGATTCCACCAAATTAATAGCTCTCCAGGGTTTGGGTTTGGGACCCCGTCGTAAACAGGGTGGCTGCTTGTTAACGATTCGGAAATCTGACACTTTTCGTAAAATTGATACCCTCTTCAAAAGTTCTAAAAGATACTGTATTGAGGGACGATGTGATTCATTGATTTTAATGTCCCATTATCATAATGGTGTTCGTAGAATAATAATATGTAATCCGAGTATTAGAAAATTGTTGCTACTTCCTCCCTGCCCCCTTCTTTCGGAAGGGCATATTATTATGAGATATATATTGGGATTCGCGCGGCAAAGTGGAGATTATAAAATCATATGACGTGATTCGTCGGATGCGTGTTGCAGTGTATACACTTCATGATCGACGATGGGTTGTCACAGATAATGATGGCCTCAATATCGAGCACTATCCTGATCACAGTAGCTATTCTTCTTTTGAGGGTGCAGTCTACTGGCTTGGAATTGATAGTGGTAGTTATAGACCCAATCATCTGGTTTCCCTTGATTTTGATACTGAAAAGCTCACCATTTCAGAATTGCCTCAGTCGTCGGATGACACTGATTCTTGGACGGATCTGTTTCTTCTTCGGGAGTCACTGGCGGTTTTGTGTGTTTCTCGTGTGATTACCAAGATATGGGTGTTGAAACTGGAGGAGGAGGAGGAGGGCGGAAACAGAGGTTGGGGTCTATGGTTTTCAGGTCCTTCGATTCATGATGATTTGATATACCATCTACGTCCTTATAGAAGCATTAGGTATCTTGGAAAAATAAGCATATTGTATCACGAGGGTACTGATGGCGGCTATATTTATTTTGGGAAGGTGTCTTATAGCATCGCTACTGGTAAACTGCATCTGCTCGGAAAATCTATTACCGATCTTCTTCATTTGCAAACTTATTGTGAGAGTTTAGCGTTGTTCAACGGGTTTGAAACTGAGGATATGACGTCTTATCCCTTTGTCTTTGCAAAATAACCGGTCAAGAGGTAAATGTAAACCAACTTTTATGGATAGACTCTTCTGTTTTTGTGTCTCTTAGACCGTCAGTAAGTAAAGAACCACGGTTTCCAACTTCCAACATCACAAAACATTAGGGTAATTTTTGATGTAATGGATGCTTAGATTAACTATGACTGAAATCAGTTCCTTTCGTCCTGCTAAATTATTTTACGTTTTTCGTTTGGATATGTTTTTTACTTGCCTTCTTGTATGTGGGTTTTGAGGGAATGGAAAGATAGGAACCGAAAAGTGACATTAACGCGATTAAGGTTGCAGCAAAAGTAGTCTGAAAAATGTATTAGAAACACCGATTTTACACAAAATGAAGGAGACATTATAAAAATCAACCCTGAATCAAAATCAAAAAGTTGTTGAGAGTTGGATTTCAACAAATTAACCAAAAGTTAGATTAATGTGAGACATTGTATTATGTTCTATCTTCAATTTAATTTGTTTGATTGTCATTTGGGATATTGGAGGCATTCAATTTCGTGACCAAATTAGCGCAAAAAATGTGGGCAATAACCTTCAAATTCATCCCTTTCAAGTGATTTTTTGAAAAACGTGAGATATTTTGTTGATCATCTAAATACGACCCGTATGACATAAAATGACTAAAGATTGTTAAAAAAAATCTAAATTAGTTCAGTTTCGAGGATATATATCGAAGATTTTGCACTAACCTGACGTTACTCGAAAGATCGTCGAAAATCATTTAAATGCGTTTATTTGAAACATTACGCACCATCTATTACCGAGACTATTCTACAATGTATGGACTAGTTATCGCCGAAATTAGAGAGATTTAATTTCAGGACAGAATCAGCCTGAAAAATGTCGATAATTAATAACCTTGGAATTTGTCTATTTCAAGTGATTTTTTGAAAAATATGAAATATTTTGTTGGTCATCAAATACGACCTGTATAACATAAAATGATTGACTTTTGCTAAAAAAAACTCCAAATTATTTCAGTTTTGAGTATATATATCGAAGATTCCGCTCTAATCTGACGTGTTACTCAAAAGATTGACGAATGTCTTTTAAATGTGTTTATTTGAAACCATTCGTATCTTCTGTTATTCTGAGACATTTTTACATTGTATGAAGTAGTTACGTTGCGAATTTGATGACATTTAATTTCGTGACAAAAACGGCCCGAAAAAACGTGGATATTAACCTTCAAATTCGTTCGTTTCTGGTGATTTTTCGAAAAATGTGAAATATTTTACTGGACATCTAAATATGACCCGTATAATAAAAAAACGATCAACGATTGTTAAAAAACTCTTAAATAATTCGGTTTCATGCATATATATCGAATATTTTGCTCTTATCCAACGTTACTCGAAAGATAATTGTATGTCTTTTAAATTTGTTTATTTTAAACCATGCGTACCTTATGTTACTCCGATACATTTTTACATTGTATGAAGTAGTTACTCTACGAATTTGATGACACTTAATTTCGGGCCAAATCGGCCCGAAAAACGTGGATAATAATAATAACCTTCAAATTCGTCCATTTCTGGTGATTTTTCGAAAAATGTGAGATATTTTGCAGGACATCTAAATATGACTCATATAACAAAAAATGACCAACGATTGTTAAAAAAAACTCTTAAATAATTCAGTTCCATGTGTGTGTGTATATATATATATATTAGCTCTAATCCAACAGTTACTCGAAAGATAATTGTACGAGTATGTCTTTTAAATTTGTTTATTTTAAACCATACGTATCTTCTGTTACTCCGAGACATTTTTACAATCTAGGAAGTAGTTACACTGCTAATTTGATGACATTTAATTTTGGGACCAAATCGGCCTGAAAAACGTGGATAATAACCTTCAAATTCGCCTGTTTCTGGTGATTTTTCAAAAAATGTAACGTATTTTGCCGGACATCTAAATATGACCCGTATAAACAAAAATGACCAACGATTGTTAAAAAAATTCTTAAAAAATTCAGTTTCATGTATATATATATATATCGAAGATTTCGCTCTTATCCAAGGTTACTTGAAATATATTTGTATGTCTTTTAAATTTGTTTAATTTAAACCATACATACATTCTGTTACTCAGAGACATTTTTACATTGTATGAAGTACTTACGCTGCGAATTTGATGACATCTAATTTCGGGGCCAAAAAACGTGGATATTAACCTTCAAATTCGCCCGTTTCTGGTGATTTTTCGAAAAATGTGATATATTTTGCTGGACATCTAAATATGGCCTGTATAACAAAAAATGACCAACGATTCTTAAAAAAACTCTTAAATAATTCAGTTTCATGCATATATATCGAAGATTTCGCTCTAATCCAACGTTACTCATTGTATGTCTTTTAAATTTGTTTATTTTAAAATTAAACCATTGCATACGTACCGTATGTTAATTCGAGACAGTTTTACATTGTATGAAATAGTTACTCTGCGAATTTGACGACATTTAATTTCGGGACCAAATCGGCCCGAAAAACATGGATAATAACCTTCAAATTCCCCCGTTTCTGTTAATTTTTCGAAAAATGTGAGATATTTTTATTGTCATCTAAATAAGACCTCTATAACAAAAAAATGACCAATGGTTGTTGACAAAAACTCCTAAATAATTCAGTTTCATGCATATATATATAAAAGATTTCTTTCTAATCCAACGTTACTCGAAATATATTTGTATGTCTTTATATTTGTTTATTTTAAACCATACGTACCTTCTGTTACTTCAAAACATTTATAAATTGTATGAAGTAGTGACTCTGCGAATTTGATGACATTTAATTTCGGGAACAATCGGCCCGAAAAACGTGGATAATAACCTTCAAATTCGCCCGTTTCTGGTAATTTTTCGAAAAATGTGAGATATTTTTCTTGTCATCTGAATAAGACCTCTATAACAAAAAATGACCGACAGTTGTTGAAAAAAACTTCTAAATAATTCTGTTTATTGTATTTATATCGAAGATTTCGCTATAATCCAACGTTACTCGAAAGATAATTGTATGTCTTTTAAATTTGTTTATTTTAAACCATACATATCTTTTGTTACTACGAGACATTTTTACATTGTATGAAGTAATTACGCAACGAATTTGATGACATTTAATTTCAGGACCAAATCAGCCCGAAAAACGTGGATAATAACCTTCGAATACGCCCGTTTCTGGTGATTTTTCAAAAAATGTGAGATATTTTGCTGGACATCTAACTATGACATGTATAACCAAAAACGACCAACGATTGTTAAAAAAACTCTTAAATAATTCAGTTTATTGCATGTATATCGAAGATTTCGCTGTAATCCAACGTTACTCGAATGATAATTATGTCTTTTAAATTTGTTTATTTTAAACCATACGTACCTTCTGTTACTCCGAGACATTTATACATTGTATGAAGTAGTTACTCAGCGAATTTGATGACATTTAATTTCGGGACCAAATCAGTCCGAAAAACGTGGATAATAACCTTCAAATTCGCCTGTTTCTGATGATTTTTCGAAAAATGTGAGATATTTTGCTAGACATCTAAATATGACCCGTATAACCAAAAACGACCCACGATTGTTAAAAAAACTCTTAAATAATTCATTTTCATGTATATATATCGAAGATTTCGCTCAAATCTAAGGTTACTCGAAAGATAATTGTATGTCTTTTGAATTTGTTTATTTTAAACCATACGTACTTTCTGTTACTTCGAGATATTTATACATAGTATGAAGTGGTTACTCCGCGAATTTGATGACATTTAATTTCGGAACCAAATCGATCCGAAAAACGTGGATAATAATAAGCCCGTTTCTGATGATTTTTCGAAAAATGTGAGATATTTTGCTGGACATCTAAATATGACCTGTATAACCAAAAACGACCAACGATTGTTAAAAAACTCTTAAATAATTCAGTTTCATGTATATATATCGAAAATTTCGTTCTAATCCAACGTTACTCGAAAGATAATTATGTCTTTTAAATTTGTTTATTTTAAACCATACGTACCATCAGTTACTCCGAGACATTTATACATTGTATGAAGTAGTTACCCCGTGAATTATGACATTTAATTTCGGGGCCAAATCGGTCCGAAAAACGTGGATAATAACCTTCAAATTCGGCTGTTTCTGATAATTTTTCGAAAAATGTGAGATATTTTGCTGGACATGTACATATGACCCGTATAACAAAAAATGACAAACGATTGTTAAAAAAACTCTTAAATAATTCAGTTTCATTATATATATCAAAGATTTCGCTCTAATCCAACGTTATAAATTATATGGAGACATTTATAAATTATATGGAGCGGTTATTCTGCGAATTTGAAGACATTTAATTTCAGATCCAAATCGACACGAAAAACGTGGATAGTAATCTTCAAATTCGCCCGTTTCAATTAATTTTTAAAAAGACGTGAGATATTTTGCAGAGACATCTAAAATGTGTTAAAAACAGGCAAACAGCAATGCTATACAAAATGATGCAGAAGTCATTACCAAAGTCTCTTTTTCTCCCTTTTCTATCCTTCTATTTTTCGCCGATTGAATTCCGAGTGTGGTCACTAATCCTCAACTTTCGAGGAAGAACTATCTTCTCCCAAAACTCGCCTACTTCTGACAAAAATTAAGCCTTAAACATACTCTACTGAGAGTCCTAGCAGAGGGGTTCTTGACGACTTGGATTTCCAAATGGAGTCTTAAACCCGGGACTTCCAGGCCTTCGTGATTTTATTTGCAAAATATCTGGATGCTTTAACAGCACCTACTGTCACTACCCCAGAAACAGCCTGCCTCACGCTCGATACCCTCACTTTTCGTCTTATGATCTTTTCCACACAGTTTGCTGCCTCTGCTCTCGATTTTATAACCACATCAAGTCGACCTGTATGAAGACCGATAATATCCACTCTTTTCTGCCTCAAAGGTTTTCCCATAAGACTAAATGCGACAGTAAAAGACAGTTTGTGGAAACACAGAAGTTTATTTTACACGGAATAACATATAAAGCCCGCAGCATGATTCTAAACCCCTTTTTTAAAATCATTGACAATTTCTTTTCAGCTTCCCCATTTTTAAATTCATATATCCCAAGTCCCGACCAATTGTCGAGCTTTGCATGGACTAAGATGCAAGAACATAGGACATAAATCATTAAAATTATTGAAAAGGGTTGTTTCATACCAGAGGCCATTGTTTCGGGCTTTCCTAGCATCATTCCCATAGAGTTCTTGACTGGTGTAGGAAGACGAGAGACAAGAGACTGAACAGCAGGTAAACCGCAATCCTACATCATTTGAAGTTTGATGTCAATCTCCAACAGTCTTCATGCATTCATCTTTCAAAAGAAAAAAAGTACGGACTACTGAAGCAGCCGAAAATAGAAGTAAAATTCCTATGTAACTTCACCTGAGTTAAAGCACCGGAGGATGTGAACCTTAATAAGTCTTTGGCGGCAAACTCTTCTAGAACAGGCGTATAAATTCCTTTGAATAAATCCAACTGCCCTTGCACAATTTTCCTCACCTGCAGCGACAGGAAAACGTAAGCACCCTATATGAGCAATAAAAACTGGTAAACCTTTGTTCTCAAGAATCTCAATCCCATATCCCAAAAGAAGATGAGCAAACTTGACAAGCTCGATCGTAGAGCATCTTCATCTCAAGACTTTTATAGCTGTATCCACTATCCATCTATGTTCCCACGAACCCAAAACAACCAGTATAGGAAGGTCCAATTCACGAATAAAGAATGATACAGAGGATTGAAATATAGGTAAAACAAAGCTGTATGAAAGGCTTAATGGCGAAAATGGTAGGCTTACGGAATGACAAACTTCAAGTCCTGTACATTGCATGTATCTAGGCATATTACATCTGAAGGCTTACACTAGCCAAAAGCCCAAACTCGGAAAAACTACAGCACAAATGCGAAGCTCAAGTTTTTCAAGTAAAAGCAGCAAACATCTGTCATACCTTATTCTTATCTTCTGCAAAGAGCATTCTCAGATCACCCATATAAGACAGGCTACATATTTTTGCATAAAGGTCCTCCTGAATAGAATTAACACCGGGTAACCACAGTTACTTCAAACTTGAATTCTGGAAATATTAACCAACTACCTCGTGGAACGTCTCAGGTAACAATAGTAATGCAGCTGATGATGCTGCTCGTATATTACACAGGTTCATTTGTTTGATGATGTCCCCACTATCGACAACAATATTGACCTGTGTGCAAAAACAAAGTTTAAATGTTTCAGGATGATTGAAATATCAAAGCAAACATAACACATCAGTGATTTAGTGTGATGTAGTAGGCACATTATCAACAGCAGATATACAAGCATCAGTGAGACCAATTCAAATTTTGATGTATTACGCAATTATTTACAAGGTTTATGGGTTGGTTTAACATGTGAGACAGTCTCATATAAGGAATAATTGTTACGAGATAGAAGCACTTATTCTCGGGTATGTTTCTTTTACAGCTGACAAAAGAAGGAGAAGAAAAAGAAAGGCACGCTGTCAATAAAGTATACATACAGGCTTCTGTAGACGACCACTCAAATAAAAGGTATCCCAATCCCGTACATCTTCAATTAAATCACTCATTCTGACCACACCGTACTTGTAGGTCTGCAGCCAAAAATATTTGTAAATTGATTCAGAACATCTATATTCAGTACTAAATGAAATGTACAGCATCGTTGTCACTTTAAAAAGCTTCTGTTATATAACTGACAACCCTAAGAATGTTCTAATAACAATCGATCTTTACCTTGTTATTCCAAGACACAAAAGGGTTAAAGTGCACCCCCACTCCAATGTCATCAGCAACTCTTGTAATCTGGTTCACAAAGTTCAGCAGTTTCACTCCAAAATTCAAGATTCGGTATTTACAACGCCATAAAAGTTCAGAGAAATAATTGTGTTTTAAGGAAACACCATTTTCGCTCCACCAAGGTACGCCATCCAGGAGACATAGTGCTTTTTGTTCATCTCCAAATTCTTTATGCCAAAAACAGAAAATATATAATCACTTTTGAGAAAAGCCGACCAGTAGCTAATAGAGCAAAATAAGATATATGATTCTTTTTAAGCCGACCTGTGAATGCCACTCGATAGGATCTCGTACACCAAGAATATAGTCAATCATCCGGGACTGTTGATTCGACCACACACAGACACACATCGAGAAAGTCACACACCACCAGATGGGAAATGAAAAAGCTTTTGATAGTAAATTGTGACTGTTTATAGTTTATACTAACCTGCCCATCCTTGTTTGGATGTAGACTTGAACCATAAACACAACAGAACTCAACAGGAGGAAGAACCGTGAGCAAACCAGCGAACTCCTCATTGTCCTTCTCAGCCATTTCTTTCTGCTGAGGAAAAAAAATTGTATGAGCAAGTCTATAATAGCAAGTCAAACACTCACGGGTTTACTCTTGTGATCCTTTACAAGAGGCCTCATACTGGTATAGTTTCTACTCTGTATATACTTATAAAGATGACATAAACATCGATGTGGGACATGAGTCTGCACCCTCTTGTATTGGGAAAAAGGTTGTTGCTCGAAAAAAAATCACATATTTCGTCACATTAACACTACCTCCAGTAATTCCCCACATAATTAAGCAGCCAAATCAAGCAAAAACACCAGCTTTCACCATGAATACCAACAACCTTCAATGGCAGCATAACAATCTTTAATGGCATCGCAGCAAAAAAATCAGAGATTGGTAACAAGAAAAGATCAAAACTTTCAGCTGTTTGACATGTAAGACTATACATCATTAAGTCCACACCAATTGAATTAGAGACGGTCCGATTACTTAATTCAAACAACAATAACAAAGAAAAATGCATAATTAAAATCGAAAGGAAACAAAAACCTGGTCCATGACGATTATTCCAAGGTTCGATTTTGGGTAGGTTGGTGATGGCTGATGAAAATGGCGAAGGTTGGTGAAGCTCGATGACGAAATTGGAATAGAAGATGATGAAGGATTAGGAGTACTTTTTAGGGTTCAGGGTTTTAGTGGAGTATAATTTGGGGGGAAATATAAGAACCCTAATTTCGATTAACACAAATTAAATTTTCAAAAAATATGGATAGACAACGGGAACATACTTGTAATGGATTCGATACTCTGATAGGACCAAACATATAGTGAGGTGGCACTATATTTCCGAATATAGTAATGGATTAAATTAAAGAAAGACAAAACATAGTGAAACTCGGAGAAATAGTTACGAGTATTTTTCAGGGACATTTTTTACGGTGTCCTCGAATTTTGACACATTACACATGATACCTTTAGTTAAAGTGATTAATTTTAATTTTTTTGGTGAAATCAGTTAGAAAATGAATGAAATTCAAATTAAAATAATTGAAAATTGAGGAAATGTCCATGGTACCCATGTGTTTTCAGTATTTTATTGTAACCACATAGGGTACCATGGACAAAAAATTTAAAATTTAAAGTTAGCATGGCTAAAACATTGAAAACACAGGGCTATCATGGACATTCCCTTAATTTTCAATTATTTCTGATTTTCAATTATTTTGATTAGAAGTTCGTTAATTGTTCTAACTAATTTTTTCTATGAAACAAATTAATCACTTTAATTAAATTAACTTTTAACGCCGTTATGACAGAAAATTGATCAGGGGTAACATGGACACTAAACACAAAACACAAGGTTACCATAGTAACAAATTTAAAATGAGGGTACCATAAATAATGGGTCAAAGTTCGAGAATACAGTAAGAAATATCCGTATTTTTTAAAAAGATTTCACAACTCGTGACACGTCACAGGATTTAGAGTTGAGTTGTCAAATAAGGAGCGGCAGATGAATACTAGTATGAGGAAAGGGGGAAAGGCACTCCATTTGAAACCCTAGATTAATTCCCACTTGAAAAATACTTCATTTCAGTCCATTCATCGTCCTCGTCAATTGGGGGCATTGAATTGAAGAAAAGGAAGATGTGTAAGAGGAAAAGATGTTCAAATCGAGCTCAGGCTCGTGAAACTGTATACTTCCCAGAAGAGGTGGTCACTCGAATTCTGGCAAAATTGCGGGTAAAAACCCTGTTAAGATTCAGGTGTGTATCCAAATCTTGGTGCTCTATCATTGATTCCCCTCATTTTGTTAATCTTTACGGCAATTTGTTTGATTCCACCAAATTAATAGCTCTCGAGTGTTTTGGATCTTATGGAGATGGTGGCTGCATGTTAACAATTCGGAAATCTGATTCTCTTCGTAAAATCAATACCGTCTTCAAAACTTCTGAAACATACTATCTTGAGGGTCAATGTGACTCATTGCTTTTACTCCAATCTGATACATTTGGTGTTGATAGAGTAAGAATATGGAATCCGAGTATTAGAAAATCGTTGCTACTTCCTCCTTGCCCCCTTCTTCCCTGTATTGCGGTTGAATATATACTGGGATTCGCACAGCAAAGTGGAGATTATAAAATCATCGCCTTCTCATTTGGATATGCTGGGCATAGGGGAGATTATCTTAAGACGCGTGTTGCAGTTTATACACTTAATGATCGACAATGGGTTGTCAGAGATAACGCCCTCAATGTCGACTATAACTCCTTTGCTCGTTTCAGTAGGTATTGCTCCTTTGAGGGGGCTGCTCACTGGCTTGGAAATCATGTTTGTGATGGGCCTATTCATAGACCCAATCATCACGTTTCCCTTGATTATGATACTGAAAAGGTCACCATTTCAGAACTACCTCAGTCGTTGGATGACACGGATTCTTGGAGGTCTCTGTTTCTTCTTCGGGAGTCGCTAGCGATTTTATGCGTTTCTCATGTGATTACCAAAATATGGGTGTTGAAACAGGAGGAGGACGGAAAGAGAGGCTGGACTCTATGGTTTTCAGGTCCTTTGATCCGTGATGATTTGGTGTCACACTTGCATACTTTTAATAGCATGGACATTCATGGAGGAAGAATAAGTGTATTGTATCATGGAGGTGATGGCGGCTATATTATTTTTGGGAAGGTGTCCTATAGCATCGATACTGGTCAACTCCATCTGCGTGGAAAATCTATAAGCCGTCATCTTAAATTGGAAACTTATTGTGAGAGTTTGGTGTTGTCCAGCGGGTTCAAAACTGAGGATATGACGTAAATGGAAACCAACTTTTTTGGGAAGACTCTTCTGTTTTTGTGTCTCTTATCGGCTTGAAGATTTAGGACACTAAGTTTGAAACATAGCAATGCCGATGGAGGCTTAGATCGACTTTTAATTCTCCAAAAATAAAACGGATTATGGGAGTGCGTGACTTTGAACTATTGATTAGGCTGTGTAGGTATATATGCCCTTCTAGTGTCACATTGTAATTCATAATCCAATGTGTCTTTTGTCCAACCACCGTACAAGTAAGTCCTTTAATAGAGGATAGGTTGGTCTGTGTGAAGAGATTTCAAATTCTCCTGTTTTGGGTGATTTTTTTGACAAATGTGAAATATTTTGTTAGTCATCTAAATAGGATCCATATAACCAAAAATGACCGACGGTTGTTAAAAAAAATCTTAAATAGCTCAACTTCTAGTAACTGTATATATCGAAGATTTTGATCTAATCCAACGTTACTCAGAAGAATGACAAAAGAGTTAAATGTGTTCGAAACAGCAATGCTATACTAGTATAGTTTCTAGTTTCTACTCTGTATATACTTATAAAGATGAGTCTGCACATCGACATCGACGTGGGACATGAGTCTGCACCCTCTCGTACTAGGAAAAAATCACATCTTTCGCCACATTAACACTACTCCAGTAATTCTCCACATAATTAAGCAGCCAAATCAAGCAAAAACACAAGCTTTCACCATGAATACCAACAACCTTTCAATGGCAGTGTAAATATTTTTAATGGCATCGCAGCAGAAAATCAGAGATTGGTAACAAGAAAAGATCAAAAATTTCAGCTGTTTGACATGTAAGACTATACATCATTAAGTCCACTCCAATTGAATTAAAGACGGTCCGATTACTGAATTCAAACAACAATAACAAACAAAAATGCATAATTGAAATCGAAACAAAAAAAAAACCTGGTCCATGACGATTATTCCAAGGTCCGATTTTGGGTAGGTTGGTGATGGCTGATGAAAATGGCGAAGGTTGGTGAAGCTCGGTGAAGAAATTGGAATAGAAGATGATGAATGATACAGCTACTACTAATCTGAATGCTATTACAGGGAAGAATGTTAATCCTAATTCTGCTTGTGAGGTGCACGTGATTGAGGAAGGACACATCAAGAAGGACAAATTACTCAAGGACATCATGACATCACATAAGAAAGAAAAGTCCACCCAAGGACAGCTAGCAAGCTAAGGATAGTACAATGTGCAGTGAATCAGGAGCATTGGATGAAGAATGTTCAATCTAGCCGTCTATTTACTTTGTCTTAGTAAGCTTGGCTACTATAAATAATAGAGGTGAAATGTAGTGAAGGTTATGCTATTTTTATTAGAACAAACTCCTGATATTTATTCAGTAGAAATCCTTAGAACCTAGATGTTGTTTATCATCACAGTTCTACCTTGGCAATCTATCTAATATAATTAGAACAATTGCTACTCTATCCTTACTCCTCCATTTATATATTAATTCCACTCTTCAATATTAACTCATATCAATGAAGGATTAGGAGTACTTTTTAGGGTTCAGGGTTTTAGTAGTACGAGTATAATTTTGGGGGAAATATAAGAACCCTAATTTGGATTACACTGAAATTAAATTTTCAAAAAATGTGGATAGACAACGGGAACATACTTGTAATAATTCGATACTCTGATCCAATTCGATCTGAACTGGACCATGAAGTAAACAACCTCTCCCACAAGTCACGACTCACGACCCAATACACGAGACACCACATCATTTCCCGCTTACTGTACAACTTTACAAGTGAGTATATTACTTACTCTGTGTTCAAATCCAGATGATACGTTTTATTTTTCACACTTGTAGATACATGTTCTTCCACCTATTATTATTATTATTATGTTCCTGTTTAACTCATAAAAAGACGAATCAAACAAGATCTTATATGAATATATTTTCTCTAATATAGATTGTCAAGAATATTATTCCATAACATTTTTCTTGAGTTATGAATAATGTCCAAGGGAAGCGTACCCTTTGAACGGAAGGAGTACATCATTTGGTCTTATTTTTTGTTAGGTTGATTTGTAACCTTGGATAGGCTAAATCAAACCACAGCCTCCGAGTTTCCATTTTTGTCTCACTTTCCTATTATCAGATGTACCTTTAAATGATTTATTACCACTGTTATCTTCATTTATAATTGATCTTTCAATAAATTTAATAAAAAAATCATTTCTCAATAGACCTACTCAAAAATGAAGGGATTTATTGAAGTAAACTAGAGTAATTTTGTTTTTTCGGATTAATGAGTTGATTTCATAGTATAATTAAAACCGTCATGTCAAATAATATACGTGTACGAATTACTGAACCTATATTCGACACCACAAGTCAATAACATCTTTTAAACTTAAAACAAGGTTCCAAATTACAAAAGAAAACTCAGTAATCCAACAACTAATTAAAATCACTCTAACCCTAATTACTAGTAAAATAAAACGATTGATGATTCTATACTTAGGAATCGTCTTCCCAAGTAAGGATCGGAGTTAAGAGAGGATGTATCAATGATAATAATGGGATCTATAAGTAGGAAGACGATGGCTGTTTCGAACAGCACAACAACCGACCATATATATCAAAAATAGAAACACGATTATAATTACATTAAAGATCAAGAATTTCCGCCATCCTTTCCTTACGTTTGCTAGCACCCCCGCCTTGCACGACTTACAATCGTAGCATAACGTCTTCTGGTCGTTGTTCCATGACTGGCAGTCGGGATCTGTTGGGGTCGGACTTGTCTTTGGTGTTGGGCTCACCCAATAGGTTGCGTTCTTTGGGGTGAATCCACACGATGTTGGTGGCTTGCAACAACCCGACTGCAATAAACAAAATAATTAGGCTCTCTTCTTTTGGACTGAAACTGATTAACTGAACTTAATTTAACTGAAAATATAGAGACAAAATATGCCTCCTGAAACTTAACTGAACTGAACTGAAACTGACTGAATATAAGTCCAAAAGAACCGGGTCTTAGAGACCGTACCAAAATGAGATAAATTAATAATAATATAATAACGAAATTACTTTTTTTGATTTCAGCGATATTACTTCAGCCATAATATTTTCTTATAACTCGAAGTGATGTCCTGGACTTTCAGTTGTGAGATTTTTTAGGGTTAAAAAATTTGAAATCGAGATTTTTTTTATAATCATATTAGAAGATTATCTAGACTAAAACCATATGAAAAATGTGATTATGTTTCATCTGATTTTTTGCATTTGTTTTTTGGACACTATTGTAAAATCGTCAATATAACTTCTAATATATAAGATAAAATATAATCACGTGGAATCTTGTTTAAATTTTCTAATCGAATACGTTATGAATATCAATTTTTTATAATTTTTAAAAATACGTAGCTAAATATACAGACAAAACAAAACGATAATTAAATGAAACAAAGGGAACATGTAATAAGTAATGACTTTAATCACAAAGACAACTTTTAATGTATTCAAACACGACGGTTATGAACTTAATGGCATCATATAACGAAATATAAATGAAAATATTGAATGTATGATTCTTAGAAGAAGATAATATTATCATATCTTAATCTTAATTAGGAATAAATTAATTTACTGTCTACTTAAGAATCGAGGATGTCTTAGTCTATTGATTAAAATCGGACATCCTACAATAAGTCACACATTGAATCAATTATCCTTTATATATATCACTTCGTCGAACAAAAAAAGACGATTTTCTAACCTATTAAAAGTGCGTACCCAATGAAAAATCGAAACACCGAAAAAAAATTGAATAAAGTAAATTAGGGGTTAATTAATTCCCTCTTCACTTAAATATAATACTACCAATCGAGTTTTTTCTAAAATGTGTCAAAAGGCGGTAAAAGATGTAAATCAAGCCATCATATATATTTCATCATGTCATGTGAAAAAAAAAACTCAATCAATAATATTCTTAACAAACACGGTTTTTCTTAACGTATTAAGAACGGTATATTCAGTTATTCACTGGACACACACTAAAAAAACCAAAACACGATATTATACTACTCAAAATCATTAAATTAGTGATATAGATTAGATTAGATTACCAATTGAGTTTTTCTAAAAAGTATCAACGGATAAAGATGTACTCCGATCCATATTAAGGAAATAATCTTAACAAAAACACGATTTTTCTAACGTAGTAACAATAACCGTACAGTTCAATATTCACTGGACACACGTTAACAAAATCGTTACCTGAATAGAATTGAGAGGAAAGTGAAGAAAATCATCCCCATGTTTACTATAAGCAAGATCAAGTGAGGCACAAACCCTAGCATCAACCAAACAACTCCTAATCTCCTCCCAATTCTTCCCATTCACAACATGTTTCTGCAACCAATGCGAGTAATCCCCGATCCTGTACTCCCTTATCCCCACACCTGACACCGCCTGTCCCGCCCCCTTATTCGTCACAAAGAACACAAACACCGTAAATATGAACCAACCCAGTATCAGCCCCACCAGCACCACCAGGTATATCCATAACAAACCTGTGACTCGACAGCTCGACCCTATCAAACCCATTAGTGATATGAGTAGTAGGGTCGACCCGCCTATGAGGATCGGGTATTCCACCATTCTTTGACAGTGTGATGGGCTTGCGTTGATGAAGTGGAGGTAGATGAAGATTGAGATTGATATTAGTGAGATTACTGTTGTTATCAGATTCAGTGCTGTGATCACAATGTTGCTTAGTTTCGCCATTGTTTTTGATTTCGTGAAACGGGAGATCAGAAGGTATTGTACGTGATCAGGGAATGAATGAATGAATGAACTATTATTTGGGATCACAACTGTTTTTTTTATTTGGAAAGTGGGAAGTTTAGTAGAATTTGAACTGTGATCTCATGTGGGTTGGTTTTTGTAATAGGTGCCAGTTATGAAGAACTTACAATTACGTGCATGGAAATAAAGACTGATTTGCCACTGGAAGGTTTTTGGTTGTCACGGAAATACTCGTTAAATTGATATAATGGGTTGAATATTACATTAAAAAATATATAGATGAAACTATATCTCAATATTATTGTTAACGATTATATTAGTGCTATACACTCGATCATAGTCATAGTAATTTATTTTTGAGACGATCTTTCAAAAAGAATTACTCGTACTTTATACTCCCTCGGTTCGAATTCCATTGTAATAAGGTGTCGTCTTAATTAGTGAAGTGATTTGTTTATCATTCTATTGTAGGATAGATTTTGTTGAATAATATGATCATCCAAATCATCATAATCCACTTGTCATCCAATAACAATAACAATAACAATAACCACAGATTGTCTCATTATTCTTCCTTTATCTCTGTGCCAATATCAAAGTAAGGTAGATAATAGAGTGCGACAGATAGAGTAATGTTTCGTCATGGTGTATCCATGTATGTACGGGAGGGAGTAATGTATTACCCGAAAAGAGACTAATTTAAGGTTTGAAAGGGGTTGATGTGGATTGTGATTAGATTAATTGACAAATCGTGCAAAATCACCATACCAAATTTGGGTTGAGTACCTCAAAACTAAAACTTCCTACTCTAAACTCTCCAAGTTTAGAATTAATGAGCTGAGTGGAAGATTAGATTACTAGATTGGCTTAGTATGGTTTGTACTCATCAACCAAAACACGATCGAATTCGAGTTGATTTCAAATTTACCCAAATTCGAGAAAATTGAGTTTATAATCAACTTTCAAGCTAAGGTTTAGACAAAAGTTCGAGTTTAAGTTAACCTGGATCTTTATATATAATTATCAATCAAAGTTAATACGTGTAAGAAGACCGTAATTAATTAAATTGATTACCGAGTTACGGATTATATAATTATTCAAGTCAAATTCACACATTGACCGAGTTAAGTTGTTCGTAATAAAGTTGTCTCATTCTTATTACGGGGTGATTTGAATAAGAGTCGAAGGACTCATCCTTCATATTCAAGAGTCAAGACGTCACAATAATGGCTAGCTTGAATGTAGGAAGACCGTAATTAAATCGATTACCTCAAAAGCCGTTACTACGTTGCGCCATTATTCCTCAACGAGAGTGAAAATTGAAAGTTAATCAATCACTAATCACTAATCAATCTAGAGTGAAAACAAAATTTGGACCAGAAATCAATCAAGGTTATAATGCCTAATTGCCTAGTGCCAACCACGCAAAAGAGACTTGTCTAAAACGAGCCCATCTTTTTATAACAGGTCAAATAATATGAATACGACAAATGTAAAATACGTGGAAATGTCAAAAAAATTGTCCAATTTAACCACATACTTATAAAGTACTCCCTCCGGTTCTCTGGAATTGCAACATATTCCTTTCAGGGTAGTTTCACTAGAATTGTCACATTTCTATAATGAGTATGTTTTTGTTAGTGGAGATGTTTTACTTTATTAATGAGGCCCACCATCCACACTCACAAACTTATTCCATGTGCAAAAAACAAATGTTGCAATTCCGAAGAATCGGAGGGAGTAGCATGTTATTTGATAGAGTACATTATAACCTCAAGATGGATGTAACAATCATAAGGGAGACGGCGTCTTAGAATCATAAATTCGTAATCACAAATTAAACTCCTAGTATGCAACGAGTAGGTCTCCTGAGAGACGGTCCCTCATTAACTTTACTGAAAGACTAAGTATAAATGGAAGTAACAGTGGTACCAAACCTAATAGAAGTAGATACGATTAACATAAAAAGAGTATACAAATATAAAGAAGGTACAAAACAAAGTTGTCATTTAAAGGTACAAATATGACATAGAGGGGTACTGAAGAGTGGCCTCTCAATAAGTTATTGAGAGACTGTTGTCTCTCTCAAGAATTTGTGTTAGGTTATTTAGTGACCAATTTAAGTTAAATAGTTACCACTTTTTAATACAAAAAAGTGATAATTATTTATTTAAAAGTGAAAACTAACTAACATAAAATAATTATTTTTTCCATGAATTGATTTATTTTACTATTGTCAAATGGTTGAATACAATAATTGTCGAATAGAGTATTATAGAAAGTGGGTGACAATCAGAATCAGAATCAGAATCAGCAATAAGCCTCTAGCATGATTTTCGCAGCTTACAGTCTAACCTGGTTTTACACATCTAACAGTTTGTTTACAAAGGAACTCATTTTCGATTCACAAACAGAACAAGAATCATCGACAATCACCTGATTTGAGAAATTGACTGATAGACATTGATTACTCCGCGATCTGAACCTCACAAGTTCATCTCAGTTATAAACCCATGTAGAGTATTTGGCTTCAAATTAGGAAAACCTGCAACGAAGATAAAAGGATCCAATAAATAAGACAGATGAGATGCGGAAGTAGCTTTCCAAGATCGTACCTCTGGTTGCAGTATCTGCACTCTCTATATGATTATGATACATATCTTCTTTCGCTTTAGTCTTCAGTTGCTCCATCTTTTGTCGGAGTTCAGACGCAACTTTCAGCATCTCTGTAGAATGTTGCCCACTAATGTCAACTTCATTTCATTTTGTTTCTGGGATCCCCGAAAATAATTTAAAATGTTGTTATACGAAAAGCATGAACTTCAATTTTTCGGATATGATCGGTCATTGTATCATGCATTTCAGTTCGTGAGTAAAGCGCGTTGCAGAGTACTTGCTGTCGGAATTTTTAGACAGGAAAGACTCACTAATAGAAGAAAAAATGAAGAAAGTCACAGGATGACAGGAATTACAAGAACCAAAACAAAGGCATACCAAAGATTATAAACCATCGAATTAAGTACCTGCATGTCAGTGAGGATTGGCACGACGCCTTACTCGATGTGTTAAAAGGAAACTAAATGGCAATTCTTAGGGTCTCCTTTTTACCATTGTTTATTTTCGATCAAAGTTGTAGTATTTTTTTTTTCTCGCTTGAAAAATTCAAACTTGTTCTAAACCTGTTTCTCAGAAGACGTGACCCTTCAGAACCACCTTGCCTCCAAAAAGATGCAATGCATCAGCCATCAGGGTTTTCAAAACACAACTTCAGTCTCCAAATAATGTCTGAATGAGGAGGGCTCATTCTCATAACTACTCTCCCACACATCACGGATCCGACAAAGAAACACAATTCATCCAAAAGCAAGACCAAAGCATGGCATTTTTCTGTAATATAATGGCTCAAACGCAAGAGGGAGGTGATTGTTACCTTGAAACACATCCTGCGCAGAACAATTATCATACAACTGCAACGCTTCATTCACTGCTGTGGCACACTGGTTGGTGAAAGCAGATTCTGACTCCAGCTCCTCAAGTTCTTGGCTCAACTGAGAACACTCTTTCCTAGCCTGGATTCACCAACCAAAATAAAATGAACAATAAGACTCACAATTAGCAGAGATTTTAATTCACCCAGACATGTGACACAGTCGACTTCGCGGAGCTGGAGCTGGAAACACCATGCATACATGTGAAATGAAAAGTTACCGGATTTAGTGGTACTTCTTGCTCACCTCGGCAAGCTTGCTTCTTAATGAATCAAGTTGTGCATCCATCTGCTCATCACTAGTATCATCTTGGTCCATGGCATCATCATCAGATGCTCCGTTCTATACGGTATACAGGAACGTTAATACAATGAAAATAAAAATAATACTTCAAAATTAGAAAATCATATCTCGCGGAACAGTGAAATCCAGAAGTTCTCATGTTTATGTCAATATTACCCGATGACATGGATTCACGGCAGTTTAATTGTTGTCACTATCACTCCAAGATCTTAGGTAACATGACTAGCATACATTTGTCTTGGTGCACAACATGATTACCGTACATCAAACTAACAGTTTTAGTAGCACCTGCCAGAATGTGAGAGTCCATATATTATTGCTGAACTCCTTCAGGCCCTTTACAACCGGTTTTTAATTGACGTACTGGTCAATGCCCGGAGGATATTAATTAGATATAAATGTGGTAAAATGTTATATCAATGCTACATTGGTCCTAACATGATGTACATTTGGCTATGGAAAGGAAGAAAAGGGGGATGGACAGCTAATTTCTTTTGGAACAAAATTAATATAGCATGTGGACTAAGAAACAGAAGTCTCCCCCAAATGATTCGAGCATCAAATCATTGAGCATTTCAGATCAACCCGCTTAATTAATGACGAGGTTGAGTGAGGCTGCCATTTTCTTGAAGCCATGGATATCAAAAAGCACCTACGCCGGACGTGTTGTTAAAAATGTGACGTTGGCGAAAGCTATCAGTTCTTAAAATCATTGAATGTGATTAGAAAAGGTGTGCGTGCATCTCAAGATGCAAGGGTCATGTTTGAATAAATGGAGAAATCAATCATAATGCTCCATGGAAATCCCGACTTAAGCACCAAAAATCAAATATTTCAAAAGTATGGAAACCAATTTCTCAGCAGGTTACCAATGTCCACCAGAGTCAAAACCGCGGGCATGAGAGAAACTCTAAAGCCATACAAAATGGAAAAACATACTCCGTATATTTTTGGGTGGAATTGATCAATTTGATTACAGTTGCTAATACAAAAACATACCTCAGGAGGTAATGAAAACCCACTAGGTACAGCAAAACAATGACGGAGACAATACTGTTCCCACAAACTGAGACGTTTATCCAAGGATTCTTGAATTGTTCTCTGGACATAATTGATACCCTACAGTAATTGAAACCAGAATTAAACTTTAGCCAGACACGGACAAGGTAGTGATGGCCAATATGAGAGAGGTACAACATGAACAAAGCAACATTCAAAACGGTAACATTAATTTAGTATTTACATAACCGCTATCATGATGCAACAATCCAAGTGCTTGAGAATCTAATTAGTCCAAATATTATTTTGAAGATTGATCATACTTCATTGTTAGGTTGCCCGCTTATCCCGATTTTATCTTCACCCAGATTTGCCCACACAAATTGCTCAATTTAGGATCACGTCCAAATTCTTAACGCTTTATCAACATAAACAAAAAGTTGTATCAAGTGAAACCAACAAATAGCCGCATAATTATGGATGAAATCAAATAAAAACAATCAAGCATATACCATCATATGATAGAGGATTACATTTAATAATTAGCTTTGTCTAAAATGAATCATCAATTGAGAGCGTCGATCTGTTAGTTAATAAAGGTTTTAAGACCAATTTTCATCTACTCCGCACAAAAATGGCCCAAGGATTTCAACCATTCATAATTTTTTCTTCAAATTTGATAAGTTCTCTCTTAAGTTGCTAAAAATAACAAGTCTAAACCCATAGAACTCTAAAAATGTAATGTAGTAATCATACTATGCGACGCTAGTATCAAACAACAAATGAAAAACTGGCAATTTTATGGCGACAAGTGACCGTGTTATGGGTTACGTTTTCTTCGACCATATCATACGAACGGCTGAATACTGTAATTACTGTAACTCGTGTCCAAATGTGGCATTGAATTGAAAACAAATGAATCATAATACACCATAAACAAACTAAAAGTAAGTCAATCAGCTCAAAATCGTAATCCGAATCACATAACAAGACAATGTCACACCGAACTGCATCAACTAGCAATCACTCGAACAGGCGTAAAATTCCAAAAAAATCAAACCTAAAAAGCAGAAAAACCCTAGATGAACACAAATGGGGACTATAAAGGCAGTGCAATTGAAATTCAGATAATAGTACCGATTTGAGTTCCTGAGATCTGTCAATGTCATCTATGTTCAATAATCTGGAAGCTTCCCTGAAAATTGCAACAATTAAGTGAGAAAAGTAAATGCAATTGAGCTAGGGTTTTGATGAGAGTAAGAAGATGAATTACTGATGAAAGTAATGGAAAGCTTCATCGGTGAATTGATCGGCAAGATTGAAGGCTTCATTGATGAATAATTGGGGATTGAAGTTCAATTTCTCGAATACTGCTTCGCTTTCGCTACCTTCCATTGTTGTCGGAGTCTGGGTTTTTGGAATTCTTTCCCGCCAATGTTTTTACCATTTTGACTTTCTATCCCGTTTCAATATAATACTCTTCGGGACAATCATTTAAAATTGGAGACTAATAATTAAGACGGGTATCATAATACCATTATTATTAATTTTTTTCATTTGTTGGAAGGTTATAGGGGCCAAATTACCAAATTGGTAAATAAAATGGAGAGCTATTCCTTGTCGTCGGCGTTTCAGCTGGATCGTCGGCCTTTATAACGTGAATTGACGCATTTACCCCTTCTTTAACTTACCTCATTAACATTACTAATTACATTTTGAATAATGTTACCAATTATATTAACATTACTAATTACTCGATAATGTGACGGTTTTTGTTTTTTCTAAAACCGTTTTCTCCGCAATTTTTTGTCCTATTTTATGGGTTATGGTCCCTCCACCACCCCACACTTCATTACTCTATTCTTGACGTTCGATTATAACTATCGCATGACGTTCGATTCTCTAGTGACGGTCTTTTTTTAATTTGACGTAGAAAAAGGACGAACTATAATACGTAATAAAGTGCAAAATGTGAGAGTATCACGTTTTAGGGATCTGTAAAACGTGAAAATATCACGTTTTACGGATCAGTAAAACGTGAGAAAGTCACGTTTTACGGATCAGTAAAACGTGACACTTTCACGTTTTGCGGATCTATTAAAACGTGACACTTTCACGTTTTGCAGATCGGTAAAACGTGACTTTCCCACGTTTTGCAGATCGGTGAAACGTGAAATGTTCACGTTTTGTCCTTTTTTTTAGCGCGGTTTAGCGTGTCTTATACTTAAAATTATAAAATATGAAATATGTTACGACCAAATAAAAAAAACGTCAAAACGTGGGAATTTCACGTTTTGCAGATCCACAAAACGTGAGAAACTCACGTTTTGCCGATGAGAAACTCACGTTTTGCATATCCACAAAACGTGAATTTCCCACGTTTTGCCTTCGTTTCATGTTATTTCCGGGTTTTTGATTATTCCGACAAATTCTCCCTACAATCCATTAATTTCTAATCATGCCGCAAACAACAAATCGAACTAACATAACTAGCATCTTAATCAATTAATGAAATAAATCGACCTACAAACTAATTACAAAATTATAAATCGACCTAATCAATTAATCAATTATGAGATATAAAACAAAAACCTTACTTGATTGCTTGATTCCCGAGGTTTATGGGAAACGTGTCAAATAAACCGTTAAATTGAAAAACCGTGACAAATTTAAACTCGGAAACAGAAAATTAGACTTAAATAAAAATCAATCAATTATATTATTGATTATTAGAAAAAGATTTCCGAGGTCCATGGGAAAATGATAAAAGGAGTTGAATGTTGAACGTAATTGAAGGATTAAGTGTGTTTATTCCATTGGCAAGATAGCTTAAATAGCTTTACAAGGAGAATCCCGCATAATGTAAATACAATCGGAATATAATCAAATTATCTTCTAATTAAGCAAACTAATATAGCTAATCAAGGATACTCAATATTCTAAAGATATGGCAATATTCTATTAGGAAACGTGTCACATAAACCGTTCAATTTACGTGACAAATTAATACTCCGAAACGTAAGATTAGATTTATAAACAAAACCAATTAATTATATTAACGATTATTATTCAAGGACAATACGGTAAAATCACGTATAAAACGCCGACGATCCAGCTGAAACGCCGACGATCCAAATGAATTGCTATAAAATGACACCAATGTGACAAGTGGCTAAAAAAAAGTGACACTTGTGCCAAATTGGTAAAAAAAGTAGCATACAAATGACGAATTGGTAAAAAAAAATACTCCCTCCATCCCAAAGAGATGTTCCCATTTGATATGGGCACATCTCTTAAGGATTAATACTATAATATTACAAGTGGGTCCAATTATAAAAGAAAATATTATAAACAAATGCAAGTTGGCCTAATCCAACTAAAATGAGTGGCATATTTTGCAAATAGGTAGTGTTAATAAGGGTAGTATTGTAAAATAAACCATCCAAATAAGGAAATAAAGTAAATGGGAAGATGTTAGTGGGATTTCCCTTTTAGGAAAGTGGAAAGAAGATAATGGGATGAAGGGAGTACTAGAAATTTACTCCCTCCATCCAAATCCACTTGTCTCATTTCATTTTTTGACACTATTCACACTTGAGGAAAATCTTCGATATTCTCGACAATCTATAAGTGAGAATATAGTCCTGTGGAATTTTTTTGATTCGTCTTTATGAGTACATTAAGAATATCAAATTTTTATAATTTTTGCTGATGTAAAATGAAAGATATCGTTAGTGTAAAACGCGCCTCGGCAAATGTGCCAAAAGAAAATGAGACAAGTGGATTTGAATGGAGGGAATATAGAGTTTCGATTTGAATTTTAAATTTTAAATTTGGTGCTACGTATCTATTTTCAACTTTTTTATTTTTTCTTCGAAGATCGAAAGTTTCAACTTCATTCTTCAAATGTCCAAAGTTTCAAGTCATCGATGAACCTAACATACCGAACATATCGCAACTTCAAGTTATCAATGAACCGTATCATATCAGTCGCGAGGATAGAATCGGAGGAGTCAAAGTTCTTCAACCAGTATACAACCGATGATCGGATTTACTCATTCCATTCATTTTTTTTTTTAAAAAAAAAATACCAAAAATAAGAAAGGAAAAAAAACATAAATAGCCAGTTTTTTCAGTGGTGAATTTGTTCTTTTTACTCTGAAGTAGAGAGTAAAACGCGAAAAAGTAGTCGCCGCTTTTTGTTACTGTACTGTAACTCTGTAAGATAGTTTCGATCAGAAAGAAGAATCCATAATGAAAATGGTGATGTAATCTGTAGAACACTGGAACCAGAAGAGTAACAACGATTTATTACCAGCATCGAAGCAAAGTTTGTACCCCCAACTGTTGGTTCAGTTCAGATAGGGCTTACAATCACTTGAAGCTGATTTCAGATCCCAACTTTACAAAGAATAGCTAGGTCAAAAATGCGAAGATATATCCTACCAGTAATTTTTTCTATCAGTTAGCCTCCAAAGTCCAAATAGATTATGCATGCAGCACAAACCTGTACACATCAGAACAGATGTTCTTTCCTGTATTCACGGACAATCACTGGAACGCTTGACGGGGGAATCTGCATTCCGCAAGCATCAAAACCTTAAGAGTTAGAAGCCTAAACAATAGTATTGGCAAAGAAATACTCAGTACCATCAAAACATTAGAATGAAAAAATTTTCTGATTATTATTTTTAATAGAACCATGTTATCGGATTCGAGGTTTGCTCCCGAGTCAATAGTTGTCATCTATTGTTCTGAATCTTCGGATTTTGTACATGCAGTTGGTTCGAGTTGTTGTAAGTCAGCTTCTGTTATTTCATCTATACATAAGAGCTAGCAAGATACTCCCGCTATTCCAATTGAATTGTCCCTTCTCCACTTTAGTTATTTTTTTTCCAATTTGTTATCCCATTTCGATTTTTAGAAAGGAAAAAGAGGGGACATTCAATAATTCCCCTAGTTCATTTTCTTCAAGGGGTAAAAAGGTAAATCACTATATCATCCTAAAATAAAAGGCAGGACGATAAAAATGGGATGGAGAGAGTGATTTCAAGCCATTTTCCTTGTTCTCGTACTATATCAGGAAAAAAAGAAAAAAAGAAAAGAAAAGAAAAAAGGACGATACATACCATCCCATAGTCAGTGATGATCATTGATATGTAGTCAGATGGAGTGACATCATAACTGTAAATGGCAAGACATTCCAATTATAAATAGTACTATATTCCAACCAACAGTGTGTTCTCAGTTTCATCCGTAAGGCAATAATCGATGACACTCACAGTATGTTCAGGAGTTGCAAGTTTTCTTTACTTGTCCAATTATCTAGATAATTTACGCCTCTTCTACCAGGTACCTTAGCGATAGCATCAGGATCACCTGCCAAAAAGAGCGTGTTACATGTCAGCAAATATTGGCTACTTTTAAAAATATTTGGAATTTAAAAAAAAGATAATTCGTTACCAAGTTCGTTTTTACAAATTGAATCAAGTTGGACCCTTTCATGAAACTTGTATGCTTCACAGCAAACTAACACTGGAACACGAAATGAGTGAGCAACCATAGCAACACATGCTGTACCAGTCCTTGAATACACGGCCCCGTTAGAAAATATGGATGCAGCTCCCAGAAAAACTCTTGTAACCTCATGCATAATATAAGAAACAGCATTAATGTGAGTGTATGTACATCTCAACCCTTTTGAAACCAGCCTGCGCAACAATCCTTGGCCTTCGAGCTTCGGGCGTGAATCAATTATTACAACACGAAACTTTTTTCCGAGCTCATGCGCATATAGCAATACCATCTCAACAACACTAGAACAGCCATAGGTAAGAAGTACATCACCGTCCCTAATTTTTGTGGCGGCTTGATTCACAATTACCTTGTTTGCTATTATTATTTTTTCAGCAATGTACCGATCAATCTCAGAGCATAAAGTACTTTTTGCCTCCCACTCCGTCACGCTTGAAGGCAACTTCGCAATGTGAGTCTTTAGACACCTTATTGCGTTTCCCATACTGATAGAGAGGGGCCTACATTCATTTAGGTATGATATACAACTACTGATTTTGGCTGGTAAATCTCTAACTAGAGCTTTCTGAGGTGGAGTGTGATAGTCTTCAATGGCTTCTTTAAAAGCATATAGCATTGCTATACATCGTGCATTACTCCCAGTAATATTTCCTTCCAAATTCTGCAAACCAACCTGCCATTCAATACGAGAAAGTTAAGTGCATAGAGAGTAAAAAAAATCATAGATAGCAAATATTTCAAATAAAGGGACATCTTTGAACCTAGTACTTCTAATATAAACTTAGGTCAGAATACAAGGAAGAAAGGAATTCAACAGTGGAGTTCCCATTTTATAGCCATAATTTGAAATCCAACGGGATTATCAGCTCCCCTAATCAACCATATTTATCAAAGACTATAATGACAAAATCAAGAAGCAGAACCGTTCACAGAACAGACACATATATGAGTATGTGTTTACCTTGAACACAGCCGAATGAACTTGATCAAGCTCGAAAAATTTGGACTCAAAATCTGAGAGCTTATTTTTGTAATCATACTGAGGCAAATGCCCGAAAAGGTCCACTCGATTTTTCACTTCGGTGTGTTTGACAACAGAACGCTTTCTTGCTTTGTGAACTCTGCTCTTATCATCAAAGAGCATAGGAGGAGTTGGGTTGCTAATTTTCTTGTCCTTCTCTGATGGCCAGTCACCTCCTCTCATTTCAGAAACAGCCACTGATGGTGCCACCAAAGGAGCATTTTTCTTTTGTAACGCTTGCTTATTCACTTTAGCAAGTTTATCCGTCACACCAACCGCCTTTCCAGAAGCTTCAGCTGCACGATTACATGCCATGAATGTCAGAAGATGCCTTAATAAATTACCATTCGTTATTTATTAATCCTAACAAAGGTGAATACACAAACCCAGTTTGGGGTTCGGTCACTCAAGTTCGCAGGTCTGTTTTGGCCATTTGGGTGCATTTTCACAGGATCATATGGTGTCTGACGCTCTTTTTGGCCACTGCTAATCGGGTAAGTATAGTCATGGACTCATGTCTATTAAGTTTTTCACTGTGTATCGCAAATAAAATACACTTTGGAATTTCTCATACGAATTTGAAAAATGATCTATACTAACTAATTAATCAGCAAACATGATGTGAAAACCTTTTATAGCAGCCTTAGCAGCTCTCTGAGCCTCTTGTAGAGCACGCCTTTCAGCCTTGCTTGTCTTGCTTGTCTTTTCCTTCAGTGGTTTTGCAGTTCGGTTCATATCATTGCCAGACGCATCAGCCTTTAATATGTCATCTCTTTTTTCTGCAAGATTTTTATATTTAGTGCAATATACATAGCAGCTTAAAACAACTATTGCATTCTGAAGTGAACTTCAACTGGGCATATGATCAAGTTTTACAAACTCCAAAGAGGATGGATAAAAAGTAATGCGAACGAAAAAATAAATAATCAATATAAAACGTACTAAAACATGTGATCTACAACACCAAAATGATGACCATTTTTACTAACAATAACAAAAAGGAACGCATAAACCACTTTATTGATGAATTCAGCTCAGTCTCTCAATTCGATCATGGAGGATTCAACACTTGGATGTTTACCCCTTTCCAACAACTGTAGAGAAGTCCAAGTAGCTTACAAGAGTAACTCCAATAAGAATATTGATAAAAAACAGGTTTGGCCACCAAAGCTCGTTGCTCTCAGGAAACGTACTCCCAAGTAGCTTCCCAATTGACACATAGGTCCTTGTAAACTAAATTCACTATACCAGATTGTGGACGAATAGACCTATATCACCTACCAATTAAATTGATAAGCAATCAAGTTAGGACCGGAGGTGAACTTTATATCTTCAATGCACCGAATGAATAGGGTGATCAAGATAAGATTGTCGGAACAAAGGGTATATGCAAGATCTATTACCTTACAACAGTTCAAGGAAGTTTCCAATGAGTTAACAGTAACTACCATTTTTGCACAGCGTCTTCGCTCCAGCTCTATTTAAAATGCCTGTGCATCAATACTTTCCCTAAAACAAATACTTTGAACAGGAAAACTAGAAACAAGACATTATACTCCGTATCATCTTTTCCCTAATAATCACGGGGTACTACAAACAATCTCCATCCTCAACCTAAGCTTACTACGAGAGTTAAAGACCTCACTACACTATCAACGGTTTAGCATTATGATAATGGGTACTCGTATATTACTAGCAGTTACAACTTACAATATTACTACCCGCACCCATAAATATACTCACTTCATCCCATTTTTATTCTCGACTTTCTAATTTGGGAAGGATTAACATGAGCATAATGTTGAATGACCCTCTTTTCCTTGCTCGAAATAGAAAGATACTCCATAACAGCTCATTTGGGCAAAGATTACATGGGAGAAGACGACAATAAAATAGGGATTGATGGTAGGCTAAGCCACTCAAGACAACCTTTTCCGCCTCAAAAATCGTCAATATACCGCGTCAATTAGACTCCCGGTTGATACAGAATAAGCCATCTTCCACAGCATCAAGGTAAAACCAAACAAAAGAACAATCAATGATAGCAAATTCAACAACTGATACTAACACAACAGCTATATAATCACTGCTCTGATAGATTTCCACCATTACGCTACAATTCAAACACTCATCCGTCTTACAGTATGGTGAAAGATTCCGCCATACGACATACAACGATCTCACCCAAGACTAAGCCATTTATGGAAGAAAACATCATCATCATCCTAAAACTAAGCTAAAACATAATGTGACAGAATTAACAACGAAAATAATAATCAAAACACAAACAATTATCGCAATTAAACTCACCACTACATAAACTAGTGAGGTCAACCTCATCACAGTTACCGTCAACGTTGAGCGACGATGAACCAACACCGGACATTTCAAACCCGATACTATACAACCCGGAGCTACTTTCCCGGGTCCAACCATCGGAAAACTCGCCGTCGCCGGTCCCGTGAACGGCGGCGAGAGAGGTGTCGGCGAGGTCGAAGGGGGGTGAGGGAGGGATCATCATTGGAAATTGGGGATTTGGTGGAGGAAGTGAATTGCAGGAATTGGGGATTGAATCTTATTCTTGTGAGAGAGAATCTGTTGTAGTGATCCATATTGTTATTTAATGGAAATTAGGGTTTGGAGAATCTTTAGGGGAAGAATATGGTTGACAAAATTTTGGGTGATTTGGGGGTTTTAGAGGGCAAGGTTTTAAGTGTTTTTTTTTTCAAGTAATAGTTTGGAATGTAAGTATCTAATTAAGGTAATTATGAGTTTAGATTTCGATTTCTAATGATATATTATTGCAAATCATTTCTTAAGTAGACTCTTAACATGTGTTCTTGGACACATTTTAGAAAAATCGTTTTTTTATTTATCGGTTGACAAAAGGTTGGTGTTCAAAAATAATTAAACGGTTTTTCTAACGTATGTCCAGTGAACACATGTTAATATGCTAATTAAGAAATGAATCACCATTATATTGTCTAAGTATGGTAATTAAGAGTTGGTATTTCAATTTATTGTGATAATAACATTGTAATATTTTCCTTAAATACAATATTAATGTGTGTCTACTGAACACACATTAGAAAAACTGATAATTAAATTACATCCATTTTTATGGGATATTTGAGCTAAGATTTGGTATAAAATGTTTAGAAAATATACAAAAACGATACTTGTTTTTTTGGTTGATGCTACTCCGTCCATTTTTTATGTTTCTTCCTATTACTCGTAAATTCACTTTTTTTTCCGTAAATTCATATGAAAGTAAGCATTTACGTAATACTCGTATGTTGTTATGTCTATCCTATGTTTAAGGTTTTAATCATAGTTTTAAGTTAGATTTTAACTAACAACAAATGTTTTCTACCCCATTTAATATAATTAAGTTAATTACACGAGCTTTCAACCTAGTAGTATACGTGATGCTCCATGGATTGAAGACCTATACACTGGATCGATGCAAAAAGAAGATGAAAACTAAAAGACGTTACGAGTTGCAAGTTTTGAGCACATAACACAACTTCATCTCGTCTCGTCTGTAAACGGATAAATTAGACTGTAGTAGTTGTTACACCCACATTCGGGGAGCTAGATAGATGGAGAAGCATAATCATTGCCTGAATGCATCGAAGAGGCAGTACATCAGACGGTATCACAGTAGTAGAGCTCTTTACCTAAGTTCCAAATTCGTCACTAACAAATCTACCCTTGTATCTTGAATTCTCGCTCTACATCAATCGTCCTTGTTTAGACATTGCCAAGTTACTCTCTCATACTGCAATTACATGAGGCGATTTCCAGTTCAGACAAATTAGCTAAACCTTTAAAAAAAACTTACAAAAAAAGTGCGAGTATATAAAAAAAATCGTGTAGGGCTTGTTTGGAATGGGAAAAGTCTCACAACATCTTTAGGCTTTAGCTGTACCGTGAAATCCATGACCGTTTGTCGAAAGGAACATAAAAGAATTTTCACCATCCACTTTAGCATCAAATCAAATCAAATTTGGGTTTTTGAGACGAAGCCGTTGTCATTGATGTTGTTGATGAATGATGAGGGGAAATGTAGACTTGTATGAAGCATGGAACAATAAAAGTAAGAGTTGGTGCAAGTGTAGTTACCTACACATACAACATTTGTATCCGCCAAGTACTCCATCATATCTACTGCGAAATGGTATTTCATGCAGTTCAAAAATCTGGGAAGAGGAAAACGAAAGGTTAGCTTAAGCAAAAAGCTTGTCAGTAGAAAATGCAGGCGTGAACGAAAGCAATAAGAAGAAACAACACGAGCTTAAATGAAACCTCAACACATTTCCGAAGACCTACCAAATCTAGTTTGGTCGATACCTATTTTCACCAATAAATATTTACAACATACAAACTGCACTGTCTTTGGTGTCACTGTGTCACAGTACTAGTTCTCCGATGCAGATGTGGGATAGCTTCAATGGTTTATTTATTTACTCGCGTCTGAATATGAAACCCATTGGCACAAAAACCACCATCGGGTATCTCTTTATAAAACAAAACAAAATAAATATCGTGCCCTCCTATCCTTTTTTTTTTCACTGAATTAATAAGCCTGAGAACGGTGGATGTTAAACATATCATCACAAATATTTAGAACAGCCACAGAAATGCAATCTCTTCACTAAAAAGGCATCAACAGACATTCAGAAAAGATAGCACTAGAATAGATAAGAGACTAAAAGGTCCATACTCTCGTACCTCTTTTGTGATTCACCAATAATCATTGCAAGAACATTTTCCACCTTCAAAGTGATGAAATCTCTTCTGGTCTCTCATGACTATCTTCCTACCAACGAGCTTCGACATTATTTTAAACACATTGTGGCAATCACCACACACCCGAAGATTTTTCATTATGGTCATTTGTGCACGTGGACTAGAAGTAAGAAGAGAATAAGCAAAAGCGAGTCTCTCACTATGTGCCATGATAGCTTCTTCTTTTTCCTCTTGGATGATATCGTGAAGAACGAATCTAGTCTCTGGTACATAACCAGCTTCTTTCAGAGATTCCTTGAACCCTCTTAAGAGTGTATAAATCTTCTCCTGTTCTGGATGGGATCTGTCCCCTGCTCTGTATTCATGTTGTTTATGCTCTGAAAGGCTCGTCTTCCTCACTTTTCTCTTGGGAATAACTGAATCTTTAACGGGCAAAAGTCCAGTTTTTGATTCTTTTGTCAAGCGGGAAGGATCAAGCTGCTCCACAATTTGAGCACATCGGTCTCCGAGTTCAGTATTCCCCTGGATCCTTGATATATTCATTAGACTCTCCCATATATCCACATTTGGCTCCACCGGCATTTTCTCAATAAACTCCAACGCTCCATCTAAATCACATGCACTGCCAAACATATGGACGATGCTAACATAGTGCTCCATGGTCGGAGAAATGCCAAAGATTTTGATCATCGAGTCAAAATGCAACATGCCTTCAGTGACATCACCAACAACCCCGCAAGCATCAAATACACCAAGGAACAATTGCCCATCTGGTTTCAATCCAGCCTCTTTGAATTTAGTAAACATATCAATTGCCTCCTCCCCAAGACCATTTTTTGCATACCAGTTTATCATGAGATCCCAGGATGTCAAATTTCGTTCGGGCATCTTGGTGAATGTATCATACGCATCATTCATTGAACCACACTTCCCATACATGTTTAATATCCTATTAAAAATACTTGTGCTGACAGGAGAGGCAAATTTAAGAATATGTTCATGAACAGCTTTTGCTTCTACTAAAGCTTTAGCCTCCCCACACGCTTCTAGAAGAGTCGAGTAACGGGACCAATCTATACCTACTCCTTTAGAACTCAAATTTTCCAGACACGTCACAGCGCTGACAAGATCCCATTCTTTGCAGGCATCATCTAACTCCTTCAGTGCGTCCTCAACATTTTCATTGTTTTGACATGAATCTCTACCATTAGCATCAGTCAACTGTTGTTGAGAAGCCCCCGCGTTACCTGTTGGGTGATATGCATTAAAACTTGGCGGCTGAAAACGTGTATTTTGCTGTTGATAACCATAAGGTTGGTGTGCAGTAGCATTTACTGTTAATTGATTATTGGGATATTGTTGATGAGAACCGGGATTTATATTCCAGTGTTGGTGATAATCCTTAACTCTCTCCGCTTCTACTCCGCCATTAGAAAGAATATCATCAAAATTTGTAGGTGCCCTATTTAAGGCGTATGAGTATTGCCGTACACCCAGAGAACGGTCAGCACGTATAACATTGGGAATTAAGGCCACATCTGCCCTGGTTCCTTCTCGGCAAAGTGAAACTACATTATGGTGATAATGGAACAGTCTACCTAGAAACAAGCGAGATTGATACTGCTTCATTCAGATGTCTACAAAGTCTTTTGTTGGTTTACCTGACATAATGAACCATAAGTAAAGACGATTAAGGGATTATAGATAGAATACACACACTCGGAGTTAATGACCACAAACTTTCATATTGGTTACAGTGGGGAGTGGGGACGCAGGATTGGGAGTGGAGGAACTTTGAAGGAAACAAAAATCACAGATCATATAGTATCATCTAACCCAGGCAAACATGTAAGTTATATAAACAACTACATTGTGCTAGGTAAAGATACACTTTGTATCACAAATTCACAACACTGCACTATATTCAGATGCAAATATCAATCCCCTCAATTAATCATCGTGTTTCACTGTTCGGGACAACAATACCAACGACAAATGCTATACAGATACGCTTGAGAGAAGAACAAAAACTTCCTCACTACACTCCGAGGTGATGATGGAGGATTGAGCAGCGGATTCTACGTAGTTATTAGGGTTTGTGAAGGAAATTGAAAGAGGAAATCTACCCAAACAAAAACTAATCTTAAACTTCAAGCAGTATACGGTTTCATTTTCAGCAACCCAGATCACATACAGTTATATACAGAAATTCATGTAAAAGCATATTCTTATTGCAAAATCTATAACTATGTACATTTCCACTCATCTGAAAGCAACATAGCATTCGAAAACATCATATCACGATGTTTTCCATGCAAAATAAAACAAACGTAAACTATTCATTGAGACGAGCAGCTATATTTTTGCTCACCTGAACGCAGCATAGCATTCTAAAACATCATATCACCATGTTTTTCATACAAAATAAAGCAAGCTTAAACTATTCATTGAAACGAGTGCCTACATTTTTGCTCACTTTAACCCAACATAACAATTCTAAAACATCATCTCACGATGCTTTCATACAACAAGATGCTAACAGTAATCGCGAAACCCGTAAAACAAAACGCAATGAACTAACAATACACGATGAAGTTCGAATTCGAAACATGTAATCAGCAATTACAGCAAATCAACCCAAATTACCATACACAATTAACACAACTAATCTTCGTCAATTCGTCAAATTAGTAAACTAGGGTTTATAAAATTGGGAATAATAAATAACTAAGTGCTGAGCTAGGGTTTGTAAATTTGGGAGTTTAAGCAAAACTAACAGTATAATTAGGGAAACGGACTAATAATCGAATAATAATTAGTCTGGCGGAGATTATATAGCACTAACTCAAGAGATGAGGCGGCGTCGGAGGCGGTGGCGCGTGGTGGGTTGACGTCGCCGGCGTGTGGTGCGGCGGCGATGGAGGAGGTGAAAATGGAGGAATCAAAGAGATTATTATCGCGTTTTTTTCTACGGACCGGGTTGAATTATGTATGGGATTAGGGTTGTGCTCGGCCTGGTTTTTTTTTGGGCCGATTTCAAGTTGCGTTGGGTATGACCCGGTTGGAAATGACGGACTAACAATTTGAAATTGAGTTATTTCATGACAATAATACCAACTATAAGGGAGCTTCTTAGATTAATCTGAACTATACGCAATCTCATTTTAATACTGTATAAACTAGTTGTAAAGTCCGTGCGATGCACGGGCCGATTTTTAGTTATATTGATAATGACATCAGGTTAGTAACATATATAGTATGCATAATAGTAAACAAATTCTATCCACATACGTGAATATGTTTCTAAGTAGATAATATTTACGGTAAACGTCAAATTAAATTACAAGCATACATTATCGTTAGAAAGGCTAATTAAAGTAGCTCGCACACAAATACATCTTCAACTACATATTCGTATCAATATTCATTTATATTTATATGGAATATTTATTTGTTACTCTATAAGTAGTTTTGCATTCAACAATATTATTATCTACGGATTATTATTATTATTATAAATGTACTCCGTAATAACTAATAAATAAAATGACAAATAATGTAAAGTAAGAGACCCAATTTGACATAGATAATTCAAAAATATATCGTACGTAGCGGGTATATAGTGATATGAGTAATTAAATTTCACGCAAGTATAAATAGACGTGTTTATTTCTTATACAATAAATGTATAAATAATTGATCTAATAGGGGATTAAAATATTGCTCATATGATTAACTAAGTACGCTTAAATTGTGCAACGTTATCTCACTTTCTAAAAAATAAAATAAAACTCTTGAATCATGCTATGAGTAATAAATTATACTCGTGGTCAAATATAGCGATACACGGGCTGTTTGTTATGATGTTGATAACAAAAATTATCATAATTAATTACATTTAAAAAAAATTAAGAAAACTTTTCAAGTATCTTGTACAAAGTATAATAATAAGTACATTGATAATGTACGTTTTGTTATTCCCAGAATTTTTTTGGTGAATATAATGATATCCAAGGATAAATGATTTCTTTTATTTATGATATAAAATTTCATCACCACGTCATAATTTCTCGATGTGAAATAATTTGACTTGAACTCTTTTTATGACTCAAAAGATTTATGGTTGACGGATGATTGCTTTTATTTATATAATTGAATTTCATCATCTGATTATAATTTTTCGATGTGTGGATAATTTTACTTCAATTTATAGCCTTAAGTCTTAAGAGTTGTTATAAGACTTAAAAGATTTTTCATTAATATCTAATAAAACGAACGATTCTTTTATTTATGATATAGTATAAAATTTCATAAGTTTATCATAATCTTTCGATGTGTGATAATTCAAGTAAAGTTATAATTTTAAGAACTTCTTTTAGGACTTAAAAGATTTATGATTGATATCTAAAGACGATGATTACTTTTATTTATATAATAGAATTTTCTCATCTTATTATAATTTTTTGATGTGAGATAATTTTTGCTTCAATTTATATATAGTCTTAAAAGCTATTATAAGACTCGAAAAAAATTGACATCTAAAAACGATTTTTTTTATTATTGATGATGTACAATTTCGTTACGTCGTCATAATTTTTCGATGCGTTTATCTACTTTAAGTTTATAGTCTTAAAATCTCTTTTAGGACTCAAAAGAGTTCAGGTTGACATGTACGAATGATTACTCTTAATTAGATAAGAGTAATAAAATTTAATCAATTTATAAAAATTTTGATGTGGATAATTCTAGTTGATTTTATAGTCTTAAAGACAAATGATTACTTATATTCATATAGTAGAATTTCATCACTTTATTATAATTTCTCGATTTGGGATAATTTTTACTTAAATTTATATAGAGAGAGATAGGTTCACGTAAGGTCAAGTTCATAAGTCCCAGTGTCAAAGTTATACAAAAAGTGCTTAAAGTTACACGAGATGAGTGACAATGTTGAATGTTATAGTTACATATCAATTTTGAACAAATGCAACTTTATCGTATGTCATTTGTAACTCTAATATAGATTTAATTGCATATGGTAAACTTATTTGATCTCTTCTATATATATTATCACATCATTACAATTTTTCGATGTGCGATTATTCTACTTTGTTTTGTAGTCTTAATTTTTTTTAGAACTCAAATTTTTATGATTAATATCTAAACACAAATGATTTTTTTTCCATCAGCTTACAGTCCTAAGTCTCTTTTATATACTACTCGTATATTTTTTTGATTTTGATTAAATCATCTTATTATAATTTTTCAATGTAAAATAAGTTTTACTACTTTTATGGGGTGTGTAATAAATTCTTCACTTTTATGAAGTATGAAATATTGTTTACAGTATAATATTGTTTTTAATCTTGGGATTTTTTTAAGACTCAAAAAATTATTGGTTGATATTTTAAGGACGAATGATTAATATTATTTTTTAGAATATAAAATTCCATAATGTTATTATAATTTTTCGATATGGAATGACTTTACTACTTTTATATGTAATAAATTTATCGCTTTTAATTTTCAAGAAAATTAATGTGAAATTTATACTCCAAAAAAAGCATTTTCTACCACGAATCTAAGCCAAATAATTCATTTTTATGATTTTTTTACGATAGATTATTTGTTAAACGGAATTTAAAGATTTTTAGATGAAAATTATAAAATATCACATTAATATAGTAGATTAAATTATATTATAATAATTAAAAGATTCACTACTTGATTTTATTATTATTAATGATACTCTCCTAAATCAAGTTTTGATGCAATGGACCAATCACATCGCTCAAAAAGTTATTACTTTATATATAATAATATACTAGTGTAGACCAATGCAATTGCATGGTTTTATAAGGAATATATAAATAAGTATAAATTTAAAGTACTTTTATCAAATTTAATTTTTTTGTGTTGAATCTTAGATTATGTTATTAATATTATTAATAAATGAATACTTAAAAAAGGAAAAACAAAATGACATTTTTAAGTTGAAATTAAAAAAATGACATTTTTAGTATAATTAATTGGCTCTTTTAATCAAAGTTGATAAAAAAAAGTATGTATACAAACTTGTGAATATATTTTGGTGATGTTTTTCTATTTTTTATTTATCATAAATAGTTTTATTGATATGAGTTTCATAATTATAGGAAATTAATTGTTATTTGTTCCTTTAATTAGTGTTTCCTTAATTGTAAAGATGTGATTTTGGAGGGAAAATTGGTTTAGAGAGTTAATCTCTTAGTGGAAAGGGGATATTGATGATTGATTTATATACCTTATTACTATAACTTTTTGACGTAGGGTAATCTTACTACTTTTATGGAGTGCGAAATAAATTCATCACTTTTTCCTTGAGAAAATAATATGAAATCGGGTTTATAATATAGAATTTCATCACATCATATTTGACGAATGACTACTCTTATTTACAATATAGAATTTTATCACCTCATCATAAATTTTTGATGTGATTATAATCTTATGAGTTTTTTTTTATGTGATTATAATCTTATGAGTTTTTTTTAAGACTCGAATAAAATTAAAGATTGTTGGTTGATAGGAGTATATAAGAACGAATGATTACTTTTTTAAGATTCAAAAGATTATTGTTGATTAATATTTAAGAACGAATTATTGCTTCATAGTATTCTTGTAAGATTATTTTTTTCCCCACACAAATTTCTATATATTCCTTATTTAAATTAAAAAATATATTAAAACCATGACAATTAGTAATAATATTTATATCACTAAATAAATATTAAAATAATTATCAAACAGAATTGACGAAGCGTTTCACGTTGTCGCTGTCCAATTTTTGTTGCCTTATGAGAGGATAATCGTCGGTTTATATAGTGATAATTTTCATGAGTCTTAAATGAGGTAAAATTATTTTTTCGTATACAAATTTCTATATACTTTATTTAAATTTTAAAAAATCAAGTCTCAGGTGGAGTAAGATTATTTTTCATATAAAATTTTAAAAAATCGAGTCTTAGGTAAGTAGGATTATTTTCATATACAAATTTTTAATTTATAGTATTCTTTAATTAACTTTAAAAATATATCAAAAAACTTGGACCAATTATATCGCTCAAAAAGTTCCTATATTACTATTATTATTAAATTATGTATACCCATTCTAACTCCTAATCACGTGTTTGATATGTGTACACCTAAAATAATATGTAAACTTTAAAATATTCTTATATTAAAAAAAAAAAATAAAAAATCAACCAATCAAATCGCTTGAAAAATTTCTGCTTTATTAATAAAATACTCGTATAATATACAAGTATTAAATATTAATAGAAGTATTAATAGTGTTAATATTGTTTGGGCCTCAATTTGTAGTGGAGCACATGGCCTCAATTTAGTTTGAGACGCCTTTGCGAGGGCCTCGGTTTAGTTTGAGACGCCTTTGCGATTAGGTGAATATATATATATATATATATATATATATGAAACTATTATTGACTTTTATTTATCATTGAAATACATAACTTAATTACTTATTTTTTTTACATAATAAACTTGAGAAAAAACGTGTTTAGTCTGACGACACACTAACATATATTTGGACATAGATAGGCAAAATGAAATCGGAGCCTAAATAATTATTCCTATATGATAAGATTGATAACACGATTGATACGATAGATGATTAGGCAGTTGCAATAGGATTATCGATGATGAGTTTGGTTTTTTCCATTGCCTTCATGGCCTCGAATCTGGGCTCCTTCTCCTGGAACTTGACCTTTATGTAGTGGTTCATGTAATCCTCGAACACAAACTTGGGGTATGTTATTGTTGGGCTGGTGGTGTAGTCCTGTTGCTGCTGATTTTCAAGGATTTGAGGAGCCGGGTAGATGAGGGCGTCACTGGCAGGGTTGTAGAAGGACGCTACGGACATCCTGTGTGGACATGACATAGGTCCACCCCGACGCGGCCACGCGCGGGTTTGGGTAGGCGAATGAATCTCCATATGAAACGGATCGAATTGAAATTTAGGTCTATGTGGAGTCGCCACCGAATTTTGTGGTTATTCGGAACCATTCGAGCCCACTCTATGTCGTAGTGGTCCGTATACAAAATACGGCCCATTTCCGATGTCAGAGTTTATTGGGCTCGTCCCTTTGCATTTCGATATAGATGCCGACTTGAGCGGTTAATCGTATATTGAATGACTCTCGTGCGCCAACGGTTTCGGGCATCCGGAAACCGAGGTTCTGAGTAAGGGGTGAGGGTACGTGTTGGGAAGCCCACGAAGGACACCCAACCCCGCCCGCACATTAGCGGCCTCTACTAAGAATTCGAATGACTTACAATATGCGCGCTAGTAAAACGGGAAAATGATATGCAAACAGTATTTTCCCTAAACATGCGAATTGAATTGAAACGGGTTTCTAAGTCAATTTAATGCAGCTAAGATTAACGTCAAAGTTGTATTTTAGCATGCGGGTTCATTTAGTACAATAAACGAACAAAATTGAATTAACAAGAGAAACAACAAACGCGTTAGTAATGATATAATAATATAACGAATAATAACGGTTTGTGCAAAATTGAATTGAATTGAAAAGATGCAAATATGAGGATGCATGATTTGAAAAGATAGTATACACGTGATTAATTATGCACGTGTTGACCTAAGTCGTAAAATACTATCGAGTTTGAAAAATAGGGTAATGTACGACGCGTGTTTGAGTCGTTATGAGGGCACTCGATCGAGTGGTCGATAGACTCGATCGAATAGGCCCTGAAAAGAGGTTTCTGTTTCGTGTTATGGGCCGTACTCGGCCGAGTTATTGACCAACTCGGCCGAGTACGTGGCCACTCGACCGAGTCGCTGTGAGACTCGACCGAGTGAGTACTTGAAAAGTATTCTGTCCGGATCTGGTGACCCTACTCGACCGAGTTATTGACCAACTCGACCGAGTAGGTCTCCACTCGATCGAGTCACTGGAAGACTCGACCGAGTAGAGGTCCTGCAGACCATTCTGTCTCGATTTTGTGATGTCACTCGATCGAGTGACGTAGGCACTCGACCGAGTGGCACCTGTACGTAACCAGAAAACGCTTGCAATTGATTTGAATCGTTTAAAGTAGCCGAGACAATAATAAATGTTCCTCCATGTTTGTAGTGTTATAATTGGACAACATCTACGTTAACATCAACGGAAAATTGAAACGGCTAAATTATTTGATTTGATTTATTAGACTCGACGTCCAATTACGGAATTGTCATCGGGTCTAACATATCGATACTTTGCTTAAAATACAGAAAAGGACTTGATTCCCTCGACTTTTCTGACATCGAAATAAATCCCTAAGGATTGTGATGTCGGATCCGTGTCAATGGGTTTCGACCCATATTGAAATACGATGTTTATTTTTTGAGAAATCGATGCGAATAATAACGATGATACAAACGATATGAAAATTATTGTTGAAATTGACCTATCTCAACGATCAAGTAACCGGGATATCGGAACGAGCGACCGTCAACGCTGTGTGCAGTACACTTGTATATTCGTGTTTCCTCATTCCGATATCACTTATACTCGACACAAATTGATAGGTATTTTAATGTTTTGATACTAGTATTATTGATATTAACGATGCGATAATAACGATAAAAAAAATAAAAAAAAAATAAAACGACCCGTATGAAATAGACACGACGCGAGAAAAAGGAAGAGAAGGGAAGAAACGGGGTTTTGACACCCTCAACCTACATGTTCTTGTCTCGGTGCGGACTCGTAACCGTGGCTATAACACAAGAGTCTTCGAGGTTTATGGAGGTCGAGTTATGGTGGCTCGGGTTGTTGATTCCTAAACTAGGTCTAGGGTTTGCTAGGATGTTGCTTAGGGTTTGCTTAGGGTTTGTAGAGGATGTAGTATGTGTGTATGAGGTTGCTCTAGGGTTTCGATAATTGTGTCAAAGTTGTTCAAGAGGGGTGCATGGGGGTTCCTTTTATAGGAAAAGCTAGGGCTTCGGATTAGGGTTACTCGACCGAGTAGGTGGCTGACTCGGTCGAGTAGGCTTGTGCGTCAGCCGTCGGGCCTGAATAAGGGCCCACTCGATCGAGTGGATGAGGCACTCGATCGAGTGGCCCAGTTGGGTCGCGCGGGTCACTTGCTTGGACCTTGACCGTGGGTATTTGAGGGGTTTGAGTTGGACTTTTGATGATTGATGGGTTGTTTTTGTGTGTCTCGGGAATGACTTTGACCGGGATTGACCCAATCGTGACAAGTCGGTTTTAATTCCGGTGTCGGTTTTAGCCCAAATTAGTCTTGTTTGACTCGAAATGGTCCGCTGGGCCTGGATTTGAGGTTGATTTTGTGAGATTTGTACTCCGTAAGTGCGTTAGCCAACGATTAATGGATTTGAGCCCGTATCCGAGCGCATAGAAGCATGTTAGCGTCCGATCATCATCGGGTGTTTTTTGGGAAACTGCCATAGACACCTGGCAGTCAAAATGCGGGTGTCTACAGAGCCCCCACTCTGACTGAGGCTTGGACAGGGCGAGAGTCAGAGTATCCACCAGGCCAATCGAGGATTGAAACCTGGCGGACTTCCGGCCGGGTCGTTTATAGTCCGTTAGACTTGCGTGAAGGGCTCGCCAGCCGCAAGCTAGAAGTTATACCTGAGCTGATAACTCCGTGGGGGATTGGACTTGTCTCGTAAGTCCTGGGTGTGCCTGTATGTAGACTCATCCCTTGAAATGCCGTCGTTGGCTTCCGCTGGGGAATTATTGTGGGTCGCACTTCCCTAATTGAGTTGTACCTGTATGAGTCACATAAAACGCATGCAACACGTAGGCAGTAAAATGACTCGCGCTGGGGAGAAATGGTTTGAAAATTTGAATTTTTGAAATCTTGAAAATTTGAGATTTTTTGAATTTTGGAAACTTTGAGATTTTTTACTCCTAACAAAGATTAGGAAAGTAATTTGCAGCTTAAATAGACCGAAATTTGACCTTGTCGAAAAGGATCTTTTTTCGAATGACTAGATTTGCAAATTTCAAAGTGGAATTTGAAGAGAGAGGCCTACCGACAGACTCGACTCTGGACGTGACCGGACGAGTTGACTCACACGACTGGACTCTCGAGGGGTTGGACCGTGACTCGGTAGGGGTGTGGGCCGCCTAATAAGACTCTTAAGTTGCGCTATCTCATAGCCTAGGCGAGTGGCAACACGGTCGCACGTCGAAACGGGATAGATATGCTATGGGGGGGATTGCAGTAGCCTGTAATGAGACTGTTTTAGTCTGGTGCCCCTCTGGATTTCTGATTTTTGGGTACATTTCCAAAGTGGGTATTGCCTCGAGTCCTAACAGATTCTTGTCTTCGACTGAGCCGAGTACTAGGACACACTATAGAAAGGAGGCTAGATTTTGGAAGTATTTGGATTATGTGAGTGGAATGAGAACTTCTGTCTAATAGAAGCCCCCAGGACGACAAAGCTAGCTACTGAGAACATGACAGTGTCGTGACCGGAGTGATGACACTTTTTGAATGTGTGTCAATGTGAGTGGTTGTGCCTCTGTTGAAAGGCTGCCTACGTATTCACGTGTGGTGAAATCAAACCATGCCGTAGTTCAGTGGACTGGAAGATGTATTATGGCGCCTAGTTTGTTAAGGCTTTGTGTGTAACTAGCCATAGCGATGGTGTAGGCTAGGTGCATTCCCAATGATGTCTTGATCAAAGGGCTAGAATGGTTAGGATGTTAATCCTGTGACTGTGAGCGTTCTCCGGGGTAGCCCCCAGAGGTGGTGTGAACTATTTGGGCATGTTCTATGCCGACTGCAAGTTGAGTTCCCGTGTTTGGGGTTGGTAACTGGTTTGGATGGAATTTTAACGAGTTTTGTTCTCGGGATTTTTAACGAGTTCTGCTCTCGGGGAATTTTAACGAGTTTTGTTCTCGGGATTTGATGTTTTTGGAAATGTGGTGCTAGGAAGTAAATGGCTTTGATGACTCGAAATCCGGAGCTCGGTTCTGTGGAGCTAAGGCTTCGAGGGCTGGTTTGATAATGTGGGATCTGGTTTTGATGACTCGAAATCTGGAGCTCGGTTCTGTGGAGCTAAGGCTTCGAGGGCTGGTTTGATAATGCGGGATCTGGTTTTGATGACTCGAAATCTGGAGCTCGGTTCTGTGGAGCTAAGGCTTCGAGGGCTGGTTTGATAATGCGGGATCTGGTTTCCATGTCTGGCCCTAATTGTTAGGGGTATCCTATGGAGCTTGAATCCTCAAAATTCCGGGCTGTCTCTGGCCTGGGTCTCGGGAAGGTCTTGAGGGTTGTAATGTGGGAAGGCTGAGTGTGGTGTTAGCTGACCAGCTTGATTGTTACTCCCCTATTGGATGGCATGGATAATTTTGAATTTGACCGTACCACGGTCAAAGGATTTTCACTTGAGTTGACCGTTGACCACGGTCATGGATATTCTGAATTTTTTTGATGATGGCCTGCTTTTTTTTTGGCCTTTTGCTTTTTTCCTCATGGACTTTCGATTTTTTTTTCCTTTTTTTTTTTTCTTTTGATTTTTTGTCCAGTGTTCTTTTGTTTTGTTTTTTTTTGCCGGTCAGACTAACACCTAAGGTAGGGGTTGGTCAGTCTATTGGAGGGGTATTTTATTGTGGGAAATGGGCTTGCCTCCCGTCTTGAACCCAAACTAGGAGATTACCTAGATTTGTCATAGGATTCGATACCGCTCCTGCTACGGGTAGTTATGTGGTTTTTCTATACCAGACACGGAATAGGTAAAAAGAAAACACGGGCTCGGTTTCCTGCAGTCATTATAGATGTGCCTATAATAGTCACGTGTGTGTGCTCACAGCGTATGACGGTGTTCATCATGTTCTCGAAAACACATAAGGAAAGTAGATATGAGAATAGAATATTGAAAGCTTGATTTTATTGAATTTTGAAAGGGAGAACAGAATACAATTGACTCTGACTCTGACTTTGACTTTGACTTCGACTTTGAAGGGAATAGTACATCCTAGACTCGGACTCAGACTCGGACTCAAATCGGATCCGAACTCTCGGATAATGTTGTCATTAGTCGTCGGCTTCTAAGGACTCGAGTTGATGTCCAGTATAGCCTTTAGTATCAGCTTCACCCAGATCTTCATTATGTCGAAGATCGTCTTCAATCCTAATGCCCATTTCGGTAAGTACGGCAAAGTTTGAAATGCCGGCATACCTAAGATGGACGCGGTAAGAAGGCAGGAGGTTGTTGACGAAGGCCTCCACTAGCGTCTTCTCGTTGGGCTTGTTTACCAACTTTACACTCTCGGCCCTCCATCTTTGAAGATATTTAGTGAACCCTTCTTTGGGCTCTTGGGCCATGACTTCCAGAGTACGCATTGTAGTCTGGATCTCGATATTATCGGCGTAGTTCCGAGCGAACTCTGTTGCCACATCGTCCCAAGTCGGATATTTCTTGGAATCGAGCCTGTAGTACCAGGCTTTGGGGTGCTTCTGGAGGTTGGAAGGGAATAAGTGCTTAAACATGGTGGACTTTACCCCTTTGACTGCCATGAAGTCTTTGAAGGCCCGGATATGATGGACCGGGTCTTCGGTACCCTCAAACATAGGAATTCCCGTCAAGTTGAGGTTGGCCGGTAGCTCGTTACTCAAAGGTGAATAAATGCGAGCATTTTCGAAGTGGATTGAGTTGCTTGTTGATAAGTGAACTTGCTCCTCGAGCCTGCGAACAACACTGACCAATTCGGCTATGGGCCCAGTGGACTCAGCTCTTTCAACTAGGACCGTTTTCTCTACAGTGCTCAGGCGAGTGTCCAAAGTTGCTTGGTTAGCAAGGATGGAGGTCAGTTGAGTCTCGATTTTGGTTAGGGCATCTTTCAATTCTTCCATCTTGCGTTGATGTCGGGTTGCGGGTGGCCTGTCTGTAAGAGCACCACGTAATCAGAGAGGTTGCTTCGGAACTCAAACTCACCAAGGCATAGGAAATAGCGTAAGAGGAGGGACGACCTCAGTTTGACTCGGGTTAGACTCCCCTAAGACAAATGTGTAGGGTACGATTCTCGGAGTGACTGTGATTAGTCATTCCGTCGGAGAATAGCCCCCTAGTGAGGCTAGGGACTCAGATGGTGTGGCATCTGAGTGACTCGAAAGTGGGTTATGTGAGACACGTGTAAGACATGACCCTTAGAGCAACCGTGATTGATCGCCCTGCTAAAGGGGTAGCCCCCGAGTGGGATCGACAATTTTGTTAAGACTCGAGTGTCGGACGAGTGACCCTTAGACGTGAGGACCGTGAACCTTTTGTTATAGGGCTATGCATTGTAAAAGGTTGACTCGGAAGAGACACCTAGACGGGTGACTTGTGAAATGTGGGCCTTCCTTAGGATTCGGCGGGTGGGCCTAGTCCTGTTCGAAGGAAGGTTGACTCGATTGTGTAAACGGGCCCTCCTTTGTAGGAGTTTGTCCTACGTAGGTGGGCCTTGCCTTAGTTTAATAAGGCGGACCGGGATAGGGAAGAAACTCGTGATGTAAGATCGACGGAGTTTCGACGCTACGGACCTTGACAACTTAAGACACGACCCGACACTGCTAAATACGGGAAGTCCTAGAAGAGGAAGGTTTTGAAAATTGATTGATTTTGAAAAAGGACCGAGAAAACTCGGTGGAGAGGTCCAAATTTCGAGAAAGACGAAATGTTTAATTGGGCCACGATTTTTGAAAGCTTGAGTTTTGATTTGGGCAGCATATCGGCTAGAAAATAGGCTATTTTGAGTAAAATCATAAGTCCTAAATTCGGTATACGTCCCGGGTTTTGAAATTGGATATCTTGAAAATTGAAAATTTGAGTGTCGGAAGAAAGGAATTTCCAACGATTTGAAAATTGAAGATAAGATCCCGAAGATTTGAAAATCGAAAACGGCATCTCGAAGATTTGAAAATTGAAATTGAGTTTTTGAAAATTCGAAAATCGAATGGTGGATCGGAAGTTCGAATTTTGAAATGGGCAGCATGCCGGCTAGAAAATAGGCTTGTTTTGAGTCAAATCATAAGTCCTAAATTTCGGCAGCTTTCCGAGTTTGAAAGTTGAATATTTTTGAAAAGATGCATTTTTGAAAAAGTTGACGGTTTTTGAAAACGACACAGAAACCAAATATCACGTAGTCACACAAGCATTGTAACGACGCCATGTATGCTCTACACTAAGTCTCGGTCGGTCTGAAAGGGTCTATACCAGTGTACATAGTCTAGACGTTGATCGGGACGGACTCTCTAAGTCGAATTGAGCTTAGAACATGCCGCGAAACCCACTCGAATCGACTATGGACACCTTTTGACATATCCATGTTGGAGTACATCAACGGTATAGTGGGACGTCGGTCACCAGTACCGGCCCGGGAAAATATGGGTTATGCATGAACCGTAAAACTAACACGCGCATTGTATTTGTCAAACGATTTCTATTCGAGTCTCACCCTGAGGATGCCGATGGTAAGTCACGCATCAGTTAATCCCCAGCGGAGTCGCCAAATTGTGGACATGACATAGGTCCACCCCGACGCGGCCACGCGCGGGTTTGGGTAGGCGAATGAATCTCCATATGAAACGGATCGAATTGAAATTTAGGTCTATGTGGAGTCGCCACCGAATTTTGTGGTTATTCGGAACCATTCGAGCCCACTCTATGTCGTAGTGGTCCGTATACAAAATACGGCCCATTTCCGATGTCAGAGTTTATTGGGCTCGTCCCTTTGCATTTCGATATAGATGCCGACTTGAGCGGTTAATCGTATATTGAATGACTCTCGTGCGCCAACGGTTTCGGGCATCCGGAAACCGAGGTTCTGAGTAAGGGGTGAGGGTACGTGTTGGGAAGCCCACGAAGGACACCCAACCCCGCCCGCACATTAGCGGCCTCTACTAAGAATTCGAATGACTTACAATATGCGCGCTAGTAAAACGGGAAAATGATATGCAAACAGTATTTTCCCTAAACATGCGAATTGAATTGAAACGGGTTTCTAAGTCAATTTAATGCAGCTAAGATTAACGTCAAAGTTGTATTTTAGCATGCGGGTTCATTTAGTACAATAAACGAACAAAATTGAATTAACAAGAGAAACAACAAACGCGTTAGTAATGATATAATAATATAACGAATAATAACGGTTTGTGCAAAATTGAATTGAATTGAAAAGATGCAAATATGAGGATGCATGATTTGAAAAGATAGTATACACGTGATTAATTATGCACGTGTTGACCTAAGTCGTAAAATACTATCGAGTTTGAAAAATAGGGTAATGTACGACGCGTGTTTGAGTCGTTATGAGGGCACTCGATCGAGTGGTCGATAGACTCGATCGAATAGGCCCTGAAAAGAGGTTTCTGTTTCGTGTTATGGGCCGTACTCGGCCGAGTTATTGACCAACTCGGCCGAGTACGTGGCCACTCGACCGAGTCGCTGTGAGACTCGACCGAGTGAGTACTTGAAAAGTATTCTGTCCGGATCTGGTGACCCTACTCGACCGAGTTATTGACCAACTCGACCGAGTAGGTCTCCACTCGATCGAGTCACTGGAAGACTCGACCGAGTAGAGGTCCTGCAGACCATTCTGTCTCGATTTTGTGATGTCACTCGATCGAGTGACGTAGGCACTCGACCGAGTGGCACCTGTACGTAACCAGAAAACGCTTGCAATTGATTTGAATCGTTTAAAGTAGCCGAGACAATAATAAATGTTCCTCCATGTTTGTAGTGTTATAATTGGACAACATCTACGTTAACATCAACGGAAAATTGAAACGGCTAAATTATTTGATTTGATTTATTAGACTCGACGTCCAATTACGGAATTGTCATCGGGTCTAACATATCGATACTTTGCTTAAAATACAGAAAAGGACTTGATTCCCTCGACTTTTCTGACATCGAAATAAATCCCTAAGGATTGTGATGTCGGATCCGTGTCAATGGGTTTCGACCCATATTGAAATACGATGTTTATTTTTTGAGAAATCGATGCGAATAATAACGATGATACAAACGATATGAAAATTATTGTTGAAATTGACCTATCTCAACGATCAAGTAACCGGGATATCGGAACGAGCGACCGTCAACGCTGTGTGCAGTACACTTGTATATTCGTGTTTCCTCATTCCGATATCACTTATACTCGACACAAATTGATAGGTATTTTAATGTTTTGATACTAGTATTATTGATATTAACGATGCGATAATAACGATAAAAAAAAAAAATAAAAAAAAAAAACGACCCGTATGAAATAGACACGACGCGAGAAAAAGGAAGAGAAGGGAAGAAACGGGGTTTTGACACCCTCAACCTACATGTTCTTGTCTCGGTGCGGACTCGTAACCGTGGCTATAACACAAGAGTCTTCGAGGTTTATGGAGGTCGAGTTATGGTGGCTCGGGTTGTTGATTCCTAAACTAGGTCTAGGGTTTGCTAGGATGTTGCTTAGGGTTTGCTTAGGGTTTGTAGAGGATGTAGTATGTGTGTATGAGGTTGCTCTAGGGTTTCGATAATTGTGTCAAAGTTGTTCAAGAGGGGTGCATGGGGGTTCCTTTTATAGGAAAAGCTAGGGCTTCGGATTAGGGTTACTCGACCGAGTAGGTGGCTGACTCGGTCGAGTAGGCTTGTGCGTCAGCCGTCGGGCCTGAATAAGGGCCCACTCGATCGAGTGGATGAGGCACTCGATCGAGTGGCCCAGTTGGGTCGCGCGGGTCACTTGCTTGGACCTTGACCGTGGGTATTTGAGGGGTTTGAGTTGGACTTTTGATGATTGATGGGTTGTTTTTGTGTGTCTCGGGAATGACTTTGACCGGGATTGACCCAATCGTGACAAGTCGGTTTTAATTCCGGTGTCGGTTTTAGCCCAAATTAGTCTTGTTTGACTCGAAATGGTCCGCTGGGCCTGGATTTGAGGTTGATTTTGTGAGATTTGTACTCCGTAAGTGCGTTAGCCAACGATTAATGGATTTGAGCCCGTATCCGAGCGCATAGAAGCATGTTAGCGTCCGATCATCATCGGGTGTTTTTTGGGAAACTGCCATAGACACCTGGCAGTCAAAATGCGGGTGTCTACATCCTGTTACCGTCTGTCTGTGCAATCACGCGGTGCATCACACTCTTGTACTTGCCATTGGTAATAACCTCGAGCTGGTCACCCAGGTTGACAACAATAGAGTGTTTGATGGGCGGGACACCAACCCATTCCCCATCCTTGAGAAGCTGCAGCCCACTGACCTTGTCGTCCTGGAACAAGAGAATGATCCCACCTGCGTCGGTGTGTGCCCTGAGTCCTTTGATGAGGTCGGGCTTGGGGCAGGGTGGGTAGCTGCTCACCTTTGTGCCAAAGTTGGGCCCAATGGCCCCGTGAAATGCCTTCTTCAGGTAGCCTTTCTCAAGATCCAGATTCTCGCAGAACAGGTCTAGGAGTTGCTCTGATAACTTCTCTATTTCCGCTCCAAACGCCCTCATCACATCCCTGCATTGCATTGCACGTACATAGGTTTTATGCATGTGAGACGGTCGTTGTATGTATAGATGTGAATAGTTAGTTCAGAGCCGGTCCGTGAGATGTTCAATTAGGTTCTCAAAACGGGGGCCCAACAATATAAGGGCACAAAATTAAAACATTGTCTTACAAATAATTTATTAATTGGAAAAAAAAATTAAAAAACTAATTTTTTCCGATGTCACGTACTACATACCCAAAACTTAGCCAAATGTTTGTCTATTCAAAAAATAATTTCAATTATAATAATCCTAGTAAATACATTTACTCATTAATTATTATTATTCAGTTGTGTTTCATTTTCATTATAAAATATCAAAATATTATTATTCAGTTGTGTTTCATTTTCATTATAAAATATCAAACTTATAAAAAAAATTGTGACAAAAATCATACTCAATATATATCAAATGATAAAATGTTTAATCTATCAAAGAAGTAATTTATCCGAAAACATATTTTTAGAGTTTATATTTGCAAGTATTTGTATGCGTAACTAATGAAATACAAGTATACTTATAAATATAATTATCAAAGAACTAACGTGTTGAATATATTTTTATATTGAATATAATATACTTTTGTATTAATCATAAAGTTAATAGAATATATTTTTGTAATGAACTTAATGTATTTTGTGTTCAAGATAACCACTCTCCCCAAACTATTGGATATAAATATGTTTACTTGAATTATATATTCAAATATTTATAGGGCCTGTTTAGAACAGGGCCTCTCAATTATATTGACCGGCCCTGAGTTAGTTAGTTAGTTACCGGTATTCATCAGTGAGGTCGGGGATCTCGGAGATGTTGGAGGTGGGGCGATGGCGAATATGGAAGGTGCTCTCCCAGTCGTCGGTGTTATTGACCTCGGATTGAGTAGCCACAAGGCCTTTGGACTCAACCATATCCTTGAATTTTTGCTCCAAGCTTGTCTTGTAATGTTCCTTTGTCAGCCTCTCCACAGTGTCCAAAAAGTCATGAGAAATGCCAGGGTTCACCACCTACATAGTACATACACATACATATGCATATGAGAGACGAGCTAGTATCGTAAAACATAAGACGAATCCGTCTGTCTGTCCACTATTATTACCTCAAAGAAGCCCCAGTTCTCACAAGCATCCTTGATTTTCCCCAAGGTGGCACTCCTTTCTCCACCATTCAGCTTCTCAACATCAACAATTGGAAAGTTGGCCATTTTTTGTTTTTGTTACGGCTACTTGTTAACTTGATTCCTAATGCTATGGAATAATGAAATATTATGTGCTGCTTTGATGTGTTCAAGGAGGGTGTGAGTGGCCTCTATTTATAGGCAGACCATCATGGAATAATGTACATGTATGTACGGGGAGTTCTTGTATTGTTTATGTTTTTGGTTCAGCGAAAAATGCACTTAGTCGCATTATAATATAAGGGGAGGAGGATTCGAATCCGAGATCTATTGTTCAGGATACCTAATCTTAAATATCTTCGATAATATTACCGTGTATATTACGTAGTGTCGAAATTCAAAAACAAAAAATTAATTGAAAGCAAATAAACATGGAAAGTTGTAACTCCTAACAAAAATCATTGAGCTTATCCACTCGTGTTACTTGTTTGCTCCATTTTACCTGCTCCTTGCATTGTATAAAAAAATCTAAGATATATCGATTCACCTAATAATTACTATAGATACAATACCAAATTTAGAGATATTTGTTTCTATTATTATTAGTATAGATAGATATGCATGATATTTTTAATAAATTTCTTTTATAGGATATTTCATTTTAGATTTTCAATTCTTTTACTTTTATAAATCTAATAATGGTACGTTATATATATATATATATATATATATATATACATGAAAATATTTTTGACATTGCAAAATAAATCAAGATAATTGGATAATGTTTCGAAATGTAATTAAATGTCTAATTTAATGAAAATATTACATATATATTTTTTATACTCCATATATGTCATTTTCTCATTTTGCATTTAAAGATACATATACTTATTTCTATTTTCAATTACGAATCCGGAGTACTATTTTATATAAAAAAAAATGTGTACTGATGATATTTTTAGTATATAAAAAAACCCTAATTTTTAAATACTATATGAACGATTTTTTTTTCTTCCATAAAATGAGTCATCCAACATGTCATATGAACTCACTCTATGATTTAATTTTTGAAAAAAAAAATATCACAGAGAGTTTATTGGTATACTCCATATATTTGGTTTTTTTTTTGTAGAAATTAAAGTAAAAAAACTCATCTCGAAATAAATTTACATTTCAGAGAAATGTATTTTTTTGTCACAAAGTTAATGACATTAATCATATTATATTTCCAAATTGATTTCAAAAAAATTTGTCATTTTTATTGTATTAATGATAATTAGGGTTCGTTTGGTTCAATGCAGAAAGATTAAATTACCGGGAACTATGAATTACCGAGAATTTACATTTCAGGTGAATTAGTAAAATGTGTTTGGTTCGTATGCTGGAACTCAATTCATGCAGGAAGTTTAACTTACCAAGGGGCCTTGGTAAGCAATTTTCCACACGATGGAAGAAGTAATTCATGTGGGAAGCGGAACTTCCCATGATTTGGGCAATCAAACAATAGTCTAGTTTTTAACTTTCCATGAATACCAACTTCTCATTAATTAAAACGGCAACCAAACGAACCCTTAATATAATGGAATTAATTTAGTTTATTGTAGACACACGCAAGTTGATCCCGTGCAATGATGCATGATATTTTTAATAATTTTCTTTTATAGGATACTTCATTTTAGATTTTCAATTGTTTTATTTTTATAAATCTAACAATGGTACGTGTAGGTATATATAAAAATATTTTTGACATTGCAAAACAAATCAATATAATTGGATAATGTTTCGAAATGTCACTAAATGTTTGTTTTAATGAAAATATTACGTATATTTTTTATACTCCATATATGTCATTTTGTCATTTTGCATGATTCCGGAATACTATTTTATAAAAAAATGTGTACTGATGATATTTTTAGTTGTTAGGGTGAAACAATTTTTTTGTATAAAAAAATCCTAATTTTTAAATACTATATGAACGATTTTTTTTTCTTCCTTAAAATGAGTCATCCAACCTGTCATATGAACTCACTCTATGATTTAATTTTTGAAAAAAAATATACCAGAGAGAGTTTATTGGTATACTCCATATTTGTTCTTTTTTATAGAAATTAAAGTAAAAAAACTCATCTCGAAAATAAATTTACATTTCAGAGAAATGCATTTTTTTGTCACAAAGTTAATGACATTAATTATATCATATTTCCAAATTGATTTAAATTTTTTTTGCCATTTTTATTGTATTAATGACAATTAATTAATATATTGGAATTAATTTAATTTATTGTAAACACCCGCAAATTGACCCCGTGCAATGATACATGATATTTTTAATAATTTTCTTTTATAGTGGGATATTTCATTTTAGATTTTCAATTGTTTTATTTTTATAAATCTAACAATGGTACGTGTAGGCATATATAAAAATATTTTTGACATTGCAAAACAAATCAAGATAATTGGATAATGTTTCGAAATGTCATTAAATGTCTGTTTTAATGAAAATATTACGTATATTTTTTATGCTCCATATATGTCATTTTGTCATTTTACATTTAAGGATACATACTTATTTCTCTTTTCAATTACGACTCCGAAGTACTATTTTATAATCAATTACGAATCCGGGGTACTGTTTTATAAAAAAATGTGTACTGATGATATTTTTAGTTGTTATGGTGAAACATTTTTTTTTTTTATAAAAAATACCCTAATTTTAAAATACTATATGAACGATTTTTTTTCTTTCATAAAATGAGTAATCCAACATGTCATACGAACTCACTCTATGATTTAATTTTTGAAAAAAAAATATCATATTTATTTATTTATTTTGTAGAAGTTAAAGTAAATAAACTCATCTCGAAAATAAATTTACATTTCAGAGAAATGCATTTTTTTTGTCACAAAGTTAATGACACTAATTATAATATATTTCCAAAATGATTTCAATTTTTTTTTGCCAATTTTATTGTATTAATGACAATTAATTAATATATTGGAATTAATTTAGTTTATTGTGGACACCCGCAAATTGATCTCGTGCAATGATGCATGATATTTTTAATAAAATTCTTTTATTGTAAGATATTTCATTTTAGATTTTCAATTCTTTTATTTTTATAAATCTAACAATGGTAACTGTAGGTATATATATATATATATATATATATATATATATATATATATATATATATATATATATATATATAGGAAAATGAGATGGCGCCACCGGGTGGCGTCGAATTTGTGCGCCACCGAAGGTATTTTAGTAATTGACTAGCATTATTTTATTTATCTCCTTTAAAAATTGATTTTAAAATAAGTTAGTTGTAGAGGGTAAATTCGACATTCCGCTTGTAAATAAATTATAATTATATAATTTTAAAAAAGGAAAAAAATCAAATAATAATTGAAAGAAATATTATAAAAAAAAAATCTAGCTTAATTGCAGTGTTTGTTAGGCATATACTCAAAAAAGATATAATTTATTTATATTATATATACAATTATATCATACTTATAAGCATAAAAATATACTTGGTAGATTGGTCTTTATGAAATAAATTATTGGTACCTGTATAGGTTGTGCCTGGGTTCGAGTTTTAGTAATGTCATTTTAATGTCCCTTGCTTTCAGACAGTATATAAATTGCTTACCCAAACATTGTCACTTTTAATAGTCTAAACCAACATTTTTATCGTATTATTTTTTTGTTATTGATAAATCTGACTAATTTAATCGTGAAAGTTAATTTTTTTTTTTATTCATATTAAATTTTATCACAACAATCTATCCTTTATAATATCAATTGTTTACCTATGTCAGCTTGATGAAAATCATAAATTGTTAGGTTGATATAAAATCGAATTCGAAATATACGTAGTATTCTGCGATTATATTTTAAAAACAATATTTAGCTTGTGAGAGCATTTAATCCATAAAAGAAAAAATTTGTTTTTTGCATTAAGATCCGGAGTAATAAATTATAGTCAAATATAGCGATACGTGGACCGCTTGTTAGTGATGTTGATAAAAAAAAAATATAATTAATTACATTTTAAAAATAAAAAATTAAGAAACTTTTCAGGTATCTTGTACGAAATATAATAATAAGTACACTGATGATTTTTTATTTATTTATTTATTTATATAATGATATCTAAGGATGATTGATTTCTTTTAGGGACGGTTTGGTTCACTGTGTATGGGTATAAGGTATGGGTTTGGAATAACCAAACCTCATACCTTGTGTTTGTTTGTGTCTTTTTTTGTTTTCATACCCATACCTCAATCCCATGAGTTATAGTTTATCATACACAAGGGTGGGGGTGGGTATGAGAGTTAATACCTTGGTATCAAATCAACAAAAGTTATTTTTTTGTTTCGAGAAAATATTTATTGGAATTTTTTTGTGCGTTTTTATTGTTATTCAAACTAACACTTATTTTTTCAATGATGAAAATGTGCACAAAATAATTCTACTAAAAAATAATATGGAGTATTGATTTTTGGTTAAAGTATTTTTTTTCCTAAGATGGCAAACATTAAAAAAACATTACTGTTCAATCAAATAAAAATATGTAAAATTATATTCTATCAAAATAATAATAGATTTTTTAATTAAAAACATTTTATTTCTTTAGATTACAAACATTTTTATCCCGAAAATTACTCATACCAGAAATGAACCAAACACCGGATATCAGGAATGGAGTTTCAAACCTATACCTCCCTGATATGATTCCTCATTTCATACCGATACCTTTGTGCGAACCAAACGGCCCCTTATTTATGATATAGAACTTTATCACCTCATTATAATTTTTCGATGTGAAATAATTTTATTTGAACTCTTTTTAAGATTCAAAAGATTTATGGTTGACGGATGATTCTTTTAATTTATATAATAGAATTTCATCATCTTATTAGTATAATTTTTTAATGTGCGGTAATTTTACTTCAATTTATAGCCTTAAGACTTATGAGTTGTTATAAGACTCAAAAGATTTTTCGTTAATATTATCTAAAATGAATGATTTCTCTTATTTATCATCTTTACATATTAAAAGAAACATACTTCTAAAAATATGGCTTAGGAATAGTGTTCTTCTTAGGAATAGTGCTCTACTCTTAGTAACAGTACTCCTACTCTTGCTATGCTTCTCTGCTACACGCCTTCTCTGCTTTTCCCTTCCGTCCTTTTCCCTATCTTTCCTTCCTTCCTTCTCATCCATTCATTTCCCATCCGTCCTTCTACTACTTCTTCTTCACGCTTTCCTGCTTCTTCCTCATGCTCCTTCTCTCTACTTTCCCTTTCCTCAGTTTTTTTCTCATGGTTCTCTGATTTTGTTGTCTCTGCAGGTTGGGGCTGTTTCCGCTCTTTCCTTGGTAGTTATCCAGTTGCCCCAGGTCCTCGGCGTTGGCGGCCAAGGAACTCTGCAACAGCAGCGGCGATGATGACGAGATCTGCTCTCTCTACATCAGTGTCGGAACGGTGGGTTCTTCGCTCTTTTTTTTTTCGTCGGCTCTGATTTATTTGTCTTAGATTTGTGTGGAGCTTTCCGTTTTCCTTTCAGGTGTTGGATATGGGATTACAGAGCTTTTTATTCTCCGTTTTTTTGGGTTTTGTTGCCTTTGATTTTCGGCTGTTTTTTGGGTTTCGGGTGCCTGTTTTTTTATATGTTGCTGCTGAAATTTGTTTGGTTGCCTCTGATTTTGACTGTACGAGGTTGTTTAATCGGGAATTGTTACTGTGATTCGTTTTGATTTCGAATGCTAGCTGTGAATGTGTTCATCTATGTCTTTGATGGAGAACTTCTCTCTCTAGATCAGTGTCAGAACGGTGCGTTCTTCGGTAATCTTTTTGGTCTGAAATTGGTGTGGATTTGTCTGTTTCCCTTTCAGGTTTTCGATCTGAGATTGCAGACCTTTGTATTCTCCGATTTCTAAGGTTTTGTTCCCTTCTTTTTTATATATAGATAAATACGAGTTGCTGTACTTTATAGAGCAAACCTGACCCGACTATCATTTCGAATAAGAGAGAAAACAAAATCATTGCCCGACTGTCATTCAGCTATCATTTATACTTTATATTTTGTTCACTGATTTGATTTTGTTGTAGCTAAATTAGTTGATTAGAAATTTATTGTTCTTGTTGATTTAGTAGATTTGTGATCAAAGATTGTGTCTTTGGATTTTAGTGTACGCTAACATCCAGAAGTTCATACAGTTTCAGCTGACAGCAAATGTTGCCGCGCTTATTATTAATGTCGTTGCAGAAGTTTCGTCTGGCAGTATTCCTCTTAATGCAGTACAGGTAATTATTGCACTCGCTTCTTACTGTTCCTCTGTGGTTAATTGTGCTCTCTTGCTCTCGTTCTCTAATGGGTTTATCCTCTCGATCCCAGCTTTTGTGGGTTGCTCTGATCACGGACACCCTTGGTGCCCTTGCTTTAGCCACTGAACCACCTACCAACCAGCTTATACGCAGACCTCCTGTCGACCGCAGGGAGCCTCTTGTGACTAACATCATGTGGAGGAATATGATAGTACATGTATCAAGAATTCTCTCTATCTGGTTTTCTGTTATATATTTTGGATGATTTATACAGATTTCGCGTGTGGGATTTGCAGCCTCTATATCAAGTCACGGTTTCCCTCGTTTTCAGCTTTGCTGGTAGCAGTTGAGTAACACTTTGATCTTCAATGCATCTGTTATTTGTACAAGTAAGTCATACATAAAGTATTTTTGCTTCTTTATACTAATAGCCTTAGCAATTGCTTCTTTGTCGAGTACAACTTAGAAAGATTGCATCTTTATACTGAAATTTGCATTCTTTCAGTAAATGCTATCTAGCTCTACGGTTTCGGATGAAGATAATTTCCTGCGTAATTAGTTGAGCAATAAAGTCTCAAGTTTAATCAGTCGATAATGGGGAATTTGGCAGTGATGGGTAGTTGTGAGATGAGTATGTGCAACAACAACAGTAATCTGAAGGAATTAGGGTCCTTTAAACTGAACATTGAGCGCTTCAATTCCAGAAATCGGGTTTAGGCTTACTCATTTTAGTGGACACCAAATCATTTTGGGTGTTTGAATGTGTTTTATTGGAGATACCTTGACGGTTTTGGAGAATGATACATGTTATTAGCCGAAACGAATTCATTTATGGGACCAAGACAGTGTTGGTGTATGTGTGGGAATTTTTTATTGGAGAGAGGAATTGTGGGAAATGTAGAATACTCCGTAATTAGTTCTAAGAGGACAGATTCGATTATAACCCGATCTTCGCCTAGACGTTCTTGAGTTTGATCGAAATAATGTTATTTACTTCAACAAAGGACACAAAAAACACAAGTATTTCTCAAATGTTTTCCTAGAAACTAAGCTTCTGCACCTTCTGAGGGAAGAAGAACAATTGGTCTTTTGTCGCTTTACAGAATCTATGACAAGGTTTTCTGTCGAGGAGTCGATGAGAGGTAACAGAAGGCTGTTTCTGAATAATTTGTCAGCATGAATGGGTTTGGATTGTTCCGAGAATGGAACGTTGAAATTGAAATTGAAGTCGAGATCATTTTCGTGTTTCATGAACCGTCTGGACGGGGGCATGTTCGGGTCCATTTCAATGAACGAAGATGAAGAATCATCAGAGGAATCTAAGGCCGTTCTGAAAGATTCACTCAGAGATTCGATGAGAGACGGTTTTAAGTTCACTAGCCAACTATATGAGAAACTTTCTGTAGACAGTTTGAGATGTTTCAGCAATAGCCATTCTACAATTTTTTTTAAAAAAATTTATAAATAAAAATCCGGAATTGGGAAATACGAGTTGGCTGAAGTGCATGGACTGGAACACATCTAATTTAGATATATATATACACACACACACAAACATACATGTATCAATGTATGGAGCAGACAACAAGAAGATACAACAATAATTTGAGACAAGCGACAATGATAATAAATGATAAGAAAAAGAAAGTGAAAAGCAACAGAATATTGTAACGCTACATGCACCCACAATGGATGGACATACAACTCTTGTTTAAGCTCACTTTTTTGCTTCTACATTTGGTTTGGTCAAGTTTTCGAAGACAAGATGTTCCATAATGTCATGGTCTTTCCGGTTTTGCGGCTGAAATGGGTTTCATGTAACTGAACTGGAAACAGAACTAAAGTCGGCTAAATTGACAGAGGCAAGCTGAACTCGATGGGGCCTAAATTGATCAAATACGAAAAAAGTTGAAAAAAACGGAGCCGAAGTATCATGAGGTATGAATGTTAAATTCCATAAAGTGGGTTCATCTTAAAGTGAAATGTACATATCTCTTAGTTTTAGGTTGGTGTCCCTTAGTAAAATTTTGCGAATGGAATGGGTTTCCACTGAACTTAATGGATGAAAACAGAATTAAAGTCGGCTGAATTGATAGAGACAAGCTAAACTCAACGGGGCTAAACTAAATTGGCCAAACACGAAAAAAGTTGGAAAGAACAAGGCCGAAGTTGTTAACACATAAATACGCCGACCATCCATTGTTCTCTTACCCGAAAAATCTGACCATCCATTAAACTGATTAAAGCAAACTCCCATGACAAAAGAATGGCTAGAAACTGGTGAACAATGAAATAATGTTTAGGCGAAGATGGAAACAGGTTCATGTATGCTAATAATGATGCTTCAATGATGCTGTTTTTGCCAAAAGGAAACAAGGAAAGACTCTCATACGTACAAAGTCATATTCTTTAGATGTTTTTGTAAACATCGACGACTATTCTGTTTAACTTAGACGATAAACCTGGAGAACGGGTCAAGCTAAGAATTGAGTCAAGACGATAAACCTAGACGTTCTTGAGTTTGATCGAAATAATGTTATTTACTTCAACAAAGGACACAAAAAACACAAGTATTTCTCAAATGTTTTCCTAGAAACTAAGCTTCTGCACCTTCTGAGGGAAGAAGAACAATTGGTCTTTTGTCGCTTTACAGAATCTATGACAAGGTTTTCTGTCGAGGAGTCGATGAGAGGTAACAGAAGGCTGTTTCTGAATAATTTGTCAGCATGAATGGGTTTGGATTGTTCCGAGAATGGAACGTTGAAATTGAAATTGAAGTCGAGATCATTTTCGTGTTTCATGAACCGTCTGGACGGGGGCATGTTCGGGTCCATTTCAATGAACGAAGATGAAGAATCATCAGAGGAATCTAAGGCCGTTCTGAAAGATTCACTCAGAGATTCGATGAGAGACGGTTTTAAGTTCACTAGCCAACTATATGAGAAACTTTCTGTAGACAGTTTGAGATGTTTCAGCAATAGCCATTCTACAATTTTTTTTAAAAAAATTTATAAATAAAAATCCGGAATTGGGAAATACGAGTTGGCTGAAGTGCATGGACTGGAACACATCTAATTTAGATATATATATACACACACACACAAACATACATGTATCAATGTATGGAGCAGACAACAAGAAGATACAACAATAATTTGAGACAAGCGACAATGATAATAAATGATAAGAAAAAGAAAGTGAAAAGCAACAGAATATTGTAACGCTACATGCACCCACAATGGATGGACATACAACTCTTGTTTAAGCTCACTTTTTTGCTTCTACATTTGGTTTGGTCAAGTTTTCGAAGACAAGATGTTCCATAATGTCATGGTCTTTCCGGTTTTGCGGCTGAAATGGGTTTCATGTAACTGAACTGGAAACAGAACTAAAGTCGGCTAAATTGACAGAGGCAAGCTGAACTCGATGGGGCCTAAATTGATCAAATACGAAAAAAGTTGAAAAAAACGGAGCCGAAGTATCATGAGGTATGAATGTTAAATTCCATAAAGTGGGTTCATCTTAAAGTGAAATGTACATATCTCTTAGTTTTAGGTTGGTGTCCCTTAGTAAAATTTTGCGAATGGAATGGGTTTCCACTGAACTTAATGGATGAAAACAGAATTAAAGTCGGCTGAATTGATAGAGACAAGCTAAACTCAACGGGGCTAAACTAAATTGGCCAAACACGAAAAAAGTTGGAAAGAACAAGGCCGAAGTTGTTAACACATAAATACGCCGACCATCCATTGTTCTCTTACCCGAAAAATCTGACCATCCATTAAACTGATTAAAGCAAACTCCCATGACAAAAGAATGGCTAGAAACTGGTGAACAATGAAATAATGTTTAGGCGAAGATGGAAACAGGTTCATGTATGCTAATAATGATGCTTCAATGATGCTGTTTTTGCCAAAAGGAAACAAGGAAAGACTCTCATACGTACAAAGTCATATTCTTTAGATGTTTTTGTAAACATCGACGACTATTCTGTTTAACTTAGACGATAAACCTGGAGAACGGGTCAAGCTAAGAATTGAGTCAAGACGATAAACCTAGACGTTCTTGAGTTTGATCGAAATAATGTTATTTACTTCAACAAAGGACACAAAAAACACAAGTATTTCTCAAATGTTTTCCTAGAAACTAAGCTTCTGCACCTTCTGAGGGAAGAAGAACAATTGGTCTTTTGTCGCTTTACAGAATCTATGACAAGGTTTTCTGTCGAGGAGTCGATGAGAGGTAACAGAAGGCTGTTTCTGAATAATTTGTCAGCATGAATGGGTTTGGATTGTTCCGAGAATGGAACGTTGAAATTGAAATTGAAGTCGAGATCATTTTCGTGTTTCATGAACCGTCTGGACGGGGGCATGTTCGGGTCCATTTCAATGAACGAAGATGAAGAATCATCAGAGGAATCTAAGGCCGTTCTGAAAGATTCACTCAGAGATTCGATGAGAGACGGTTTTAAGTTCACTAGCCAACTATATGAGAAACTTTCTGTAGACAGTTTGAGATGTTTCAGCAATAGCCATTCTACAATTTTTTTTTAAAAAATTTATAAATAAAAATCCGGAATTGGGAAATACGAGTTGGCTGAAGTGCATGGACTGGAACACATCTAATTTAGATATATATATACACACACACAAACATACATGTATCAATGTATGGAGCAGACAACAAGAAGATACAACAATAATTTGAGACAAGCGACAATGATAATAAATGATAAGAAAAAGAAAGTGAAAAGCAACAGAATATTGTAACGCTACATGCACCCACAATGGATGGACATACAACTCTTGTTTAAGCTCACTTTTTTGCTTCTACATTTGGTTTGGTCAAGTTTTCGAAGACAAGATGTTCCATAATGTCATGGTCTTTCCGGTTTTGCGGCTGAAATGGGTTTCATGTAACTGAACTGGAAACAGAACTAAAGTCGGCTAAATTGACAGAGGCAAGCTGAACTCGATGGGGCCTAAATTGATCAAATACGAAAAAAGTTGAAAAAAACGGAGCCGAAGTATCATGAGGTATGAATGTTAAATTCCATAAAGTGGGTTCATCTTAAAGTGAAATGTACATATCTCTTAGTTTTAGGTTGGTGTCCCTTAGTAAAATTTTGCGAATGGAATGGGTTTCCACTGAACTTAATGGATGAAAACAGAATTAAAGTCGGCTGAATTGATAGAGACAAGCTAAACTCAACGGGGCTAAACTAAATTGGCCAAACACGAAAAAAGTTGGAAAGAACAAGGCCGAAGTTGTTAACACATAAATACGCCGACCATCCATTGTTCTCTTACCCGAAAAATCTGACCATCCATTAAACTGATTAAAGCAAACTCCCATGACAAAAGAATGGCTAGAAACTGGTGAACAATGAAATAATGTTTAGGCGAAGATGGAAACAGGTTCATGTATGCTAATAATGATGCTTCAATGATGCTGTTTTTGCCAAAAGGAAACAAGGAAAGACTCTCATACGTACAAAGTCATATTCTTTAGATGTTTTTGTAAACATCGACGACTATTCTGTTTAACTTAGACGATAAACCTGGAGAACGGGTCAAGCTAAGAATTGAGTCATTTTATGTGAGACAGTTTTTTGTGTTGTATGGTCATTTTATTTTACGCTATATATAGTGACAATGTTCGAAGTTTAAGAGGATGTATAATGAGACTGACTAAGGATAAGGTAAAATGTACTTCAGAAATTGCACTTTATATTGACCGTCTTTAGGCAAAAAAATTGCACCTTTTATAATTGGGAGTTCCATGTTTTAAACTGTTGTGGGAAAAGTAGAAGCATGATTTCTCAAAGGTCAAGTGACGAGGTCGTTGAACATTTGCACTTACGCGATTTTATTGTCTTGTCCCATACAATCTCTCTTATCCCGTACATTACTACTGCGATACGTTAAAAGTTTTAAAACACAGAAAGTTGTTAAAAATAAAAAAAACATTTCCTAATAACGTTTATAGAAGACGTCTCGTATAATAGGATAATTACTAAATTAATTTCAGAAAATTAAATGTAATAGGAGTATATGTTATCTTAATTTAATTAATGCGAGACGAGATTTACCTATGTAAATAATGTGAAAATGATTTGTTTGATTGTTAATTACTCTGTTAAGTATAGTATTAATATGATAATGATAATAATATAGGGAGTAGAGAATAATTTAGATTTAGTGGAGTACGTAGATAATTAGGTTCAGTGATCAAATTTTCTAAAATTTAGGAAAACCAACATAAAAATTGTGAAAGAAATATTTTGCAAAGCAGACTATTTCGTCTCTCAATCATCTAATCCGTGTCATTTTACTGTTCTAATATAATTAAAGTTATATCATTATTTAAGCGAAAAAGTAGTGATTGAAACTCTTTACTTTGCTCAATTGTGAAATCAAACCCCTTGGCTATTTATTGGAACAATTAGACCTCTTACCTTTACTAATACGTGAACTTGAACTTTTTTTCCCTGATCAATAATAGCTCAATTTCTCGTCGATTTTTGCGTCAATAATAGAACTTTGGGGGTAGGTATGAATAGGAATCGAGGGGTGGGGATGCAAACAGTGCAGGGAGAAGATTGTGGTTAAGATAGGCTGACAAATGTGAGGGGAGGTAGAGGAGGAGGATACCCTCACTAAACTAGATGACAAAAACAAGTTATTTTTAAGGACGAAAAGTGGGAGATGAAGGGGAAGGAAAAACGATAAAGAGGAATATCGGAGGGAGATAGGGAAAAAAGAAGAGGAAAGGGTAAATGAGTTATAGAGACAACATGTCCACAAAATTATATACGTCCAACTTTTATTGCTTTTCCCACCCAAAATGGCATAAAGTTTTTTGGTTGGATTAAAATAATGAAAAAATAATAAGGAAGTATGGGTTGGTGATGAAAAAGTAATGAAAAATAGTAAAGTTAGTGTATAGATGGATTAAAATTATGAAAAGATATGGACAAATAGTGAAATAAATGAAACGAGAAGAAGATAGGAAGTTGGATGAAAATTGTAAGTGGGAAGAAGATAGAAAGTTGGAAGAAGTAACAAAATTAAGTGGTATGTAGTGATTAAATCTGAATGATGACGATGCGGATGTTGAGAAGAAGGAGGGAAAGGGGAAAGGGAAGGACATGGTGATGTGAAACATGTGGATATGGAAAATTAATCTTAGTAAATTGACGATTAGGATTAGAAAGAGGAAGAGCATTAAGGTGGAGGGAGATGGATGAGAAGGGTGTGAGGGTGCGAGGAGAGGAAAGAATTGTGATTGTAGGCCGACAAAAGTGAAGAAAGGTAAGGGGAGATTAAAATAGATTTAGTAGGTAAATAGAGAAGTAAGAACATGAATAAAAGCAATGTTAGAGAAGGAGAGAAGAGGAGAGAGTGCGAGATCGGAGGATAGAGTGAAAATGGTAGGGATAGAAGAAGACGAAAGAAGACACTCTCATCAAATTATATGCAAAGAAGTCATATTTAAGTATTGATCTTAAGTAACGAAGAAGAGGAGAATGAGAGAAAGGGGAAGGAGAAGAGGATGTGGTGGAGGTAGCGCATGAGAAAAAGGAAGGGGACGAGAATGTGGTGGAGATGGTGTAGTGAAAAACTGATTTTAGTAGACGGGAAAAGAGAAACATGAAAAGAAAGAACGTCAGAAGGAGAAGAAGAGGATTCAAAATGGGAGGAGTAAAAAGAGTTAAGGAAATGACACCGATATGAAGCATGTGATTATGGAAGACTAACCATAGTAGATTGACAAGTATAATCTGAAGTAAGTCATATTTAAGGACGAGAGGGGAGAGAGGGAGAGAAGGGGAGAGGGAAGAGGGGAAGAGAGAGAGAGGGGAGAGAGGGAGAGAGGGAGGGGAAAGAGGGGGAGAGGGAGGGAAGGGAAAAAGGGGGAGAGAGGGAGAGAGAAGGGGAGAGGGGGGAGAGGGAGAGGGAGAGGGGGAAGGAGCGGGAGAGAGGGAGAGGGAGGGGAAGAAAGAGGGGGAGAGGGGGGAAGAGAGAGAGAGGGGGAGAGGAGAGAGAGAGAGGGAGGGGGATAAAGGAGGGGGAGAGGGGAAAGAGGGAGAGGGAGAGGGATAGGGAGGAAGAGGGGGGGGGAGAGAAAGGGGGAGAGAAAGGGGCAGATAGGGAGAGAGAGAGAGTTTTCTGCTGTTTTCTGACTTTGCAAGATTTGATCTTTTGTTGACCTTTTGGGAGAGAGGGGGAGAGAGAGAGAGAGGGGAAGAGAGCGGGAGGGGAGAGAGAAAGAGGTAAGGAGAGAAGGGGAGAAAGGGGGAGAGAGGGAGAAAGGGGGAGAGAGGGAGAGAGAGAGACAGAGAGGGAGATAGGGGGGGGGGAGAGAAAAGGAGAGAGAGAGAGAGAGGTGGAGGGAGACAGAGAAGGAGAGGGAGAGACGGAGAGAGGAAGGGAGAGAAGGGGAGAGAGAGGGAGAATGAGAGAGGGAGGGGGGAAAGAGAGGGGGAGAGGGGGGAAGAGAGGGAGAGACGGAGAGGGAGAGAGAGGGGGGGGGGAAGGGGGAGAGAAGGAGGGAAGGGGAGGGGGAGAGAAGGGGAGAGAGAGAGGGGAAGATGGGGGAGGGGAGAGAGGGAGAGAGAGGGGGGAGAGAGGGGAGAGGAGAAAGAGGGGGAGAGAAAGAGGGAGAGAGGGGGAGGAAGGGAGGGAGAGGGAGGGAGAGAGAGCTTTCTGCTGTTTTCTGACTTTGTAAGATTTGATCTTTTGTTGACCTTTTGGGAGAGAGGGGAGGGAGAGAGAGGGGAGAGAAGGGGAGAGAGAAAGAGGTAAGGAGAGAAGGGGAGAAAGGGGGAGAGAGGGAGAGAGACGGAGAGAGAGATATGGGGAGGGGGAGAGAAAGGGAGAGAGAGAGGTGGAGGGAGACAGAGAAGGAGAGGGAGAGGGAGAGGGCGAGAGGGGGAGGGGGAGAGAAAGAGAGAGAGAGAGAGAGAGAGAGAGAGAGAGAGGGAGGAAAGAAGGGGAGAGAAAGAGAGGGAGAGAGGGGGAGGAGGGAGA